>CM076854.1:165868384-167284217 GCA_039519185.1 Astragalus membranaceus
GGAAAAAAGTTTTGAAGTTAGGGGTAATATCGTCCGTTTTTTCAATTTGAGGGGTATCGAGTATAATTGGGGTGGGGGGGGGGGGGGACAAAATCTAAAACCCATTTAGATATTGCCTTGTTTACCTTGAGTAAAGTGTTATAATTTTAACAATTTTTAAATTACTAACGACCACTTTTCAATTCTTCAATGACACTTGAGGTGCTAGCTCAGTGGTAGGAGATTAGCATTGTATCCTCAAGGTGCTGAGTTCAAATCCCTCGAGGATAGTTGTAAGATGGCCATTAGTGCCACTTTGATAGTAAAATTTCCCCTTCCCCAATTTTTTTTTAAAAAAATTCTTCAATGACATGTTGTCCAGTCTAGCCACACGAAATAATTCACGTCAACTCCCAAGTGTTACGTAAGCCGTGCCATTAAGTTTGGGTAGAGATTAAGTAACTAAACCAAAAATGCTAAATTGGATTTCTTTTTGTTTCAGTAAAGGAAGAAAGAAACAAACTACACATAAATACTAAGAGGAGGAACAACTCCACAAAAATCAGCTAACACCAACACTTCCAACTGCGGAGGAAATTTGTCATAGATGACGATATCCACAACCTGGTTACACCACATAGCTGCTAAGCCATCAACACATCTATTAGCTTCTCTGGATTTCGTAAAGAATAAAAATGTGATTAAGCATGAAACATCTTTTTTTGTTACATTTGAGAAACCAAAAAGAAAAAAGAGAAATGAATATCTCACAAAAACAGTGCTTAAGGCATCTGCTAACAGACAATTATGCATGCCGGTCGAAGGAGAATCCAAGACAATCATAAGGTCATTGCAAGCTGCACCAAGCTTGGCTAGAAAATCTGCACATTGGTTGCCTCCACGAAGAGTGTGGTGTAACCTAACCTCCTAATTCCATTGCAACATGATCCTTAATGGAGCAATTTTGTTTCCAAGTTTGTGGTAATCTTGATTTGCTTCACGAACCAACTTCATAACACCAAGAGAACGAGTATAGCAATCAACTTTTCAGAAACCCAACTCCTAACACAATGAGCTACCAGGAAAAAGCGCCATCAGCTCTGCAACAATGTCAGAATACCCCAAGATTAATGAGAGCTCTACCATCCATATCAAGAGCTATTACATTTCCATCGATGTCAGGCAAATTTTAAAAAACTCGCTTAAAAAACAATTTTTTTGAAGTATAAAAGGAGTACTTTATGAAATAAAACCCTAATGAAAAAATGATTGATTTTTTTCGGGCGTGAGTGAAAACGAAATCGGGTCGGGCGACCCGGGGAGGATGCAACCCTAGTAGTAGTAGGTAGAAGAAATTGTGGATATATGTATGTGATATTTACTTGTTTGGTGAAGCTAATTGACAGTTCGCTGTGTGGGCAGAAGATCTTCATTTTCATCCTCCACTGTAAGTCTCCCTCCTTCTCCCAAATCAAATTCCCTTTTCCCCAATCCCTTTTGATTAGATCATCACGTTAGCCATTACCTTGTTTTACAACTTTTATTTGCTTCCATTCATTTCAATCCTCGCTTCGCAATTTCTTTCGCTTGCGCTGTTTTCTGCACTTTGTTCTCGAAATTCGTCGTTTATATTCTTCGATTGCTTGAATTTTCAAATGAATTAGCTTATCTATGGACTACGACTACGTCTACAAGTGTAAGCACTTCGTAAAAAATTGTTCACTTGTCACGTTGCTTAACTATCACACTCCTCAGCACAAAGCTTCGTTTTCATGTATAACATTTTAGGATAGCTATTGTACAAATTGCACGCGCTTTTGATGAAATTGATGATAAACAATTCATATTTTCGTTTAAATTAAGGGGAAAATGTATTTGTATCATGTTCCTTGGTTGGATTGTATATTTGTGTGTAATTTCTCCTTTATTTAATTAGGTTTTATCTGTGGTAAGCTGCTTCTATTTACTTTTGGTGGATTTTAGTTTTGCTTCATTTTTGTTTTTGGGAATGCAGGAGTTCAATTTAGATAGGGAGGGTATTCATTGATGGGGAGCAGACAGGATTCAGATATTGATGACGAACTCCTTGAGCTTTACAAGGAGTATACTGGCCCTCCTAGATCCACAACTAGGAATAGCCAAGAGAGGGCAAAATCAAATAAGAGGTCCAATGCAGGGTCTGATGAGGAAGAGGAAGCTCGGGACCCTAATGCTGTCCCAACTGATTTCACAAGCCGAGAAGCTAAGGTTTGGGAGGCTAAGTCGAAAGCTACTGAGAGGAATTGGAAGAAAAGGAAAGAAGAAGAAATGATCTGCAAACTCTGTGGAGAATCGGGGCACTTCACTCAGGTATGGCCGGTTTCAGCTTCATTATTAGTTGTGTACTGTACCACTCCAAACAATTCTACTCATGGAAGCATTTACATGTAATTTACAATTGTATCCAGTACTAATACTAATGTGGCTACATTTTGGACATTGATAAATTGTAGCAACTGAAATCATAGAGAAATGGAGGCAATTAGATACTTAAGTTGACTCTTCTATTTTTTTTTTCAATCCTTCACTTTCACAGAAAAACTATTTGTTATGATTTGTAGTTGGCACTAGCATCTACACACAGATTATATTTAGTTCCCGTTATGTTGTCCACTTGATTGCATGCGGATGCTTTCTTGTGTTGGAAAGTGGGGAGATGTGGTTTTGTTCACCATTTTATAATTTGCTTTTGTTAACTTTCTTTATCATTTTGGGGGTTATTGTATTTTGCATATTTATAATATGTAGTGTTGATTATCTAATTAAGGATATCATCATCATTTTGTTGAATGCTATTCTACTTGACAATATAGGGGTGTCCATCTACCCTTGGAGCAAACCGCAGGTCTCAAGATTTCTTTGAGAGGGTACCTGCAAGAGACAAGCATATAAGAGCACTTTTCACAGAGAAAGTTATAACTAAGATTGAAAGGGATATTGGCTGCAAGATTAAGATGGACGAGAAATTCATTATAGTCAGTGGTAAGGATAGATTAATTTTGGCGAAAGGTGTTGATGCTGTGCACAAGATTAGAGAGGAGGGTGATCAAAAAAGATCTTCTAGCTCTCACATGGACAGATCAAGGTCACCTGAGAGAAGTCCTGTTAGTGCTCGGCTTCAGCGCTCTGAGCCCCAGAGATCTCATTCTGCACCACGTAATACATCTCAGTTTCAGCCAAAATTTGATAGGCAAGAGAGGGCCGTTGAAGACCGTGTCCGGGAGGAGACTCAAAAATTTGCAAGAAGTTCTCCACAAGGTAGGGACAGCATAGGATATCTTTACGGCATCCTTAGAAAGCTGGTAATTTCGTGTTTGTAGCTTGTTAGAATTCTGTATACTATTTTTTAGTGCACTTTATCCTAAAAGTGCCTGTATTTTAATGGTGTTCTTGCTTGTCATTTACTTGCAGCAAGAGGTAAGTTCTTAGCCTTCAAGCATTATCTCGGTCCTGAAGGCTTACCTCCATTACAAACATATTTACTGAAAGGATTGGCTCCCATGGTTTCAGTATGCGAATATAAAGATAGTTTTTGAATTAAAGCTATGTTAGTATCTTGAATCAAGTGCAATTTTTTGAATTAAAGAAAATCATCTATGTTGGCATCCTGATTCAAGTGCTTAACATACTCTTCATTTCATGAAGCTTATGGAAATAGTGGAGCTAGAGGTCGTTCAAGCCGGTCAAGGTCTCCGAGACAAGCCCCTTATGCAGGGAACTCTTATAATTCATTTGATGGCCGTAATCAAAACATGGGTACTTATAGGAATGATGGGTGGGATTCTCATAGGAGAGAATCTGGTATCCAACCCAGTCACCAGTTTGATTACAATGCTTCCCCTCAGACTCTAGAAGAATTAGAGTTGGAGCATAAAAAGGAGGCAATGGAGCTAATGAAAATTCATGATAGAGAAGAAGATGAAGAAAATTTCAAGCATCGTGAGGTAGGATAATTGGCGATAGTATACATTTGTTTTTGCAGATCTTGAGTTGTAATTAAAAATCCTTTGTTCTTGCCGTTGCATATTGCTGAATTTTTTAAATTTTAGAACCTTTGCCTTATTAGGATTGAAGTTAAGGAACTGCAGAATTAGATTTATTTTCCAAATGATGATTTTCTATTTACAGTCTAGAATCAGCTTGCACTGCCAGTCCTAAACCTTCGATTGAGACTAATGACTGATGAAGGGTTCTTGTTAGAATTATCCAGAACGTTGTTCCCCTGATTTCTTGTGACAACCTGTATCACAACTTTTTTCTGATATTTGTACATTGGATTTGAAAGTGAGAAAAAGTAAAATTGGAAGATTTACTATTTCTCATGTTAATTAAATTTGAATCTCTCAAAATATTTCAGTTTTGTTTATCACAATTTTATGATTCCTAACACTTTGTTTTTTTTCCCAAAGGCTATTAGAGATTTGAGGGAGAAGTACATGAGCAAAGTTGCTTTGGTGAGTGCTTCGCACGCAAAACAATGGGAAGAATTTCTTCAGCTTGATGCCCAGAGGCGTCAACAACAGGCAATCCAACGAATGTCTCCTGGATATGGAGGTTATAAACAGCAGAATTTTGCTGAATATGATGGACCAACTGGCAATCCTCCCTATGCCGGGACCAATTTACCCTTGGAATCAAGGAACAGGTTCCCAGACACTATGGAGACTTATCCAACAAGGCCTCATGATAATTTTGGTGAATTTCAGAGGCGCGGAGATTTCCCTAAAGCATACAACCGATATTAAAATTCTTTTTATCAAGTGGTGAGTTATTCTTCTGACTTAGTCTGGCAAACCTAAATAGCTAATTTAGTATTTTAGTTTGAATCTTACAGCCTCCTAAAATATACAGTTGGTGAACTCCTTGTCTCATTTTGGTAAACATCAATAATCAGATATGGATCGCCCCTCAGGATTAGACTGCTATTCTATTTAATTCATTTAGTAGTCTATACTAGTCTTCCGGGCTCACTGTGATATAGTTGATGTTGTCATGTAGAAGGGTCTAATGTTCTAAAGTTTTTAAATCTAGACTTGACCAAAGGTGACATTGCAATTTGATATGGTGAATATTGCAGATTTTGTGCTTCTTTTACAGCCATAAGCTTTAATTTTGCTCAAAAAATTTCAGGGTCCAGATTGGTCGGTGGGTGGTTAATGAACGGGAAGCCTATAAGGTAGGTAAGTACGTTGGTTAATCTTAGGATTGGTAATCAACGTGTATTCTGGTTGATGGATTCAGTTCCTTTTTTGAATTTGGTTGCTCAGCCTTGTTAAGAACTTTGCTGTAAGTTGTGATGCATTTATTATCATCCATAACTGGTAATGTGTTACTGCAACTTGGTCAATGTAGTGACTGATATGGGGAGATCGAATGAAAGACTGGTTTTAGTACAATGAATTTTATGCTTTATTACAATGCAGGTGTATCATGTATTCTTGAGGGCCTTTAATTTTGCTCATCCGTTTAGTGTTGTCAAATAGTGGCGCTATAGGACCCGTTTGGATAAACAGCTTAATTAAGTACTTATATGCATAAACATTTTATATAATAAAAGATAAAATAATGTTAAAACTATTTTTCTATAAACTATAAGCTGTTTTCATAAGCTAGCATTTGGAGCTTATGGAAATTAGCTGAAACTCCATTCCTTTCGTGACTGTATCCTCATCCTCATCCTCCATATCTAGCTAGACTCTGTGTTTGTGTAGTTCTTTTGACGAGTGTCCTGTGTTTTTGCACGCTGTTCGGTTTTTTCTAATGCATTCGTTCTCTTCCTTTATTCCCTTATTACCTCTCCTTTCTCCCTATTTATATCTGGTTTCTTTCCTCCGTCTCTTCCTATGCTAGTTTGGTTTCTTTCATTTCTTTCCTCCTAATTTTCCCGGTTTCCGTCGATAAGTTTTACTCTATGAATTTATTTGGTATACATTGTTAGTGCAAAGTTTTTTTACACCTAATAAAAATTCGCGTTAAAGCGTGACAAGTAGCGTAGCATTATCTTTATCTCTCTTCCTTTGCTCTCTCCCTCATCCTTCTCTCTGTTCATTCATAATAAATATTTTGTCCCCCGTTTTACCTAGAATTAATTTACCTTTTCTGCCAAAGGTAGACTATCGTTTTCCCTATACATCCTCTGTATAGTTACCTTTTTTACAGGAAAGAGAAGCTACTCATGTTCACTTTTTTAGAGATAGAGAAAGGTAGGAATCTTAGCAAAATAATTACTATTTTGCTCCTCATTTTTGCTAAAGTCAATTTACCATTTTTGCCTAAAACTTAGACAATTGTTTTCCCTATACATCCTCCACATGTCCAAGATTGTTTAACTTTTTTACGGGAATGCTAAAAGTGACTATAGGCATAATTAAGGACAAAATAGTAATTTAGAATAGAGAGAGGAAGGGAATGAATGTTGGAGTGACTTTAGGCATAATTAAGGACAAAATAGTAAATTAGAATAGAGAAAGTAAAAGAAGCGTATGTTTGGGATCACATTAAGCAACATAAACACATGTCCCTACCCTCATTGTGGAAATTCAGAAGCTTTTTTTTTTTTTTTTTTAACAAAAATTCAGAAGCTTCAATTAGTAGTATCTACGGTAACGTGAAAATCTTGTTGTGGTTCTAGCTCAATGTGAGCACACCCTCGCTAGTCCAAACACATGTGAAGAGAGATAGATAGAAAGGTAGGGATCTCGAAGTTCGAGGAACTATACCTTCTTATGAGTCTTCTTTTTTTCCTTCGTTCTCTTCTTTCATTTTTCTCTTTCTCTATGGTTATTCGGCTTCTTTCATCTTCTCTTTCCATGTTTTTTTAGTGCCTTTCTCCTATTTTTCCATTTGTTTCCTTCTAAATATTTTTTCACCTCTCTACATTTTTGTTGTTGTATACATAGTTTTAATTTGGTTAACATGCACTTTTGCACTTTTGGTCTTTTATGTTTTCCCAAAATTTCAGTTTTGTCCTTTTATGTTTTTTCTTACTTTGGTCTTTTATGTTTCAAATCTATATTAAAGTAGTCATTTTTTAAACTTTTCGTCCACTTATGTTAACGGATGCCACGATGGCCTTTTATAGATGACGTGATTTCCTTAGTTGACATTAGTGACTGAAAAAAACATAAATGACCAAATTGAAGTTTTGGTGAAACATAAAAGACCAAAGTGCACTTTTGCCAAAAAGCTTCATCTTCATCCCCAATCCTCACCACCGTGAACCACCACCCTCTCATTCTCTCTCCATTGCACCACCATCACCACATTGCGACCTCTCACTCCTCACAATCCATCTCTCTCCCTCTCTCCCTCCTCCTTCGGTCCCTCTCCTCTTTCTCTTCCTCTCCTTCATCTTCATCCCTAAATTTAAAAATTATTCTTTTTTTGATTGTGAATTTCCACTTTCATCACTACAATAACAATGGCTTTGAGTGCGATATTTGGATTGCTCGTTTTGGAACTTGTAGCAATCTCTGCCAACTTGATTATTCTTATAATTTGCTTTTATAAGGAAAGTGTTGCGTGTGTTGCTGAGGAAAGAAAGTTTGTTTTTATAAGGACAACAACACAATTGGCAATGTTGGTGGAGAAAGATGTGATGTTATAAACGGGAAGTTATCGGTGTTGTCTTGTTTCTATGTTCTTTTGGTGTAAGTTTTGGTGTTGGGATTTGATGTGACTGCTTTGTGGGTTATTCCCCTCCATCTCCTTTCCAAACTCTAAATTTTCAATTTGGAGATGAAGATGAAGAGGTGGAAGACAAAAGATGGCGAAGGGAGAGAGATGGAAAATGAGGAGAGAGAAGTCGCAATGGTGGAGAGAGATGAGAGGGCGGTGGTTCACAGTGTGAGGTTTGGGGATGAGGAAAAAAGGTTAGAATGAACTTTAGAGACCAAAAATAATTTTATTCGAAAATAATCCAAACATGCTAAAACTAGGGGTGGAATAAGCCAGACCGATCGGCAGGGGTCTACAGTCCAGGCTAGGCCAAAATTTTTTTAAATAGATAAGGCCGATGTTTTTCTAATGCCTAATTTTTAAAATTTTCAGTGGAAATCGGATTTACCTCACAGATTTCCAAATCAGATTTACCTCACAAATACATAAATCCGATTTCCAAAAAAAAAATTGAAATCAGGATACGTTCGGGTTTTTTAAATTTTGTGAAGGGCAATTGCGTCTTTTCGTAGAGTCGATGGGGTAAAAAAAAACCCCAAGATTTTATGTTATGTTCTCGTGATATGAGACAACAATTTAATCATTGCGTAATTGGGCCGGCGTACAAATCTTACAAGTAAATTATGTTTTATTTACCTATAAATATATTGCATGCCAACCACGAATCGTCTAAATCTGATCAAATCTTGTAGAGGTGACATAGAGATGATAGGTCTAGTCAACATTCTTCAGAACTAGGGCGATTACCCGTGCGCTGCACGGGGTGTGTTTGTGTTTATAATGGTGAATCAATGTGATAACTACACTTCTATAGGCCGATTACCCGTGCGCTGCACGGTGTGGGGTGACAACTAATACGGTGCATTATATGGTATGCATTATAAGGTACCCACTAATGAAGTAGAACATGGTTACAATTTTTTTTGTAGGGAACAATTGAAGCGGAGGGGGGTTGAATCAAATTGAAATGTAAATATATTGTAATAATTGGTAAGGTAAGTAATTAGAAGATTGTTTTCGTGGAGGGGGGGGGGTCGAATCAAATTGAAATGTAAATATATTGTGATAATTGGTAACGTCTTGAAGCCTAATTATAAGATTGTTTTCGTAAATTATAGGACTAATGAATAATAAAATAGTTGATCAAATTGAATTGCATTTAAATGGATTTTGAAAAAATTTATATGAAATCCAACTAATAAAACTTATAAAGAAAGACACAAGTTTTACTTATCTTAGGACTTAGATGCTAAAGGAAACACTGATTACTTGTGAAACGAATATGGGTCACAATTTGTGGTTTCAGTAATTAGGAATAGGAATCATTAACCTGATAAAAATACAAAAAAACCAGAAACCCAGAAACTTATAAAGTTTATACTATATGTCTAACAATCAATATTCCTCTATCAGAGAAATTAATGAGGAAACAGATAACAAAACAAGACTTGTAATTTTCAGAAATACACAGATCTAGAATTCTGAGCAAGGTAATCAAAACCGGACCAGACGTTGAACTGGAATAGGCCGCAGGGTTCTTGGGGTCCAACTGGTTGAATCGGGGTTGAACCAGAATTAATTAAATAGATTATTTAATATTTTTATTAAATATATATAAAGGACAAAAAAATAATAAAAAAAACAATATTAATTAAAATTATGATAAGTATAAATTAAGTACATTTTTTTTGTTGCTATTATTAGTTGTTTAAATATAAAAGGAAAAATGAGAAAATAAATAAATGAACGAACTTTGTGTTTTTAATGTTATGGATTTGTTCAGTGTATTATGGATTTGATGTTATGGATTTGTTCACTCTCTTAGTGATACCACTTGTTGGGGTTGAATCAGCAATTCCCTTAGGTGTAGACAACAAGGATTAGGCCCAGAACTTACCAAAAAACATACTAGCCCAGAATTGATTATTTTGCAGAACCCACAACCCGCTTTACTGGGTCTACACGCGGATCTTCACAATCCACTTCCAAACCCGTTTGCTTTTGGCAAAACAAAATGGAAATCCTAAACACGTCGTTTCTCACTCTCAGTTCTCTCTCTTCACTCACTTCGTCTTCTTTACTCTGCTAGGGTTCTTAATGATTGTTTGATTTTGCAGGATTAATGGAGTTTCTGACTTGAAGATGGTGGAACGAAGACTACAAGAAAGGTATACAACAAACCCCTCTTTATTCTTGTTCGATTTCTTACCGTTTCGGAATCCTAAACTGTGAATCTGATTATCTATGATTTCTGTTGTTGTATTGTGCGAGATGAGTGATGATTGTTGAACGAAATCTTCAATCAACACAAAAACGAAAGGCAAAATCACTCTCACAGTGATTCTGTTTGATCTGGTACTTTTACACACCCTAGTTTTGATTCTGCTTGTTGTAATGCAGGAATACATACATGAGTGACTCAGCCTCAAACGAAGGTAAGAAATCACAACAGATCTTGTTTTTTTCTTCGTTTACTTCTTCATTCGCAAACCCTAACCTACCCTTTGGTTTTCTTGTTTGCTTGAATCTGTTTCATACAATAAGGAATAAGGAATCTGTATAATTTACAAACACTAATTTCTTCTTGGCTGATATTTTTATATTGATCATGATCACACAGGGTGATTTTTTAGTAGATAAAAAGTTCATCTGATTATAATTAAAAATTCGTCTAATCCCATTCATCAAAACTGTAGATTTGACAAACACTAATTTCAATATTCAGGTTAGCTATTATTGATATTTTTAAAATAGATAAAAAGTTCATCTGATTATAATTAAAAATTCATGTTAGTATTGGTTTGCTATTTTATAAAACATATCATTGTGTCATCATCATTCCTTTGCTTGCCTAACACTCCGATTTTTTTATTGTATTTTTAAATTCAGCTGTTTTTATAGGGCTTTCTTGACAATGTTTGCATTTGTGTATATTTTCTGCTTTACCTTCTTTCATTGAGTTTGTGTATTATTAAATTTTGTCTTCCCTTTTTTGACTAAACCTTGATGATTTTTTCATCCAAGAATTGACTGTCATGTTATACATTTTTTTTATCATGACAGGCTTCGCTCCTTACTGTAATTCCAGCACACTTGGTCCAGCTATCAAATGTCAAAAGTCTCACTTCAAAAGCTCTACATCCCTGAGTCTCATGGGTATGGTTTGATTCAACTCATATACATTGTTTAGTCTCATGGGCAGTCTTGGGTGGATTCATGGTATACGATTATCAATTGTTATGTATCTTGTTTGATTCCATGCATGTAACACTTGCAGTTCAATGATAATTTCCATGTTAAAAACTGTGCCAGTGGGAAAAATTCACCCCAGTTTGCTTTGGCATCAGCTTTAGTCGTACATGAGGGTAGTCTAGAAGAGGTAGATCTCTTTTTCAATAAAGCTTTGTTGATTTTCTATTTTCTGTCTGATATATAATAGAGCTTTAAAGTCGTACATGAGGGTAGTCACACTCACTTTGATTTTCCTTTGTTTCTTCTTAACATGTTAAACCCTCTGTTTAACCCTCTGTTTATTTGTTCTTACATTTTCTATATAATAGAGCTTTAGTCGTTCATGAGGGTAGTCACACTCACTTTGATATTCCTTTGTTTCTTCTTAACAGGTTAAACCCTCTGTTTAACCCTCTGTTTATTTGTTCTTACATTTTCTATTTTTACAGGGATGATGTCGCTGTTGGTGGATTTGGGAAAATAGTTAGCAGAAGCAAGAATTTCTGGATCAGTTGGTTGGTGACCGAATAGTTGGTGGACAGTCTTTAAAATCAAGGAAAAGGTTTGATCTTTTATTTATGAGTGGTAGATATAATTGTGCAGTAGAAGCCTTATTCTTTTATGGTAATAAATGTTTTTTGTTGTTGAGCTGTTCTCTTCTGTAGTGAGCAATTATAAATACAACCCTTATCCTTTGTTATTAGTATTTTATCCTTTAATTTGTTTAGTTCCTTACAACTCAAATCCTGGTACTTAAAAGTAGTATTGTTTTCATGTTTGTTTCTTTAATTTATTTTGGTTGTAGGAAGTTTTTGGCTCGAGGAATTGAATAACACTTCTAACGGATAGATAATCAGTAGAGGAGAAGTGGATATAGATGCTTTTGTTGTTTGTATGCTCATGAATAGTCTTTCCATGAGATAATCAGACTTTTATAAAGTGACAGAGAAATTGTGTAAAATCAAAATGAATGTGACATTATAGCCAAAGTATGACTATAAGCAAAAGAAAACCATATGTTTACTTAAAATCCTTTTGCTTATAGTCATACGTTGGCTATAATGTCACATTCATTTTGATTTTACACAACTTCTCTGTCACTTTATAAAAGTCTGATTTTTCATTGTTAGTAGTTTTCTTTTGCCTACCTGTTAGTGTTTTCTTTGAGGAGCTGGCTAGAATATTGATGTCTTCTCTATGCATCATATTATCAGCATCAAAGGAAGTTCTAATGTATTCTTTTTCCTACCCGTTAATATTCACTCATGCTAATACAATAATGTTTGCTTATTTTGGATCAAGTAAAACATATATAAATTTCTATAATATTCCTAAAATCTAATACAAATTTTCATGCCATGGGTTTTGGCATGCATCAGTTCTTAACATGAAGCTTTTCCTCCCTTTTGTGTTTGCTATAGTCCTACATTAGCCATTTTATTCTGTTTTGTTGATAGGCCTACAGTTTTCCCTTTTTTAATGGATTTTTTCTTGCTGATATTTGTAAGATTTATTGTTTGTTTTCTTGGTGTGAATACTTTTATGATTCCTGGTCAGATTCTTTCATGGCATAGACGATTTCATGTTTGGTTGAAGGCTTGAAGCATCATATTTTGTCCTGTTCTACTATTCTTGCTGATTTCACAACACTCACTAATGAATCATTTTTCTAGGGTATGCTTTGTTTTTAAATCCATGTCTTTGTAGACTCTGTGTGAGTACACATTCTAAGAATTCTTTGCACGGGTCGCTTGCTCTCATACTGTGATATATTTATGTTTCTATACATAAAACTTAGGTGGATATAGTTAGCCATCTACTATGATATGCGAAACACATTAGTGTTAATATGAATAACCATGTGAACTAATATTTTTCAGGAATTACACATTTAACTATGTCAACAAATATTTTTATGGAATTACACAAATAATATTACTCCACATTTGATGCTGAAATTTTTCATTTCATTCATGGTTCCATACTGAAGCACTAAAAGCTGATGTGGTTGGGGTTGCCTTTGTTTTACAGGCTTTGTCTTAGACTTCCCTTAAGCAAAGATAATCCCAGTCCATAACTAAAGATCATTTTTCATAATGGGGAATTGACAAATTACTACAGTTTGGCTCTTGAGGTACATTTCTTTTTTTTTTTGCTCTTAAAGTTTATGGACAAATAGTTTTTGTTCTTACATTACTTATACGCGACTTGAGATTTCCAAGAGGTACCATATGGATATAGCTGAAAATTTAAATGCATATTATGTTATCTAAGAGGTACCAGTACCATAGTACCTAGAAAATCTTTCTATCTTGGTAAACTTAAAGCTTAGACTTAGAGAAAGCAAGCAAGAGAGATATGCTCAAATGACAACCACAGTGATGACTACTTTCCCTCAATTTAGTGCTCGTAGAGGCCCAATTCTAAACTTCCCCTGTGAAGACACCATTAGTGTATATGTATGGATAATTTTCATGGCTGCTAAGTGAGGTTCAATTAGATGTCAAAAAATTGTAAGATGACATTTCAGTCACATTAACATTGATAGGAACAAACAGCTTTATTGATAGGAAAAGAAAAACAACATAGATAGGAAAAGTGAAACATATATAGATAGGAAATTGTAAGATAGGAAAAGTTTTACTTGATAGTCAACAAAAAAGAATAAACTTCTTAACTTTGAAGAAGATGAAGGTTGAAGAAGATGAAGGTAGAGTGTATGTAAGGTTTGAGCCGAAACCTTCTCCCTTACCAAGTGGTCTGAATCTGAATACATGAAACCTTGAAAAAGTGTAAAAAAAAATGCAAAAGTAACACAATGTGATTGAAGTAGCTATGAGATTGAAATATTTATAACTACGTACAACTAACCACAAATATGAAGACAAAATGACCTCTAACCAAGTTGTAGCAATTTTTGTTTCAGGTTGCTGGGATCAAATGAAGTTTGAAGAAACATGGAGAAGCAAAGAATTTTTCGAAATAAGAAGAGAGGGAGAGATGCAGAAGAAAAAAGTAGAAAGAAAATGATGTTGTAGTTATATTTTGAAAATGGGATGAGAAAGTCAATTGTATTGATGGTGGGTGTACTTTAGTTAGTTGGGCGTATATTGAATAGAGCAGTTCTATTTTTCAACTTATGCACATTTTTTCAACGAGACCACTGTTGCACATTTATTATGTTCACATTTATTGTGTTCACATTGAATGAAGGCAATTTTTTTTTGTTCACATTATATTCGGTTATTTCACATGCATATATTTTTTTACTATTCCTTACTTTCCCGCTTAAATGGTGTAAAACCTACGTAAATGTTTGCATTGGTTGAAAAATTGCCGCCCAAATGGCTGCAAGACAGGTTACCTTTTATAAATAGAGATATTCGAAATTTAAAAGGAAGTTTTAGATTGTGTGGATTTACCTGGAGTTCACGTCAAGGCAATCATGTGGCTCACGCCGGTGCCGATCTCCTTTGTCGTAGTAACTTGCTTCCCTCGATTTGGTCTCGCTATCGCCCGCTTCTAGGGTGATTGGAGGCGTAGATCTTTGGTGTTTTGTTTTTGGATCTGGGTTGGTGCGATATTAAAGAGGCAGAGTTATGTTGTTTCGCTTAATTAGGTTTTTTTTTTTCCAGATTCCTTTGTGTGGAGTTGGTAGATTTCTTTCCTTTTGAGTGTAATATGTTTTATCTACCTTATCCCGTGTTTTCTTTCCAGCCTCGCGTCATTCGGCCCCGTTTGGTGTATTTGGGTTTGGGCCTTGTCCTAATAGTGAAATTCAATTACACTTTGGACCAAACAATATATACAGTGGCGGACCTGGCATGTAACCAGGGGGTTCAGTTGAACCCCCTGGAATTTTTTTTTGCACTAAACACCTTATATAAATAGTCTAAATCTCCTGAAATTTTAATTTTGACACCCCTGAAAATTTGAAATTGTACTAGTAGACCAAGTTTTGCACCCATTTGACACCGCCTTAAAAAATTTGACACCCCTGACCCGGGGTCCTGGGTCCGCCACTATATATCTATATATAAACAGTCATATTCTAAGTAATTTCTTGAACATAACATGCATATGATCAAAAGGTAAAGAATTAAACAATTGCCAACACTTCTTTTTTGACAGTGGAATAATTCTGCTGAGCAGGGTTCCAATGTTTGGAAGTAAAGGCGATGACTTGTTCTTTTCAAGAAGTTTTTTGTTTTAAAATACCGCCATAACCGATGTCAGAAGCATCAGTTTCGACAATTTTAAAAGCTTCAGGATTGGGAAGGTAAAGACAAGGAAGTTCTTTAACCTGAGATTTGATCTGTTTGACAACATTGGTATGAACATTTGTCCAGGGAGGAGGATCCTTTTTCAGACGATCATGGAGGGGTTTGATGAGATTACTAAGTTGCGAAAAGAAGTCCGAAACATAATTGAGGCAACCCAGAAACCTTTGTAATTGGTTTTTGTCAATAATTTGATTAGGAAACTTATCAGAGAACTCAATAGCTCTACTGATGGGGATAATAGTTCCTTGATGGATGTTGTGACCAAGAAACCTAATTTTCGTTTGAAAAAGATTGATTTTTGTTTTTGAGACAGCAAGACCATTTCTTTTGATTATGGAAATGAAAGTGCTGATGTGTTTGACATGTTGATCAAAGGATTGGGAATAAATTAGCACATCATCAATATAGACAATTGCAAATTTTGCATAATCATTGAAAATATCATTCATGATTCTCTGGAATTCAGAAGGAGCGTTTTTCAAGCCAAAAGGCATAACGTTCCATTCATATTGACCAAAAGGGACAGTGAATGCAGTTTTGTACCTGTCTTCTTTTTTGATTTGTATTTGCCAAAACCCAGATTTCAGGTCAAATTTTGAAAAGATCTTTGCATCATGGAGTCTCTTGAGGAGATCCTTTTTGTTAACTGAGGATGGCATAATAGCCCAACATCTAGGGAAACCCATTATATTCAAGTTTTTAAGAAAACCTTTCATTAGGAACTTAAATCCTATCTCTTACAAAGAAAACCAAATCAATTTCCTTAAAGAGGAAATATCTTTTAGGCACGTTGACAGTCAGTTGCATAAAAGAGATAATCAGCTTAGGGTTAAAAGCCTCTTAGAACAAATCCAATCTACTATTTGTTCTGACCTACCCAATGCTTTCTGGGAAAGAAAGCACCACATTGTTGAACTTCCTTATGAAAAGGATTTTCAGGATAGACAAATCCCTACCAAAGCTAGGCCTATCCAAATGAACCAAGATCTCCTTCTTGTCTGTCAGAAAGAAATCAAAGACCTTCTGGCAAAAGGGCTCATTCGCAAGAGTAAAAAAGGGAAAAAGTGACCTTATGAAAGGAGTTCCTAAGATTACTATCTTCTTCTTCTCTTCTTCAATCTTCAATCTTATAACGATTGATTTTCAAAACAGGTTTCTTTTTTGAAAACTTGGTTTGAAAAAGATTGATTCTCATTTAGAGAAGATTGAGATGAAGGTGTTGATGAAGATGTAGGTGACTTACCAGAAATGGGTTTAAGAACGTGTGAGGAAAGCATTTTTACAAATATGATGAAAATTTCCTCACCCATAGATATCATCGCCTTCACTTGGTTTTATAAGAATATAGGTATTAAAAATGAACTTAATAACTTACCTTCTAAAACATACCTTAGAGTTACTTGTACTTGTTCATGCATCAGATTAAGGCCATACTATCTGGGTATTAAACTTGAAATTGTAATTACGTTCTAAAAACATATTTTGGAGTTAACTATAACTGTTACAAGACAAGGCAATAGTTACCTCAGAATATATTTAAACTTGAATTAAAAGTTATTTTCTAAATTATATTAAAGAAATTAATTATGTTTGTAATATGATCAAACAAAAGGCTTTTCTAAAAAATTTCTGCTCTTAGACTAAGGACCATCAAGACACGTTTTGACCATTCACTGCCCAGTACGTTGGTTAATTCATGGACTTACTATTGCCCTATCCGACGGGTCTTACTGCTGCCATTTCAAACACTAGTGGGTCACTCTTGAAATAACTGAGGCAGTGAATGTTGGGTTTCCCCAAATGTTGGGCTATATATATATATATATATATATATATATATATATATATATATATATATATATATATATATATATATATATATATAGGGAACGTATCAAGTGAGAACTAGTTCTCACCGTGAAAATGAGAACTCTTAATTATAACCGTCAGATTAAAATTAACGGTTCAAATTACGTCATTAATTACAAGATCTTGTGTGATTGTTTCCTTATTAATTGAAGATCACACAAGATCTTGTAATTAATGATGTAATCTGAACCGTTAATTTTAATCTGACGGTTATAATTAAAAGTTCTTATTTTTCACGGTGAGAACTAGTTCTCACTTGATACGCTCCCTATATATATTGTACTTAAAAAAATATTGTATGGTATTTTCTTTAACTTTTTTTTATAATATCTTTATTGTCCTCCCATTTTTCTAATAATTTTTTTTATTTGGTTCTTTAGTATCAAACCTATCCAACCCAACCCAAGAGCACTTGGATGAGATGGTAGGGGGTGTTGTCGAAATTGCAGATATGGCTGTAGTCGAATTTATGTTGACTGCAGTCGAATTTATGTAGTCGAACTGTTGTAGTCAAATTCGACTGATGCTGTTGAGTGGCAAGGACTGTTGGGAACCAAAAGTACAGAAACAGAAGCGGTCGAAGTCGAATTAGCTGCTGTCGAATTGCACTGATGCTGTCGAAAATAAACCTGCAAACACAGAAATGTTAGATAAACAACCGGAGGCGTCTTGCGACTACCCTGAAGAATTTATCCGCCTCTACAGCGCAAATTCCCGAGGTACAACCAGGTCTTCTCAATCGCAGTAGCGAAGGAGGTATCAGAACTAGCAAGAGGAACAGGATATTAACAGGTGAGCAACCCAGAGCTCTTTCTATAGAAAAGTGGAAAATGGTTTTTCTGATCTGTTTTCAAGTGCCACTGGAAGCTGTTTATATAGGCTTATGAATATAGCCGTTTGCAGCATAGGCTCCAGCAATCAATGGGCAGTCAAAGACCGTTGGAAAATTCAACAGTAATCAAGTTGTATTAATTTTGCAGTTACAGAATAAATTGTAATAGGTGAAAAGAGCTGTTGTAAGAAAATCAACGGTTACAAAATAAAAGCAATGAATTTTCCGTTACAAAATTATTTCGTAATCCAGTTCGACCAGATTATTTTGCCAATCAGTTCGACCAACTTTCAGTTTTCGACCTGAATTTTCCGACCAAATTATTTCGACCCATACACGGATAGGCTGATAAAAGTAATATTTTATTTAATAAAATTAGCTCAAGGCCAGTCGAGCGCGCAGGGGGGAATCGAAAGATTCACACTGAACCAAGCCATGTTGGTCCCTGCTTGTGCGTGCGAGGGAGTCCCTTCTACTTGCTTGTTTACTAGCTCTCATTAAGCTTTAGTATATAAAGACTTTGGTGAATCCAAAGCCAAGCAATGTGGGACTTCTCACTTTTGAAATATCTTTTTATTTTCAATAAAATACAACAGTCCCCCACATATTTCAAAAGTTGAAAAATAAATTTATAAAAGATATTTTCTGGGTTGACATCGTAGATGTAAAGTTTCGGAGCTGTATAGCAAGCTATGGAACCAGTCCTAGATAGATAAAACAGAACATACTGTGAATTGGTATAGCAAGCTATGGAACCCAAGACGCATATTATATGTTAGAGGTTTCATTATCACATTACACCCCCACAATTCTTGCTGTTTTCGCGGTGTTGCGCTACTAGGCCGTGCGCGTGCTCGGTATTCATGAGTGCTCTAGAAATCTCGCCAGGATCTCATGCAAGCGGCCCCACTTGACACTCATATAGGTGATTTCATAAAGTGTATGCTGCAAGTCATACACCACCCATAAGGGCTATGAAAATCATTAAAAGCTTTAAGCTTATCATTTTAACCCTGCAGTCTAGCACCAACACAATAACACCATAGGAAGGGACAATAATAAAATTAATTACTTGAATTAATTTTCAGTGCTAGTACTATCAAGAAGTAACTTGTTTTTACCACATTGAACCTTATTCATGGGATCTCCAATCACAAAGGTTGGGTTACCATCACTTCTTAATATCAATTGGCTTTAGTCCCATTCCCCTCGATGTTTCACATATCATTTTCTTCCCTAAGGGTTTTGTCAGAGGATCGGCCAAATTCACTTCTGACTTCACATAATCGATCGATATTGTTCCATATTTTTGCAATTGTTTGACAACATTGTGTCTTAATTGCACATGTCTATTTTTGCCATTATAGGTATTATACTTTGCAACGGCTATTGCCGATTGACTATCACAATGTATTGACACTGATGGTGTCGGTTTTATTCCCAAAGGAATACCAGCTAAAAGGTTCTTCAACCATTCAGCTTCAGTACCAGCCAATTCCAGAGCTACAAATTCCGACTCCATAGTCGATCTAGCAATAATGGATTGTTTGGCTGACCTCCAATGTTACCGCACCACCACCAAGTGTGAAAATGTAGCCACTAGTGGATTTTGTCTCATCTGAATCAGATATCCAGTTAGCATCGCAGTATCCTTCTAGTATTGCGGGAAATCCACTATAAGTAATACCATAAGTTGTGGTACCTCTCAAATATCTCATAAGATGAGCAATTGCCTTCCAATGATCCTGACCAGGATTGTGAGTATACCTACTCAGACGACCGACTGCGAATGCAATATCTGGTCGAGAGAAGTTCATTAAATACAGTAGGCTCCCAATTACTTGGGCATACTGAGGTTGGTCAAAAGGATCACCTCTATTTTTCTTTAAGCGTGAGTTAGCTTCATAGGGGGTACTCAAGGGGGTTGAGTCATAGTGACCAAACTTCCTAAGAAGTTTTTCCACATAATGATCTTGTGATAGTGTGATACTATCACCTTCCCTGATGATTCTAACTCCTAAGATTACGTTAGCCCCACCCATATCTTTCATGTCAAAACTAGATGAGAGAAAGGATTTTGTTTTAATAACAATATCCAGACAAGTACCAAATATGAGCATGTCATCTACATATAAATATATGATCACATGTTCTCCACACACAGTTTTAGTGTATACACATTTATCAACATCAGTTGTGGAGAAACCGTCTTCAATTAAAGTTTTGTCAAACTTTTCATGCCATTGTTTTGGTGCTTGTTTTAAGCCATATAACGACTTAAGGAGTTTGCATACTTTGTTCTCTTGACCTAAAACTGTACATCCTTCGGGTTGATTCATGTAAATTTCTTCTTCTAAGTCACCGTTCAAAAAAGCGGTTTTAACATCCATTTGATGAATAACTAGTTTATGGATAGAAGCCAAAGCTATTAAAACTCTAATAGAAGAAATTCTTGTTACTGGAGCAAAGGTATCAAAATAATCAATGTTTTGTTTTTGCGAAAAACCTTTTGCTACTAATCTAGCTTTGTATTTATCAATAGACCCATCAGGGTTATATTTTCTTTTGAAAATCCACTTGCATCCTATTGATTTTGCCCCAGGTGGTAAATCAACTAAGGTCCAAGTGTTACATTTGGAAATTGAGTCTATTTCAGTTTTAATGGCTTCTTTCCAAAATTTCGACTCAGAAGAAGAAGTTGCTTCAAAAAAGGTTTCTGGATCCTTTTCGACAAGATAAGTATAAAAATCATTTCCAAAGGATGTTTCTTTTCTTGGTCTTTTACTTCTCCTTAGTTCTTGGTACGGTTCCTCATGAGTTTCATCATTAGTACTTGCTAATGGTTGTCTAGATATACTATCATGTTTCAAAGGAAAAACGTTTTCAAAGAACTCAGCATTTTTAGTTTCCACGATAATATTATTATCTAGAACATCACTTTTCACAACAAGGAATCTATAAGCAGCGCTGTGTTCTGCATATCCTATAAAAACACAATCAGAGGTTTTGCAACCAATTTTTCTTTTCTTAGGATCAGGCAACATAAGTTTAGCTAAGCACCCCCACACTTTTAAATATTTTAAGTTAGGTTGATAACCTTTCCACAGTTCATAGGGGGTCTTTCCGGTTTTCCTATGAGGAGTTTTATTTTGTATAAAACATGCAGTTAAGATAGCCTCACCCCACAAGTTGTTTGGCGCACTAGAACTAATTAGCATAGCATTCATCATCTCTTTCAAAGTCCTATTTTTTCTTTCGGCTATGCCATTAGATTCGGGTGAATAGGGGGGAGTTGTTTCATGTATTATACCTTCCTTTTCACAAAAATCATTAAAAGATATGTATTCTTCTCCACGATCGGATCTAACTCTTTTAATCTTTCTATCTAATTGATTTTCGACTTCAGCTTTATATGAAAGAAAGCCTTCAAATGCTTCATCTTTTTGCCTTAATAAAAATACCTTAGTGTATCGCGAAAAATCATCTATAAACGTTACATAATAATGTTTTCCGCCCCTAGTTGGAGTTTGTTTTAAATCTCCTAGGTCCGTATGAATTAAACTAAGCAGTTCAGTTTCACGATGTACTGGGGGACACGATTTCTTTGTTAACTTAGATTCGACACATACATCGCATTTACTATGTTGATTATCACTAGTCGAAATCATGCCAAGACGTTGCAATTTAATAACATACGGAAAGTTAATATGACCTAGTCTAGCATGCCACATATTATAAGAGTCAATCAAGTAAGCATAAGTCGAAACATTGTTATTAAAATCAGAAGTGTTGAGTACAAAAAGTCCATGATCATAATATCCCTTTCCAACAAAAGTGTTGTTCTTGGTAAGAACAATCTTATTAGATTCAAAGGTCACTTTGATACCATGCTTCAGCAGAACACCGACAGAAATCTGGTTTGCCCTTATATTAGGCACATGAAGCACATTTGTGAGAGCCTGAGTTTTTCCCGATGTGAGCTTGAGAAGAACTTTTCCTTTCCCTACAACTAGGGCTGGATGTGAGTCACCCAGATAGATGTTTTCTTCTCCTTCTCCTTCCCCTACAGCAGTGTAGGAGATAAAAACTTCTCTATTAGCACAGATGTGCTTGGTGGCTCCAGAATCCACCACCCACTTGTTCACATCAGTTGTCATGTTGACCAGAGAAACGACAGCAGCAATGACATCGTCATCCTCATTATCACCATGTTTGCACGTGCAGAAATAGATTTTGACCTTGCTTTGTTACTCTCCTTTCGGTTGGTATCTTCAATAATGATGTGAGTCAGCAGTTCGTTCAGTGACAGTTGCTTGTGTTTGTGCTTCAGTTGTTGCTTGTAGTCCTTCCATGATTTAGGCAGCTTTTCGATCAAGATACCTGCAATGAACTCGTCTGGAAGAACAATATTTTCAGCCTTCATTTACTCTAGTAATTTGTGATACTGGTTGATTTGGGTTTTGATTTCGCCAGTTTCACTCATGACCCAATTGTAGTAGTTGCTGATGACAAATTTCTGCTTGCTTGCATCTTCAGCGGTGTATTTGAGAATCATTGATTCCCAGATCTGATTAGCTTCCTTGTAGGTGCAGTAGATGTCGAACAATTCGTTGGAGAGGGTGCTGAGAATTGTGTGCCGACACACCTTGTTGGCATGCGTCCAAACTTCGACCTGTTTGGGAGTAGCAGGCTCGACAGGTTTGGAGCCAGTAAGAGCAGCTGCAACTCCGTGCATGTCAAGAAGAGAACTCACGCGCTCCTGAGCACTGGTATCATTGTCGATGGTTGCGTCAGCCATAGGGTAAATTCTTCAGATTGTTGTCGAAATTGCAGATATGGCTGTAGTCGAATTTATGTAGTCGAATTTCTGATCTGTTTTCAAGTGCCACTGGAAGCTGTTTATATAGGCTTATGAATATAGCCATTTGCAGCATAGGCTCCAGCAATCAATGGGCAGTCAAAGACCTTTGGAAAATTCAACAGTAATCAAGTTGGATTAATTTTGCAGTTACAGAATAAATTGTAATAAGTGAAAAGAGCTGTTGTAAGAAAATCAACAGTGACAAAATAAAAGCAATGAATTTTCCGTTACAAAATTATTTCGTAATCCAGTTCGACCTGAACTTTCCGACCAAATTATTTCGACCCATAATTGGGCGTATACGGATAGGCTGATAAAAGTAATATTTTATTTAATAAAATTAGCTCAAAGCCAGTCGAGCGCGCAGGGGGGGGATCGAAAGATTCGCACTGAACCAAGCCATGTTGGTCCCTGCTTGTGCGCGCGAGGGAGTCCCTTCTACTTGCTTGTTTACTAGCTCTCATTAAGCTTTAGTATATAAAGACTTTGGTGAATCCAAAGTCAAGCAATGCGGGACTTCTCACTTTTGAAATATCTTTTTATTTTCAATAAAATACAACAGGGGTCTCTTCCAACTTAACCAAGATCCTGGGTTCGAATCCAGTCTTGGGCATGCAGCGGTGTTAAATCTCTTAAGGGAGAGTTTTGCCGTCCATTGTGGTCCTACCCGGCTCGAGGAATTAGTCTCTACAGTTGCGCGCAGATGATACCCCGTTGATACCAAAAAAAACCTATCAAACCCAATTCAAATATGATAGAATTGATCTTCTGAGAGCACAACCCAATAATAGCATACAAGTGTTGTGTGGATACCTAGAACACTAATTTTATTTGCAACACTTCACTTTTTCTTCCTCCCCTTTAACCCTTTGTAGTAGACAAAAAATGTGATGAAAAGGGGATAGTTCCCTTAATTAAATATTCATTTGTAAAGATCCAAACCATAAGCTGTTGGTCTCTAGAAAGGGGAGGCAATCATCCTTCCAATATATCATGAATAAATAACAAATATAGAGGAAGTTAGAACTTAGAAATCGGATTAATCAAAATTGATTGGTTGGGATACTAGTTCAATCCATGGGCACCACTACTAGTTAATTTGGTAGGTTAAATCCGTTAACATCATGAATAATATTCCGTAAACTTATCGGCATCTATATATCAATGATTATGGAGCCATTTTTTTTTCCTAAAGGGGGTTTTTAGCCATATAGAGCTGCCACATAACGATTTTCCAACAAAGGAAAATAAAAGCTCCGTGTTAAACTTAAACCCGTTACTTAGTCAACGTTTTCAAGAAGGCAAAATTAATTAAATGATAAAGTTGGCAAGCAAGATGGCAATGTCACAATAAATTCTAAAAGAAAAAACTTAGCATATACGTTTATTGATATACTAGTTACTACTAGTAGTATAAACTAAGACCAATAGTAATTATGAATATGTTTTGGAATTGTTTTCAAACTCCATATATAGTAATTCCAAAACATATTCATCTAGCTGGGAGGATAATTAACAATTCTCTTCCGGTAAAGAACAAGTTGGCATCTAGGGGAGTTGCATGTGATCCCTTTTGCTCAAGATGTAAAGATAAACTGGAAGTTAATTTTGAGAATATTGCAGAGAATTTTATAGATTGGCTGATTGATTGTATCTTGCGATTACCAAAAGAGGTGGTTCATTTTATCTTTGGTATATTCTCTATGGTGGGCGATGAACATACATTGTTTTGAAGCCAAACAATTGTTAGTGGATGAAGTCTTAAAAAAAAGCATTCAGTAGCATTGTGTTTTTTTTACGTGAAGGCGTAGCATTGTTACCATCTATGCCCGTTGAATTAGCGCCTGACCCTGTTTCTTGGATACCACCACTTGCAGATTTTTATAAATTAAGTGTTAATGCTGCTTGACCATCTAATGAAATTTGGGGAATCAGAACTATTATTCGAGACCAAGCAGGTGCTGTTTTTGGTGCTGCCGCGTTGCCAATTAAAGCCCCTCTAGACCCTTTTTTAGCCGGGGCAATTGGGATGCGTTATGCTCTTAATTTTGCACTTGAAATGAGTTTTTTTATATATAGGTTGAATCAGACTGCTTGGAATTGGTGAAGGAAATGAATAATTTGAGAGCTTTATGTTCTTACTCTGATAGAATTTTACTTGAGTGTACCAACTTATCAAAGAAGTTTAGGTGCTCTGAATTATTACATGTTAGACAGGAAGACAATGTTGTAGCCCACAATTTAGCTAAATTTGCTTTGGTAAACTCTCCTACTATTTGGTTAGAGGAAATTCCTCATTGTATTGTTTTTTCTTTGGCCTCTGATTTAGGAGGGCCCTAATGAAATTATTTCCACGTAAAAAAAAAGACCAATAGTAATTATAGTTCTAGCATAGAGAGATTGCTAGAATGGTTAACAAAAGTATATAAGATGATAATTTATTGCGACACTTTTTTTTTCGTATTATCATTGGATATTCAATTTCAATGTCTTTGTTAATATTCATTTTTAATTTTATAATCTTCTTATTTAATTTAAAGTTATAATTTAATTTTTATTTACAGTTATTAAATTACATATTTTACAAATCAACACCGTTGGCTCAGTGGCATAAGCCACCTTGGGATACTGAAGTCGACCCGATGCTCCAGGATTCGATTTTCGCAGTGGACAATAGACAAATTCGGTGTTCGTCGGTGCAAAATTTGCTCCTAAGCATTTGTGTTGTCTTGATATTAGACAACAATTCAATCATTGCATAATTGGACCGGTGTACAAATCTTGAAAGTAAATTGATGCTTTTGATGTTTTATCTACTCATAAATATATTTTATTTTATTTTTTTTAAAAATATTGTATGATATTTTCTTTAATCTTTTTATAATTTCTTTCTTTTGTCCTCCCATTTTATAATATTTTTTTATTTTGTTTTTGAAAATTTTGATTGTTTTAGTATCAAACTATCCAACCCAATTCAAATGTGATAGAATATTTGATCCTATTAGAGCACAACCAGCTAGTAGTAAAATACAACTGTTGCATGAACACTGAGAATGCGAGTTTGAATTCACAACACTTCACTTTTTATCCCTCCCCTTCAATCATTTGTAGTATATAAAAGATGTGATGAAATGTGAATAGTTCCTCATTGGTCTTTTTCCCAATGAGTTTTAGCCCTTGGAGGTTTTAACGAGGCCCCACGTTTGTTGTAAGGGTTGGTGCACCCCTTGTGCCCCATTTAATGCAATTGCTTATCTAAAAAAACAAACATAGAGGAAGTTAGAACTTAGAACGCAGATTAATCAAAATTGATCTATTGATACAACCGAAACTAATTCAATCCAAGGGCACTACGTACTACTGCTACTTTTTTATAGGCAATGTTAGTTGTTAATTGTTAGAGGGGTAGAGGAAATATTAGTTTTTAAGGTTTCAACCTTGGACTTCCTTCTTATACTCATTCGGTATCCTTTAGCTCGTCAACTGAGTTATCTAATTTAATAGGTTAAATCCGTTAACATTCTAAATAATTTCCTAAAGGGATGTAGAGCTATATAGAGCTGCCACATAACGATTTTCAAACGAAGGAAAAATAAAAGCTCATCGTGTTACACTTAAACCCGTTACTTAGTCAACGTCTTGAATAACGAAAAATTAAATAAATGATCAAGTTGGCAAGTTAGATGGCAGTGTCACAATAAATTCTAAAAGAAAAAACTTAGCGTATAAATTTATTTATATACACTAATTACTACTAGCATAAACTAAGACCAATAATCATACTTGTAGCATTGCTAGAATAGAATGGTTAACAAAAGTTTTTTTTCCTTCAAATCTCTTTGCATATTTTGGCCACTAAAGGGGCGCACCTTTGCACCAAAATTTAAATACCAAAAATATGAGTCTCTTCTTCATCGTTCAGACCTAAATGATCACACACTATTTTTTGATGTAGAAGGTGCTTTGTTAAGATCTTCTTCAATTTTCCCATATTTCATGCTCGTTGCTTTTGAAGGTGGAGGACTTTTAAGAGCCATCGTTTTGATTCTCTTATACCCTTTTGTTTGTTTAGTTGGAGATGATATTGGTGTGAAGATAATGATCATGATATGTTTTTTTGGGATTAAAGAAGAGAGTTTTAGAGTGGGAAAATCTGTTTTGCCAAAGTTTTTTTTGGAAGATGTTGGCTTGGAAATGTTTGAGGTTGTGAGTAAAGGTGGCAAGAAAGTTGGTTTGAGTAAGTTGCCTAGAGTGATGGTGGAAAGCTTCTTGAAAGAGTATTTGGATATTGATTTTGTTGTGGGGAGAGAGTTGAAAGTGTTCCGTGGCTATTTTGTGGGGTTGGTGGATGAGAGACAAAATAGGCATGCTTTGGAATTAGTTCCTGTTCACAAAGGGAAAGAACCATGTTCTGATCAGATCATTGGAATTTCAGGATATAGTAAGGATCTTCACCATGATGAGTTCTTTTCTCAATTCAAGGTTTGTATACATGATCTACTTTTGATAGAACTTTAAATTTGTCAAGCTTTTTGATTCACTTTTGGAATTGGGAGAGCCACACTCAAAAATTATTGCAGAGACAAAAATTAGGTTTTGACATGTTCAGATATTCTCAAATAAAATTGATTTTACTTCCAACTTAAAGCTATAATTTGTAGCTTTTAATTTGCTTCGAAAATTATTTTATTTTTGAATTTATTGTTCAACTCACTTTTATGTCAATTCATCCGAACATAACTCACTTTACATTCAATTCATTTTTATTTAAAATAAACTTTACACAACCAATTGGTAAAACCGACAAATCAAAATATTTTTAGTTTTATGGTTACCTTTAGACTTTTAATATCCTACACATGAAAGAATAATTATAGAGTCAAAATATGATTTAATTTATATTTTTATTTATAATTTGAAATATATTTTCTTCTAATTGATATTTTTATACAAATTATCTGCTTGATACATAAATACTGATTTAAATCATCTCCTTCACTTTTAATTTTGCAAATAGTCACAAATATATTAGAATATTTATTAAACCATAAAAATATAAAAAAGCATAAATTGAGGGGGTTTAGGAGGATAAATTTTCTACTCATCACTAATGAATTTATATATACTATTAACCCCATGCCCTCCCCTCCAAACTCCCAAACACACCCTTAATGTTAATTGTTTTCTAAAATTGCTCTTATATGAGATTTGCTAAACACAGTAAGAGATAAAAAAAATATGAAAAGTATGTAATGAGAAAGACAAATTTATCATCTTAAAATATAAAATTATATAATATTTAATTTTTGAGAAATAAACTTTCCTTTAACGTGCAACTATAGACAGATATAAACAAAAACACTACATTTATAGCAATGTTCAATACTTGCCTATCATATCATATCATATCATATATTATTAATAGCACATGTCAAAATATAATAATTAATGACGATATTTCATCAAATAATAGCCTACTATTTTAAATAATTTATTCTGATTTTATATTATTTGAGTAGTATTTTATACTAGTATTCATAACGTATGTGCTTGAAATACCTACCCAAAAAAAAATCTAGACTAATTATTGCATGTCTTTTTTGGAACAATTAATGATTAGGAAGTCCATATAGTGACAGAAGCTGAGAAGAAAAGCTGGAAAAAGCTAGCCAGAGAAAAATACACTAAACCACTTATTTTCCATGATGGAAGATTAGCAATGAGGCCCACTCTAACTGAGACTCTTGCAATATTAACGTGGCTTCCTTTTGGCTTTATCCTTGCACTAATACGTAGCATAACAGGTCTCTCACTTCCATACATTATCTCATATCCCCTTCTCGCAATTAGTGGGCTTAACCTCACAATTTCTCAGCCCAATAACAATCAAGCCCAAGCCCATCTTTACGTGTGCAACCACAGAACTTTAATGGATCCACTTTACATCTCATTCACATTAAAAAGAGACTTAGTTGCTGTGACATATAGTCTAAGTAGATTTTCAGAGATAGTGGCAATATTAGCACCTATAAAAACGGTGCGTTTAACAAGGAACCGTAACGAGGATGAGAAAATGATGAAGCGTGTTTTGGAACAAGGGGACAACCTAGTTGTGTGTCCGGAAGGGACTACTTGTAGAGAACCATATTTGTTGAGGTTTAGTCCTTTGTTTTCAGAAATTTGTTGTGATCATAAAATAGTTCCTGTTGCAATTGATAGCCACGTCAGCATGTTTCATGGTACAACTGCTGGGGGTATTAAGTGTTTGGATCCACTTTTCTTTTTGATGAATCCATTTCCTTTGTACTCTATTCAGTTTCTTGAAGAGGTTTCTCCTTCATCTATTGGTTTTGATAACAAGGAGGATTCTAGATTTGAAGTTGCGAATTATATTCAAACAAGGATTGGTAAGGCTTTGGGATTTGAATGCACTAAACTTACAAGGAAAGATAAGTACTTGGTTTTGGCGGGTAATGAAGGCATTGTTTCCACAGGTGGTAAATACTAGATTATTAGATTATATAGTTTTGACTTTTGATGTTGCTTTTGCTGATGCATAGTTTCATCTATTGATTTGTTATGTTGTATCATATTTTCAAGGAAAAAAAATACTGTCACATGAAAAGATTGTTAGATGTGATTAAATGTGTAAATTTTGTTGGAAATTGCTATTTGCACCCCCCATATGCCTAGTTACACCCTGACAACTTTTTAAATTTTAATAGTGAAATCATCAAAGTACTGCTTCTTTACACAAAGCTTAAATATGAGAGTTTCATTAGATCCAGTTCCATAGAAGTGATTTTAATCTGATCAGCAAGAGACGTAAACCCTAGAATTCTTCTGATACCATATTGAAGGTTGAGAGAGATGAATCTGAGAAACTGATTTTCATTCTGTTAATCTCAACTAACTGAATTACAAAGGCAAAATGCCTTATATACAATCTGAGGTTCAGAAGGGAAAAATGAACCAAAAGAGAAAAGAGAAAGATAAGCCTTTAGTTACAATCTAACTGATTAACTTAAAATCTAACCATTGACTAAGAAAATACTTAAAGATAAAGTGTAATTTGTAATAGGCCGACCTTACAGAAAGAGGTCACTCAACCCAGCTCATTGCCTTCTGCTTGTTGATTCCTCTCTCCTTCATCATGTCCCTCAATTCATTAACACTGCTCCATATTCCCATCTCACCTTGGATCTTTGAAAGCATTGAGTAAGAAACAGGATGGTTGCTCTCCAGTCTGCGAATCCTCTCTGCAGCATACTCTCCAAGTTCCAAATTTGAATGCAAACCACAAGCTGCAAGTAATGCACCCCACAACACGACATCAGGCTCAAATGGCATACTCTTGATCAATTTTACTGCTTCATCGAACCGCCCTGCCCTTCCATACAGGTCCACCATGCAAGTATAGTGCAACATATCGGCTTGTATTCCATACTTGGTCAGCATAGCAGCAAAGTGCTTTTCACCTTCATCAACAAGGCCAGCATGCACACATGCTGTCAACACATTCACAAATGTAACCTCATTGGGTGTAAAACCGGCTATTTTCATTCTACCAAACTCCTCCAACGCTCGCATGGCTAGCCCGTGGCTGGCATAACCTCCAATTATTGCATTCCAAGATACCACATTCTTATCCAGAATGGACTCAAAAACACAAAATGCTACATTCATATCCCCACATTTTGCATACATATCCACGAGCGAGGTCAACCAGATAACATCATCTGGTATGCCAGATTTGATGATACAAAGGTGAACCTGCAGGCCCATCAAAAGAGAGGAACCACCAGCACATGCATCGAATACACATGAAAACGTGAAATGATTGGGACGCATTCCAGAATTTAACATGAGAACAAAAAGCTTCAATGCATCCATAAATCTCTTGTTTTGCACATATCCACTAATCATTGCTGTCCAAGAAACCACATTTCTCTCACTCAGTTTGTCAAAAACAGATCTTGCTTTGTTAATTCGCTTGTTCTTAACATAACCATTCACCAAAGTAGTCCATGAAATCATGTTCCTCTGGGGCATTTCATCAAACGCTGTTTGAGCATCAACCATTCTCCCTACTTCCATATAACCAGAAACCAAAGCATTCCAAGATGTAACATCTTTCATCAATATATCATCAAACACTCGACCCAAAGATTCCTCCTCCCTTAAACCTGCATAAGCTTTGATCAAAGAAGACCCAACAAACACATTCAAGTTAAGCCCCAAATGCAGTGCCACAGCATGAACCTGGGGGACCAAAACATCAATCTCAGTACTAATAACTGCTCTTAGCAATGTGGAGATGGTGTAGTCATTGGGCACTATACCAGCTCTTCCCATTTGCAAGAAACAGTTATAAAGTCCATTGGAGTTTCTGATTCTGTGAAAACCAGAAAGCATAATGTTCCAGGAAACTGCGTCTTTAAGGGGCATTTGATCGAACAGGTCACGTGCAAGTCCAAATTGATGGTGTTGAACATAAGCTGTCATAATCATATTCCAGGAAACAACGTTGCAGGACGAGGGGTTTTCATCCAACAGTTTTCGAGCTTGTTTAACGTTGTTGTCATCTATGTAACCACGGATCATATAGTTCAGTTGTTGCGCTGTAATGGTGCACATGTTGCGAGAAGACGGCGTCCACAATCTATTCAGGCCACGCATCTCTTTTCTTTTTCTTTCTAAGTCAAATGAATGATCCTTTAAAATGGCATCAAACTTGTACGTGGAATTCTTAGCTATTTTTATATGCGTTGAGAATTAGCTACGACTTTGTGATAGTATTTGGATCGAAGGAAGCTCAATCAAGGAGCATCAATGGGGGAATGGAGCTAGATCCACCGAATCTATGCGCAGCTGAAGGATAGAGATAAAGAGAAAGAGAAGGAGTAATAGTCAATCTTGTACTTTCATTAATTAGGGTGGGCGTATATATGCACTCAAACAGTAGTACAAAGTGGAATTGAAATATGCTGAGTAGTACAATCAGCCACAATCAGCTAGTACAACAGTAATGTTTAAAGGTAAATGGTAAAAACTTAAGTAACTATTACATAGTCAGGGTATTAGGGTGACCCAGGTAACCGGTCACAATACCCCCCCTAGGAGGTCACTCTTGTCCTGAAGAGTGAAAGGCAGGGAAATCCCTGAGAAGATCATAGTAAAACTCCCAGGTTGCAGCTTCTGGTGCACAGTTTTTCCACTTGACAAGTACTTTGGTAGCAGCTACTCTTCCTCTTTTCACCATTTTGCGATCAAGGATTGCTTCCGGTTCGCCCCTATGACCAACATCCACAGTGTGATTGCATGGGTGTTTGATGACAGCAGTAGCAGGATTTGGGCAGAGTTTCAACTGGGAGACATGAATGACATTGACATTGTGAATACCAGTGTCTGGTGGCAGATCCAACTGATAAGCTACTTTCCCAATTCTGTCCAATATACGATATGGTCCAAAAAACTTAGGATTGAGCTTGTTAAAAGCCTGCCTTCTCAAGGAGGATTGTTTGTATGGCTGCAGTTTCAGGAAAACATAGTCACCAATAGCAAATTCACGATCACTGCGATGCTTATCTGCCTGCTGCTTCATTCTGTTCTAAGCACAAAGAAGGTGGAATTTAATTTGAGCAATTTCATGGCTTCTTCTCTTGCTGCGAGAGATCTATCCACAGTAGGGGATGATGACTCTCCAGGCAGATATGGTAAGTTGATTGGTGGTGCTTGCCCATATACAATCTCATATGGTGAACTCTGAATAGAAGAGTGAAAATTTGTATTATACCACCACTCTGCAAGTGGCAGCCAGTGGGCCCAAGTGGAAGGTTTCTCCGCACACATGCATCTCAGGTAGGTCTCTAGAGCCTTGTTCACGATCTCAGTTTGCCCATCGGATTGAGGGTGGTATGCACTTAATTTGTTTAGGGCTACTCCCTGCAGAGTGAAGAATTCTGTCCATACTTCACTGAGGAAAACAGGATCTCTATCAGATGTGATTGAATTTGGCATGCCATGTAACTTGAAGATATGGTCAAGGAACAGCTGGGCTACATCAAGGGCAGTATATGGATGGGACAGTGCTACAAAGTGAGTCTGCTTGCGTAATCTGTCCACAACAACTAAGATGACCTGCTTACCATTAGACTTAGGGAGGCCTTCAACAAAGTCTAAACTGATATCCTCCCAAATACGCCTTGGTATTGGTAAGGGCTGCAGAAGGCCAGGGTAAGCAGCTTGGTCACTCTTGTTTCTGTGGCAGATAGTACACATCTTGACATAGTGTTGAATATCTTTGGTCATGCCCTTCCAAAAGTAGAGGGATTTCACCCTTGCTGCAGTGTTATCACGTCCAGAGTGTCCTCCCAAGGCAGAATCATGCAGCCAGTGCAGAATGAATTTCTTCACTTCAAAGTTACTTCCAACCACCAGTTTTCCTTTTCTTCTGAGCAACCTATCCTTCCACGTGAATTTCTTGTGAGAATTGGCATTTGCCTCCAAGTCCTGTATAACCTTTGCCACATGTGGATCAGCTAACCAAGTATTTTTAATCTGCTGCAATAAGTCTTTACTGACAGAATTGAAAGTTAGAGCTAATAATTCAGCTCCTTCAATTCTTGACAAGGCATCAGCAGCCTTATTTTCCTTGCCTTCCTTGTATAGTATTTCAAACTCATAACCCATCAATTTGGCCACCCAAGCTTGTTGGAAAGGGGTATTCAGACGCTGCTCCAGAATGTATTTTATGCTTTTCTGATCAGTTTTGATGATAAAGGGTTTGTGTGCAAGGTAGGTGCTCCACCTTTGGATGGGATACACAATGGCCAGCAGTTCCCTTTCATATATGGACAGAGAGCCTGCTGCCTAGGCCCCAAGGATTTACTGATATATGTTATAGGGTGGTGATCCTGCATTAACACAGCACCTATCCCCTTCCCAGATGCGTCAGTTTCCACCACAAACACCTTAGTGAAATCTGGTAGTGCCAACACTGGAGCAAATGTAAGAGCTGACTTCAGATTCTGGAATGCTGCTGTAGCACTATCAGACCATTCAAAGCACTCCTTTCTGAGCAGATCAGTCAGAGGCTTGGCTAGTTTCCCAAAGTCCTTCGCGAACCTCCTGTAGTAACCAGCTAACCCCAGAAAGCCCATGAATTTTTTCACAGTCTTTGGTTCAGGCCATTCACAAACTGCAGTAACTTTTGCTAGATCTGTAGACACTCTCTGCTCAGTTATAAAGTACCCCAGATACTCTACACGTGTGGTTCCAAATTGGCATTTCTTCTGATTCAGATATAGTTGATTGGCTCTCACAGAATTGAATACTATAGTTAAATGATGGAGATGGTCCTGCACAGAAGAACTATAGACCAGAATATCATCAAAAAATATAATAACAAATTTCCTCAAGAATTCCTTGAACAGATGGTTCATTAATGCCTGAAATGAAGCAGGGGCATTAGTAAGCCCAAAAGGCATTACTAAATACTCAAAATGCCCACTATGGGTTTTAAAGGCTGTCTTGAACTCTTCACCCTCACACATCCTTAATTGGTGATAACCAGAACGTAAGTCTAGTTTAGAGAAAATGACAGCACCAGCCAATTCATCCATGAGGTCTTCAATTAAAGGGATAGGGAATCTATCCTTAATTGTATAATGATTTAACTTAACCTCCTATAGTCTACACACAATCTCCATGAGCCATCCTTCTTCCTAACCAATACTGTAGGTGATGCAAAAGGGCTATTACTATATCTAATAATACCCTGTTCTAACATTTCCCCTACCAATTTATCAACAATATCTTTCTGCACTATTGAATATCTGTATGGTCTCATGTTGACAGGAGTGGCAACAGCTTTTAGAGGGATCTTGTGATCAAATCCTTGCCTAAAAGGTGGTAAATCAGTAGGCTCAAGGAATATATCATGATACTCCTCTAAGAGAAATTCTATAGCCCTATCAACAAAAGGATCGGGATTACCTGCAGCTGATAGAGTGCAGTTGGGGATAACAAACTGAGAAGTGTCCTGCTGGACTTGAAGGAAGCATAGCTCTTCCCCACGGTTGATAGCTGCAGTCATAGCCTTGTTGGAGACCAGTTTCACTCCTGAAGTCTTTGCTCCTCGGAGTACCACCTTCTTCCCTTGCACAGTGAAGTCCATTTGGAGCTTGTCAAAGTCCCATAGGATTGGCCCTAATGATTTGAGCCATTGAATGCCCAAAATCAGATCACAGCTAGCCAAAGGTAACACAATCATATCTGCCACAAATTCTTGATTGTGCATTGACCATTTAAAACCCTTACACACATAGATTGCTTCTAATTTGTGGCCACCTCCACTTGTTATAGACATGGCAGGTACAGGAACCAGCTTGCATCCTAACTTCTTGGCCATGTTGAGGTCAAGGAAGTTGTGCGTGCTTCCACTGTCCAGTAATATCTGCAGCACCTTCTTATAATACAACCTTCTTACTCTCATGGTTTGGTAATTGGTTGATCCTGTTAGGGCTTGGAGAGAAATTTGTGGGGTTTCTGGTTCAACTACTGGGGTTAGGACAGGTTCCCACTGAGGTTCAACTGTTTCTGGTGTGGCTGTATCTTCCTCTACTTCCATCATCATCAGTGTTTGGGGACCATTATGTTTAAGGTGATGACCTGGGGTAAAAGGCTCATCGCAGTACTAGCAGAGTCCTTTTGTACTCCTCTCCTCCAATTGGGCTCTAGTGTAAGGTGTTTTAGTGGTTGGTTTAGTGTGTGGTGGCTTCTGTGTGGGTTTATTGGTGATTAGGGGTGGCTGTGTGGTCACTGTTTGGGGTTTGGCTGTAGTGGTGAAGTTAGGTTTGAACAGGTTCTGTTTCTGAGTTGTAGGTTTGGTTGTCTCTAGTAGTTTAGCTAGGTTGGATGCGTGAGCAATGCTATTTGGGTGAAACCTCCTCACATGCGCTTGGGTATGGTGATCTAGGTTAGACATGAAGATACTGAGGGCATTTTCAGGTAGGATACTCACCTGGGTTAGGGCTAATTCGAACTCATCGATGTAATCCTGCACTGATCCTGTGTGCTTCACCTGGATCAGCTCCGCGAGGGGATCTTCGTACAAATCACCGAACCTCCTCTTCACATCGGCGGCGTACTTTGCCCAGGTTGGGTACTGATCAAATCGGCCACGCATGCATGTAGTTCAAGTGCCACTGCAGCGCTAACCCTTCGAGGTGGATGGAGGCGAGCCTAACTCGTGACTCTAGAGGTGTCTCGTCGAGGAGGAAGAACTGGTCACACTTGTACATCCAGTCCTTAACCTTCTTGCCATCGAATCTAGGGAAATCCACCTTCGACAGTCGTGTCGCATAGTGCCTCGCCGGTGGGAGCTCCGCTTGGCCTCATGGTATCGCGTTACTCTGAACCTCTTGCGAAGGTCCACGAAGTTGAGATCTGAGTAAGTTGCGAAGTTCTTCTTGATTCGTCTCCATTTGCAATTGTAGTTGCTCGATCTGGGTATTAACCTCGCTATGCTTCTCGTCGATCTTCCGATCAAGCTCGGCAAGAGATTGGCTACGGGTCGTCATCAGGAACCAGGCGTTGCTTTGATACCAGCTGTGATAGTATTTGGATTGAAGGAAGCTCAATCAAGGAGCATCAATGGGGGAATGATACTCGGAGAGAGAGTGGGAGCTAGATTCACTGAATCTATGCGCAGCTAAAGGATACAGATAAAGAGAAAGAGAATGAGTAATAGTCAATCTTGTACTTTCATTAATTAGGGTGGGCGTATATATGCACCCAAACAGTAGTACAAAGTGGAATTGAAATATGCTGAGTAGTACAATCAGCCACAATCAGCTAGTACAACAGTAATGCTTAAAGGTAAATGGTAAAAACTTAAGTAACTATTACATAGTCAAGGTAATGGGGTGACCCAGGTAACCGGTCACAGACTTGATTAGTGACTTAGTAACAATATAGTTTATTATGAATTTGCATTGCTTATTGTTCTAATATACACTGACAATAAAAAATACAACATATTACATCATAGAACAAAACACTTAAACACTGTCCAAAAGGACAAAACAACATACATATTGGAATTCGGAAATAGGAACAACTGGTACACAACTCTTGTTGTTTATTATAGTGAACAACCTTATCCGGCATGGAATCTCAAATTTTATGCTTATCTTATTTGCTCAAACTTCGGTATTCTTCATCTATTTCAACCTGTTGGAATGTCAGCAATTTGTGAGAACTTAAAATGTGTAAACAATGAAAAAAAAAAGGATATCAGATTAACTACCTGATAATACTTGAGCATATTATTTCTTTTCTTTTTCATTGTTGCAGTTACCAAGTCTCTTTCCATGTCAAATGGACGTGGATCTAATACTACTCCTTTGATATGTTCAAACCCCTTCAGCTGGTACATTGAAAGACACAAAAAAAGTAGGAACAAATAATATTAATGAATCACCTAATAAAATAATATTTTAAATCAAATATCAATGGATTTTTCAATATCCATATTCCATAGATGTTACCTTGTTTCTCTCGGCGGTCAACTTAAGTTGTGATAACACATATTTCTTCAATTGGTCAAGAGAACATAGTTCAGAGAAAGGAACCATGTGACCATTTGAATATGCCCACTTCTTTGTGATTTCTTCATTTGGAACCACCACTGCAACTAGTGCTGACTTGAAGCTATTCCCATAAACCCAAACCTTAAACAAAAGCACAAAAATAATCAACAAATGAAATTAGTCTCTGACATTTTCAAAACAGAGACAAGCTAGTCCCCCACCAATCCAATGTAGGGACTAATTTGTCCCATAAAAAAATTTGCAGGGACTAAAATGGGTCTTTAGTCGATTACAATTACTGAATTCATGTAGATGCTTACGTCTTCTACTATTGGAGTGATTCCATAAACATTTTCCAAATGCTCAAGTGCAATATACTCTCCTTGAGAGAGTTTTATAAGATTCTTCTTCCTATCAATGATCTTAACAACACCATTGGGTTGCATTTCACCTATGTCTCCTGAGGAAAATCAGATCAAATCATGTAACAAATGTTGAAGACAAAAATATTCAAGTTGAGGTTGGAAATGACAATTCAACCTGTGTGAAACCAGCCATTTTTTATTACTTCCCTTGTTAATTCTGGATTTTTGTGGTAACCAGTAAAAACAGATTTCCCTCTGAGACATATCTCACCACTTGGAGGATTTCCAAGAGGATTGTAACCCATCTCTGAAACTTCTTCCAGCTGTAGTTCATTGTATACAGATACAGGACCAACAGTTCCAAGCATGCACATTTCATCAGGAAAGGCAAGAGTAGTTGACCCACAAGTTTCAGTCAAACCTGGATTAACCATATATAGTGTTGTTTCATTGCATTGCATGTTTAACTTCCTAATATTAAAAAAATTTCAAGTCCCAATTTGACTAGAGAAAATAATTGTTTTATCTTATTTCACTATTAGAAAAACAGCTAGCTTTTAGCGTCTGCCAAAAGCGAACAGTCCCACACTAAAATGCTAAAAGCCGACGCTAACAGCGAATTAGCATTGGTATTGGGGCGACACTAAATTTGGACTCTAATTGCCCGTTTTCTAGTAGTGTTATAAGCAGGACAGCAAGTGAGTTACTTACCATAGCCTTGACATACAAAAGCACAAGATGTAACGCGTAAGAATTCTTCAACCTCTGAGCTCAAGGGTGCACCTCCAGCTATTATTAGTCTAACACGCCCACCTAGCCGAGCTTTGACCTGATTCATCGGCGCAGCGCAAGGGGGATACGAAGAGCGAAAATAGTCAAATTTATAGATAGATAAATGGCAATGATTGGGAGGGATCAAAGAAGTAATAAAGAGGAGATACAATACAACCTTTCTGAAGGCTAATAGATCTGCTAATGGTGATGCATTACGTTGTTTATATCCTTTGTTCATCCAACCAAGTTTACTACATAAAGAAATAGATGTGAAACGGATAAATTACATCAACCGAAAAACCATAACATCATTTCAGTAACAAAACTCCAGTTTTACCAAAATTTATATAATTAGAGAATACCAACTCACTATTTGTAGAGCATGCCAAAAACTCTTCTCCTGACTGGATTGAGTTCTTCCACTGCTTTCTTTATACCTGAAACAAATGATCTTGAACAAGTTTTACACTGAATTTGAGTTCTTATTTGAGTTTTACCTGAAACAAATGGATTGAGTTCTTAATAAATTTTCTGAATATGTGTGAACTTGCCTTCATAGACCTTTTCAAAGACTCGAGGGACTCCAGCAAACAGAGTTGGTTTCAATTCCATTAAATCATCTCTCAATGCAGTTAGATCCTTCATTCATAATAAGATGTATAAGTAAACGAAATATTTCTTATGAAGATAACCCTCTCCCTCTCTCTCTCTCTCTCTCATATAATATTAATCAACAAAATATATATTACTGCATGAACATACCCCATGGTAGTAGCCAACAGACGCACCCTTATGGAAAAAGTACTCTTCAATTGTGCGGTCAAGGATATGAGCCAAAGGAAGGAACGATAAATACACATCTTCTACAGTCATCTATGCAAAATAGGATACATATTTATATATATATATCAGAAAAAGATATAGATATATTGTACATCTCATGATGGAGTACAAACTATTTACCTTATCTTCAAATTGTTCCATGAAAATATCCATTCCTCTAACGAAAGATGTTATGTTTTCATGCGTCAAAATAACACCCTTAGGGTCTCCACTAGTTCCACTTGTATACATTATCGTGCAGATATTATGAGCCAAAGGTGGTAAAATTGTTGATGGGTTTTCTTTTCCCTGCATGAGTGATTGACACTACTTAAATCTTACATTCTTTAAATAGAAGGAAATAAACTATAATGTTTAAACTATTTTAGAGAGCTTAAGAAAATTAGCTTAAATTAGCTAAATTATTTTCTTACGCTTTTCCAGATATTCATGCTTATGTTATAAAATAAATTTTAGTCCAAATGTTCCCCAAGTGTGAATTTATATATAAGAAATTCCTTGTAGACGAACCATGTGCAAGAACTCTTCCCATGAATATGCCTTAATCCCAATGCTGGTGGCTTTATTTTTCTCTTCTTCTGTTAATGAAGTGAAGCAAACCATTGCTGTATCCACCACAAAACTCAGTTAAATATCTTCTACTGTATTAAGCTATGCTGCAGAGGAACTTTGAACTAACCATATTTATTTACCTTTCAGGCGTTGAGCAGATTTACAATCAGGATTCAAAAGCTGAAAAACAGTGTATGTAAGTTTATCTGATGCTGAAAATGAAAATGGTTATCCAAAGAAAGTGATTCCTACTTGCATAATCTTTTTATCCTGGACAAAGACAAAATCTACTTCTGCATGATCTATGATAAAATTTACAGCACCTGCCCCTGCATTTGGTGTTTAACTTTCTTCAAATCAATAAATATGTGAAGATTAAACAATGGCTTAACCATTGAATGAGTAAATGGAAAACACCTACATGTCATGTTACTTTATTTGGGTTAGATAATAAATAGGTTTAATTGCACTTTTTTTTTTACTTTGGTCCCTAACAAATTTTAAGGGACAAATTAATCCCTAAGGTAGCTCAGTTGGTGTTTTAGGGACATTTCAGTCCCTCTTCTTAACAGTCTATATAATTTTTTTTCTAGAAAATTAGAAACCAGAAACGTAGGTGAAAAGAGTAACGACTAACGAAGCTCAGATGCGGGTGAACCAAGACGATATGGTTCTCGTTTTTTGAAAATTGAAACTCTAAAGAGAAATCAAAGACAAATGATTAACAATATCTATGCTAAGGGACATGAAGGAGTTGTATGAAGGAGGTCCAGGGTTCAAACCCCAGAAACTAACATTCCCCCACCCCCACTAAAATTTGCTTATAAAAAAAATCAACAAAAAGCGCACACAAAAATGAATGAAAATCAAATTTTTGCACACATATTATAGTTTTTCACCGGCGTTTGAGCCTTTACTTTTTTTAATTGCACTTTTGAGGGATAAAAAATGCAATTAAAAAAATATGAGGACCAAAATTGCTATATTAAGAAAAATTAAGTGACTAAAATTGCCAAATATAAAATTGAGGGACCAAATTAGAGAAAATTTGTACTGATTCTGAAAAATGAGTGTTGTGACTAGACATGATAAAGAAATTCATGGAAACTTTTTTACCAAGTGTGTCATAGAGAGGCACACAAACCAAGCTGTGAGCACAACAAGCCTGCATGAACATAAGAAAATTTATGAATTATGATAGAATCACATATCACATAAAGAACAAACAAGGGTGAAATGGTAAACCTCCATTGCCACAATCCACTGAGGGCAGTTAGATCCATAAACTCCAACTCTAAAGCCCTGTAAAAATGATCATTAACAACATAAACATTAAGAACAGTTCGTTTAAATGTTAAGAGAATTGTTTGAATTAGTCCCTTTGAAATTACAAGCACTTACAGGTTCAGCACCAGAAGCTCGTAGAGCAGAAGCAATATGCAGCACTTCATCATAAACTTCACTATATGTCTTCCACACATATGGTCCTATCTATATATATATATACATATTCAACAACATATATAATCATTTTCCTTCTCTTCATAACATTAACATAGTAACATGTACACATATATAACAATATGGATTGCATATCATATAGTACCTTTCCATCAACAAATTTACGCCATCCAAGCCTACGGTTTTGAGGATACTTTTTGACAGCCACGCTGCAATCATCAATTACGTACCATTTATTAATCAATAGAGAAAACTAGAATATTAACTCCCACACTCTCAAACATTAATGTTGCATGAATATGTATATATACCTGAAAATATCCCAAGCTGTTATTAAATCAGGATCCGATGGTGGAAATTCATTTTTAGAGAGAAGGTTGCGATATACTGGACCTACAGATGGCTTTCCATTTGCACCTTCTCTTCCTTCTTCAACTTTAGCTGCAAAACTCTTCATTCTTTTTTATTATAACTAGATATCTGTATGAAACCTGATCAAGATAAGCATAAGCCATCATCAAGCACTTGTGAATTGTAGTAAACAAAAGAAGCACACCAACGAAAGTGACAAAAATGAAAGCATGACGCAATAGACTAGAGAGTAGAGACGTGGTGTTGCATACCTTATTAGTACATGTTACAACATGCAATGGGAATGAATGAAGAACTAGGAACGTGCTTGAGAATTTTTTTTATAGTAAAACGATTCGAGAGGTGTATAAATTGGGGTAGTTGAAATAGAATCGGTACAATTAATTCCATTTATTACATTCATGTGTCCATGCTTCATCTTTTTTGGGAATAAAATGAGATCTTTAAACTTTTTATCTTCGTTCTTGAAGTGACACTAAGACCAAATATGTCATTTTTACTACTCAACAATATGAAAAATGACCCTGTTCTGTTGTTATAGTGTCCCTATCAGGAAACCAGACCCTGTCGTCTTAAACCTCAGGTAAATTCCCCCCCACAAAATCTAACTACCACTAACCAAATCTGAAACCAACCCATCGTTTCCTAATTCTGGTCTTTGAAGGTTGAATCATTGAGTGGTGTAAGTTCATCTGCTTTTTATTTGCGTTTAACCAACTTCATCTTTCTGCTATCAACTGAATTTTGCCAAACGATGTATATTAACTATTCATATATAGAAAAAGGGTGGAAATGAAGTTTATCCAGTACTCTTAAATAGTTACTTTGTTTAATAATTTATTCTAGATTCTAGATTGTGAATTTCGCATATCCTATTTACATCTACAAGGTTGTATAATAGGATATGGAACAAATTGGGGTTAGGTTTAAATTTCTTCGTTATCCCAATGTTCACTAACTAAACCACCTACTTGAGATGTTTATGTTCAGTTCGAGTTTTTGAAAGTTTGTGGAGCTAATTAAGTTAATGAAAACTTTTATTTTCTTTTGATTTATTCATGCGCATTGGTCTTAGGTCATAAGGAACTCTAAAATCCAAATTTTTAACCTTGTTATACCGACTTGAATGCGAGCTTAGGTCATGTGGATCTCAAATCCATATTTACGACGTTGATGCAAGCTTAGGTTTTATGGACCTCTGAGACTTAAAAGTTTCCTTGGGACTAAGTCGTGTGGACCTTTAGCTAGGACATAGATTTTTTTTGACATCGTTATACTAATGTGGATGCGAGTTCAGGTCATACCGACCTCAGACTCAAATTCGTTGAGCCAAAGGCAGATGGACCTCTGAGATCCATATTTCTAACACCGTCATACCAATGTGGTCACGAACTTAGATCAGTGGATCTGAGACTCGGATTTCGTTGGACTTAATGTGGATCTTTAAGACATATTTTTGACATCACCATACCGATGTGGTTGCATTGAGTCTATGATAGATCCAAAAAAATTTATTAGTGAGGATAAAATATAATTAATAATATTTTCCAAAAAGAAGATATTATAAATGTCGGTGAGAACAATTTCCCAAAAGTCTTTAACCGAGTTTTGTTTGTGGATTGAGTGGCATTGTATTTGACTAACAATACCAATTTTTCCAACAAGTCCTTAATTCTTAAATACCTTTTTCCGACAAGTCCAAAAGCCTTACCCATTTTTTCAAATACTAGGTTTCAAAATGCTTTTTAATGCTTTTCAAACACTAGTTTATGAAATGGTGAAAAAAAATACTATAGTTATAGATAGTAGCTGCCGAGTCTAGTTTTTTTAGTGAGTGAAGCTTCATCTTCTGTCTAACCTCTATTCTTCTTTGTCGATCTGATAAGGGTGATTTTTTTACAACCACTCCTATGCATAGTTTTTTCCCTCTCATTTTATCTAAATAAGTGTTATTAACATAATTTTGAGATTTTTTGTGATTTTGTCGTTCGAGTGGTGTCGTTGTCTTGTTCGTCATCTTGTGCGGTGTAGTTTAGTTTTCTCTTCTTGTTACGGTGTTTATTCCATTCGGATTGAGAAATCAACTTTGACACATTACATATTAAACTAATGATTACTTGGTCATCAACGTTACAGATCCGAGGCATGGGTGCTTCGGTCAGTTTATTTTGAGGCATTTTGTCATTTTATGCTATTAACTTGAATATTTTTTTTGGTTATCGTGTTATTGGTGTGCAGTATCCACCGGCTTTGCGATGACTAATCTACGTCAAAAAAATTTGGCTGGCCACGTGTACCCCGACACTGTCGTTCCGTGTGGTTCTCCCCTCCCAACAGAGTTTGGGGTTGGATCCAAGCCCATTTCGTAAATTTATTCTTTTCAGTTTTAGCAACATATAATTTAGGTTGTTTTCAATGTAAAAAAATTAGTTTATGAAAAAAAAATACAAAAACTAGTAACGACACTATCAATAGCCTCTCAAAGTCGGCTAATGGGGAGTCGTCCGATTAAGATCGGACAGTCCAGATTTCAAAGTCGATTTTTTTATTAAATAAAAAAGAAAAATTGCTACTCAAATCTTAACCGCTCGATCTTAATCGGACATCTCCCATTAACCGACTCCTTAAGTGCACAAGCAATCCGAGAGCATTAGATCCGATTCCCTCAAAATTGGACTGAGCTGCCACCCCACCATAGCCAGCACAAGACATCTACGCTCTCAAAAATTAAATTATTTTCTGATTCGTGGTGCGCATTACGCACCATAACAGTACCACTCAAAGAGCTCCTCCTATGGCGGCTCTAACCCCAATTTTAACGATTACCAGATTGAGTTTGGGTGGTCAATACAATCGACAACACAACCACCGCCAATTATCAGTTTTCAATTTCACAACTCGAAATCAAAAAAGGAGAATCCCAACTACAATCCGATTAGCCTCTGCACCAAACCAGAATCCCGGCTTATACTCCGCCAAGAAATTCGACCTAACCACTTCAAACGTCGACACCGTTCTGGAAGATGTTCGCCCTTACCTCATCTCTGACGGCGGCAACGTCGAAGTTGTCTCGGTCGGAGACGGTGTCGTTTCTCTCAGACTTCAAGGAGCATGCGAAAGTTGTCCTAGCTCAACGACAACAATGAAAATGGGAATCGAGCGTGTTCTTAAGGAAAAATTTGGAGATGCTATCAAGGATATCGTTCAAGTATATGATGATGATCAAGCAAGGGAAACAACCGTTGAGGTTAGTCACTCATTTATTTTTGTTTTTATTAAAAAATTAAATGGTAATTGTTATGTGAATTGATTGATGGTTGGTGCGATTTTAGGCGGTGAATAATCATCTAGAGATATTGAGACCTGCCATTAAGAATTATGGTGGTAGCGTGCAAGTGTTATCTGTTGAAGGCGGGGAGTGTATTGTAGAGTATGTTGGGCCTGAGTCCATTGGATCAGGAGTCAAAGCTGCTATCAAAGAGAAGTTTCCAGACATTCTCAATGTTACCTTCTCCTCCTCCACCTGAGTGTGTAGGGTGTATACTCACTTAATGTCTTTTGCCTTTCTTTTGTCTTAGCAGTTTATAAATACTTGTTATGACAAACAATAATAAATACAAATGCATTCTAATTAATCTTCACTTCATATGTAGTTTGTCTTTTTTATATTCAGGGACAGTAGTTTGTCGTTTCGGTGACAAATATTTGTCACTACTTTTTTAATATTTAAAGTTATTTTGTTATTTTTATCTGTGGTTAAATTGATTAGTTCTATTCATTAGTTTTAGCAGATTATAGGAAATGATAAAAGATATAGTAGAAACCTATGATTATTGAAAAATAAATAGTAGATTAGTTTTATTCAAAAATTATGATTATCTATGACAAATATAAATCTGGTGTTTTTTACGTATCAATGACATTTATTTGTTCTTTTTAAGTATCAGTGACAAATATTTACTCGATTTTTTGGTTATTTGTCCTTTGTCACATGTTTTCAAGTCCTCTCATATGTTTTTTCTTAAATACCCCTTGGTGATGTGTGGATAAATTTTTCAATTAAGAGTATTTTAGTAATTTTGGTAGTGGTTGATTTGCTTATATAAAATAAATAAATAAATTGTTTATATAAAAGATTTTAACTAAGTTCATTTCATTTTTGTCAAAAAAAAAACCTAAGTTCATTTCATGCGTAGTAGGTGACATGATTCTTAACCTACTTTTTACTTAAACTTTGTTTTACTTTTCAAGAACTCTTTTAAAATTTCTATCGAAAAAGTTCCTATAAATGGTAGATTAGAGAGAAAATGTTTGAGGAGAGAGATACTCACAAATGACTAAAGGTATGGGTGTATTTCCTGCCCTAATAACACCCAAAACATCTTACCAGGTGTTAAGCAGTGGCGGACCTGACTTGTTACCAGGGGGTTCAGTTGAACTCCCTGAAAAAAAAGTTTGCACTTATCACCCTATATAAATAGTCTAAATCTCCTGAAATTTTGATTTTTTCTGAAATTTTGATTTTGAACCCCCTGAAAATTTTAAATTGCACTAATAGACCAAGTTTTGCACATATTTGACACTGGCTTTAAAAAATTTGACACCCCTAACCCCGGGGTCCGCCACCGGTGTTAAGTACACAAATTAAAACACCTTTCCCCATTGCCACCCGACAGATAACATTCAAAACATCACAGTAAATTCATGCACCGACAAGCTTTGAATTGAAGAAACGAGTACTGTAAGGTTGTTTGAAGCACCTACGATAATATACAGAAACATACAAATGATACAGAAGGATACTAAACTTAGAATGAAAATATGATGCTTAACAAGTCCTGTTAGTATTGTTTCTGCAAAATTAATCTCTTACGGGTGGAATTAAAGATCTGAGGCCTTTAGTTTTCTAGGTCTTTTATGAGCCGACGTCGGTGGAGCTCCATGTGCCTGTGCAAATAAGATTCCAAGATCAATCAATAATAATGCATTATTAAAATAAGCCAAAAGCTTAAATGAAAAACTAACGATCAATAGTGACAAAATTATTTGTAGTATACCTTGCGTTTTTGGTCCTTTTTACCAACCCTTTCCCCTGAAACCACGGTTTTATGAGTATCTTTAATAATAAAAAGATAAAATTTCAATCATTTTACAGAAAATTAGATAGCATGTGCAAACAGAATTAATCTATGTTACCTCCAAAATTCATGGAGTCGGGAATAAATGTCCGATCCTGATCCCCACAGCGAAGCAAATATGTCAGTAGTTTCCAAATCACAAACACATGATTTTCGGGGGGAAATGCCAAAAAGAAAGTGGGAGAGGGGAGAAATTTGTCACCTTTGGTGTGCTTGGTGTTTCACCGTAAGCTCCATCACGGAAAGATGAACCTTCAGCCTCTTTATATTGCACCTAAAACATATATCATAACAAGTAATTAAATCAAAGAATTATGGAAAAAGTAATCCAATGTTGACGTTGTATCCTCCAAATAATCAAACATTAGAAAGGAGTATAACAACCTTACAAAAATTCTAAGACGTGAAAATCATGAACATCTGCTAATACAAATGAATAAATACATTCAGCAAATATATTTCTTTCAACTTTCTTATACTTACGTACCTGTTTCTGGAGATTCAACCAAGTTAGTATTTCTTTTCTTAGTTCAAGATGCTCTGCACATACAGCTTTTGTTGGAACCCTTGGTTTCAAATTGACCTGAAATCACAGAACCAAAATGGAAGGAAATGCATCTGGAAAGTGTTAGTATTGTACCATTGCTCTTGTGATTGGGCGCTACTTCTGATTGCAAAGATATGCTCAAACTCAACCCATACTATAAACAGATGAGCTTGGTTATGCATGTATGTGTGTGTGTGTGTGTAGCAGTTGGCAGTTGTGCAACATGTGCCAAAATTAGATATCAAAAGCAATCACCGATTTAATAGTTTAAAAAAGTATTTAAATCATCAGCCCTCCAGAAATGAATATGTATGGATTATATATATTGTCACAAAAACAAATCAGTGATTACTACATGACAGTGACTGCACATGTGAGAATGAAAAAAAGAAACTATCAAAACTGCATTAAAAGTTAAAGTGTAGACAAACCCCAAGGTCTTGTAAAGTTTGCTCAACCCTTTTGATAGTCCGAAGGCCGACAGAGTTGTTTGCATTATTCACCATTTGGTCAAGTGCGTATGTTCTCGAATATACACGAAGCTGAAATATTTCTCACTATCAGATTACATTATCAAGTATGAGAATTTAAAAAATTGTGGAAACTGCCCCTCATAAAAAATACGTATTAGAAATATATTATCAATGCAAGATCGAATTTTTGTACATCAGAATCATTGTTAACACCAATGCCGTGTTTTACGTTAGCTTGTCAACTGCCTAAAACAACTTCTCCCTTTTTTACGGGTTAGGGCCTAGCTATGTAATGCAATACTAGACCAAATTATTATGAATGATTTTTAGATTCAAATAGTTTGTATTGTAATAAGAGTCATTAGACATGATTTGCAATAGAACATTATGGCATCATTTGATTCGTGCAGATAACCCTATGTCGTACAAAAAGGCTTGTTTTTGTACCATCTCTAGGGAAAGAGGCAGAGAGTTTGATTTGAGAGACATCTAGAACAGAAATGTCAAAGGAGAAAACGCAAAGGATGGTAGGATACATAAACTGGAAACCTTCTGTATAACTTACCATGCGAAGAGAAGCTAGAGTAGATGCATTATCTGTTAACGTGGAAGGCAAAACCATTGGTTGAAGTTGCGCATTAGACGGCAATATAGCTTCACCAGGGACGACGCTCTCTGTAACTTCTGCATCAGCATTTGAAGCAGCAACCAACCGAGACTCTTCGGCAACCTCAAAATATACAAATCCAAACACGTAAAATCAAAATCACTGGCACACATGTGAATCAATCTTACATATTCCATGAATTTTGTTTCCCCAATTTAGTAATTATAAACTGGGAACAAGCGATTCAAGGTCACCACTTAAACACATTTTAATGCAACAGAAAAAGTACATATCAAACCAGGAATATTCTGTATGATGCTTGATAGTTGATACAGTAATGAGAAACATTCCCTAATATTTTAAGTCATGGGTAGGAATCTATTTCCCATTACTTTAGAACCAAGATTAATCAATAAATTGGAAATAGATAATCAGAAATTCAATTTTGAATCTCGATATCAATTTCTTCTCAATTAGTGGTGTATCAGAAAAGCAGTCTTTAAAAAGTACCTTAGAAGCCATGCGTAGGTCAGCTATTCTTTTTGCTTCAACAAGAACCTGCATAAAACAATATAAGAGAAGCCATAGTTCATCTGTTAATGAGGGTATACTGATGGAAGAAACATATGAAATATTATTTATTTTTTTCTTTAGGGACAAAACCTCTTCATCTCTTCGCTCTTGTTGCCTTGTATGAGAAAGGACCATGGACAATGCTCGTTTTCGCTCCATTTCTTGAGAGACATTATATGGTTCCTACATTGAGGAGGAAGAACAAGTTACTACATTGAGGAGGAAGAACAATGACCACGTGTCAATGACTTAAGACAGGTGCAAGTCTGCCTATACTACAAATCGTTTACTCAAAGAGACAAAAGAAAGTGTTGAGATGTGTTGTAAATAGTAGATTTATTTATATATATGTATTCGGGCTATTTACCAGGCCCGTTAGGTTTTCATATAGAGTAGCCTATTTAATCTCATTAGTGCTTGTACTCAATACATAATATACAATTAATAAGACGGAACTACAGCTGCTCTGTAGTCGCAGACGTAGGCAACAATTGGCCGAACTGCGTGAACAATATCGTGTCTCCTACTCTAACAGAGAGTAACTACCAAAACGCATCATAAAGTGCTATTATTATTATTAATATAAAAGTTTACTTCACCTTAATGAGAGGATGTGTTGCAACATCCCCAGAAGATGGAGCCCTGGCAGTTAATATAGCCCGACTGACTACACAAAGGGAACATGTGATAAAAAATTAAGTTATAAACGTATCACATTTTTACTTATACTGTCTTCATATCATCAAACTTAAAGTATGAGTCAAAGAAAATGAATTGCAGATAAAAATATATAATAATTTATTGAAAAAGGACATACCACTATAATATCGATCCTTTAATTCTTCTACAGTCCGAGATGATGAGAACCTATCAGCTATTACAACAAAACGGATATCGAACCGTGCACACAAGTCGAATAGTTCATCTGTCTCTTCCTTGGTCCATCTCTATGCATATAAAGAAAAATGGAGCAGGTAATGCATCGAACACTAACTAAAAGAGAGTGTCAATGTGTTTCGACTATGAATTGTGAAAAGCGCACAGAATTTCAAAATTGCAGTTAAAAGTGAGTAATTTTATATGATGAAACGTACAATAGAGTGTAGCCAACAAAAAAGGTAGATGCAAAGCTAAGCCAGGTTCATAAATACAGATTATTCTAAATTGATCACAATTTTTTTCCCTTTGTTTATGACTAAACCAGTAATGTTTTTCTTGTTCTTGAACTAAACATCATGATACCAAAGGACGTAAAAAGAAACTATGTTAGAACTGGAATCGAAATGGAAAACTAAAGAGTGAATTTTATTAAAGCAAGAAGAATTCCCTTTCCATAAGAAAGGTTCTGAAATTAAACAATGTAGTTTAATTAAACAAACTCATATAAATTTCCGTTACATCGAACAATCAGAAATGATACCCACAGGATCGGTCAAATACTTCTCGTACTCCTCATCTGTATATTTGATGATGTCCACAGACTGCACCACAGCATTCAAACTATCATTCAATCATGCAAATAAAACAATAGAAGGTGTTCAATTAAACCAAACCAAAAAGGTAAGCAATGCAAACCATGCACCAAGACAAAGAGTAACTTGGATTTACCTTGTTGCACTTAGCAAAAGAATAATCCCCAGTAGGTGGAACACCATTGACAACTCTAACCTGCAATGCAAGAAAAGAGAAACATAACAATAACACTAACTTGCATGCTCATAGCCACAAATATTGTTTACTAATTTTACAGAAACAGTCACTGACCCAATGGTAAAGGTGAAGATTATCTTTACGAGCAGAACTTGTGAAAGGAAGCCATTGCCAAGTTATCTGAAGAACATTCAATTCCTTAATAAGTTCAATCAACAAAGTTACTGAGTAGTGCAAGAAAAACAAATTAATTAATTAATAAAAAGAAAACCTTTTCTTGAGGAGAGGGCTTCTTTTTCAACTGAGATGGATCAATTGCAGGCATAAGAGGTGTCAATCCACCAGTAAGCGCATAAACCTACAAATACAATAAAATTGAATTCAATTAAATTCGATAATAATGAATAATATAATGTAATGTAATGAAAATTGAATAGAGGTGGGTGGTTGAGTACCTCGCGCGAAATGCCATCTGGTTTTCTCTGAGACTCTTTAGGTTGACGATGCTTTTTCTCCAAAGCTGGGAATGAGTTTTTGGAAAGTCCAAGGATATCCTTTGCGTCCATTTACAATTCACGGTGTTAGTTAGGGTTTCGGGATCGGAAACTTCGTTACTGGAAGGTAGCTTGCATTTTCCAGTTTTCCCTCTCACTTTCTCAACTGCTTGGATTAGTCCCCAAACGACGTCGTAGATCTGCACTGCTTTCGGAACACCTTCAATACATTTGTTGGTCGAAAATGCCACCTTGAATTCTTTTTTTTTTGGTACACATGCCACCTTGAATTTAATCAACTCATAAGGAATTTTGTTATTTACATATGAATCAAAATTAAATTATTAGCCGTGATAAATTAATTAAAGTAATTTTATTTTAATATCAAATATCAACCAACTATCTCTTTAACCCAGAGTGTGGGTTCAGCGATTGGGGCTGATCCCCCTTAACCAAGGGTCGGGGGTTCGATCCACACCTTGAGTACGGAAGAGCGTTAAAACTCTGGGTCAGCTGTTCTGTCCCTCGAGGAACCTACAATTCAGGGAGAGGATTAAAAAAACAACTATCTCTTTAAGAAAATAATCGGCCAGTCAAATTACCAAATTGCCCATTTAGATTTTTGCTTTTTGAGGGCAAATTTGTAAATTCATAAATATTTTATCTTTTTTATTTTTGTGGGACTCACTTTTTCGCATTATCTCCTAAAATTTTTTTCTCACATTTAAAACCCTGTTTTACTCTCTCTCTCTCTGTCTCTCCACATTTCATTTTTTTAATCTATCTACTATCTATTTAATCAAAACACTAATCATCAACTATTTATTTATCAACTATGAACTATCTATTTAATTAATTAACTCAATCATTACCAAAAATACCAAACTATCCATCATTCAACTATCTCTTTGATAAAGGGCTGGTCAAATTACCAAATTGCCCATTTAGATTTTTACTTTTTTAGGGCAAGTTTGTAAACTAATAATTATTTTATCTTACTTTTTATTTTTGTGGGACCCACTTTCTCCTATCATCTCCTAAATTTCTTTATCTCACATTTAAAGCCCACTTTTTTACCCTCTCTCAGAACCCCCCCCTTCTCTCTCTCTCTCTCTCTCTCTCTCTCTCTCTCTCTCTCTCTCTCTCTCTCTCTCTCTCTCTCTCTCTCTCTCTCTCTCTCTCTCTCTCTCTCTCTCTCTCTCTCTCTCTCTCTCTCTCTCTCTCTCTCTCTCTCTCTCTCTCTCTCTCTCTCTCTCTCTCTCTCTCTCTCTCTCTCTCCACATTCCATTTTTTTAATCTATTTACTATCTATTTAATGAAAACACTAATCAACAACTAACTTTAACTATATAAGTAATTGTGTGGTTCAGTGGTATTTCAGTTTGGCTACCACTTTTTGGTAACAGGTTCAAATCTCATATTTGCCAAAATGCTAATTTTTGTATCAAAAAAAACTATCTTCAACTATTTAATCAACTGAATCACTACCAAACTACCCATTTCTAAAATATTGGACAGGAAAATATTTTTACCATTATAAATGGATATTTTGTTTTTTTATAAATCTTTGATTTCTTACTGGTAAATGTAACACATTGTAGATATAATCTTTTTTTATATTTGTTTTTAAGAATGTCTTTATTTCTTAAAAATGAACACTTTTCTTTTGAGCCGCGACAAGAAAATATCAGATATTATCGAAAAAATATTTTTTATATTTTATTTTTTACTTTCAACGGGTAAACATTATATGTTGTTGCTATGATTTCATTACTATTGATTTTTTATGGTGGAACGTTACACATTGTCAGAATGATTATTTTATATTATGCATTTGAGATACAATAGAAAAATGTTACATGTTATTATAATAATTTTTTACTGATAAAATTTATTTCGTAACGATCAAAAATGTGAAATGAATAAAATATTCTAAAGTTACAAAGCTTCATTTCTTAACAAGTTAAAAGAATTATTGTAATTAAATTTTGTTTAAATTTCTTTAGACAAAGAATATGATGTTACCCGTGGATATGCACGGGTATACTTCTAGTTTTCATATAAAAGCGTTGGTCGCTTAAAAGTTATTTTTACAGCATCAAAGTCAAATGTGTATAAAATGCTTAAAGATGTCATTGTGGGACTATCTTAAAATAGTTATGCAACCCAAAATGTGTTGCTTATTTTTCTCCTATTGAACTATTGAATATGCTGGTAACAGTCCCCCCAACGCAGAGAAAATCTACCCAATTGTTACACAACTACGCAATAGCCTTAATTAATCATGGATACACAACTATTCACATGCTATGAAAACAACAATTAACACATGCAGAATAACAAAATAATGAAATTGAGAGGAAAATGTATTGCATGTAATGTGCATCGCATAATCAATACAACTGAAAACCCTTTGGGAAAAACATCACTATGTTTGTTTGAGTTTATTTATAAGAGAGAGAAATAAGAAAGAGAGAGATCACTACAAAAAAATTGGTTATTAACGACGGAAATTTCCCTCACAAAATGACCAAAATCTGTCGCTAATGGTCCTTTGCGAGGGAATTAGCGAGGGACCAGTTCCGTCACTAAATCCCTCATCGCTAATGGGATTAGCGGGGGAATTGAATCCCTCACTAATTAGCGAGGGAATTTTCCCTCGTTAATTCCCTCACTAATGACTGCAGTTTTTCAAAAAAAAACTGACACGTGTCCAGTGCTGAATGGATTGTTTTTTATATATATTTATTATTAATACTGTTAAAAAATTATTATATTATTAATGAATATTATATTATATTAGTAATTTTGTGGTTGTGGTGGTTGTGGTGGTGGTGGTGGTGGTGGTGGAAGGTGGAAAGAAATTCGTATAGGTGAGAGAAGAGGAATTCGTAGGTGGAGAGAGGAGTTCATGGTGGTGGTTTCGTGGGTGGTGGCGGTGGTGGTGGTTGTGTGGTGGTGGTGTGGTGGAAGAAGGTGGAGAGAAGAAGAGGGAAAGGGGAAATCATAAGAGAGAGAGAGAGAGAGAGGAAGAGGATGAGGAGCTCCGGTGGTGGTGGTGGTGGTGGTTGTGTGGTGGTGGTGTGGTGGAAGATGGTGGAGAGAAGAAGAGGGAAAGTGGAAAGTAGCTCCGGTGGTGGTGGTGGTGGTGGGTTAGGGTTTGTAGGTGAGAGAGAGAGTAGAGGAAGAGGAAGGGGAGAGTAGGCCGTAGGTTGGTTGTATGGTGGTGATGGTGGTGGTGGTGGTTGTGTGGTGGTGGAGAGTAGAGGAAGATGAAGGGAAGAGGAAGGGTGAAGAGCAGAGAAGAAGAGTTAGGGTGTTGTGAGTGAGAAAGAAGAGTGAGGGTGTAAACAGATTTAAGAAAAAAAAAGTAAAAAAATTTGTGAGGGAATTAGCGACGGAACAGTCTGTCGCTAATTGCTGCACATTAACCAACCCCTATACTGAGTCCCATCATCTGAAAACTGTCAGAAATTAGCGAGAGAATTAGCGAATGACTGAAATTCCGTCGCTAAATACCTGCACTGAGTCCCATCATCTGAAAACTGTCAAAAATTAGCGAGGGAATTAGCGAGGGACTGAAATTCCGTCGCTAATTTTCAAAATTTCCGTCGTTAATCTTCAAAATTTCGTCGCTAATTCCAGTTTTTGCGAGGGAACATTAGTCCCTCGCTAATTTCTGTCGCTAATGGGCAATTTTTTTGTAGTGGATAGCATAGAAATGAGGCATTTCTTCGGTTTGGAAGAGAGTAGAAATCAGGGGAAAAAGAAACTTAATGGGGTGAGACCCACCCAAAATATTTCTCTCCTCAATAGGCGAGATTTTGGGTAGAATTAGTGCATTTTTATTGCCTGATCCAAACCGAAGCATTTGGTTTGGATATTTTTTGTAATCGAATCAAATCCAAACCAACCCATAGAAGCCTGTACTAGTTTGATTCGGATATCAGATTTGAAAAATTAAATCCAATCCAACCCGTGAATATGTCTCTTGGTATTCATATTTCAAAGTAGTACACATTCACTGCCCACTCAATTCCAACGGCCCTTGAAAGTAGTGCACATTTCCTAGGCAAAGTTCACTTCATTAATCACACAATTCACAACTCAGCGCCTCAGTCAATACCGAGAATTATTTATGCATGACATCATGTAATACAAGCTTATTTAAATTGCAGAATTATTTATGCTTTCATCGAATCTATTGAAAATACTTCTTGTCAATTTTGCATTATTACTATGTTAGGCAACAGTTTATCAAACATTTCTGATAATCTTGGGTAGGGACCGAAAAATCCGGAGGAGGGATTCTTCGAAGTTCTTGAATGAAGCCGCCACCAAAGTTTTAGTTTAAGGGCAAACATTGGAATATCCCTATTGAGTGGATAAAGGGGTCTTGCGGACCAGATTTAGGCTCGGGAGTCGTTTATGCGTAGGGAAGGTATTAGCACCCTACGACATCCTTCCTAAGGAAGGTTACCTTTTAACTAAATGTGTAAGCTTTTATTAATTCAAAAATAATGTTTTTTCCTTAATAATAATAAAAAAAAGACTCGATAAACGGTTAGTTATTTTTATATTTTTTAAGAAAAATGAGAGAAGTGAATTTAAAGGAGAAAAAAAAGGGTTTTTTATTAGTGCAATTGACAGAGGTCGGCCACCCTCTGGTCCTACGTATCTCCTGGTAGAGAATCAAATCGCACGTAGTTCTTGGTGTAGAAAAAGTTTGTTGGTTGGTGTTTTTTAATATAGGGGTTTTAGGACTGTGTGATCTGTGTTGAAGGACCACTGGGGGTCTGAAGGAGCGCTGGGGCTCTGAAGGGCCGCTGAGGGCTGAAGGAGCGCTGGGGCTCTGAGGGACCACAGTTCACTTATCCTAAAACGGTGACTAACCCGGCCGTACGACCGACTTAATCCCCTACTTTGAAAATAAGATTTTTGATTTTTTGAAATGAAAGAGATGTGTTTGTATATTTTTTAATTTAGAAATTGTTTATTTTAAATAGGGATTTTAGGACATGATCCGTAACGGTTCATTAGTGACCTAAAAAGCAGACTAACCCGACTGTACAGTCGACTTAGTCCCCTATTTATATTTTGTGATTTTTTGTAAAAAATGAATTAAGAAAGAAAGGTAACGAAAATTGTTTATTTTTGCGCTTGACAGGGGCGTGACCCTGCTCCTACGTATCTCTTGGTAGAGAATCAAAGGCTACGTAGTTCTAAATTAAAAAAAGTTTGTCTGTTGGTGTTTTTATTTATTTTGAAATTGGGAGAGGTATTCGTGACGACCAAACAAGTAAAACTCAGAGTGGTCGTCGCTCATAGCTCGTTTGAAAACTAAAGCTGTTATTAACGGTCAAACGAGCTAAGCTCAGAGTGACCATTAGCAACGAACCATTTCTATGTTTAGGAAAACATTTATTCGTTATTTGGGAAAAAATAGGTTTGTGAAAGAAAATATTTATTTAGGGAAAATAATTTTTTTTTTAAAAAAGAGAAACAGGGGGTGCTGTTAGAAAAGGGGGGCAGTTAGCAGCAGGGTGTTGTATTTTAAAAGGGGGTGCGTAAAGCAGGGCCCAACTCGTTTTTGTGTGCTGGCCTGCGCAACAAAAAGGCTTGGAAGGGGGTGTATGAAGTAAACGTATGGTTGTATTAGTAATCTGATAATTAAAAAAATTAAAAAAGAAAGGGACGCATATATGAAGCCAAAATTTAGAGTGGGAACCCTAATCTTGTTCCCATTTCTCAGTGCACCGCGGCATTCACCATTTTTGAGCGAGAGAGAAAGAAAATACGAGATCGAGGGAGAGGAGAGGGGAGAGAGAGACCTCACAGAGCGGATTATGGAGATGAAGGAGGCTACGGTGGTGCCGGTTGTGACGGCTGCGACGGCGTGGTGATGATGGATACGTGGCGGTGCCAAAGGCGGTGGAGAGAGAAGGGGTGCGCTGACGGAGAGAGGGAGACACACGGTGCTGCTACGATGGTGGTGTCGGAACGATGGGGGGCCTCGCCGGAGGAAGTCAGCCACGGTGGGGAGCCGTGGAGACGCCGACGTTGTGACAGTGAGAGCGGAGAAGCCTATGAGAGCAGAGGAAGACGACGATGACTACGGCGCGGATGCCAGAAGGGATGATGGCGGCGATTCTGAGAGGAGGCGGACGCGACGACGAGCAAGATGGTGAGGACGGCGTGGGAGCGCGCTTCCGGAGGAGAACCCGTGCGACGACGCGATGGGGAGATCAGTGGCTGCGGCGGTTTAACGACAAACGACCACCGCCTACGGTGGTCGGAAACTTACAGGTACGGTTCCGATCCTTTTGCTTTTTTTCTTCTTCTCTTCCTAATTCGGATTCTCATTTTTCACGCTTTATGGTTGTTTTTTTTTATTTCTGAAAGGGTATTGTGTTTGGTTGTTGGTGGTTTTTTTTGGCGTGTAGGTGGTGATCTACCACATGGTGGCCGGAACTTCAACTTTGTTTTTTCTGCGTATCTGTGTGTATTGCTGTATATGTCTCAGTGTGTGTGTTCTTCATGTCACCGTGTATATGCCTCCTTTTTTCACTATCTCTCTGTGTGCCTTATTTATAGTAGAAATCTGTGGTGTAGGTGCTGAGGAAGGGCAGCAAATTGAGAGGGAAAAAGGACAAAGGACAGCATGCAGTTGGGTGAGGGGCGCTGGCCGCAGCTGAGGAAGGACAGCAGGGTAGTGGGGAGCTGGGGAAGGACAGCAAGGACAGCAGCAAGGTGCTGCACTATTTTGCCTAAAATGGAGAAAGCAAAAGGCTAGGGGGAAAGCAAATTGGACTCCATTCTCAAAATATTTTTCCAGCAAGGGAAACAATAGGGCAGCAGCGCCTGACCCATTTCCTTTGAATTTATTTTAATTTTTTGTACTTTTTGCTTTTTTGCTTTTTTTTTTGGTTTATGTGTAAAAGGACTTGTAATAATAACAACTTTGGACTATTCAGCTTTTGTTTTTTGTAATTTTCGTACCAAACGATAGCTACACAATAAAACTAAAGGAAAGTCGAAAAAAATCGTTGCACGAGAACGCTAAAGACACACGCGCTTAAAAACGATACGTGATACAACGAGGATAAAACTTTTTTTGATTTTTTTCCGATTAGTCGGACAAAATTAGGGTATGACAGCTGCCCCTCTTTATTTTAATTTTACTCGGAAACATTAAGGGTTTTCAAATTTCTTGAGTAAAATAGAAATAAAGATAAAAAGACACTAATTTTGTCACGGCTATTTTTAGAAATTATTGGAAAACAATGGGTTGACATAGAACAAAAGTAAATAAGGATCATCGGGGATCTGAAGGAGCACTTGGGGCTCTGATGGTCTAATTCGCAGTCGATGCCTGGCGCATTGATTTGAGCTAAACTGAAGGACCGACGGGGTCTGAAGGGCATGCCTAAGCCTGATGGACCAATGGGTCTGATGGAGCGCAAACTAGCAATGGTACTAGTAAAACGGTCTGCTTGGGGGGTGGCCTTTTTCGAGCGGCCATGAGGGCAAAGTCAGGTCGTTGACCTGATTTGCACACCTCGAAGGACGTGCACTGTGTTTTTTAGGCAGACACAGCTAGTCTGAAGGACCTGGGGTCGGATGATCCGTCGGTTGCTCGATAACGCGACGTGCGATCTGGATTGAAGGACCATTGATGGTCTGAAGGAGCGCCTGGGCTCTGAAGGACCCCTGGGGGTCAGCAAGAGTACTGGGACTCTGGATTTTGATATGAGACCAGTGCTTGGAGCACTGACTTTGAGAGAACAAACTATTAGGATCGGCACATGACGCACCTGCCTAGAACATACCTAATGAATGCATTTACCTGAGACGGGAAAAGCTATCTACATTTGGCATGTCTAAAAATGTAATGAATGATGTATGCGTGCAATATAGGTATGTGAAATGGTAGGTATCTGATGGGATGAATGAAGCGTGGCAGATGATGTGAGTTGAAGTTGATGGAACATGGAGGTTGACAACCAACGTATGTGAATGCAGATAAGATATGAATGTGATTGTGCTGATTAATGATGAATGTAATGGAATGAGCAATTTTTTCTCCTTTTTTTTTTTTTTGCTTTTCTCTTTTTTTCTTGGTATATAATGAGTGTGCAAAGTGTGAATGTGATGCAAATATAATGCTTTGGTGCAAATGCCATGGTGAATAAAGGAAAACACGCGAATGTATGGCACAATGATATGATTAGTGATGTAAAAAGACTCTTTTTTTGGGGGGGCAACGATGAGACCGGCACTTGGCACGTCTATCGAAGCAAACAATGTCATGCACGTAATTTGATGAACGTGCAATGATTGGTATCTGGGGGATGATGAATGGAATGGATATACCATGGGTGTTGAATTTGATGGAATGAGAAAGTTGACAATGGTGTGTGAAATGTGGATGTGACTGTAGTGATTAATTTCTGGTGTGATGATAAATGTAATGGATGGACTTTTCTTTTTGCTTTTTCTTATTTATTTTGCTTCTTTTCTTGATGCATGCAATGCGAATGTGAATATGATGCGAATGTAATACTTTGATGCACATGATATGATTGGTGATGTAGAAAGCTTTTTGGCAATGATGAGACCCGCGCGTGTCACGTCTATCGAAGCAAAAAGGTGTTATAGGTATGCAATGTGATGAATGTGTCATGCGAAAGTAAATGGACTACAAAAGGCCCGTGAATGATGGATGCTGAAGTTGGTCGGAAACATAAATTGATAAGCTGTGTATGCGAATGCAAATAACATGCGAATGCAAATGCAAATGTACTGCTGGTTGCATATATGATGGAATGATTTATGCTTTGGTGGGGGTAATAGGTGCAATGTGGATGATTTTTGCCTTTTTGGTTTTCTCTTTTTTTTTTGCCCCTTTTGAATGAATGGATGAATGCGCACAGGTAATGCTTAAATGCAATAGTTGTGGTAGATGCATGACTTGTTGTTGAAATACAATGTATGGTGCAATGATTTATGATATGGTATAATAGTAATGCATGCAGATGTGTTTTGTTTTGAGATGAGAAATGAGACTTTCGATGCCAGGGGTAGAGAGGTGAGTGCTTTGGAATAATCATTCCTTGGAAAGAGGTTTGAATTCAGACATGGCAACCTCAAGGTTGTTATTCACAGACACTGATGTGCAAAACTATTTGACCGTATTTGCAGGCTCGCTTATTTTGCTCTCCTATGATGGTGCCCCATGATGGTTGATTTTTTTTTAGGTCCACAAAGTTAACTGAGTCAGTTTCCGACTTCACATTATTAACTTGTGTTCACTCTCCTTGAAGCATTGTTTAATAAACATGTAGAGTAGCGCAAATACAGATGAATGAGTCAGTTGACTTGGTATGACAGCTATGACACGTGAAGGGATGAATGGTAGGTTATTGCCAGAGTCATAAAATGGTAGGCGTGCCCCAATCCGAGAAATGTAGGACTGCCCCAATTTAGCGTTGATGACCTCGAGTGCATAGCTTGCCCCTGTCTAGTGGTGACAATAGCCAAGGGGGTAGAGGGAATAATGAATTGGGAATACCATGACTTTGGAATGAATGGTGGCAAACAAGAGATTCTGTCTCAACCCATGACGTTTGGTGTTGCCCCAATCTTGACGAGAGCAAGGTTGCCCCGACTCGAGTTTGCAAAAGGCTGTATTTAGCATGGTGGGTTGAGAAATTGCCCCGGTGTGGTCTCATGGATGCGAATATGACGAGGGGATGAGATGAGTGTAGGGCAAATTTCCCCTACTTTAGGTGGAGTGAAGGGTGACGAGATTGCCCCACTTTGGAATGGTGTTTCAAATGATTGCTTCTAGTGGGGTTGTGAAAGGTGACTGACTTTGGGTCATGGGTCTTTGGAATTGGTCGTATGGATTGTATGGGGTACATGAATGGGGTGGATGCCGGACATTTTTCAAGTTCAAGAACCATGAAAGGTGAAAGGTATGCCCCACTTTGTGATCTAGGTGATGGTCTTAGTCCAAACTTTTCGCCCTTTGAAGGTGACTCCCACAGACTGAAAATTTCACTTGGTGATCACTAAACCTTGTCTTGATATCAGTGCAATTTGAATGAATATTGGAGTGCAAGCCCCTTTGATTTTTTTCAACTTTCTTTTTTTGATTTTTTTTTTCAGCAAATATATTTTAAATAAATAAACCCGCTTGTCCTAAAATTAAATCTTTGAAAAAACGAAAGCAATCAGCCATTGATCCGGGTTGTAGCGTGGCCAGTGGTTAGGGGTTTATGAAAGGAGGGTTTGTGATGTGGTCAAAGGTTATGGGTAATGTGGTCAATGGTTATGGGCTTGGGGAGTATAGGCTCAAATGGGCTCAGAGAGGTGTTTGATGGTTTAATGACCTTTTAAAAGATAAGTAGGTTCAGAGAAGTGCTGGAAGCCAATGATTTGGGTTTTGTGGAAAAAATGAGAAATCGGCCAGAGGAGGTGTTTGTGGGTTTATTCGGACAAAGATATCTTATGTGTTTGGTGATATTATGTATCAGCTCACAATTTCTACTGCTTTTGCTTTTTTCTCTGAGGATTTCTTTTTTCAATCAACTTTTTTGAATTTCACTTTCTTTTTTTATGATCTTTTTTCCTCTTTTTTTTAATAGAATGGGCTGATAAAAGTGATACACCATTTTTGATGTGGAATTGATCATTGTCTAGGGTGACTGAAAGATTTTTTGGATTTTTTAGCAAAGGGTAATTTTTTTTATGCTCTTCATCATGATTGCTTATTTTCTCAAAAATTAAGTCGAGGACAGAAACTTATTTATTTTTATATATCTGCTCTTTTTCTTTATTTCTTTTTATATGCCCTAACTTTTGCTTAAGCTGCTCTTGCAAGTTTTCAACCTAACAGGCTTTTAAATTTATTTTTTGTAAAGGACTTGCACCAAAGGAATACAGTGTTGACAAGATATCCAGTGATCACAAATTTGCCCCTGCATGGGGCCTAAAGTGTTGGCTCATGAAATTTCACCATTGGGAGCAAACCAAATAGTTAACTAGGTTGTGTGGGGAATATGATTGGGCGGTCGGGGTGGGACTGGACATGTACAAGGGATGATGATAAGATGCAAAGATGTGGACACTAACCGACTCAAACACGAGTAAATGCACATTGCATACGAGTTCACTATACGAATGCTTCACAGAGAGTTAACATAGTCAGCGACATGATAGGAGAAATTTTTGATAACACATTAGTTAACAAAATGGACCATTTGGATCATTTATCATGGGACTGATGAGATGCATTATTTTGATGAAGAAAATTGCGAATGAGCTGCAAACAGTGAATAACTTCTTTTTTTTGAAAATTGAGCGTCTGAAAACACCTTGAGTTTGTAGCTAAGCTAAACTTTTCCAAAGAAGAAATAATCGACTTCGCCTCATCTCTCATAAATTTTTTGAAAGAGGTAATGCTCATGTTTTTTGTGTGGATGAACACATCATAATGTATATGCATGATGAATGCAAATGTGCGAAATGCGTGAAGGGAATGATCTCCCGAAAAGACGAGCTATTCTAAATGATTTTTTTACTTTTTGGAGACGATATAGCATGCGGATGATGCAAATCGTCGTTTATTGCTAACTGAAATATATTTTGGACGATGAATGACTTTTTGTGTTTGTTTTTTTTTTAGAAAATGACCCATGCATGGATGACTGATGCGCTTAAGGTGGTTTGGAATAAAGAACTTTTATCTTTCATTATTTTTTATAATGCATGAAGAGGAGAAATGCGTTTGAATGAAATAATGAATGAATGCAAATTTTTTATAACATCAAAGTGATATTTTTTTTTGTGTATGGCTACGCAAGATGAAGTAAAGTATGATATTTTGTTATTTTAGATGATGGGACGCATGTTGGTACCATGACAATGGGATGAAAATGATGACTGTATTCTATTGTGAATGCATGATGATTTTTTATTTTCTGGTTAAAAGACTAACTATGCTCACGCAACAAGAATAATCAAGTTAAACGCCCCCTTGTGTCCTAATGAATGAAGGAACACATGGTGATAAATGATGAAAATGCAGATGCAAAATGCATGAGATGTGTGCATGAATGATCACTCGGAAAGGTCAGTTATTCTAAATAGTTTTGGAGGCAATGATGACATGCATGTTGAAACAGTGTATAAATGGCGTATGGATGATTTAATGAAACAACAGTTTTTTTTTTTTGACGAGTGAAAATGTGCGTGAATGCTATCATGATATTGCAAATGATGAAATGCCTATATTATTTAATGATGATTTTTGTGAATGAAAATGCATGCTAAATGAGATATTCCGATTATTTATCAATTTTTTTAATGGTGATCATGTTTTTTTTTTTCGTGAAAAAAAATGCAATGTATGAATGAACGAAAAAACGTTGCATGATGCAGATGCGGGGAAGGTGAATGAATGATTACTTGAAGAGATTGACTATCCAAAATGATTTTTCGGAGGCAATGCAATATGATGATGAATAATGCAAGAAAGTGACATCATTTTATTATTTTCTTTTATTTTGGAAATGATGCATGCTAGATGACTAATACATTCGAGGTGGTTAGGAATGAAGAGCTTTTGTCTTTATTTTTATTTTTCTATGCATGAAGAGGAGTAACGAATATAGTATATTTTTCCTATATGAGTGTGCAAGATGATGCAAGTTGGACAAATATGTACTGTCTTTGTTTTTTTTGGATGATGATGTGCATGTTAGTACCATGAGAACGAGATGCATATGAAAACGAGCGATTCGTTCTATGGTGATTTTTTTATTTTCTAGCAAAATATAACGTCCATGATGACAGATATGAAAATGCATGTATGCATGAAGAAGTAAATGTTTGATGCAATTTTTTATTTTTTAAGAGGTAGTGCAACATGTATGCAAACTCTCATTTTTTATTTATGGGATGATGAATTGTGAAACACCCTTTTTTATTTGGAAAATGGTACATAAATATGGAATTGATGCATTTAGACTAGGATGGCAACATGAGGGAAATGATGTATGAATGTTATGTTTTTTTTTGAAATGTAATTCAAAACTTTACAAATGATGTGATACCTACACTGTGTGATCATGATTTTGAATGATTATGAATGAATGTCGATGCATGTTAACTACGATGCTAATGTTTTTTTTTTGATCAAATGATATGCTAATTTTATATGGGTAAAAGTTGTGTTTTTTTGGCGTGCGAGGAAACAAAATGCATGACACTCGCAGCGATTTTTTTTAATGCGTGGAAAAGAGTAATGAACATAATTTTTATGTAGTATGCAAGATGGACAAATGACGGAAATGATATTTCTAGGATGATGAGATGCATGACGGTGCAATGATAATGAGATGCGTGTGAAAAGAATAATCTTACTTTGTTACGGATGCATGATGATTTTTTTGGTATGATGATGTCGACTCATGTGCATGCAAATGAAGGAAAGAAGCATGAAAATGTTTTTTTGAGTGATTTTATTTTTGGAGAAACGCTAACCGGATTAATAGAGAGGGTAAGTATAATGCCCCTGTGTCCTAGGTGGGTCATGTCTAGATTGGGATTTTTAACATGGTCTAGGGTCACTTATGTGATCAATCTCTCAATTGGCTCTATTCACTTCCTCACAAAGGTCTCCAGAGCTAAAATCTCCTTCATGATATAATCCACAACGATAGCGAGCTACCTGGTGTGGGATACCATGGAAGAGCGTACTCTGGCTGAGACTTTCATGAGAGTCAGACAGATAAAATCCAGAATGACTGTCACTAATAATCTCCACTCGTCCTAGGTTATTTGCAGACCCGGGTATAGGGCCCCACTCAAAAGTGTGTGCAAGAGTGTAAGTGAGGTGTGTGATGAGGGCAAAATACCTAAACTAACCAAGCTGGAAAAGATATACAACAATAATAACAAAAGAGTCGTCTACCCTAAGGTTCAATAATATAACAAAATGCTAATAAATAAGTAACATAAGAATAAGGGCAAAAACAAAATATAAAGCTAATAAAAACTTACACATTTAGTTAACTAGGATTGACTCTCTTAATTTATCCCTAGTGAAGTCGCCAGCTGTAGCGACCGAAAAATCCGGAGGAGGGATTCTTCGAAGTTCTTGAATGAAGCCACCACCAAAGTTTTAGTTTAAGGGCAAACATTGGAAAATCCCTATTGAGTGGATAAAGGGGTCTTGCGGACCAGATTTAGGCTCGGGAGTCGTTTATGCGTAGGGAAGGTATTAGCACCCTACGACATCCTTCCTAAGGAAGGTTAAAAAAAAGACTCGATAAACGGTTAGTTATTTTTATATTTTTTAAGAAAAATGAGAGAAGTGAATTTAAAGGAGAAAAAAAAGGGTTTTTTATTAGTGCAATTGACAGAGGTCGGCCGCCCTCTGGTCCTACGTATCTCCTGATAGAGAATCAAATCGCACGTAGTTCTTGGTGTAGAAAAAGTTTGTTGGTTGGTGTTTTTTAATATAGGGGTTTTAGGACTGTGTGATCTGTGTTGAAGGACCACTGGGGGTCTGAAGGAGCGCTGGGGATCTGAAGGGCCGCTAAGGGCTGAAGGAGCGCTGGGGCTCTGAGGGACCACAGTTCACTTATCCTAAAACGATGACTAACCCGGTCGTACGACCGACTTAATCCCCTACTTTGAAAATAAGATTTTTGATTTTTTGAAATGAAAGAGATGTGTTTGTATATTTTTTAATTTAGAAATTGTTTATTTTAAATAGGGATTTTAGCACATGATTCGTAACGGTTCATTAGTGACCTAAAAAGCAGACTAACCCGACTGTACAGTCGACTTAGTCCCTATTTATATTTTGTGATTTTTTGTAAAAAATGAATTAAGAAAAAAAGGTAACGAAAATTGTTTATTTTTGCGCTTGACAGGGGTGTGACCCTGCTCCTACGTATCTCTTGGTAGAGAATCAAAGGCTACGTAGTTCTAAATTAGAAAAAGTTTGTCTGTTGGTGTTTTTATTTATTTTAAAATTGGGAGAGGTATTCGTGACGACCAAACAAGTAAAACTCAGAGTGGTCATCGCTCATAGTTATTAACGGTCAAACGAGCTAAGCTCAGAGTGACCATTAGCAACGAACCATTTCTATGTTTAGGAAAACATTTATTCGTTATTTGGGAAAAAATAGGTTTGTGAAAGAAAATTTTTTTAAAAAAAGAGAAACAGGGGGTTTTGTTAGAAAAGGGGGGGCAGTTAGCAGCAATGTGTTGTATTTTAAAAGGGGGTGCGTAAAGCAGGGCCCAACTCGTTTTTGTGTGCTGGCCTGCGCAACAAAAAGGCTTGGAAGGGGGTGTATGAAGTAAACGTATGGTTGTATTAGTAATCTGATAATTAAAAAAAATTAAAAAAGAAAGGGACGCATATATGAAGCCAAAATTTAGAGTGGGAACCCTAATCTTGTTCCCCTTTCTCAGTGCGCCGCGGCATTCACCATTTTTGAGCGAGAGAGAAAGAAAATACGAGATCGAGGGAGAGGAGAGGGGAGAGAGACCTCATAGAGCGGATTATGGAGATGAAGGAGGCTACGGTGGTGCCGGTTGTGACGGCTGCGACGACGTGGTGATGATGGATACGTGGCGGTGCCAAAGGCGGTGGAGAGAGAAGGGGTGCGCTGACGGAGAGAGGGAGACACACGGTGCTGCTACGATGGTGGTGTCGGAACGATGGGGAGCCTCACCGGAGGAAGTCAGCCACGGTGGAGAGCCGTGGAGACGCCGACGTTGTGACAGTGAGAGCGGAGAAGCCTATGAGCAGAGGAAGACGACGATGACTACGGCGCGGATGCCAGAAGGGATGATGGCGACGATTCTGAGAGGAGGCGGACGCGACGACGAGCAAGATGGTGAGGACGGCGTGGGAGCGCGCTTCCGGAGGAGAACCCGTGCGACGACGCGATGGGGAGATCAGTGGCTGCGGCGGTTTAACGGAAAACGACCACCGCCTACGGTGGTCGGAAACTTACAGGTACGGTTCCGATCCTTTTGCTTTTTTTCTTCTTCTCTTCCTAATTCGGATTCTCATTTTTCACGCTTTATGGTTGTTTTTTTTTATTTCTGAAAGGGTATTGTGTTTGGTTGTTGGTGGTTTTTTTTGGCGTGTAGGTGGTGATGGTTAGTCACGGCTATGGTTTTTGTGTTTTTAGTGGTGGTGGTTGATGGAGGCAGTGGTGGTTAACGGTGGTGATCTACCACATGGTGGCCGGAACTTCACTGCTTTGTTTTTTCTGCGTATCTGTGTGTATTGCTGTATATGTCTCAGTGTGTGTTCTTCATGTCACCGTGTATATGACTCCTTTTTTTAGTATCTCTCTGTGTGCCTTATTTATAGTAGAAATCTGTGGTGTAGGTGCTGAGGAAGGGCAGCAAATTGAGAGGGAAAAAGGACAAAGGACAACATGCAGTTGGGTGAGGGGCGCTGGCCGCAGCTGAGGAAGGACAGCAGGGTAGTGGGGAGCTGGGGAAGGACAGCAAGGACAGCAGCAAGGTGCTGCACTATTTTGCCTAAAATGGAGAAAGCAAAAGGCTAGAGGGAAAGCAAATTGGACTCCATTCTCAAAATATTTTTCCAGCAAGGGCAACAATAGGGCAGCAGCGCCTGACCCATTTCCTTTGAATTTATTTTAATTTTTTGTACTTTTTTGCTTTTTTTTGTTTATGTGTAAAATGGCTTGTAATAATAACAACTTTGGACTATTCAGCTTTTGTTTTTTGTAATTTTCGTACCAAACGATAGCTACACAATAAAACTAAACGAAAGTCGAAAAAAATCGTTGCACGAGAACGCTAAAGACACACGCGCTTAAAAACGATACGTGATATAACGAGGATAAAACTTTTTTTGATTTTTTTCCGATTAGCCGGACAAAATTAGGGTATGACATCTTGCATTCTATAATAATAAAGAAAGTGAGGAATTTATCTTTTAAAATTTTGACAATACATGACCCGTGAGCCCAATCCGAACCAACCCACCCAAAACCGATTTGGTTCGGTTCGGGTTTTATAGAAGAAACTCAAAATCCAAACCAACGCAAACCAATTAAATATGACTGGTTCGGGTAACAGATTTAGTCAAAATCCATCCAATCCAACCCGTAAACACCCCTAACGACTTGAGTACAGTTTATCCATGGCTTATTCTATGCTTATTTTTATGTATTTAATTTCCAATTTTTTTATTTTTCATGTTTTAGAAAATTGAGTTTATTGTTTTTTATACAAGTTTATTGTTAAATTATAGAGAAAAACAATAATGATATTTACAAAATATTAGAATCTAATCAATAATTATAAAGGGATCGAAATTTTAAATTTTAGTTCTAGTAACAAGGATAAACTTGTCTTTTATTATTTTTAATTATCTCTTTCTTCTACTCATATTTCTACCCATTCAAATAAGATAAGAGAACTTTTAGTATTTCTCTCATTGCTAAATACATTTATCCAAACAAAATAGAATTTCACTTCCGTCTCTCTTCTATTTCTCTTCTATCTCTCTCTCTTTTGTATTTCCCTCTTTCCTATTTCTTCCGGCATCCAAACAAACTAGTGCAAATGTAACATCTATTACTAGAACCGCGGAAAGTTAAATAGTTAGCACATAATGTAAGTAGCGGCTTAGATAATTCATAAATGGGCATATTTGTATAACCACACGCATATGTACATTGTTATATATGCAATGCAAGCAAATCGTAAACTAGGTTAAATGCATGTGGATCCATCAACAACTTCAACATCTAAAAGACGGATGAGAGTACATATTTGGTTTGCCTATGGTGATGCACCTCAACAAGTGATTTTCCCCATATACTCTGATAATGCACCATGGTTCGTAAGGCTGATCTTGATGACGAGTCCCCAACACCATGTAGCCCTCGCCTATGTAAAAGGACCTCATCACTAAATCAAGACCTCTTGGGTTGGAATAGCACCTATCACAGTCTCCACTAACGCAATTAGTCATTTTGCTTTTCCCCAACTATTTTAACTTCGCGATGTATGCCATCTAGTAATTAATCATTCATTTTCTCGTTGACTCGAACAAGTCGAGAACACTCAACAGTATTACAAGAACAAACTTAACTAATGTATGGATTGGGTGGATGATGGATAAATGAACTCTTTTACAACTCCTAGTAACAATAGTGATTTCCCCCATCGACAATGGAGTTTGGGAATTAATCAAAAAATATTCTTCGAGGATCATGGTGCCACACTGAACACTTGAACGTGAGTAATTCAACCATCTTAAATCTACAACTTTTGTCTGCTAGCTATAGACCGGTAATTTCACAGAAGACATTTGATGGATAAATTAAATAGTGCATTGGGAGCCATAAAAAGAAGACATGTGAGATTCTATGACATCGTCATGTCTAATTTGCTTAACTTTAGTAGAGAATTGAGTTCACCTTTTGCTAAGATCGCTACTATATATTATAATGCTTTCCCTGCTATTTTTTCTTCTCAAAATTGGTACTTACATCAATTACATCACATCAGTTAGATGCTCACAATGTCTTTCTTCAAGGGATTTTGGATGAAGTATATGTGTAGTTACCTCTTGGTCTCACTTATCATAAATCTACCCAAGTTTGCAAACTTCTTAAATTCATTTACGGCCTTAAACAATCTAGCTAAGAAACAATGGTTTGCTAGGCTTTCAACTTTTTTCTAACAAAGAGCCATTCTAAATCTAACTCCAAGGGAGGCCCTGTACAAACTTTAAACATAACCCTAATTATTCTTCTATCAAATAAATCACCAAAAAGTCAAACTTAGTTAATTTCAATACGATTTTAAACTAATATCAACGTTTTAGCAATTTAAAAAGAGTCATACTTGTATAGCACTTTTTAAAACAAATTCATCAACCAATCCACCTGAATTGTCAAAATATGTAATAAAATATTAAACTGTCTTTATGTGGTGGTGGGGCTTTGTTTCACAGAGAAGAGCACGTAGACAGTGTGCTAGGCAATTTTTGATCAATATAATAATATATGCATATATGGTAAAAAAAAACATGTGGTCAATTTTACAGCAACATAACCGACCCAGTTTTTACATTTTCATCAATCATCATCATCAATTCATCATCATCTTGATTGCAAAGGAAGTGCAAGCAAGAGCAGCGTTACATTACCTCAGATAGAATTGATCTCAAAAAAAAGTGCAACGGTTGAGAAGAGTGAAGAGAAGAGGCAGAGTGTTTGTGTTGTGCAGGAGCAAAGACGACGTCGACGTGCACAAACGACAACGGCAACGGCTCCCTAGCAGGCTGTATGTGGATTGCAGAACTGCTACGGCGGAGAGGAAACAAATCGCTAAAGAAGTCGCTTAGTTTCTATGTTCTCAATCTCACAGTAAGTGTGAAATGAAGAGGGTTAAAAGTTGTGCTGCGTAAGGGTTGTGATTTCAGGATTTGGGATGCATTCAGGGAAGGGAAATGTGGTTTATGAATTTGGGAATGGGCTCGGCGCCGGAGTAAATTTTGGCAATGACTTTGTACAACTCCCTAGCTACTAAGCAGACACCCCCTCACTCTCAAAATCCCCAAAATACCCCTCCTTCAAAACACCAAAACCTTACTCTTTCCCTCCCACTCTCACACACACCCCCTCCATTCATTCTCTTCTTCCAAGTCCGAACCCTAACCCTTCTTCTCTTCTCCATCAATTTCGCACTCTTCTCAATCAATCTCTCACTCTTCTTCTCCCACATTGCTTCGTCGTCGCCTTCGGAACCACAAGTAACCACCATTTTGCTTCGTTTTTGCATTCTGTTTTAATTTTTCTGTTATTCGCATGGTTCGGAGGAGAACCCTCAAAATGGTTCGACACAGCGTGGTACGAACCATGTGAAATTTCGCTGACAGATCTGTTGTTTTGAATGGTTCGAAGCAGCGTGGTCTGAACTGGCTCGACATAACATGGGGAATACTTGACAGACTGAAGAACTTGGTGAGGCCATTCACCCAGGGGATGAGGAAGTATGGCTGTGTCTACCAACGGAGAGAGAGAGAGAGAGGCAGACACAGTAGTTGGTTTTTTATTGAATTTCATGAACAAATTTGGGTTGTATGTGTGTGTTCAAACCACGCTAGTCCGAATCTGTTCGAATATAACTGAAAGGAAAAAATGGTGTGCCTGTGCGTTCATATACAATATAACATACTCGGTGCAGAAGTGTCGAACTGGTTCGGACCACACTAGTCCGAACCATCATATTTCTAGAAAAAGAATAAGCGCGCACCAAATTCATTAAGGGCAATTTGGTCTTTTCACGTCTTTTGGGGTGTCCACTGAGTAGAGGAGGGTTGGACGAAGTATGGGCCTAAATTTTTTGTGCCCTATAAATTTCTTTTTGGGTTGGGGCCCTGTGCAATTGCACAGGCAAGCACCTGTAAATGTCCGGCCCTTTACGCATATGATTTGATCTTGACATGCAATGGTTTATATGAAATTGATTCTATTAAAAATGATCTCAATGACCATTTTAAAATTAAAGATTTGGGCAATTTAAAAAAATAGTCCTGAAATTGCCAGAGACATCCATATATGTGAAAGGAAATATTGCTTTTAATCCTTCATTTAGCTCATTCCTAGTTGATATGGGGATAACCACTCACACTTCAATTCTCAACTCCTCACCCTCGTCAACCTCAAGCGTCACAACTTCACCATGATCAACCTTAGGTTGGGCCTTACTCCTGGCATTCCTCTTTCCTATCTGTTTCTCTTGGGGCTGTAAAAAATGTATCATTATTTCCCCTGCATAACCATATGTATAGGCTTTTCTTTTTTAGGCCTCCTCTTGTTTCTAGTTTACTTTTTAATTTGACTTCTAACGAAGGGTTGCCTTCTATAGGTGCGTGTAAAGGGAGAAAGAAGGTCACCTTTATCATTTCGAATCACTTCTAGGTTAAACATTATTTATGGATTGATAATGAGGTTTGATGCTTGATTGTGCGAATGACAATAATCTTCAAAGTGAATTGCTTTGAACTCAGTTGAGTTAGACTATCAATTTTTCTTTCTTTCTTTCTTTCTTATTTTGAGTGGGTCTGCCAACACACATATCCTTCCTTTTAAGCGAACAACATCTTGAGGCCAATATTGGCGCCAAAGTTGTTGTTCCACTTTCAAGGGTATTTTCGTAAACACAATTAACTTCTGATGCATATCATCCACTTGTTTCTATTTTTCTTTCTCTGTCAGATGTCTTTGATGATAACCTCTCACTACTCTTTCTGAATCACTCCTAAAAATACTTTCCATTCTTCTTCTTCTTCTCTCATCTACTCTCTCTTTCCATTTAGCTTTCTAAATCCGATTCTTCTTCTTCTCCCAAAAAATTGCCACACAAACACACACACACACACACTCACTATCACTGGAAAGAGAAAGAGAGAGGTGCGGCCATGAGAGAGGTAAGTGATGGTTGCGGTGGTTGTCGGAGGGAAGGTTGGTTGCGGTGGTGGTGGGTCTTGGTGGCTGTAAGTGGTTGTGAATGAGGGGCTGGTGTTGAGTGAGAAAGGAAAATGGTGGTGAGTGATAAACTCTAATTTAGTGCATTTTTAGAGACACTTTTGAGTCATTTTTAGAGCTGTTATTATTAATAATATAAATTACTGACTTAATTTACTCTTGTTTTGCAGGAAAGAGAAACATGTGAAAAAGAATGAAAAGTCCATTTTAGAGCCACTTAATATATATATATATATATGTGTGTGTGTGTGTGTGTGTGTGTGTGTGTGTGTGAAGCGGCGTTTAATGGAATACAAGGGAGTGGTGAGCATATGAATTCAACAAATCCAACAACAAAAGGCCCATGATTGGAAGAAAAGGCCTTATGGCCAATTTAAAGGAAAGCCTAATAATATAAATAGGAGAGAACCCTGGACAGATTGAAAAGGAGGATAGCCGCGGAAGAATTGAAAGAAACCACGCACAACAACGGTAGAGCCGGCAAAGTGGAAGAGGAAGATTTGGTACCCGTTCTTGACACTGTGAGAGAGCTCTGGAGTAGAAAAAGGAGACTAAAATTTTAGGATCAAAAATTTCTCTATTCCGGGTTATTTTTATCTCTGTAATTTATGACTCCTAATTTTATTTTATTGTTCTCGAACACTATGGATAGCTAGATCCTCTTCTAGGGTCTTAGGTGGATCTTGCATGATTAGAGACCTTTTTATGTTCTAATTTCTGGTTTGAATTCCTGTTTTTATTTTAATTAATATTGTCCTATTGTTTTTATCACATGATTAGGATTAGCTACCCTTTGCATGTTTATAATCAATTAGTTGATCAGCGACCGTACTGCAATTAGTTGGTGGACCTATAGGATAATTGGGGCTATAATTAGGGCATGACCAAACCATAATTTAGTCTTCCAATCATTCAACCTTTTTGCTTTTTATGCTTTTCCTGAATTTAAATTCTTGCATGACCAAACGAGGGTTAATTTAGGAAAAATAATGTTAATCGCGAATGACCAAACGGATTAATAGTTTTAGTAAAGGGATTGGTAATTAAGTAAAATAAGGGAATTCAGGTAGGATTAGACATAGGGGGAATCGAAGCTTGCAAGTGAAACCGTGACCCTAGACCTCTCTCCATTTATTAAATCTAGTATTTTAATTCTAGTTATTTAGTTATTTCTATTTTGTTTCTATAATCATCAAACTATTGGTTCGTCTAAACAATAAATAATCTTGATTAGTTTGGTACTTGTTAATTAGTCCCTGTGGATACGATAATCTTTTATACTACTTCTGCGATAGAGTACACTTGCTCTAAGTGTGTTTTTAACGCAACAAGTTTTTGGCGCCGTTGCCGGGGATTAATTTAGCAATATTAAACGAAAAAGATTTTTATTGCTTTAGACATTTTTTATGCACTAGTTTTATTTTATTTTATTTTTTTTATCTTATTGAAAAAAAAATACAAAAAAAAGGCTGCTAATACTTTCCCAAGAGACCGCTGCAGATAAAAGTTTAAATCATGGTTAAGACAATTGGAGATTATATTAGAGATGCAGAGGCACAAAGGAATTTAGAGAAGTCATATTGGTATATGTCTCAATGTCAGATGCAAATTTCTCCTCCTCCTTATGAACCTTATTCAGACTATTGGGATGACTATGAGCCACCTCCTTATTCCTCCCACTGGGATAATTATGAGTCACTACAAGTGCAAAGGCAAGAGGAGGAAAAGTCGGATGTCAATGAGGTCTTGGCTAAATTTATGCAGCAGACACTTGAAAATTTTGAAAGCCTGAATGGTCAAATCTCAAGTCTCATTGCTTTGTTATCTCAAGAGGCCCAAGAAACTCCTTCACAAACTAAGTCGACCCAAAATAAAGAAGCTGAGCAATACAAAAAAAGTATTCCTACGAGAGATGAAGTTGTCTCCATGGAATATAATTTGGATGAAGAAGCTCTCAAGAAAGATGAGGAGACTCCTACTGAAGGGAGTCAAATCAAAATAGTAGCTCCTACTGAAGGGAGTCATATTGAAACAAAAGATCCTATTAATGAGAGCGGTTGTGAGGAGAATGAGAAAGATCCATTGGTTCTGGATTTGGAGAAAGAGGAGAAAGCGCCCATTTTTGGGCAAATTGTTTTAACCATTGGTGATGCTGTGATTGAGGTTCACCGGGGAAAGGTAACTTTAAGGAGTGGTAAAGAAGATGATGTTATTAAAGCTTTAAATTCCAATGAAAATTTCTCTTCTTTAACTTCTCCTTATTTTGATGATGTGGTTGAAACTAACATTTTTTGTGAATTAAAGATGCAGGACCTTTTGAAAAAAATCTTATTTTGCAGGATCCTAGCATAGTGGTGGATGGAGATAAAATAAAAATTTCACCATCCTTTGAAGTTCATCCACCACGTGGAAAAAGAAAGAATAATGTGAACCACATTGTTAGAAAGCTAAGGAGGTGTACTGCGTTAGATGTAAAATTTGCTCTTGGAGAGCCCCCAGATTGAGCATCAACTATAGTCAGGCTCACGACGTTAAACAAGCGCTTCGCAGGATGCAACCTGTGTTTTATTTTCAGATATTTTTATTTTTAATTTGTTTCATTTTATTTTTAGGAATAAACTCAGACTGCAAGCTCTCTCAGGGAAGTCACTCTTACTCTCTCATTTATTTATTTTTGTGCCAATTTGATATTTTGTATTGAGGACCATGCTTTAGGCTAGTGAGGGGGAGGAGAGTTTAACTTTGTCAATTCATCTCTATTAATGCATATACCCACTACATATGTTGATAGCATTTTTTTCTGGCTAGTTTTGGATATAGAAACTGAAAAAAAAAATAGAGATTTTGCCTCTAGGGGATCCCATAATTAATTTACTTGACAGACTTGTGCTTAATTGTAACTGTGAGGTTGTCCTTAGGAAGCTGATAATTAGCATTGTGTCTGTTGAGTACTTTTTGTGAACTAGCTTCTAAATGTGAGATCTGAGCCTTCATAAGGGGATTGATACTAAATCATAAATTTTTACCCATTTTCTTTCTATGAGTGTGTTTCCAATTTGCTACATTCTAGAATTTGTCTTTTGACCATTTCAAGGCGAAAATTGATTTGCATCATGTAAAAAGATTTGGGGATTTAGGTATTTTTCTGGCCTCAGAGTTGTTTGTTGAATTTATCCCTTAGTTGCCCCCTTTGAGCTTAATTGTTATATATATATTTTTTTGGTACCCAGATATAATTTTTCTTTTTTTTTGTTTGTGGTAACCATTTGGAATTAAATGTGGAGCAACTATTGAAAATTACAATTTCGTCCTATATTTTTAGTTGTCTATATTGTCAGGACTGAAAAAAATAGGTGTGACTTATGTGCTTACCTTTTTCTCCTAAGAAAAGTGAAAGAAAAATTGAGAAAAAAAAATAAGCAAGAAGGAGGAAAAGGCAAATCAAAAAGTGTCTACCAAAAGAAAATGCACATCAAAAGAATGAAAGAGCCAAAGGGCAAATCCAAAAAAAGAGCCTACTCAATAGAAAAAGAGTGAAGAATGAAGTGAAAGTAATTTGGAGTTTGGACAAACATTGTAAAATAGATAGGAGCTCCATATTTGATTTCAAATGTTACTATTCATTTTTTTTTGTTTTTAGCCCTTTGATTATCCCTTCTTTCTTATTTCCTACCTACATGAATTCACCCTGGCCCCATTACAACCCTTAACACCCAATCTTTTGCATGCATGTGAACTATTTAGTGGAGATTTGGTCAAATTACAAGCTTATGGTAATGTGCATTTTGTGGAAACTTGAGTGTATATTTCCCTAGTCCCTAAACACTTAGAGAGATTGTGAGCGAGTGCCTTTGTTCACAAAAATGTATTCCTCAGGGACATGAGCCTCTAATTGGGCAATCTTTTGGCACCTCATATGTGTTATATTGTCTATTGTCTGTCATTGTACTTCTAACTTTGGGTCCATTATTTGGCTGTCTCTATTCATTATTTGAAAATGCTGCTTAGCCAGAGAATTTGCTTGAGGACAATCAAGGGTTAAGTGTGGGGGAGTTGATAAACTCTAATTTAGTGCATTTTTAGAGACACTTTTGAGTCATTTTTAGAGCTGTTATTATTAATAATATAAATTACTGACTTAATTTACTCTTGTTTTGCATGAAAGAGAAACATGTGAAAAAGAATAAAAAGTCCATTTTAGAGCCACTTAATATATATATATATATATATATGTGTGCGTGTGTGTGTGTGTGTGTGAAGCGGCGTTTAATGGAATACAAGGGAGTGGTGAGCATATGAATTCAACAAATCCAACAACAAAAGGCCCATGATTGGAAGAAAAGGCCTTATGGCCAATTTAAAGGAAAGCCTAATAATATAAATAGGAGAGAACCCTGGACAGATTGAAAAGGAGGATAGCCGCGAAAGAATTGAAAGAAACCACGCACAACAACGGTAGAGCCGGCAAAGTGGAAGAGGAAGATTTGGTACCCGTTCTTGACATTGTGAGAGAGCTCTGGAGCAGAAAAAGGAGACTAAAATTTCAGGATCAAAAATTTCTCTATTCCGGGTTATTTTTATCTCTGTAATTTATGACTCCTAATTTTATTTTATTGTTCTCGAACACTATGGATAGCTAGATCCTCTTCTAGGGTCTTAGGTGGATCTTGCATGATTAGAGACCTTTTTATGTTCTAATTTCTGGTTTGAATTCCTGTTTTTATTTTAATTAATATTGTCCTATTGTTTTTATCACATGATTAGGATTAGCTACCCTTTGCATGTTTATAATCAATTAGTTGATCAGCGACCGTACTGCAATTAGTTGGTGGACCTATAGGATAATTGGGGCTATAATTAGGGCATGACCAAACCATAATTTAGTCTTCCAATCATTCAACCTTTTTGCTCTTTATGCTTTTCCTGAATTTAAATTCTTGCATGACCAAACGAGGGTTAATTTAGGAAAAATAATGTTAATCGCGAATGACCAAACGGATTAATAGTTTTAGTAAAGGGATTGGTAATTAAGTAAAATAAGGGAATTCGGGTAGGATTAGACATAGGGGGAAGCGAAGCTTGCAAGTGAAACCGTGACCCTAGACCTCTCTCCATTTATTAAATCTAGTATTTTAATTCTAGTTATTTAGTTATTTCTATTTTGTTTCTATAATCATCAAACTATTGGTTCGTCTAAACAATAAATAATCTTGATTAGTTTGGTACTTGTTAATTAGTCTCTGTGGATACGATAATCTTTTATATTACTTCTGCGATAGAGTACACTTGCTCTAAGTGTGTTTTTAACGCAACAGTGAGGAGAGAGTGTGGTGTTGATGGGTGGTGGTGTATGGGGAGAGCTCGCCGGAGTTTATGGCCGCGGTGGTGGTCCAGCGGTGAAGGATGGTGGTTTCCGGCGATGGTGGCGTTGGTCCGCCGGATGCATATTGATCACTCTTGTTCCTCAAAGTTACCCCTTTTTCATTTTACTTCTTCAAATTAATTAATAATTTAATATCATATATAATTATAAAAATTGAGACAAAATGTAGTTTTTTCTGATGAATTGAAACAAAATGCAATGAAGATGCTAATGTTGTTATTTTTTTTGAAGAAAAAATAAAAAATTGGGACCGTTTAATTTGTGTGGATTTGATAATTTTGGGGTGGGTGGAAATAGAGTATGGTAAAAGAGGTTGGTGGTGACTGGTGAGGCTGGAGTAGAAAAGCGATATGCACGAAGAGAAGCAGACGAAGGAGAGAGAAGCTGTTTTCCTGCAATTATGATTCTCACTATTTTTTATTGTTGTTCTGTTTTTGTTTTATTTTTTTAACAAGGATGTGTGTGAACTACATATTGAATGACCTGTAAAACGAAAGAGATGTACATGGAGGGGGATCATGCTCACTGGACGCGATTGTGGGCTGTTCGTAGCCACGACGATAGCAGCAATGAAGGAAGCCATGGACAACAGGACAAGTACTTCGGATGCGTTGGTTTTTTGTATTGTGTTTGGTTATAAGGTAAGGCTTTTGTGATTATAATTACTAATATAGAATGAATGGTGCTTGATTGTTAGTATTTTTTTATTATGTCCATAGGTCAGAACTTGAAGTCTTTAATAGTTTAGCAGCTTTGTTTTAACATGCAAAATGAAAAAATTCAACAACCAAGATCACCAACCAACCAATAAACTCTATCACTCCACATCACTTCTTTGCTCCTTTCCAATTTTTGTTTACAAACTCCCTTTAATACCACTCTTCCACGCATACTACTGTGTATGCTACTATTTTTTTTTAATTTCTTAAACTTAGTCTCACCAATGGAGAGCCTCATCCCTCACATGCATTGCATTCTCTTTGCTGTTCACTTACTGTATATGAATGATTACCATCATTCATCATTACCTAGAACTTCCTACTAGCTTGGTTCATGGAAACTAAGTGCCACCAAAACTTTAGATTTCCTTTGCTAACGGATGATTTGTCTTGCCAACTGTTGAGAATAAAAATATTTAGCTTTCTATTTATTGTTAAAAATTGTGTACAACGTGTTTTCTAGAAATTGGTTTTCTTTGTAGGTGATGACTTCATGAACCAAATGCATGTTTCAGATCTGGTGAAGGTGAAGCCCACTGAGAATGAGATTTGTGGTGCGAAAATGTTGCTCCATCAAATGAGTTATGGAGGTATTTTTTGTAATTTTATTCAATTTTTGGCTTTACCAATAATAATACATTTTAAAATGTCTCTTAATCTTTGAATTGAATGTGCATGTAAGCAAGTGCATTTTTTTGATTTGATTTTAAGTTGCTGTTGTTTTTGTTCTTTTCAACATTTCTTTGAGGGTAATTTAGTAGATGGGAATTCTTCTTGTATATGAGGTTATCATATTTATAGCTAAGTTGCAACATAGAAACCTTGTGAGACTCTTGGGAATGCTTCTTGTATATGAGGTTATTATATTTGCTCAATTTATGGTTAAAATTTATTTAATTATGTTCACATCTTCATTAAATTATTGCTAATGCTATTGAGATTGATCTAAGTAGCCTTGATACTATGTTCAGGAAAATCAATCTTTGAAGCAAATTAGTAATCTGCAAAATCTCATAGTTTTTCCTACTTTCAGGCTAAGAGACAGCAAGGAGTTGATCAACAAAGAACAAATGTTGAACTGAGAAGTTACATCCGTTACTCATTTCTGGTATCTTTTCTTTTAGGGAAGGTTGGTGAATTTGAAGGAGATGCTGTTGTAGTAAACGAGATATCCCTATTGACAAGAGTGTTATGGTATGGTTGAGAAATGTTGTTTGAATTCAGTTCTACTTGAAGTTTCTAATTCCCCAAACCCCTCTGGTTTTTCATCTGTTTCTGAATTCAATGTTTATATACTTAGATTACATTATATTTTTTAATTTGCTTGATAGCTTGATCATGCTGGATCAAGATCAGTGAATGTTCGGCCATCATATGGCTACTCCATAGCATCTGAACATCAACCTTCAGGCTGGAGTTGTACCAAAATCTTTCCCTTGTGTAAGGTGATTTTCATTTATATCCTTATTGCTATCATACTAATTGTGCTTTAATGTCTTCTATTTTTGTTATGATCATTTGTTTCTATTTACAGGAAATAGCAATAGAGAATAGGGTGGAAGCTGGTCTCGTGCCAAATTGGGTGTTGTGTGGGTTAGTAGCAAAGGCATTTGAAAAAGGCCAGAGTCAGGAAAAGACAAGAAGAGTTATGGGCACTAATACTATTTCATGCTTCATCTTAATGGGAAATGTTATTAGACTACACAGTTAGTTACTATTTTGATTATTTGACTCATTCCTAACTTGATTTTACTAATTATTTGAGATACATACACACACCCTATTGCTATTGTTTAATCTAACTATTTGACTCATTGCTAACTTAATATTAGTTGTGCATTATATATATATATATATATATATATATATATATATATATATATATATATATATATATATATATATATATATAACTTTTGACTTCTAATTCTAACTTCTAACTCTAACTATAACTTTTGACTTCTAATTCTAACTTGACTTCTAACTCCAACTATAACTTTTGACTTCTAATTCTAACTTGACTTCTAACTCTAACTATTTCACTCATTTCCTTTTTTATTTGCTACTCTTATATCCATATACACACACACACACACACACACACACACACACACACACACACACACACACACACACACACACACACACACACACACACACACACACATATATATATATATATATATGTCTTATCACTTCTAACTCTATCTTTATTCGTTTTTTTTTATTATTCTTATTGGTTCTTCGACATATATTATGTCTTCTAACTCTAACGTTTTTTACTTTTTTATTGGTTCTAACTCTTACTTAGTCTAATTACTCTCATTGCTAACTTAATATTAGTAGTGCATTTGTTATTAACTTTTTCCTTTTTTACTTTGTTGCTCTTATATCCATATATATATATATATATATATTGACTTCTAATTCAAACTTGACTTATAACTCAAACTTTTTCTTTTATTTTTATTATTTTTATTGTGACTTCTTACTCTTAACTTTTTTTACTTACATGTTGGTTCTAACTTTTTTTACTTTCATGAGATGTTTCTTTTGTAATCTTTTGGGCTTTTTTGATACTTTTATTACTTTACTTTTAAATTTTTTCTTAATATCTAATCTTTAATCAAATTTCCTTAATACCTAATCTTCAATCAAATTAAAAGCGTTAATTTCGTTGATACTAGCTCTCCCCGTGCATCGCACGGGAGATGAGGCTAGTTGCGATAACTCCGATATTTATTTTTAAGAGTTTTACTTTACTCACCTTAGGGTCACACTCCCTCTTTCCTTTTTTTGAAAGGTATCTTCGAAAGGTGCTAGTTAATTTACATAAAATTTCATTTGTCAAGATTAAATTTGGCTACCTGTAATCCAAGTGTGTAGTATATTTTTATTTTAACTGCATAAAAGGATTCACATGGTTGTGTAAATTAAAAGCCACCTCTTCGAAAGACCTAAAGTGTGGTTCTTTCCTTGCTTCATCCTAAGGTTCGGGGTTTTATGTGGACTTTCTGAGTTCGGCTAACATAACCAAGTGTCGCTTTCTTCCCACCTATTTCAAAGTCACTGTAACAGTGCTAACTCAATTGAACAATAGAAATATGTAACAAGGGTACGAGATATCCTAACTTTGATTTACTGATAGAATGGTTACCAATGCAGTAACCAGAAAGTAGTTACAGAGAGGAAGAAGAGAATATTCAGAAAGAAGGAAGAAGAAGAAATATCAGAGAGAGAGTCTTGACTCATTCATTCCATGCCATTCCAATTGTCATTCCCTCACTTATATATGCCTCCACTTACCCATTTTCCATCCCTTCAAATTAAGAATTGGAACTACATTGTGCTGACTCATCAATCGGTTCATTACATTACCTTCCCCTTTAAAACCAACCTTGTCCTCAAGGTTGAAGTCAAGATAATATTGATGCGTGATAGTGGCATATTGATAAATGGCCTCTAAGTCACTTGAACCCTGCTTATGCACAAGAGAATAACCACCCGGATCCCACTGCTTGAATTGTAAGGAACAATTTGCACTAAGAATTTCAGCAAGTTGTTTAGTGTCGTGGCCAGCCTTGAAAAAAAACTCTACAACTTCTCCCACATGCATATTCATTGCACCCATAACCTGTTGTTGCATGTCTTCAGACTTAAAAGTGTACATATCAGCACCAAGACCCTGAGCAGATTGCAATCTAAAACCATCTGGGAAATCACTGAAGGCTACCGCTTGCATTTCTAGCTCACCAACTGAGTTTGCCCACATGCTTGTAACAATACTAAGATGGCCCAGTAGCTCTAGAATTTGAGTAACCTGCGAGTTGCCTCCCATGCTAGTCCAGGTCTTCAAAATGATAACTAGTGGCAGACTTGGAATATGTTCTACCTTGAATAATTGGAAGGTTATATGATGGTGTGGTCCAATAGCTATTTCAACAATCCTCAAATATGCAACTATAATTCTAATAGCAGTATTCCACCTCCCCACCACTTCATACCATTTCAAGTTGCCCAAGAAATTAATTCCAGCGACCTTTTTAAAATAACTAGCCAATACAAGAATCAGGTCTGCCCTTGCTTGACATTGGATGCACACCATAAAAATGGGGCTGAATAGTTTTAGGCACAATTCGATGGGACATGCTAGCCTTGTATCCCATTTAACTATTCTAACCGGTTTCTCTCGAAAAGAATTTTCAGATACAATTATTAACACCACTTTTATGTCTAAGAGAGTGGCAGCTAACCTCTTCCAGCCATAGCAATCAGCCAACCACTTCCCGTACCTTGCTACCTTGATGTTAGATTTGAATTTTCTTACAAGTGGTAGTGGAAGATTTGTCTTGGGAAGTATACTAGAGGTTTGATGAGATGGAATTTTGTCTTTACTTACTACATAAATGAGATATCCATCCTCCACAGTGGCTGCTACTATAAATCCCACAATTTCCAAAGCATCAACAAGGGAAAGAACATTCATGGAGCTCAAAAAGTGGACCTGATATGGTTCAAGTGTCACAATAGGTAGTTGTAGGATATTTTCGATCAAAGCAACATTAACATAATTCTTTTCAATTGACTTAGCTCGCTCCTTCAAGTATTGTTGTGTCAACTCTGTTATGTGCAAAGATAATGCACTACTGAAAGTGTTATCCCAAAGCATGATACTGGGAAGTTCTTCACACCAGTTTGCTACCGTAGCTTTATCAATATGTTTAAGGCCCATACAATTCTCAGCACCCCTTAAATCATCAGCCCCTAATTCCTTTAATTTGTTAACACCTATTGCAGCCTGAAACTCTAAAGCAAGCATGATATACCAAGCATTTATGATCATAAGGATAGAGGAATCAATATTTACCAATTGGTGTGCCAAAAGCCATGAAGTGATTAGCTGTATCATTAAGTACCAAAATTGCAAGTATAATATGATAGCTGAAGCCCAATAAGGTGTCACAAAAGCAAATAAGTCTGCTGTTGTGAGAACAGCCCATCGAAAGACAGTGTGGCTATATTCCCAAAGAAAGGTGCCAATTGTTTGTACTAATGTACCTGCAACTACACTCAGAGCACAAAGGAATGTCCTGGGCACTGTACCAAGATCAGGTTCAACATCTTGTTCCCAATTATTTCCACCAGTATATGTATTAGGAATGCTTACCAGACATGCTAAGTCCACTATGTTCTGCACTGTTTGGCCACTAGTTGTGATAGCAACAAGTCCTCCACATCCTAACAAGGTCTTGGCCACATTAAGAGGAAACAAATTCCTGATATATATTATACCTGTACCTTCTATATCAGATCTAAGCAAGATCATGTTGTCATTTTCACCAAGTTGAACACGAAAGGGCATACTAACAATGTCAGACTTTGCATTCAGTAGTGCATTTTTTTGCCTATCCTCATGGATTGATACACTACTCGGTTCATCATAAAAAACAATAGAGGATTTGAGAGCATATAAACTGAAATTATGAGCCCTATCAATGAGAGATATATGATCTTTGGGCTTTCCAAATCTACAACTCACGATAAAAGAGATTGCGGCCTGATATTCGAATTTAATTTGATACCTTGCTGATAGCAACCACGAACGTTGAAAATTCAATGTGCAGAAACAACTAGTATCATTCACTGTGTGATGTACCTGATTCGGTGGTTTCTCGAGTGGCCGACGAGGAAGTGTGAGTATAAACCGTGCTAGTGATGGCATTGAAACCGTCAACCGTTCTGGAGCCATGGCACTGTGACTTGGATCAGGCGGCTCTGCAGGGGGAGGAGGCATGATGTGCTTGCGTAAAGGCTGTGTGAATGGCGACATCAGATTTGTCACTCGCTCTGGCGGTTTCGGTGGCGGCGACTGTGTTGTGGCATTTTGTCGAACACAAGAGAGGCGTGTTTGCAACTTACATACCCGAGAAAACATATGCTGTTTCGGAGCGGCAAGAAACACATCCTGTGTCCGCGAAGCCATATGCAGCCACTCACGATCATCGTGTATTGACTCAGAGGATTCTTCGATTGGTTCCCTCTGAGAAAGAATTTCGTCCGAAACCGGAAGCGCCACATCTGTCGATTTGGATGAATCAGCCTCTTCCGTTTTTGATTCTGAAGTATCAACAGCTAGCGACTCCGACGCGTCAATTTCTTCTTGCAACAGTGTTGCCGTCAACTTGTTCGCGTGCGATTCTGAAGCATCGATATCCAGCACGTTTGAAACATCAATTTCCTCTTCGTCACATGAGTTCGCAGCACCATTGGAAGAGCTTTGTCGTAAAACTTCCAGTAAAGCATCAATTCGAGCATTTAGTTTGTTGCTACGTTCCTCCGCTTCTTTGCGTCGACGATCTTCTTCCATTTGTTTATATCGCCTGTTGATAGCAGTTACCCAAGCATACTCTTCCATGGAGACAATGAAAGCACCAATGTAACAGTGCTAACTCAATTGAACAATAGAAATATGTAACAAGGGTACGAGATATCCTAACTTTGATTTACTGATAGAATGGTTACCAATGCAGTAACCAGAAAGTAGTTACAGAGAGGAAGAAGAGAATATTCAGAAAGAAGGAAGAAGAAGAAATATCAGAGAGAGAGTCTTGACTCATTCATTCCATGCCATTCCAATTGTCATTCCCTCACTTATATATGCCTCCACTTACCCATTTTCCATCCCTTCAAATTAAGAATTGGAACTACATTGTGCTGACTCATCAATCGGTTCATTACAGTCACTGTGCAAATATCACCATGCTTACAAAGATATTGGTTAAAGGAGGTTTAAGAATCGGTGTGAGAGGGTCGAGCTTGCACCAAGTGTATGTCCCATTAAGCTCGATAACCTCAATAGTTAAGAATAGGTGTGAGAGTGTCGAGCTTGACCATTACTTTGTATTAGTAGAAATGTTATCTCCTTTCAAATATACCAAGTTATTGCCAACTTTTATTTCTATTTTGTTTTACAGAGAGTAAGTATTCCATTTTTCAGTCCATCCCAACCCTATTCACAATCCCTCTCATCAGAGTTATGGCAACGAATTTAACAAAAATGAATATGAGTAATAATCCAACAATTGCAAACTTGAATTTCTTTAATAACAAACCACAAAGGGCATTCAAAAAGTAAAACTAAATTGAAACAACAAACTTCAAGTATTACCAATTGCATGACCAAAGCTACATTTTATACATATGACAAGATTGTGATGAAGTTGATATTCATTATGTATTACCAATTGGAGGCAGATTTGTGGGCAAAGTAAGAGGAAATAGACCAAGGATTTCCAAGGACTAAAGTCTCAAATCCGAGAGCCTCGTACAAAGAACAAACCCAAACTATGAGGCCATATATATTTTGCAATTGGATTTTGCAACTGAATCATCAACCTGTAAAAAGCATCATATTAGTATTGAATGAATTGATCTTGTTGTAGGTGCCACCATTAATTGTTTTTACTAAAACTCCAAAACAAAAAAAAGAGAATTAAACTAAAGAATTGAGACACGTCTAAAAGATAGAATTTTTCATCGCAAAATTCAATAATGAAACATGAAACTCTTAAATTCAATAATAAAATTAATTTTTTAGTTAAAAGATGTGTTGAAAATTAAGCTTCAAGCAGATCCTCAAAACCATAAATTATTTTATATCAAATTAAAAACAGATACTCAGCCAATGTAGGCAAATTAAAAATCATCACCGACCTCAAATGAACATAAATAGAACCCGATAGAAAAAAAATGTATAATAAAATCAAAAATTAAACATTCAATTTGAACAAAAAACAAAAAAGACTATGGAGGGGAGAGAGATCACTCAGTAATGGCTAGATAATTATGGTTCGATTCTGCCAGCGATTTTCCTCAACTAGTTTCAGAAGAGGGAGCTTAGTATCCTCATTGTGAAAAATCATTCCCAAACATACAAACATATTCTGCATATCCTAAAATTCACAAATAAAACGGAAAATAAAAAAATTAGGTAATACGAGGAAGAAGATTAAAAGCGGAAGAGATCACTCAGATCAGCGGGGTATCGACACGCAAAGCAATCTCCCAAAAAGAGAGAAAGCACTGCATTCCGGTCTGTTGAGCTTGAATTTTATGGAGTCATCACCGTGATCTCAAATTGAAATACTGGCCTCAAAATATGCTTTCAGATATTCTGAATTTAAAGGAAGCGGATTGTGAACAAAAAGAATGCATATGAGAATGCTCTCCAAAACAGATAAATTTGTACATGAACATTGCCATACAAATCATGTAAATTTGGTAAAATTTTCCAACTGTATTAGACTTTAGAGGTCTCAGTTTAATTTGGAAGATAATAATCATAATCTAAAAACAGATAATCAGCCAATGTAGGCAAATTAAAATTCATCATCGACCTCAACCCTACAAAAAAACGACCCGATTGAAAAAAAAATGCAATAAACAAATATCAATCAAATATGTGAAGAAAAATAACAAAAACTAAGCGGGGGAAAGAGATCACTCAGTAGTGGCTAGATAATTATGGTTCGATTCTGCCAGCGATTTTCCTCAAACAATTTCAGAAGAGGGAGCTTTGTATCCTCATTGCGAAAAATCTTTCCCAACACAAACAGACATGCTCTGCATAATCTAATATTAACAAATAAAACGGGAAATAAAAAATAAATAGTTATAAAAATCGGAGGAAAAAGATTAAAAACGACAGAGATCACTCAGTTCAGCGGGGTTATCGACACGCAAGGCAATCTCCCAAAAGAGAGAAAGCCCTGCATTCCGGTCTGTTGAGCTTGAATTTTATGGAGTCATCACCGTGATCTCAACATTAATAAAAACAATTGGAATTGAAAAATTAAAGGTGAATAACAAAAAAGTAAAATAAGTAGAGCGAAAACAACGAAACAGAGAAAAATTATTTCAGATTGAAATGCTGGCCTCAAGAAATGCTCTCCACATATTCTGAATTTAAAGGAAGCGGATTAGGGTTTGTGAGAGAGTGAGAAGTTAGCTGTCAAATAGGCCCCCGATAGCCACATTTTACTTGGCCCACTTACTAGGAGGACTTAAAAGCCTCGGCCCAAAAACCTACAACTTAACTTTAGCGGCTAGGGACGGGGCTATTTATAGCCGGGTTTTGCTTTTCCCACACCCCCTCCTACTCTTTCACACCCCTTAATAAATTTTATTCCAAAAATAACCTCGCGTGAGACGCTGCGAGGACGTGTTTTATGACTGTTCGAACGACCTTGTTCGAACAGGTTCGCATGACCTCATGCGAACAGTTTAAAAACGCCCAAAAGGGTGTGAAGTCAAAATTTAACACACTCGAACGATGTCGTTCGAATGTGTTCGAACGAGGTCATGCGAACAGGTGAAAAACGCCCAAAAGTGTGTGAAGTCAAAATTTAACACACTCGAACGATGTCATTCGAACCTGTTCGAATGCCCGTGTTCGAACAGGTGAAAATTCGTGAAAAAAAAGAGGTTTGGCCTGGCCTTTTGGTCTTTTCACACCCTTATGGGGTGTGTTTCGAGTAGGAGGGGGTGTGGGAAAAGCAATACCCTTATAGCCAGCCCATTATTGACACTTCAGTATGAAAGTTAGGTTTTTTTTTTGGTACCCCCACCATATCCCTCTATACCTCCACAAAATTTGATATTCCAAAAATGCCCTTCCAAATTTCTTCACACAGATTTATCCATTTTAAATATAAATCCGTTTTGGGAAAAAAACCAAAAACGGATTTATCTTTAAATTAGATAAAATCGTTTTTATATTTTTGCAAACCGGAATTACCCAAATCAAACATAAATCCGTTTTTATAATAACTCTATTTTATATAGAGTTATTTACGCATCTAAACCTAAATAATTGCTCAGTTCTAAGTAAAAATATATAGTAAATAAAGTTTTATAAATAAAATAACAACATTCAAAGTTAAAAGAGGGTTATGCATATAACTTAGCATCTTGCATATATTTTGGTATTTTTGATGTGTTTGTTCAATGCACCTGCATTCGATGCACCTGCACTCAAAACATACTACAATGCTTGAAGAAATTCTAGAACATCAAGATGCTCAAGCACTCAGCTGATGATGTCATGCTTAGTCATGAAAGCACATGCAAGTCACAAATTTCGGCGCCTACCATAAAAGATAGTTTTGAAAAGTCACTCACCTAGGGACACTTGGCCATCCATTAGAGGACCTCCCTTCTTGGTAGTGGAGGAATTGCATTACTTTTTGGGCCGAAGTGACTAAAGGCAACCCTTGATTTGTTATCAAGCAAACCCTCTTATGAAGGAATGCTCCAGTTGAAGCCTATATAAAGACCTCCATCTCTCACTTGAAAATAAGCTCATAATCTCTCATTTTCCGTACACTAATATAGATAGTTTTAGATTTAGTTTTTCATTCTCTTGTAAGAAGACAATAAAGGAATTGACAACTCTTTCTTTACTTCCACACAAGTATAAGTAGTGCTAGCTGAATGCAGTGGAGTTGATGCACATGCATTGCTTTGCAATTTCATACAAAGGGAACTCCAACCATGTAAACTCTTACCTTATTGTTTCCCTTTTGTGATATCAAGTATATGAATATGATTTATTCTATTTATATATGCCTCGTAATATCTAGCATGAACGTACTAAACTCTTTTAGTTGGGATGTTCTAACCTTATAATGATCTTTTAAATAAGTTATTGTGATCATATGTGATGTGTGCATTTTAGTTCTTGTTTTATACTTCTTTCAACACTTATTTTGAGATTGATCACTTAGAACAAGTAGAGTTTTAAATACAGACATGGTTTATAACTAGAACTCAAGAACTAATATGGGTAAGTGTTTCAATTAAGGAAACTTGGTTGAAACCATGCTAAAACCTAGACATAGGTTGATACTGTGGATACTTAAAATACAGGAGTGAACTTATTTAGTAACTTAGATATAAGAGCTTGTAATGAAACTCTGAAGACAGTGACTGAAAAGCACAATTCTAATGCAACAGCATCCAGTGCACCTGCATCACATCTAAACACAAAAAACTATTGAAGGTGACTTATTTTGTAAAGAACATCTCAACTATCTTTCTCACTTAACTACAAACTCATTTTATTTAGTTGTTTACTTTCTGTTTCCACATCACCAATTATTGTTTGTTACTTGGTTACTTAATACTAATTTATCTATCTATTTTAAACCTTAAAAATTAATCCAATCCATGTGGGTACGATACTCTACTTTCACTTTATTACTTGTTGTCGACTGTGTATACTTGCACATTATCTTTTTCGCACACCAACCCCCACCTTGATACATCATACCCCCACAACGGAATTTTCTTCCCATTTTACCCCCATTCTTTTGGTGAAATGGATTTATCTAACAAGTAGATAAATCCGTTATGTATTTTTTACATAACGGATTTATCTATTCGTCAGATAAATCCGCAGTTAATTATTTAACGACGGATTTATCTAATTGGCAGATAAATCCGTTTTGTAAAAAATATATGACGGCTTTATCTACTTGTTAGATAAATCTGTTATTTACTTTCTGCAAAACAAATTTATCTAATTGTTAGGTAAATCTGTAGTTAATAATTTAACTACGGATTTATCTAACAATTACATAAATCCGTTTTGCAAAAAATACATAACAGATTTATCTAATTGTTAGATAAATCTGTTTCACCAACAATCTCCAACAGAGGTATTCTGTATTTGTTGGTCTTGTATGTGCTGTCAAGAATAAGAACCCTAGGAAACAATCTGAATAATTTGATAGAAGTGCCCAAATGATGTCATTGACAATATGTATGCCCTCAACTTTCTTGCTCCAACATAAATACTTCTCAGCTTTTATCAATCTCATCAACTCCTGAATCTCGGTTCTAGGACCCCTCAAGGAAGACCGGTACATGGTACGCTGCCTATATAGTTGGGACATAGAAGTCGCATTACCCACAAATTTTTTCTTCAAAGCATTCATATTGTCTCTTAGGGCAACCTTAATGCAATGTGTTCATCCACCATAGTCTTCTCCCCCTTCGTTAACCGCCCAAAGAATGCAGTACCCGTTAAGCTTGTAAGGAGCTCATGTGTGTGGAGTCCACACCTAACCCTCAAACACCAACCCCCGTCACGAACATGTATATGTAGCTCTCGACTTAAATGGACAATTATGCTTCTTTGACCCGACCCGATGACTCTAGAATTATTATTGAAATTCCCATGCTTTCCCGAAGCCAAATATAATTTTATCTCTCGTTCCGCTTTTACCTACAGATTTGTCAGATCTAAGGATGATAACGACAACTTTGATGCCTTTCCCAACGTCTCTGACCCAACGTACAACCTCATCACGTGTTAGAAATAGCTACAAAATAGATAATTGTGAGTTAGTTAATTAATTAAACATCAACATACAATTGATAAAAAAAATTAATTAAATGTACAGCTGTAGTCGTGAATGACCCTGATGTATCTACCGAGAATGGAACCAACTCCTCATCTGTATCCATATTTGTTTAATTTTAAATAAAGTTAAATAAATAAAAATAATTTCAAAACGGATTTATGTCTTAAATACATAAATCTGTTGTTGTTTTTTACAAAACGGATTTATGTATTTAAAACATAGATCTGTTGCTTATTTAAATAATAACGGATTTATGTTATATAAAGGTAAATCCGTTATTGCATTTTTGTGTAACAGATTTATCTTTTCAAAAGGTAAATCTGTTACACATAATAAAATAACGGATTTAACATAAATCTGTTTATCAGGAATAAAATATAACAACATATTTATCTTTTTAAATGATAAATCTGTTTGTTAAACAAATTAAACAACATATTTAACATTTTAAAAAGATAAATCCGTTAAAAACATATTTAATGTTTAACGGATTTACCATTTTGAGAGGTAAATCCGACGGCCAAAAATTGTGGGCCCCAACAGAGAATTGGACCACAAAGTCAAAATGTGTAATAAATGAAAGGCGTATTTTGGGGATATTAAAAATAGTGGGGGTATCATGTCTACTTATGGGGGTACAAAAAATTGGAGCCGTGAATTTTTTATCCCCACCTCTGGCCCCTATATCCCTTAGTTTTTCAAATATCCCCATTTTACCACTTAAATTTTAACTATTATTAAAAAACAAATGGCATACGAATTTGTCTATTTAGTAAATAAATCCGCAGTTATAAAATGAACTACGGATTTTTTTATTTATCTGTAGTTCATTTTATAACTACAGATTTATCTACTAAATAGATAAATCCGTTTGAATTTTTTTTCACTAACGGATTCATCGATGATACATAAATCTGTCGGACATTGAACATTAAGCATTTTTAGACTTTTGCATATGGGCCAATAAATCAGTTTGGCTTAAATCCGTTGGACATAGAAGAGTGAACACTTAAATATGTTTGTTGCCCACTATGTTATTTACTTAAATCCGTTTGTTGCCCGATATACATTGAATACTTTAGTTTGTTGCCCACTTTACACTTAAATCCGTTTGTAGCTTATGGATTTAACACTCAAAATTGATAAATCCGGTAGTGGAAAAAATGTACTACGGATTTATCTGTTTAGTAGATAAATCCGTGGTTAGAAAATAAACTGCAGCTTTATCTACTAAATAGATAAATTCATTGTGCTTTTTTCAACTATGGATTCATCTATTAAAAAGATAAATTTGTCGTTGTGAAAAAAATATAAATGAATTTATCTATTTTAATAGATAAATCCATTTTTTGAAAAATTTTCAACTACGGATTTATCTATTAAAAAGATAAATTGTTTAGTAAAAATTTACAGGGGTAATATGGGGATAATTGAAATATGTGGGGGGTATGGTGTCCATATGTGGGGGTATAAGATTTTCTTATCCCACACCCCACTACTCTCACACACACACACACACACACACACACACACACACACACACGCACACTCATTTTTTAATATTTCCAAATTACCCTTACCACTATCACACTCCCCTCTCTCTTCACTTTCCCCTCCCTCACTTCTCTCGCACCCTACCCCCTTACCTCTCTCTCTCTCAATCTCTCTAATCATTGCTACTCCATCGCTCAAGTTCTCTACCTCTCCTCACTACTCTGTGGCACCTTGCACTAAAACACAGTGAGTCTCCCCTTACTATGACAAAAGGAAAATAATCTCGTCAGTACCCGGGATGGTACTAAGACGCAACTCTTTGAGACACCCATGGTTGACGAGGGCAGGGAGTGATCGTCAGTCTCCAAAAAATTGGCACGGACAAATAGCGACGTGGCTTGCTTCTAGGCAGAGGGACACGTGGGAGAACCGAATACGCACCGAAATATGAGGGATCCCGAGGCTGTGAAGGTATTAGACAGTACAGTTGAAGGAAGGCCTAAAGGAAATGATTTGGACTACATATAATAACACAATACATTATCTTTTCGGGAGCCATTCCCATAAGAACACTATAGTTAAGCATGCTTGACTTGGAATAGTAGTGGGATAGGTGACCGTTTGAAAAGTTTTCAGGAAAGCATGCAAGTAGGACAACGCATACTGGAAAAACACGTGTTGGTTTGTCATTTGAGTACTGGGTTGAGCACAACTCCCGATCCATTTCAGCGGGTGGGGGTATTTGTGAAGAAGCAGACTGGGGTGTTGGTGGAGATGGGTGTGAAACACATAGTGAAAACTGAGACCTTATTTATAATAGGCGTGGTCAAATGTGAGACGTTGATTTCAATTTTAGATCACAAATCTGAGCCGTTTAAATTATATCCGTTGTGACACATTTTCCAAAGGAAATGCCATCCACTCCTTTTTCTGACACATTTGACTAATTGTAAGTCGTTGATCAAAAGTGTCGGTGGAATCTGAGCCGTTTAAAAATTCAAAAAAATTTAAACACGTTCGATTGTCATGGTCCGGACAAACCCGGTTGCCTATAGCTGTACCTGAGTGCGTGTTCAAACCATGGGGTGTGCTTTTTAACTGGTTCGGTTGTCTAGGTTCAACTATTTTCGGATGCCTATAGCCGTACCAAACAAACTTCAAACCATGGGGGTGTGTGTCACAAGACATCAGCTCCGGCAAGGAACCAACAGACTGGTCCGGTTGCCTGTCTCCGAACCCATAAAAATATGGGGGGGAAAGACAGACACGGTGTGTTTGGGGGTGTGGGGTGAGTAGGGGGTTGGGAAAAGCAAGGCCCAAATTAAAATGTCTTACAAATATACAATTATTAAAAGAAAACAAAGGATAGGGAACCCTAGGGTTTGGTTATCCTAGAAATTCCCTATTATTTACCTGGTCACCTTTAATGTGCTTTTGCCTTAATGATTAGATTAAACACATTAAAGTATTTTCCCTTGACTTTGACTTTTTGAGTCTTCTATTGGTTTTTTTTTATTCTTTATCCATGTGACCTTCATCCAAGCTCGACGTGGGCTCACATCACCAAGGACCGAATGTGTGATGTTTCATGCATAACACACTCGGTATCTTAGTACCGGGCAGGTTTCATACATTGGTACTTGTCATACCCTAAATTTGTCCGGCTAATTGAAAAAATCCAAAAAAAAGTTTTTATTCTCGTCGCTTTAATCATGCGCGTGTCTTTAACGCTCAACGTGTGACATTTATTTTGATACTCGTTTTTTTTGCTGATATTGCTTATTACCATAAAATACAAAAATAAATAAAATGTAATACAAAATCAGCTGAATAGCCAAAGTTTTATTATTACATAACCAAGTCCTTTTACACATATAGACAAAAATAAAAGAGGATAATAGTACAACAAATTAAAATCAATTCAAAAGAGAGAAGGACGCGCAACAGTAGCTGGCTGCCCTAGCCAATGCTGTCCTTTGAGGCCAGCTGCTGTCCTTTTGATTCTTCCCCTTGATGCTGTCCTTTCTCCATTACCAGCTGTTGTCCTTCCCGCCACCCATTGCCAGCTACTGTCCTTTGGCTGATTCAATGGATGTCATTTTTGACTCCTCAGCACCTCACCAACTGGCCTATAAATACCAAACATACAACATCACACAGGGAGAGGAGAAAAAAGGGGGGAACGATTTCAGAAAAGAAAAGAGTGGAAAAATCAAAAGAGAAATAAGAGAAAATGTAGGGAGGGAAGGAGAGTAAGACAGCTCCCCAACTTAGCGAGTAAGAAAACAGAAGCAAACTCTTATTCCTTTCTCTCCTCCACGAGTTCTCTCTCTCTCTCTCTCTCTCTCTCTCTCTCTCTCTCTCTCTCTCTCTCTCTCTCTCCCTCTCTCTTTCTCCAAGCCCCACTGCAACACCTCTTCTCATTCACAACCACCACTACGAGAACCCCACGAAACCAATAAAAGCACATTTAATATCCATTCAAAATAAAAGTGAGAAAACTGAATATCAAAAGAGAGAAAGAGGAAACTCACCACCATCTCCATAACCACCACCATTTCTGGCCACCATGGACAGCGGTCAACCCCCGTCGCCGCCATGACGCTGCCCGTGTGTCAACCACCGCCGTCATCAGCCGGAACGGTCCGTCGTGGTCGTCTTCTCCAAAAATCTGTTGCGAACGCTGTCGTTTTTGTCTCCACCGGAGCTGTCGCCGGCACCACCACGTCACCACCGTGTTTGGTTCCCTCCGGCATCACCTCTCTCGCACTCTTCTCCTTTCTTTCTCTCTCTCGCAGATCTTCTTTCTCTCAACTTCGTCGTCCACCATCTCTGTCACCCTCTCTCTCCTCGTCGTCGTCCGCCTTTCCTTCTCCCACACCATCACCGTCGTCCACCACGAACCTCTCTTTTCGTATCCTTCCTTCACTCTGTCTTCGCGTTTCTGTCCAACACCACTGTCCCTCCGCACGAACTCCTCCCCTGCCTCGCCGCAAGCAGCAGGTCGCCGCCGCGACACTGCATCCTTCTCCACCTTCGCGAAGACCCTCTAGTTCCGTCGCAGGTTCCCATTCTTCTTCCTCTTGTTTCTGTTCTCCTTCCTTCCCTCTTTTTCTCTCTCTTCGAAAATCTCTCTCTCTCTCTCTCTCCCTCCAAGCAGAAACGGCGCATGAATTGAGATAAGAATGAAAATAGGGTTTCTGAAACCCAACAACCCGTTTATACTTCATTTTTTTATCTGTTTCAATTTTCTTTTTTACTACTTGCACCATCTTTTTTGGTAACGCACACCCCCTGAAAGGTCCATATTTTGTGGGTTGATAAGCATAAAACTAAAATTGGGCTACTGAATGCATCCCCTGCTTATAATACAACCTTTTCAATTAATAGCACCCCTTTTCTTTTCCTTTTTACAAATAAACAATTTCATTAACACAATCTCATGTTTTGTTATAAAAACTGTTGTTCGCACCCCCAGTTTACTAGTAACATAGTCTCTTAAATTCGTGTTTATGTTTACACTTCCCAGATTTCGTTGGTATAACTCCTGTTTGTTTTAAATACTTAATTTTTATTCACACCCTCACTTTTAATGATACAATCTTTTTTAAACCATGGTTTTTCCACATCAATATTTCTCGAACAATCAAACTCACACCAAAAATAGGTTGTTCCTGATAGTCACTCTGAGTTTAACTTGTTTGATTGTTAATAACAACTATGGTTTTCGAATAGGGTTATTAGTGATGACCACTCTGGTTTACTCGTTTGGTTATTAAGAGTGTCCTTCAATTTCAAAATCATTTTCTTTTAAACAATAAAAAATACCAACTTACAAACATTTTCTACTCAAAAACTACGTGTGATTTGATTCTATACCAGGAGATACGTAGGAGCAGAGGGCGGCCGACCTCTGTCAATTGCATTAATAAAAACCCTTTTTAAGTTCTTTGGTAAATTTCTTATTTCTTATTTTTTTTTTCAATAAAACAAACAAAAATAATTAAATGTCCTCCTTCCAAGTCTTTTTCTTTTAATTTGTAAATAAGGGTAAAAATTATTTTTTAAATTAATAATTTTTTTTCTACACATTTAGTTAAAAGGTAACATTCATTAGGAAGGATGTCGTAGGGTGCTAATACATTCCCTACGCATAAACGACTCCCGAGCCTAAACCTGGTCCGCAAAACCCCATTATCTACTCAATAGGGATTTTCCAATGTTTGCCCTTAAACTAAACTTTGGTGGCGGCTTCATTTCAAAAACTTCGAATAATCCCTCCTTCGGATTTTTCGGTCGCTACAGTACTAAATTTGTAATATGTAAAATATTATAACGCACAATATCAAGATACAGTATAGGTTCGGTAATCTTGATTCTCATAGGAGTGAGTGGTCCATCAACAATGATCCTCCATAAAGTGAAATCTATAGCCTGCATATGATATTTCATTCGACTACTCCAATAGTCATAGTTAGTCCCATCGAACAGGGGTGGCCTATTGAAGGACATCCCCTTTCATAAATGAACCCATAATCAAAAAATTGCGAGATGTTAAGCTGTATATGCAATTTCTAGCTTTGATACCAATTGTTGGACTATATGATAACCTTAGGGGGGGTGAATAAGGTTATATGCTAAAAATGAAATCTTTTTCTTTATTTTTGAGAATTGAAGATGCTAGTTTAAATCGAATGCGAAAAAAAAGGATTTAAACTATATGCAACAACTATGCAAGCTATAACAATAGACAGAAAAAATTTACAGAGATAATGATATCTAAGCACAATAATATCAAATGCAATAACAATTAACAATTATATGGGAAATGCAATGTAAAGATAAGGGAAAGAAGTACACATTGATTTTTACGAGGTTCGGGATAAAAAGCCCTACGTCCTCGGCCTCTGGCTCTGTAAACTTCGGATTTGATAATAACCACTATAAGAGAAGAACTTCTTCAACGCCTTACAAGAAAGCAAATCCCCTATAGCTATCACACCAATCTCAATTTTCCCAAATTGAGAACCCAAGCTTCCCGCTAAGGATTTCACTACAATTCAATCTCCCTGATTGAATTACCCAAGACAACTCTCAGGATTTCACAACAATCAAATATAGATGTTTACAATTGAGAACTAGGATCCAATCACTCAAGCATATGACAATGATGTAGTTGAGAGAGATGAGAGATTTGTATTAGTGTGATTCCCAACCTAACCAGTGATGAAGAACGTGAAGAACAGGTGTGACGGTGAGAGTTCGCGTTCTGCTTTGTGATTCGTATGTTGATTTTCTTTGTGAATCCTTGGTTCTGTTGTTTGTGAAGCCCTAGGTCCCTATTTATAGACTTCGTAAAAAATATGATCGTTGGGACAATTCTAACAAGTGAAAAAATTGATTGTTTGCTTAAAACGACTTAGAATGACAATCGATTCTTTGCTTTAAAAAGAGAACAACTTCATAAGAGAATGATCGATTGATTGCTTCTAAAACTAAGTGCAAAAATCGATTTTGTACTTAAACAAAATAGGATCATAATCGATTTTGAGCTTTAAAACAAATAAGGTTATGATCGATTATGTGCTTTAGGAAAAATGAGACCTTTTAAAAATCAAGTGGATAATCGATTTTGTGCTTTCCACAATCAAGCTCATAAATGATTTTGCGCTCGATGAATCAAGTCCAAAATCGATATTTTGCTTTATAAAACAAGTGAATAATCGATTTTCCACTTTAAAAACACAAAGTCATCAGTCGATTGTTTTCTTTCCAAAACAAGTTCTTTAAAAACAATTAAGCCACAAATCGATTCTTGGCTTTGCAATAGGAAGTGAGAAATCGATTTCTAGCTCTAAAAGCAAGAGAGAAATCGATTTCTTGCTTTAAAGACCAAATCAAGAATCGATTCTTTACTTCAAAAACAAGTTATTTTAAAACACTAAGCCATGGATCTATTTTCTTTAAAAAACAATAATTCATTATTTGTGCCTAACCTATTTGCTTTTATATAAAAGATTTTACCAAGCCTAGCTCAACTTTATTTTAACAAAACAGTTCTATTTTAAAAGATCATCTCTCAACTACAAAAGTCAAAAAGCTGAAGTGACGGGATCTTACACGCGTCCTATGGAAAGCAAAATAACACATAAGTCTTGAACGCTTGAGTAGCTTCTTCTCCGAGCTTCTTCTCCCGTGCTTTGGTTCATGCCCTGTGCTTTGGTTCAACTATAACCATTAGTAAACAGATTGTAATTTGTTATCATACAAAACAAAGAGTGTTTGACCTTGGTTCAACAACACATTCAATGGTTTGTGGCCCATTGGCTGCCCCGGTGGCCCACAGGCTGATGTTGGGCTGGACTAGACCCTAAAATATGCAGCCCATTAGAATATTGGACTGGCCCAACCCATCCCATATTAGAATATTGGACGAGACGATAAAAGAAGTTAGGGATGAACTTCCATTGGTTTCACACTATTGCAAACTGATTTAATAGAGACAATAATCCCCTCTTTCACTTTGTTATCAAACCCACAACATTAATTAATCCCTAATTCCTTAGGCAACTAATCATTTGTTCACAACTAAAAACCCTAATTCCTTAGGTGAATATTATAGATGACAACAAGCATTAGAATCAAGGGTTTGCAAGATACAACAACTAAAAGGTTATTCCTAAGCTACGAGTTGAAGGTATTCAATCTCAAGCATTCAAGTATAAAATTTCCATTCCATAAATGAACCATATATCATTCTATGGTTGATCAAATCATGAAAAGCATTAAAAACAGAGATTAGAAACACAAAGTAGGAGAAAATATGACATTAAGAACAAACAAAATTAGTTACAATAGTGATTCACCAATACTCATTCATCCCTAACCCAAAGAGGTTTAGCTAGACATAGTAAAAGGGGAAAAACAGAGGTTACAGCAAAATGAAGAAGATGAACTCATTTGAAGCTCCAAATCTTGTTCCCAAGTCTTGAATCTTCAATAGAGGATGAATGGAGAGAGTATTTTCGAATTCTAGGGTTTCCAGCCGTCTAAAAGTGTGTTCTGCAGAATGAAAACGAGCTATTTATAGAGTACAGCGCATCAGACACTGTTCACTTTCGCTCATAGAACCATGTGGATCTCTTTCGCTCATAGCACCATGTGGATCGCTAGCGCTCATAGAACCACGTGGATCTATAGTCATTCCTTTACACAGATCAAATAGCCTTTTTTGCTGCATTATTCCCTTTCTTAAATCGCTCCAAACTTCACCCATTGCCTTCACACTTTGTTCTACAACTCGATCTAGTTCCTGTGCACATAAAAACAAAGAAAAACCAGCATAACCACTACACAAAAACTAGATTTACAAATTCACAAAATCTGCTCAAACTTTACTGGTTTTTATTAAAATCTTCATTCAAAACACAGTTTTTAACATTCGAAACAAACATGTGATATGGATTTATCAGTCAACTTTAATGTGCTTTTGTCTTAATGATTGGATTAAACACATTAAAGTATTTTCTCTTGACTTTGACTTTTTGAGTCTTCTATTGTTTTTTTTTATTCTTTATCCATGTGACCTCATCCAAGCTCCATGTGGGCTCACATCACCAAGGTACTGAATGTGTGATGTTTCATGCATAACACACTCGGTATCTTGGTACCGGGCAGGTTTCATACATTGGTACTAAATTTGTAATATGTAAAATATTATAACGCACAATATCAAGATACGGTATAGGTTTGGTATTATGGTACCCACTAGAAGAAAACTGTGTATTATCGGCGGATTTTTGCCGTCAGAACGGTTCCGGTGGAAATTTGGCATTTTAGACGGATTTTTTCGGTCGGTAAAGTTCCGACGGATTTTTTTTACCTCGGTACCTTTCTGGGGATTTTTTAAATTACCGGCGGGTTTTGGTGTTTTACCTTTTTTTTTTTTAAAAAAAACTTTCGGTAATTTAAAAAACCGCTGGTAATTTGACCGACGGGTTTTAAAATAACCGCCGGAACCGTCCGAAAATGCCTATAAATAAAATTTGCTCTTACACTATTTTTATTCTCTCATTTTACTCTTTATTTCCTTCTCATCATCTTCTAACATTTTTCTCTAACTTAATTTTTTTATTCTTTCTCATACTCTCCAATTTTTATAAATTTCTCCATATATCTCTCTTCTACCTTTTTGTCCAGGGGTCTTTGACCCCCTCCGGTGTCCACGGGAAAATGGCCCTAAATAATCCGGAGTTTGGCTGGGAGGTAAGTAATGTCTGACTCCAATTTGTTCCATCGTCGGGGATCGAACTCGGGTACTAACCGAGTCCGCCCCTTAAGATGGATTGCATTAACCACTTGCACCCAAGCTTGGAGTTATATCTCTCCTCTACCTTTTTCCATTTCTTCTTCCTTCTCATTCCTTCTCACTCCTTCATCCTTAATCCTTAATCCTTCTTACTTCTCATTCCTTTATTTATTCATTCTCTTTCTCTCCTATATTATTTCTTCTCATACTCTCCTTCATTCTTATTACTTCTTACTTCTTCATTCTCATTCACTCTCATTCTCTCCTATATTATTCCTTCTCATACTCTCCTTCATTCTTATTCCTTCTAACTTCTTGATTCTCATTCCTCCATACCTTCTCACTTCTCCTATATCATTTATTCTCATATTCTCCTTCGTTTTTATTCCTTTTTACTTCATTCTCATTCTCTCCTAATTATTTCTTATTAAATTAAAAAATCAAAGTTTTTTTTTTAAAAAAAATCTATTTTGAAAAAAAAAATCGGTAAATCCGCCTGAGGATTTTGGCGTTTTATCGACGGATTTTTTAATTTTTTTAAAAATATGTCGGTAAATGTTATTAGTGGAAAAATCCGCCAGAAATTACCAAGTAACACATTCAATGGTTTGTGGTCCATTGGCCGGCCCGGTGGTCCACAGGCTGATGTTGGGCTGGACTAGGCCATAAAATATGCAACCCATTAGAATATTGGACTGGCCCAACCCATCCCATATATGTTGTGTGGCCCGTTGGGCCGGGCCTAGCCGGCCTAATTGACAGCTCTACACCTGACCCACCAGGTTCCCCAACATAAGAATACTACGCACCAATAACCCAGTAAAAAAAAAATTCTAAAACTAACGATCAATATTTAGAATAACTTTATTTTGCCAAAATACCAAACACAATATGAAGGTTTTTTTTTATTCTAAAAAAACAGACAAACTTCATTCCCAACAAGAATGGTTTTTTAAAACACTAAAAACAATATCTAATAAAAGTATACGAAAGTTCCAAATCTAAAATTTCATATAGTGATAATATATTTTACAACAACCAGCAAAAAAAAAATAAAGAACAGTGCTATAACAAAACCTGCAACTAAAATTTACATAATCACTTCACCCAATTCAATCCTAATTAACTAATTAGGCAACTAATAAAAACAAATGATAAAAACTTTTTACAATTTTTCTGAACATTGATCCCATAGATACAATTGTGAGATTATCAGTCTCGCTCCACTGCGACCATAACTTTCGCTCATTAGTTATTCTAATCACACGAGGATGTCTCCACCATATGTATGGAATTTAAGCTGCTGAGGGTGCAGTGACATATCGAACACGACCAACATCCGATAGAGCCTGCACGAATGGCTCAACCTCAACACCATTCACTGCTGCATGTGCTTCAGTTCTAGTACTGATCAATTGTTTCTCATAGTCAAGCGAAGGATCATTGTAGATATCCCACCATTTCTTCACCAACATCTTTATATCCTCCCTCTCCATGTTCTCTTCCTTCCCCGTATATCTCCAAGGCTTCGATCCCTGATTAACAATAACAAAATTAAATTAATTAAGCACAAGCCCATTCAATTTAATTTCTGTGATGATCACAATCAAGAATATTAACCATACATACCGCTGCACAGTAGTGAACAACTTTGACTTTGTCAAGGTCAACATTTTCTGGATGACGCCACAACATGGCGAGGACAAGGTTGTAGACCAAAGGAATTGGCTTGTAAATGTCCTTGAAGTACATGTTTAAGAAATCCTGCTCTGCGAATGTGGTGGGAGGAGTGACTTGAAGTGTGTTGAGAAGGTCGTGATATGTGGCGATGTTGGGCTCAAAAACAAACATGCCAGCATTGAAATAAAGTGAAGGAGGTTGACCCATTTTCTTTGGCCACTGCACCTTCTCTGGACACTGCTGACAGTAACCAATCTTATACTGAGGTGTATGACTCCAAGTTTTCTCACAGAAGCAGTCCGTTACACCGTAAAGGTGGCCATCAGGAAGATCAAACAAATGGTCTATATTTTCATAAACTTGAATGTCTCCGTCTAAGTATATCATCTTGCTGTATTCCACAAACTGCACACAATTCCAATTCCAATTCCAATTCCAATTCCAATTAATTAAACCACTTCCTTAATATCATTAATCAAATAATAGAAATTGACAACATGACACACTGTATAAGCAAAAAAAAGATGATGTGCATGGGTATTTTCGTCAAAAGTAGAGGAATACTGAATACATGTGACAACGTCATCGTTTGTATATTTATCCTGAGAAAATACACGTGTATGAAACTGAAGGACTCAAAAATCCACGTGTCAATGAACAAGATAACAAAGGAAAACGCGAGAAATACGTACCTCCCAAATACGGAGCTTGGAGTAATTGATGACGTAATAAGCCATAGCAAATTGCGTCTGATTTTCGGGCGGGTAAACGGGTTCAATCTCACGGACAATGCATCCCTGAGATTCCAAAATCTTACGGTGCTCCTCCGGCACGTCGGGGAGCACTGCCACTACTAGCGGGTACGCTGTCTTCACCTTTCGCAACCCTTTGGCGAGACCAACCACACCTTTCACGTAGTCACCGTTTCCGGCAAGAAACGTCACGTAGGCACGTTTCGGCAGTGTCACTGTCACTGGCTTCGTAAACACGCCAACAGACTTTGCACTAGTTGGTACGAGGTCAGGGGCCATGTCTTGTGTGTATGTGAAAGGTACTAGGGAATGAAAGGTACTAGGGAAGAAACTATATGGAACAAGTGGGCGAAGGAAGAGAATTCTGAAGAGAGGAGGCTTGTTTCGATTCTTGGATGAAGTTGAAGGTGGAACGGTAGATATAGAGTTTGGGAAGAGGTGGTGGGGACACTCTCTGATATAGGGAGATGTTGACATGTGTGACGAGCATGGATTGATCAAACGGCGAGAGGAAACTTCAAGGATGACTCTGGAGTGGGTGCCCCACATGGTTATATCTGGTGGAAGACGCTAGAATGGGCCCGAATCCCCTCATTTAGCAAATATTAGTGATGATACTATTGATATTAATTAATGAAGAAATTGTTTCTACTGAATGAAATTACAAATTTACAATTAATAAAAACAAAAAATTACAAAATCACACCTGTGTGCCATGTCAAAGTCGCGAGCGGAGTGTGATCAACGTCATAAGGAGTCGGCAGATAACAAATTTGTGCAAGTGATCGACGAGACGACTTCTTTATTCAGAGCAGTTAAACAACAAGCTTTGGAATGCATATACGAGAGACAATTCTAAAAGAATCCATGGGATAATGGCATGTTATTCATGGTTCACAAGATCACAGTGGTCGTGGGAGACGTGGACATGAGTGTCAAGTGTCAACAACATCGTTGAAAAAGGAACACCATGCAAAATCAGGTTTTACGGGTCAGGTCTTGCCACCTAGGGTAATGTGGGTCCATCTACCTGGTGTTTGGTGTGTGTATCTTGAACTTTCTCAAGATATCTTTCATGTTCTCTATTAGTCATGCGTAGGGGTGCACAAATTAACCGGTTATATGGTTAAACCACATCTATATCTATATCCGGTTAAATAAAACCGGATACTTATGGTAATTTTATAACCGGTTATTTTAATTTGTCCAAATATGGTTATGGTTTTTTATCCGGTTATTTTATGGATATCCGTTGGATATCCAATGAGCCCATCAAAATGTCCATGCCCTCCAAAATGTCCAAAATGATAAACCCCTAAAAATTGAAATCCTAAATCTGAAATCCTAAATCTGAAATCCCTAACCTCTCTCTCTCTCTCTCTCTCTCTCTCTCTCTCTCTCTCTCTCTCTCTCTCTCTCTCTCTCTCTCTCTCTCTCTCTCTCTCTCTCTCTCTCTCTCTCTCTCTCTCTCTCTCTCTCTCTCTCTCTCTCTCTCTCTCTCTCTCTCTCTCTCTCTCTCTCTCTCTCTCTCTCTCTCTCTCTCTCTCTCTCTCTCTCTCTCTCTCTCTCTCTCTCTCTCTCTCTCTCTCTCTCTCTCTCTCTCTCTCTCTCTCTCTCTCTGTGTGTGATAAGTGCTAGGAACAGAATATTGCTACACTAAGCTAAATACACTAATGATAAAATTCTGCTTGTTGCCTTCATTCAAACATTCCAATCAATTTATACAAGGATTCTGTTAGTCAACGAAAGTTCTGGACACTGCCAGCAATACTAGATTTCTTAACGGTTAAAATGAAAGAGTCAACTAGGCAATAGTACGAAAATGAAAAACAAAATAGCAAGATAATATCTAATAGCTGTCACAATTTAGGAATATTCTTGTGTGTCCTTGTCTTCTAGGAGGAGGATGTAATCCTTCAATTGAATGGGCTTGGACAGGTTTCTCTTGGGCCTGGCAGTGTTGTCATTAATACGAGCAGTGTTGTTATCACTCTCTCTCTCTCTCCAAAATGTTAGGCTTTGAAAACATATACATTACACAACACAATAACAAGAAAATTAGAACCAGAATTGAAACCATGCGATGCTATTCCAACGAGACAGCCATAAATCGATGCACTGAGAGTATAATATGCAACTTTCAAATGAAAATATAGAAAGGTATTGTTGAATAAAAAATTCATACTAACCTGTCCAAGACTTAGAGAGCCAGCATGAAAAGTTCTAGCAGCAACAAGCTTCAAGTATAGAGCATCAGGTAGAGTCTCCAGTTTCAAAATGTTTTGAGCGAGGTAGTCTAAATTTTTATATATTGCATCTTATTTCATTTTATGGTTATGCTTATTTGTTACTCTTTTTGCAGAAATATTTTCCCAAAACATAGATGGTGGTGCTAGTTCATCAAATGTCACTCTTGCTGAAGATTAATGGTGGTGCTATACAGACACTTGTTTCATACGGGCTTTCAATTTTTGAGATGGTCTATGAAACTTTAATTTTAGGAGTATTTAATTTAATAGGTATAAAATAAAATAATGATATCAGATAATCACGAGTTAAGTGCATGTGACAAAATTCGTTGTCTTGTGGAGTGGAGAGAGAGAGAGAGAGAGAGCATAATTTTTTTTTGTTTTAAATTTATGATTTTTAAATTTAAATTGAATTCCAGAAAAAAAAATGAATAAAAATTGAATTTTTCTAGCCAAATACAGATTTTTAAATTTCAGTTTGATTAAAAAAAGGAAAAAAAAATTGTAGGCAAAATCCGGTTATTAAACCGGTTATGGATATAACCGGTTGTAAAAACCGGTTATGGATATAACCGGTATAACTGGTTACATAACCGGTTTTGAAATTTAATAACCGGTTATGTTACTTTTGGTTATGAAACCGGTTATATAAAATGGATATTTGATGGATATGGATTGGTTTTGTAACCATGGTTATTTTGTGCACCCCTAGTCATGCGTATGCAACGGATGCAGTGATACTTCTGTGGTTCAAAAGCTCTCCATCTTGGTTGTTAGTTCATTTCGGGGAGTCTAAGAAAGTGTAATATATGGTACTGAGTTGCTAGTTTAGTAATAGTTACTAAAGGGTTGTATAGGTAATTTCGTATACTAATTAAAAAATCCCTAAAATAAATCAGATTTGAGTAATTATACCAAGGAACAGATTGTACGCAAAAATCACGAAACAGTTACAAAGCCAAAACTAATGGGATTATGGATATTTTGTATTCTACGGGTTCTTTTGATCAAAACGTTGGCAGAAATTTCCTATATTTTGTTCCATTTTTTTTTCAATCTCTATCTTTTGATCAAAACGCTGGCAGAAATTTCCCCCATTCCAATGTGTTCAATCTCTCTGGTTCCATCCGTCGTCGTCTCTGTGACTTTGCCGTGTTTGTGACTTCGCCGTCGCCGTGTCAATGACTTCGCCGTCGCCGTGTCAGTGACTTCGTCGTCGCCGTGTCTGTGACTTCGCCGTCGCTATCTCTGTGACTTCGCCGTCGCCTTCTCTGTGACTTCGTCGTCGCCGTGTCCAGATGTATCTCATTAGCAATACAACCAACTGACTTCTTATAATCTCTACACCATCTTTTTTTAATATATATGGGAGGGATGCAATGAAAAAAAGGAAGACGCCACGCAGCATAAGCATCCAAAACTCTCAGTGTGTGTCGACAAATTAAGCCCCAGTTTTCCAAAAACCGACAACTACAGGTAACATAACCATTGACCGAATCTAGCTTCACAGTCTCATTTTCCACCAGTTCTTCGTTCTCCATAAACTGATTACTCCATCTCTCGACATGTATAACATCTATCGTGTCCTGTTTAAGCTCCTGAACAGGCTGCAAAATGCAATATATTATCATGACAAGTAACAATAACATTTAACAAAAGATAAAGGTTAGTAATTACCGAAATTGTGTAAGCTTTGGACGCATCAAACTCCTTTTGAATTAGCTCAAAGATGGCAGGAGTGAACAACTTAGCTGCATGACACATCAAACCACTGTTGGGATGGCTATTATCAACAACAATGTGCTGCATATTAAAATCAGACATCAATTCATTATGACGCAAATCATCGAGGAGATCTTGAAACCTAGACAACAATTGGGAGATGGAGTGTTCAGTCTTCAGATAAAAGCGAGCAAAGGCATTGAATTGTTCGCTTAGCTGCGTGGTCTTCTTCCCAGGCGTGAATGTATTCTTTACCCATGCAGAAGACCATTGCTTTCTGCTGGTGTAAATAAAGTTTAACCAATTCATGTCAGAAGGGTGACCATTATGGAAACATTCGGAAATCATATGATTCCATGAGTATTCAAACTGTTCATCGTTATCAACATGCTTTACAATATGCTTGAATTCATCGAAAAATTTGGCAGTGGCCCTAGCACCAAGTTTTTTAGTGGCATTTTGCTTAATGTGCCAAGAACATAAAGCATGGAACACATCTGGGAAAACCTCACGAACACCGGCAGCAATTGCAGGCGCTTGGTCTGTCATAAAGGTCTCAGGTTTCTTGCCATTCATACATTTCATAAAAGTCTCGAACAACCACTTGAATGTTGCAGACGTTTCATCGTAAAGCAACGCGCATCCAAACACACAGGTACCTTTATGGTGATTAAATCCAACAAAAATACCTAAAATACATGCAAATAACGAATTGTACAATACCATTAGTTATGACAGAAACACCAAAAAATAACAAAGAGAGCGGTTATTGTTAAATAACCACAGCAAAGTACATTACAGGTTAGTCAGTATTAAACAAACTAAGAGTAAAAGTGTTACTAGTTACCAAACAACATACCGAGGGGCCTGTAGTCTTTGTTGGTTCTGTATGTTGTGTCAAAACTGACAAAATCGCCAAAAAGTGCATAATCAGCACGCATAACAGAATCAGCCCAGAATATTGAAGATATTGCCTCGTCTTCATCGACTTGAATGTCGTAGTAAAAACCAGGCCTTCCCAATGTCTGCTGTCTGAACCACGCTTGCAACACAGTAGCCTCTCCAGGTTGTAGTGCCTTTGCTTTGGTAACAAACAGGTGATTCTTCAAGTCATTGCGCAGAAAACCAAGTTTCTTAACACCACCAGCAGCCCGGGCCATAGAGTCGTATGTAGCCCTTTGTGATATCCCAAATGCCAAATGGTTTTGTATAATAAGTTTCTGCTGTTCCGTGATGGTTCTATTGGATGGTAGGATGTGTCTCTTGTCAGCATCTATCAATGGATGATTGTGAAGATCGTTCCACATGGTAATAACATACCCTCCCTTATCAACATCCATTTTAAGCTTCATTGCCGCACAACAACCCGTCCTAGTATCTTTTCGTTTATACAAAGCAGTCATTTGAACCTCCTTTTGGACCATCTTGAAACCTTGTTTATGACACATCATATTCAAATAGATAGGGATCTCAGTCTTTTTATTCTTACTATCACGCCACACATTTGATTTCTTGATTGTGAAACCCGAGGACTTGGCGTAAGTGCTATAAAAATCATATGCTTCCGGCTCTGTGCGGAAAACAAGACATTTCCAAGATTTAACATTCGAAGGATGATGCTTAACTCCTGCCAAACAAAATAATAAATATCATTATCAAACGAACAAAAACATAAAAAATAAACTATATAATAAAAAAACATTGTGCAACCTGCATCCACATCATCATCGAAGTCGTCGTCGCCAAATCCAACATTTGTCCCTGGATGCAACATATCACTAGAAAGCTCATCGATACCAAGCACATTCGAACCTAAAAAAATATAGCCACTTTACATATGAGTATCTCTCACAAAACCATGTACATCTCACAATACAAATAAATTATTCAAATAAAATAAAAAGCAATCAATAATACTTTGTGCATCTAAGACAATCATGTCGGTTTGATTTTCATGCTGACGCTGACAACCCTCACTATAAAAAAACAGCGTATTAGCGACGGATTTTTCCCTCGCTAATGCCTGTTTTTCCCTCGCTACTGACTGTTAGCGACAGAATTAGCGACGGACCAATTCCGTCGCTAAACCACTTGTCGCTAATGTTTAGCGAGGGAATAAAATCCGTCGCTAAACACTGTGCACACTGACTGTTGCAGTTGGTGACACTGACACTGACCAACTTTAGCGACGGAAATCCGTCGCTAAAATCCGTCGCTAATCTCTTTTTCTTTAAAAAAAACGCTAATCTCAGATAGAGAGAGGGAGAGATAAGGGGTTGGGGAGGAAAATGGAGAAGGAAAAGAAATGAAAGAGGATGGTGTGGTGTTGAAGGGAGAAGATGAAGATGATGGTGGTGGTGGTAAGAAAAAATGAAAGCGAAAGAGGAAAATGGAGAAGGAAAAGAAATTAAAGAGGAAGAGGAGGAAATGAAAGAGGATGGTGTGGTGGTGGTGGTGTGGTGTTGAAGGGAGAAGATGATGGTGGTGGTGGTAAGAAAAAATGAAAGAGGAAGAGGAAAATGGAGAAGGAAAAGAAATGAAAGAGGATGGTGTGGTGCTGGTGGTGTTGAAGGGAGAAGATGATGGTGGTGGTGGTAAGAAGAAATGAAAGAGGAAGAGGAAGAAATGAAAGAGGAAGAGGAAGGATTCGGGTTTATAAAAAAAAATTTACCCGTTAGCGACGGATTTCCCTCGCTAATGTCTGTCACGTGTCAAATCAACTGCAACGGTCAGTGGCACAATTTTCCAAACATTAGCGACGAATTTCCGTCGCTAATTCAAACCAAAATTTTCAAGTTTCGCGCCATGTTAAATCCGTCGCTAATTTAGCCAATTTCCTTCGCTAAAGACATTGTTTTTCAATCCGTCGCTAATACTGTGAATTTCCGTCGCTAATTTTGATTTTAGCGACGGACCACCTATCCGTCGCTCCGTCGCTAATCCATGTTTTTTTTGTAGTGCCTGTACTGCAACAACAAAAACAAAAAAAGACCACATAAGTACAACATTTGTTAATAGACATTAACCAGGGAATAACATAACTTCGGTTAGTGGAATTCTAGCCAGGGAATAACATAACTTAATTCGGTTAGTCCAATTCTAGGCAGGGGATAACATAACTTCGGTTAGTGGAATTCTAGCCAGGGAATAACATAACTTCGGTTAGTCCAATTCTAGCCAGGGAATAACATAACTTCGGTTAGTCCAATTTTAGCCAGGGAATAACGTAACTTCGGTTAGTACAATTCTATCTAGGAAATAACATAACTTCGGTTAGTCCAATTCTAGTCAGGGAATAACATAACTTCGGTTAGTCGAATTCTAGCCAGGGAATAAGATAACTTCGGTTAGTACCATCTAGCCAAATAAAAACATGACTTCAGTTAGTGGAATACTAACCACAAAATATATCAAGTTTAGATAGTTGGTCCTAAATGTGCTCTCAGTGTCGTGATTGAGAGTACATGCATATTACAAATGAAGAAGGGACTTACGCGCAAGTCGTGAAAAACTGATTTTAGTCCCATGTTCATCAACAGCATAACGAGACATGATCAATGGCGTAAAGGAAGAGCGTGCTTCAATGGTGTGGATCAACGAAGTCCGTTTTTTAAACACCCGTGGGAGTCTTATTTTTTTGCGTGAGTGCGTTTTGTAGACTTCTTTTGCGTGATAAATAAAGTAAGATATATGTATCAAGAAGAAGAAGAAGAAGAAGAAGAAGAAGAAGAAGAAGAAGAAGAAGAAGAAGAAGAAGAAGAAGAAGAAGAAGAAGAAGAAGAAGAAGAAGAAGAAGAAGAAGAAGAAGAAGAAGAAGAAGAACGTGAAAGATGAGGGTAAGAGAAAATTGTGAGAGAGAAGATAGTGGAATTGTGAGAGAGAAGATAGTGGAAGAGAAAATCAAGGAGGAAAAAACTGTTTTGTTTTAGTAATCTCTAAAAAAAATGCACATTTATTAAATTATTTAATGTAATTAAAACAAAAAAAGGGATGTGACACAAATACCCTTATTAAATACTAGCCATTAGATTGAATTTCATTGAAATTTTGTCAATCCAATGACTAGTAATAATTTAGTAACTACTACTAAGCAAATGACTTAGTAGTATACATGCCCTAGCCGTCTACACTCTCTATTTCAATGAAATTGTACTTAAAAAAAGAGAAAATATAGTATGATTAGTCTATGTCATACAAAAGACGTCAGGTATAACAAAAACAAACAAATGACAAGCTAAATACGTTTATTGAGTAAAAAAAAAAGATAAATACGTTAAAAGTAACATTTATTTTTTTGACTAGTGGTTAAAAGTAACATACATCTGATAAACTAACAAATAGTCGATGAACTTATAGCTGAATAAGGTAGCGGATAAACGTAAACTATCATATAACAAATGATATTTTTCCTAAATTTAGTTATTAAACAAACTCATAAATATAAAATAACATAAAATAAATGTTTAATCAATATAAACTATATTAAGACATTTAGAAATCAAAATTAAAACTTCTTATTTTATATTCTAATTTTTTATTCACCCAATTCTAATAAATATAAATATATATATATATATATATATTCACAAAAATAAATATTTAAATAAACATATCATTACTTATGTATTGCCATATAATAGGGGACACATAATGATAGTATGGACTACCGTGGTGCGAAAATAATACCTGCAAAATTAGGGATTTGATATATTTTTTGTTTAGTTACTGTGGATTGAGAAAAAATTTAACAAAAAAGATAAAAAAAAATGCTATATAAGCAAAAACACTACTTAAAGTAACATATTTCAAAAACGCTAAATGGTACCTCAAAGATGCTAAATGCGTACTTACGAAACACATCTAAGCAAAAGAAATTTTTCTAATTCTAGAATGAGAAGTGTGAGATAGTAAACAACGAAATCAGATTTGAGTTAGTAAGTGAGTGAGAGTTGTTGTAAGTTGAAGCCCAAATAGCAAGTAACTGAGTTAGTAGGTTTGGTTTGGTTCAGTTGTTGAAACAAAAACTGCGGGCCGAACCAATTGCGTGGTTGACTCAAAGGAAAAACCGATGACACACGTTTATGGTACCCCCACCTGGTTACACTATACCCCATGCTGCATGTGAAAAACCTAAAATACCCCTACCAACTTTTTTTCTTCTCATTTTATCCCTATTGTTTTTGCCAATCGGATTTATCTTTTAGTTAGATAAATCCGAAGTCCAAAAAAATACAAAACAAAGTTATATAACTCGTAGATAAATCTCTAGTCCAAAAAAATACAAAACGGATTTATCTATTTTGTAGATAAACCCGTTTAACATGAAATTGCAAAACGGGTTTATCTAATGAAGAGATAAATCCGTTTTGTAAAAATTGAATAGCAGATTTATCTCTTTATTAGAGTAAGTCCGTTATCAATTTTTTACAAAACGGATTTATCATTTCATTAGATAATTTCGTTTTGCACTTTTTAAAACCGGATTTATCTATTAAAATGAAATCCGTTTTGTATTAAAAGATAATATTTATTTTATTTAAATTTTAAAAAAATGTTATAAAAACACTCCTAAAAATCCGTTAAAGAATCAAAACTAATCTAAAAATTGTAAAAACACCACTAAAAAAATTAATAAAATCAAAAGAAGGTTATGGAAATTATTTGAATTTTTGGAGATTATAAGAAATTAAAAGAATTAATAAAAAATAGTAAACGATAGAATTTAGGATTTTGAGCCCCTGTCTGGATAGAAGACCCTTCTTAGAGTGTTATGATCCCTGATTTTTTTCGGATTTAATGACTGTGGTTTTGGGACAATCAGAGTAGGTTGCCCGAAAACGGATTTTTTAGCCTAAATTATTCACCCGGCGTACAACATCGTCACGTGTTAACAAATAGGCTTAAATACAGTTTTGGTCCCCCTATTTTGACTAATTCACGATTTTGGTCCCTAAAGTTTTAATTTGACGATTTTGGTCCCCCTATTTTCCCAATTTGAAAAATCAAGGTCCCCCACCCCAATTTTGACTCAGTTTGACTGACTTATCCTACGTGGCAGTCCACGTGGGCTGCCACGTAGGATAAGTCAGTCAAACTGAGTCAAAATTGGGGTGGGGGACCTTGATTTTTCAAATTGGGAAAATAGGGGGACCAAAATCGTCAAATTAAAACTTTAGGGACCAAAATCGTGAATTAGTCAAAATAGGGGGACCAAAACTGTATTTAAGCCTAACAAATATCTACACACTAAATGGAAACAAAAGATTTATCACTTTTATTTATTAATTATTTTTAAAACAGATTTATCTAATAGATAAATCCGTTTTGAAAAAATTCAAAACAGATTTACCTAAAAAATAGATAAATCTATTGTTAAAACATAACAAAAATGAATTTATGTTTTGCTTAGGTAAATCCGTTTTGTTATTTTTGAAAACCGGATTTATCTTTTGTTGAATTAAATCCGATATGTATTTTTTTCCTAAATTGGATTTATCTAACTAAAAGATAAATCCGTTTTGTTTTTTTTTCCAAAACAATCTTTTAGTTAGATAAATCCGTTAATGTAAAATTCGTGAGGGGCATTCTGGGAGTAAAAAAAATTGTGGGTGTATGAAGTCTCATAGTGGGACTACAAAAAACGCGTGCCAAAACCAATTAAATCCGAGAAAAATTGATTTTTTGCGATTTTCGATTTGGCTTGGTTCGGTTTTGCTATGCCCAAGATGAGAACTCCACAAGAATATTTAAAAAAATAAATGTAAGGAGTCCCACCCAGGTCATTCTGGTGTCTTCCAAAAGATGCTTGCGTTCGCAACTTCGCATGGATACGCTTTCCACTTTCCAGAGTCTTCCCATACGTGCTCCTCGTCGTTGGATCACTCAAAGGGGACACGTGCTCGTCAAACGGACCAAGATCTCCCAACTTGCATGATCAAACGTAGCCACAATTTTGTCAAATCACAAAATCTCTCCAACCACCCCCTTGTTTTTTAAATAACACCCCCACTCTCCTCCTTCATCGTCCAACACTCACTTATCAAAAGCTACATTTCTCTACACCATCTTCCTTCTCTTTGAATTTCGCTCACGAAAAAACTTTTTATTCGCTACCATTTCCTTTTACACTCTCACACACACACATACAAACAAGAAATGGCCCCTGACCTCGTTCCATCAAGTACAAAATCTATTAGCGTGCTCAAGAAGCCCGTGACATTGCCGAGACGTGCCTACGTGACCTTTCTTGCCGGAAATGGTGACTACGTGAAAGGTGTGGTTGGTCTGGCCAAAGGGTTGCGGAAGGTGAAGACAGCGTATCCACTTGTGGTGACTGTACTCCCCGACGTGCCGGAGGAGCACCGTAAGATATTAGAGTCTCAGGGATGCATCGTCCGTGAGATCGAACCCGTTTACCCACCTGAAAATCAGACCCAGTTTGCAATGGCTTATTACGTCATCAATTATTCCAAGCTCCGTATTTGGGAGGTACGTACTTGTCGCGTTTTCTTACGTTTTCTCGTTCATTGACACGTGGATTTTTGAGTTTTTCGGCTTCCTACACGTGTATTCTCAGGATCAAGACACATGATAACGTGGCCAGTGTTATCAGACCCGGACCGGCCATCGACCCGGTCAAGGCACCGGGTCACTAGACCCGGGGTCGGACCGCGGGTCTCTAGTCGGACCGGCATGACCCGGTCTATATTAAATAAATTCAAAAAATTATAATATATACTAAAAAAGTATACATTTATTAATATAGAAATTTTATTATAATTTTATTTATAATTATACATTTACTAACATGTTTATTAGTGTTGAACTTGAATCAATTTGTCAAAAAAATGTGTGTTTAATCAAAACTATTAATGAAAGAATGTGAAAAAAAATTAACATATCCGGAATTGATTATATTTAATGAATGCGGGATAGTATCAACAAATAATAGATAGCTTAGTGGTTAAAAAGTTGAAATGTTGAATACTAGGGAAGGGGTTCGAACCCCACCCAAGCCTTTTTTGTGAAAACATGCAAAATTTATAAATGGTTCATCTTTAAAAAAAAAAAAAAACAGATCAACCGGTCCGACCCGATTTTCACCGGGCCAACTGCAGATCCGGTCCTGCACGCTGCCCGGCCCGGGAAGACCACCGGGTCCCGGTCCGACCGGCCGGTCCGGTCCGGTTCTGATAACTATGAACGTGGCCACTACCCTCTTGTATATTCGTCTCTCTGTCTTCGTTAGTCATTACTACATTGCATCTTTTTTTGCGTGCTTATATTATATATATATATATATATATATATATATATATATATATATATATATATATAGCTAAGGAATTTAATAGGAGTTGTGTTTGTGTGCAGTTTGTGGAGTATAGCAAGATGATATACTTGGACGGAGACATTCAGGTTTATGAAAACATAGACCATTTATTTGATCTTCCCGATGGCCAGTTTTACGGTGTAATGGACTGCTTCTGTGAGAAGACTTGGAGTCACACTCCTCAATACAAGATTGGTTACTGTCAACAGTGTCCGGAGAAGGTGCAGTGGCCAAAAGAAATGGGTCAACCCCCTTCCCTTTACTTTAATGCTGGCATGTTTGTCTTTGAGCCCACCATAGCCACATATCACGACCTTCTCAACACACTTCAAGTCACTCCTCCAACCCCATTCGCAGAGCAGGACTTTTTGAACATGTACTTCAAGGACATTTACAAGCCAATTCCTTTGGTCTACAACCTTGTCCTCGCCATGCTTTGGCGTCATCCTGAAAATGTTGACCTTGACAAAGTTAAGGTTGTTCACTACTGCGCAGCGGTAAGCATCTAATTAGTTAATCTTGATTGTGTGTATATATGTTATGTTTGTGATCACAATAATTGATTTAATTTTGTTATTGCTCATTAGGGATCGAAACCATGGAGATATACGGGGAAGGAAGAGAACATGGAGAGGGAGGACATAAAGATGTTAGTGAAGAAATGGTGGGATATCTACAATGATCCTTCTCTTGACTATGAGAAGCAATTGATCAGTGGAACTGAAGCACAACAGACAGTACTGAATGGTGTTGAGGTTGAACCATTCGTGCAGGGTATGTCGAAGGTTAGACGTGTTCGATATGTCACTGCACCCTCAGCAGCTTAACTTTTTCAGCTGCATAAAAATAAAGAAAAAGTATGAAAAAACAAGGAACAAAAAAAGTTAGAAACGAGGGTGAGTGAGGTGCAAGACTTTTTGCCTTCAAAAGAAAGGAAGTTTATTTTTTTTCGGTCGGGTGGTCATAATCAAATAGGTGGGAGCTCTCCACCTATTGTGCTGATTTTTTTTTAATATTTTTTTAGCCCTTTGGTTTAATTTAGCGTCTGCTAAGGTTGTTGGGTCTGTTTATATGAGTTTGGATCTTGCTTATCTTTTCATATATTTTTATTTGCTGTTCTTGCTTTTCTTTTTTGGTCTTTCTTGATGTAATATGCCGAGGTAATGCTTAATGATAAAGGAAATTTGTTGAAGCTATGTCAAATATCTACTTTTATGGTATAATGGTTCTCTTCTCTGTTGCAAATTAATCGTGGGGTTGAACTTTTCTATATTGATCTGATAATTAAGAGGTTATTTTCTATTTTAAGTTTGGTGAAATCTTTAAGTTTTTAATGGTTCCTCAGAAGGGTGAAATCATATTTGGGCAAACAACGTCAATGTTCCATCAGTCCTCCATATTTGAAGCAAAGCTTTGATTAAACAAGTAACATATGATAGTAATATTTCGGCTTAATTACATTTTTGGTCCCCCTATTATGACCAATTCACGATTTTAGTCACCGAACTTTTTCCTCACGAATTTAATCCATTTATTTTCTCAATTTCTAAAATCAAGGTTCCCCTCTAATTTAGTCACACTTGTTGGTGAGTTGTTAGTCAATAAACCTATGAGTAAGATAACAACATTCTAAGTTTCAAAGAGCATTATGCAATGATTTAAGCGTTTTGCATGTATATTGGTATGTTTGATGTGTTTGTTCAGTGCACTGTGCACCTGCAGTTGATGCACCTGCACCAAGAAAACAACAGTGCATCTGCACTAAAAGCATTAACAACAGTGCATCTTCACTAAATACATTTACAACAGGGAACTGCGCTGAGGTGCATCTGCACCATCCTGTACTAAAGACAGATAACCCCACATTAGAAGCACCTCAATTCATACCAATGCATAAACATCTCTATGACATCATGTTCAGCCAGAAGTCACATGGAGGCACATGCCAACATGCAAAAGGAGGCGCCCACAATAGAAGACCATCATGAAGGATCACTCATAGAGGACACATGGCCTTCCACGATTGGACCTCTCTTTGAGGTTGAGTGTTGGACTCAATTGCCTTTATCCAAGTTCTGAAAGTAACCATGGTTAAGCCTCCTTTGGTTATCTTGATCCCCAAGCAAACCCTCACTTGCAGGAAACCTCCAAGGTTATATAAAGGCTTCCACTTCTCACTTGAAAAGAATCCAATTTTCGCAATCCATACACATTCCATTATAGTTTATAATTATTTCTTTTCTTGTATTTTATTCCTTTTTATAGTTTTAAGTTAGTAGTTAGTTTGCGAGAAGGTAAGGAAGGAATGACGACTTCTCCCTTCACTTCTTCATCTCAGTTAGGTGCAGGAAATCAGTGCATCTGCACTGCTGGGCAAACTTATTCAAGAGTACTTCAATCAGTGTAATCTCTACCCTATTGATATCTCTTGTACTTTCCATTATATCAACATGTTTTATTCCATTTATCTTTGCCTTGCAATGTATATTATGAGCTAAACCTCTTTGGTTGAGATGTTCTAACTTTATAATGAGCTTTTGAGTAAGTTATTGTGCTTTTAAGTGTTGTATGCATTTTGGTTCTTGTGTTATACTACATCCATCTTATTTTAAGGTTGATCGCTTAGAATAAGTAGAGTTATATTTACAGACATGGTTTATAACTAGAAATCAAGACTAATAAGGATGAGTGTTTTAATAAAGGCTTTGTTAACTTGTGTAATAAAGAAAACTTTGTTAAAACCATGTTAAGTCCTAGACATAGGATAACATAGTCCTTAGGGTGATACAGTGGGTACTTCAAAGGCAGGAGTGAACTTATTTAGCAAGCCTAGACATATGAAGCTTGTAACGAAACTTTGAAGAAAGTAGCTGAAAGGCACATACTGATGCAGCTGCACTCAATGTATCTGCACCACATAAACACACAAACTCTCAAAAGTGAATATTTAGTGAAGACATCTCAACTGATTTCCTCTACATTTTATTACTTATTTGCATTCTGTTTACTTATCACCATCATCCGAATTTGTGAGTAGTATAGTTCACACTAAATTATACACTTTTAAACTACAAGAGTTAATCCAATCCCTATGGGTTCGATCTTTTATACTACTTGTTTGTGACTGTGTATACTTTCACATATTTCCACACACCAAGTTTTTGGCGCCGTTGCCGGGGATTGCCATTAATTTTTGTTGTTTAGATTTATAAGTTAGTGTTTTATTACTCTGGTATTTTGTTTTCTGTGCAGAAGCATTGGGTGCAGATGCACTAGCATATGCGTAGGGCCAGAACACCAGAATTTGAATTAGATCCAGAGATAGAGAGAAGGTTTAGAAAGTTGCTGAGATTCCAAAAGCAAAGATTACAAAGCTACAGAATCACAATGTCTCAACAAAGTGAAGAAGAGAGATCTAGACCAGGTTCAAGTGGAGGATCAGTCAGAGGTGGTCCAAGCTCACATCATGAACCTGAGGATGATCACAGAAATCAATTCATCAACATGGGCCCAATAGGTATGACTAATGATAGAAATAGACCCATGAGGGATTATGCTATGTTTAATCATCAAAATATGCAAACAAGTATAGCAAGACCTCATATTGATGCTGTGCATTTTGAATTTAAACCCATGATGTTCCAAATGCTACAAACAATTGGTCAATTTGGTGGATCTCTCCATGAGGATCCCCATGAGCATTTAAAACAGTTTTTAGAAGTATGTAGTAACTTTATCCTTCCTGGTGTTAGTGAAGATGCATTTAGACTTAAGTTATTTCCATATTCTTTGAAAGGTAAGGCTAAATCTTGGTTGAATTCAATGGAGCCTAATTCTATTCATTCATGGAATGAAATGGCTGAAAAGTTTTTAGCAAAATATTTTCCACCCATAAAAAATGCCTGAATGAGAAATGATATTACATCTTTTAGACAAAAAGAATTTGAATCATTGTTTGAAGCATGGGAAAGATGGAAAGAGCTTTTAAGAAAATGTCCTCATCGTCTTCCTGTCATTATTCAAATGAAAACTTTTTATAATGGTTTAGAACCCCAAACCAGAATAATGCTTGATGCATCATCTGGGGGTGTGTTATTAAACTTGTCTTATAATGAAGCATGTGAATTGATTGATAGAATTGCAACAAATAGCTCTAGTTGGCCTACTGAGAGGGCCAATACCCAAAAGAAACCATCAGGGGTACATGAAATTAGTGATGTATCAGCCATATCTGCTCAGTTAGCCTCACTGACAAACATGTTTAAAAACTTCACTTCAACCAGTGCACCTGCACCTAGTGCACCTGCACCAACAGAAAACACTGCAGCAGCCATAGAACAAGCCCCTCAGGTGATATATCTTGTGTGTATTGTGGAGGAGGTAACTTGTATGAGGAATGTCCTAGCAACCCTGTCTCTGTCAATTATGTAGGACACACTAGGAATAACAACCCTTACTTTAACACTTATAACCCTGGCTGGAAGAACCACCCAAATTTTAGATGGAACAATACTAGTGCACCTGCACCTAATGCAGATGCACCAGTCACACCACCAGGATTTCAATCTCAGAACTACCAAAGACAACAACCATCTGGCAATGATAGCTCCTTAGAAGCCTTGCTCAAATCCTTCTCTAGTGAAACTAGAACAGTTAGGCAAGCACAATATGCATCTATAAAGAATTTGGAGAATCAAGTGGGACAATTAGCAACAGCTCTGTATCAAAGACCAACAGGTACATTACCATCAAACACAGAAGATACCACATCCCACAAGCCAGGTAAGGAATAGGTGAAAGCCATTTCTCTCAGAAATGGAAAGGATCTTACAGAACCTACTGAGATTGAAGGTGAAGGTAAGAGTGAAAATGAAAAAAAATAAAAACACAAAAGAAAAAGTGTGCAAGATGCAGAAGCACCATATGCAGCTGCATCTTCAGAAGTTCAATTACCAAGGTTAGTTCCTGAATACCCTCCTCCTCCTTATCCTCAAAGATTAAAAAGTGCACATGAGGAGAAGCAATTCAGTAAGTTTCTTGAAATTTTAAAACAATTGCACATCAATGTTCCCTTAGTTGAAGCACTTCAACAAATGCCTAATTATGCTAAATTCATGAAAGATGTTCTTTCAAAAAGAAAAAGATTAGGGGATTTTGAAACAGTTGCTATGTCTGAAGAATGTAGTTTAATTTTGCAAAACAAAATTACAAGGAAATTAAAGGATCCTGGCAGTTTTATAATTCCATTCTCAATTGGAAAATTTTATACAGGTCGTGCATTATGTGATTTAGGTGCAAGTATCAATTTGACGCCAAAATCCATATTTACACAACTTGGAATTGGAAATGCTAGGCCTACTACATTGACACTTCAACTTGCTGACAGATCGATAGCCTACCCAGAGGGGATTATTGAAGATATTTTGGTTAAGGTTGACAAATTTGTGTTTCCTGCAGATTTTGTTATTCTTGATTTTGATGCAGATAAAGAAGTACCAGTCATTCTTGGGAGACCATTCTTGGCAACTGGAAAAGCACTGATTGATGTACAGAAGAGAGAACTAACCATGAGAGTGAATGATCAATAGGTGAAATTCAGTGTGATGAATGCTCTGAAGTGTCCTGCAGAGGCGAGTGAAGAATGTTGAGCAATCATTTCTCTTGACCATTTAGTGCAGAAGCAATTCCATAAACAGTATGATCATCTCACCAGTGCACTTGCACCAGATGCAGCTGCACTGCCTGAAGAAGAAATCTTGGAAAAAGACATTCTGCCAAAAGAAGAACCAGCACAAAAGGTATGGTCTAGAACTTTTGAATCTCTTAATTTAGAAGACCCTAACCTTAAAAAGAATTTACCCTCAATTGAACAACCTCCAAAATTAGAATTGAAAGAACTGCCCAGACATTTGAAATATGCTTTCTTAGGGGAAGGTGATACACTTCCAGTGATCATTGCATCAGATCTATCAATGGAAAAGGAACATGATCTCATTTGTACTTTAAGAAAGCATAAAAAAGCAATAGGGTGGCAAATGGCAGACATAAAAGGAATTAGCCGTTCAATATGCATGCATCGGATAATACTAGAAGATAATTCTAAAAAATTGCATAGAAGGACAAAGAAGGCTAAACCTTATAATGAAAGAGGTTGTAAAGGAAGAAATCATTAAATGGCTAGATGCTGGAATTAGATACCCCATATCAGATAGTGCATGGGTAAGCCCTGTACAGTGTGTTCCAAAGAAGGGGGTGTGGAAGTTATAGCCAATGAAAAAAATGAGTTAAAACCAACAAGAACTGTTACAGGTTGGAGGATATGTATAGACTATAGGAAACTCAACAAAGCCACAAAGAAAGACCACTTTCCTTTACCCTTCATTGACCAAATATTAGATAGGTTAGCAGGTAAGGAGTTTTATTGTTTCTTAGATGGTTATTCAGGATACAATCAAATTGCAATAGAACCCGAGGACCAACAAAAAACTACCTTTACATGTCCCTATGGAACCTTTGCATTCAAAAGGATGCCTTTTGGACTTTGTAATGCACCTGTAACTTTCCAAAGGTGCATGATGTCCATTTTTTCTGATTTCATTGAGCAATCAATGGAAGTATTCATGGATGATTTCTCAGTCTTTGGAGAGACATTTCAGTTATGTTTGTCAAATTTAGAAAAAATTCTCCAAAGATGTGAGGAAACAAATTTAGTGCTCAATTGGGAGAAGTGCCATTTCATGGTACAAGAAGGCATTGTGTTGGGTCATAAAGTGTCAAAGAAAGGTCTTGAAGTGGATAAAGTCAAGATTGGGGTCATTGAAAAACTACCACCTCCAACAACTGTCAAAGGAATTAGGAGCTTCTTAGGTCATGCAGGCTTCTACAGAAATTTTATCAAGGAATTTTCAAAAATATCCAAGCCACTGTGTACTCTTTTGCAACAAGACACAATTCAACTTTGATGAATCCTGTATGGAAGCATTCCAAAAGCTCAAGAAGACACTGGTGACTGCACCAGTAATTGTAACACCAAATTGGAGCAGGCCTTTTGAATTGATGTGTGATTCTAGTGACTTTGCTGTGGGAGCTGTCCTAGGGCAAATGTATGACAAAATCTTTGATTCTATTTATTATGATAGCAAGACATTAAGTGAAGCTCAAATGAATTACACTGTAACAGAAAAAGAATTATTAGCAGTGGTTTTTGCATTTGACAAATTTAGATCTTACTTGGTTGGCACCAAAGTTATTGTTTATACTGATCATTCTGCCATCAAGTATTTAATAAAATGGGTTCTCCTTCTTCAAGAGTTTGATCTTGAAATCAGGGACAAAAAGGGGGTGGAAAACCAGTTTGCTGACCATTTATCTAGACTTGAAGGTGAAGGAACAGGTACACAGAAAGGAGAAATCAAGGAAAGTTTTCCTGATGAAAAACTGTTAGCAATTGCCTTAACAGCACCCAGTGCTTCTGCACCTGATGCAGATGCATCTAATGCAGCTGCCCCATGGTTTGCTAACTTAGTCAACTTCCTTGTGAGCAAGGTGGTACTAGTGGATATGACTTACCAACAAAGAAGGAGATTCTTCCACATAGCCAAACAATACTATTGGGATGATCCATTTCTCTATAAGATGTGTCCAGATCAGTTAATAAGGAAATGCATCCCTGAAGAAGAACAGCAAGCAGTGCTTCTGTACTGTCATGCTGCACCATATGGAGGTCACTTTGGAAGCATCAGAACAGCAGCTAAGGTATTGCAGTCTGGTTATTATTGGCCTACTTTGTTTCAAGATGCATATTTAATGGTCAAAACTTGTGACAAATGTCAAAGAGCAGGTAATATTTCTGAAAAACATGAAATGGCTAGATTCAATATTTTAGAAATTGAACTTTTTGATGTATGAGGCATGGATTTCATGGGTCATTTTCCACCCTCTTTTGGCAATCAATATATCTTGGTAATGTGTCCAAATGGGTAGAGGCAGTAGCATTTCCTAATAATGATGCCAAATCAGTTAGTAAATTCCTTCTAAGAAACATTTTTACAAGATTTGGCACCCCAAGAGCAATCATCAATGATGAAGGCTCACATTTTTGCAATACACTCATTGAAAATCTTCTTGCAAAATATGGGATTAAACATAAAATTGCTACAGCCTACCACCCACAAACAAGTGGACAAGCTGAATTATCAAATAGGGAAATTAAAAGAATGTTTGAAAAAATGGTTGGACCAACAAGAAAAAATTGGTCTTTATACTTAGATGAAGCATTATGGGCATACAGAACAGTATTTTAAACTCCATTAGGTATGTCCCCCTATAGGATAGTTTATGGCAAAGCATGCCATCTACCTGTTGAGTTAGAAAACAAGTCATATTGGGCTATAAAAAAGCTAAATTATGATCTCAACAAAGCAGGCGCACAAAGGTTTTTGGAATTAAATGAATTAGAAGAATTTAGGCAATTCTCTTATGAGAATGCAGAAATTTACAAAGCAAAAACCAAAGCATGGCATGACAAAAAAATCCAAAAAAGAGAACTTAGAGAAGGAGGAATGGTCTTATTATATAAATCTAGGTTGAAATTGTTCCCTGGAAAGCTTAAATCAAGATGGTCAGGACCATTTAAACAAGTCAAACTCTACCCCATGGTGCAGTTGATTTATATGATGCAGCCACAAATACCACTTTCAAGGTCAATGGCCAAAGAGTCAAAATGTACTATGGTGAGCATGTGGTGAGGGATAAATTCACCACACATTTTCAAAATCTCTAAACATAAGGAGATAGTCAGGCTGAAAGACTCTTAAAAACAAGCGCTTACGGGAGGCAACCCATGTTATTAAAATATTAATTTTGCTATTTTTGTTCAGTTTGATGTTTTCAAGGGTTTTGTAGGAACACATGTTTCAGTGCATCTGCACTTCTCATTCCTCAAGTGCTCCTGCATCAGAAATTCAAAAATTTCACTTGGGTGAAAAACCTTCCAAAAATGTCAGCACAACAACGTTTAAACATGATTAGTGGCTGAGATGTTGAGTTATCCCACCTACACTCCCATGTGTCTTCTTGCTTGCAAACCCACATACCCCTAACGGTTACTCCACCCATCAAATCAACCAACCACTAACTCATTCACCTCTTTAAACCAACCCAACTCTCCATGGCTACCGTTTTTTCACCCACAGTTACCATCTCTCTCACAAAACCATAAACCTCACCAATTACTTTCTTTCTCCCACAATTTACCAAATTTCTGTAACACCCATCTTCAACCTCTCGCAGTTTTTTCCAAATTTCCCTGCAAACTCGTTCAAAATGGTTCGCAAACAAAGTGCAAGCAAAGCTTTAGGCTAAACCAGAGCTGGGCCAGATCCATCATCAAAACCAGTTTAAAAGAAGCAGCCCAGTGCAACTGCACCTGCTTCAATCCCAGTGGATCCTGATTTCGCTCACTTTTGGGAGATGAAGTTTCTACCTGAACGAGGGTACAATTTGATGAAAGCTCATCCCAATTTCATGTCAACCATAACCAACCAGCATTGGGATTTGTTTGTACAGCACATGGCATTTTACTTGGAGCAAATTGTGAGGGAGTTCTACTCGGGAATTCAAAATGATAAGGGAGGTAAAATTCTGAACCACTCTTTAGTTAGAGGTAGAAGAGTCTACTTTGATGAAAAAAGAATTAATGACCATTATAATCTGTTCTATAATGGTACTGATTTTGAAGAAAAAGTGGAAAAATATGGGAAGAAATACATGGAAAGGGTAAAAGCTAGAATAGCAGTAAAGAATTCCAAATGGGATAAGATCACTCACACAGAGTTCAAACTTAAAAGTAGATACATTATCCCTGAACTAGGCAGCTGGTATCTCTTTGTTGATTGCTCTATTCTTCCTACTTCACACACATACACACTTTCTAAAGATAGATTGGTCCTTTTGGATGCAATCTTAACTAATGATAATGTGGTTGTAGGAAGAATAATTAATAAACAAATTTTGGATTGTTCAACAAAGAAAGAAGGATTTCTTTTCTTTCCATGTTTGACTAGTGAACTTTGTATGAAACAAGGGGTTGAAATTAGTACTAGTGAACAACAACAGAGGAAGTATCCACCTGGCCCATTATCTTTTGAGATGAGGGAAAGAACTAAGATTATGAAGGAACCAACTAGCCTAGTGCAAGAGCACTTGGTGCAGAAGCACCAGACAGTTTGGAAATTCCAGCAAGAACAGCTTGAATGGATGCAACTTAGGTTAATGGAAATCTCTCAGGTGCCATCACAACTAGAAACCCCAGTATTCCCAACTTGGGTATTTTAGAGTGAAGAAGAGGAGGAAAGAGAGGAAGAAGAAATAATGGAAGAAGAAGAGGTTGAGAAAGAAAGTAAGAAGGAAAAGAAACTGAAAAGGAAGAGGGTAACAAAGAAACAGCAAAAAGGAAAGAAGAAAATAGTTGAGGAAGAACCAGAACTGATGAGTGAAGAAATGGAGGACAGTGAAGAAGATTGTGTAGCTAAAAAGGCAGTACAGGACATTGAAAAGGAATTAGAAGAAGATGAATTTGAAAGCATTGAGGAGGAAGAAGTGAACATGGAGGCTGTGGCTAGAAGGAAGTATGCCACCAAAACAAGAGAAACTCAACCATCACCACCAAAATCACCCATTGGTGCAGCTGCACTAAATGTACCTGCACAGCAGAGTCCGAAACATGGCCCACTCAAAACACCAACCCTACCCCATAATACCTGTTGCGCCCGAAAAAGTCCCCGAGGGAGAACCTTCCTCGTTCACAACTTTTCTTAAGACAATGAAGCCGCCACCAATATTTATTAAGGAAAATATTAGGAAAACCTTTTTTGGAAAGCGATTGGCCTTTGAAAACTGAGAGTTTTGGGTTCGGGGATCGGTTACGCGCGGGGAAGGTATTAGCACCTCACACGTCCTCTCTACTGAGATGGAACCTTTAATTAAATATGTGGTTTTTATATGTTGACCTGAAAATATTCAACTTTGCCTCTGTACTTCTTATTGACAATGAATTAAAGAACTTAATAGATTTTTTTATTTTTGGCGAGAAGGGGAAAAAAAAAGGTTTTTAGAAAAAAGTGCTTGACGGGACATGGCCCGCTCCTACGTATCTCCCGGTGCGATGGAGAATTCAAAGCTACGTAGTTCTTGTGTGTAGAGAATGTTTGTGGGTTGGTGTTTTTTAATGTAGGGGTTTTAGGACTGTGTGATCTGTGTTGGAGGACCACTGGGGGTCTGAAGGAGCACTGGGGCTCTGAAGGGCCACTGAGGGCTGAAGGAGCGCTGGGGCTCTGAGGGACCACAGTTCACTTATCTTAAAACGATGATTAACCCGGCCGTACGGCCGACTTAATCCCCTACTTTGGAAATAAGACTTTTGCTTTTGAAATGAAGGAGATCTGTTTGTATATTTTTTATTTAGAAATTATTTATTTTTGCGCTTGACAGGGGCGTGGCCCTGCTCCTACGTATCTCCGGGTGGAGAATCAAAGGCGACGTAGTTCTAGGTTCTTTTGAAAATAATTGTTGAAAACTTATTGTGAAAACGATTTTTATTTGTTATGCTTGACGGGATGTGACCCGCTCCTACGTATCTCCTGGTGCAATGGAGAATTCAAAGCTACGTAGTTCTTCTTTGTTTGGAAAACGGTTTTTGTTTTTTGTCTTGTTAAATTGTGAAAATCAAGCTTTTATGATGATTAATTGAGCAAAGGCTCCAAGTGATCACCATTAGCACTCCATTGTTAATAATCATGCAAGCAAAGGCTTCACAAGATTACAAACAAAGTTTTTTTGATTTAGTGAAACTCTTTAGGAAAATTCAGGCATTCGTGACGATCAATTGAGCAAAGGCTCCAAGTGATCACCACTAGTACCTCATTGTTAATAATCATGCAAGCAAAGGCTTCACAAGACTATTAACAAAGTTTTTGATTTATGAGAAATTATTTTGTCTTGAAGAGAATTAAATTAAAAAAACGAGAAAGGGGGGTGAAATGGTAAAACAGGGTGTTATTAGCTGTGGGGAGTGATATAATTAAATAGGTGGTGTAAAAAAGGAAGCCCAGTTCGCATCTGAGGGCCCAGTATGCGAAACTGGGCTTAAGTGAGGGAGGGGTGTACGCGTGAATTGGAGGGGTGTTATTAGTATTCTGATAATAAAAATAAAATTAAAATAAAATGAAATATTGGAGGCACTATATAAGAGGAAACCTAAATTTAAAAACCCTAATTTCAATCTTCCCTTCCTCATCCAGCTGCGCCGCAGCTCTATCCCCCAAATCAGCCCAACCCTAAAAATCCCTCTCTCTCATGCATCCGCCTCTCTCCCTCCCCCAAGCTCATCTATGCCGCGCCACTCCCCTCTCCCTCAGCGCGCCGCAGCTCTCGCTCCCACTCTCTCAGCGCCACTCTCCTTGCTTCCTCTCCACCCTGATCTCACTTCATCTCCCTCTCATCATCCGAATCTCTCCTCTCGCTTCCTTTCCCTTTTTAGCACCACAAACTCCGTTTCTTCTCAGCATCCACCGCCGCAACCTACACTGCTACTTCGAGACCGAGAGAGAGAGAGAGAGATTAACGATCGGCTTGAGGTGAGAGAGGGGACGACGACGTCCGGCCGTCCCTTGGCCGGCGTCGTCCGTTTGTAGCGGTGAAGGGGGTTCTGCAGCCGGACGGTTCGACGGGGTGAGGGGTGGCTCACGCTGGTGATTTCAGGCGGAGGTGATTCGGGCTGCTGTGTTCGCGAGGATGACGGCGAGCGTGGGAAGGAGATGACGGCGCAGGTGCTGGGAGTGCGACGAAGGCAGACGCGTGGGCTCGCGACGGTGGACTGATCGGAGAAGACGACCTCCTAGGTGTTTTCCGGCGCGTTCGCCGGCGATTTGGCGGTGTTTTCGTGGTTCAGGTTCGTTTTCTCTTCCTTTTTTACTTGTTCTGATTAATTTCTTTTTTACAAGAACAGAATACTAAACTCTAATTTGCTGTTATTGACCTATTTCAGTTTGATTACTAATTTCGCTTTTTTAATAAGAGAACAGAATATTAAAACCCTAATGTGTTATTAATCTGCTCATATTGATATTCTCAGCCCTAATCTATTTTCAACATAAATTCTAATCTATTTACAAGCATCAATATTTCACAAACTGAACCTACGAAGTTTGGATTTTCAGAATATTAACAAACACAGTTTTTACAAAGTGACTTATTATGTACTAAATTGGACAAAAAACCAACCTCAAATTCCAGCTTCTGTAAAACTTCCTGTGGCTTGCTCTGCTGCCTTTTCTTGCTTCTGTTTAGTCCCCTTTTGCTATGGTTGCTTATTGATGTTGCTTGCTTATTGCTACTGTTGGTTGCTGCTTCTGTTCTGTTTGACTGCATACGTTTCTGGATCTCTTAGTGTTTGGTCATTAGGGTTCCAGGGTGAAACCCTAATTCTTACCCGGAATTGCTCTAAATTTCGTCTCTGATTTTACGTGTCATTTCTGTGTGAATTTCTGTCTGAATTTTTCGGTCCTGCTACTGCTGTTTGACTGCTAATTTATATTGCATTTTTAGGTTTTTTGCATTAAAATCCTGATTCTGATTTGATCCTATTTCCTGTTTCAGGTACCGGGCTTGCTGAGAAGCCTTGGGGAGCAAGAACAGCCCAATTTGAAGCTGTCTATGCTGCTCTGATTATTTTTGTATTTTTCGTTTTCCTATTTTTTGTATTTTTGGATGATTATTATTTTTTGTATTTTTGGATAATTGTAATATTACTTTTGTAAATAAAAACAAATAGCAATTTTTGACATTTTTAGACTATATATACTACTCAAAATAAATGAATAGGCAGAGTAAAAATAATAAAGGAAATTGGGCCAAATACAAAAGTGATATCGGACCCAACTAGACAAGTGCGTGAGAACGAGGCCCAAATAGAATAAATAAGCCTGTTGACCATTAAACGCTAACATTATCTCAGAATCGCGTTCTTAAGCCCAAATTGAAACGACAAGCCCAATCGCGAGAAAATGACTTTGTTAGTCTCAATTAGGTTCGACTAAATCCAAATACGACGATTAAATTGAAGAACGCACGAAAAGATCGATCATTCGCGTGCATGCCTAATTTAAAACAACGGTATTTCGATTTAGTTGAACAGGGTAATTGAAATTAGCCAGGGTTAGTAACTGAGACGCCGTACTGATAATTCTCGTAACCACGCGACTTCAAAACACGATTTAAGTAAAATAAACGACTAAAACTAGAAGACGGACAAAATTGGGGTATAGCAGCTGCCCCTCTTTATTTGGATTTTGACAAGGAATATGAATTGGCCGAAACATATTCCGAGACAAAATAGAAATAAAGAATTCAGAAATTATACCAATTTTGTCTACCTAGAGAAACCTGAGGCAAAAAAGTTAAACGGGCACTTGGCGTGCAGAAAGCGGTAAACGGGCACTTGGCGTGCAGAAAAGCGGTAAATGGGCACTTGGCGTGCAGAAAGCGGTAAATGGGCACTTGGCGTGCAGAAAGCGGTAAATGGGCACTTGGCGTGCAGAAAGCGGTAAATGGGCACTTGGCGTGCAGAAAAGCGGTAAATTGCCCAGGCTGCCTAAAACCTGTAATCCTTAAACGGACTCTTGGTGAATCCGAGTTTGCACGTGGCTTTGAGGAGCACGCTTCCTGTTGGCCTTTTCGAGCGACCGGGGGGATCGTTATCAGCTCCGGAACTGATATACTGATCAATGCACGGCGTCCACTGTATCTTAGGCTGATACAACTATTCCGTTGAACCTCACATGGGGCTGCGGTCCATCGCGTTGCTCGTACGCGACGTGAGACCTGGGCAAAAGGGAGCGATGATCTCTGTGCTCCAATCCGCAATGCACGCTTGAGCGCTCTCTTTTCTTTTCTCTCTTTCTTTTCTATTTCTCTCTTTTCTTTTTTTTCTTTCTGAACTCCCAACTTGGGGAACATTTTCTGGAATCTGGGGGCGAGGGCTAACACCGAAGTGCTCATCCTCTTTTGTACCTGTAGCTGAAAATGAACAAATGCATGCAATGCAAATGCCATGATTGCTGTTTTCTTTTTTCTTATGATGAATGATGAGTTTCTTATTTCGTTTGTCTATGTCGGATGAATGCATGATCCTCTACTGTTCCTATATGCTTGATGAATGCAATGATTTTCCTTTTTTTTCTCTTGTCTGTACGCAATGCATGATTTTCTTTTTCTTTTGCTTATGAATGCATGATTTTCTACTGTTCTTATATGCTTGATGAATGTAATGATTTTCCTTTTCTTCTCTTGTCTGTACGCAATGCATGATTTTTCTTTTTTCTTTTGCTTATGACTGATGAATGCATGATTTTCTCCTGTTCTTATATGTCTTTTTCTCTTTCTCTAGCTTCTCTTCTTTCTTTTCTTTTTGTTGCTCTCTTGGCTCTTATTTTTTCTCTCTTTGGGCTTCTCTTTTTTGCTCTTTTAAGAATCATGGATATGCGAATGCAAAGCTTTGGTATTTGATGACATGGAATGCTCATGTATTTTAATGACATGCAAAGGAAAACTCTCTTTTTTTTTATGAAATGGGGATATTGCTGTAAAATGATGAATGAAATGATGAATGACATGAGATGTTCTAGCTTTCTATGAGATGCCAGTATTGATGTGATGCAACTGTATTGCTTTGATGTTTGAATGCAAATGTATGCGGTGATTGATGCTTTGATGAATGAAATGCTCCTGTTCTAACTTCTGTTTGTTTCTTTTTGCTTGCTTCTATGAAATGCAGACATTAATATGATGCAATGCTCTGATGTTTGATGCAATGATTCTTGTTCTTTTTTTTTTATGGAAATGCTAACGTTAATATGATGCATATGCACTGCTTTAATGTTTGATGATTGAATGACAAAGAAATGCTTTGTGAAATGATGAATGACATGGAATACTTTTGTGTTGCTTCTGTGGTTTCTTTTCTTTGTTTTCTTTTTGCTTTCTTTGCTTTTTCTGTGAAATATCTGATGCAAAATGTAACGCTCTAGTGATGAATGACATGCAATGATTTTGTTCTTTTCTTTTTTTTATGAAGTGCGAACATTAATATGATGCCAATGCAATGAAAAGATTTCTGCTTTTTCTTCTTTACTATTTTTCTTCTATGAAATGCAAGTATTAATATGGTGCGACTGATGTGGAACGTTTTTTTTTCTTTTTACTATGTGATGAATGCACAAAATGTGAAGATGCAAATGTAATGCTTTGATGCACATGCTATAATGCCTAGATGCATGAGGTAAACATTTTTGTGATTATGAGATGCGAGATTTTGAATGCAAGGACTTGAGATGATTATTGACCATTCTGTTGAAAAATTGAATTTGATTCAAACTCTGGTGTTCTCAAGGTTTTTATTTACAAACAACCTCACTTGTGTTCTCCTTCTTTCCATGATGACTGAATTTTAGATATCACGTAAACAACTTGTGTTCTCTCTTTTTGAAGCATTGTCTAGTAAGCATGCATAAGAATGCAAATGTGAATGAATGAGTCAGTTAACTTGGAATTGGTTTAGGGCATGGGCTTTTATGGCAAGTGAAGGAATGACCGACATGGCTATTGCCGAAGCTTGTGAGGGATCAAGAGATACAAGATTGCCCCAATTCAGGTCTTTGATGAGTGAATAGTTTGCCCCTGTCTAGTGGTGACAACAACTAGGGGTGTAGAAAATGATGGATTGGGAACGCTTCGGCTCTTGGGATGAAAGCTGGAATGAAAGGGGTTTTGCCTCAACCCACAAAATTTGATGTTGCCCCAGTCATAACAAGGACAAAGCTGCTCCAATCAGAATGACAAGGTCTTGTTTAGGATAGTGAGTTGAGAAATTGCCCCGGTGAGGTTTTTATGGGAATGAATGAGGTGAAGGAATGGGAATGCACTTGCCCCACTTTGGAATGACATTGACAACTGGAGTGACATGGGATGGGCATTGAACAGACTTTCCCAAGACTAGGGTGTGTGGGTGGTGAAGAGAATTCCCCAACTTTTGGGTCTGAGTGGTATTCTCAGTGCAAATCTTTGGTCCTCTACTGATGTCTTGACTTTTGGTGCGAAAGAATCCTTACCTGGTGATCACTAAACCTTGTTTTAATGCATCTTGAATGTGCTTTGGAGTGCAAGTCCCTCCTTTTTTTATTTTGTCAGCTTTCTTTTTTCTGACTGTTCGTTTTTGTTTCCTCAGTTCTCTTTTTTCTGAGGGTTTATTCTTTCTTGATCAGCTTCCTTTTTTCTGATCGCTTGTTTTTCTTTTGAGCAAACACATTGTACATAGATAAGCTTGTTCGTCCTAAGATTAGAATTTGAGAGAACAAAAGCAACCGGTCATTGATCGGAATGGACTTTTCGGGATTGTGGTGTTTTGTGGAGGAAAGAGGGTTAGGCTTAATGAAGTGTTTGAGGCTAAAGGGAGGATGAGTTTTGTTCGGCGTTGATTGACGGTTAATGGTCTATGAGGAAGATGGTTATTGGGCTTGTTTGGGCTCTGTTAAAGCAAATTCGTGTCTCATGGTAGAATGACTAAGGGGTTTGATGTTGAGGCCAAAGGAAGTGTTTGAAGGTTTATGGAATCAGGTGTTGGAATGGTGGAGTGTTTGAAGGTTTATTTAGACAAGGATCTCTTGTATTTTGTGGTAACATGTACCAGCTCACCACTTTATTTTCTTTTGTTTTGGGATTTTCATTTTTGAATCCCCTTTTTTTTTCTCTTTTTCCCTTTTTTTTTATGATTCTTTTCCTTCTTCGACTCGGGTGAGCTGATAAAAAGTGATGCACTGTTTTTTTATTTGGGGTGATCCTTGTCTAGGGTGATTTTTGGATTTTGGTTTTTCTTGGCTCAAGGTGGGTAGGAAAGGGACTTTCTGGGATTTTGGGGTTTTTGAGGAGATGGCCAAACTTCATTTCAAATCCCGATTGCTTATTTCTATAAGACTTAACTTTAGAACAATAATTTATCTATCTTCATGTGTTTGCTCTTTTTTCCTTTTTTGTGCCCTAATTTTTGCCTGGACCGCTCTTTGTGAGTTTTCAGTCCACCGGGCGCTCCTTTTTGCCTAGGCCGCCCTTTGCGGGTTTTCAACCTAGCGAGCTTGTTTTCTTGTTTATTATATTATTATTATTATTATTTTGAAAGACTTGCACTGAAGGAATATGATATTAATCAAGGGGAATTAATGATCACAGACTTGCCCCAGCACGGAGGACTTGAACCAAAAGTCAAATACGCACTGATGGGGAGAATATGCACTTTATGGGTGGACGGGGCGGGACTAGACTTGGACGGGAAACTGTGGTAAGGGAGGAAAACCAACGGACTCAAACAAGAGAATGTACTCATAGCATGCACGCTCATTAGAAGAATGCTTCACAGAGAGTTAACATCAGTTAAAAATTTGTTTTTTCTTTGATACACTATTTCAGTCTTTTGTCATGGAATGGATGGGATGCAGTGCTTTTGAAAAACTGAGTGCCTTGGAACACCTTGAGTTTGCAACCAAGTAAGGATAAACTTTTTCAAAAAGGATGATTGTTTCGCAAGAACGTCTCGCTTCTCATCAGAACTCTTATTTTATGCAATGAATGAATGAACAAATTATGATATGCAAGTATGAGGCAAATGCGTGGAGAATGACCACTCGAAGAGTGTGGCTTATTCTAAATAATTTTGTTATTTTTAATGCAAGACAAAATATGGAATGCCAATGCGAATGATGCAAGAATTATGCCCCTTTTTTCTCTAAATGATGATGATTTTTTTTTTTTTTTTTAGAGGCAAGACAAAGTATGAAATACCAATGCCCCTTTTTTTTTTGAAAGATGCATGTATGGAGGAATGATGTATTTGAACCAAAGTGATGAGGTTAATGAAATGGTGCATGAATGCTACATTTTGAATAAATTTGATGATGATTTTTATTCATGATTATGAATGAGATGCTTTCTTGTTTTCATTTTTTTTTGTGCAATGAGATGCATGATACTCACAATGATTTTCTTTTTTTCTTTTTTAGTTTTGGAACATGATTTTGAAAATTATTTGGAGATGCAAATGATTTATTGGAAAAAAAAGGTTTTAGAAAAATGTGCTTGACGGGGTATGACCCGCTCCTACGTATCCCCATTGTAATGAGGAATCAAAGCTTACGTAGTTCTACTGTGTCTTTTTTGAAATAATGCTTATGAATGTCTCATCTTGGATGAACTTGACGAGGATTTTTTTTGCATGATTATAAATGAAATGCTTATGCTATGCAGATGATAATTGTTTTTTTTTGTTTTATCTTTATGTAATGAAAGGGAATGCAAGATGAATTTTTTTTCAAACTTTTGTTAGATGCAAATGCAATGGTGCGAAACGATGTGAATGCGAAATGATGTGGATGCGAAATGATGTGTCATTTACATAAAAAGAGGGTAAGAAAATAAGGATATTATTTTCTACGATTTTGAAATAGAGTTTAAGAAAAAGGAATGCCTAAACTAATGCAACAAACAAAGGCGTGCCCCCGTGTCCTACAAAGGGTGGGAATCCTAGGGTCTAAAGTCGACGAAAGGGGTAATCCTCCCATGTAGGTTCTAATCACTTCCTTACAATGGCAACCAAGAGCTAAAGTCTCTCTCATGATGGCACCCACAATCGTAGAAAGCTACCGAGTGTGAGGCATCATGACAAAGCGCACTCTTGGGCGGAACTTTCATGAGAGCCATACAGACAAAGGTCTACGAATGGCAGTCACTAATCATTCCCACTCTCCTAGGTTTTTGTTCAGACCTTGGGTTTTAGGCCCCACTCAATGCTCACAAGTATAGGATGTGAAGTGTGTGTCGAGGGCACAACACCTAGGAATAACTACCCTTCCCCACCTGCAAATGAAAATCCAGAGCAGTCCAGACAAATAGCATGTTGTTTATCCTAGGGTTCAATATCGATCCAATATAAACTAATCTAGGGTGCCAATAACAATGCACTACTTACCTCAAGAAAGGGAGCAAAGAAGAAGGGGACATGATAAGAAAGGGGAAGTATGCATGTGCTTACCATAGGAAAGGGAGCAGAGAAGAAGGGGACATGATAAGAAAGGGGAAGAAATGCATGAGAGAACTAAGCAAAAAAGTAATTATCTATTGCAAAAACAAACAAAGAAGAAGAATGCACATGGACGTAACATGCTTATGAAAAAGGAAGAAGAAGCAAGATATTCAAATCAATCATATAAACCACACATTTAATTAATTAGGCTTGACCCACTTTTGAAAAAATGTTTTTTAGGGTCCCCAGTGGAGTCGCCAGCTGTTGCGCCCGAAAAAGTCCCCTAGGGAGAACCTTCATCGTTCACAACTTTTCTTAAGACAATGAAGCCGCCACCAATATTTATTAAGGAAAATATTAGGAAAACCTTTTTTGGAAAGCGATTGGCCTTTGAAAACTGAGAGTTTTGGGTTCGGGGGTCGGTTACGCGCGGGGAAGGTATTAGCACCTCACACGTCCTCTCTACTGAGAGGGAACCTTTAATTAAATATGTGGTTTTTATATGTTGACCTGAAAATATTCAACTTTGCCTCTGTACTTCTTATTGACAATGAATTAAAGAACTTAATAGATTTTTTTATTTTTGGCGAGAAGGGGAAAAAAAAAGGTTTTTAGAAAAAAGTGCTTGACGGGACATGGCCCGCTCCTACGTATCTCCCGGTGCGATGGAGAATTCAAAGCTACGTAGTTCTTGTGTGTAGAGAATGTTTGTGGGTTGGTGTTTTTTAATGTAGGGGTTTTAGGACTGTGTGATCTGTGTTGGAGGACCACTGGGGGTCTGAAGGAGCACTGGGGCTCTGAAGGGCCACTGAGGGCTGAAGGAGCGCTGGGGCTCTGAGGGACCACAGTTCACTTATCTTAAAACGATGATTAACCCGGCCGTACGGCCGACTTAATCCCCTACTTTGGAAATAAGACTTTTGCTTTTGAAATGAAGGAGATCTGTTTGTATATTTTTTATTTAGAAATTATTTATTTTTGCGCTTGACAGGGGCGTGGCCCTGCTCCTACGTATCTCCGGGTGGAGAATCAAAGGCGACGTAGTTCTAGGTTCTTTTGAAAATAATTGTTGAAAACTTATTGTGAAAACGATTTTTATTTGTTATGCTTGACGGGATGTGACCCGCTCCTACGTATCTCCTGGTGCAATGGAGAATTCAAAGCTACGTAGTTCTTCTTTGTTTGGAAAACGGTTTTTGTTTTTTATCTTGTTAAATTGTGAAAATCAAGCTTTTATGATGATTAATTGAGCAAAGGCTCCAAGTGATCACCATTAGCACTCCATTGTTAATAATCATGCAAGCAAAGGCTTCACAAGATTACAAACAAAGTTTTTTTGATTTAGTGAAACTCTTTAGGAAAATTCAGGCATTCGTGACGATCAATTGAGCAAAGGCTCCAAGTGATCACCACTAGTACCTCATTGTTAATAATCATGCAAGCAAAGGCTTCACAAGACTATTAACAAAGTTTTTGATTTATGAGAAATTATTTTGTCTTGAAGAGAATTAAATTAAAAAAACGAGAAAGGGGGGTGAAATGGTAAAACAGGGTGTTATTAGCTGTGGGGAGTGATATAATTAAATAGGTGGTGTAAAAAAGGAAGCCCAGTTCGCATCTGAGGGCCCAGTATGCGAAACTGGGCTTAAGTGAGGGAGGGGTGTACGCGTGAATTGGAGGGGTGTTATTAGTATTCTGATAATAAAAATAAAATTAAAATAAAATGAAATATTGGAGGCACTATATAAGAGGAAACCTAAATTTAAAAACCCTAATTTCAATCTTCCCTTCCTCATCCAGCTGCGCCGCAGCTCTATCCCCCAAATCAGCCCAACCCTAAAAATCCCTCTCTCTCATGCATCCGCCTCTCTCCCTCCCCCAAGCTCATCTATGCCGCGCCACTCCCCTCTCCCTCAGCGCGCCGCAGCTCTCGCTCCCACTCTCTCAGCGCCACTCTCCTTGCTTCCTCTCCACCCTGATCTCACTTCATCTCCCTCTCATCATCCGAATCTCTCCTCTCGCTTCCTTTCCCTTTTTAGCACCACAAACTCCGTTTCTTCTCAGCATCCACCGCCGCAACCTACACTGCTACTTCGAGACCGAGAGAGAGAGAGAGATTAACGATCGGCTTGAGGTGAGAGAGGGGACGACGACGTCCGGCCGTCCCTTGGCCGGCGTCGTCCGTTTGTAGCGGTGAAGGGGGTTCTGCAGCCGGACGGTTCGACGGGGTGAGGGGTGGCTCACGCTGGTGATTTCAGGCGGAGGTGATTCGGGCTGCTGTGTTCGCGAGGATGACGGCGAGCGTGGGAAGGAGATGACGGCGCAGGTGCTGGGAGTGCGACGAAGGCAGACGCGTGGGCTCGCGACGGTGGACTGATCGGAGAAGACGACTTCCTAGGTGTTTTCCGGCGCGTTCGCCGGCGATTTGGCGGTGTTTTCGTGGTTCGGGTTCGTTTTCTCTTCCTTTTTTACTTGTTCTGATTAATTTCTTTTTTACAAGAACAGAATACTAAACTCTAATTTGCTGTTATTGACCTATTTCAGTTTGATTACTAATTTCGCTTTTTTAATAAGAGAACAGAATATTAAAACCCTAATGTGTTCTTAATCTGCTCATATTGATATTCTCAGCCCTAATCTATTTTCAACATAAATTCTAATCTATTTACAAGCATCAATATTTCACAAACTGAACCTACGAAGTTTGGATTTTCAGAATATTAACAAACACAGTTTTTACAAAGTGACTTATTATGTACTAAATTGGACAAAAAACCAACCTCAAATTCCAGCTTCTGTAAAACTTCCTGTGGCTTGCTCTGCTGCCTTTTCTTGCTTCTGTTTAGTCCCCTTTTGCTATGGTTGCTTATTGATGTTGCTTGCTTATTGCTACTGTTGGTTGCTGCTTCTGTTCTGTTTGACTGCATACGTTTCTGGATCTCTTAGTGTTTGGTCATTAGGGTTCCAGGGTGAAACCCTAATTCTTACCCAGAATTGCTCTAAATTTCGTCTCTGATTTTACGTGTCATTTCTGTGTGAATTTCTGTCTGAATTTTTCGGTCCTGCTACTGCTGTTTGACTGCTAATTTATATTGCATTTTTAGGTTTTTTGCATTAAAATCCTGATTCTGATTTGATCCTATTTCCTGTTTCAGGTACCGGGCTTGCTGAGAAGCCTTGGGGAGCAAGAACAGCCCAATTTGAAGCTGTCTATGCTGCTCTGATTATTTTTGTATTTTTCGTTTTCCTATTTTTTGTATTTTTGGATGATTATTATTTTTTGTATTTTTGGATAATTGTAATATTACTTTTGTAAATAAAAACAAATAGCAATTTTTGACATTTTTAGACTATATATACTACTCAAAATAAATGAATAGGCAGAGTAAAAATAATAAAGGAAATTGGGCCAAATACAAAAGTGATATCGGACCCAACTAGACAAGTGCGTGAGAACGAGGCCCAAATAGAATAAATAAGCCCGTTGACCATTAAACGCTAACATTATCTCAGAATCGCGTTCTTAAGCCCAAATTGAAACGACAAGCCCAATCGCGAGAAAAATGACTTTGTTAGTCTCAATTAGGTTCGACTAAATCCAAATACGACGATTAAATTGAAGAACGCACGAAAAGATCGATCATTCGCGTGCATGCCTAATTTAAAACAACGGTATTTCGATTTAGTTGAACAGGGTAATTGAAATTAGCCAGGGTTAGTAACTGAGACGCCGTACTGATAATTCTCGTAACCACGCGACTTCAAAACACGATTTAAGTAAAATAAACGACTAAAACTAGAAGACGGACAAAATTGGGGTATAACAATACCTCATCACCACAGAAATCCCCAACACCCACACAACCACCATCACCAATACCCACCCAAACAGAACAACCAGAAAAACAAAACACACCAGAAAAATTACCATCACCCATTCCTACTCAAAAGCAAGATCCAACACCTCACACTGGACCAATCCCTATCCCATCTAACATTGTTTTTGAGCAATTGCAGGTTATTAAGGAGACCACCCTTGAAGAGGAGACAAAAACAGGTTGTGAGGAGGAACAGGAGGGAGATCCTAAACAGAAAACACCTGATGCATCTGCACCTAGTGCAGATGCACCCCAACACATTCCTGCAATAACAGTCATTCCAAAGAACAGGGAAGATACTGTGAAGCTGGTCTTGGAAGAACTCGCTGCTAAAAGGAGAGAAAAACTGGGAAATACCCATAAATTTTTCAAATAAGCTGCTAAGGTTTTGCAAGCTGTGCAAAAGGACCCAGGTCTAGGAGGTGTTGAAAAGAAACAAGAAAAAGACCAACCTACTGAGAAGGAGATAACCAAAGAAACCACTGGTGCTGAAACAATGGAGGAAGTGGCAACTGTCAAAGACCAACCCACTGAGAAAAAGCAAGTAAAGGAGGCTGAGGTTGTAGTTGGAGAGCACCCTGTAGAAAAGGCAAAGGAACCGGTGCAGTTCAGTGTAGCTGCACTTGATGCATCTGCACTGCCAAAAGATGACTAAGCTGACAAACCACCAGCAACAGTGGAGTCTGATGCAGCTGCATCAGATGTAGTTGCACCCCAAGTTCCTGCGAGAGCAAAGGCAACTGGTGCATCAACACCAAAGACAAAAATGCCAAAAGCCAAGAAGCAGAAAGTCAAGCAGGAACCCAAGAGCAAGTTCAAGGCTCAAGAGTGGAGCCACGAAAGAGTAAAACTTTAAATGTTGTTATTTTATTACTTATATGTTTTGCTATCCCACATGTACTAAGCCCTCTCCCCATTTTGAACACAATTACTTTTTTGGACTCAACTTGGAGCAGTGAGGACACTGCTCGGCTTTAAGTTGGGGGGAGAAGCACTTTAAAAACTATATGGATGTGCTTGTGTGTTTTAATAATTATGTATGTCTGTTTTCTGTTGCTTGCCTATATATGAGTAGTTAAAATTCAAAAAATTTAAATCAACAAAGCTTCTTTTGAAAAATTCAGAAAACTGTTTTACAAAAACATTAATTGCATAAGCTTTAGTTTGAGGTGCATCAAAATTGTTTCTATGTTCAAAATAGGATTTGATAGTTTTTGAAGCATGATCATCTTTGTTTCTTTTTCACAAACTTAGCCAAATGCATTTTTTGAACTGAATTTTAAATGATGAAAGAAGAAAAAGAAAAGAAGCCTTGTTTTCCCCCAAAATGATCAATTTTATTATTACTTTGACACATAAAAACTGAGTTTTGAAAAGAACCTTGCTATTTGAAAAACTATCTGATACAAGAGGAATTTTTAGAAAGTTAAGGTCAAAGCCAAATTTTTTCTAAAAATATAGAAGAGCATAAAGAATTAAGTTTGGGGGAGTTTCCATGAATACTAAGACTGAGTATGAGAAACTTAGAGTAGTCAATACAAATAGGTTCCCAAAATCACTACAAAAGAGTTCAAAATATTATAACTAGCTATATTTGCCTAAGTCATTAACTGAACCTGTTCTAATAGTGCATTTGGTTTGAAAGAAAAGAAAAGCATCAAAATGCAAAAGAAAAGAAAGAAAAAGAAGAAAAGAAAATCAAACCAAAGAAAACAAAGTATCCATAAAGAGGCCAGTGAGGAGGGTAATATATGCTACAAAACTTGAAATGTAGTATCAAGTGCAGCTGCACTCAATGCACTTGCACCGTTACAAAAAGTTCAGTGCATCTGCACTTCACAAAAATACCTAGGTGCATCTGCACCAAGAAAAGAACCACAAAAAATAAAGATAATGCATTGACTCAACAGTTTTGAAATACTCAACTAAAGTCCTTAGTTGTGCTTAAAGCCCCCAAGTCTTGAAGATATTGTTAGTCTAGTCTATATTTTGAAACACTTTTTGCTTTGACCAAACGTGATCTAAAATTTTCCAAAGGCTAAGAGAAACTTTTTACTTAGTTTTGGAACTGATAGATTCTCAGTGGGGCACACACTCACCAAATGAGCTTTAAATAACTTTGGATGTTTGGGAATTCAAAGGCACCAAGACAAAATATTCTGAAAATGAAGTTCATTACAAAAAAAAAATCATTCTTTGAAAAGATATGAGCTGATCTTTTCTTAAATATGAAAATCTTATTTGTATTTTCTTTTTGTCATTACTTGAGGACAAGCAATGGTTTAAGTTTGAGGGTGTGACAACTAGAGCTGTCAATGGGCCAAGCCCGGCCCGGCCCGGCCCATAGGGCCAAACAACATATTTAGGTTGGGTTGGGCCCGCCCAATATTCTAATGGGCTGCCTTTTATGGCCCGGACCAGCCCAACATCGGCCCACGGGCCACCGGGCCAGTCCATGGGCCACAAACCAGTTTTAATATTTTTTCAATATTAAAAAACTTTTAACATTTTCGACCAAAAAAAAAACTAACATTTTTCATTTTCAATATTAAAAAACTTTAACCATTTTGCATTGTGCTTTAAAAATATAGCACACAGTAGTAACATGCACTATTAAAAATATAGTGTGAAAGTAGAATTACGTAATGTGTTTTGTGTGTGGACTTTGAGGTACAGTAACAGTATGTATTTGACTTTGGGCCTCTATGACAAATAATAATGTTTTTTTTGCTTGTTGGGCAAAAATTTTAACAAAGGGCCAATCTAAAAATAAAACAAACAGTATTTAAAAAATAAAAAAAAGCAAGAAACAAAAATAAATCGGGCCAATCGGCCGGCCCAATAAAATCATCGGGCCAATCGGGCCGGGCCAAAAAAAAATACCGATGCTTTTTGGGCCTCTATTTTAGAGCCCGGCCCAACCAAAAAATCGGGCCACTGGGCCGGGCCCCCAAATTGACAGCTCTAGTGATAACTCTATTTTATATAGAGTTATTTATGCATCTAAACATAACTAATTGTCTTAAATCAAGTATAATATGTGTTAAATATAGTAGTATGAGTAAGATAACATTCTAAGTTTCAAAGAGGGTTATGCAATGATTTAAGCATTTTGCATGTATGGTATGTTTGATGTGTTTCTTCAGTGCACCTGCAGTTGATGCACCTGCACCAGGAAAACAACAGTGCATCTGCACGAAAAGCATTAACAACAGTGCATCTGCACTAAATACATTTACAACAGGGCAACTGCACTGAGGTGCATCTGCACCATCCTGTACTAAAGACAGATAACCCCACATTGGAAGTACCTCAACTAATACCAATGCATAAACATCTCTATGACATCATGCTCAGTCACAAGTCACATGGAGGCACATGCCAACATGCAAAAGGAGGTGCCCACAATAGAAGACCATCGTGAAGGATCACTCATAGAGGACACATGGCCTTCCACGATTGGACCTCTCTTTGAGGTTGAGTGTTGGACTCAATTGCCTTTATCCAAGTTCCGAAAAGTAACCATGGTTAAGCCTCCTTTGGTTATCTTGATCCCCAAGAAAACCCTCACTTGAAGGAAACCTCCAAGGCTATATAAAGGCTTCCACTTCTCACTTGAAAAGAATCCAATTTTCGCAATCCATACACATTCCATTATAGTTTATAGTTATTTCTTTTCTTGTATTTTAGTTCTTTTAATAGTTTTAAGTTAGTAGTTAGTTTGCAAGAAGGTAAGGAAGGAATTGACGACTTCTCCATTCACTTCTTCATCTTAGTTAGGTGCAGGAAATCAGTGCATCTGCACTGCTGGGCAAACTTATGCAAGAGTACTTCAATCAGTGTAATCTCTACCCTATTGATATCGCTTGTACTTTCCATTATATCAACATGTTTTATTCCGTTTATCTTTGCCTTGCAATGCATATTATGAGCTAAACCTCTTTGGTTGAGATCACTACAACATTTTGACCCTATGGCAACGCCTAAAATTTCAACGCCTAAAAAACCGTTGCCTTAGATAGAAATGGCAACGGTTTTTTGCCACCGTTGTTGATACAATTTTTTTTTACTAAAATTTTTTGGCAACGGTTTAAAACCGTTGCTTAAAGGTCTAAGGCAACGGTTTTTTAGCTGAGCTTTTACGCAACGCTGAGAAACCGTTGTCATATGTTAAATTATTAAAAAATTAAATAAATTGAGCTTTTAGGCGTAAGTGATGAGCAATTCTCAGCGAATCCTCTTCCTCGAACTCTCCCTCTCCTTCTAACCCTAAAATTCCATCGCACCCTCGAACTCTCCCTCTCCCTCAGCGAATCCTCTTCCTCCCTGTAACCTTGCACTCTCGAACTCTCCCTCTTCCCTCAGCGGTTTCACAGTTCAAGGATTTCATACAAGCACACTCGAACTCTCCCTCTTGGTTCATTACAAACTCTGTTCTTCTCTCACAAACTCTCACTCTCGATCTCGCTAATCTCTCTTCTTTCTTCAAAGAATACTCTCTTTTCTTACCAAAACCTAAACCCCTGATCTTCAAATCGAGAAAGCCCTAAACCGAACAAAAGAATAATCGATCCTTGACAACGATTGAGCCCAAAAGCCAGGTATTTCGTTTTCAGTCACTCTTATTCTCAGAAATTTCGTTTTTAGATATGAACTGTTTTTTATTGTTACTAGATTTTGTATTTATCTGTTTTAGTTTTAATTTTGTTTTTGGTTTGATGTTCATTCTAATTTTGCAGTTGCTTACTAGATGCCAAATGTTTACTAATCAATGATTTTAAAGCTACTGTAACGTTTTGCAAAACTCACACTTGCTTAACTTTTAAGCAAATCTTTTTTTAGTTTTATATTTGATTTTGGTTTGATGTTCATTGTTAAGTTATTTTTCAGCATATTAGAGAAGACTAATTGGTAACAAACACAACAGAGAGCATGTAATGTTTAACTGGGAAACAATATATAACACATGAAATTCACAATTTTTTATAACCATGTACAATTGCACACATACAAGAGTGTGCTTTTATATTCCTGTTAGGTGAAAGCCACAAGTACAATGGTAATCAGAACACTTGAGAAATGGAAAGTGGTCTTTGGATGTCCAATTCATTGTGAATTTTTGGTAATCAGAACACTTGGGAATGAAATTTAGTATAATTCATGGGATTTCTTTGTTTGCCTTTAATAATTGAAGTAGATAGATAGGTTAATAAATATGTTGGTGATTTGAGTTTTAGATGTTTAGCTTGTTTAGGTTCTGTGACTGGAGTTAGTGTCAAAGTTAGTGAGGAATGCATTAAGCTAGATTGTTGTGGAGCTATATGATGGGTTTATTTAATGCTTTCTATTTGTTTTGGATAATTGTGGTTGTTCTATGTTTTTTGGTTTCTGTTTGCATGGCATTGAACAAATAGCCAAGAAGATTTATCTAAATGGTCATGTCTGTTTTTTGGTTTCTGTTTTGTGCAGTCCACATGCTATTATGAATTTATGAGTCTGAGATACATGGTAATTGTCTTTTTTGATTTTTTGTTTGCAACTTGAAAATCTCCAATTGACATTTTCAGAAATTAGATGTCTACATTTTGTTTTAATTTTAATCTATACATAAAATCTGGTTGCAGGAACGTGTTAAGAAGCTGAAGAAAGATCATGGAAATGTTGAGTTGGGAAAAATCACTCTTGATATGGTAATTATTACTTTCAAGTTTCAAGTTACTAGATGCTACTCTCTTGTTTATAGGCTTGCAATGTAACTTATTTTGGAAAGTGTACTTTCTCTCAATTAAAAGGTACTTGGTGGAATGAGAGGAATGACAGCTTTAGTGTGGCTAGGCTCCAATTAAAAGGTACTTGCAAAAGTATTTTATTCATCTCTTATGTTCCTTCTCTTATATTATGTTTCTTATGCCAATGACTAACTTAAAAAATGTCTGTTCAGCTTCCGAGTGAGGAGGTTTTTGATTTTTCATGAGGAGAGATGACTCAGCAGAAGATAAAAGAGCTTAAACTGTCATTGAATAGGTAGCTGTTAATAGCTCAGTTTCTACCTATATATTCTTTCATGCTTGCCATTTAATTTATCTTTCTTTCAAGTTGGGTCTCCAAAAGAATGCTATATATTAATGTTTCTGGTTCATGTTTGAATGTGCTTTATTGATCAAAAGACTGGTAAGGAGTGATAACGACTTATATGGCTCATGGGGTAAAGCAATTGATGGTAGCCAGTGACTGGGAAAATAGATTGTGGTTTGTGTTGCTTCAGTTGTGAATTGTTAGCTGCTCCTATTAGCTGGATGGTTAGTTTAGGGTGATCAACATCAAATGCTTTAGTTGTTGATTGGTAATGGCATGATCATTTGAGAACATAAATAAATTCAACAAATGTACTAAAAGTGAAGGTGTTTTATAGTCTAGGAATAATATCTCAACTGGTCAAGAACCATTTTTTTGGTTTAGTTGTTTAATTTTCTACACTCCAAGGGAAAAGGGCGGCCATTTTTGACTGTTTTGGTTTAGTTGCTTAATTTTCTAAACTCCAAAGAAAAGAAACAAGATGCTTTTTACTGTTTTGCCATTTTTTTCCTTGAGTGGTTGGTTAAGTTTATATTACTAGGTTTTTTTTTCATAATTCTTTATTCTGTATAATGCTATTCTGTATGCTTTTTAACATGTAATAATCGGAAAAGTGAAAAATAGATTAAATTGGCTATCTTCTTAGTTCTGATGAATGCTTCTTACACAAATGAGAATAAATGGTAGACATGAATCTGATTGACAGCTTATGTGGCTTGGTTTTAATTGCAATAACAACTAATGTGATGTTATAAAACAAATGAAACAAACCTGAATTGATGTTATAGGCCAATAGAATATATGTATGTATAAAAAGAGTAAGGACATATATCAGTTTTACAGTCATTGTAGCTAGTCATGTCTCTCATGCAATTTTACAGTCATGTCTCATGCAATTTTGTTGATCGGGGACTTGTCTTGAAGACTTGTGTAGTTTTATTTTGGAAATTGAACAAGGTTTTTTTGGATTACACTGTCAGTGAACAGAACAACAAATAAATATGGAGTTTACAAGCTGGAAATACCATCAACTGATGGAGTGAGATGTGCTGAAGATTCTACAGTTGTGTCTTCTTGCCAAGCAAGCTTAATAGGAAGCTCATCTACTTCTTGCAATGTTCCTGGTTACAAAAGCACTTCTAATGTGATGGTTGTTAAAGCAAAAAGAACAAATCTCTGCATATATAGCTTAAATGCTTTAACTTTTAGACCATCTAAAAGGGACAACAACTTATGTGGTCATTAAAAGGAAGAGACTCCAAAGAACTGAAAACTCATCAGTGTTATGTTTTTGTAGCCTATTGAAGGGCAAAAATGTACACTTCTTTTCTCACTCTTCATTGTTTTACTGCATTATATCTCTTGTGAATGTAGAGTTTGAGTGTGATAGATAATTTGATTTATGCAGTTGATTAGGTTCTGTTAAAATGTACCGGTATATGTATATGGTTTCTCTCGTGAAATTATAATGAATTAGCAAGTTGTTAAACACTATCAATAAACTATAATGTTATGTTTATCAAAATAAACTGAATATCTTTGTTTCACTAAAAAAAAATTTAAGTGAGTAGAAGAAATTCAATCTCCTAATAGCAACGGTTTTTAACAGTTGCCATCAATGACAACCATTTTTAACTGTTGCCATCAATGGTAACGGTTTTTAACTATTGCCATTAATGGCAACGGTTTTTAACTGTTGCCATCAATGGCAACGGTTTTTAACTATTGTCATTAATGGCAACGGTTTTTAACTGTTGCCATATCCTGCAACGGTTTTAGACTGTTGCCATTTCGGGAAAATGAAAACCGTTGCGTTTAAGTTATCAATAACAACGGTTTTAGGTATGGGTTGCCTTTGATGACAAAAAACCGTTGCCTATAGTTTAGGCAACGGCCGCATACACAACGGTTTCAAAACCGTTGCCGAAAGTTAAGGCAACGTTTTTTTGGCTTTATGCAACGGTTTTCAGGCGTTGCCGTTGGGTCAAAATGTTGTAACTTTATAATGTAAGAGTACTTCAATCAGTGTAATCTCTACCCTATTGATATCGCTTGTACTTTCCATTATATCAACATGTTTTATTCCGTTTATCTTTGCCTTGCAATGCATATTATGAGCTAAACCTCTTTGGTTGAGATGTTCTAACTTTATAATGAGCTTTTGAGTAAGTTATTGTACTTTTAAGTGTTGTATGCATTTTGTTCTTGTGTTATACTAAATCCATCTTATTTTAAGGTTGATCGCTTAGAATAAGTAGAGTTATATTCACAGACATGGTTTATAACTAGAAATCAAGACTAATAAGGATGAGTGTTTTAATAAAGGCTTTGTTAACTTGTGTAATAAAGAAAACTTTGCTAAAACCATGCCAACTTGGAATTTAAATTAAAAATTCTTACTTTAATTATAACAATTGTTTTTAATCTATTTATTAAAATTCGAAATTTAAAAAAAAACATGCCTTAGCAATAATGACGCAAAATGCATCACCCTCGACCCCCACCGTCTTCTCTTTTGTGCTGAAAACCTAATTTCTGATTTGGATAATTTTTTTGATAAGCTTGGGTATTGCAGATGTTACCTTACCACCAACCACCACCACCATCACCACCACCACAGGAGTGCCTCCTTTCTTCACCTTCAGAGCTCGCGCCTTCTATCTTCTTTCTCAGTTTTCACTGACGCCTACCGCCAAACACCAAAGCAGTCAGCTCCAAACACCGTCTAAGCTCGCAACGCGTTCACGTTTTTTCCTCTCGTTCTGCTCCATTCACCATTAATGTTTCTTCCTCTCGTTCTCGTTCTGCTCCATTCGCCATTAACGCAAAAGCCAACTATAGTTGAAGACCCGATTTGTTTTACTTCTTCTTGTTGTGTTCTCTTTTTGTCGTGTTCTTCTTGCCAAGTATTATGAAGAAGATGTATCATGGGTTTCAATTTTAACATTCAATTTTAGCCTTCAAAATGAATTCTGGGATTCATTGCTAAGATTCAATTTAGATTGTGTGATGGGTTTTGCATCAATTTTTTCAATTTGGATTTTCAAACATTTTAAGATTCAATTTTAGCCTGCAAGATGTATTCATGGTGTTTCAATGCGTTTTTTCAGCTCAGTCGAAGACGTTGGGGTTGAGGGTGATCGGTTTTGCGTCAGTTATTTTAATTTTTAATTTTATTAAACAGATTAAAAACAATTGTTATAATTAAAATAAGAGTTTTTAATTTAAATTCCAAGTTGGCATGCCAGCATGTCCTTCCACATAGGTTTATTGACTTACAACTCAGCAACAAGTTTGACTAAATTAGAGGGGGACCTTGATTTTAGAAATTGGGAAAATAGGGAGACTAAATAAGTTCGGGGACAAAAATCGTTAGTTGGTCATAATAGGGGACCAAAACAGTAATTAAGCCTAATAAATACACACACTTACTGATTTTCATAAGTCATTATTCAACTATATACTATACAGTTCCGTAGGCTAGCTATAGAACCTCTCAGTTCCTTTGATCCCATTTATATGTCAGCATTGCAAGAGTTGCTTTATGTTCATGCCCATTGTACCGGTGATTAGTATCACTACCCACCCTTGTCAACCTTAGGCATCACATTCTTACCAATGTCTGCATGTCTGATTTGTCTCAAAGAATACCTTATGTGAGGGGTTTGACTTTGTTACCATTATTGGGAAAAACCCAAGCCCCACATCGACTAGAGATATGGTCCCAAAAGAGTATATAATGGAATGGCAACTCTCACATTACAAGTCGGTTTTGTAGGGTGGAGTTAGGCCCAACTCACATTCTAAGAACCATTAAGGCAACGTTCCACTGTTCGTTCGAGAAATACACCCTCGTAGTCTCCACCGTACCCAAAACACAAGTCAATACACCCTCATAGTCTCCACCGTACCCAAAACACAAGTCTGCAAGGTAGGGTTTGAAAAACTGAGAGCTGCACTAGGGTTTCAACTTCAAGCCGTTCGCCATCTCTTCACTATCCCCTGCCTTCACCTCCTTTCTTCTCGCTCGCTACACCGCTTTTCCTCTCACCATCGTCACCCCGTGCCTGCTCTTGTTTCGCTCTGAAGTTGGGGTTCCTCTAAAAGATGTGGTTTGGCATCAGACTTGTTTTTCTTCTAACCAGTACACGGTTAAACCAAGATGCAAGGTGCTTGTGCTAATATCTGGTGTGGTTTCATCGTGTGAGGTTGAAGCTGGGATTGGTGTCAGTTTCATGCTTGGTCTCGAACGTGTCTGCTCCTAGTTTCCTAATTAAATCAATAGGAAGATAGGTAGCTCTTGATATCAGGCCTCCAGGTTCAAAGCAGTGAGGGAGTTTATGTTCATGGTGAACGCCGAGGATGTAGCTGAGTTTGGTGTCTTCTTGCTTGGTGTTGGAGGGCGTGGTCTTAGTGTGGGTTCAGTGCTTAGGTGTTGTTTTGTTGCCTCCCGGGTGTTGTCCTGCTCTCATCTACATCTTCTGATGCAGTTCTTTCTCTCCGATTTTGCCTCTATTTTTGGAGATCTTTGTGCATATAGGGATTGGATTTGTCGGAAGGCGTTGTTCGGTGTTTGTCCTTTGGAGATCTTTGTCATATAAGGATTGGATCTAGTAGAATCACTTAAACAATAAATCTAATTTTTCATCAATTTCCAACTATATTTACAACAAAGCATAATCTCGAGCATATGAGTTTTGTAAATTTGGACCGTATAAAAATGAATTGGTGGTTGTGATTGAAAGGTTGGTAATTATTACATTGACCTTTTGTTTTAATCTCAACCACTAACCATTTAATCTATGGCTACGATTCACTTCTCTCACAATACAAACACTCCCACTTGGTACACTATCAGAGAATGTACCTATTAATGGCAATGTGAGCCAGTATTTATAGGGAATCATGCCCGTTGTGAATCGTCGGATTGATAGAATTGATCTGAGCCATCCAGGTATGATAGTCATAATTGGGCTTGTATATTGGGGATATGGACCGAAGTAATTGGGCCAATCCATGTCCAATTGCTGTATGGGCCTCTTGGTCCAGTCCAGAACAGTATGTAATTGCACTATGGAGAGATTCCGATGGAATCTTGACTTGAAACAGACACTTAGCAGCACAAAAACAAGGTTTTTGGGTGTATAATAGGTGAAACTTGTGAGAAAATGATGTTAGATAGAAAGTATAAGATAGTATACGTGGGTGGGAGTCCAATGACAAAAACTAGAGAAGAGATCATACTTTGATAGTATGACACTTAAGGGTGTTCAATACTGAACCAACCCAATAGGAAATTGCAAATCAAACCAACCTAAACCGAAAACCGCAAAAACCGATATTTATTAAATTTATTCGGTTTTTTAGTCAACCGTGTGGTTTGGTTTGGCCCGTAGTTTTTGTTCCACCAACCAAACCAAACCGAACCGTAAGTAAACCTATGACTTACATCCTTCCTTGATCGAATCAATCCAAACCGCATTGATTTGGTTTGGTTCAGATTTTTTTAAGAATCCAATCGAACCGAAGCAAATCAAATGTATTTTTATCTTGCGGTTCAGATAGTTTTTAGACTCAAAATTGAACCAAACCGCTACGAACACCCCTAATAACACGATCCCGTTGTGACCACGTATGCGACCATGTACCACCGCATCGTGACCATGACAAGTTAGCAAGCATCACCAAGCGCCGTTTGCGATGAAACATGAAATGCACCGTATAACTTAAAAGGAAAAAATATTAACAAAACAAATGGGGGTTGTCTTCGATAACTCCCCATCCCCACTAACATTACTTATCAAAAAAAAGATGGGAGTTGTCTTCGATAACTCCCCTATTTCACTCTTCTTCAAAAACAAAATGAAAATAACAGCTCTCTCTTCCTCCCTTCTTCTTCTCCAACACCTATTTTCTCTACCAACACTGGAATTTCTTTCTCCTTTTTTCACCATATTTTTATATCAACTAAGAATGCAAGCTTGAGAAGAATACCTTGAGTTGGAAGTGAAAATACCCACTCTTGGGAATCTATTTCTTTGATGGTTGAGGTAAAATTCTACAATCTCTTAAACTAAGAGTTGATAGTTAGCATAAATAAGTAATGAGTAATGATATAGGGTAGTAGAAGGTGTAAAGTTCATTTCTTTAGTTTCTTTAAAAACCCTAAGTTCAATAAGTTGAAGTTTTTGGCAAATCATGTTCATAATGTGTTGCACGACTTTTAATAAGTTTCTAAAGGTTTTAAATTATTATATTGATGCTTAGATTCAGTGTAAGTTACTCTCATGGTTCCTCCTCAAGGCAATGGAAGCGATCTAGCTCACTCTTCGTAGTTGTGAGTAGCTAATATAGAATCTGGTAATTTTCATACTTATTTTCTTTATGGGAGAAGCAAATAAACTTTCTTTAAAAAAATTCCCTACAAATATGAGTTGAAATCTTGTTTCTAATTTTACCGGTTTTATTCGTCTTTATCACTTCACACCTTAATTTTCCCAATCCTTCCTCTCGCAGACTTCTCTTTTGTAATGAAATATTTCATTGTCAAAATGTCTCACACTTATATGTTTTAATAAAAAAACATTTCCAACTTTTACAGGAATTCACCTTCAAGTAACACACAATCTTTTCCAAACAGGGTGATACATTTTTTAGATCGAAAAGAGGCAACATGTATAATTACACGCTTTTATGCTTTTGTTTAATACAATTCTCCTTTCAGAGAAAACACACTACTTTTTTTCTCTTACAAAATTTTTAGAGTGATGACATAACTTTCGAGATAACACGCTCCTTTCATGTTAGTGTGCAAGTTATTTGAGAATTACAAAAAAGAAAATCTATAAAACATTTGGTTACTCTAAAGCGGTCAATTCAACTTTTCACTTTAGGGTAAAAATATAAATAAGAAAAGTAATAATAATAAATTATAAATATAGTACTGTAACAATTCTAAATTCATAAATTAATTATAATGTTTAGAGGTGTCAAATCCTTTCAACAATTAGCTTCTGACGCTTATCGAAAAAAAAAAAACAATTAGCTTCTGACTCGATTATAAACAAAAAAAAACGTGTTTTTATCTAAAAATAATATAAACAAATTTTACCAAACTTTATTTATTTATTGACTTTCCCCACAATACCTCATAGGTCTCGTTGTGTACCTAAGAAAACAACTTTCAATGCCTCGGTAAATATTATCAGGGATAAATGCTCTTATTTTCTTTATGAGGTCAAAAAATTAATTACATTTGATTAAAATTCTTAAAAAGCATAACTTCATATACTTTACCTACGTTTAAAGCACTAATTAGTAATTAAGGGAATATCAATGTTTGATTCCATACATAATTGCTCCGGGATCCTAAATTGATTCAATCGCGATATTCTAGCCTAATATTGCTATAGGATCCCAAATGATTGAATGAGGGTACAAGTTTGGATATGGGAGGAAATGCCGACTATCACCATTCATAGTTAATGGTGATATGCCAAAACGAAAGGAAATTGTTGTATTTCATTGATAATTAAAAAAACAAAACAAAAAGAAATATTGGATACTTGTGAGCCAAGCAATTCCCTTAACAAAACTTGTCCTGAAACTTAAAAAAAAAACTCCACACATGCTTGAGTCAAACAACTAAACCAGCATACTCCACCTTAGGAGAAAAAACAAGTGGTTAAAGACCGAAAGTCTGAAACTAACAAAACTTCCCAACAAAATAAAAGGGGAGTAATAAAAAACAAAAAGAAAATCTTACCCCCAAAAATAAAATAACCACCGTCCTAATTAAATTGCTAAAGGAAGAAATGAAATACCAAAAAAGCCAAAATTGATGAGTTGGTCACATGATGTTGCAAGAAGGGTTTGGATTGTATGGATCATATCCATAGCTCTTTGGTGGTGAGAATGACTGATGATGCCATTGCAATAGTGGTGCCGATGGTGAAACGCGGGCGTTCTGATGGGACTGGATGTAGCCACCTAGGTTTGATTGATGGTGATGGTAAGTGTGATGATGAGGATCTGAATATCCATACCCACCATCATATCCATGGTATCCATATGATCCATAGTTGGAGTGAGAGTGAGAGTGAGAGTGAGAATGAGAATGAGAGCTTCCAGCACAATCTACATGAATAATTTCAGCACGTTTCCCAGCTTTTTTTATGTCAGTTAATATCTTCTCTGGATTTATTGTCCCAGAAATGTGAACAATGCCACGTGTTGTATCAATGGTGTAGGATACATCTACAAATATCCATTTACAATAATCAAGAAATTAAGTGTAAAGAAGAAGAAAATATTACGATTAATTCATTGATGAGAATAACAAGTTAGTGTGAATATAACCTTTGACACACTTGATCACTTTTGTCACGGTCTTCTCCCAGCCAGAAGATCGAGTATCCACTTTCAGTATGCACTTCTATAGAAATGAAATAAGACAACATATATTAACACAATAACCAGAATATAAGTGACAAATATTAAAAAAAATAAATAAAAGAAAAAGAGGTTGTTTTGTTACCATGTGTCGATCGGTTGGTGCCATGGAGGAGGATTGAGAGAGAATAAGCTAGAGAAAGTCTTCTGATTGTTGGGATCAAATGACTTGACAATAGTTGTTCTTGTTCGGTAGTATAATAGGGTTCTCCACCGAGGAGAGTTATATATACACAAAATGTCGTGGGAGTAATTATTATTATTGTATGGAACAATTCGATAGCCATTTATTATGGGATGGAAAACGGATTCTTTTAATTCATAAAATTGAAATTTTAAATCAGCCTAGTGTACTAATTTACTGATTACTGATTACTGATTTTCTGATAAAAAAATGTGTATTAATTTACTAGCCATTTTAGACCGCTGTATTAATTTTGCATTTTACATGCAGTGAATTATGCTAATCAATAACTCGAAAACTTGTTGTCAAAAAAATAAAATAACCCAAAACTCATTTTGTCAAAATAAAAACCAAACTCACAGCTGAACGAGGAAAAAACACTACTTATAAAGTAGAAATAGTTTAAGACAAAAACATAAATAAATAAATAAATAAAAGGAGATCATCTTGTAGAAATTGATTTATTATTACGATTTTTTTATGGTTAGTCACGATTTCTTGTGTTTAAACAGGAAGGTGCATTCACTAGTGGAAAAAAGACATTTAGCGTCGGTTAAATTGGACATTTAGTGTCGGTTATCGCCCGACGCTAAATCGACCGATGCTAAATGTCATACATTTAGCATCGGTTATTTAACCGACGCTATATGTCACTTTTAGCATCGGGTTCTCAGATAACCGATGCTAAATGTCACATTAAAAACCATTTCAAAGGTCTAAAAATGACATTTAGCGTCGGGTGTTTGAAACAACCGATGCTAAAAGTCCCCTTTGAGACATTTAGCGTCGGTTGTTTGAAACAACCGATGCTAAATGTCCATCAGTGAGACATTTAGGACCAATGTCACGTATCATGTCCTCCATTCGATCGTCCATATCTTCATCGACTTTCTCACTTTTCGACACACTTGGGTTGCCGGTTGATTCACCATGCCATATCCATGTGGTATAACTGGGTAAGATCCCATAAACAAAGAGATGATCTCGTATTACACTTGGTGGTTGTGGGGTTCGATTCACACAATTACAACAAGGACATGAATAAGTTACATCAACTTCGGGAACATCAGTTTTGCGAAGATTTGCTTGAGCAAAGTTTATAAACTCTTCGACTCCTTTCGCATACTCATCACTCAGACGATTACTTTGTATCCAACTACGATCCATGGCTACGCTCCAAATAATCAACCAAGTATTAATGAACCTTCTCAAGTTGCTTCCAAGGCAGAGAAGGAACCTTCTCAAAGTGTGTTGGAGAAGCCAAAGGAACCTTTTGTTGTTGAGGATACTGAAATGCAACCTTCTGAAAATGTTCCTGTAGTTGAAAAGAATCCATATGATAAACTAAAAATTTCACCAATCCTAAACCCTCATTTCACCAGGAGGATCATGCATCTTGAGCTTATGTTAATGCTAATAATTTATCTTAATAATTAGTAGCACCCAACTTATTCCTCTTTTTTCTTCCCAACCAAAAACATAGTTATATAGCAAAAGAACTTGTGCAACAACAAGACAAACTAACAGTACAAACAATTTAACAGTACAAACAAAAGAAAATGAATAAGTAATATATATACCGAGAAGCAGATGCAAGAGTGAGAAGCGGGTTTGACAATGAACTTCCCGGGTTGACCCGTCCGAGCAACGACGATTTCCGGTTCGCGCTATTCGTATATCTGTCTACTCAGCCTTCCACTTCCTATAACACAAACAATTTAACAGTACAAATTAGTAGTGGACCTCTTAATATAAATGTACAAAATAAAACAATCTTCAATCTTCAATAAATCAGAATCGAAATCAGATACTCAGTGGAACATAGCTTCTCCAATGAGATACTCATTGTCATTCAACAAAACTCACTCACAATCTTCAATCACAATAAACAAACACCATTCTTCTAGAAGTAAATCTGTTTTTAGTAAATCTGTTTTTAGTTAATATCTGATCTAAACACCATTCTTCTAGAAGTAAATCTGTTTTACTGCACTTCAATTCTTCTAGAAGTAAATCTGTTTTTAGTTAATATCTGATCTAAACAGAATTGTAAAGTTAGTTGCAACTGTGCACACGTTAGCTAGCTGAGGTGCACAGGTTAACAGATAGTATATATACTCAACTGTATAATAGAACTATTCAGTGAAAAATAATAAAGCAGAAACAGAGTTTCACTCCTCTCTCTTTTCTCTCTCTCTCTCTATGAATTCTATCAAGTTTTACATGGTATCAGAGCAAACTCATAGTGGCAAACTCATAGTGTCAAAAGATGTCATCTTTAATGAGTCTCGTTTTCCTTATGTTGATCTTTTTGGTCCAAAATCATCACCTGCTTCCTCTTCTACAGCCCCTGTTACTCTCAGTCCTCTACCTATGGTCACTGCCACCAACACAGCACCTTCATCATCTTCCACCAATACTGTTACTGATAACCAAACCTCACCAACAGCCAATACAGCAACCACCTCACCTGTTCCAACACATTCTGCAGCCCCTCCCATCACTACAACTACAACTAACCTCTCCATTCCAACCACAACTAACCCTACCACCACACCAACCACCAACCATACATCTACCTCTCAACCAACTAATACTCACTCTATGCAAACAAGATCAAAATCAGGTATCAATTTACCTAGACTCCATCCCTCTGTTTTCCTTACAACCACTGAACCTTCCTCAGTTAAACAAGCCCTCAAAGACCCCAAATGGCTTGCAGCAATGCAAGCTGAATTCACAGCCCTGCAAAACAACAACACTTGGTCCCTAGTTCCCTTACCACCTAATAGGAAAGCTATTAATATAAATGCAACGACAATGAACTTCCCGGGTTGACCCGTCCGAGCAACGACAAACTAACAGTACAAACAATTTAACAGTACAAACAAAAGAAAATGAATAAGTAATATATATACCGAGAAGCAGATGCAAGAGTGAGAAGCGGGTTTGACAATGAACTTCCCGGGTTGACCCGTCCGAGCAACGACGATTTCCGGTTCGCGCTATTCGTATATCAGTCTACTCAGCCTTCCACTTCCTATAACACAAACAATTTAACAGTACAAATTAGTAGTGGACCTCTTAATATAAATGTACAAAATAAAACAATCTTCAATCTTCAATAAATCAGAATCGAAATCAGATACTCAGTGGAACATAGCTTCTCCAATGAGATACTCAGTGTCATTCAACAAAACTCACTCTCACAATCTTCAATCACAATAAACAAACACCAAAAGATAAGCATCATTAATAAATCAGAAGCTTACGAAATGAAACCGGTAAAAATAAAGGGAGGTGCAACAACAACATCTGATTTTTGCTATTAAACAAGAAAAACGAATCACGAAAAGTAACTGGAAAAATCATAATCATGAAAACTTAGGGTTTCGAGAGAAAACAAAAACGAAAACGAATCATGGTGTGATTTTTGCTATTAAACAAGAAAAACGAAAACAAAACACTGATTTTCAGAGATGCTTACCTAAGATTTGTTTGGGTTTCGAAGATGAAAACTTAGGGTTTCGAGCGAGCAAGGCGACAGCGAGTAAGGAGATGGCGACGACGAGCAAGACGATGGCGACGAAGAGCTACGACGACGGCTATGACGAGAATGCGACGACGGCGACGACGAGCAAAGAACGGTGGCAGGGACTGTGTTGATTTTCAGCGTTCTTCTTCTTTCTTTCTCTTCAGCAACGACAGCCACGACGACCAAAGAACGGTGACGGGGACTGTGGCGAGGGAGAAGGCCACAATGCGAAGAAGATTCTGAGGGTGAGAGGGTTGAGAACGGGAGAGAGTTCAGTGAGATTCAGAGACTGAATGAAAGAGTAACGCGAAAGAGTCCTTTCGATGATAGAAAGGAAATAATAAAATTCGACTTTTACCATCGGTTGTTTGCAACAACCGACACTAAATGTCTCAGACAAACACTTTTACCAGCGGTTGTTACAACACCCGACGCTAAATGTCTAACGCACATACATTTAGCATCGGTTGTTTAAACAACCGACGCTAAAAGTAGGCGCGAAAAATGAAATCTTCCGTTTAATTGCAAAATTGCCACCGGTCACACATTTAGCATCGGTTGTTCAAACAACCGATGCTAAATGATGCTTAATAATGTCATTTTTCCACTAGTGATTGTAACAAAAAAAACAGGAAGGTGCATTTGCTTAATTTTAGTTTTTTTGACAATTTTGCTTAAATTTAGTGAATGATTATTGAAACGGTTACACCTGAAATTAAGCACTATTATTGCGTAAATAAATTCATTGCTTTTTTTGACAAGAAATAAATTCATTGCTAACAGGTTGAATTAATATAAATAGTACGGTAGAAATAATCTCGTTGGGAAAGTGTAAATCGACTTCAATAAGATATAATTATTTATTATTTATAATTTATAATTAAACAAACAAGTTTTTTTGAGGAAGCATGGAAAAAGAATTACAAGTTTTTTTAGGGTGAACTGTACAAGTCTTTTGTGTGTAGAATTTTTGCCACACCCAAAATTCGAATCAGGGGTGGGTCAAGCGGGTCGGGCGGGTTTTACCTCACTCGTCCCCGCCCCTATCTCTAGCGGGTCGAGTTTGGCCTTTCCCATCTGCGCCTCATACATGGTCGGGTTTCTCCGCAAGTACCGGTTCCGCCACTATTTATAGAAAAAATTTTAAAAATTATATTTGTTTTAGTTATTAGAATAAAATCATATTACTGAAAATAATCTTTTGCCCTAAGTGGTTTCTCCGTCGTGAGACTTTGCCCTAAGTGGTTTTCGTTTTTCTGCCGTCATCTTGTTTTCTTCTTCACACAATTACTCATGGCTACTCCAACTCACGATATGGCTCGTCTAACACTAGAGGTGGAGGATGCCGATGTGGTGGTTCAAACGACTGATGGGGAAGGAGGTGAGGACGATTTGACGCTCTTTTTGGTTGGCCGTTTCTTAACTGATCGTCCTATCAGGCTACAAACAATGAAAGACCCGCATGGCTGGTATCTGGCACCCCTTGGGTGGAATCTTGATAAGAGAATTGGAGCATGGGCTCTATTTGTTCCAGTTTTATCATCAAGTAGATGTGCAGCGTGTGTTGAAAGGAGGCCATGGTCCTTTGACAAACACCTTCTCATTCTCAGTGCTATGCAAGAAGGTGTCTTACCAAATCAGTTGCCTTTATATGTGGTTCCTTTTTGGGTACAAGTTCATGACCTCCCACCAGGTTTCATGTCTGAGGATGTTGGAAAAAGCTTGGCTGGTTGTATGGGTGAACTTCTAGAGTACGACGCAAAGAACTTCGCGGGATACTGGCGCTCTTATATGCGCTTACGAGTCCTCCTTAATGTACGGAGACCTCTTCTTTGCACCAAAAAGATTCGGAAGGAGGGTGGTGTTCCGGTGGTGGTTTCATTCAAATATGAGAAATTGGGGTCTTTCTGTTATTGCTAAACCACAATGATGAGTTTTGTCCATTGTTATTGTCAATGAGAGGTGATTCTGGTGAACGTGGATGGGGCCCAGACACGCAGGATGATCCTAGGGTTCACGCTGGTGGTGGTGGTGCTCGGTGGTTGCAAGAGGAGCCGGTGATGGAGAGCGTGAATCCCAGTGTTCAGTGCGGCGCAATCATTGGGACCAACCGTTTCATTACTCTGCATTGAATTCGAAGGCTACAGTTACAGGGGGTGAGAAATTGGCGAAACGAATGGTTGATGTTTTTAAAAATCCACAAACACTTTTCAAAGCTGCCAATAATTGTGCTATAGCTGGCACTACTAATGCTAGTGGGGCCACGGTTACTCCAGATCAGATTATGGAAGAGCATAAGGGTATGGTATTTGATATTAACGAAGGTGGAAAAAAAGACGTAGGAACCTGGAGGTCAATTGCATGGAAGGGAATAGTGCTCATCATGCACACTCCAGTAACACTAATGACAGTACCTCTACCATTGAATCTCAAGCTGATCCTTTTTTAAAGGCAGAACCTGGCAAGCAGGCCTGCCAGGACAAATGAGTATCCTCAGTTGGAACTGCCGGGGCCTGGGCAACCCGAGTGCAGTTTCGTCCTTGCGTGACCTCGTCCGAACGTACCAACCGAATGTTATCTTTTTGTGTGAAACATTGGTACAAGCTAGTAAAATTGAAGCTCTTCGTGTTCGTTTAGGGTATGACTCTTCTTTTGCCATGAGTAGTATTGGTAGAAGTGGTGGTTTAGCTATGTTCTGGAAGCATCCGTTTGACTACGAGATTATTAATTACTCTCAGCATTTCATTAACAACAGGCTTCTCATCTTGACCATCCAGTGTTGCGCTTGACTTGCTTTTATGGGTGTCCTGAAACTGAGAGACGAAGGGAGTCTTGGAATATTTTGAGGACTTTAGCTATGGATAGTTCACTGCCATGGTGCGTCATAGGTGACTTCAATGACTTACTTTCTAATGAGGAGAAGCGTGGACGTTGTGACCACCCTCTTTGGAAATTACGGGGTTTTCGTGAAGCGGTCACTGATTGTCAATTGACAGACTTGATTTTTGAAGGACACCAATTTACTTGGAGTAAAGGTAGAGGTATAGATGACTTCAAGGAGAGAAAGTTTGATAGGGCTATGGCAACTCATGAATGGTTGGACACTTTTCCCAATCATCGGTTGAGCAACACGGTGGTTGACCGTTCGGATCACAGCCCAATCATTCTATTTCTTTACGGGGAGGGGCGAAGAAGAAGAAGAAGAAGAAGAAGAAGAAGAAGAAGAAGAAGAAGAAGACAATTTAAATTTGAGAATTCTTGGCTTGAGAAGGACAACTTAGATGCTGTGGTGGAAAAAGGTTGGGGTATTGGTGATGGGTTGGACCTTGTGAATAGATTGAAGGCTTGTACTGAGGAGATGAATGTGTGGGGAAGAGCTCTTCGAAGGAGATTTCGGAGTGATATTGATCGGTGTCGGAAAGAGCTTGAGACTTTGAGGGAGGATGTTTCAACCGAGGCTGCATTACAGTATAAAGAAGTGAACCACAAACTTTCTCGCCTTCTTGCTCAAGAGGAGTCCTTTTGGCAACAAAGGGCTAAGGTTCTTTGGTTACGTGACGGGGATTCCAATTTTCGTTTTTTTCATGCAGTTGCATCGGCCAGGAAGCGTAATGACGACGACACTTTTGCAACCAGCCAAGAGGATCTTGCTGCCATGGCCAAGAGCTATTTTGAGAACCTCTTTCAATTCAATAATTCTAATTATGCTCCTATTGTTGATGCAATACCACCACTCCTATCAAGGGAGGACAATGATATGTTGCTGCAGGATTTTACAAAGGAGGAATTTGGTGAGGCCCTCTTACAAATGCACAAAGACAAAAGCACCGGGTCCAGATGGACTAAATCCAGCTTTCTACAAGTGCTTTTGGCACCTTTTTGGTGAAGAAGTTTATCACGCCAGTTTAGCATCGCTAGAACAAGGGTATTTTCCTACTAATTTAAATGATACTAATGTTGTTCTTATTCCTAAAAAGAAAAATCCCTCTTCTATGACAGACCTCCGTCCTATCTCTCTATGTAATGTTGTTTACAAAATTCTTTCAAAAGTATTAGCAAATCGTTTGAAACCACTACTTTCTAAATGCATTTCTCCAGAGCAGTCTGCTTTTGTTGAAAATAGAGCCATCTTGGATAATGTTATGGTTGTCATTGAAACTATTCATCACATGAAATGTAAGACTAGTGGAAAAGAAGGGGAGGTAGCTTTTAAAATTGATATCAGTAAAGCCAATGATAGAGTCAGTTGGGATTATCTTTGTGTTGTTCTCTTAAAAATGGGTTTCATGAGAAATGGGTTGGCTGGATGTTGATGTGCTTGAATTCTGTTGATTATCAGATTATTGTTAATGATGATTCTGTGGGACCTGTGAAGCCTAGTAGGGGACTCAGACAAGGAGACCCTCTGTCACCGTATCTATTTATTCTTGGTTCTGAGGGCCTTACAAGGCTCATTAGAAAAGCTGAAGGGGGAGGGGATTTACATGGTATCAAAGTGTGTAGGGGCACCCCAGTCCTTACACATTTGTTATTTGCTGATGATTGTTTCCTTTTTTCAGGGCAAAGATTTTTTTCAGTAAGAACACCTCTAATGATTCTCGTGTTTTGGTGTCTAATCTGCTTGGCGTGACTGAATGCCTTGGTACCGGCAAATATTTGGGCCTACCTTCCATGGTAGGTAGAAAGAAGAAGGCTATCTTTAATTATCTCAGGGATAGGGTCTGGAACAAAATCCAAGAATGGTCGGGGAAACATTTATCCAAAGCCGGTAGAGAAGTGTTGGTGAAGTCTGTGGCACAAGCTATTCCCACGTATTGTATGAGCACATTTCTCATCCCCACCACTCTAGGGGAGGAAATGGAGCGCATGATTAATTCATTTTGGTGGGGTTCGAATAGAGCTCAAGGGAGAGGTACCAATTGGTGTGGAATCTTTTCAACACTACCGAGAAGTTGTGGGTTCAAGTACTGAGTGTAAAATACTTGAAATATGGCACCCCACTGATGGGCTACGGCTTAGGTTACTAAGAAATGTGCTTAGTATTTCTTACTAAATTTGTACCAGTCGTTGGATTAGTATTCTTTTAATGAATTTTACCCTTTTTGAAATATGGCACCCCACTGCTGAGGGCATCTTTGTCTTTTTACCCTTTTTCTTTTGATCGCGCATTCCATCACGCATTCAGTTCACGCATCTCTGTTACCATCACGCATCTCAGTTCGCGCAACCTTCTGTTCATCACGCACTCCGACAACGATCACTTTCCGGCAACCATCACGCACTCCGGCAACGAACTCGCACGCGTACCTGCTGTCCATGCTGAAACCATCTATGTTAACTCCTCCACCGATCGCCGGAGTAGTATCTCCAATTACGACGATGAATTCTCTGGTGATGACGCTCCTCCCGCCGATGACTCTTTATCCACGTCTACCATGGTGGATTTGAAAGCAATTGCTTAGTGTATGATGTCTGCCGGCTACAACAAAGAGTGCGTCAAGATTTACATTCTTGTGAGAAAATCGATAGTTGATGAGTCACTATACAATCTCGGAGTGGAGTTGCTTAGTTTTTCTCAGGTTTAGAACGAGAAAATACTCTGCGACTACGTATATGATTTTCCGGAGAAAAAAATCGCTCAGAACTGTTTTCCAAAACTTTGCATTCAAGCTGAAACGGTTGACTTTGGTGTCCTTTTCCAAATTCCAATTGCATTCAAGCTGTTTGCTGAAATGTTTCATAGAGATGTGGTTTTTTGTCTTTGATAATTGTGTGTTTTTTTGTTGTTGCTTCCTTCGAGCACTATGGTATGTCGCTTCCTCCGAGTTGTTATATCATTGTCGCTTCCTCGAGTGGTTACAGCATTGTCGCGTTTCTTCTGACCTTGCCTTCTTCTTCTTCGTGCTCGTTTCCTGGCTGGTTTTGCTGCACTTAACCATTGTTATACAAAACTGTGGTTAGTGGCATCTAACCACAATTATGCATATCTATGGTTAGTGGCCACTAACCATTGTTATGCATATCTGTGGTTAGTGGCATCTAACCAATGCTATGCACATTTGTGGTTAGTGACATCTAACCATTGTGGTATAAATATGTGGTTAATGCATCTTGCGACATCGTGTTCAATTGCGTTTCTCTACATCGTTTGAGCATCGATTCTCGTTTCTTAGCAGCGTTTCTCTATCTCGCGTTTCTCGTTTCTTAGCATTGCTTCTCGTTTTCAGGCTGGTTTTGGTGCACTCTAACCATTGTTATGCAAATCTATGGTTAGTGGCATCTAACCACAGTTATGCATATCTGTGGTTAGTGGCATCTAACCATTGCTATGCACATTTGTGGTTAGTGACATCTAACCATTGTGGTATAAATCTGTGGTTAGTTAACAAAAAAAATTTCCCAATTTTTTTTTAAATTTTTTTTTAATTTTTTTAGGTAAATGACCATTTTACCCTTTTAGTAACAAATACTAAACAAATACTGGATCAAGCTTGCACGGGATCTCCAACTTGAAATGCTATTCGATATGCATTTGAGGAGCTGCATGATGGTTTTAAATACAAGATTGGGAACGGCGATACATGTAACACCCCTTTTCTACCCTTATATTACCCGTCATTTATCAGAGTAATTCTTTTCAAAAATATTGTTTTAACTGATAGAAAAGAAATGCTACAACTTCATTAAAATAAACTCATCAATATGCACTCTTCAAATTTGTGCAATCAAACATCCGTTATGGAAAATCAAATCCTCGTAAAGCACATCACAGCGGAATAAACACCATCTCACCAAATACTCTCAAACACGTCTCAATATAACAATAAAGGTCATTATTCGACTAATTAAACAAATTATCCAACTTCACCCACGCCCCCTAGGTGTTACAGTATCAGAGAGCGACACAAAATACATCCCAAAAAGCTAAAAGTAAGGCAGCAAGTCCTTCACTCGCGGTTACCTGCAGCGTTGCCACAATAGAGCAACATTCCAAGCAGAAGGGGTGAGAATTTCAATAAAACATAATCAAGCATAAACAGAGAAATGTGGACAGTAAATCATACGACATCAGCAATATCATCAAACTCATCATTAGAGAATATCAACTCAGACACAATTAATTTCAAGGAATCACCGTCATGAAAATGCATGTAAATGCAACCCCCTCCAGGGCGTATGCATGATGGTACCATATCGTCATAAAAACCACTCAAGGCATATCATCATCATAAAAAAAAAGAACCACTCAAGGCATATCATCATCAATAAGAGGCCGAAGCCTATTCGTCATAGTATGCACATGCCATGAGACTCTATGAACACATGTGCAACTCATCAAACACTCACCCGGAGTACTCATCATCGTCATCATAAAAAAAAACACCACTCAAGGCACATCATCATAAAAATACTCTTAGAATGAACCCGACATATTCATCAAAATCATATAGATCACATCATCATAATCACTCATAGAGTGAACTCGTCATATTCCTCAAAATTGTATTGCACCTCAGCATAGTCATACATACCATCATCATCATTAAGCATATATATATATATATATATATATATATATATATCAGTTATCTTTTAGCTTAGTATGTTATAAAATAGTAAACTGATTGACTGTGGGATTACTCAGGTAACTGGTACTACTTGCAACAGGCATTGGCCACATTTGCAAGACTCTCAGTGATTCCATCACGAAATCATCGAGTATTTTCATCACGAGTTCATCAAAATTCATCAAAGTAAATTATCAAGAATTCATTGAGAAATCACCAAATGTCTTCACAAAACATCATCAAATTTTATGCTAACAATTCATCAAATCATTCGAAACAACATCAAATTCAGCAAGACAACATCAAAGCTCTTCAAAATTTCAAACCATCGAACACCATCAAACATATCAAATCCATCAACAAATTCCAATTTCATCAAAAACCCACGAGACCCTATGTCTACCCAATTATGTCAAATGAAACGCTCACTCTTACCTCTTAAACGTAAGCTCCGTAGAAGAAGATTGAAGACACCAACGAGTAACCACCGCAACACACGAGCAAAGCCTTGGAATTCCTCCCCCAACTCGCGAAAACCCTAACCTTAGCTTTGGGAAGATCCAATTTCGTCCTCAACTCCCCTGTCTTCTAACTCAGGAACTGCTCTCTTATCGAAGCCCTCTGCGATACGAGAAGAACGCAACAAACCGCGTCACAAACGGAGCTCCGGAGACAAAGTTATGCCCAAAAGTGTGAAAACGGATGCAGGAAAAAATGCCCTAGCTGCGCAGAACGCAGTTTAAAACGCAGACTCGCGCGCGGCGCGCGAGTTACGCGCGAGTGGCGCGCGGAGAGGCAGAAACACCACTGCTCGTGCACTGCAGCTGCGCGCGGTGCGCGACTTACGCGCAAGTGGCGCGCGGTCAGGCAGAAACTACAGCAGACTAATTTTCTTTCATTCTCTTGATTTTTTCACCCTTCCCACCACCAATCACCAATTGAAAACAACAATAATACGCTCAAAATTACCCACTAAACACCAAATCATCAAAGACAACATATTCTCGATTTTCTTCAATCGTTTTACCAATTCAATTAACACTAAATTTTTAATAAAATTGGGGCGTTACAACTCTCCCCCACTTAAAATTTTTCGTCCTCGAAAACATACCTGATTCAAATAACTCTGGATACGACGCTCGCATCTTATCCTCCAGCTCCCACGTCAGGCTTTCACCAGTTGCCCCAAACCATACCACCTTCACCAGATTGATCTTCTTACCTCGAAGGTTCTTCACTTCCCAATCCTCAATTCGTACAGGCACAGTCTCCACCGTGAGATTATCCCGCACCTCTACATCATCTGGTTGGATCACATGAGACGGATCTGCAATATACTTCCGAAGCTGCGACACGTGAAACACGTCGTTCAAGTTCGAAAGATTAGGTGGCAAGGCCACCCGATATGCAACACTTCCAACTCTTTCCGTAATCTGATACGGCCCAATGAAACGAGGAGTCAACTTCTTTGATTTCAGCGCTCGCCCGACACCAGTCATAGGTGTGACCCTCAAGAACACGTGGTCACCCGCTTCAAACTCTAAATCTTTCCTTCTCTTATCATGGTAGCTCTTCTGTCTACTCTGCGAAGCTTTCATTTTCTCCCGGATCATCTTTACCTTCTCAGTAGTCTCTCTGACTAACTCAGGTCCAAGCACTAGACTTTCCCCAGTCTCATACCAACATACCGGAGTTCTACATCTCCTACCATACAACGCCTCAAACGGTGCCATCCCGATACTGGAATGATAACTATTGTTGTAAGTGAACTCAATTAACGGAAGATGAGTATCCCACGCACCTCCCTGCTCCAGAACACATGATCTCAACAGATCTTCCAAAGATTGAATCGTCCTCTCTGTCTGCCCATCCGTTTGAGGATGATAAGCTGAACTCAACCTCAATTTCGAACCCAACTCCTTCTGCAAGCTACTCCAAAATTCCGAAGTGAACCTTGGGTCTCTATCTGACACAATGCACAAAGGAACACCATGCAGCTTCACAATCACCTGAATGTAGATTTCAGCCAATCTCGACACCGGATACTTAATGCCGATAGGAATAAAATGAGCCGACTTCGTCAATCTATCCACGACCACCCAAATTGAATCATGCCCTCTCACCGTATTGGGTAACCCAGTCACAAAATCCATGGAGATACTATCCCACTTCCACTCTGGAACACTCAACGGTTGCATTATTCCTGCAGGCTTTTGATGCTCGACCTTGGATTTCTGACATGTCAAACACGAATACACAAACTGCGCCACATCACGCTTCAATACAGGCCACCAGAACATCTTTTTCAGATCTTGATACATTTTTGTCGCTCCAGGATGGATACTCAACTTACTTCTATGGCCTTCCTCAAGAATTGCCTTTCTCATCCCCTCATCTTCGGGAACACAAATTCTCCCACGATACCTCAACACATTCTGCGCATCTATCTCGAAATCCTTACTCTCAGACTGACCAATCCCACTCATCAAATCAACCAATTTCACATCTAACTTCTGCGCTTCCCGGATACTAGCCATAAAATCATTGCCAATTTTCAACATACCCAATCTGACACTCTGAGGTGTAACTTCACAAGCTAAGCTCATGTCCCTGAATTTCTCAATCAACTCAAGCTCTCTAGCCAACAATGCCGACATATGCAAGGTCTTCCGACTCAGAACATCTGCAACTACATTAGCTTTACCCGGATGATAACTCAACTCAAAATCATAATCTTTCAATAGCTCTAACCACCGGCGCTGCCTCATATTCAATTCTTTCTGATCGAACAGATACCGTAGACTCTTGTGATCGCTGAACACCTCAAACCTCGATCCATACAAATAATGTCTCCATATCTTTAATGCGAATACCACAGCAGCAAGCTCTAAGTCATGAGTGGGGTAATTCTTCTCATGAATTCTCAATTGTCTCGACGCATAAGCGACCACTTTCCCATTCTGCATAAGTACACCGCCCAAACCCATCTTGGAAGCATCACAGTAAACCACAAACGGCTCATCCGGATTAGGTAGGGTCAACACTGGAGACGTAGTCAACCTCCTCTTCAGCTCATTGAAACTTTCTTCACATCGGTCATCCCAAACAAAAGCCTTGCCCTTGCAAGTCAATTGGGTTAATGGCAGGGCCAATTTCGAAAACCCCTCAATGAATCTTCTATAATAACCGGCCAATCCCAGAAAACTCCTTATTTCAGTGACTGACTTTGGGGATTCCCACTGCAACACCGCATCAACTTTGGAAGGATCCACCGCAATCCCCTCCCTAGAAATCACATGACCGAGAAAACTGACCTTTTTCAACCAAAACTCACACTTGGACAACTTGGCATATAACTTTCGACTCCTCAGAATTTCTAACACCAACCTCAAGTGTTCCGCATGCTCCTCTTCTGACTTAGAGTAAATCAGAATGTCATCAATGAAAACCACCACAAACTTGTCCAAGTACTCACGGAAGATTTGGTTCATGTATCCCATGAATACCCCCGGCGCATTAGTCACACCGAAAGGCATAACGGAATACTCATAGTGCCCATATCTTGTCCTAAATGCCGTCTTCTGGACATCTTCATCCTTGACCTTGATCTGATGATAACCAGACCTTAAGTCAATCTTGCTAAATACTTTAGCACCCACTAACTGATCCATCAAGTCATCAATTCTTGGCAACGGATACTTGTTCTTGATGGTAACTTTATTTAACTGTCGATAGTCTACACACAACCTCATACTACCATCTTTCTTTTCCACCAGCAACACAGGAGCTCCCCAAGGTGACACACTCGGTCTTACAAACTTCTTTTCTAATAAATCTTCTAGTTGCTTTTTCAATTCTGCCAACTCAGATGCAGACATCCTATATGGTGTCATAGACACAGGCTTAGTGCCAGGAACTAGATCAATAGCAAAATCCACCTCTCTCTCTGGTGGTACATCCGGAATCTCATCAGGGAACACCTCAGAAAACTCACGCACTACCGGCAACACATCAATCTTCGCTTGGCTCTCGGCAGACAACGACGCCAACAGCGAAAACAGCTGAACCTCTTCTCTCATCACTCTATGCAGCTGACCCGCAGATAACAACCCAGGCTCCTCTTCAAGCGACTCAAAACTTACGGACCTCTCCCGACAGTTGATATGAACATGGTTATCAACTAACCAGTCCATACCCAGAATGACATCCATTCCACTCAGCGGCAAACAAATCAGATCAACCAAAAATTCTCTACCATATATAGATACAGGACATTTAGCACAAACAGCGGAGGTAGTCACCGAACCCTTAGCTGGAGTATCGATAACCATCTCCCTCAACATATCAGATAAAACAAGACTTAGTTTCTCAACACAAGCAGCATCAATAAAACTGTGGGTAGCACCAGTATCAACAATAGCAATGAGAGGAATATTATTGATATAGCACGTACCTCGAATTTCATTCACCACATCAGACCCAGCTAGAGCGAACACCTTTCCAAATGACTTCTCCTTCTTGGGTTTTGAGCACTGTGTACTGATGTGACCACTTTCCCCACAATTAAAGCATAGCACCTCCTTATCACAGTTAGAAGCCATGTGTCCCTCTTTCCCACACTTGTAACATCTCTTCTTCTCATTATTTGGACAATCCAGACTCTTATGGCCTACCTTCCCACACGTGTAACAAGTAACACCGGCTGCAGCATCTCCCCCACTTCGCTTAGACCCACCAACAAACTTGCCCACAAACTTTCCTTTGCCCTTACCGGCAGGCACCTCATATGGCTTACCACGACCCGAAAAGTTCTTTTTGCTTTTCCCTTATAATTCTGGAGAAGGCATTATTGTCCTCCTCAAAAATTCTGGCGCTATTAACCAACAATGGAAACACACGAATTTGCTGATACCCTATGGCCCTCTTAATGTTAGCACGCAACCCGTTTTCGAACTTGATGCACTTGGAGAACTCAGCACCTTCTCCCTCATAATGAGGATAAAACCACTCAAGGCATATCATCATCATAAAAAAAAAGAACCACTCAAGGCATATCATCATCAATAAGAGGCCGAAGCCTATTCGTCATAGTATGCACATGCCATGAGACTCTATGAACACATGTGCAACTCATCAAACACTCACCCGGAGTACTCATCATCGTCATCATAAAAAAAAAACACCACTCAAGGCACATCATCATAAAAATACTCTTAGAATGAACCCGACATATTCATCAAAATCATATAGATCACATCATCATAATCACTCATAGAGTGAACTCGTCATATTCCTCAAAATTGTATTGCACCTCAGCATAGTCATACATACCATCATCATCATTAAGCATATATATATATATATATATATATATATATATATATATATATATATATATATATATATATATATATATTTCAGTTATCTTTTAGCTTAGTATGTTATAAAATAGTAAACTGATTGACTGTGGGATTACTCAGGTAACTGGTACTACTTGCAACAGGCATTGGCCACATTTGCAAGACTCTCAGTGATGCCTTTGTAAATACACCAGTGAAAGAAATTCTGATCTTAGTGGTAAACCACAGTCTAGCCATAGTCAAGGAGTACACTAGTAGTATAACCCTTTACAGTAATTCATTTATATAAACATAACATCACATTTTTAGTAGTGGAAACATCTCATTTGAATTGGGAAAACATTGTATTTACATTTGAGAACAACACCATAATTTTAAATTGTAAAACTTCATATTCGTGGAGAAGTGAACTCATCATTTGGATTGATAAAAACCTCACATTTTATAGAGAGAGACATCACATTTTCCTTGGAAAAATATCACATTTGAAAAATGGGAAAAACGGCAAGAAAAACAGCGAAAAACAGTGAAAACCAGTGGAGACAGGTGACTCATAACATTGACTTCAAAAACAAAATTATTCATCATTTCCATTCACCAAAGGTCCATCACGAAATCATCGAGTATTTTCATCACGAGTTCATCAAAACTCATCAAAGTAAATTATCAAGAATTCATTGAGAAATCACCAAATGTCTTCACAAAACATCATCAAATTTTATGCTAACAATTCATCAAATCATTCGAAACAACATCAAATTCAGCAAGACAACATCAAAGCTCTTCAAAATTTCAAACCATCGAACACCATCAAACATATCAAATCCATCAACAAATTCCAATTTCATCAAAAACCCACGAGACCCTATGTCTACCCAATTATGTCAAATGAAACGCTCACTCTTACCTCTTAAACGTAAGCTCCGTAGAAGAAGATTGAAGACACCAACGAGTAACCACAGCAACACACGAGCAAAGCCTTGGAATTCCTCCCCCAACTCGCGAAAACCCTAACCTTAGCTTTGGGAAGATCCAATTTCGTCCTCAGCTCCCCTGTCTTCTAACTCAGGAACTGCTCTCTTATCGAAGCCCTCTGCGATACGAGAAGAACGCAACAAACCGCGTCACAAACGGAGCTCCGGAGACAAAGTTATGCCCAAAAGAGTGAAAACGGATGCAGGAAAAAATGCCCTAGCTGCGCAGAACGCAGTTTAAAACGCAGACTCGCGCGCGGCGCGCGAGTTACGCGTGAGTGGCGCGCGGAGAGGCAGAAACACCACTGCTCGTGCACTGCAGCTGCGCGCGGTGCGCGACTTACGCGCAAGTGGCGCGCGGTCAGGCAGAAACTACAGCAGACTAATTTTCTTTCATTCTCTTGATTTTTTCACCCTTCCCACCACCAATCACCAATTGAAAACAACAATAATACGCTCAAAATTACCCACTAAACACCAAATCATCAAAGACAACATATTCTCGATTTTCTTCAATCGTTCTACCAATTCAATTAACACTAAATTTTTAATAAAATTGGGGCGTTACAATACAAGCTTTTGGTATTCAACTTGGGCTAGGCACACTCGGCTTTGTGATACCGTGGACTTTGTTCAGATTCAGGACACGGCACATAGCATCACGGATGTTTGGGACGCTGAAAGGGGGGAGTGGAACTTAGATAGTCTCTACACAAGGTGGTTGCCCACGACCAACATTTTGTTGCTTATTAGGCAGTTTAAGCCTCGGTTGGTTGAGTCTATTCAAGATGTTTGGATTTGGACACAACACATTTCAGGTATTTATTCTGTGTCTAGTGCTTATCAGTGGTTGTCTTCGAGGCTAACTACACAGGTACAAGGTCCTACGACTTCTTTGTGTTGGATTTGGAAAACTAAGCTGCATGCTGGCATACAATTTTTCTTATGGCAAGTGGGTCATAATTCTTTGCCTGTGAAGGATGTGCTTTATAGAAGAAATATTGCTTGCAGTGCAACTTGTCCTTTGTGTGGAGCACATGATGAAACCTTGCTACCACTACTAGAATTTTTGTGATTTCCTGCAGAATTTCCTGCGGATTTTCACTAAAAATTCGCAGGTAACGGGTTTCCTGCGAAATTTTCAGCGAACTAAGGCTTCCCAGTAATTTCGTTTGTGGATAATTCTTTCCTGCAGGAATTTTAAATCGGCAGGACATTTCCGCAGGAAATTCCTCAGGAAATTCCGCAGGAAGTCCGCAGAAAATATCCGCAGGAATCCCACAAGAATTCCCATAGGAAATTCAAACCTTCCGCACGAAAGGAAGTTCCACAAGAATTCCACAGAGAATTCCGCGGGAAATCCAAAATCTGATGAAAGTTACATGAGCACAGCCTTGCTCAAGCATCTGATGAAAGTTACATCTTTTCCACTCTGTATATTATTTATTACTTGACAGAATAAACTTCATAAATTAGAGAAGGATTAATAGAGGGGAAAATGCATAGAAACAAAATCACATCATTTCTACTTACACATCCATGTACGATGTTAAGATCTTAACATTGGATAAGGATGTATATCATGCATAAGACATCTGTTACATACAAATAAATTTTTCTAAGCTAAGCTATTATATTTTTCATCATCTGTACTCAAAATTCTAAGTAATATACAAATACTGACAACTCAACCTATGTTAAACACAATGAAATTATACAGACACATACAATCCAAATTATTATATGCTTCTTCGCATGCCTATCATCACACTCTAATTCCCACTTCCATGTCTTAGCCAATCCTGAAAAATACACAACAACAAAACATAAATTATGACGGAAAAAAACAAAGAAATCACGAATGATACTTAGAACAATCTGCATCCAGGGAGATAATTATGGGGAAGGTTATTCCACAATTCCCTAGAAGAGGCTAAGCCAATTGTGAGTTTATTGACTAAACCCCAGTGATCAAAAACTGACAACATTAGGCAACATCACTAAACCCCAGTGATCATAATTAAGTTTCGATGAACAAACCTGAACAATAAGGAATACCATGTAAAAGTTAGCTGCAATGAAGTTAGGCAGCACATTCCCCTGGAGCTTGTAACATGCATTCACCATCTGAGCAAGTGGAGCAGAATAATCCTGGCAAGAAAGACAACCTTTGTCATTGAAACAAATAATTTCAAAAATCACAAGCCAAACTCTTTTGATGTTATGCCATGGACTGGAAGTGCCACTGCAGCCTTCTAGACAAACAATATCTATCCTTAAATCAAAACTACTATGATTCCATAAAAAAAAAAAAAAACTTTAAAAGGCTTGGAGTATAAAAGCTGATATAAAATGCATAACTTGGTATAAGCATAAACTCCAGCTTCAGTTGGTCCTTTGGGACTCCCCCTCCTAAGTAGGGGTGCACAAAATGTCCATGGTTAAAAAACCAATCCATAACCACTAAATATCCGGTTTATATAATTGGTCCCATAACCAAATTAGTGTAACTGGTTATTATTTTGCAAAACCGGTTATTTAACCGGTTATATCCATAACCAGATTTTATAACCGGTGTTTGGATTATTAACCGGATTTTGAATTTTTAACCGGATTTTGAATTTTTAATATCTATAATATAATAGTAATATAATATATAAATATAAATATAAATACATATTTATATATGGAGGTGGTTCTAATGGTGGCCGTGGCGGAGTTCTGACGCCGGTCAACGCCGGTCAACGCCGGTCAACGGTGGCCAACCCCGGTCAACGGCGGTCAACGGCGGTCAACGGTGGTCAACGGTGGTCAATGGCGGTCAACGGCGGTCAACGGCGGTCAACGGTAGTCAATGGGCTTGGTTAAGTTTGATTGGATATGGATATTTTATCTAGTTATAAAATATGGACATCCATATCCAATCCCAAAAAATAATATGGATATGGACATAACCAAATCCAAATATATGGTCATTTTTAAAATGGTTTTGGATATAGATTTGGATAAATTTAGATAACCGGATGTTTTGTGCACCCCTACTCCTAAGGAATTTTCCCTCTTTGAAAATGTATAGCATTGGAATTCCAGTTGACAGCTCTAAGCTAATAACCTAGCAAAAGGCGAAGAAAAAAGTTCATGCCTATGCAATGCTATATGTGAACTTAAGAGAAATAATAATTCTGAATACTCCAATCACCTCCTGGGAAGTTAATTTGTCGAGATACATGATAATGGATCTCAATGAATTCACATGTGCTGCAATCATCACATTCTTTCCAGATAAAAGTTGGGGCTCAATCTGCAGCATTTATATCTTGTAATCCATATATTAAAACAGTTAATCTCACTAAGACCAGCGCTGCAAAAGGTTTCACTCACAAACGTCATTTACCATCTTACTTGAGAGTGTCAAAAATACAAACCAAGAACCGTGCTCTAAGAGGTAGTAAAGAGAATGCCAAAAAGTCTACAAAACTTGTGAGTCACTTCTTTTCTTTTGATAAACTAGTCTTCCATCTTAATTGACAATATATACATGTACTTCAGCATTAGTTTAATTTTCTAAAGTATCAGTCTACTAATTGTGCAGGTCAAAGGTAAAGGAAATAAAGCAATGCTTACTGCACCCGATAGACATTATACTCAACAATAGCATCACCAGATTTAGGATCAAAACAATAAGTAGTAGCTTGAGAAATAAAAGCTAAATTCATAGCCATAAGCAAATCAATTTCATCTATACAAGCAGAAGCGTAGAAACCTTGAGTTTTACCAACAAGTTTAGAACTCAATTGAGATAGGAAATGAATTCTACCAAGGAAATTATAAATGCACGAATCAGATAAGAAACCTGTGAATTCTGGTATAGAACTCACACCAATAAACATAAAAGAAAGTAACTATCTCAGAAAGTACCTGAAAATCAACTATCTCAGAATCCAAGTGCCTTTCAAAATTCAATCCCAGCTACCTGACCTTATATACTTTTACTTGAGGTGGATATATGCCTTCAATATTGAATGGACATGAGTGCCAAGACTTTTGAACTAATATCCATATGCTATGCTTTCATCAAATCAAATACTTAACAAATGCATCCAATCAAATACTTAACAAATACTTAATATCTGTATTTTTCATTTTCAACACATGATTGGTCACTTTTTCATCTTTTTGGCTACAAATATTAATAGATTAATCTTGTTATCAATGTCCAAGTCTAAGATTGCAGAATCCAATCAGAATAAAAGGAAACTTCAAATTGGTATTACTACAAATACAAACTTTAAACTGGTCTTTGCAAATAAAGTCAAAATTTCCAATAATCCTAGTGTGTGCTTCCACATATTATGACATGTTTTTGAAAGGCAACTAATAGTGAAGACTAAGCACCAATTAATCAAACAAACATCAAGTTCTCGAGCTCATAATCAGCATTCACAGCAAGAAAATCACTCAGAATTTTTAAGAAAAAGTGTTATGGCTTGAAGCGGTGGAAGAAGCGTAGCTTTAGGGTTCCAAACTCATCTCATTACCACCGAAAATCACTCAAAATCTCACACTCAACATCAAAATGCAAAAGATCAGCAGAACTCATAACATGAAAATCACTCAAAATGTTGAAGAAAAAACGTTTAGGTTCCAATTGGGTTACCTTCACGGAAGAAGATAAGCCAGGATCCAACTAAGTTGTAGTGAAAGCCAGGATCAGCGAAGCTGAGAGCACGATCGGAAAAGTGGAGAACGCAACTGAGAAGACAATCGGAGAAGTTGACAGCATACGACGGAGAAGTGGAGAACCAGAAAGTATCGCGCGATTTCTCAGTTTTTCTGTTGAATCGAAGCTTCACATTGTTAATTTCTGCGCGATTTCTCTGTTTTTGTGTTGATTTCTGCTGAATCGAAGAGAAAAGAAGTTGAATCGAAGAGAAAAGAAGTTGAATCGAAGAGAAAAGAGAAAGAAGAAGACGAAGGTAAGCGTGAGTGTGAGAGAGAAGTTTCGAAGAGAATGGAAATTCACGATTATAAGTTTTAAAAACAAAAGATTTTAAAAAAACTTTTCAATTTTTTAAAATTTTAAATAATAATAAAATAAAAGAAACTTTCCTGCGAACAGGGGTTCTTTGGAAATTTCGCAGGAAAATCAAAATTTTCCTGCCAACTAAAATACGCAGCAAATGTTCTATAAATCTAGGTCAAAAAATTCCTGCGGAAACTTTCCACAGCAAATTCCGCAGGTAATAGCGAATTTTCTACTAGTGTATATTGCTTGTTTAATTGTGTGTTGCCACGTCAACTTTGGTCTACACTTTTGGAGTGTGCTACGCCTGACTCTGTTGCAGCAGTGCTGCCGTGGGTGCAGAAGCTTTATCATCAAATAGGGATTGTTATTCCTATCATGTTATGGACCTTGTGGTGTGCAAGAAATAAACACCAGTGTAAAAATGACATTAAAGAGCACCATTTAGCATCGGTTGTTTGAACAACCGATGTTAAATGTTGAACCGGTGGCAATTTTGCAATTAAGCCAACAACTTAAGTTTTCAGTTAGACTTTTAGCATCGGTTGTTTTAACAACCGATGTTAAAAGTGCTTACCTTAGTCATATAACATCGGTTGTCTTAGTAACCGATGTTATATGTCTCTAATAAACCAAAACGCACAACCCTTTTTGTCTTCTTCGTCGTCCTCTCTCCCTTACTCTCTTTCTTGCAGAACCCTCTTTGGCAACCCATCCTCTTCATTCCTGCGGAAACCCATCCTCTTCCTTCCTGCGGCGACCCATCCTCTTCCTTCCTGCGGCGACGACCCATCGTCTTCGCGTTGCTACTTACTCGCATCATTGAACCTCCGTCGTAGGGACATCGTTGTTGTTTGTTTTGAGGTAAGGTTCTTAACTTCTCCTATTTCTTCGATTCTGATTTATATACCGAGATTTGTGCCTGTTCTTGAGATTTTCGCTTCTTTCTTGATATTTTTCTATTTGTTCTTGATATTTTTCTATTTGTTCTATTAGCGAACAAATATTGATTGATTGGAAGAAAAAGATGACGGTGGATCCAACGCTGATGCTGGTGTTGGTGTTCATCATCAGTATCTTCACTTTGGCCATCAACGGTGACACAGATCCAAATGATGGTCAGTGCCTTCTTTTGATCTCATTCTCTCTTTGTGTCTTTGCATTGTGCTGGTGTTAGTTAAGACTACTTCTTTCTTTGTCACTTTCCCTTTTGTCTACTTCTTTTCTGTGTTTTTTGTTTTTGTTTTTAATCATCGTTTTCTGTGGACAGAGTTGTGTCAATTTCTTAGCAAATTAGTTTGATTTGGTTAATGTTTTTGTTTTGTTTTTATTGGTTCTTGTTTTACTGGATTAGTGTCTAGTTTTCCAGCTGATCTGTTGAGTTGAAAAGGTTAATTTTGTAGACATACTGTCTGTTCTGACTGCTTGTGTGACATGTGCCTTATATGTTAATGATTTTAATGAATTGGATTTTCTGATTTTTTGTGTTGTGCTTTATATGCTAAATGATTTAAATGAATGGAATTTTTGTTGTTATGGGTTTTGTGTTGTGCTTTATATGCTCTAATAATGATTTTAATGAATGAATTTTTTGTTGTTGTGTTTGAGCTATGTGCTCTGTGTGGTAGGTAGTATGTCAATGCAATATAACTTTTTTTGGTGAAATATAACTTCACCAATGAATGGTGGTGCAGATAGGTACTCTATATATCTTAAAATTATGTAAAATGAATGGTCGATACAAATTTCCATTACATATGTCTGTGGTTTGCCAACTAGCTTCTTGTGAATGTTCAATGCAGCTGCCTCTTTAAAGGTTATGTTTCAAAGTATGAACTCACCACATCAGCTAAATTGGCCTGTCGATGGTAATGATCCATGTGGACAGTCTTGGAAAGGCATCACTTGCTCAAACAACCGAGTCACAAAAATGTGAAGTCACAAACACAATCTCTATCACTTTATATAACTTGATTGTTATTGGTTTTGTTTCTGACGTCTGATGATTTTTTTATTTACTTCTCATCAGTAAGTTACCTGGTCTTGGACTAACTGGATCCTTGGGTTACCAGCTACAGCCCTTGTCAGCCGTGACAACCTTGTAAGTTGATGGTGTCATTGATCAGATATCCACTTTTCTATGTTTTATTATTATTATTATTATTATTATTATTATTATTATTATTATTATTATTATTATTATTATTATTTCTTCGATTCTGATTTATATACTGAGATTTGTGCTTGTTCTTGAGATTTTTGCTTCTTTCTTGATATTTTTCTATTTTTCTATTTGTTCTTGAGATTTTGGTAACATTTAAAACATTACACTTTATACTATCTCTGTCACATTTTATTTGTCGTTTAATTTGTCTCATTTTAATCATCATTTTTGCAATTACAGGTAGTTGTGAAAGAGGAAGATGATATGGTTAATTCGTCAGATATATTTGCTTATATCAGTGGGGTGAACTCCTTCAAATGCAACTATTCAGATGTTGCAAGTAAGTAGACTTCTTCTGCTAGTGGAGTTGAATTTCAGTCTGTTATGAGCTTTATTATTTAGTTACCAAGTTTCCCATTGTTCAGAAGATTGGACTTGAATTAGAAAATTATGCAGGTCACACTCAATGCTGATAAGAAATGCTTCTTAATCCTTTTCAACTAATGTGTTTTGGTTTTCAAACAATGAATTGTTATCTCACTTAAAACATGCTGTCATCGCATTCATCATGTAGGATTGGAAGACGGAGAGATACAAAGATATAATCAAGTCTGGACTGTGAGTCTGGACTTTTAATATGATGTTATCTTAATAATGTCTTGGCAGAGAGATTGAAAAATTGAAGCTTGCTGATATGACTTGCCGACAAGGAGTTATTGAAGTAGCTAAGATGTAAGTAGCATGCTTATTGGCCTTAGTATTTGTTGTTGCTTAGTTATTGTATTCTTAATATGAAACTTGCCCAATTTAAAGGTAAGGTGGATGTGCTTTTAGTTACTTTTATATGAGGGCAGGATTTTGTTTCAGTTTCTCTCTAAGAGACCAAAAGTATAGTTTGGTCTATTTTTGATTTTATTGAGTTGGGTAAATGAGGTTTTTTTTAGTATAACAAATCCTCAGATTTTATACCTCTTGACATGAATGATATAGTGCCTTTTGAAGGCAATGCCTTCTTGTTGGCTATTCTATCAGGTGCTTTATCTTTTAAGATTGCAAGTGAAGATGATCATTGGTGTGGATCTGATTTGCAAGTGTATTTTGATTATATGTTTCTGGTGTCTCTTTTTTTTTATTTGACACTTAAATCTTTTATCTTATATTACACTATAAGTATGCTAGTTGTATTGAGAAAATGAAGAGCCGGGCACCACTTATTGATTTTACTCACTTGGATTGATGGAAAAGGAGATTTTACTCACTTATTTGTTCATCTTGCTCTTTCAGCTATCATGGCACTTGTTCCAAAGATGGATTTAGATTCTGTTTACGAAGACAAGAATGAAATTGCAACAGCTGTTCAGAAACAAGTTGGAAAGGTATATTTTATATATTGTATAATTAGATTAGATCCCTCCTTTATGTTAATTTGCTTATTGTTTTGTCAAATAATATATAAGAAGTGATAATTAATTTACTTTTCTACTACTAGGCTATGTCTGCTATTGGATTTGAGATACTCCAGACTTCTATTTATGGCATTAGGCTAGATGAGTCTGTGAAGAAAGCCATGAATGATGGTATGTTTTTCTTGTACAGACACTTATTTTATAGCTAAAGATTTATGATATTTTATGATTTATATATAACACTGTTTGCTCTTTACAATATTGTTTTTCAACAACCACAAAAAAAGCTGTGAAACTTAGGGTGGATGCAAAGGAGAAAGCAGAGGCAGGGAAGATGTTGCATCTTAAGATGGCAGAAACTGCTGCAGAATCAAAGTATCTGATAGGACTTGGAATGGCTCGTCAGTGTCAGGTTATAGCAGATGGAGTGAGTGACAACAACAACAAATTAGGTTTCCCTGAGAAGCCATTGGATACATCAGGTTCCTTCAAGGTTCCTTCAAGGTCAAATTGAGGTAATATTTCTCCTCTTCTCCCAAGCTATTCAGATAGTACTAGCATGCAGTTAAAGTTTGATGTTTGTTTCTCTCCAAAACATTCTTTTGTTATGGGAGTTATAAAATTTTATTCCACTTTGTTGCAGGCACTCAACTCTCCTTACTTGGACACTGCATCAAAAAACATGAGGAATCATCAGTCTGTGAGTACCCATTTCCCAATGTCACAAACACAAACACACACATAGTATGCTTATTGGCCTTAGTATTTGTTGTTGCTTAGTTTTTGTATTCTTAATATGAAACTTGCCCAATTTAAAGGTAAGCTGGATGTGCTTTCAGTTACTTTTATATGAGGACAGTTACTTGCCCAATTTAGTGTTCTGTAAGTTTTTGACATTTTGTTGTGTCTTTAGGATGTTATGGTCTATTAATGGATGGAGTTGGTCTGATGAATTTTCCTACCTGTCCTCAAGAAGCCCTATTGTTGCAGAAGGTGTTTTCTACTTCTTTTTGTTAAAGATTGCATTGTTAGAGAGGCCTGTTACTACTAGTAAAGGCTTAGCTAGTCAGTTGTGAGCTAATTAGGGAGTCTATGCATAATATTCTTACATATATGCAATCCTTTGAAATAGATGTGTAGTTGTTGGTTTTATAATTCTGAGTCGTGAGTACTAATATTAATGATCTATTATGTGTAGTTGCAGGAATTGTGCATTGGTGTGAAAGTGCTCCTGGAGTCACTCTTACACTTGTAAAAGCAGTTGAGGTAATCTTTTCCTTAGTTACCACATTCAAAAATTTAAACTGTATGTGGAGTCTATAAGATATAAAGGAACTGATATATTACTGATTTGGTTTCTTTTACCATAATCATTATGTGGTACTTAGAATTGAAAGGGCTTAATTTCATGTTCCAGAAGCATCCAAGACTGATGACGTTTCATTGATCTCACTGAAAATTTCTAACGGGATTGCAGATTTCTTAGAGTTGGCACTGCAATTTGGAATGATTATGATGTTTGCTTGTGTGTTCCCACCGGCATTCGCTTTTGTTGCTGTGGTACAAATGCTTTTCTCTACCTTTATTTTTTTGTACTTGCTTTCAAAAGCTTATTTGGCCCTATCTTATGATATAAGTACTTGTGTAAATGTATGAAGGAGCTAACGGAAGTAGTTTCTAATATTTCCAGAAGCTGTTTTCAGCTTATTTTCTTAAACTATTAAAGAATGCCTTAGAGAAACAACTTATACGAAACTTATGTGGAGTTTCCCCAGTTTTCTCCTCTATTGCAGAAACAGTTAATACAAAAGCATTTATACATTAAGTGGTTACTAAATAAGTGCTTAATTAAGTTTTGCACTCAAACAATCCCTTGTTGGCCTTCACTGTAGCTATAAATGCTCTTTAATTCATTGAGCTTTTGTGAAATGTCATATTGTTAACAACTCAGTCCCTCTCTGTTCAGAACAACATTATGGAAATCAGGACAGATGCACTGAAGCTACTAGCAATTTTTAGGCGGCCTGTTCCTCGTGCTGCTGCAACAGTAGGAGCCAGGCTTAACATACTTCAGGTGTTTATTTTATAGAACTATGGAAGGTGCTGTCAATTATTTTTTTGATTGGAGGATATCTTCATTTTGCAGTTTGACAGTGATGTATTACACTGACAGACTAAGGTGTTGTTTTCTTATTTCCTAGCTTAAGAAACATCATTATGTGAGTTAACCTTGTAGCATATAAACCAACCATATTATGTCTCTTCTATTTGCAGGGTAAAGCTATGGTTTCTATTGGAAGTCCATTTGATCCGGTTGATCTAGTTGATTCAATTATGCAAATCAATATTTTCATTTCTATTATAGTTGTTCTCTTTATTCAATATGCTGTTTAAAACTAGAGGAAGATTGATGGAATTTTGTGTAAGAAATTTGAAGAACTTATAAGATTAATAACTTGTATTGTATGATATTAAATTTCAATAAATTTCAATAGAATTTGAAGTATTTTGTTTGTGTTATGGTTGTTTTACATGCTTTCGCAAAATTGGTAAAGTAGGAAAGACATTCTAAATTGTGTTATGGTGGAGTATTAATCCATTCGATCGATATGAATTAAAAATGAACAAAATATAAAAAGACTGGACATTTAGCATCAGGTTGTTTCAAACAAGCGATGCTAAATGTCATTTTTTTATCAAGATAATGACATTTAGCAGTGGTTGTTTCAAACAAGCGATGCTAAATGTCATTTTTTTTATCAAAAGTGACATTTAGCATCGGTTGTTCCAAACACCGATGCTAAATGTCCTGGAAATGACTTTTAGCATCGGTTATTTGAAACAACCGATGCTAAATGTCATTTTTCTGGACATTTAAATGTCCTGGAAATGTCTTTTAGTATCGGTTATTTGAAACAAGAGCTCTGGTATGGCTAAGTGTTTCGCCCATTTGCATTTTGCACGCGGTTTGAATCTCGTTTAAGGTTGTTTTCATTTTATTTCATTAGCTAACCTATTTTTCTCAAAAATAATTCCGAAAAGAGTTCTGGTAGGGATCGAATCACGATCTTTAAGCATGGGGCAAGGTGAAATTTACCATTTCAACAACATAAACATTTGTTCACAAATAGGCAAATATTACTCATATATTACTCTCAACTTTGGCCCTCCTAAAAATTCCGGTCAAAAAAGTGTATTCTTAGTATTTTGTTCGATTGGACTGAGATACTTTTTCAACTAATTGGGCGTGTGCTTTCGTAATTGGGCTTATCGACGGATTTTGTTTTAATTGGGCCTGACGTTTTCCGCATAAAACAGTTGGAAAGCTCTTTCGTGGGTACTTAAGCGACCTTCAATACTAGTTTCTTTCCTCTAGTTGTAACTTGTAACATCCCAAATACAATTGATCATTTCCTAATATATCAAATGATACGAACACCAAGAAACAATCTTAATCTTAATAATTATAAACCATGAATGTGACACCTAGGCAGTCCACATCACCAGACAAAAAATATTACGTAATTGATGACAAAAGACCATGTCAGCAATCATTGTCCAGTAGACAGCCACGTAATCAACTCATAAATTAAAAATCGACATTAATTAATTTACCAATAAAAACCGTGGGTTAGCAACATAAATGCAATTAATGAGTGAGAATCAATACTTACCATTTCCACGGCTCCATAGTCAACCATTATAATGTCTCTAATCAAATTCAAAAATTTAAACTTCCTAAAATGATAAACTCCCTCTAAAATCGAAAAAACATTTGAAAATGAGAATTAATCGGAAATTCAAATTCAAAAGTTAGTACAAACAGCTGATTTCAATATTATGATCTTTGCCAAAAAAAAATATTATGATCAAATTGGGACTAATAACATTAATACACATGCCTATTTCATGGTTTCCGGTTATTTTGATTCAAAAATCGATTTATTGTTCAAATTAAAACATCAATTTAGGAAATAATATTCTAGCTATTTTAGGACTAATAACATTAATACACATGCCTATTTCATGGTGCTTTTTATGAATTTTGAATTTCAAAAAACTATCATTAATATCATATTATGTCAGATCCATATCAATTTTGAATTTCAAAAAAAAAAATCATGAATGTATGTGATTTTCCTCCTATGTACTTCCAGTATATGGGGCATTTTTCTGGCCATATTCATCCATACTATTTTACACAGTTAATTATATTAATCTTATTTCCTTATTTGCAAGAAATGTGTTCTGTACAAACAGCCTTAATCCAGATTCATATGATCCTACGGTTTTTTTATATAAAGGCACCACATTCCCCAAATCTCATTCATCGAAAGCAGCCATCCTAACCAACTATTGAACTTTTTGATCGAGCACCACATTTCCTAACATGGGAGGAAACAACTTGCATGCACTTGATCCCCTTGATTTGCCGACATTCCATCTACCTCCGCCATCACTTTGATCAAAGAGATTAAAAACGAGAAAGAGGAGACCAGGCAACCTTAACACTCCTATTAGATATGTTGCATTACATTTACCACGCCATTTTCTATTCTTATTAGAGTACTACTTCAATTGTTAAGTTCAATTTGAGTCATGTTTGTCTCATTTTAGTTTGTTTCAAGTACTATTTCAATTACATACATTGTAATCCCGTATGGTTACTGGGTTTTTCCTACTTCAAATAATAGAATGTTTGTTTGGATATTAACACTTGATTCCTATTTGCAAGCCAATAGGATGTCTCTATTGATTTTTTTTATTTCTATATACTCTTATTATTTTACATGCAATCACCATAGTAAGGATTACGAAATGAATTACTAACCTTTGATGCCCCCTTTGAGAAGAATTATATTGCTTGCAAGCCTCATTGTCCACCGTCGCGATGCGATACACCTGTATTGGGTGATAAAAGTTACATGAATATCAACATTAGAAGTCCAACTAGCAAGTTGATTTTTCAAATTTGAAGTTACTTACAAGAACATTTGTAGTTATTTGGTTTAGTAGACACTTTTTTATTTACAATATTTTATCCTCTTATAGCATTTGTCTTTATGGGATGGAAATTTTTGAAAACAATGATGGGGCATAATCTTAGCTCTCTACAAGGTGGTTTAAGTCAAATTACTAATGTTGGAAGGGTTTCCATCCAAGAAGAGTTTGTTGAGGTTCTTAAAATTTCAATTTATTTATTTAGTTTTTTTAAATGAACTGCAGTATTGGGCATTGTAAGGATTATGACCTAATTTGATAATAAAAAAATAATTTTGGGCAAAAATGTATCTAGGTTGTACTGGGTACAGGATGTGGAGGATTGTAGTATTATCAAGAGGCCCAGCAACAATGATGAGGGTACCTTCATGGGTAAAAGACAGTCATTGCTCCAGCACGTACAGTGACAAGGATAACTTTATGATATAAGGTCTTATTTTAATCGCAAAACTAGAAATAGATGATTTGACATGGGATTGTGTCAGAAATATCAACAGTTGAAGTAGTATAATCATATACTAATACCTCAGTGTGGTATAACACATATTAGTCATTATCAAAGACAACAAAATAAGACTTAGCCTATTGGTTCAAAAAAGAAAGTGAGGGGAAAGAAAGGTAAGGAAAAGGAAAGAAATAGAGTACACAATGATATGTTTCTCTTCTTTTGTTTGATAGGAGATAAAGCAATAGGAAAGAAAAGTGTATGTATAAAATGACAAAACTAACCTTTAATAAAAAAGTAAAATATTTTTTATTGTACTACATTAATTTTAGTGCAAGGTTAAATATGTCATTTACATAAAAAGTTGTGTTTTCCCTTACTTTTCTTCTCAAAATAGGACCCACTAAAACTTTTCTCTCCTTCCTATTTTATAAGGCAACCAAACAAAGAAAAATGGTATATTCCCTTACTTTTCTTTCCTTTCCTTTCTTTTCTCTTGGTTTGCATGGCCTACCAAACACACCATTAAAAATCTCGAATTGACATACATTTATCAGAAAGTTATTAAAGTTATTAATATATGCTCCGGTCTAAGAAGTGTGCTATTATTTGTTTACTCTCTAAATGTGCAATATGCATAACTACTACTCCATTCGTTCCCGATCTTTGGTACTTTTGGCCTTTCATTTTTGTTCAAAAACAATGGTACTTTTAAAAACCCAGTGTAGAATTCTCCCAATTTTTCCAAATATACCCTTTATATTTTTGAGTCTTTCAGAGTCCCAAAGTATGAATTAATTGTCTCAAGACTCGTTTATTTTGATTAAAATTATCCCAAGACAACTATATATAAATGGGGTATTTTAGTATTTAGCCAAGGAAAATTAATGGTACCTTAATATGTGTGTAACAAACCAAAAGTACTAAAGATTAGGAACGGAGGGAGTAGCATGGGTTTGGCACTATGGTATACAAATATTTTGATAAATTACATATGTTATATATTATGTAAATACTATGTGCTTTTTATATATACAAATATAAATACTATGCGTAAGTTTCTTTAATATGTAAGTGTCTTTAATATTTTTTTCATCTTATTTAAAAAGGATGTTTTAAATAAGATTAGGTATTACACCAATTAAGTATCTAATTGGTGAACCACTAATATTGACAATAGGATATACTCTAATATTTCATAAATGGTTGACATTTAATACTGGCCGAATCAATCCTTACTGTTCTTAGTATTTTACACAATATCTTACGGTCAATTTTAATAGTATACCAGTGAGGGACAAAAAAAAGGTTCCTTAGGAAGATTATGTCACTACTTATTTTAGATACAAATTTAAGTAGAACACTTTGATACTCTACAGTTTTGTTGGGTACGTGTCCAACATCCAATCAGTTAATGACATAACATTTTTTTTATAATTTATTAGTTTAAAATAAATTTAAATCTTAACTCAATTTTGCCTAGAGGTCTCGATACCCAACAAAATTCAAGGATATCATATAATAATCATACATACAAATTGTATATAAAAAAATAAAATATCAAAGAACAAATTAATTTGGATACCATTGAAAATTAAGTTATTAAATAAGTCAAATATAATAATCAATCAGGATATCTTAATAATAACTACGTATATTTTGTGTTTTTATATATTGTTTTATTCCATGGGTGTAAGAGAGGAACAAACCATTACAACCAGCAATATCCCATGTTTTTAATTCATAATTAACACTAAGTTATAACTAAGCTTCAGCTTTTTTCGTACCACTACTTAACAGAATCCCAATATCGTGTTTATGTTTTAAATTTGAATAACTCAATATACATATATAACTTTTTTTATATTAATTATTAATACATAATTATAAACATCCAAAATAAATAAACACAATACTTTAAACACACACATATATATTTATATACATACAAATTTATTAATTAAATATTTTAAAATTAAATTAAAAAAAAACATGTATACCCGTGCAGCGCACGGGTCATACATACTAGTATAATATAGAGTGAGAGGAGGTAACTATTCATCACTCAATTAATGAGTGCAATTGTTGATCACCCAAATGTGTAACTGACTTAGGGGTGCAAAAAAAACCGCTCCCGCGGGTACCCGTGGGTAATACCTGTGATGGGCACGAGGCGGGTCCCTTAACGGGTACCCACGGGCATTTAAAATACCCATCAATAAATGGGGCGGGCCCGAGTAATGAGGTACACGTACCCGCGGGTGCCCGTAGCATATAGACATAATTACCGTCATATATAAATAGAAACCCTAAAAATTACTCTCACTGTCTCACACAAACAATACAAGCACCATTCCCACTCCCACTCCCTCCCACTTCCAACGCTCCATCTCCATCCACTCACCAGTCACCACTACCAGCGTTGTACGCTCCGACCACCGCCCACCGACCAACAGCACCGTCATCAAGCAAGGTACGATTTCTTTCCCTTTTCTCTCCCTTTCTGTTCCGATTTCGTTCCCTGTTTGGGTTCTGATTTCGTTCCCTGTTTTGCTTCTGATTTCATTCCCTGTTTTGCTTCTGACTTCGTTCCCTGTTCTACTGTTTCGCTCCCATTCAAACAGCACCGTCCATCAAACAACACCGTCAACATTCAAGCAAGGTACAATTTCGTTACTGTTTTGATTTTGCGATTTCTTTCCTTCTATTTTGATTTTGGTAGTTTGCGGTTTTTGTTTACTGTTTTCCATTCAAGCATTGTCTACTGTTTCCTTTCTGTTTTGATTTTGCGATTTCTTTCCTTTCTGTTTTGATTTTGCTAGTTTGTGATTTCTTCTTGTTTGCATAAGACTGGTAGTGTTTATTTAAATCTGAGTGATTTTGCAAAATAAAAACAGATTTAAATCTGGTACTGGTAGTTTGCGTAAGCATTGGTAGTCTGGTATACCGAACAAGTGTTTATTTTTTTTTTGACGTGAACAAGTGTTTATTTAAATCTGAGTGATTTTGGTTTGTAAACTTAGGTCAACAAAGAAATAAACTTCAGTTTCTATAGCATAGCTATCATGCTAGATCACATAGATAAATTTTAGTCCATTTTGGTTTATTTATTTGTTGACCTAAGTTTTCTTTGTTTACTGAACAATTATGCTAAAACAAATTTATATTGTTATGCTTTGTTTAAACATCTTGCTAAAGCAAATTTATTTATTTGTAGGATGTCTACTGAACATACCTCTACCCCTATGGAAATTGGAATTAATCCGGCTGAATCCAATGTGGGTGAATCAAATGTGGGTGCTCCTTCTATAAATGTAGAAACAACTTCTGCTCCTCATGATGAAATTGAAAGCTCACTTCCACCTGATTTTGAAGGTGGTCAGAGAAAGCTAACTTCAAATGTTTGGAATCATTTTAAAAGGCAAAAAATAGATGAATAGATTGATTATTTATTGCAAGTTTTTAATTAAAGTATTTGTTTGTAGGCTCTTCCATATCAAAAGTTGACAATATTGATTTTAATAGAGTAGTGGAAGATGCTGATATTGATGATGTAAGTAACATTTCTAAAATTTAATTTCAAACTCATAAATATGTTAGTTGTTTGGGTTTTAATTTTAAGGTGGTTTTTTTTCTTCCAGGAACCAAGTGGACAAAGTTGTGCTACTTAATTGAATACTTGATGAAGTGGATTTCTATCATTGTTGTTATTTTTTTTGACAAATATCATTGTTGTTGTTTAAGTGGATTTTTATTGATATTTTGTTGTCATTTTCAATAGCTTGTGTTGTATATTTTATCCTATTATTTTGGATAATTAGTGGGTTATTATTTTTAAAGTTTCCTATTGTAATTCTAGTATTTTTTATCTCCATTTTTTACAATTATAAGTTAGTAAATAATTGATAACAAGTATAAATGAAACATCGGTAAAAAAAAGTATAAATGAAACAGTGAAACAGTGTTTAAAGCATAATTTTTACTACACTAACAAGTATCCGTGGGTACCCGTGAAGGGATAATACCCAATTAATACCCGCCATGCGGGTACGGGGCAGGCATGGGTCTCATGGGCATCTCGCGGGGCGGGTAGCGGGTAACTGGTACCCGCCCCGCCCCGTTTGCATCACTAAACTGACTACTGATCACCCCCCTTATAGAACATCTTCTAATCTTTATGCCTAATCTATGTTTGCAACCATTGATCATACAGATACCATCTCTCATAACTAACATTCTTTCTAACCTCTATGCAATCACTCATCATGCAATTGAGTTCAATATTGATTGTGAACTTGTAATGTTGATTGCAACCGCTAATCGCTCAATGGGTACAATTGCTGATCACCCAAGTATGCAACTTATGATCATACACCAACGAACAACTAGTGATCCAAATCCTAATATTTATATGTGTTTTGTACCTTGCAGTGCTGGGTGGACTGCAGTTGGTAGGCTTCATGCAATGCGAGGAGCACGTCAAATGGATCCCGGAGGGGGCACCTGCAATGCCACTCCGACGCTCAAGTCAGTATAGGGAATAGGAGAGTAGTGATTTCTAGGAATCAGAGAATGTACCTATTAATGGCAATGTGAGCCAGTATTTATAGGGAATCGTGCCCATTGTGAATCTTCGGATTGATAGAATTGATCTGAGCCATCCAAGTATGATAGTCATAACTGGGCTTGTATATTGCTGATATGGAGCGAAGTGATTGGGCCAATCCATGTCCAATTGCTGTATGGGCCTCTTGGTCCAGTCTAGAACAGTTGCCCCCCAAGTCGAGATTATTCCGGAGGATGGTCTTGGCTTGAAGGATTTTTGTTGATTTGCCAGACACGATGGCTCGTCTGCCCTGTCGGGTCGTGCCAAATATATTTGTTTGTGACGACAACATTTTTGCTTTTTATCTTGAAGAAAAAAGAAAAATGATTTCATTACTTTTTCCACCCACTATAAATAGGCGGGTCTTCATTACTTGGACCACATCTTTAAAACTTTGAGAGGAGTGGGAAAGGATAAGGTTGTTTTGGACAAGGCTTCTTGGAACCACACATTTTGAGCTTGGAGCCAGCTTCTTCCCTCTTTCTTTTGGGTAAGTGTATGTCCTCTTTCCCCTTTCCTTCATGCAAATCGTGACTTCGCAGTTTGTCTACAACCCGTGACCTTGTGGCTTGTTTGCAAACCGTGACCTTCAATTTCAGTCAAAAACCGTGAGCTTACAAGGGGCCACGCAAACCGTGACCATAACAGGAGGCCACGCAAACCGTGACCATAGGATTTATAAGCCGTGATTGTGTCACGCAGCCTTGCAAACCGTGACCTTGCTAGCCCAGACCTTCACCTTGGCGCCCAGCAGCCACAACCCGCGACGTCGCTAGCCCAAACCTTCACCTCGGCGCCATTGGCGCCCAGCAGCCACAACCCGTGACGTTGCTAGTCCAAACCGTCACCTTGGCTCCCTTGGCGCCCAGCGAGAACAAACCGTGACATTGCTCAATGCAAACCGTCACCTTGGCGCCCTTGGCGCCTAACACCCATAAACCGTGATGGTGCCTTGACACAACCTGTCACATTGGCGCCCTTGGCGCCCAGCAGGAATAAACCGTGACGTTGCTCAATGCAAACCGTCACCTTGGCGCCCTTGACGCCCAGCACCCACAAACTGTGATGTTGCCTTGACACAACTCGTCACCTTGGCGCCCAGCAAGAACAAATCGTGACGTTGCTCAATGCAAACCGTCACCTTGGCGCCCTTGGCGCCCAACACCCATAAACTGTGATGGTGCCTTGACACAACCCGTCACCATGACGCCCTTGGCTCCCTGCAGGAACAAACTATGACGTTGCTCAATGCAAACCGTCACCTTTGTGTCAACAAGTTTTTATTTTCATTCTGACGCTTGTTTTGCCCACTTTCCTGCAGGTTTGAGTGATGGGTAGAACGAAGGAGACTGTCCGGGTTCATGGGTCATATCGTGGTCCCCTTTATGCCATAGAGCAGGCTGGTTGGTCTATAGGGGGGATCGTCTGAGATATGTGATAATATTGTGCCTCTTGAGGAGTTAGGAGTACCTGGCTTTATTGTGAGTTCTTCTTCGGATGATGAAGCTGAGCTTCGGTCTGACCTTGACGAGGTGGAGATTGGCGGTATCAATTATGATTGGGTTGCTTTAAGTGTCTGAACTGTTAGGAGCATCTATCTCCCGGGAACAAATCCTCCTCGCTTCATTAAGGAAATACTTGGGAAAGCCTGGCAGGTACGAAGCGGTGGACCCAAATGACAGGATTTACCGGCTTCCTGAGGGTCGAAAATTTATGATGTACCATTGTGTTGTCAGTAAGATGAGAATCTCTCCCTTCTTTACCCCATTTCAGCTGGACATTCTGAATTATCTGTATATAGCTCCATCTCAACTTCACCCAAATGCGTGGGGTTTTTTGAAATGTTTCGAACTTGTGATAGCGGCTATGGGAAGGAGGTGTTCACTAGAAGTCTTTTTTACTATCTTTGAGGTTCAGAGTCGACGAGAACGTTCCGAAGGTGGTCCTCGATACGAGTTTGTAACATTGAAATGTCAATCTAATTATGCATTCTTTCAAGTGCACTCTGAAAGTCAAAGGGATTGGAAGATTAAGTATTTTTACCTCGTTCCTTCGAGCCCAAAGGCGGTGCGCAGCATGGGTGTTTTTGACGAGGAAGGGTCCTTAGTCATGGATAAGTTTCACTTAGGCTGGTGTAACATTGACGCTGATCGAGTCAGTCGGTATTATCGTGTCCCTTTGACTCAGTTATCTTCTTCTGAGTTGAGGACCTTGAACTTACTCGAGGCTGTCGTTGACCATTTGACTACCAATCCTCAAAAAATTTTACGCGAAGAGCTGTCTCGCGCTACATCTTTTCATGATGCTGTTGAGACCTTAGCTCGCTTGCATTAGCTTCTTTATGGTTTGTCATGTTGCTAACTTCTCTTATTTCCCTTTTTCAGATTCAATGGCTGCTCCGCTTTCTTTCGATGAGATACTCTCTTTGTCCCCTGGAAAGAAGAAAACTCAAGGTGCGGAGCTTGATGATGGAATTAGTCCTGCAGCCACTGCATCCGCTGTTGCCCGTCCCTCCAAGGGAGGGCATCTTAGCTTAGGAGCACCTCGTCGGGCCGGAAAAGATGTCTCTGGGGCACCGAGGGTTCCCATTGAGGCTCGTGGGAAAGGAACTTGCGATGGCGTGGCCACCGTGACTTCTGGGATGCAGGCTAAATCCAAGCGTAAGAAGGATTCTAGCAAGCCCTCCTCTCCTGCTAAGTGTCCCTCTCCTGAGGTAGTTCAATCCCATATTGAATTTTCGCCTAATCAACGTGACCACTTTTTGGAGCATCCTTTCGAGTTCATGACGCGCATGGTCAGCATTGGGCCGGATCTGCATGCAAAGTGGAGGGCTGAGAAAGGTCAAGGTTTAGGTGGTTTCCTTGAACTATTCTAGTATGTTGCATGTTTCTACATCTTTGTGTTTTTTGAAGGAATTCCCCCATGCTTCTGGGCTTATTTACTCCCACGTCAACTTGGAAGAGACTTCCTTTCTTGAGGCCATCTTTCATCCAAAACAGTCTTTGCTTGTCTTCCAGGTTTTGAACGCATGCTGCCTCTTGGTTGAAACGTTCTATGTACTCCCTTAGAGTCTCGTCCTCCCGCTGCCTGACTACCCTTAGGACCTTTTCTGATTTGGGCTTCAGTTGGGAAGCCGTGAAACGAGCTGAGAACATTCTGGCCAGCTGACTCCAAGAAGCGATCGAGTTTGGCTTCAGCTCTTGGAACCACTCTAATGTGGAATTCTCAAGAGTGAGAGGGAAAATCTTACAGTGAACAGGTTCTCTGGCGCCCCTGTAGCGCATCACCAAGGAGATATGCGCGAGATGGCGGTCTGGGGTCCCTCGGGACTGGGCATTCATCCACCTTTCTAGTGAAGGGTCCTTCGTTGGAGAAGAAACTTGAATTGTGGGGTGAGTAGTCTCTGAAGTCATTGTCTTGGTACCCACGCCGGTCGAGGGATCTCCTCGACGGTGATCCTCGGTGGCGCCTCTTGTGTACCTTTGCCCGGCTTCTAGACCTTTCGCGAGAGTTGGAGGAAGCATGTGAGGAAGTTCTGGAGGGAGATTCATCTGGACAGTAGGTTCCATCCGGGGAGGATGGAGGTGTGTTTGGAGGTGAGCCTGATCTATGGCGCTTATGACGCCGAGGGGGTGAGCGGTGCACATGCTTCCGCCTTGGGGGGGAGCGATGGGAGTGATGCCTTTGAGGGGGAGAACGGTGGTGTCTTGATACCACGGTCGTCTGAGTAGGGGTTCCCCAGTAGGGCGGAGGCTGTTCGGGCATGGAAGCTACACGCCTTTCAATCTGCCTAAGGCGTGCTTCCTACTGCAGCATAGTCTGAGTGCGGTTGCAGAGGAGATCCAAAAGTTGATTCACTGTTGAAGGTTGCACCTGCTCCTGGGGGGAGCCTGTCTGTGCCGCCTGGACGGGGGTGCCTTCGTCAGGCTGGGAAGCAACATAGCCATCAGGCGTACCCTCTTGCTGTGGTGCAGGTATGCAATGCTTCTAACTCGGGGTCTACATCTGGGAGCCATAGGTGAGCAAGGAAAGGTTAAAAAAAACAAAAGATATCTCCCACTATGGTCGCCAATGTTCTGTACCTTGCAGTGCTGGGTGGACTGCAGTATATATATAAATTGAACTTTTGTTCTTTTTCATGTTAGCTTCTATCCTGCAAAATAAAGAGCAAATTTAAGTCAGTGATTTATATAATTAGTAATAATTGCTCTAATCAAGACCTGAAAATACTCCTAAAAAATGCACTAAATTGGAGTTTATCAACTCTCCCACACTTAACTTTTGATTGTCCTCAAGCAAATTTTCTAGCTTCATAATTTTTTTCAAATACACAATAGAGACAGCCAAATAAGGGACCCAAAATTAGAAGCACAATGACAGACAATAGACAATATAGCACATATGAGGTGTCAAAAAGTTGCCCAATTAGAGGCTCATGTCCCTGAAAATTACATTTCTGTGAACAAAGGCACTTGCTCACAATCTCTCTAAGTGTTTAGGGACTAGGGACAATATACACTCAAGTTTCAACAAAATGCACATTACCATAAGTTTGTAATTTGACCAAATCTCCACTAAATAGTTCACATGCATGCAAAAGATGGGGTTTCATGGGTTGTAATGGGGCCAGGGTGAATTCATGCAGGGTAGGAAATAAGAAGGAAGGGATAATCAAAGGGCTAAAAAAAACAATAAATAAATAGTAACCTTTGAAACCAAATATGGAGCTCCTATCTATTTTAAAATTTTTGTCCAAACTCCAAATTAATTTCACTTCCATTCTTCACTCTTCTTTTTCCTATTGAGTCGACTCTTTTTTATTTGCTTTTTGTTCTTGAGTAGACTCTTTTTCTATATGCCCTTTGGCTCTTTCATTCTTTTGATGCACCTTTTCCTTTTTTTTTCAAATTTTCTTCCTATTTTTTTTTGGAGGAAGATGTAAGTACATGAAAACTCATATTTTGTTTCCTTTGTAGGAGAATATTCTTGTAAGCACGTGATTCACTCTTCTTTTTTTTGACAAGATAGACAACTAAAGTATAGGACAAAATTTCAGTCCTAACAATATAGACAACTAAAAATATAGGACGAAATTGTAATTTTCAATAGTTATTCCACATTTAATTCCAAATGGTTACCACAAACAAAAAAAAAGAAAAATTATATCTGGGTACCAAAGAAAAAAATATAACAATTAAGCTCAAATGGGGCAACTAAGGGATAAATTCAACAAACAAATCTGAGGCCAGAAAAATACCTAAATTCCCCAAATCTTTTTACATGATGCAAATCAATTTTCGCCTTAAAATGGTCAAAAGACAAATTCTAGAATGTAGCAAATTGGGAAGCATGCTCATAGAAAGAAAAGGGGTAAAAATTTATGATTTAGTATCAATCCCATTATGAAGGCTCAGATCTCACATTTAGAAGCTAGTTCACAAAAAGTACTCAGGAGGGACAAATGCTAATTATCAGCTTCCTAAGGACATCCTCACAGTTACAATTAAGCACAAGTCTGTCAAGTAAATTAATTATGGGATCCCCTAAAGGAAAAATCTCTATTTTTTTTTCAACTTGAAGCATAAGTCGCTAAAATAAGCCAGAAAAAATGCTATCACCATATACAGTGGGTATGTGCATTAATAGAGATGAATTGACAAAGTAAACTCTCCTCCCCCACACTAGTATGAAGCATGGTCCTCAATGCAGAATATTCAAATATGAGCACAAATAAATAAATGAGAGAGAGTAAGAGTGACTTCCCTGAGAGAGCTTGCAGTCTGAGCTTATTCCTAAAAAAAATGAAACAAATTAAAAGTAAAAATAACTGAAAATAAAACACGGGTTGCCTCCTGCGAAGCGCTTGTTTAACGTCGTGAGCCTGACGATAGTTAGTGCTTAATCAGGTGGCTCTCCAAGAGCAAATTTAACATCTAACGCAGTACACCTCCTTAACTTTCTAACCATGTGGTTCACATTGTTCTTTCTTTTTCTTCGTGGTGGATGAACTTCGACGGATGGTGAAGTTTTTATTTTATCTCCATCCACCATTATGCTAGGATCCTGCAAAATAAGACTTTTTTCCAAAAGGTCCTGCATCTTTAATTCACTAAAAATGTTAGTTTCAACCACATCATCAAAATAAGGAGAAGTTAAAGAAGAGAAAATTTCATTGGAATTTAAAGCTTTAATAACATCATCTTCTTTACCACTCCTCAAAGTTACCTTTCCCCGGTGAACCTCAATCACAGCATCACCAATGGTTAAAACAATTTGCCCAAAAATGGGCGCTTTCTCCTCTTTCTCCAAATCTAGAACCATGGGATCTTTCTCACTGTCCTCACAAATGCTCCCTTTAGTATGAGCTACTATTTTGATTTGACTCCCTTCAGTAGGAGTCTCCTCATCTTTCTTGAGAGCTTCTTCCTCCAGATTATATTCCATAGAGACACCTTCATCTCTCAAAGAAATACTTTCTTTGTATTGCTCAGCTTCTTCATTTTGGGTAGAGTTAGTTTGTGAAGGAGTTTCTTGGGCCTCTTGAGATAACAAAGCAATGAGAGTTGAGATTTTACCCTCCAAGCTTTCAAATTTGTTGTTCATGTGACCCCCCAATCTTTCAAATTTTTTATTTGTCTGCTGCATAAATTTGGCCAAGACCTCGTTTACATCCGACTTTTCCTCCTCTTGCCTTTGCATTTGTAGTGACTCATAATTATCCCAGTGGGAGGAATAAGGAGGTGGCTCATAGTCATCCCAATAGTCTGAATAAGGTTCATAAGGAGGAGAGGAAATTTGAGTCTGGCATTGAGACATATACCAATATGACTTCTCTAAATTTCTTTGTGCATCTGCCTCTCTAATGTAGTCTCCAAGACTTTTAACCATGATTTAGCCCTTTCTCTGCAAAACAATGTGAACTGCAACAGTCTCTTCGGAAAGTATTAGCAGTTTTTTTTAATATTTTTTTAGTAGGATAAAAAAAACAAAATTAAAACTAAAGCATAAAATAAAGTCTGTAGCGACCGAAAAATCCGAAGGAGGGATTCTTCGTTGTTTTTGAACAATGGAGTCGCCATCAATATTTATTTTTAGGAAAACATTGAAAAAACCTTTATTTTTGGGTTCGGGGGTCGATTAAGTGCGGGGAAGGTACTAGCACCCCGCAACGTCCTAAAAAGGTTACCTTTTAATCTAATGTGTAGAAAAATTAGTTTAAAGAAAACATTTTTATTTACCCTTTTTATTATTTGCAAGAAACGGAAAGGAAGACTTAATAAAAATTTTAGTTTTTTGCGCTTGACAGGAGTGGGCCCCCGCTCCTACGTATCTCCGGGTGCGATGGAGAAATCAAACCTACGTAGTTCTCGGATAGAAAATATTTGTGTGTTGGTATTTTTTATTTATTGAAAAGTTTGCGAAAACTAGAGGCCGCTCATGGTGACCAAACAGATAAATCCAGAGTGGTCACCACTAATGGCTTATTCGAAAAAGAAAGTGTTTACAGCGTTCAAACGAGCTGGGCCCAGAGTGAACGCTATAAATACCCGGTTTGCGATCGAGCGTTTTGTTTGAAAAATACTTACTGGGAAGCGTGATTTTTTTTTTTAAAAAAGGGAGTTGAGATTACGTTTATATTCTATTAACTGAAAATTTCTTGAAGTTTAGGCGGGTGTTTGCGATGACCAAACGAATAAGTTCAGAGTGATCACCGCTACTAATCCGCTTTGAAAAAAGAAGGTTAGCCCTATCGGTCAAACAAGCTAAGCTCAGAGTGACCATTAGTAACGACCTATTTTTTTTACGCGAGTTTGATTGTTTGAAAAAAAGAAAAAAAAACGGTTTGGAAACATTATGGCGTAAATAAAAGCGGAGTGAGTTATAATTAAAAAGGTGGGTGCAATTAACAGGGGTGTTGTATTAAATGGAAATGGGTGGTGGGCTTAGTAGCAGCCCAAAACTGAGTATTTGGGTTTTTGGACCCTTGCGCGAAAATTGGGCTGAAAGCGGGGAGTGCTGTATTACTGAAATGTGGGGGGGTGCAAATAGCGATTTGACGCTAAATAAAAAAAACGATTGCTTAATTTCTTTTTGACTGATTGGTTCGTTAGTTTATTTCAAAAATCGGTTTTGATGGATTTGATTACTGCCTACGTTAGAAGAAAACATTCGGTGAGAAAAAGATTTGTGAATTTATAAATAAATATTCTCCTTTTTTTTAAAATAATTGTCATGGTTATGATTTTAAAAGGTGCCTTTGCTGTTTTTTTGTTTAAATAAATATTGTTATTATTCCTCTTTTTTTTTACAAAGATAGTGGTATTAGTAACCATTTATTTTGGAAGAAAAAAAACATTTTTATTTATTTTAAAGGACTTTATTTTAATTCGAAAATTACAGCAACATTTAAAAAAGGCAACAATTTAAATAAAAAAAATAGCAATGATATGTATAAAAAAGAATTACAGCAACAATTTACATAAAAAAACAGCAACAATTAAATAAAGAAAAACAGCAACAAATATATAAAAAACAAACGGTTTAATAGAAAAACAGTAACAAGTTAATAGAGAAAAAAAAAACAGCAACAAGTTAATAAAAAAAAACAGCAACAAATAAATGAAGAAAAACAGCAACAAATATATACAAAAAAACGATTTACTAAAAAAAAACAGCAACAAATTAATAGAAAAAAAACAGCAACAAATATATACAAGAAAAAACGATTTAATGAAAAAAACAGCAACAAATTAATAGAAAAAAAACAGCAACAAATTAATAGAAAAAAAACAGCAACAAATAAAAAATAAAAACAGCAACAAATATATACAAAAAACGATTTACTAAAAAAACAGCAACAAATAAAAAATAAAAACAGCAACAAATATATACAAGAAAAAACGATTTAATGGAAAAACAGCAACAACCTAATAGAAAAAAAACAGCAACAAATTAATAGAAAAAAAACAGCAACAAATAAAAAATAAAAACAGCAACAAATAAATGAAGAAAAACAGCAACAAATATATACAAAAAAACGATTTACTAAAAAAAAACAGCAACAAGTTAATAGAAAAAAACAGCAACAATATATTGAATCCGAAAATCACATTACAGTACCTTAAAAAAATCTGGAAATGTTGGGGACACGAATTCCTCCTAGTGTCTCTTTAATACAACGGAATTTAAACTAAAAAAAAAATTGGAAGGAGAAGGAATTTAAACTAAAAACAGTGAACAAATCTCACTGTTTTTTTTTTCTAAAGATCTAAACTTTCTTTTTTTTTGCTCCGAAAATTTTTCTCCTCCTCCTTCAAAATCGTCCCCTCTTCAAAGCCATGGCCCCCCTATTTATACAAAAAGGGCTTCTTCTTTTTTCTCTGTGCTTCTTTTTTTTGAACTGCTCTTCACCATACCTTGTTGTTTCTTCTTTGCTTTGAGACTGGCTTGACATGACAGAGACAGCAGAAATTTCTGAGGAGGAAAAAGGGCATGGTGTCTTAGGGTTTCGTGAGAGTGGTATGGGCACAGCAGAGAAGAGAATGATGACTTTTTTTGTGTGAGAGAGAGGGGGATCCGTGAGTGGTGAGGAGTAATGTGAGGGAAGAAAAAAAATGATGGAGTTTAGGGTTTGGTGGGAGGGGTGTGCGTGGAGATGGGAGAGAGGAAGTGTGTGTGAATGAGGAAGTGTGTGTGAGTGGGAGAGTGATGAGAAAGATGAAGTGAAGTGTGTGATAGGAGAGTGTGAGAGAGAAAGGGTCGTAGGGTGTGTGAGGAGTGATGTGAGGGAAAGGTTGAGTGTGAGTGGGAGAAAGAGAGAGAGATAGGCGTGAGATTGAGGATAGAGAGAGATGGGAGCCGTTGGGAAGAGAAGAGAGAGGGGAAAGGCGTGTATGGGGAAGTGGGGAGTTGAGAGAAAAGAGGAAAGGTGGAGTGTGGGAAAGGAAAAAATGCAATTTCCAAGGAGGGAAAAGAGAGAGTGGGGTCGAATTTTTAGGAGAGGGAGTGAATGAATGTGGTCGAATTTTAGGGTTAAGGGGGGGGGGGGATTGAATGTGGATGTTTTTTAGGGTAAAGGGGTGAAGTTACAATTTTTAGGGTTTTTTGAGTGGGGTGGCCGAATTTGGCTAGGAGAGGAGGGAATTAGGGTTAGGTGAGGAGTTGGGTCATGGGTCATGGGTTGGTTGGATGGGTTAGGGTTTGGTGGAGGAGATTTAGGGTTAGGCGAGTTGGGCTAGCCTTTTTCTGTTGGGTTGGGTTTCTGATGGTCCAATCCTGATTGCACCTCCATTCTTTTTTTTTTGGCAGACCCCCTCCATTTCCTCCTTTGCTTATTTTTTGTTTCTTCACTTCTAATTAATATATTTTTTTTGGTTAAAAACTTGTGGCAACTAAAATAAAATAATACATGACATGAAAATAAAAATGATTATTATTTTTATTAAAAATAAAATCTCTCATTTTTGATCGGACAAAATTAGGGTATTACAAAGTCTAAAGCAATAAAAATCTTTTTCGTTTAATATTGCTAAGTTAATCCCCGGCAACGGCGCCAAAAACTTGTTGCGTTAAAAACACACTTAGAGCAAGTGTACTCTTTCGCAGAAGTAGTATAAAAGATTATCGTCTCCACAGGGATTAATTAACAAGTACCAAACTAATCAAAATTGCCTATTGTTTAGACGAACTAATAATTGAGTTATAATGAAAACAAATAAAAAGAAATAAATAACAATAATTAAAATACTAGATTTAATAAATGGAGAGAGGTCTAGGGCCACGATTTCACTTGAAAGCTTCGATTCCCCTATGTCTAATTCCTACTTGAATTCCTTTATTTTATTTAATTACCAATCCATTTACTAAAGCTATTGATTTGTTTGGTCATTCGCGATTAATATTCTTTTTCCTAAACTAACCCTTGTTTGGTCATGCAAGAATTTAAATTTAAGAAAAGCATAAAAAGCAAAAAGGTTGAATGATTGGAAGGCTAAATTAAAGTTTGGTCATGCATTAATTATAGCCCCAATTATCTTATAGGTCCACCAACTAATTGCAGTACGAATGCTGATCAACTAATTGATTATGAACATGAAAAGAGTAGCTAATCCTAATTATGTGATAAAAATAATAGAAGGATATTAATTGAAATAAAACCGGAATTCAGATATGAAATTAGAACATAAAAAGATCTCTATACATGCAAGATCCACTTAAGACCCTAGAAGAGGATTTAGCTATCGAAAGTCAAAAAGAACAATAAAATAGGAATTAGAGTTATGAATTACAGAGATAAAAATAACCCGGAAGTAAGAGAAATTCTTATTCTGAATCTCCAGTCTCCTTTTCCTGCTCCAAAGCTCTCTCACGGTGTCAAAAACGGTACCCAAAAACTCTTTTTCTCCTCTCCTATGTGTTGCCGTCACTACCGCTTCTCCTAATTTTTGTTGTGTGTGCGGCACTCCTCCTTTTATAATGCTGCCTATTTATCACAGAATGCCTATTTACGTGATTGCCAATTTTCCATTTCTTAATGGGCTTCAACTTTCTCCACTTTTGGGCCTCCAATTAAATTGGGTTTGGCTTCTTTTTCCCTCTAATATTTTAATCTTCAATCCATAATATATATATATATATATATATATATATATATATATATATATATATAAATTGAACTTTTGTTCTTTTTCATGTTAGCTTCTATCCTGCAAAATAAAGAGCAAATTTAAGTCAATGATTTATATAATTAGTAATAATTGCTCTAAACAAGACCTGAAAATACTCCTAAAAAATGCACTAAATTGGAGTTTATCTGTAGGTTTCTTGCAATGCGAGGAGCACGTCAAATGGATCCCGGAGGGGGCACCTGCAATGCCACTCCGACGCTCAAGACCGTGTAGGGAATAGGAGAGTAGTGAATTCTAGGAATCAGAGAATGTACCTATTAATGGCAATGTGAGCCAGCATTTATAGGGAATCATGCCCGTTGTGAATCGTCGGATTGATAGAATTGATCTGAGCCATCCAAGTATGATAGTCATAATTGGGATTGTATATTGTGGATATGGACCGAAGTAATTGAACCAATCCATGTCCAATTGTTGTATGGGCCTCTTGGTCCAATCCAGAACAGTATGTAATTGCACTATGGAGAGATTCCTATGGAATCTTAATTTGAAACAGACACTTAGCAGCACATAAGCAAGGTTTTTGGGTGTATAATAGGTGAAACTTGTGAGAAAATGATGTTAGCTAGGAAGTATAAGATAGTATACGTGGGTGGGAGTCCAATGACAAAAACTAGAGGAGAGATCATACTTTGATAGTATGACACTTAAGGGTGTTCAAAACTGAACCAACCCAATAGGAAATTGCAAACCAACCCATCCTAAACCGAAAACCGCAAAAACCGATATTTATTAGATTTATTCGGTTTTTTTAGTCAATCGTATGGTTTGGTTTGGCCCGTAGTTTTTGTTCCACCAACCAAACCAAACTGAACTATAAGTAAACCTATGACCTACAACCTTCCTTGATCGAATCAATCCAAACCGCATTGATTTGGTTTCGTTCAGATTTTTTTAAGAATCCAACCGAACCGAAGCAAATCAAATGTATTTTTATCTTGCAGTTCAGATAGTTTTTAGACTCAAAATCGAACCAAACCGCGCTACAAACACCCCTAATAACACGATCCCATTGTGACCACGTATGCGACCATGTTCCACCACATCGTGACCATGACAAGTTAGCAAGCATCACCACGCGCCGTTTGCGATGAAACATGAAATGCACCGTATAACTTTAAATAAAAAAAAATATTAACAAAACAAATGGGGGTTGTCTTCGATAACTCCCCATCCCCACTAACATTGCTAATCAAAAAAAATGGGAGTTGTCTTCGATAACTCCCCTATTTCACTTTTCTTCAAAAACAAAACGAAAATAACACACCCACGCCACTCTTCTTTCCTTTTCCCTCCCGTAACAGCTTTCTCTTCCTCCCTTCTTCTTATCCAACACCTATTTTCTCTACCAACACTAGAATTTCTTTCTCCTTTTTTCACCATATTTTTATATCAACTAAGAATGCAAGCTTGAGAAGAATACCTTGAGTTGGAAGTGAAAATACCCACTCTTGGGAATCTATTTCTTTGATGGTTGAGGTAAAATTCTACAATCTCTTAAACTAAGAGTTGATAGTTAGCATAAATAAATAATGAGTAATGATATAGGGTAGTAGAAGGTGTAAAGTTCATTTCTTTAGTTTCTTTAAAAACCCTAAGTTCAATAAGTTGAAGTTTTTGACGAATCATGTTCATAATGTGTTGCATGACTTTTAATAAGTTTCTAAACGTTTTAAATTATTATATTGATGCTTAGATTCAGTGCAAGTTACTCTCGTGGTTCCTCCTGAAGGCAATGGAAGCGATCTAGCTCACTCTTCGTAGTTGTGAGTAGCTAGTATAGAATCTAGCAATTTTCATACTTATTTTCTTTATGGGAGAAGCAAATAAACTTTCTTAAAAAAAATTGCCTACAAATAAGAGTTGAAATCTTGCTTCTAATTTTACCGGTTTAATTCGTCTTTATCACTTCACACCTTAATTTTCCCAATCCTTCCTCTCGCAGACTTCTCTTTTGTGATGAAATATTTCATTGTCAAAATGTCTCACACATATATGTTTTAATAAAAAAAACATTTCCAACTTTTACAGGAATTCACCTTCAAGTAACACAATTTTTTCCAAACAGAGTGATACATTTTTTAGATTGAAAAGAGGCAACATGTATAATTACATGCTTTTATGCTTTTGTTTAATACAATTCTCCTTGCAAAGAAAACACACTACTTTTTTCTCTTACAAAAATTTTAGAGTGATGACATAAATTTCGAGATAACACGCTCCTTTCATGTTAGTGTGCAAGTTATTTGAGAGTTGCAAAAAGAAAACATTTGGCTACTCTAAAGCGGTCAATTCAACTTTTCACTTTAGGGTAAAAATATAAATAATCTTAATCATAAATAAGAAAAGTAATCTCTATCATAACTATACACATTCAAGAATGTGTACACATAAGCATGACACATCACTATTTTAAAATTCCACTTAAGCACTACAAAAAAGCCATCTCAGCGTCCAACATGCTATGTGTATTCCAACTCACCATTTTGAACAATCTGGACAGCTCAAAATCACTCTCAAAATTTAACCCAATCTGGACGGCTCACAATGGTTAAAATTGCGGCTGCTACTTTTTCAAAAAAAAAATTGAAATCATCATTAATAATTATGACTTATAATGACTTATAATTTCTTGCCTTATACGTTTATGGTCAACTTATATTTTAAAAGAATAAAATTAATTATATTAAAACTATATTAAATTTTGTTTTGAATATTGCAATTAAGTTCAAATATTTCAATTTAGTTTTGATTTTGGATGTTATTCTCTTTTTTTTTCTTTTTCTAAATCTCACCTCCAATAACATTCAAGAGAGTAACAGTATATGAGAATTTGAAGAATGAAAGTTGTTATTATGATATTGAGTCTTGGCTTGCATTTTTTTCCTATTGATATTGTTGAAGCTTGACTACCGTGAATATGTTTGCATTCTATTTTCTAAAGCACTTTTGGGGTTGACATCTTTTCCGGTTTGACCCATCTCTTATGGGGTATGATAAAATTTGCTTATTTTTCTTTTTCGATTTGGAATACTTTTCATTAACATACTTAAAGGTTGTTATAAGTTGTATTGGTGTTCATAATGTTGCAAACTTGGAGCAAAGTTATTTAATCAAGCCACATGTTATCTAAAATATGTTTCTTCTGTTTATCTAAAATATTTTGTATATTTTATTGTATGGTGAAGTGGTCATTGAGCATTTGCATGTTCTAGCTTTAGGTAACTAAATTATTTAATTCATGAATATAATGACATGCTTTCAGTTTTAAGAAAATTTAGTTACATGGCACAATCAAAAATATAATAATTGTTTTTTCTAAGAAAGATCTACAAATTCAAAACATCTGTGTTTATCAATTTTTCAAAATTTTCTTCATTTCCTGTTTCCTATACTTCTTTTCTTTGATTATTTCCTTCTCCTTCTTCTTTTCTATTTCCTTGATTCTCATCTGTCAGATCTTTTTAATATGTATTTAGATGTCAGCTCTTTTATAGAAATGTAAGGTAAAATTATAGGGAGACGATGAGGTCAAATTGGGCGGCTAGACTTTAATAACATATTATATAAATAAATATATATAGTCATTTACATATATATAAAGGAGACTTGCACTCCTTTTTTTTGAAAACTTCAAGTGTCAACTATCAACTTTAAAGTAAATTAATATGGAAAATAAATGATCATTACTTCCACCAAAATAAATAAATATATAGTCATTTACTTTAATAGAAGAAAGGCTTTTCATATTACATCTATGCTAAAAAAAATAGTACAGTCTAAAAAGTATAATATTGTATACCTCAAAAATGTATAATATTATATAATTAAGCAATATAATATTTATTCTCCAGCTGAGTTCAAAATTAACATTAAAATATGACAATACCAATAAACAAATATATTTATGTTTATACTACTTGCTTATTTTTATTTCTTATATACGAGTTCGAAGGTAGAATGACATATGCACCATGCCTCATTAGAATGACAAAATGAACATATATTATGTCAACTATTTAAGTTTTTAAGACAAAATGACTATTATTCTCCTACTGATATATTATGTCTTGGGTACGGAGCAGCATAAAAACTCTGGGCCAACTGTCCTGCCCCTCGAGCCACATACAATGAGCGAGGAATTAGTCACTGTTGTCCGTGGGATTAGTCTCAGCAGAGTTTTATCAATTTGTGCCCAGAGTTTTAACAATTTAATCATTATGTAAACATTATAATCTTTTTGTGTTTGTCTTCTTCTTTATCGGTTCTTGAATAAATGGAACTATAGGGTTTCGGTATTCATTATAGCTTACAAGGAAATACCAAAAATAACCCTAATTTTTTTTGTAAAGACAGAAATACCCCTATTCGTAAATAAACTTATATATTTTGTTCCACGTGGTCTGGAAACTATGTTGTATATTATATTGAGTATTGAAATATCTTTTTTCATGGTAAATGTTTAATAAACTATTTTGATAAAAAAATATATATGTTTTTAATAGAGATATGTTTTATAGAGTGAGTTAAAAAGAGAATGTAAGATATATAATTAGTTTTGGAAATATATTCTTTAAACGAGTTCAATAACACAATGTGTCCAATAACACAATGCATTTTAAACGAATTCAAATATATTTATTTCATCAAAATTGTTTCGTCAACAAATAAGACAATTCTTTTATAATTATTTTACGAAATTAAGTTCACACAAAATATGTTATACCCATTTTTTATATCTAACATAATACACATAATTATCTATTTTAAGTTCAACCAAAACTATATTACAAAATAACTTAACAGAAAATGTCTATTTTTACATCAGCCTTTTTTGTGTATCACCACTTAACATAATCTCAATATCGTATTTATTTTTTAAATTCGAATAATCAAATATACACCTATAATTTTTTAAATATTAATTATTAATACATAATTATAAACATCCCAAATAAATACAGACAATGCTTTAAACATACAAATTGATTAATAAAATACTTTAAAATTAAATTAAAAAAAGAATATGTATATTTCAATCCCCTTACAGATATATTTATATATTATTTAACATACTCATTATTTTAATATACATACTTCTGTTTAATATGATACAATTATATATTTAACCAATTTTGTTATTTTCACTCAAAGTAAACATATTTTAAAATTAAAATTACAAAAAAATTCAAAAAAAATGTATACCCGTGCAGCGCACGGGTCATACATACTAGTTATACTCAACCCTGAATAGTCCACATGGACTGTCCATGTAATCACACAAAATAATGACATCATTGATGATGTCATTTCCACATAGACACAACCTGTACACCTCAGCCTGCAATAAAAAAACCGAATATTAATCAGCGATTCCACCAATATGGCATTAAGTATCCCACGAAAATAGCATCAGATGGAGAGATGGAAACTACATTTAATAGAATGACTAGGAGAGATGTAAAATACGTATATTATAACGAATTGAATAAATACAAATATCTGTGGAATGGGAATAAAAAAATAATTAAAACATAAAATGGCTGTAGGCATTCAATACGTAATATTCAGATTAGGAAGTTATGGTCATCATAATTATCCAGTTTAATGGCTATAAAATTGCCCTTCAAAAATTGTTTTTGAAAAACTAATTCAAAATTGAGTTAAACTACTATTACTATATTGTTATATTCAGTTATCCAATTAAATTTAAGGAATGTGATATTGCATAATAAAAATATCAAAAATGTGAAAATTTATGGACTACATATAAAATTAGAGAATAATAAAATATTTTCTATTTCATTGTAATCAAAATGCCAAGAAAAAATTAAAACTCTTTCAAATTTTCATTTTATATCATAAATTTTATAATTAATTAATTGAACTTTGTAACATATAATATATTTCAAATAATAAGTGTATAATAAGCATAATTACTATGTAGTAAATCGAAATTCAAAATAATTGCATTAATAAGTTTCCTATATTATCAATGGCATTAAGACATTTACATGTTTAAACAATAATTACTTTGGTTATTGGCACCAAAAATTAGTAGGATTTCTGTTTTGTTTGCCATATATTATATACGCATACGCATACACATATATATCTGCATTTTACTTGAAAACAATCCGCCCTATACCTATCCCTACACACACAATAACCATAAACTCCAACCACATCATGCTTCCTGGGATTGTTCCTGGGAACCCATCATTTGCCGTTGTTGTTAGGGTTATCCAAATACAGAATGTTAGGATCTGAACAAGGGAAAAACTCCTTACACAAAGGAGATGGTGGGGATGGATAGCACAGTTTGTATATCAACAATAATATATTAAATATTTCTATAGCATTTGTTTTATCAGTTATTTTCACGCATGTTTTTCCATTATATACGCAGGGGATCGCATTCAGGCCGCTATCAGACGAGAATTGATTTACAAGTTTGATAACCTTCTACAAGAGGGTTTTGTTTATATGATTCCTTATAATTGTAGCAATTATCCCAAAGAAGAGGGGCAGAGTTTTGGTGTCAAGAAAATTCCAGTAACTCTCCCAAAGAAGATTATAAAAATTGAGAAGGAGTAGTCCATTTGGCAACATACTTTTAGTGTTTGGAGTTTAAGTCTATTTTGAATTCCCAGATTTTCAATTTATATCTATGTTGGTCATGATTTTATTTCCATATAAGGATGTTTTGAGTACGGACTCAAGTCAATTTTGAATTTAGTCTTTTTCCAATTATCATAAACTTTTGTTAGGTAGTTTTCTCTTATTTACAATTCTGAATCCATCCTTTGGACGTGTTTGTCAGTAATATTACTATTATTGTCAATAGATTGTTTTTTCGTGTTACAAATGTGTCACACTTGCTTTATTGTGAATCCTTTGTTTGAGTCAAAAAAAGAAACCTTTGTTGCAGCAATCGGTTCTTTAGCTATATTTGATATTAAAAGAATCCTTTTAAATTCATATAATAACTGTAGAACGTAAATTTGATTTTAGAGAACTGATTCAAAATTATGTTAAAATAAAATATTAACTATTTGTTGTTTTAGGCATAGTAAATTTGTACATTTTTAAAACATTTATTTTGAGAGCACCAACAAAATTTTGTTGTGAATCAAAGCTATATTTGTTATTTGGCAATAAAATATAACGTTAAAATACCAGATATGAAATATAAAATTTCAATTGAATTAAACAAAACTGAAATAAAAGTTTGGAATTAACACACAAATTTAAACAATAAGTATCAAAGTTCAAAATAATATACTAATTTGAAATTCAAACTAACTGCATTCATTAATTTCCTATTTAATTGTATGGATTGAATAGATTAATTCAAAATTTGAATTTTTTATTCAATGCATTAAATTTCCCATTTGTTTTTAATGTTTTTTTATATAAAAAATTAACAATCGTATTTAATTAAATTTCCACCACCATCGTGGAAGCCTCTTGGTTTTACTAATCATAAACATCCACAATATATATTTTAAAATTTTTTAGATGAGTAAAAAATACAGTAACATTATAAAATTTAAAAAGGAGTTGCATACTCGTGCAGCGCACGGGTCATACATACTAGTAATAATAAATTATAAATGTAGTGTAACAATTCTTAATTCATAAATTAATTATAATGTTTAGAGGTGTCAAATCCTTTCAACAATTAACTTCTGACGCTTATCGAAAAAGAAAAAAAAATTAGCTTCTGACTGGATTATAAACAAAAAAACGTGTTTTTATCTAAAAATAATATAAACAAATTTTACCAAACTTTATTTGTTTATTGACATTTTCCCCACAATATCTCATAGGTCTCGTTGTGTACCTAAGACACAACTTTCATTGCCTCGATAAATATTATCAAGGATAAATGCACTTATTTTGTTTATGAGATCAAAAAATTAATTACATTTGATTAAAATTCTTAAAAAGCATATAACTTCATATACTTTACCTACGTTTAAAGCACTAATTAAGGGAATATCAATGTTTGATTCCATACATAATTGCTGTAGGATCCTAAATTGATTCGATCGCGATATTCTAGCCTAATATTGCTATAGGGAGGAGGAAGTGCCGAATATCACCATTCATAGTTAATGGAATTAATATAATAACGGAGAAATTAATTATTGTATCGCTACCGGAATGGAAAGATATGTCAAAACGAAAGTAAATTGTTGTATTTCATTTATAATTAAAAAAACAATACAAAAAGAAATATTGGAGACAGGACGTAAATGGTGTATAACATGTGATGCTTGTGAGCCAAGCAATTCCCTTAACAAAACTTGTCCTGAAACTTAAAAAAAAAAAAAAACTCCACACATGCTTGAGTCAAACAACTAAACCAGCATACTCCACCTTAGGAGAAAAAACAAGTGGTTAAAGACCGAAAGTCTGAAACTAACAAGACTTCCCAACAAAATAAAAGGGGAGTAATAAAAAACAAAAATAAAATCTTACCCCCAAAAATAAAATAACCACCGTCCTAATTAAATTGCTAAAGGAAGAAATGAAATACCAAAAAAGCCAAAATTGATGAGTTGGTCACATGATGTTGCAAGAAGGGTTTGGATTGTATGGATCATATCCATAGCTCTTTGGTGGTGAGAATGACTGATGATGCCATTGCAATAGTGGTGCCGATGGTAACACACGAGCGTTCTGATTGGACTGGATGTAGCCACCTGGTTTTGATTGATGATGATGGTAAGTGTGATGATGAGGATCTGAATATCCATACCCACCATCATATCCATGGTATCCATATGATCCATAGTTGGAGTGAGAGTGAGAGTGAGAGTGAGAGCTTCCAGCACAATCTACATGAATAATTTCAGCACGTTTCCCAGCTTTTTTTATGTCGGTTAATATCTTCTCCGGATTTATTGTCCCAGAAATGTGGACAATGCCACGTGTTGTATCAATGGTGTAGGATACATCTACAAATATCCATTTACAATAATCAAGAAATTAAGTGTAAAGAAGAAAAAAAATATTACGATTAATTCATTGATGAGAATAACAAGTTAGTGTGAATATAACCTTTGACACACTTGATCACTTTTGTCACAGTCTTCTCCCAGCCAGAAGATCGAGTATCCACTTTCAGTATGCACGTCTAAAGAAATGAAACAAGACAACATATATTAACACAATAACCAGAATATAAGTGACAAATATTAAGAAACAAAATTAAAAGAAAAAGAGGTTGTTTTGTTACCATGTGTCGATCGGTTGGTGCCATGGAGGATTGAGAGAATAAGCTAGAGAATAGGGTTCTCCACCGAGGAGAGTTATATATACACAAAATGTCGTGGGAGTAATTATTATTATTGTATGGAACAATTCGATAGCCATTTATTATGGGATGGAAAAAGGATTCTTTTATTTCCTAAAATTGAAATTTTAAATCAGCCTAGTATTATAGCATATTCAAATGTGTACTAATTTACTGATTACTGATTTACCGATAAAAAAAAGTGTATTAATTTACTAGCCATTTTAGACCGCTGTATTAATTTTGCATTTTACATGCAGTGAATTATGCTAATCAATAATTAACTCGAAAACTTGTTGTCAAAAAAATAAAATAACCGAAAACTCATTTTGTCAAAATAAAAACCAAACTCACAGCTGAACGAGGAAAAAACACTACTGATAAAGTTGAAATAGTTTAAGACAAAAACATAAAGAAATAAATAAATGGAGATCATCTTGTAGAAATTGATTTATTATTACGATTTTTTTTTATGGTTAGTCACGATTTCTTGTGTTTAAACAAGAAGGTGCATTGTAACAAAAAAAACAGGAAGGTGCATTTGCTTAATTTTAGTTTTTTTTTTTTGACAATTTTGCTTAAATTTAGTGAATGATTATTAAAACGGTTACACCTGAAATTAAGCATATTATTGCGTAAATAAATTCATTGCTTTGTTTGACAAGAAATAAATTCATTCCTAACAAGATGAATTAATATAAATAGTACGGTAGCAATAATCTCGTTGGGAAGGTGTAAATTGGCTTCAATAAGATATAATTATTTATTATTTATAATTTATAATTAAACAAACAAGTTTTTTTGAGGAAGCATGGAAAAAGAATTACAAGTTTTTTTAGGGTGAACTGTACAAGTGTTTCGTGTGTAGAGTTTTTGTCACACCCAAAATTCAAATCAGGGGTGGGTCAGGCGGGTCGGGTAGGTTTTGCCTCACTCTTCCCCACCCGTATCTCTAGCGGGTCGAGTTTGGCCTTTCCCATCTGCGCCTCAAACAGGGTCGGGTTTCTCCGCAAATACCGGTTCCGCCACTATTTATAGAAAAAAATTTAAAAATTATATTTGTTTTAGTTATTAGAATAAAATCATATTACTGAAAATAATCTTTTTCCCTAAGTGGTTTCTCCGTCGTGAAACTTTTCCCTAAGTGGTTTTCATTTTTCTGCCGTCATCTTGTTTTCTTCTTCACACGATTACTCATGGCTACTCCAACTCACGATATGGCTCGTCTAACACTGGAGGTGGAGGATTCCGATGTGGTGGTTCAAACGACTGATGGGGAAGGAGGTGAGGACGATTTGACGCTCTTTTTGGTTGGTCGTTTCTTAACTGATCGTCCTATCAGGCTACAAACAATGAAAGACCGCATGGCTGGTATCTGGCGCCCCTTGGGTGGAATCCTGATCAGAGAATTGGAGCTTGGACTCTATTTGTTCCAGTTCTATCATCAAGTAGATGTGCAGCGTGTGTTGAAAGGAGGCCCATGGTCCTCTGACAAACACCTTCTCATTCTCAGTGCTATGCAAGAAGGTGTCTTACCAAATCAATTGCCTTTAATTGTGGTTCCTTTTTGGGTACAAGTTCATGACCTCCCACCAGGTTTCATGTCTGGGGCTGTTGGAAAAAGCTTGCCTGGTTGTATGGTGAACTTCTAGAGTACGGCGCAAAGAACTCCGCGGGATTCTGGCGCTCTTATATGCGCTTACGAGTCCTCCTTGATGTACGGAGACCTCTTCTTCGCACCAAAAAGATTCGGAAGGAGGGTGGTGCTCCGGTGGTGGTTTCATTCAAATATGAGAAGTTGGGGTCTTTCTGTTGCTTATGTGGATTGCTAGGGCACACTGACGAGTTTTTTCCATTGTTATTGTCAATGAGAGGTGATTCTGGTGAACGTGGATGGGGACCAGACATGCGAGCTGATCCACTACAAGAATTTTGGGGATTAACGGCGGACAAAATCCGCCGGAAATAGAAAATCCGCCGGAAATTGGTGATTACCAGCGGATTTTTTACGCCAGAAATTCGCCCGCAGGTAACGGTTACCAACGGATTTTCCGCCGCTAATTTCCGGCGGAAATTCCGCCGGAAATTAGTGGCGGAAAATCCGCCGGTGACTGCAGGGAAAACAGTTGTAAAAATCCGCCGGTAATTACCGGCGCCAAATCCGCCGGTAAATGCTGTCATCCGCCGGAAAGTTTTCAAAAAAACCGCCGGTAAATTAACGGAATCCGCCGGAAATCTACTTTATTTTTTAAAAAAACGGATTTTTAGTTTATTTAAAAAAATAATATATTCTTTAATTAAAATATCTATTATTTAATTCAAAAAAATATAATTAATTTTATAATATAAATATTTATTTTATATAATTGCTAATTAAACGAGAATTGAATAATGCTTTAAAATGATAAAATTTGCATAAACATCCAAGATCCAAGAATTAAAATATTTATTACATTTTGTCTAAAAACAATGCTAGTCATAGTAGCGCTCGGACGGCTCAGACGGGTTGTTGTTGAGGTCTGGATTATTTAGCCATGTTTCAAAATCATCTGTGTTGACCTGCTGCTGGCATGGGTTTGCTCGGGCTGCTGCTGGGGTTACTGGGGCTGCTGCTGGGGTTGATGGAGCTGAGAGTTGAAACCAGAGTACGGCTGACCATATGGGCTGTGGAAGGAAGGCTGGAAGACTGGTGCGTACGGCTGAAAAGAAGAGCCGTAAGGCTGCATCTGCTGCGGTGGATAAAATGATGATGATGATGATGATGATGGTGATGATGGCATAGATGGCCACGAGTATTGAGACATAGTATCCATCATATGCTTCTAGCGCTCATCATTCAACCGTTGCTGCTCCACATTCACCCTTAGCTGCTCCGCATTCGACCTGTGCAACTCCGCCTGCTTCTCCTGCATCTTCTGTATTTCCTGATCATATTTTTTCTGTCGCTCTTCCATTTCACGTTGTTGGTCGTTCAATTTTTGCGTCAACAGCTGAACATCGCTTATTTCTTAAGACGTGGGGACATAAGAGTGACCAGTACTTCTGTCTGAATTAGAAGATGCGGGAACCACATTTGGAATAATGGAATTTGGGAAAGCAGACGGTCCCAAACCACCAGCTCCTACTAACCGACCAACTTTTGATGGCCCAACAGATTCCTTCCAAGCAAGAAAAGCCGCTTGACTCTCGTCAACGGGATCAATCTCACTGCCATTACTCAGCTGAGTTTCACGATAACTGGTCTGCCATTCATTAAAAATTTTCTGAATCAACAACCAAGAAATGTATAAAAATATAATCACCAGTATGTAATATATGTAATATATAAAAATATAATAAAAACAATATATAAATATAAATATAATAAACGTTATTTACCGCAATATTCCTTGACCGTTCTTCAATATAATCACCAGTCTCCTCTCGCGTATGAAGTTGGCGGTCTAACTCAGGCAAAGTAGGTGGCCGACCAAGGCTAGCCTCATATATATATATATATATATATATATATATATATATATATATATACAGTTATTATTTAATATTATTATTTTTTAAAATATACAATACGTATCTATATATAATATAAATTTAACCAACTATTAAATTTACCATGCGTCTGTAATGTTCAGCTGCGTTGATAGAACCACCCGTATTTATGCAACCCCCTCTCTCAGAAGCACGATTCTTTTTGTGTTTGTCACGTTTTTCTTTATACTTCGCATCATTCCATTTCAGTTGGAGCTCATGCCAATCAGAATCACCGATCCATGTCGGCTGCATCCCCTTATTACGCTGTTGCCGGAGCATTTCAGAAAAGAGATGAGAAACTCTAGTGTTGAATGTTCTCTCAACTTCTTTCGCCGCATTAGGGTACCATGCCATTTTTTCCTATTTAAACAAATTTACTGGTTAGTAAAAACAAATTAATCAATTCAAAAAAACTAAAAAATTAAAAATTAATTAATTCGTAAAAAAACTTACTCTGAATGCATTCCATATCTTAGATTCCTTATATTTTTTTTACCTCAGTCCAGTTCATCCAGGGTTTAGTGTAATTTGCTTTGATTATATCTGTGATCGTGCTAGATACAATCCTCCCTGGAATAAATCTGTACATAAAAAAGATAAATGTTTAGATAATAATTTATATTTAAAGTTTTAAATATAAATCAAACAAATATCATTAATAAATTACTAAATTAATACTTACTGCTGGCTAACAACATTCACTGCTATACGACCGTCAGGCGCAACCTCAACCACCTCATTATCAATAGTATACATGTGTATCCCATCTGCATCTGGCGGGGGTGTCACAGTACCGGGTGGAGGCACAAATGGACGACTCAGCGTACTAGGTCTGCTGCCATCCTCTGTAGTAGGTGGGGCCACAAAAGGGCCATCAACAACGACGCGAGTTACCCGATGACGACGACCACGTAAAGAAGTAGAAATCTTCTTAAAAAAACCGGTCGGTGGCTCGACACGAGGTAGGTCATGATCGGAATCTGATCCTGATGATGTCATGACTGTATATATATATACACGATAAATAACATAAATAATGAATAACATATATAAATGATGAATAACATATATGATGAATATATAACACATGAATCAATTCTGATAAATATAGATATTAATTATTTCATAACAAATTTATTAGAATCCCATTCTTTCTCAAAATCACCGTCATCATCAGATGAGTGAATTCCTGATACACCGACGTGATCGACTCCATCCTCATGATCTGTATCTTCTTCTTCATTAACTTATCACCAGTGTTTGGCTCATCACATAAACGAGTAATGGGTTCAACTTCAATCACTTCATTTACATTGGACATTTCATCCATTTGATATGGCACGTCTTTCCTTGTGTCATCATTTGTCTCAATTCGACCTCTTGGTTTTGTCTTAATTGCGACACACCAACCACACCGATCAGTCCGTATTGATCGATAAGAGACATAATAGACTTGTCTCACATTTTGTGCAAGGACGAACAGATCATACAGTCGATATCTACTATTCATTTTAATGTCCACTGTATTTGTCTTTGGATTAAATTTTGTTCCTCCAGCGGACGGATCGAACCAATTACAATAAAAAACAACTACCTTTTGACTATAATCAAGATATGGGTACGCAAGTTCATATATGTGTTCAACCACACCATAGAAATCATCTTCGCCTCTCCCAGTGACACCTTTCATGCAAACTCCACTATTGACTGTTTCTCTACCCTCTGTCCATTCCTTAGTGTGAAATTTGTTTCCATTAACAAAATATGTGTGCCATTCTATTATATATATATATATATATATAATCTAATTATTTTACTAATTATTACAATCTAATTTATTTTATTTTTCGAATAATTTCAATAACATTAATAACTTTTACTAAAAAAAAATATTACACAATAAATAAAATTTATTTTATTTTCACGAAAAATTCGTATTTTAAAATTCTCAAAAATATTAGATAATTATTATACAATTAGTCTAAACATAATCTAATTATTACACAATAAATAAAATTTATTTTATTTTCGTAAAAAAATTATAATTTATAATAATAACAACAAATACATTTTATAAGAAATAATTTTGTTAACTAACCGGTAGTGAAAAGAAGTCTCTGACTTGATGCTTTCCGGACTCTTGTAAACAAAACTCCAAACTCGCAACTCCAATCAATTGCAAAACAAATAATAACAAAATAAATATTAAACAACACATATTTAAAAACTATTAACTAAAACAATCAAAATTCATTTAAAAAACATAACTTAAGAATAATCTCACAGAAAAAACAAAACAGACTTCGAAAGGAGTGGATTGAGAGATTTGAGAGGAGAAGAGTGAGAGATTTCGGAGAAGAGACTTCGAAAGGAGTGGATTGAGAGATTTTAGAGGAGAAGAGTGAGAGATTTGGGAGAAAAGAGTGAGAGATTTCGGAGAAGAGGGTGAAGAGTGATTGAAGAAGGGGTTGGAATATATAGAAGGGAGCGCGCAACGGCTATTTCGCAAAATCCGCCGGACTCGTCGATTACCGGCGGATTGGTTGGCTTACCGGCGGATATCAGTCAACGTAAGTGAGCGGTTTTCGATACACGAATCCACCGGAAAATGCGAGATACCGGCAGATTATTGACTACCCGATCATTACCGGCGGATTAGGTGCAATTACCGGCGGATTAGGTGCGATTACCGGCGGATTTTGAATTTCGAATTTTAAAATATTATCCGCCGGAAATTGCAATTACCGGCGGAATTTTTCGTTGACTGTTACTGGCGGATCCGGTTCATTACCGGCGGATTTTGAATTTCAAAAATTAAATATTATCCGCCGGAAAGTGCAATTACCAGCGGATTTTTTTCGATGATTTTTACCGGTGGATTATGCTGCCATTACCGGCGGATTTATGTTAAAAATTATTTTTTTTAATTGGCGAAATTATCCGTCGGTAATTGCAATTACCGGCGGAAAATTTTAAATTTTTTTTTTGTGGAAAAATCCGCCGGTAACACCTATCTATTCCGTCGGTAAGTTACGGTCCAATTACAATCCGCCGGTAACACCTATATATTCCGCCGGTAATTTTCTGGGGAAACTAGTCCGCCGGTAATGCCCAAAATCCGCCGGTAATGTACCGGCGGATTTTTTCCGCCGGAAATGGGCGAAATTCTTGTAGTGATCGTTAAAGCTGGTGGTGGTGGTGCTCGGTGGTTGCGAGAGGAGCCGAAGATGGGGAGCGTGAATCCCGGGCGTTCAGTGCGGCGCAATCATTGGGACCAACCGTTTCATTACTTTGCATTGAATTCGGAGGCTACAGTTACGGGGGGTGAGAAATTGGCGCAACGGATAGTTGATGTTTGGCTTAATTACAGTTTTGGTCCCCCTATTATGACCAACTCACGATTTTGGTCCCCAAAGTTTTAATTTGATGATTTTGATCCCCCTATTTTCCCAATTTGTAAAATCAAGGTCCCCCCTCTTAATTTGGTCAAAATTAAAACTGACTTTGACTTTCAATCCTACGTGGCAGTCCACGTAGACTGCCACGTAGGCAGCACTGTTCATCTCTCTCTCTCTCACAACCCTCTCCTCTCTCTCACAGCCCCTCCCCTCCCCCCACCGTGACCCCCTCCTGAACCCCTCCCCCCTTCGCATCTCTCCCCCCTCGTTTTCCCCTCCCCCTCCGCACCTCCCCTCCCCCCTCACCGATCCTCCTCTTCGCATCTCCCCCCTCGCCATTTTCTCTCTCTTCGCACCTCCCCCCTCGTTTTCCCCTTCCCCTTTGCATCTCTCCCCCTCTCTCTGGTTCGCTCCCCCTCCCCCCTATCTGGTTCGCTCTCCCCCTCCCCCCGCTCTCGTCGTTATCTCTCTCGTCGCTCTCCCTCTCTCGTCGCTCTCTCTCTCCTTTCTCTCTCGCCGTTCTCTCTCTCGCCGCTCTCCCTCTCCCGTCGCTCTCTCTCTCCTTTCTCGCTCGCCGTTCTCTCTCTCGTCGCTCTCCCTCTCTCGCCGTTCAGATCCAGATCGCAGAGGAGGGTGGTCGCTGTGGGCGGTGGGTGGTGGATGACGGGGTTCAGTGCGAAGGGGAAGGGGGAAAACGAGGGGGGAGGGGAGGTGCGAAGAGGAGGATCGGTTAGGGGGGAGGGGAGGTGCGAAGGGGAGGGGGAAAACGAGGGGGGGGAGATGCGAAGGGGGGAGGGGTTCGGGAGGGGGGAGGGGGTCACGGTGGGGGGAGGTGGTCACGGTGGGGGGAGGGGAGGGGCTGTGAGAGAGAGGAGAGGGTTGTGAGAGAGAGGAGAGGGCTGTGAGAGAGAGATGAACAGTGCTGCCTACGTGGCAGTCTACGTGGACTGCCACGTAGGATTGAAAGTCATAGTCAGTTTTAATTTTGACCAAATTAAGAGGGGGACCTTGATTTTACAAAATTGGGAAAATAGGGGGATCAAAATCGTCAAATTAAAACTTTGGGGACCAAAATCGTGAGTTGGTCATAATAGGGGGACCAAAACTGTAATTAAGCCTTGATGTTTTTATAAATCCACAACACTTTTCAAAGCTGCCAATAATTGTGCTACAGCTGGCACTACTAATGTTAGTGGGGCCACGGTTACTCCAAATCAGATTATGGAAGAGCAGGAGGGGATGGTATTTGATATTAACGAAGGTGAAAAAAAACGTAGGAACGTGGAGGTCAATTGCATGGAAGGGAATAGTGTTCATCATGCACACTCCAGTAACACTAATGACAGTACCTCTACCATTGAATCTCAAGCTGATTTCTTTAAAGGCAGGACCTAGCAAGCAGGCCTGTCAGGACAAATGAGTATCCTCGATTGGAACTACCGGGGCCTGGGCAACCCGAGCGCAGTTTCGTCCTTGCGTGACCTCGTCCGGACGTACCAACCAAATATTATCTTTTTGTGTGAAACATTGGTACAAGCTAGTAAAATTGAAGCTCTTCGTGTTCATTTGGGGTATGACTCTTCTTTTTCCATGAGTAGTATTGGTATAAGTGGGGGTTTAGCTGTGTTCTGGAAGCATCCGTTTGACTGTGAGTTTATTAATTACTCTCAGCATTTCATTAACATCATGGGTGTCCTGAAACTGAGAGACGAAGGGAGTCTTGGAATATTTTGAGGACTCTAGCAATGGATAATTCACTGCCATGGTGCATCATAGGTGACTTCAATGACTTACTTTCTAATGAGGAGAAGCGTGGACGTTGTGACCACCCTCTTTGGAAATTACAGGGTTTTCGTGAAGCGGTCACTGATTGTCAGTTGACAGACTTGATTTTGGAAGGACACCAATTTACTTGGAGTAAAGGTAGAGGTACAGATGACTTCAAGGAGAGAAAACTTGATAGGGCTATGGCAACTCATGAATGGTTGGACACTTTTCCCAATCATCGGTTGAGCAACACGGTGGTTGACCGTTCGGATCACAGCCCAATCATTCTATTTCTTTACGGGAAGGGGAGAAGAAGAAGAAGAAGAAGAAGACAATTTATATTTGAGAATTCTTGGCTTGAGGAGGACAACTTAGATGCTGTGGTGGAAAAAGGTTGGGGTATTGGTGATGGGTTGGACCTTGTGAATAGATTGAAGGCTTGTACTGAGTAGATGAATGTGTGGGGAAGAGCTCTTCGAAGGAGATTCCGGAGTGATATTGATCGGTGTCGGAAAGAGCTTGAGACTTCGAGGGAGGATGTTTCAACCGAGGCTGCATTATGGTATAATGAAGTGAACCACAAACTTTCTCGCCTTCTTGCTCAAGAGGAGTCCTTTTGGCAACAAAGGGCTAAGGTTCTTTGGTTACGTGACAGGGATTCCAATTCTCGTTTTTTTCATGCAGTTGTTTCGGCCAGGAAGCGCCACAATGAGATCTGTTCCTTGCGTAATGACGACGGCACTTTTGCAACCAGCCAAGAGGATCTTGCTGCCACGACCAAGAGCTATTTTGAGAACCTCTTTCAATTCAATAATTCTAGTTATGCTCCTGTTGTTGATGCAATACCACCACTCCTATCAAGGGAGGACAATGATATGTTGCTGCAGGATTTTACAAAGGAGGAATTTGGTGAGGCCCTCTTACAAATACACAAAGACAAAGCACCAGGTCCAGATGGACTAAATCCAGCTTTCTACAAGCGCTTTTGGCACCTTTGTGGTGAAGAAGTTTATCACGCCAGTTTAGCATGGCTAGAACAAGGGTATTTTCCTACTAATTTGAATGATACTAATGTTGTTCTTATTCCTAAAAAGCAAACTCCCTCTTCTATGACAGACCTCTGTCCTATCTCTCTATGTAATGTTCTTTACAAAATTCTTTCAAAAGTATTAGCAAATCGTTTGAAACCACTACGTTCTAAATGCATTTCTCCAGAGCAGTCTGCTTTTGTTGAACATAGATCCATCTTGGATAATGCTATGGTTGCCATTGAAACTATTCATCACATGAAATGTAAGACTAGTGGAAAAGAAGGGGAGGTAGCTTTTTAAATTGATCTTAGTAAAGCCTATGATAGAGTCAGTTGGGAGTGTCTTTTCTTTACAATCACCAATGTTTTAGATATTCCTGCATTCAATGTTAACTTGATTTCTATTGGTGCTTTGCTTTCCACTCAATTATTTGATGTTTTCTTCATTAACAACTCTTGTCTCATCCAGGATCGTCTACTACAGAAGGTGATTGGAAGATGTGACCTTCTTAATGGTCTCTTTCCATTCACACCTTGCTTGCCCCCTTATAATGCATTTGACATTTCTTTACCTGTTGCTTTGACCTTTTCTTGTTGTAATGCCATTGTTTTAGCTGATTCTAGCTCTTGTTATATTGATAATCAATTACACAATTCTTGTAAGGTTCTTGTTCATTTTTCTGATGTAGCCAGCTTGTGGCAAGCCCGTATGGGCCACCCATCTGATTCTGTATTACAATGTCTTGGCAATAAAATACCTTTTTCATTCAATGCAAAGTTTTCTTCTAATGATTGCACTGTATGCCCACTTGCTAAGCAGAAACGTTGGCCCTTTACTGCACATAATCATGTCTCACCTACTGTTTTTGACATCATTCATTGCGACACATGGGGCCCTTTTTCACAACAAACTCATGATGGATACCAATATTTCCTTACCATTGTAGATGATCATTCTAGGTTCATTTGGGTACATTTAATAAAACATAAATATGATGCCCCACCTTTAATTAAATCCTTCTTTGACTGTGTTAAAACTCAATTTGGAAAGGTAATCAAAACCATTAGAACTGATAATGCTAGAGAATTTGCACTAACAAATATTTAGAGTTTGGGTTCCACCCATCAATTTTCTTGTCCCTATAGGCCACGGAAAAATGTTGTTGTGGAAAGAAAGCATCGGCATTTGTTGAATGTGGCTAGGTCTTTGATGTTTCAAGCAGTTATCCCTCTACAATTCTGGGGAGAATGTGTGTCTGCTGCAACCTATCTCATCAACAGGACTCCATCTCCCAACCTTCAGGACAAATTTCCATATGAAATTCTCTTCTCCAAGGCTCCTGATTACTCCTTCATTTGTGTCTTTGGTTGCCTCAGTCATGCTTCTACAATTCTAGCTCACAGACACAAGTTCAGCCCAAGAGCTATCCCTTGCATCTTCATGGGATACCCCCAAGGTTACAAAGGTTTCAAGCTCTATGACTTACAACACAAGACAATTCCTTGAGGATAACTTCAAATTAAGAATCATTGATGACCTACACTACTTCCTTGGCCTTGAGATTGCCCACTCTCCTCAAGGCATTTCACCGTGTCAACGAAAGTATACATTGTAGCTGCTTGATGACACTGGCTTTTTGGGTGCCAAACCTATTCATACCCCTATGGATCCTCAATTGCTCCTCAATGATATCGATGGTGAACCCCTTGCTGACCCCTCTCAGTATAGACGGCTACTTGGGTGCCTCATTTACCTCACAATATTCAGACCTGATATTGCTTTTGCTGTCAACGGATTAAGTCAATTTATGACTAATCCTCGCACACCTCACTTACAGGCCACTCACCATCTCCTACAGTATCTCAAGAAGGCTCCAGGCCAAGGGCTGCTGTTCCCTGCTGCTTCTTCACTCAAGCTTACTGCATTCTGTGAAGCAGATTGGGGAAGCTGCTCCACTACTAGGAGATCTACTACCGGGTTCTGTGTGTTCCTTGGATTCGCTTTATCACATGGAAATCAAAGAAGCAAACCATTGTTGCCAGATCTTCAGCCGAGGCTGAGTACCGAGCATTGGCAACCCTTACTTTAGAACTATTATGGATGCAACAATTACTCAGATCCTTTGCCATTTCCATTGACTCTTCTATGGTTTTCTGTGATAGTAAGTCTGCAATTCAACTAGCCAGCAACCCAACTTGCAATGAACGTTCCAAGCACATAGACATTGACTATCACTTCGTGCGCGAACATGTCCAATCTGGTTTCATCAAGCTGGTGCATGTTTCCTCACAAGATCAGCTCGCAGATCCTCTCACCAAGGCTCTCCCTCGCCCTCTCTTTCAGTCCCTCACATCCAAGTTGGGTCTCCATAATATGTATCTCCCAACTTGAGGGGGAGTATTAGAAATATAACTCTAGTTAAGTATTGTAACTGTAGTCAATGTTACCTTGGTTAGAAAGTTAGTTTTTAGTTGAGTTGTAATTAGTTTTTTAGTTTCAATTAGTTTGTTATCAATTGGTTGGATTTCAGTTTCTGGATAACAAACTCTTCTCTCTGTATATATGGTATCTCACCCATTTGTACAATTCATTCATTAAGATTCAATGAAATATTTTTTCCCTTCTCTCTATGATTCTGTAAAGTTAATAGGATTCTATGGTACTTTAGCCATTACAGAGATTATCTATGCTGAGATTGTTGCAATGCAATATCTAAAGGGATTGCTTTGTGTTGGGATAAAGGTTTTCGAAATGTGATGTGTGTTTCAGATTCTCTTACAGCAGTGCAGTATATCAATAATGGGGTTTCCGTCCATCATAGATATAGCAATGAGATAGAAGAAATTAGAAGATACTCGAGTCTTCATTGGGACATTAAGGTTTCCCATGGGTGCCGGGAGGGTAACCAATGTGCGGAATTTTTGGCAAAGATGGGCGCATCTTGTTCAGACAATGTTGAAGTGTTGTTGCATGATCCTCCAGCTGGACTTTTGGGTCTTCTGGCTAATGATGCTGCAGGAACTTCTTTCATTAGGAGATAGTCCTTTTGGCTCTGGCCTCTTTTATTTTTCTTTGCAATTGCAACCAAAAAAAAAATCACGCTCCCTGTAATCAACAAAAAAAAATCACACTCGCGATAAAAATTTGCTCACTCAAACACAATTTTACTAGGTGGCTTTTAATTTGGGTAAGTCAAACTACTTGTGCATCATGGGAAAGTAGATTAGAAACCTGTAATAAGCTATTTTAGGTGTTTAAATTATGGATAGAATGACTATTGCTGAGTTTGATTTAGTGTATTTTTAAATTTTTTATTTTTTTGCTATTTAAAAATGTTGTAATATTACAAAAAAGTGTACTTTTTAATATTTTAAAATATTAATATTTTTGTACACATATCGAGTTGGTTCCGTTAGAGTTTTGCAAAAAAAAAGTGTAAAATCTGAATCAATCCAATCGACCGATGTGCATGGACTTTGATTATATGATGATAGATTCTAGGCTTAAAGGTCATTTTGGCCCCTGCAAAATACACATTAATTCATTTTGGCCCCTGCAAAATAAAAAACTTTAAAGAAGCCCCTGCAAAATAGTTATTTGTTCAGTTAGGCCCTCGCTGTTAGTTTCCCCCTAACGCTGTTAGTGGTAGCCTACGTGGACTTCTGACTTGGCATCCACTCTGAACACGTGTGTAGCCACGTGGTTTGGTTAAAGGTCACTAGGTTTCTTCTTCTCTCTCTCTCTCTGAAACACATTAGAGTTCTACTTCTTCTCTCTCACATTAATCCATTTTCGTCTTCTGTCTTCTTCTTCCCATCGTTTCGTTTCTTCTCTCTCTCTCTGAAATGGCAGGAAGCAACGCATCTTCGAATGCAACTTCAAGGCATGGAGAACTACCTGTTTGTGGATGTGGAGATCCTATGCGACTATGGATCTCAAATACAGCTGAAAACCCAAGAAGGAAATTTTGGAAGTGTGTTAATTGGGGGGTAATTACGATTTAGGGTTCTATCTTTTCTTCCCTTTTATTTGATTTTGTTTTCTTTTTTGTTAATTCTAATCATAAATTTGTTCTGGACATTGTTTACAGAGGAAAACAACAAGCTGCAAGTTGTTTGTTTGGGATGATGAGCTTGATTTTGAGGGATGGCCCATGGTGACAGCGACTGGTCCCCATTCAAGTCGTGAAAACCCTAAAGCTGTAGAGGCAGCAACAGCATCAACTTCAAAGACTTGTCAATGCAAATGTTGTAATGTATTAAACGACTGGGAGTCAAGGAAAATTACTAAACTGAAGCTCAAGTTGTTAAATGAGAAGAAAAAGATGAAGTGGATGCAAGGAATTCTCATATTTGTCATTTTGTACTTAGCATATCAGAAAAGTTGGTTGGTTTAGGATTACTGTTAGTGACCAATCAAAGTATGTTAGGAAGTTATTTATGTAAGATGTACTAATGGATGTTATCTATGAAATGAATTTGTTTACCAACAAGTTATTAAACCATTTGAGGTTCAATATTTGCTGCATAACTGTTAAAAAAATTTTGCATACTTAACTTGTAAAATTGGTGCATAGTGAAATAGAAGACATAATGACCTGAAATGTCATACACATAAGTAAGTTGGTTAATTCATTTAATTTCAGCTGGATAATGTCATACACAAAATACATACGTGGGAAAGGTCACCAAAATACATTAGAGGCTACATAAAATGGCAAATTATGCCAGTGTATCAAAATACAAACAAAGTTGGCTACTAATGCCAATGTACCAAAGATACATAAAACACAAAATACTAAACCATGTACTAAAAGGCCTAAACTATATTTTCTTGTGTAAGATCCCCATCTTGGCTAGTTTCTTCTTCATCACCGACCATCAGTGGTTTGTTTGGGTCACTACCAGGACCTGTATAAGGTAATACAGTCCTCCTAAGCCTTGTGCTATATCTTTGCCTCTTAACAGCCAGTTTTGGTCTCTTTGCCACTCTATTGACAGATGGTTCTGTAGTTTGAGATGATGCAATAGCATTTGCTTTAAATGCAGGCACAAACACTCCTGGTTGCATGAACTGATGTGATGCAGGTGCAGTGGGATTGGAAGCAGGTGCAGAAGTAGAAGCAGGAGCAGAAGCAGGGGCTTCACCTGGTTCAGTGGGATTGGAAGCAGGTGCAGGTGCAGAAGCAGGAGCAGGTGCAGAAGCAGGTTCAACTGGTTCATGGGCTTCAACTGGTTCACCTTTCTTAGGTTTTCTCTACAAATAAAAGTTTGAGCAATCAATGGTTAGTTAATGTTTAAGCGTACTTCATAGTAGAAAACATAGTGATGTAGCATTACCTTTCTCTTTTGTGCTTCTGGATTGATCTCAGTGGCCTTGCAACTCCTGATGTTGTGGCCTAATTCATCACACTTGGTGCATCTATAAGTCGTTCCAACTCTCCTTAGTTTAGTTGCATTAGGTTCCTCATCTAGTTGCCTCCTCCTAAGTTTTTTAGGCCTGCCAGGAGGTCTTTTATAAGATGTCTTCCACCTCATCAGGTTTATTTTGTCTATAAGAGATGGCAGCACAAGCATGTCTACAAGGAATACCAACTAGCTGCCAAAAATTACAGCTACATTCTAATTTCCCTAGATCAACTATAAATGCTGTACCTCCAAATATACTAATGACTTGAAACTGAAGGTCACCAGCCCATGTTGCAACCCAATTGCCACTTCCCTCAACCTCCTTATCCAACCTCATCCTAGGTTTAGGCATTACTCTATGTGGCCATCTATTCAGTTTCAATCTCTGCTTAGTAATCCTATTCATCAAATAGTCTCTAATCCACTCACACATTGAAAGGATAGGTTTATCTCTAGCAGTTAAAATTGTGCTATTAAATGCTTCAGCTAGATTATTCATCACTATATCACACTTAGGGTAAAAAGGGAATGCATGCTTACACCAATATTTGGTCGGAATTTCCATCAACCATTCCCAGCATTTCTCATCCACTCTTTTCAGGGCATTCATCTTTGCTTGCCATGCTTGAATATATGTTGCCTTTGAGGCCCCCATCATAAGATCCCTAATGACAGTTCCACCACCAAATTTCTTCTTGCAATTTGCATATAAATGCATGACACACAATCTATGCTCAAGCCCCATCTCCTCAAACATTTGGATCAAACCCTAAAACATAAAAACAGAAAAACAGAAAAGAAAAAGGATTAATGATTAAACAGAAAACCAGAAAAACATAAAAGAAACATTATCCAATAGATAGACATTACCTTTTGCTGGTCAGATATAAATATCCATCTTCTATCTTCACCAATATCCTCTAACAACAAAGTTAGAAACAATCTCCAAGACTCTTTACATTCTGTTTCAACCACAGCAAATGCAAATGAAAAATACTCATCATTTGGATCTCTTCCTACAGTTACTAGAAGTTGACCACCATACTTGGTTTTGAGATGGCATCCATCTACACATATAAATGGTCTACATCCTTTAAGGAACCCCTTCTTGCACCCATCAAAACAAAAGTAAAAACTTTGAAATCTTGGCACACTCTCTGGTGATGACCTCACCATATTGATTTTACAAGTGTTTCCTTCATTTACCCTCCTCAACTCTGCTGCATACTTCCACAATAAAGAATATTGTTTATCTACATCACCTTCAACCATTCGTTTTGCTATTTTTTTTGCCCTCCAAGCTCTTCCCCAAGTAATCCCAGCTTTGTAGTTTACCCTAATGTCACTCATCACTTCTCTCACCTTCACCTTGTCAGTAGTTTGTAGTCTTTTGGCCACTGTTTTTGCAACCCAACTACTCCTAGCATTACAATTATTTAACACTCTTACACATGTGTGGGTCCCCCTCCACGTTTTCATCCTAAAGGTCAATTTGTGTGCAACTTTACTGACACGGGCATAAAAGCCACAACCTTGCTTGCACTCCACTTGCACCCTCTTTTTGTCATTTTTCTTAAACTTTATCTCCTTACCATTTAGTATTGACCATTCTCTAATTGCATCTCTAAACTCATCAAGACTTTTAAACTCCAACCCCACTTTGAACTTGTAATTCTTGTCAAGTTCAAGAGGATTAAACATGTCATACCTTGGACTTCCCTTTCCATCCTCCTCTTCTTTATCTGGGTCACTACTACCCAATTCCTCAGATATGTATGTATCATCATCTGGTACAGTAGAGCCTACAGGAACTCTACTAGACCCTGAACCCCCTCCACTAGAGGTAGGACCAACTCCACTTGAGCTTGCACCAGCCCCTCTTTTGGTTGGTGTTCTTTTTGCCCTACACTTCACTTTATATGGGGTGCCATTGATCACAATTCTAGACCCACTAGGAGATACAATTGGTGGTGATGGAACTCTATATGGTGTATGTGGTTCCTCTTCTGATTTTTCTTCCTCACTGTTGTGTTCATCTTCAGGACCAAAACCATCATCTTTCCCATGTGCTCTCTCCCCTTCACTATCATCTAAATGGACACCCTTAAGTTCATCATCACTGTAATCATCATTGGGTTCCTCATCTTTGTCTTCCTCATTAGCATATTGTTCCTCCTCATTGATTTCATTAGCAACACTTCCAAATAGCTCAAAGTGCTCTACGTATATATGAGCTTCAACTCCCCTATTTGTAGCATACTCTGCTATATCTAAAGCATCAACATCACCTAAAATTTTCCTAAATAACCCATCTTCATTAGCTTTCCACCATAATCTATATGTACCAGACTGATACCCTAAATCCTTCAATATATCAGTAGCTTCAAAATAACTCCATTTGTCCACATCTTGACCTTTAATAGCTGTTTCACCCCCTCCTTCGTACTCTAGTGTCTCTTTCTTAATAAATTTTCCACCATAGTGGAAGACAACAGTAATAGACATTACTGTAAGAAAAAGGGTGCCAATTAGTGAACCAAAATAGACATTAAACAAGTTATACTACAAAAGGGATAAAATAGACTTTTCAGTTTAAAATAAAAGGGATAAAGCAGAAGCATTAAAGAATCTCTCCAAACTTCAACACCACACTCAATGACACGGTGGTCCCCTTTCCCTTTCCCAGAAATGAAAACAGTAGTGACAACACAACAATAGAGTACGAGAGCATGTACAAACCTGTTTTTTTTTCCAAAATGAAGCGTCGTCTTCTTCCTTCGTCAATCAGCAGCTTCTTCCTGCACCCTCTTTCGTCGTCTTCTTCCTGCACCCTCTTCCATCGTCTTCCGTCGTCTTCTTCCTGCACCTTCTTCCTTCGTCAATCAACTGAGCTGAAGAGTAGAACTCTAATGGCTTTCAGAGAGAGAGAGAGAGAGAGAGAAGAAGAAGAAACCTAGTGACCTTTAATCAAACCACGTGGCTACACACGCGGCTACAGACGTGTTCAGAGTGGATGCCAAGTCAGAAGTCCACGTAGGCTACCACTAACAGCGTTAGGGGGAAACTAACAGCGAGGGCCTAACTGAACAAATAACTATTTTGCAGGGGCTTCTTTAAAGTTTTTTATTTTGCAGGGGCCAAAATGGATTAATGTGTATTTTGCAGGGGCCAAAATGACCTTTAAGCCTAAATTCTAGGTTAATTTTGACAAAATGTGGGTAGTTTATCCTATAGGATGTGAAATCAATAAAATTAACCACTTTTTTTTATTAATCTTTTATTTGAAATCCACTGTCTTTGTCAACTAAAATATATTTGTGCTTTAATCTCAAAAAAAATATATATATTTGTGCTTTTACGCTACGTTTATATTAAATTATTTAGATACGTGTGTCAAATTTTGAGTGAATATAAGTGAGATTAGATAAGGTATCCATATTTTTCAAAAGTAATGTAGGGCTCATCTAAAAAGTAAATTTCATCGAGCCACGTGATTGATCTATATATTTGTATGTTTAGATCACATTGATAATAAGTTAGTGGAATCTATATGTCAAATTTTAAAAATACAAATAAAATTAGGTAAATTATCCACATTTTTTCAAAGTCACCTTATATGATACATAAGCTTGCATGCCCTTGTCTACTTGTTTTAAGGGTGAAGATTTTTGTACCCCCTCTCATTACACCCACACCCCCCATATTATCAAAAGTTCCAATTTTACCCCTCACATTTTCGTTCATTCCGGATTTATGTTTTTGACATAAATCTGGAACTAAAAAATAACATATCGGATTTATGTTGTTGACATAAATTCCAGATTTATGTCTTTGCCATAAATCCGGATCGGAAAGTATTTATTTGGACTTCCGGATTTGCGTTTTTGTACATGATTCCGGAAATAGTGTGATTTTTAAAGGGTATATTGGGATTAAATGAAAATTTTAGGGTATGGGGTCTAATGAGGGGGGGTATGAAAATCTTCACCCTAGAATCTTATGGCACCTACAAATAGGGTTGTTCGTGGTGCGGTTTGGTTCGGTTTTGAGTCAAAAAACGAACCAGACAGCAAAATAAAAATACATACGGTTTGGTTTGGTTCGGTTTACTTCCTAAAAAAATCCGAACCAGTGACAAAAATAATTTAATATATAGTTAAAATTAACTAATTTAATCCTAAATCTAAATATAACTATTTTTTTATCTAAGCAAAAGAAATTTTTTCTAATTCTAGAGTGAGAAGTGTGAGATAGTAAACAACGAAATCGGATTTGAGTTAGTAAGTGAGTGAGAGTTGTTGTAAGTTGAAGCCCAAATAGCAAATAAGTGAGTTAGTAGGTTTGGTTTGGTTCGGTTGTTAAAACAAAAACAGAATTCATTTACAGCTGATTCTGTTAACAGTTTTATTCTCTTTAATTAGTTACAACTTATAACTGATTTTTTGTAACAAACCCAACATATTGGGTATCACAGCTATATAAAGCTATGCTGTGTACAATTTTCAACAACAGCAATTGAATATACAGAATAAGAAAATCACATTGCATTTTTACAAAAGTTCTTCACAGTTTTTCCTTTCATCTTCTACTCCTGAGTTTTCCGAGTTCTGCGAGTGAGAAGTCTTGTGAATCTTGCAATGGTAAAGTTTGGGTTATTCAGCTACCTGAGTATGTATACTTGAAGATTGAAGCAATTGGAAGCTTCAATCATCAAGTTCCTGGTGTGATCTGAGGTAACCCTAGCAGAGGGTTTGCGAAGAGAAGAAGAGAACCAGAGCGGAGAAGAAAGAGAAAAGAGAGAGAAAAAAACAAGAAAAATGAACTGATTCGTTTACCCTCGGTTCTTATACTCCTGAATCGGGTTGGATCCGTTTTGCTTGTGAAACCCGCGTGTTATAACAGTGAAAGCTCCACTGGGTTTCGCAGCAACCCGTTTGCTGAAGTGGGTTAGTCCTAAAGTGTTTGGGCCTGAATTCTGGGCTGATCCTCTATTTCTTGCACACCCAAAATTGTTTCCTTGCACTGCATCAAACAATTATCAATTGGTCAATTTTGCATTATATGGTTCAAAAACTAACATACCCACCTGAAAATTAGACCCAGTTTGCAATGGCTTATTACGTCATCAATTATTCCAAGCTCCGTATTTGGGAGGTACGCACTTCTCACGTTTTCTTACATTTTCTCGTTCATTGACACGTGGATTTTTGAGTTTTTCGGCTTCCTACACGTGTATTCTCAGGATCAAGACACATGATAACGTGGCCACTACCCAATTGTATTCGTCTCTCTGTCTTCATTAGTCATTACTACATTGCATCTTTTTTTGCGTGCTTATATTATATAGCTAAGGAATTTAATAGGAGTTGCGTTTGTGTGCATTTTGTGGAGTATAGCAAGATGATATACTTGGACGGAGACATTCAGGTTTATGAAACATAGACCATTTATTTGATCTTCCCCGTTAAGAATAGGCAATATTTTATTGTATAGTTTACTTTGAATAACGTAGTCTGTTAGCTCACTTAGTATGAGTCCGGTAGATGAGTTTGTATAGTTGCTAGTTTGTTAGTCTTAGTAACTGGCTCAGCTTCCTTTAACTGATTCAGCTATGTACATTGTTGTATATATAGGGATTGATCCCACATTCAATAAACAAATTCAGTTTTATAATTCTAACATGGTATCAGAAGAAAAAAAATGCTGAACTTCACTCCCTCTCGCGAGTCTTCTCCCCAAAAGTTCTTTCTCTTTCTCACTCGCGAGTCCCTCTCTCTGAAACATTCCTCAGCCTCTCTCTCGCGCGTCACTCCTTCTCAGAAGAGAAACACCATAACCGTTTTCTCTCAATCACCATAACTCATCGTTGCATCATTCTCCGTTTCTCGTTCTGGTTTCAGTGACGCTCATCATCGACATTTTCTTCTCTCGCGATCTAGTTTGGGATCGCAACCTTCGGAGTCGCCATCTTCATCTCCTTCAGAATCGAAATCTCGCTTCGGTCACCTGGCTCATCACGCCTTAGCTTCGATTTTGCTTCGGTTTTCATCAATCTCATCTCCCACTCCACATCTCTGGGCCTGATTTCAGATTCACTCTTCTCTATTCATCGCAAGGTTCTATGCGATGCGCTTTCTCTCTGGATCTTGATCTGCTTCTACTTCGATTGCCGCTTCACAACGCTGCATCGTTCTCCTCTGGATATCGATTTTAGGTTCTTGTTTCTCAGATTTATGATCTGAATCTTGATCCGCTCTGTGTTTTGCAGCTGTTCCTTCATCTGCATCTGTTGCGGTCCTCTCTCTGAAAATCGATCCATGATGATTATGGTTCATTTTTCTCCTTTTCTTTTGACCTAAATCGATTTCCCCCTCTCTTGATCTTGATTCAGAATTGTTTTTTTTCTCTTTAATCGATTTTGCTGTTTCTCTCCCGATTCTGGCTTGTGACCTAGGTCGGTTCTCTTATTTGCAAAATCGATTCCCTCTCCCCTGTTTCTGAAATTGATATTCAGTTTCGGTTTCATTTATTTTCTCCTTGATTTCGATTTCGTCTTTCACACTTTGTATCGATTTCTGTTTTGAATCTGACTTCCTGTGTTAGTTATCAGTGTTCTTTCAATTTCTTGTTTCATTTTCGTTCCGATTCTATTCTCCTGGTTCTGTTTGTTTTGGTGCGTTTTGGTTTGTGTTTCCTTCATCCTGTGTTCTTCATTTTCATCTAAGATTCTGTTTGCCTTCAGTTTCACGTTTCTTGGATTATTATCACTGATTCCTTGACTATGCATTAATCATTGATTGTTGATGATTATCTGTTGCTGTTTGTTACTTTGTATTGTTCTTTATCTCTCTGAAATCCGAATTATCACTTTGGAGCTTTGGTAGCATCAAGTTGAGTTCACCAATTGCAGACCATGGCTTAGTTCTGGAAGTTCCCCTGTGGGGATCATCACCTTCCTAGTGCTGGATTACAGTGATCATTGGACCTGATCCAGAGAAAAGATTCAAAGAGGATTTGTTTGTTAAATTTCCTAGTTTTTTTACTCTTCTCTTCAAGCTGCACATGATTGTTACTCATGATCCAGCTTGAGGGGGGCTGTTAGAATAGGCAATATTTTATTGTATAGTTTACTTTGTATAACTTAGTCCGGTAGCTCACTTGGTATGAGTGGTTGATGAGTTTGTATAGTTGCTAGTTTGTTAGTCTTAGTAACTGGCTCAGCTTCCTTTAACTGATTCAGCTATGTACATTGTTGTATATATAGGGATTGATCCCTCATTCAATAAACAAGTTCAGTTTTATAATTCTAACATTCCCGATGGCCAGTTTTACGGTGTAATGGACTGCCTCTATGAGAAGACTTGGAGTCACATTCCTCAATACAAGATTGGTTACTGTCAACAGTGCCTGGAGAAGGTCCAGTGGCCAAAAGAAATGGGTCAACCCCCTTCTCTTTACTTTAATGCTGGAATGTTTGTCTTTGAGCCCAGCATAGCCACATATCACGACCTTCTCAACACGCTTCAAGTCACTCCTCCAACCCCATTCGCAGAGCAGGACTTTTTGAACATGTACTTCAAGGACATTTACAAGCCAATTCCTTTGGTCTACAACCTTGTCCTCGCCATGCTTTGGCGTCATCCTGAAAATGTTGACCTTGACAAAGTCAAGGTTGTTCACTACTGCGCAGCGGTAAGCATCTAGTTAGTTAATCTTGATTGTGTGTATATATGTTATGTTTGTGATCACAATAATTGATTTAATTTTGTTATTGCTCATTAGGGATCGAAATCATGGAGATATACGGGGAAGGAAGAGAACATGGAGAGGGAGGACATAAGGATGTTAGTGAAAAAATGGTGGGATATCTACAATGATCCTTCTCTTGACTATGAGAAGCAATTGATCAGTGGAACAGAAGCACAACGGACAGTACTGAATGGTGTTGAAGTTTAATGGAATTCAAGATCTTTTCATTGATTTCTTAATCTGTTACAACTGAATCAGTATATGTACAATTGGATTCAATATAGCAAGTGGTTACAGAGTTTGTTAGGGATTTAACTAACTGGATCTAAACTAAGCTTGAGCTGCTCCTATTCTCTTATATTCCCCCTGCAAGTTCAAGGAAGCTTCTGACTTTGAGCTTGTTTCTCAGCTGAGTGAAGGCAGAGGTACCCAGAGGCTTTGTAAGTATGTCAGCTATCTGCATAGTAGCAGGAACATGCTTGACTGAAAGAGTTTTGGCCACCACTTTTTCTCTGACAAAATGAATATCCAGCTCCACATGTTTGGTTCTTGAGTGAAGTATGGGATTGTGGTCAAGCATAACTGCAGACAGATTGTCACAGAGCAGTGTGGGACACTGATAAGGAACTTTAAGTTCAGCGAGGAGGGACTCAATCCACAAGATTTCTGCAGTAGCTTGTGCCATACTTCTGTATTCTGCCTCTGCATTTGACCTGACCACCAGAGACTGTTTCTTAGCACTCCAGGAGATTAGATTTGGGCCAAAATACACACATACACCTGAGGTGGACCTCCTGTCATCTGGGTCACTGGCCCAGTCACTGTCACAGTAGACACGCAGAGAAAACTTTGTATCTGGTGTGGCTGGTTGCAGCAGCAGGCCATGGTGTCTAGTGCCACTAAGATATCTCAGCAATCTCTTGACAGCTCTCCAGTGACTCTCTAATGGAGCTGAGAGGAACTGACACGGTTTATTCACACTGTAAGATATGTCAGGTCTTGTGAGTGTAACATATTGAAGTGCGTCCACAATTGACCTGTATGTGTGAGGATCTGGCAGTGTGTCAGTGCCTGTTTTGCTGAGTTTTGGGCTTGTCAACATTGGAGTGGACATGCCATTTCAGTGAGGCATATTGGCCCTTTGAAGAAGGTCTTGTTTATACTTGCTTTGAGTCATGAGCATTGAACCATTTTGCAGAGTTTTAACCTCCAATTAGGAAATAGTCAGGTTTCCCCAATTCTTTTAGAGCAAAGATACTGTTCAGCTTGCAGAAGAGGCTGTGAATCAGTTTTTGAGAGGTGCCTGTGATAATTATATCATCAACATAGACCAGGGCAAACAGAGTTGTTCCAGTAGTAGACAAGATGAACAGTGAAGCCAAAGGATAATAGGGTTGAAGCCAAAGGATAATAGTGCTTGCGTGAGTCTTTCATACCATGCACATGGTGCCTGTTTTAGGCCATACAGGGCCTTGTGAAGCCTGCACACTAGAGACTTGTCATTGGATACGAACCCAGGAGGCTGCTTCATGTAGATTTCCTCATGTAAGTTTCCATTGATAAAGGCGTTATTTATATCAATTTGCTGCATCTCCCATCTGTAGGTGAGAGCTAGGGTGAATATGATTCTGGTGGTGGCTGGTTTTACTACTGGTGAGAAATTTTCACCGAAGCCTTTGCCTTCAACTTGATGGTACCCCTTAGCAACTATTCTTGCCTTATACTTGTTGATGGTGCCATCTGGATTTTGCTTAATTCTATCAGTGAGGTTTGTAGTATTTTGGTGAAGTGGTGGGATGGGTGTTGGAAGGGGAAGAGCCAGAGTTGTGACTGACTCAGTTTTGGCTGCTTGCTGGGAGGTATTATTTGGTGGGAAGAGAGCTGAGTAGGGGAACTTGGACTCATCAAACACCACATCTTTGGTGATATAGATCCTCCCCGTAGGACTTAGGCATTTATATCCTTTATGTTGTGGTGATAGCCCAAAGTTCACACATTCAGTGCTTCTCAGTTGTACTTTGTGTCTGTTGTAAGGTCTGAGTGAGGGATAGCAGGAGTAGCCAAAGACTTTTAGGACCTTGTAGTCAGGTGTTTTGTGATGAGACGCACCAGTGTCTTTGAACCAGGCTTCATTGTCCACATCAGTGGACTCAAGTTCAGCAGCAGTGGATGCAAAATTCACATGAGATTTAGTATTGATACCTTCAGAGGAAGAGGCAGGTTCTTTGGCCTTGCTTGATTCTGTGGCCTATGAGACATTTGTGCGAGGCACAAAACTTTCATCGAATCTAAACCAGTAGTTGATCACTGTGTGACCATATTTGCCACATAGCTGACACGTAGGTCTTGTTTCACCTGTGTTGTGTGAAGAAGGATCAGCATTATAGAGCCTTCCACGGCCGCGACCTCGCCCGTGAGCATTGCGTCCTCTTCCACGGAATCCTCCATTGTTTCCGCGACCTCCGTTGTTGGCGTGAGTCAGATTAGCAGTGACTGGTGCGTTGGAGAGTTCCTGACGGTGTTTCTCAAATTGCGCTTCCTGGACTAGCAGAAGAGCTTCAATCTGAGAGTGTAGTGGAGTCAGAGTCAGCGCGTCCATAGATCATCATAACAAAGGAGTTGTACTCCTCTGGCAAACCATCCAAGACGATGTCAATCTTGTCTTGCTCAGAGATGTTTTCACCGATTGCAAGGAGAGAGTCCGCAAGAGTGTGGATCCGCATCAGATACTCAGTGACTGACCGATTGGCCTTCTTTGTGTTCTTTAGCTCAGAGCGAAGTTGACGAATCTTTGCCTTTAGGTGGGAGTAATAGTGTTTGTGGATCCGATCCCACACTTGATGAGAGTGCTTGCACGAGAGCACTCGAGGAAGGACCGATTCCAAGAGCGTAGAGAGAAGCCAGGTGAGGAGGAGTTGATCTTGCACAAGCCACTTCTCATAGGCTTCTGAGACACTGTTGGAGAGGCGATCTGCCTCAGAATCAAACATTTGTGGTATTTCTGGGTTCACTGGGAAGCGATGAAGCTTGTAGGAAGTGATGATACCTTCCACTTGTTGATTCCATAGCAAGAAGTTCTTGTCTTCAAGCTTGATGGAGAGTTTCGGAGCAGCAGCGAATCCGTGTGAGATATTCGAGAAAGAACCTCCGAGACTGAAGACGCTGTGTTCTAGCATCGAGGATTGTTTCGGCGTTGCTTCCGCCATGGACAAAGCTTGAGTGCGCGCAGAGAGGAGAATCAAGAATGAGCGGAAGACGTGGATATGGGATTTGAGATGGCGATTGATACCATAATGGAATTCAAGATCTTTTCATTGATTTCTTAATCTGTTCAATATAGCAAGTGGTTACAGAATTTGTTAGGGATTTAACTAACTAGATCTAAACTAAGCTTGGGCTGCTCCTATTCTCTAATAAGGTTGAACCATTTGTGCAGGGTATATCGAAGGTTAGACGTGTTCGATATGTCACTGCACCCTCAGCCAGTGGCGGACCTAGCATGCATCCAAGGGGTTCAGTTGAACCCCCTGGAATTTTTTTTTTGCACTAAACACTCTATATAAATAGCCTAAATTTCCTGAAATTTTAATTTTGACCCCCCTGAAAATTTTAAATTGTACTAGTAGACCAAGTTTTGCACCCATTTGGCACCGGCCTTAAAAAATTTGACACCCCTAACCCCAGGGTCCTGGGTCCGCCACTGCCCTCAGCAGCTTAACTTTTTCAGCTGCATAAAAATAAAGAAAAAGTATGAAAAAACAAGGAACAAAAAAAGTTAGAAACGAGGGTGAGTGAGGTGCAAGACTTTTTGCCTTCAAAAGAAAGGAAGTTTATTTTTTTTGGGTCGGTGGTCATAATCAAATAGGTGGGAGCTCTCCACCTATTGTGCTGATTTTTTGTTAATATTTTTTTAGCCCTTGGTTTAATTTAGCGTCTGCTAAGGTTGTTGGGTCTGTTTATATGAGTTTGGATCTTGCTTATCTTTTCACATATTTTTATTTGCTGTTCTTGCTTTTCTTTTTTGGTCTTTCTTGATGTAACTAGTAGAATACCCGTGCATCCGCACGGGCTGAACGCGTTACGTTGCATAATTATACTCAAAGAAAAATAACAAATGAATAATGGGGATAAAAAATTTAACAAATATAAGCTATTCAACAAAATAAGCAGATATTTGTAGAGTAATGGTTCCAGACATCAAAGTTGCAAACATAAGTATGTTACAAATACCCCAAAAATAACGTGCATTTGGGAAGGAAAACAACTTAATCTATTAAAAAGTCATAAGCAAAAGGGTTCCTGTGAATTAAAAGGTTTATCCAGAGGGCAAGATTAAGTTTTCATCCTGAAATAGGTTATGCTGTCTTTGATTCGGGAACCAAAACACATCACAAAACGAATAGCCTGCCAAAGCATAATGTCAGAGAAAAGATTATAAACAGTTTAAAAAAGAGAAATATAAAATTGATTCCATAAATCATAAATATGAAAAAATAGGAAGACAAAAATGAATATACTAACAATGAGACCAAGTGAGACAGTAATGAAGCATTATAAACGGTATGAGTATACTAACAATGATACAATTGAAATAGGAACCAAAAAATAAATATAGTAAGTATGAGACCCAAGAAGTGTAAACAGTAATGAATCGTTCTATAGCAGACATCAAACAAACATCAATAATCCATATCATCAATGAAACACACAAACTTAAATGAGTAGCAGAAATGAAAAATATAAACGAAAATCAGTTGAAGTCAAACCTAGGAAGCGAGATAGTTAGGGTTTTGTTGAATCTCTTGTCAATGTTGTGCCTTTCACAAAATCGAAACCTAATAACAGGACAAAATACAGAAGTTAGAGGAAATCTTCAGAGGAAACCACAAAAGCTATGAAAATCCAAAAACGAAAATCAGTTCAAGACAAACATAGGAAGCGAAATACCTGTTTTGCTAGGATTAGGGTTGGCAGAGTAAGGTTTATGAGGGGTTTCGAAATGGTTGGGGTTCGATTTATGGATTTTTCGTGAAGAAGAAGAAGAGAAGGTTTGAGAGTGAGAGAATGAAAGAATCGCGAGAGTGAGAAGCAAAGAGGGTTCAGAGTGAGGGAAACAGCGAGAGGGAGAAGAAGAGAGGGTTCAGAGTGAGGGAATGAAAAAAGAAAAAGAAAAATAAGAAGAAGAAGAGAGGTTTCAGAGTGAGAAGAAGATAGCGATAGTGAGAAGAAGAGAGGTTTGAGATTCTGAGAATGGAAGCGAGAGGGAGAGAACAGAAAGAAAAAATCGAAAATTGAAAGTGAGTGTGCAGAGAGAGAGACGGTCACGGCGTTGAAGAGGGAAAATTTGACATTGGGTGCTGAGTAAAAATCGATATTGTCCCTAAATAAGCCAAGTGTCAAGTTTGCCAAATGGGCCAATGGGTAATATCATAGGTGATTTACATGTATCAAACTAGTGTAGATATGCCGAGGTAATGCTTAATGATAAAGGAAATTTGTTTTTTTTTTCTCGATAAGCAATGATATATAAACGGAGCACTAGAAGTGCTCAAAAACAATTATACATGTTTGATACAATGGTAAGCATTATTCCACCAAGAAGCAATACCGTATCCGGAATGTTTTCCCACCCCATAGATAAACCAACTCCAAGAGGTACTTTTAATATGATTTACAATAGATTCTAAAACCGGTTCTACCCCTTTGAAAATGAAATTATTACGAGCTAACCAAATGCTCCAACAAGAAGCCAGCCAAATGAGATGCCAGAGATTCTTGGATTTCTTCCCACCGAATATAAGTGCAAAAGAGTTGAGATGCCGGTCCACAGTATCTTCGAAGATAGGATCCACGCCAAGCCAAGACCCCACCTTCAGCCACACCTTCCTAGCCATCTCACATCCCACAAAAATGTGATCCACATCTTCAAAATCATTAGAACAAAATATGCAAGCCGCTTCCTCTAAATTATGAATGACATTACGATGCATCAAGGACCACCGCAAAGGGAGAGCCGAAGAAAAAATACGCCAACCGAACACCTTGATTTTTGAGGGAACCGCTGTCAGCCATAAAGAAGTAAGACATGCCGAGAGACCTGCTGTCATGACAGCAGCAGGCCGCTACTTCAGCAGCTGCGCATAGGCCGATTTAACTATGAAAAAATTCTCCTGAGTCAAGATCCATTTCTAACCATCTTTTTTACCGCGAACCGGCTGGATTTCTCGCAGAAGAACCGGCTGGATTTCTCGCAGAATTGCTGACAGATCCGAAGCTTCCTGCAACACAATGGAATTTCCAGCAACATTATTCAAAAAAAACCACCTCTAACCATCGCCAATCCAGTCTCCAGCTGATGCCACCTTTATACCATAAAGGTTATCTTGTCTGTTTCAAATTAATCGTGGGGTTGTACTTTTCTATATTGATCTGATAATTAAAAGGTTATTTTCTATTTTAAGTTTGGTGAAATCTTTAAGTTTTTAATGGTTCCTCAGAAGGGTGAAATCATATTTAGGCAAACAACGTCAATGTTCCATCAGTCCTCCATATTTGAAGCAAAGCTTTGATTAAACAAGTAATGATAGTAATATTTTTATGTCCAACTTAGAAGAAATGAAAAATAAATACACACACTGATTTTTATAAGTCATTATTCAACAATATACTATACAGTCCCGTAGGCTAGCTATAGAACCTCTCAGTCCCTTTGATCCCATTCATATGTCATCATTGCAAGAGTTGCTTTATGTTCATGCCCATTGTACCAGTGATTTGTATCACTACTCAGCCTTGTCAACCTTAGGCATCACATTCTTACCAATGTCTGCATGTCTGATTTGTCTCAAAGAATACCTTGATGTGAGGGGTTTGACTTTGTTATCATTATTGGGAAAAACTCAAATCTCACGTCGACTAGAGATATGGTTCCAAAAGAGTATATAATGCAAGGGCAACTCTCACATTTTAAGTCGGTTTTATAGGGTGGAGTTAGGCCCAACTCACATTCATCCCCAGCCTTCACCCCCTTTCTTCTCGCTCGCTACCCCGCTTTTCCTCTCACCATCGTCACCCCGTGCCTGCTCTTGTTTCGCTCTAGATTTGGGGTTCCTCTAGAAGATGTGGTTTGGCATCAGACTTGCTTTTCTTCTAACTGGTACTCGGTTAAACCAAGCTGCAAGGTGCTTCTGCTAATGTCTGGTGTGGTTTCGTGGTGTGAGGTTGAAGCTGGGATTGGTGTCAGTTTCATGCTTGGTCTTGAACGTGTGTGCTCCTAGTTTCCTAATTGAATCAAGAGGAAGATGGGTAGCTATTGATATCAAGCCTCCAGGTTCAAAGCAGTGAGGGAGTTTATGTTCATGGTGAACGTCGAGGATGTAGCTGAGTTTGGTGTCTTCTTGTTTGGAGTTGGAGGGCGTGGTCTTAGTGTGGGTTCAGTGCTTAGGTGTTGTTTCGTTGCCTCTCGGGTGTTGTCCTGCTGTGCGGTCTCATCTACATCTTCTGATGCAGTTCTTTCTCTCTGATTTTGCCTCGAGCTAGTCTTCTCGTATTTGGGTGTTGCTCTATTTTTGGAGGTCTTTGTGCATATAGGGATTGGATTTATCGGAAGGCGTTGTTCGCTATTTGTCCTTTGGAGATCTTTGTCATATAAGGATTGGATCTAGCAGAATCACTTATAAACAATAAATCTAATTTTTCATCAATTTCCAACTATATTTACAACAAAGCATAATCTCGAGCATATGAGTTTAGTAAATTTGGACAGTATAAAAATGAATTGGTGGTTGTGATTGAAAGGCTGGTAATTATTATATTGACTTTTTGTTTTAATCTCAACCACTAACCATTTAATCTGTGGCTACGATTCACTTCTCTCACAATACAAACACTCCCACTTGATACACTCTCTATTTTATATATATATATATATATATATATATATATATATATATATATATATATATATATATATATATATATATGGAGCGTATCAAGTGAGAACTAGTGTGTATTGTGAGAAATGATAACTGCTCTGGTATGGCTGTTTGCATTTTGCACGCGGTTTGAATCTCGTTTAAGGCTGTTTTCATTTTATTTCATTAGCTAACCTATTTTTCTCAAAAATAATCCCGAAAAGAGTTCAGGTAGGGATCGAATCATGATCTTTAAGCATGGGGCAAGGTGAAATTTACCATTTCAACAACATAAACATTTGTTCACAAATAGGCAAATATTACTCATATATATTACTCTCAATTTTGTCCCCCCCAAAAATTCCAGTCAAGAAGGTGTCTATTATTTCCAACCTAGAACTTCTTCTTCAGTTCATCAAGTTCCAACACTTTTGTATCATCAAAACTCAAGACAAAGGCAACATATATCAAACGATGCTCTAATAATAAATACGTTAAAATGACATAAAGATATGCAAAGGCGTTTTCCGCATAAAACAGCTGGAAAGCTCTTTCGTGGGTACTTAAGCGACCTTCAATACTAGTTTCTTTCCTCTAGTTGTAACTTGTAACATCCCAAATACAATTGATCCTTTCCTAATATATCAAATGATACGAACACCAATAAACAATATAATATAGAGTGAGAGGAGGTAACTATTCATCACTCAATTAATGAGTGCAATTGTTGATCACCTAAATGTGTAACTCTATTCATCACTCAATTAATGAGTGCAATTGTTGATCACCTAAATGTGTAACTGACTACTGATCACCCCCCTTATAGAACATCTTCTAATCTTTATGCCTAATCTATGTTTGCAACCATTGATCTTTATGCCTAATCTAATCTTGACTTGGAACAGACACTTAGCAGCACATAAGCAACGTTTTTGGGTGTATAATAGGTGAAACTTGTGAGAAAATGATGTTAGGAAGTATAAGATAGTATACGTAGGAGGGAGTCCAATGACAAAAACTAGAGGAGAGATCATACTTTGATAGTATGACACTTAAGGGTGTTCAAAGCTGAACCAACCCAATAGGAAATTGCAAACCAAACCAACTTAAACCGAAAACCGCAAAAACCGATATTTATTAGATTTATTCGGTTTTTTTAGTCAACCATGTGGTTTGGTTTGGCCCGTAGTTTTTGTTCCACCAACCAAACCGAACTGTAAGTAAACCTATGACTTGCAGCCTTCCTTGATCGAATCAATCCAAACCAGATTGATTTGGTTTGGTTCGGTTCAGATTTTTTTAAGCATCCAACCGAACCGAAGCAAATCAAATGTATTTTTATCTTGCGGTTCAGATAGTTTTTAGACTCAAAATCGAACCAAACCGCACTACGAACACCTCTAATAACACGATCCCGTTGTGACCACCACTACAAGAATTATTGGTTTTTCCGGCCAGAAGTTTCCGGCGGATATGGATCCGCCGCAAAGTTACCGGCGGAACCTACGCATTTCCGGCGGATTTTATCCGCCTCAAAGTTACCGGCGGAATAATTGACCGTTGCGGCGGATTAAAATTCGTCTTGGATTTTGCGGCGGATTTAACGGTTTTTGCGGCGGATTTGGGTTCACAAATTTTTTTTTTTACGAGATTTTAATTAACCGCCGCAAATGCACCTCCGTCCGCCGCAAATCCCTTAAGTCCGCCGCAAATCCCTTCAATCCGCCGGTAACTGCCGTTTCCGGCGGATCTTGCCTTTTGACCGTTTGACTTCGTTTCTCCTATATAAACCCCTTCTCCCCTTCTTCTTTTTTCACACCTCTACCAATACTCTCATTCTCTTGATACGGCACTCGATCTCTTAATACGGCACTCTCTTGAGCATTGTCGGCAGCGGGGTTCCAATAGAGTGGCGTACGTCTCCATTTTTTTGTAAAAAAATTTCCACATTGTCATGAAGACCCCTTCATCTTTTTCGTTAAAAGTAACCCCTTTATCAGCATAAAGTTCATCCTCATTATTTTCACCACAAGAGACATATACGCTCATCAAACGCTCGGTATCATCCTCCAACTTAACAACCCGTCCTTGCAGTTCCTCAAACTTTCTATTTAGAGATTCAATCATCTTTTCAAAAGATGGTTTCTTGTGAAACTTTCTATTTTGAAAATATGGTTGAATCTCTAAATAGAAAGTTTGAGGAACTGCAAGGACGGGCTATTAAGTTGAAGGATGATACCGAGCGTTTGATTAACGTATATGTCACTTGTGGTGAAATAATGAGGAGGAGCTTTTTGCTGATAAATGGGTTACTTTTAACGAAAAAGATGAAGGGGTGTTCACGACAATGTGGAAATTTCTTTACAAAGAAATGGAGACATACGCCACTGTAATGGAGCTGCTGCCGACAATGCTCAAGAGAGTGTCATATCAAGATAATGGCGTAGGTCTCCGTTTAGGGGTAGCAGACATTAAATATATATTTTACTGTTTTTCCCAATTTTTATTGCTTTAGATTATTTTATTTTTTTGTTTAAAATATTTTATTAATTGTATGGATATTTTTTTGGTGATAATATTTTACTGCTTTTCCCAATTTTTATTTTTTTAAATTAAAAATTAATTAGTTATTGGATTTTATTTTTTTATCAATAATTAAAAAAATTAATAAAATAATATATATTTTTAATTAAAACGATTTTTTTAAAAAAATAAAATTTATTTTTTAAAAATAATAATAATTTTTTAAAAAAAAATAATAATTTTTTTTTAAAAAAAAAATGGTACTTTGCGGCGGATTTGTGTTTTTTGCGGCGGATGTTGAGCATTTGCGGCGGATTATTTGGTGTTTTTAAAAAAAAGGCGCGATATTTTAATTTGAATATCCGCCGCAAAGTACCACGAATCCGCCGCAAAGTACCACGAATCCGCCGCAAAGCTCCGTAAATAAAAAACCCGCGGATTTTAAATTTCAAAATCCGCCGCAACCGTCCAGAATCCGCCGCAAAGCACCGAAAAAAAAAACCCGCGGATATTGAATTTCAAAATCCGCCGCAACCGTCCAGAATCCGCCGCAAATCCCTTTTGACCGTTGGGCTGCGTTTTTCTATATATATCCATTCTCCACTTCTCATTCTTCACACTTCTAACAATCCTCCCATTCTCTCCTTAAAATTTCTCTTTTACTCTCTCCCAAATTCTCTCCTTCTCTACTAAATCTGTTTTTGAAGTGTAGCGCTTCCTCCCTACGAATTGTCTTCTGCTCTTATTGGGAAATTTCTTCAAGGTATGTTTTTGATATTAGTTAATAGTTTTAGTTTTTAATTTTTTTTTTTAATATTCGTTTTTAAATTATTGTATAATAATATGAATTTGTTACTAATTGTGTTGTTTTTTTTGTTTAGGTATTGTTTGGGTTCCTCCTTTTTCCTCTCTGCTTGAGTTCAGGATAAGCTTCAAGCTAGAGTCTTCTCTTCACTACGGTTAGTTGTTAAAGTAATTAATAAAATATTACTTACTTCACTATTTTTAGTAAAATTTTGTTTAGTATTTTGTTTGCAATAATAATACAAATTAATTTATATTGAAAAACCTTATTTATTAAGTTCACTTATAAATTTTATTAACATATATTGTCTTATAAAAATTGAAATTTAAAATTAAATTTGGAATTATTATTTATAATGTTTAAATTATTTGTATATAACATTATTAAAAAATTAATTCTGTTGCTTGTAATTAATTGGTAGTTTATTGAAATATCAAAATAAAATGAGTAATATATAAATATATATATCAAAATATGAAGTAATTGATAGTTTATTTTATTTATATTGTAGTGTAGTATACGTATAGTTCTTGAAAATGGATCGTAGTTGGATGTATGATCGATTGTATCCTGGAAGAACTGGTGTAAAACGACGTTTTGTAGAAGGAGTAGAAGAGTTTATTTTTTGTGCTAAGTACATTGATCATGAAGAATTTGGGCGACAAGGCGGTATTAGATGTCCGTGCTTGAAATGTTCATTTCGAGCTATAAAAAATGAACATGAAGTTAGACTTCATTTGTACAATAATGGGTTTAGGCCAAATTATTGGACATGGAGTCGTCACGGGGAAGGAGCGCCAGGGGTAGCTGCAGTTCCTGCGGTTAATGTTCCGGTTGAAGTAGTAGATCACACATCAAGTAGTTATCCAGTGACTACGACATCTGAAGGATGGGGAATACAACCGTTAGATGTTTATCATGGAATGATATCTGACGCTGTTGGAGTTAATTTGGATTTTGAAGAACCAGATGCTGACGAAGTTCCAAATGAGGAAGCTCAAAGGTTTTACATGTATTTGAGTGAGACAAATAAACCCATATTTGAAGGATCTACAGACTCAAAATTATCAATGTGTGTTCGGTTGTTGGGTCTTAAGTCTCAATTTAATGTTGCTGAGTTGTGCATGGAATATATGACCAAAATGATGTTGGATGCAACCCCCATTAATAGAGGGAGTTTACCGCAAAGTTATTATGAAGCTAAAAGAGTGGTATCGAAGCTTGGCTTAAAATCTAAAAGGATTGATTGTTGTGTGTCTGGTTGCATGCTCTATTATAACAATGAGTTTGGCATAAATGATGAAGAGTTGTCGGAATGCAAGTTGTGTGGACAACCACGCTATCGTGTCAGTAGATCAGGGATGAGCAGAGGCAAACCGGTTCCACGAAAATCAATGTTCTATCTGCCTCTTATTCCAAGGCTACAGAGGATGTTTACTTCAATGGAGACCGCAGGTAAAATGACATGGCACCATCAAAATAGAAATAATTCTGGTGAATTACGTCACCCATCTGATGGTGAAGCTTAGAAGCATTTTGATCGTGTTCATCCAGATTTTGCCAGTGATCCACGCAATGTTCGGCTTGGTTTGTGCTCTGATGGTTTCACACCATATATTCAAGCCTCGGCAACACCGTATTCATGTTGGCCAGTTATTGTTACCCCATACAACATTCCTCCAGAAATGTGTATGTCCAAACCATACATGTTTTTAAATTCAATTATTCCAGGGCCAAGTAATCCAACAGCTGGTATTGACATCTATTTGCAACCTTTGATTGATGACCTAAAAAGGTTGTGGAATGGTGTTTTAACTTATGATGTGGCACGCAAACAAAATTTTGTGATGAGGGCGGCTTTGATGTGGACCATAAATGACTTCCCTGCCTATGGAATGTTGTCTGGATGGGGGACACATGGTAAGATGGCGTGTCCGATTTGCATGGTTGACACAAAGGCTTTTAGTCTTAAATACGGAGGAAAAGTTTCATGGTTTGACTCGCACCGTAGGTTCTTACCTATGGATCACCCATTTAGAAAGCAGAAATATGCGTTCATCAAGGGAAATGTTGAAACAGCTGGACCTCCTCGTCAGTTGACACCAGAGGAAGTTTGGAATAATGTTAGGGATATCCCTCCTGTGGAAGTCGTAGCCGGTGTTGTTTCTCGTCCAGATGGCTATGGACAATGGCACAATTGGACAAAAAAAAGTATTTTTTGGGAACTTTCCTATTGGAAAGATAATCTATTGAGACACAATCTCGATGTCATGCATATAGAGAAGAATTTTTTTGACAACATATTTAACACTGTCATGAACGTGAAAGGCAAAACGAAAGACAATGAGAAAGCTAGGAAGGATATAGATCATTTCTGTAGACGAAAGGATTTGTTGTTGGTTGAGCAAGGTACTAGGATTTTGAAACCCAAAGCCAATTATACTTTATCTACCGAACAAGCGAAAGCAGTTTATCAGTGGATAAAAGAGTTGAAAATGCCAGACGGTTATTCTTCCAATTTATCTAGATGTGCGGATGTGGATAATGGGAGGTTGCATGGGATGAAGAGTCATGATTGTCACGTATTCATGGAGTGCTTACTTCCTATCGCTTTTAGTTCGTTGCCAACACACGTTTTGAATCCGCTCATTGAAATAAGTCAATACTTTAAGAATTTGTGTTCTGCAACGCTAAAAGCTGTTGATCTTTCAAAAATGGAACAAGACATCCCACTTATCTTATGCAAGTTGGAGAGAGTATTTCCACCTGGTTTCTTTGATTCTATGGAGCATCTACCGGTGCATCTCGCATATGAAGCTAAACTTGGCGGACCTGTCCAATACAGATGGATGTATCCGTTTGAAAGGTCAGCTAATTTTTAATTATAATAATATAAGAAACAAGTTTAAATTAAAATATATGACTATTAATATATTAATATCATATTCTCTAGGTTCATGGGTGATTCAAAAAGATCGGTGAAAAACAAAGCTAGAGTTGAAGGATCGATATGTTCTTCTTACCTACACCGTGAAACAACACACTTTTGTTCTCATTATTTCAAGAATCAGTTTGCTCCTGGAAGCAGTCGAAATGAAGTGGATACTGAATGGCGACATCCTTTGGCTTTGTCTGTCTTTTGTCTGCCCGGTCGTCCATCTGGGAAGGAGTCAACTCACTGGCTAACAGATGAAGAGTTAAGTTCAGCACATGTTCATGTGTTGATAAACTGTACTGAGGTGCAACCATTTATTGAGTATGTTCCTCAACATTAACAATCGATCTTAATTAGTTAATATAGTAGACAAGTGTAACAATTAAATTATTTCTTTTTAGGGAGTTCTTGTCATCAGAGGCAGTACGTGAAGACCAATCTTCTGCTCATATTCATGCGCATTTTCCAATGTGGTTTAGTCAATATGTGTATTCCCTCCCGCCAAATCCTACCAACCAACACTTGAGGAACATATCAGACGGTCCTCGAAGATGTGTTAAAGAATGGCACACATACTTTGTCAATGGATACAAATTTCACACCAATGAATGGACACAGGGCAGAGAGACAGTCAATAGTGGAGTGTGCATGAAGGGGGTCACTGGAGGAGGTGAAGATGATTTTTATGGTGTGGTTCAACACATATATGAACTTCAGTACCCCCATCTAGATTTTAGTCCAAAGGTAGTGGTTTTTTATTGTAATTGGTTTGATCCGTCTGCTCGAGGAACAAAGGTGAATCCAAAGTCAAATACAGTGGACATTAAAATGAATGGTAGATATCGACCGTATGATCCGTTCGTCATTGCACAAAATGTGAGACAAGTCTATTATGTCCCTTATCCATCAATGCGGACTGATAGGCGTGGTTGGTGTGTCGCAATTAAAACAAAACCAAGAGGTCGCATTGATCAGACAAATGATGACACGGTGGAAGATATTATGCCATATCAAATGGAAGAGATGTCTAATGTAAATGAAGTGATTCAAGTTGAACCCATTGTTCGTTTATGTGATGAGCCAAACACCGGCGATGAAGTTGTTGATGACGAAGATGCTGATGGTGATGATGCAACAGACCACATTGGTGTATCAAGAATTCACTCCTCCGATGATGATGATTTTGAGAATGAATGGGATTCAAATTAGAATGAATGTAATTTATGTTTCAACAATTCTATTTTTAATGAAGATGTTATTTTTAATGAAGGATGTTATTTGTTTGAGAATGAATGGGATTCAAATTATTTATTTTAATGCATGAGTTTTCTATATGTTTATATATGTTAACCTTGTTTAGTATATGTTTGTTTTGTTTAAATGTATATGTTTAGCTAGATCTATACAGATATGGCATCTCATGATGACTCGGGATCCGATCATGACGGCGCATATGTTCCTCCTCCACCTCCCGATGTCGCCAGCACTAGCAGGCGGAAGACATCCACTCGCCTAGGGCGCCGTGTTCAGCCTACGCGTGTTGTTGTTACTACTGGCGGATATTTGCCACCACCTGTGTCTGAGGATGGTGCTAGTACTAGTACTGCAGGGGGCCCATCGATTCCTGTTGGTACTGAGGGCTTATCCCCGACACATGTTGATGCGGATGGGGTACGCACATTCATTGATGGGACTGAGGTGATTAGGGTTACACCTGATGGGCGTATCATATTGCAGATTGTTGGCAATTCGTAAGTCTATATATATATATATATATATATATATATATTTATATTATTATTTATTAATTTATATTTTTGTTGCCATTTATATATATAACTTATATTTGGTGTAACAAAATTCATCTTTTTTTAATGCAGTTTTATTCCTTCGAAGGCTTCAGCTACCGCCATCACAAAAACAATCAAGGAGAATTTTACCAAGAGCTGGAAGAACTGGACGGAAGTTAGAAAAGATAAGGATGCAAATAAGAAGATGTTAAGATCATTTTTGGTAAGTTAATTCGATTCTACGAAATAATTAATTTGGTGTATTATCTTTTATATTGACTTGATTAATTAATTAATTATTGCCTTATAATTAACAACATTATTGTAAATTTCTTAAATAGGAAAAATGTACATGGTATCCAGGGGAGCAAGCCGCAGTTGAGAGAGTGTTCCATAAGAGATGTTCTCATCGCTATTCTGAATTGATGCGGAGGGCGCGCAATACGGGTACGAAGCCATCTTATATGGGAGACTCAACTTGGGCTGAATTTAATGAGTATTGGGAGAAAGATGAAGGATTTAAGAATTATTGTGAGAAAGCCAAGAAGCACCGTGCTTCTGAAAAAGGTGGCTGCACACACACGGGGGGGAGTGTTAATACTGCAACGCATTACATACGTTTGGTAAATTTATTACTTAATTTATTACTTGATTACTTAATTTTCAATATGTGTATTTAATTAATAATATATATATATATATATATATATATATATATATATATATATATATATATATATATATATATATATATATATATATAGGTGGAGAGGGAACAAAGGCCAATCACTTTGCCTGAGTTGCATTGCCACATGCATATGGTGGAGGAGACTGGTGAGTACGTTACAGATCGGGCGAGGCGTATTCAGGTAAAACTACTTTTACAATTATATATATTAATTAATGTTTATTATTTATATTAATAATTAGTTATTTATTTGTTGGGTTATTTTTTCAGGAGAGCTTCGAGGGTGGGATGGCTGAGTACCATCAGTCACAACAGGGCAGTGGGGCAGCTGTCGATCCAGTGGAGGAGGCTAGAGTAGCTCGTGATGTTTGGGAGAGAGCAGTTGGTCCCCAAAAGACTAATCGTCTGGTAGGATCAGGTGGTATTGGACCGGCTGCTTTTCGAACAAGCATTATTCCGAGTCTATCAGATTCACATTCTGGATCCTCGACTGCTCGCAATTATGTTCTCAATGCTGGTGAGTTGAATGAGGTTAGGCAATTGACGCAGCAACTGAGCGAGGCTCAGCGTCAGATTGCCGAGCGGCAGCAGCAAAGCGATCGGGAAATTCAGGCGATTCGGGATCGAAGTGATCGGGAAATTCAGGCGATTCGGGAGCAGGCTAGGGTAGATGAGGAGCGCATGGAGGAGCGCTTTAAGTTCTTGCAGGATCAGATGGTGTCTCAGCACTCGAGGCCATCCTCATCAGCATCCTACCCGCCGCCGCCACAGCAGCATTACTACCAGCAGCAGTATGCACCCCAGTATCCCCCGCCGTATGCATCCCAATATCCCCCGCAGTATACACCGCAGTATGCGCCGCCATTCCAGCCATACCAGCAGCAACATCAGTCACCCCGTCAGCCATACCAGCAGCCCCAACATCAGTCACCCCTGATCCAGCCAAACCAGCAGTACCCCCAGCAGCGGTCATCCCCGCTGGACATTGATCTTAATGTCCAAATGTCATCGCTCAGTGCTTTACTTCAAGATGATACATATTATAATAATGTTGAAGACATTGACCGGCAGGCACCCCAGTAGCTTTAGATTATTTTATTTATTTGTCTGGATATTTTATTAATTGTCTGGATATTTTATTAATTGTATGGATATTTTTACTGCTTTTCCCAATTTTTATTTTTTTAAATTAAAAATTAATTAGTTATTGGATTTTATTTTTTTATCAATAATTAAAAAAATTAATAAAATAATATATATTTTTAATTAAAACGATTTTTTTAAAAAAATAAAAGGCTTAAAGGTACTTTTAGTCCCTGCAAATGTCACAATAATCCAGTTTAGTCCCTGCAATTCCAAAACTTTTAAAATAGACCCTGCAATTACTAAACGTTACTACTTTTAGTCCCTGCTGTTAGTTAAGGGTTAACACTGTTATCTTTTGATGATGTGTCACACCCCCCACCCCCCCACCCCCCCCCCACCCCCCCCCACCCCACCCCCCCACCCCACCCCCATCCCACCCCACCCCAGCCCCTCCCCCTCCCCTTCGCCTCTCCTCCCCTTCGCCCCTCCCCCTCCCCTTCGCCTCTCCTCCCCTTCGCCCCTCCCCCTCCCCTTCGCCCCTCCTCCCCTTCGCCCCCTCCCCTTCGCCCCCCTCCCCTTCGCCCCCCCTCCCCTTCGCACCTCCCCCTCCCCTTCGCCCCTCCCCCTCCCCTTCGCCTCTCCTCCCCTTCGCCCCTCCCCCTCCCCTTCGCACCTCCCCCTCCCCTTCGCCCCTCCCCCTCCCCTTCGCCTCTCCTCCCCTTCGCCCCTCCCCCTCCCCTTCGCCTCTCCTCCCCTTCGCCCCTCCCCCTCCCCTTCGCCCCTCCTCCCCTTCGCCCCCCTCCCCTTCGCCCCCCCTCCCCTTCGCCCCTCCTCCCCTTCGCCCCCCTCCCCTTCGCCCCCCCTCCCCTTCGCACCTCCCCCTCCCCTTCGCCCCTCCCCCTCCCCTTCGCCTCTCCTCCCCTTCGCCCCTCCCCCTCCCCTTCGCCCCTCCTCCCCACCCCAACCCCACTGTTCCCCCTCTTCCCCCCCACCCCACCGTGACCCCTCCCCCACCCCCAGAGTTCGCAGAGAGAGAGAGAGAGAGCGAGAGAGAGAGAGACGCAGAGAGAGAACGGAGAGCGAACGGCGAGCGGAGAACGACGAGCGAGAGCGAGCGGAGAACGGCGAGCGAGAGCGATCGGTGAGGAGGGGGGAGGTGCGAAGGGGAGGGGGGCGAAGGGGAGGGGGAGGGGCGAAGGGGAGGAGAGGCGAAGGGGAGGGGGAGGGGCTGGGGTGGGGTGGGATGGGGGTGGGGGTGGGGTCGGTGGGGTGGGGGGGTTCACGAGGAAGAAGAAGGGTGGGGGTGGGGGGTGGGGGGGTGGGGGGGTGGGGGTGGGGGGTGTGCCACATCATCAAAAGATAACAGTGTTAACCCTTAACTAACAGCAGGGACTAAAAGTAGTAACGTTTAGTAATTGCAGGGTCTATTTTAAAAGTTTTGGAATTGCAGGGACTAAACTGGATTATTGTGACATTTGCAGGGACTAAAAGTACCTTTAAGCCAAAATAAAATTTATTTTTTAAAAATAATAATAATTTTTTTTTAAAAAAATGGTACTTTGCGGCGGATTTGTGTCGTTTGCGGCGGAATTTTAAATAAAACGTTTTTTTTAAAAAAATTATATTCATTTCTTTTTTAAATAAAACGAGTGATTTGCGGCGGATAACGGGTACTTTGCGGCAGATAATTTGCGGCGGATATTGGGTACTTTCCGGCGGATATATTGCGTCAAAAATTTGTCCCCTTTTCCGGCAGATTATCCGCCGCAAATTTGCGGTGGATTTTGCGGCGCCACTAAATCCGCCGCAAACTTGCGGCGGATAATCCGCCGCAACGCGTTTGCTTCGAGCTGGCTACCGGCGAAAAACTTTTGCCGCAAAGTCCAAATATCCGCCGCAAATTGGGATTTTGCGGCGGATTTAGCCCGCCGCAAAGTCCAGCTTTTCTTGTAGTGCACGTATGCGACCATGTACCACCGCATCGTGGCCATGACAAGTTAGCAAGCATCACCACGCGCCGTTTGCGATGAAACATGAAATGCACGGTATAACTTAAAAGGAAAAAAATATTAACAAAAAAATGGGGGTTGCTTCGATAACTCCCCATCCCCACTAACATTGCTTATCAAAAAAAAAATGGGAGTTGTCTTCGATAACTCCCCTATTTCACTCTTCTTCAAAAACAAAACGAAAATAACACACCCACGCCACTCTTCTTTTCTTTTCCCTCCCGTAACAGCCCGGCCTATCTTCCTCCCTTCTTCTTCTCCAACACCTATTTTCTCTACCAACACTAGAATTTCTTTCTCCTTTTTTCACCATATTTTTATTTCTACTAAGAATGCAAGCTTGAGAAGAATACCTTGAGTTGGAAATGAACGTGTGTGCTCCTAGTTTCCTAATTGAATCAAGAGGAAGATAGGTAGCTCTTGATATCAGGCCTCCAGGTTCAAAGCAGTGAAGGAGTTTATGTTCATGGTGAACGCCGAGGATGTAGCTGAGTTTGGTGTCTTCTTGCTTGGTGTTGGAGGGCGTGGTCTTAGTGTGGGTTCAGTGCTTAGGTGTTGTTTTGTTGCCTCCCGGGTGTTGTCCTGCTCTCATCTACATCTTCTGATGCAGTTCTTTCTCTCCTATTTTGCCTCTATTTTTGGAGATCTTTGTGCATATAGGGATTGGATTTGTCGGAAGGCGTTGTTCGGTGTTTGTCCTTCGGAGATCTTTGTCATATAAGGATTGGATCTAGTAGAATCACTTAAACAATAAATCTAATTTTTCATCAATTTCCAACTATATTTACAACAAAGCATAATCTCGAGCATATGAGTTTTGTAAATTTGGACCGTATAAAAATGAATTGGTGGTTGTGATTGAAAGATTGGTAATTATTACATTGACCTTTTGTTTTAATCTCAACCACTAACCATTTAATCTATGGCTACGATTCACTTCTCTCACAATACAAACACTCCCACTTGATACACTATCAGAGAATGTACCTATTAATGGCAATGTGAGCCAGTATTTATAGGGAATCATGCCCGTTGTGAATCGTCGGAATGATAAAATTGATCTGAGTCATCCAAGTATGATAGTCATAATTGGGCTTGTATATTGTGGATATGGACCGAAGTAATTGGGCCAATCCATGTCAAATTGCTGTATGGGCCTCTTGGTCCAGTCCAGAACAGTATGTAATTGCACTATATATGGAGAGATTCCGATGGAATCTTGACTTGAAACACACTTAGCAGCACATAAGCAAGGTTTTTGGGTGTATAATAGGTGAAACTTGTGAGAAAATGATGTTAGCTAGGAAGTATAAGATCGTATACGTGGGTGGGAGTCCAATGACAAAAACTAGAGGAGAGATCATACTTTGATATTATGACACTTAAGGGTGTTCAAAGCTGAACCAACCCAATAGGAAATTGCAAATCAAACAAACCTAATCCGAAAACCGCAAAAACCGATATTTATTAAATTTATTCGGTTTTTTTAGTCAACCGTGTGGTTTGGTTTGGCCCGTAGTTTTTGTTCCACCAACCAAACCAAACCGAACCGTAAGTAAACCTATGACTTACAGCCATCCTTGATCGAATCAATCCAAACCGCATTGATTTGGTTTGGTTCAGATTTTTTTAAGAATCCAATCGAACCGAAGCAAATCAAATGTATTTTTATCTTGCGGTTCAGATAGTTTTTAGACTCAAAATCGAACCAAACCGCTACGAACACCCCTAATAACACGATCCCATTGTGACCACGTATGCGACCATGTACCACCGCATCGTGACCATGACAAGTTAGCAAGCATCACCAAGCGCCGTTTGCGATGAAACATGAAATGCACCGTTTAACAGCTCTCTCTTCCTCCCTTCTTCTTCTCCAACACCTATTTTCTCTACCAACACTGGAATTTCTTTCTCCTTTTTTCACCATATTTTTATATCAACTAAGAATGCAAGCTTGAGAAGAATACCTCGAGTTGGAAGTGAAAATACCCACTCTTGGGAATCTATTTCTTTGATGGTTGAGGTAAAATTCTACAATCTCTTAAACTAAGAGTTGATAGTTAGCATAAATAAGTAATGAGTAACGATATAGGGTAGTAGAAGGTGTAAAGCTCATTTCTTTAGTTTCTTTAAAAACCCTAAGTTCAATAAGTTGAAGTTTTTGGTAAATCATGTTCATAATGTGTTGCACGACTTTTAATAAGTTTCTAAAGGTTTTAAATTATTATATTGATGCTTAGATTCGGTGTAAGTTACTCTCATAGTTCCTCCTGAAGGCAATGGAAGCGATCTAGCTCACTCTTCGTAGTTGTGAGTAGCTAATATAGAATCTGACAATTTTCATACTTATTTTCTTTATGGAGAAGCAAATAAACTTTTTTTAAAAAAATTGCCTACAAGTAAGAGTTAAAAAAATTGCCTACAAAAACTAGAGGAGAGATCATACTTTGATAGTATGACACTTAAGGGTGTTCAAAACTGAACCAACCCAATAGGAAATTGCAAATCAAACCAACCTAAACCGAAAACCGCAAAAACCGATATTTATTAAATTTATTCGGTTTTTTTAGTCAACCGTGTGGTTTGGTTTGGCCCGTAGTTTTTGTTCCACCAACCAAACCAAACCGAACCGTAAGTAAACCTATGACTTACAACCTTCCTTGATCGAATCAATCCAAACTGCATTGATTTGGTTTCTTTCAGATTTTTTTAAGAATCCAACCGAACCGAAGCAAATCAAATGTATTTTTCTCTTGCAGTTCAGATAGTTTTTAGACTCAAAATCGAACCAAACCGCGCTACAAACACCCCTAATAACACGATCCCGTTGTGACCACGTATGCGACCATGTACCACCACATCGTGACCACGACAAGTTAGCAAGCATCACCACGCGCCGTTTGCGATGAAACATGAAATGCACCGAATAACTTAAAATGAAAAAAATATTAACAAAACAAATGGGGGTTGTCTTCGATAACTCCCCATCCCCACTAACATTGCTTATCAAAAAAAATGGGAGTTGTCTTCGATAACTCCCCTATTTCACTTTTCTTCAAAAACAAAACGAAAATAACACACCCACGCCACTCTTCTTTCCTTTTCCCTCCCGTCACAACTCTCCCTTCCTTCCTTCTTCTTCTCCAACACCTATTTTCTCTACCAACACTAGAATTTCTTTCTCCTTTTTTCACCATATTTTTATATCAACTAAGAATGCAAGCTTGAGAAGAATACCTTGAGTTGGAAGTGAAAATACCCACTCTTGGGAATCTATTTCTTTGATGGTTGAGGTAAAATTCTACAATCTCTTAAACTAAGAGTTGATAGTTAGCATAAATAAGTAATGAGTAATGATATAGGGTAGTAGAAGGTGTAAAGTTCATTTCTTTAGTTTCTTTAAAAACCTTAAGTTCAATAAGTTGAAGTTTTTGACAAATCATGTTCATAATGTGTTGCATGACTTTTAATAAGTTTCTAAAGGTTTTAAATTATTATATTGATGCTTAGATTCAGTGCAAGTTACTCTCATGGTTCCTCCTGAAGGCAATGGAAGCGATCTAGCTCACTCTTCGTAGTTGTGAGTAGCTAATATAGAATCTGGCAATTTTCATACTTATTTTCTTTATAAGAGAAGCAAATAAACTTTCTTAAAAAAATTGCCTACAAATAAGAGTTGAAATCTTGTTTCTAATTTTACCGGTTTAATTCGTCTTTAGCACTTCACACCTTAATTTTCCCAATCCTTCCTCTCGCAGACTTCTCTTTTGGGATGAAATATTTCATTGTCAAAATGTCTCACACATATATGTTTTAATAAAAAAAAACATTTCTAACTTTTACAGGAATTCACCTTCAAGTAACACACAATTTTTTCCAATCAGAGTGATACATTTTTTAGATTGAAAAGAGGCAACATGTATAAGTACACGCTTTTATGCTTTTGTTTAATACAATTCTCCTTTCAAAGAAAACACACTACTTTTTTCTCTTACAAAAATTTTAGAGTGATGACATAACCTTCGAGATAACACGCTCCTTCTATGTTAGTGTGCAAGTTATTTGAGAATTGCAAAAAGAAAATCTATAAAACATTTGACTACTCTAAAGTGGTCAATTCAACTTTCACTTTAGGATAAAAATATAAATAATCTTAATCATAAATAAGAAAAGTAATAATAATAAATTATAAATGTAGTGTAACAATTCTTAATTCATAAATTAATTATAATGTTTAGAGGTGTCAAATCCTTTCAACAATTAACTTCTGACGCTTATCGAAAAAGAAAAAAAACAATTAGCTTCTGACTCGATTATAAACAAAAAAAAAACGTGTTTTTTTCTAAAAATAATATAAACAAATTTGACCAAACTTTATTTATTTATTGACATTTTCCCCACAATATCTCATAGGTCCCGTTGTGTACCTAAGACACAACTTTCAATGCCTCGATAAATATTATCAAGGATAAATGCACTTATTTTCTTTATGAGATCAAAAAATTAATTACATTTGATTAAAATTCTTAAAAAGCATATAAATTCATATACTTTACCTACGTTTAAAGCACTAATTAAGGGAATATCAATGTTTGATTCCATACATAATTGCTGTAGGATCCTAAATTGATTCGATCGCGATATTCTAGCCTAATATTGCTATAGGATCCAAATGATTGAATGAGAGGGTACAAGTTTGGATATGGGGAGGAGGAAGTGCCGAATATCACCATTCATAGTTAATGGAATTAATATAATAACGGAGAAATTAATTATTGTACCGCTACCGGAATGGAAAGATATGCCAAAACAAATGGAAATTGTTGTATAACATGTGATGCTTGTGAGCCAAGCAATTCCCTTAACAAAACTTGTCCTGAAACTTAAAAAAAAAACTCCACACATGCTTGAGTCAAACAACTAAACCAACATACTCAACCTTAGGAGAAAAAACAAGTGGTTAAAGACCGAAAGTCTGAAACTAACAAAACTTCCCAACAAAATAAAAGGGGAGTAATAAAAAACAAAAAGAAAATCTTACCCCCAAAAATAAAATAACCACCGTCCTAATTAAATTGCTAAAGGAAGAAATGAAATACCAAAAAAGCCAAAATTGATGAGTTGGTCACATGATGTTGCAAGAAGGGTTTGGATTGTATGGATCATATCCATAGCTCTTTGGTGGTGAGAATGACTGATGATGCCATTGCAATAGTGGTGCCGATGGTGAAACGCGAGCGTTCTGATGGGACTGGATGTAGCCACCTGGGTTTGATTGATGATGATGGTAAGTGTGATGATGAGGATCTGAATATCCATACCCACCATCATATCCATGGTATCCATATGATCCATAGTTGGAGTGAGAGTGAGAGTGAGAGTGAGAGCTTCCAACACAATCTACATGAATAATTTCAGCACGTTTCCCAGCTTTTTTTATGTCGGTTAATATCTTCTCCGGATTTATTGTCCCAGAAATGTGAACAATGCCACGTGTTGTATCAATGGTGTAGGATACATCTACAAATATCCATTTACAATAATCAAGAAATTAAGTGTAAAGAAGAAAAAAATATTACGATTAATTCATTGATGAGAATAACAAGTTAGTGTAAATATAACCTTTGACACACTTGATCACTTTTGTCACAGTCTTCTCCCAGCCAGAAGATCGAGTATCCACTTTCAGTATGCACTTCTATAGAAATGAAACAAGACAACATATATTAACACAATAACCAGAATATAAGTGACAAATATTAATTAAAAAACAAAAATAAAAGAAAAAGAGGTTGTTTTGTTACCATGTGTCGATCGGTTGGTGCCATGGAGGATTGAGAGAATAAGCTAGAGAATAGGGTTCTCCACCGAGGAGAGTTATATATACACAAAATGTCGTGGGAGTAATTATTATTATTGTATGGAACAATTCGATAGCCATTTATTATGGGATGGAAAAAGGATTCTTTTATTTCATAAAATTGAAATTTTAAATCAGCCATATTCAAATGTGTACTAATTTACTGATTACTGATTTACTGATAAAAAAAATGTGTATTAATTTACTAGCCATTTTAGTCCGCTGTATTAATTTGGCATTTTATATGCAGTGAATTATGCTAATCAATAATTAACTTGAAAACTTGTTGTCAAAAAAATAAAATAACCGAAAACTCATTTTGTCAAAATAAAAACCAAACTCACAGCTGAACGAGGAAAAAACACTACTGATAAAGTTGAAATAGTTTAAGACAAAAACATAAAGAAATAAATAAATGGAGATCATCTTGTAGAAATTGATTTATTATTACGATTTTTTTTTATGGTTAGTCACGATTTCTTGTGTTTAAATAGGAAGGTGCATTGTAACAAAAAAAAAACAGGAAGGTGCATTTGCTTAATTTTAGTTTTTTTTTTTTTGACAATTTTGCTTAAATTTAGTGAATGATTATTGAAACGGTTACACCTGAAATTAAGCACTATTATTGCGTAAATAAATTCATTGCTTTTTTTGACAAGAAATAAATTCATTGCTAACAGGTTGAATTAATATAAATATATAGTACGGTAGCAATAATCTCGTTGGGAAGGTGTAAATTGGCTTCAATAAGATATAATTATTTATTATTTATAATTTATAATTAAACAAACAAGTTTTTTTGAGGAAGCAGGAAAAAGAATTACAAGTTTTTTTAGGGTGAACTGTACAAGTCTTTTGTGTGTAGAATTTTTGCCACCCAAAATTCAAATCAGGGGTGGGTCAGTCGGGTCGGGCGGGTTTTACCTCACTCGTCCCTGCCCCTATCTCTAGCGGGTCGAGTTTGGCCTTTCCCATCTGCGTCTCGGGTTTCTCCGCAAGTACCGGTTCTGCCACTATTTATAGAAAAAATTTTAAAAAATATATTTGTTTTAGTTATTACAATAAAATCATAATTCTTAATTAAATTTAAAGGTATTAAAATAGATTTTTCTGTTGAAAATAAATCAAAATTTAAAATAAAAAATATATGAAACTAACTATATGAATATATATAACCAACACGTCTAGCCCAGTGGTCGGGCTATCCTGAGCTACGTAGTGGGGGTCGCTCCGGTTTGCTCCCGGTTCGATTCCCGCCCACGTTAAAAAAGGCGTGTTGGCTAGCGAAATCCTTGTCGCAAGTAGCGAGCGGAGATTAGTCCTTTGTTGAAAGCGTTGGGACACTCCGTAGGTAGCCAGCAATGGTCTTAAATCAAAAAAAAAACTTTATGAATATATATGCTTAAAATAAAATAAAAACTAATAATTATTTCTTAGTTGAGCGGGTTTGGGGCAGAGCCGGGGCAAGTATTGACATCCCAAAACCCGTCCCATCCTCTGTCAAAGTGGCTTTTTCCCGTCAAACTCGAGTCGGGGTCGGGTGGATACTCTCGGGGTCATGTTTTGTATGCCTAGTCAATATATCTAACCTAATTAGCCTGGCAATTGTGCTCTCTTCATGAGAATTAAATTTGTTAGATGATTAGTAGATAATTGACTGCCGTGGATGCTATCTGTCATGCTGGTTTTTTTTTCGGGTTTAAATTGTTGTAGTAGGGAAGGAAAACTTTTATATAGCTCTGGACTTCTGATTGTAATGTAACAGTTAGTGGCGAGGTACTCTTTTTCCTGCAGGAGTTTTTTTCCATAGGGTTTTGGCTCCAGTAGGTTTTAACGAGGCCCCTCGTTTTGTAGCCACGTGTAATGGGTTGGTGCACCATTTGTGCCCTCATTTAATACATATCTTTGCTTATCAAAAAAAAAATATATCTAACCTAATGCCAGATAAGCTACAAAACAGCTTATGATATTTTCATAGGTTGTTGAAATAAATTATAAAAATAAAACAGCTTATGATATCTTCATAAGTTATTTTCATCTTATTTTGACTAGTTAGCTATAATAACTTGTGAAAACACCTTAAAACTTGTATAAAAAAATTGACTATGTTTTCTCCTGAATTATAGAAATACTCTATACAGAGGCCTTTATATGATACGCTACGCAATTGTACTTTAAGCACTTAATTAAGCTATTTGTCCAAATGATCACCTCCTTTCAAAGTTACTAAATCCAAATCCCTAAACCCCAATGGAAGTTGGAATAGCAAATTTTCACAGTCGTCAAACGTGCCATATTGCCATGGCTCTGCTGAATACACTGTTCACTTTACAACTAATAATAAGCAAAAGCTTGCAATGATTAAATTGACCGCACATATCACTGGATAAAAGAATGCTTTCTGGTTTTTCTTAGGGGAAATGCTTTCTGGTTATACACGAAAAAAATGCAAATTACATGAAACCTACGAAGTAGACGTCTGTTTCTTTTGAATACAAATAAAATAATACACGCTAGTACATATGCTATATAGCAGGTAAAAATGTAAACAGGTTAACCACATCATGACATCCAAAGATTGGAAATCATAATCACTAAACTCAAGTGACTTTCATGCAGCCCATAACTATCCCTGCAAAACACAAAATAATAATTAAACCTACATGTGAAATCTGTCAACCTGGAATATAAACTGCTGATTTCCTGAAAATGATTATTCTTTATTAACCTTGTTTGCAATGTTGTTTGAGAGCCAGTCAAGTCCTTCATAAAGTCCTTCGCCAGAGGTGGCACATGTGCTCTGGATGTACCTGCACATATAGAACATTTAGATGACAATGAATAGGGTAGAGTGTAGATGCAGGGAGAGAGGAGACTAAGGAAACGAGCAAAAAGTTGACAGCATTATAGACTACCAATGACGCTGACGAAGTGAATGAAGGCCAAGCTTATCAGTTATTTCAGCAGCATTCATAGCATTTGGAAGATCTTGCTTGTTTGCAAAAACTAGAAGCACAGCATCCCTCAGCTCATCCTGACAAGATTATAACCATACAAAACAATCACAAAATTAAGCTTATAGTAGGAAATAAGCCTCCATAATAAGCCAATTCTCATATTCATTCATTGAGGAAATATTTTACTACCTCGTTTAACATCCTGTGCAGCTCATCCCTAGCTTCAACAACACGGTCTCGGTCATTGCTATCGACCACAAAAATAAGTCCTTGTGTATTTTGGAAGTAATGTCTCCACAAAGGACGAATCTAGTGTTAAAAGCATATCAATGGTCACTACTTTATAGAGAAAGTTTATTTTTAAATAATTCAGAGATAAAAATATATAGCAAGATGTCAAAGGTATGATGATTTATCCAAAAATAAAAGCCAATCCGTGGTACCAATAGGCTGAGATAGCACCAAAAAAAACCAATAGGCTGAGATTAGCTACAGTAATGAACAAAAACAGTTCTCATTAACATAAGAGTAGAAGATGCCGAAGGAATAATTACTTTAGGATTAAATTATGATGTGCTAATTATTAACATAACAGTACTAATTAACAAGCCACGTGATGCCGCTAGTATAGAAAACTGCCAAACACTCTTAATTCAAGATGAAAACCCTGATTATTGCATTTAGGAGCCACATTTTTGTTTATTGATAGTATTTTTTTGGAGCAAAGAAAGGTAGGAGACTCGTTAATAAAGTCCTTAGGGAAAAATCAAAATTACTGATAGTATAATTACTACAGTAGATCAAAATTCAGTACTAGTATGGTTAATGAAATTGATAAATGTTTAAATGGACTGTACAACCAGAAATATTTGCATAAACATCATTGCACAATCAACTGGACGCACCTCCAAACAAGATATGCATTTTCGACTCATACTGTATCACAATGGGGAGGAGTACATACTAGCGTGTTTGTTAACAAATTAAAACCTAATTTTAAGAACATAATCATCTTTTTCTTAAGAAAGGCTCTCTAACAAGCAACCAAAAAATCATATGATTGTTTCAAAAAACAAGTTAATCCAAGCACACATGGGCTGCAACAAATAGTTAGTCTTATTCACTACTTCAAATTATCAATCTCGGAATTTGTTTTTTCTCTCAGAGCAATAATGGAACTAATAGCAAGGCAAAAAACCTAAGTCTCTTGACAGAGCTCCAAATGTTATAAATGAAAAATAGGATGGTGATCCAATGGGTACAAGTACAATGTCTGAGAGTAATGCAAGAGATATCCAAAGTAGGTCTGCTCCGAGAGACAAGAAGACAAAAGGCCTATTGGTTGGGAGGAGTACATTCACTAGCTGATTTTGTAGAGAATTCTGGTTTACTAATTCTACTGTTAAGGGAGTTAGTTGGTTAGCGTGAATCGTAGAGTTGTTTTCTGTTATATAGTGAACAACGGCATTTGTATTGGAATGCAGCTGAATTAAGCTTCTATTCTCTTCCGGCTACAATTCTTTTTTACAATACCTTTTTCAAAAGATTTCTGGCCGTATCCATATAATATAACCCTTTACCCTTCATCCTAATCAGAAACCCATAACATGAACAGAGTAGCCTAAGAATTTTCTGCCAATAATTATATCATAAAGTCATTGACAGCCTTATGAACAGTTAATGAATATTGCCTTCTGATGTTACCAACACACACACAAACACGAGAGAGAGAGAGAGAGAGAGAGAGAGAGAGAGAGAGAGAGAGAGAGAGAGAGAGAGAGAGAGAGAGAGAGAGAGAGAGAGAGAGAGAGAGAGAGAGAGAGAGAGAGAGAGAGAGAGAGAGAGAGAGAGAGAGAGAGAGAGAGAGAGAGAGACCTTGTCCTGGCCACCAACATCCCAAACAGTGAAGCTGATGTTCTTATATTCCACAGTTTCGACATTAAAGCCTACACGAAATGATACATACTATCAAAATTTGCACTTGTTTTAATTCTTCATAAGAGATGTTAAAACTAGAAATATTCAAATCGGCTAGTGAGGATCCTTCTATTTTCATTTCCATTGGTTACTGAATGGAATTGCAAAACAATAAGAATAAATTAGTAATTTTAAAAAAAAAATGAAACTTACCAATGGTGGGAATGGTGGTGACAATTTCCCCAAGCTTGAGTTTGTAGAGAATGGTGGTTTTACCGGCAGCATCGAGACCTACCATTAGTATACGCATCTCCTTCTTCGCAAACAACCGGCTGAACAGCTTGGTGAAAGACAAACCCATTTTCAACTATCCTGAATCATTTCGCAACACAGATTAATTCTTTTTACCCTAATTTCAATGCTGAAAATTAAATTGAAAATGAGAAGGAAAAGGATAATGAAGATTGAAATTCATGATTTGAAGACAAGTAACCACAGATCAAGCAAGGGTAAAAACAATTCGTAAATTATAATCAGATCGCAGAAACCGGGATAAGAAATGGAGTAGATCTAGAAAAACAAGCGTTGCAGATACTGAGAAATTGTGATTAAGGAAAATGGAGAAGGACTTGCCTTTGAGATTTGAGAAAGGGGGTAATTTTTCTCGATGAAATGGATCCCTTCTATATCGTCTGCAATAAACAATAGACAATTATGTAGAGTTTTGAATATTTCTAGGCAAAATTGCATTTTTGTCTTTTATTTTTTGCTTTAATTTCAATTTGGTCTGTTATTTTTTTTCCACTTTGATCGTTTATGTTTCAAATTTGTGTGTCTTTGTGTTTGATATGTTTCAGTTTGGTCCTTTATTTGGTGTGATATGTTCCAGTTTGGTTCTTCAAATTTAGTCTTAAATTTATGGTATGATGTAATTGGTTAGACGCAAATTGATTAGACACAAATTGGTTGATAAATGAGCAAATGAGAGCCACTTTTATTGATGCAAATTGCTTCTTCACAATATTTTGCATTTCAGCGCTTTTCTAAACAAAATGTTTGTCATATTCCAATTCCTTTTTGAATTTCGAGCATTTTGGGCTCAAGAATCGTTCAATTTGGTGCTTCATAGCAAAATCATCATCGTTGAGATTGAAGGTTTTTTGAACTTCAAATTCAAGATTTCGATTCCATAAGTGATTTTGCGCAAAAGCACTTTTCTAAGCTTAATTTTGGTTCCATTGAATTCCTTGCAAAATTTTATTCAAGTTAGAGTTCAATTTCATTCAATTTGGTCGTGTATTGCATTGGTTATTAAAGAAATAAGAAATCAAAGTGTTCTTGGTGTTCTTGAACACATTCATAGTGTTCTTCATTTTTCGATGCTTTTGTTTTAAAGGACCAAGCAGAAACATATATAAAAGATAAATGATCAAAGTGAGAAGAAAAAAAAAAGTAAATGACGAAACTGACATAAATATGAAAGTTAAAATACCAAAGTGGAAAAAAAAAAGATAAATGACCAAACTGAAACTTTGCTCAAATATAAAGAAATAAAAATGCTTAGCCTTAATTTTAAGACACGCTAGTCCCTTTTTTGGGGAAAACAAAGGGCATAAAGCCCCAAAAGATAACTACCCAAGATTGACTTGGATTGTAATGCGTCGCTAGGCAACCTTCTGGTTCGCTAGCCGACGAAACATCAAATTGAAGGTTTTCTCTTACAAGAATCATATTGAGTTGCTTACAACTGATACTTCTGACTTGCACCGTTTAAATCAACTTATTAGAGGGTTTCAAAGCATCATTACTACTCAGGACAAGATTAATTGGAAACATATTTCAAGAGAGGCTAATAGGCTTGCTAATCGGCTAGCTAAAGATAGCTTACTTGTGATCTGATGAAGTTTGTTCTATTATTGATGACGTTCTTCCCCCTCTTAATCGTCTTGTTTTTCCTAATAAGAGGCTAGACACGCTAGTCCTTAGTATGTCACTTTGAGTTATGCCTTCCAATTCATTTCGGTCTCATTAAATCATTGTCATTATATTCTAACTCTTTTTTTGACCCAAATTATATTCATTCTAACTCTTTTCGGTTAACTTTATCCCAAACACATTAAAAATAAGAAAACCACCAAGTTGGCCCTAAAAACCACACTCCAATCAATCCAATGCACAAAAGTAAACAAAAAAAATATAGAAATACCAAAATTACAAAACCTAAACAAAAACAAAGATACAATCCATTTCAGCAGGGCTTGTTGCTCTAAACCTAAAATTCTAAAATTTAGCCGTAAAATTAGGAAATATAAAATTACAAAAAATGCAAAAACAAAACCTAATAACAAAATTACAAAATAGGATTGATAAAAAAAAATACAAAATAGGAAACAAATGATAGTTAGGATCAATCATAGACAATCACACTTAATTGCAAAATTAAATACTGATTACACACATTCGCTTATAAATAAAATAGGACAGAACAGAACACAAGCAAAAAGGAGAGAATCAAAAAATCAGAATAGAAGAACGGAACGAGTGGTGAATCAACATAAGCAAGGAGCAGCAGAACATAAAAGCAAAGGCAGTAGATACAAGATCAATCCTTTCAGAAACTTGGAACCGAGGTTGGTTCCCAGATTTTATTTTATGATGATGAATAATATACATGCTATATCGTTTGTTTTTATCCATATCCCTACTTAACCTACTAGTTAATCTGCGTGAGATAGTGAAAATAAACTGTGTAAAAATTAGAATACAGAAATAAGAGAATAGGAAAAATATAAACACTAAATAAAGAACTTGTTTTGAGATCGATGTAGAAAACTATTTCTACAACATGATCTTCATTTGTTTCGTTATGTTTTTGTCTTAAACTATTTCTACTTTGTCTGTGTTTTTTTTTTTGGTATTAGTCTGTGTTTTTTTTTTCCTCCTTGTTCAGCCGTGAGTTTTCGGTTAATGATTAGGGTAAGGGTAATTCATTGCATGTAAAATTAATACGGTGGTCTAAAAGGGCTAGTAAATTAATACACATTTGGAAATGATAAAAAAAATCCGTTTTTCTTCCTTGCTATCAAATTGTTCCATATATAATATACAATAATAATTACTCTCCTGACATTATATGTCTCCACAGTGGAGAAGCCTATACACAGCAAATATTATCAAGTCATTTTATCCCAACACTCAGAAGACTTTCTCTAGCTTATTCTCTCAATCTTCTATGGCACCCAATCGCCACATGGTAACAAAACAACGACTTTTTCTTTTATTTTTGATATTTTGTTATGGTTATTGTGTTAATATATGTTGTCTTGTTTAATTTCTATAGACCTGTGTACTGAAAGTGGATACTCAATCTTCCGGATGGGAGAAGTCCGTAACAAAAGTGATCAAGCGTGTCAAAGGTTATATAGTTTGTTATTTTCATCAACAAATTAATCGTAAAATTTTTTCTTTGGTACTTATATTTAATTAATTTCTTTATTATTGTAAATGAATATTTGCAGATGTATCATACACCATTGATACAACACGTGGCTATGTTCACATTTCTGGGACAATAAATCCGCAGAAGCTATTAACTGACGTAAAAAAAGCTGGGAAAGCTGGGAGACGTGCAGAACTTGTTCATGTAGATTGTGGTGGAAACTCTTACTCTCACTCCAACTATGGATCATATGGGTACCATGGATATAATGGTGGGTATGGATATTCAGATCCTTATCATCACACTTACCATCATTATGTACCAAGACCAGGTGCCTACCTGCCAGTCCCATCACGCACGTGTTTTACCACTGCCACCACCACCACCACCAACGAGCTATGCATATGATCGATACTATCCAAACCCTTCTTGGAACCTTATGTGATCAACTCATCAATTTTTCTTCTTTTCCGTTTTCCATTTCTTCCTTGAACTATTAAACTAAGAAGTAGTAATTTTATTTTGAGAAGTTCTATTAGTTTTACAGCACTTGTTTTTTCTCCTAAGGTGGAGTGGAGTATGTTGACTTTTCTTTTATGCTTCAGGACAAGTTTTGTTAAGGGAAAATTGTTTGGCTTCCAATATTTCCTTCTGTAATGCCTTTTTAATTATCAATGAAATATCAATCCATCATAGGTTTTGGCATATATTTCCATCTTGATAGGGATCATAGAATATTTAATTTCCCCATTATGAAATTAGTTAATGTTATTCTTGACGATGAATGAACGGTAATATTTGGCATGCCTTCCTCCTCTTCCAAGCTTGTAGCCTCATTCAGTCATTTGGGATCCTATAGACAATCTTAGGCTAGAATATCGCGATTGTATCAATTTAGGAGCCTATAAGGCAATATTATGATAGCATATATGCATAGAATCAAATATTGAACTCCCTTAATTAGTACTTAAATCATAAGGAAAGTATATAAAGTTATGCTATTTAAGAATTTTAATTAAATGTAATTAAGTTTTGATCTCATAAAGATAATAAGTACATTTATCCTTGATTATATTTATCGCCGAAGCATTGAAAGTTGGCTTTTAGGTACAAAATGAGACATATAAGTATTTTGGAAAAAAAAAGGTCAATAATAAATAAATAAATAAATAAATTGTGTTATGTAGTGGGTTTGAGCACTCCTAGTGCTTCCATTAATTTGCTTATCGAAAAATAAACAAATAAATAAATAAATAAAGAGCTTTCCATTGTTTTTTACAGAGACGTCCTTGCATCTATTTATGTGTCAATTTTGTACTATGATCGGCTGATTATGTATTTAGCATTAGTGCAAATGCTTTTGCGCACTCTGCTAAATGTGAATTACAAGCACTACAAGAATTTCAGTGATTTCCGAGGGAAAAATCCCTCGGAAAAGCAGGAAAATCGGTAGCTAATTCACGTTTCCGACGGAATTTCCGACGGACAAAATTCTGTGGGATAAACGGTCCTCGCAAACGATTTCCGACGGAAAATTCCCTCGGAAACGTTTCCGTCGCAAATCCCTCGGAAATATCCCTCGCAAATCCCTCGGAAATATCCCTCGCAAATCCCTCGGAAATATCCCTCGAAAATTTCCAAAAAAATTCCGTCGGTACGAAGTGATAAATAATTTTCCAAAATCCTTCCATTACATTCAAACAGCTCCATTCTATTTTGCAATACGACTTTCCTGCAAATTCAGACTCAGCAAATGTAACTAGCCTATAATTAATTCAAAGATCGATGAAATCGAAAGAGGTATCATCCTAAACTTAAGAAAATTTCAATAAACCATTTGAACATTTCAAATGTCAAATACCTCGAAAAGTCCAACCGGCCCCTAAATTGAGCACTTAAGATAATGCAATGGGTACAATAAGTAATTGCATAGAACCCACATAAGACTAGATCCAAACAAATTAGCATAATCAATTAGATTAGATTCAACAATGTCAGTAAATTTGCTTGGCATAATACTAGTTAATTTGCTTGAGAGCCAATAAACAATTCCGCTAATAACTTATATATAAAAAGAAACATGAATAACAAAACACTGTCCACTGTAAAGAACAATACATAATTAACTAAGATATAATTAAAGGAGTCTGAGACAAATAATTAAAAGAGTTGGCCTATTCATTAATTTCATCTTCCTAAGTACCATAAGACTCCAGTTGGTTGCATTATCATGAGCAGATCCAGGACCACCACTACTAGCAGTAGGTGTAGGACTAACAGAACCATAAGAATTCCCAAAGAACCATTCAGTTGGTAGAATTGTTGTATCTTCTTTTCTTGAATTTCCAACAGAGATTTGTAAGGCCTTACAAAAATGCTTGAAATTTGTAAGGCTACGGCCCTCTTTTAAAGTTTTCAGTTCCGTCTTAGTATATCCCAAAACATATGGAGGTGGTACTGGTTATATGCATAAGAACATCAATAACAAAACTTTCAAGGCATATACTGCTATAAGGATTAATCTCTCATAATTGAAGTCGATGATGGCAGATAAAACCAATAAACAGAATTTTGCAAGTCAATACATGAACATATGCATTAGCATCAGTAAAAGTAACCCAACATATCCATAAACAAGTTTATCATATTATACTAGTAGTTGAGAAATATTACTTACAGATTTAGGAACCAAAGGAATGACACGAAAACCAGAAGGCAGCAAAAGGGCATCATCGGCAAATGACTCATCAATAGGTGCAAACACAAGTTGAGCACATGCTCCAATTGAATTCTCATCAACTCCACTGCACAGCTGCATCATGTTTCATCACTAAATTTGCTACTTCAGCTACTTTTATCCAATTCCAACCCCAGCTACTTTTATCTGGTTGAAATTCAGATGAGGCAGCCTGTTGTCTTGGTCCTGCCTGCCACTGCCAAGGGGGAAAGGTGAAAAATCTTACATCAAGCTTGTGAACCAAAAAATCTACCAAAGGAAAATGGATACTATAATTCATAGCTGCTTATCAAGTTAAGGGAAAATTGTTGGACGAAAATTTGATAATCAATTTACATTCTAGGACCTGATGAGCTAGAGCATATGCCTTGGCTCTTTCACGTTTTGATGCAGCCTCTTGTCTCTTCAAAATTTTGGCCTAAATTTCTTGAACGGATCCCGCACTATCACACCATCCTCCCTGTATATATGATTTAAAAATCAATCAATCTCAGTTATTACTCACTATTAATAATTAATAAGTTAACAATCGAACAACTACACCGAAGTGGCAAGTAGAGTCGCAAGAAGGAAAAAGCTAGATCATTTTTCCCAAACTTAACAATCGAACAACTATCTCAAAGTCATGAAATTGCAAGAAAATAATAATGAAAGGGATGTACATTACATATTTCACAATAAAGACTAGTATCACTTCCAGTGGCTTTTCACATGTATGAGACGTTTAATTGTCCATTATTCTTTAAAATTACTAAAGTTCTATGCAGGTAAACTACCAGGGGGAGAAACAAATGCATCAGCTTCTTGAGCCATTGTAGCTTTATGCTCATACATATTGTAAGAGATAGTAGCAAAAATACCTCAAGAGGCATGAGAGCTTTGGGAATGACCCTGTATAGAGAAGAAAAATGAAAAGTAAACAAACGGTGAGACATTGTGAATGGCGGGAGATGAATAGAACACCCTTGGTAAAATTAACACCAAAAAGCAAGTCTTTTTATGCATGATATACCCTAAAACATTGTAGCCTCTGTCATAAACTCTGAGATATTAATGCCATCAGCCCAACACTTCCTCCACCATACACCAAGTCCATCAAATAAAACAACAAAACACAGAAAAGATGATGATGAAATTTATAGCTGCATTCAGAATATTAGCAACAGTAGCACTACTAGGCATTCACAATATTAGCAATTGAAACACAAGTTACAATGTGTTTACTGCCAGTGCAGTAGATTATAAAGAATGGGAAGGTTGTGCCTCAGATAATTGTGCAGAAGATGTACCATGTGATTGAGAGTGCAGGACATGAAATGTGGTTGGAATGTGATTTAAAGAATGAGAAAATTGAGCTGTAGGATCAAACTAATTGAAATCAGATAGCACTGGTTCACTAGTATAATTGCAGTGAGTGCTAATCAATCAGTTTTAGTGTAAGCTAAGCATGAATATAGGGACTAAATAGATATTTAAAGACATGAAACTCACTGTCAAATAGTTCTTGAAACTCACATCATAACAAAACTCATAAGCATAGTGTTGAACCCTTCTTTTGGCAAGACAATTCCAAGGCCTAGAGCCAACAGCTTGGAGAAATTCCTATGAAGATGGAAACGGCCAACATTTTTAAGCATGAAACATATCAAGCATGAAACATAGCAAACATGAAAAATACAAATATTGTAAGAAAAACAATTTAGCAACATCATTGATGTGGAAGGAAAAAGAGTGGTAAACCTCTTCTTCTTTAGCACTAACAAAGTCATGAACTAGGTAAATGCCTGGAATGCTCATATGCTCAAACTTGAGTCTGTAACAGAAAGATGAAACAAGTCCTTCACTTGATCCTGAAAAGACAATATGAATAACATTGGGTCATCCTTCAAGGATGAAAAAGAGAGCAGAAACATATATAGATTGGTCATCATTTGAATTCAAATTCTTATACACATGTAATGCTAACTTATTTTACTTTTAAGATAACAAAAAAAAAACAATTGAAAAATGTTTTCTATAGTGTTGTGTAAGGTACTGATATTTGCCTCTTTACATGAATCATATATTCTGGCAATAATAACATAAACAACCAGCAACCAGGAAACAACACCAGCACACGTTTACAATTTCACACACAAAAACCAACACAAATCAAAAAGCAACCAAATATATTCAAGGGAGGGAGAGAGGCAGAGAACCTGGAAGAGGGCAGTGGCGATGATGACTTACTTTGATTGTTCAGATTTGAATGATTTTGTAATTAATCCCTTTACCCTCTTGGAACTAGAATCCAAGCCCCTCTTAAACTTCTTGGAAATAGATTTTAGCGTACTTCTAATTCCCCCAGCGCATTAAGCGAGTTCCAGGAGAATTGATCTCAGAACCCTTGTTTGAATTTCAATCCTGAAATCTGAACAACATACAAATAACAAAATCACAGCTTATTAGTTGAGGAAGCGATATCCAGGCATAAAAGCGTTGATTAAATAATAAAACTTGTGATGTTGATAGGGTAAGAGGTTGAAAATTTGAAAGCATATTGGTGTTGATAAGCAATAAAATATTTGCTTCCATTTACAACTAAAATGTTTCTCAAATATCATATGTAGCATCAACACTTAGAGAGAGTAAAAAAAGGAATATTGTGTAGCATTACACTAACCTAACAAATTTATCTTGCTGAAAATTCAGGATTGTGGCCCAGTTCAAATGGAACTCATATATCAAAACAATATTCCATGGTAGAAACTTAGAGGGTATGAGGGCATGGTAGAAACTCATATATATCAATACATTTACTGATTTACACTTAATTAAGGCGCACAAAGTTTTGAAATTATGATACCTAACCTTAGGAATAGTTAAGATTTGTTAAACCTTTCAATTATACATCATTTTACAACAGAAAGTTTAACTACAATAACTACAATTGCTCTAAATTTTCATACAGAAATAGTCAAACCAATTATTTGAACAACGGAGATAAAATGCAAGAATTATGGATGATTGAAGAATTCAAAAATGCAAGCAAATAATGACACAAAAAACAACTAACTATAATGAAATTGAAAGAAACCATTAAACCAGATGATAGAAGAAATCACATCTAACTGTGATCTAAATATATATTCAAGCAGAAACATTAAACCACTATAGTCAAAGTAGACCTATTAACAAAATTAGAATAAATCAAAGTCTTAGAGTCAAATTAGAAGCATAACCCCAAGTGACATGGGGATTCTCCTATAGTTTTCAAATTAGAACTCATATCAAACCAATATTCCAATCCCAATTTCAAATTGGCATAGCTACCAAACCACAATCCATTTTGACATGGGGTTTTCTCCTATAGTTTTCATATGTCCAGATAGTTGTAAACCAGAAACCATCCCAATCATATAGTTTTCATAGTGTTAAGTATTTATATGGTATAGGGATACGTTATGAATATACAAACATGAAACATGAAACAGATGTCAAACTAATACAAAGTTTCCTTCTGCAGAATTCATATCACCACAAAATTCATCTAAAGCACAAACATTAAACCATTAAATAGAAGAAGAGGGGTTAGGGTTTTGAATCAACAAAAAAATTGGGGCTTTTCAGTCAAATAGAAGTAGATTCGAAAAAAACCACTTACCATTTAAGAAAAAGAGAAAGGAGATGCAATTGAGAGGAGAACGACGGTGGTTTCCGTCGCTGTGAGGTTTCTGTCACGGTGGTTGTCGGGGGTGGCGGAGGAGAACGACAGTGGCGAAGGTGAGGGTGGTGATGAGGGCGGAGAAGAGAGTGAGAGTTAGAGTGAGGGCGGAGAGTGAGAGTGAGAGCGGTCGAGAGAGTGAGAGTGAGATTGGTGGAGAGAGTGAGAGGAGAGACTGAAAAGAAAGAGTGAAAAGTGAGTCGAGGGAGTTTGTGTTTTTGGTTTAAGTCACAAAAATTTCCGACGGATTTGTTAGCTTTTACGACAGAAATATCCGTCGGAACGTAGCGACCACTTTAAAATCCGTCGCAAATGTCAACGAGAAATGCAAGGGCATATTACTGAACACATAGTGACGACTTTTTCCGTCGGAAACGCAAGACGTAGCGACGAAAAAAAAATCCGTCGGAAATTTTCGTAGGTAAATAAGGTTATTCTTGTAGTGAAGTCGTTCGACTTAAGTTGCATTTGTCTTGAGGGGACGTTACATTAACACTACAAAAAAACAGGTTGTTACCGACGGCCAAATCTGTTGCTAACAGCCAAAAAAACGTGGGTAATTGCTTTTTGCGACGGATTTACCAACGAAATCTGTCCCTCGCAAATAGATTGGTCGGTAACACGTAGTGACAGAATTGGAAAATCTGTGGCAAATTAGTGACGGCCATATATGTCGCTAATGCGTAGGTAATTAGCGTAGGCTGTTGCCCGTCACTAATTAGCGACGGCCATGTCGGTCTCAAATCACCGCCACGTGTGATGATTAGCGAAGGCCAAATCCGTCGGTAATCAGCCAGTGGGTTAATTATTTTTTCTTTCAAAACTTGCTTATTTATATTTATTATATTATTAATTAATAAATAAATACTAAAATGTAAACTAAATCAAAGAGTTTAATATAAATATTCCAAAAATAATTAAATAAATTTCGAATCATCGTATAATAATCTGAAATGTTATTATAAAATAATATGAAATGTCAAACTAGTACAAAAAGTCCTAATCATGAGCATCATCGGAATCAGAGTCTGTCTCAGAGGGCTCAGATGGCTGCTGTGACTTTGCTGGCCTCTGAGCATTCGCCTATATAGCTTCAGCATCTTTGCCTACTGACGGTGCATCCTCGCTATATCCTCCTTTCAGGGTCCTAATAGTCTAATCCTGAGCCTGCACCTGCTGCCTCAGTTCTTCACCCCAACTCTGTCACCTCAGTTGCGCTCTGTGAAGGAGGAGATCGACTGGAAGAAGCTCCACTGGTGTCGATGTGATACTTTGAATAAAGGGAGCAATTGGTTTCAATTGGTTCAACTTCTGTTACCTCATTCTCTTCAACTTACAGATAATGAATGAAATATTATGTTCATTAAGTGGTTCCAAAACACAAGACTTTGGTATTGAACTAAAAGCAATTGGAAACAAACAATTCATGAATACATGACAAACATACATCTTCTCGGTGTTCACATCCGCCACTAGTCATTGACTTCAAATTCAAATTGGACCGACTTTTGCTACAGTAAAGAGCAAAATCTATTCTAGCCATATTATTGTCTTTGATTCGATCTCTCACATTCATGAGAGTGTTAAATATATTGTCAAATAAATTCTTCTCAATGTGCATAACATTGAGATTATGTAAAAATGAGTTATAATTACTAAAACAATTATTTTTTGTCTTGAGACTGTCACACTGTGTACTCACCTTAGAAAATCGGAAGAGAACTACCAACGAGTATTTTGGACAATGATATTAAATAGAGTTCAATTTAGGCCATATTATAGCTCTTTATTGTGTATAATAATGATGACAGGAGTATCCCTTATAATCGTTATCTCTTCTTCGATATTATATAATATTTACATGGAATTATTTATTATTAAAAAATATTTGTTCTCATGTACAAAATGGGACAGTATTGTCCTTAAGGAGATAACATTGTTAAGGAATACCTCCCAAATATGAGGAAAAAGAGAGCACTAATACAAAAAGTAACACACACTATTTATACAATTATACTAGCTAAGGGGCCCCACGATGTTCTATACTACAAGATAGCATCGTTTGTCGCCTGCCAACGAGGTAGTGGGAGGCCGCAAAATTGTTATCTATTTTGGTAATTTTATACCAGCACAATTTTGGTCCATCATATTCAAAAAAATAAGAATTGATAAAAATAACAATTTTGATAATGTAGTTTGTTAGTTGTCTTTTTTGTTAGGGCCCATATTCTACAAAAAACAAATAGAACTTTTCTACGCTCAACTTACTTCCAATCAAAATCATTTATACAAGATTAATTATGTTAAAATCAACTAAAAAATTGCTTTTCATATCTTCAGATATTTTTTTACATCTTTGGATATTTTTGAGTAAAATAGATTTTGCATTTCTAGCTTGAAGCTTGGATTTGTAGTTTGTGCTTTCAATCGTGATTTTTATTTTCAAATTTATTGCTCAACTAATTTTTAAGTGAATCTTCCAAAAATAAATTACTATATATTCAACTCACACTCATACAAAATCAATTTACTATAACAAAGTCCTTCAAGAGCGTCTCTAGTCTCTTGGATTCCTCCCCCACACAACTTTGTCAAGCTTAACACTGATGGTAATAGCTTCGGTAACCCGGGAAGATCAGGTTTTTGTGGTGTTCTTAGGAATTCTAATGGTTAATGGCTTTTGGGCTTTTTTGGCAACTGTGGAATTACCTCCAATATTAATGTTGAGCTCCTAGCTATTGTCAAAGGTCTCCTTTTAACTTGGGAGAATGGTTACAGAAATGTTATTTGTGAATCTGATTGCCAGACAGTTTTGTCCTTAATCAATGAGGGTGTCCCCCATACTCATTTGTATGCTCATCTTCTCACTTTCATTCGTGAGCTCAATAACTACATTTGGTCTCTCTCATTCGTCCACACTTTGCGAGAAGGAAATCATGTTGCTGACTGGTTGGCCAAGCACGGAGCTTCCTCGAATCCTGTTCAGTTCTTATGGCGTCATTGCCCTGCTGATTTATCCTTGATCCTTTTAGCTGACGCTATGGGAATGCAATATAGTCGAGAGTAGTTTGTTTTGTTACATTTATTTTCTTACTAATAAAAAAAAATACAAAATCAATTTACAAACCCACCTCCTATGTGTTTGGTTTTTAATAAAATCACCATGATTATATCAAAAACAAAAATAAAAACCAACTGTGGTGTTGAAGCTACTATTACGAATTTCGCATTTCCTGCACATTCATCGTTTAGGGTCTATTTGGGAGTTTGGAGGGGAGGGGAGGGCTTTGGAGGGGAAGGGAGGGGAGGGGAAGGGAGGAGGAGGGGAGGGTTAACCTTACCCTTGTTTGGATGTCATCAATGGTGAAGAGAAGGGAGATGGAAGGCTAACTAAACAAATAGACAATTTTGCCCTTTTTATTATAACATCCTCATGGCACGGCTTGGCAAAGTGTTGCTGGATTATGTTTTTATTGGATTGACTAGTAATGGATCACTTTTTTACGCTGTTTTTTTTTAACCAACCAACATTTATTTATTTTTCATTTTTTATTAACTTTAACGTTGCTTAATCAGAACTCTATTTTTATTTTTATAACTTTATTCAACAATTTTTTTATCTATAATAATTTTAACTATTATCATTTTGTTTTAAAACATATTAAATAAAATTATAATTTTAATTATTTCATAATTTTATATAAACTTACAAAATAATAAACCTGAGCTGAATTTCAAAAAAGTGATTTTTATTTAATAAATATACATATTTCTAGAAACACTATTATTTAATAATATTTTTATATAAAATGGTAATACTTCAAATTAAATTAATACTTCATTTAATTTTAGAAAAGGCAAACAAATTGAACTTTAAATTCAATTTAATTAGTTTCATAAATTTATATAAACTTACATGTCATTAAACATAAAAAGGCAAACAAATTGAACTTTAAATTCAATATTTCATACAAAAATTAGAAAATTCAAAATGAGATAATGTTCATCAAACTCAAAATTACAAAGACATTGTTTTTGAAATAAAAAAAAAATTAGTAATTGTAATGCATTATCAATTCCTCTCTTTAACACCATCTTCTATTATCTCGAGTCTTTTTGAAAAGGTTGTTGGAATTTGTCAGTCAACTCCTTTGTTATGTTTGCATATACTGTTGATGTGTAAACCCTCCGAACTTTGTTTCCTTCGTTTAGTTGATGCAAGAATGCATCAATAAGGACGGTGTCCATATCTGCGGTCCATGTTTCTTTCTTTGGAGTTTCTTTCACTGGAGTAGACATTCTTCAAGAAAAGGAAACATATTAGCAACTCAATCTACACATAGAAAAGAAAAAAGAAGAAGTTATAGACCAATTACTAGAAACTAAACATTATGCTAATGAGTATTAATAATAACAAACATGAAACAGATATAAAAGTGTGAAATATCAAGAGTTGTCATATATTACAGGTGAAATTGGTTCTTGAAATGAACTACTTTTGATGGATAACTGTAACCAATATATCACATTATCAATTTAACACTTCCACCTAACAACATCGTATAATAGTCAAAAACCTCAAAATATCATAGAATGAAGCCTTGGTATACTAAAACTGAAAAAATCTCCGCGTATGTTTATTAGCAATTCAGCAAGATTCATAGATGATAAGACAAGAACTAATCTATAATACCAACAAACTATACAAACCCCTCAATGCATTCTGCACATAGTCGTTGATGAAGGGCATATATACAAAAACTAACTCTGTCAAGTTTGTTAGAGCACCGAGCCTAGAATTAATATTTTCTCCCAGATATTCAGTTTCCCTCATTTTCTTCTCCTTTCCAGTATTTTCTGAAACTAATACACACAAAGGAAATAGATCTATTGTGGCAAAAATATAATTGAACAGAATTGATAGGATGATCTGAGATATACTTTTTGCAGCCTTATTGTCACTAAAATGACTTTCATAATGCACATAGTTATTGATCAATAACATAGAAAAACAACTAATCAATTAACACAAGTACATATATCTACCTTAACCTGGAATTTTATGAACAAACAGAAAAACAACTAAGCAATTAACATAACAAGTACATATAGAAGTGATAATTTGAACTACAAGTACATATAGAAGGAAAGGAAGCATATTCAATATGCAAGAGTACTGCAAACTTATCCAACAACATAGCCACACGGGGTATGCATGTACTACTTTGAAGGATAAACTACAACACTACATAAATTCCAGAAACAGAATGTAGAAGTACTTGGTGGCGAAAACCAGAGATAAGACTTGAAGACCAAGAACACTCCTAAAAATAGTGAACCAGCAAGATAAGAACCATTCCTAAAATTTAGAACAAGAACACATTAGAGGGAGAGATTGAGAGGGAGAGATTCACGAACAAGAGCAAAAACCAGTTAGCAACACAAGCACTCAATTTCCAAAACCAAAAACACAAAATTTCCAATTCAATCTCATCAGTCACACACCTATTTGCCTCTTTTCTGTGTTTCAAACATTAAACACTCAATTCAAACTTTGCATACAGATATTACATAAACAGAAAATTTCAAACTTTTCTGTGTTTCCAACATTAAAAAGTTCAATGGAAGTTTAGCCCTTCACAAAACTTCAAGTTAAAAATCTTTCCTCAACAAAGATAGAACCATGTATTTAGAACTAAATCAATGTTATCAAATTGCATAAACAGAAAATGATTAGAACGGGTAAGGCCACAACACAAGTGCTGGTTTGGTGACGAGAAATCTATTACTTCAAAGCATAACAAACATAGGAAACCTTTTAATTCCACAAAGGCAATAAATTTGCAGGCAAAACAGTAGGTCCTACACATCCCAAACATTCAAACAAATCAAATCAATCAAATTCATCTTTACATAACTTTGGTGATGACCACAATTTCATATTGAGCTATAAATACAGATTCTCTTGTAGAATCAAGCACAAATTCAATTTCACTAGTTTCAAATAATTCAACTTACAATAATGAAGCATATACAATAGTGAAGCATATACAATAATGAAGCATATACAATCTATTTGCAAACGATTAATCTACAATCTACAATCTATTTCAAGAAAAAACAACAACGAATCAATTTCATACTCAAAATAGAGAAAATCTGAACTAGCTGAAAGTGAAAGAAAATGAAAAAATAAATCACGAACTTACCTGAGATCTTCGAGACAGATAGAGAGAGAGAGAGAGAGAGAGAGAGAGAGAGAGAGAGAGAGAGAGAGAGATCGCGCAGAGAGATTGCGCAGAGAGAGAGGGGTAACGCAGAAAGAGCGCAGAGATGAAGAGAGAGAAATTCACGAACCTGATTGAACAATGAGAGAGTCACCGGAGAGAGAGCTTTCGCGTAGAGAGAGATCGCACAGAGAGAATGAATTCTGAAATTAGGGTTCTGTCCATTTTGGGAATTTTCGAGTTTAAGTGAGGGCAAAATTGTCATTTCATAAACAAAACCTCCTAAAACCCCCCAATTTGGGGGAATGCAAAATTGGACCAAGAGAAGGGGTTAAGAGAGTTTGACAAAACCCCCCAAACACTTTCCCTAATTTTTTTAAACTCTCAAACAACGGGTTCCTTCTGACTTCTTCACGAGCACTCCCTTAGTAATGCATTTTCAAGCACTCCCTTCATTTAAATTAATTTTCACTAAGTTGAACAAAATACACACCTAGTATGACAGATTATTGACTCATGGTGCAATCCTGATATTTTTATTTCAAAATAAAGGCCTATTGCCACTGTTTGAAGAATTAATTTCTAACAAAAATAGATTAGGAACCATGAATGTTTTCTTGGTTTAAAATTACAATTTTCTTTATAGTTAGTGTAGTTTTAATTTTTTTTAAATTAGAAAACAACATCATTATAACTTCTAGTACTCCGAGAGTTTTCTTGGTCAAAGAAAAGTACTCTGAGCGTTGAGATTCCAGCACGCCAAACACAACTCTGCATACCAACTACCACTGCACAAGGGGGGAAAAAAGAACCGTAGATAAAAAAAAATTATATACCAAAATAACACACTTTTTAAATTATTTACCAAACTAAAACACATCCAAAATTTAGTGTAGAAGTCGCCCCCCACTAAAACGACTTTTGAACTGAATTTTTTTTTTTTTTTACTTTTGTAGTTCAGAAGCCGCCCCCTGTGGGAGAGACTTCTAAACTGTGTTTTTTTATTTTTTATTTTCTTTATATTAATTTAAATTAAGTTATATTAATTAATTTAATTAATTTAAAAAATTAATATTGTTAATTCTAAATTAATTATAAAACTTTTGGTGAAAAAAATACCCGCTAAATAGAAATATGGAACTAACTGTATTTATTGAATTAGTAGCACATTACAAAGTGAATAGTGTAGAGTGCAAAATGCATAGTGCATCGTGTAGTTTCAACGGTCAAGATCTTGCTGAAACTAATAAACGGTCAAGATCTTGCCACCGTTGATGAAAAGTGTCGGCACAGGGATACTCAGTTTTAGGGTTCTACAGTAAACATCGGTTTTCGGAAAATGTTATCTGATTGTCTCGAAACCACAACTATTAAATCCGAAAAAATCAAGGATCATTACTTGAGACATCGGGCTCAAAATCCCAAATTCCATCGTTTACTATTTTTTATGAATTTTTTGAATTTTTCATAATCTCCAAAAAATCTAAAAAAATTGTATATTCTTCTTTCAATTTTATTAGATTTTTAGTGGTGTTGTTATAATTTTTTTCGATGGTCTTGATGTTGCCGACACTTTTGGACGCACGAGATCTTGCTGACACTTTCAAATACATTAATGTGTTCAAATATTTTTTTTCACCAAAAAAATTATAATTAATTTATAATTAACAATATTAATTTTTTAAATTAATTAAATTAATTAATATGATTTAATTTAAATTAATATAAATAAAATAAAAAGTTCAGAAGTCTCTCCCACATGGGGCGACTTCTGAACTACAAAAGTAAAAAAAAAATTAAATTTTCAGTTCAGAAGTCGTTTTAGTGGGGGGCGACTTCTACACTAAATTTTAGATGTGTTCTAATTTGATAAATAATCTAAAAAGTGTATTATTTTGGGATATAATTTTTTTTTTTGGTTTACAGTTGTTTTTTTCCCACAAGGCACGCTGCTCCATGCATTTCAAACACATGTTGCAACCTGCAACCGATACAATCTTTATAACAAATTTTAGCTTTATTTGGCTATCATTTTGTCTATATAATTAATTTTATTATTGATTCATGGTGCAATCCTGAGCTACGTAGTGGGGGTCGATCCGGTTTGCTCCCGGGTTCGATTCCCGCCCACGTTAAAAAGACGTGTTGGCCAGCAAAATCTTTGCCGCAAGTAGCGAGCGAAGATTAGTCCTTCGTTGAAAGCGTTGAGACACTCTGTGGGTAGCCAGCAATGATCCTAAATAAAAAAAAAACTTCGACAAAAAGAGATTAGGAACCATGAATTATGAGTTAAAACAGGAAAAGAATTAATAAGTACCATAATAAATAAGTACCATCCTCTATTCATTCACTCCACCACAAGAACTCAAAACTCTTCTACGAATTCCTCTCCTAAACTTTCCTACCCACAACCATGGCACCAGTAGAATTGTTTGTCCAACTAGCACTACAAGAAAAATGCGTTTTTCCGGCAGAATTTTTCCACTGGTACGGTTCCGGCGGAAATTTGGCATTTGCGGTGGATTTTTTCCGCCGGTAAATTTCTGGCCGAAAAAATAGACTTTCCGGCGGATTTTTTTAAAAGAAAATATTTAAATTTTTTTAAAACAAAAAATCCACCGGAAATGTGCATTACCGGTAGAAAAAATTCGCCGGAAATTACTGGCAGAAAAATCCGCCGGTAATGCGCGTTTCGGTGGACTTTTCAAAAAAAAATTATTTTTTATTTAAAAAATATCTGCCGGAAATGTGCATTACCGGCGGAAAAAACCTGCCGGAAATTACTGGCGGATATTCTGCCGGAAAACATTACCTGCGAGTGTTTTACCGGCGGAAAAGTCACTTTTCCGACGGAAAACGCGTTTTTCTTATCCACCGAAAAAGCGCATTTTTCTTGTAGTGTAGATCCATCATATTCTGAACCAACGCCATCTTCTTACCATCAATTCATGTCCCCTTCACACCACCAGTCCATACCCTCATGATACCCTCACACCATACCCTCACTCCATACCCTCTTCATACCCTTTCCCTGAAACACATAGTTGCATACCATCTTCATCAGCCCATCTCACATCACAACCCATCAATGGCATTGACCTGAACACGCCATTCCGTCTGGACAGTCCAACTATTGTTGTTCGTAGAAGTGTTGTGGTTGGTTTCCACAACGAGGAAGTCGGTGGCTTCAGTGAGAATGAAGATGACATCATTGCTCAATATGACACTGATGGTGATGAGGGTCCATCAACTACTGTGCGTTACTCTGACACTCGCTCTCACTTTCGCAACGTAACTTCCGACGACATGGAGTACATTGGCGATGAATTGTCCACTCTATGAACCGAAACCAATCTTTCACTGTTCAAAACCGTGAAAACCTCCAAGTGGGTATGAGATTTCCCACAAAAGAGATGGCTAAGCGATGCATACAAGAATACCACCTAAACAAGTTCCTAGACTTCGTGGTAGATTACTCTGATTCAACTAGATGGGTTGTTCGTTGTTCCAACGAAAACTACATGTGGAGGTGTAGAATTTTTCTTAGCAAGAAGTCACAGGATTAGGAGATTAAAAAACTTGATGGGCCCCATACATGCGCATCAACAATGGTTTCAGAAGATCATCGACAAATCTCGTCGATATTCATCTGTGAAAGCATCATCCACATGGTGAGGCAGGATCCGACTATCTCAGTCTCAATGTTGATCGCACATATAAGATTAGTATACACGTATACCACAACGTACAGAAAGCATGGATCGCAAAACAAAAGGCCATCGAGATGATATACGAGAACTGGGAGGAATCGTACAAGGAGCTTCCAAGGTGGATCCTTGCTTGCCAATATTATCTTCCAGGCACTATTACCGACAAAGAAGTGAAGCCCCTCATTGAGATTGGCCAAGTAGTTCTTCACAAGGTTGTATTCCATCGCCTTTTCTGGACTTTTCAACCATGCATCAGTTGATGGAACATTGTTATGTGGAAAGTATCCCGGGACGTTGCTGATGGCGATCGCACAGGATGGAAGGAACAACACAATTCGAATAACATTGTAACACCCCTTTTCTACCCGGAAAATTTTTGACAAAAATCAGAGTTTTCAAAACGTTTTCAATACACCCACAAGGGATGCTACACTTACACCGTTAAACATCACACGCCAATAATAAAGTTTCACCATTAAAACAGTGCAACACCTAGCACGTCATAACATCACCACCAAATAATGCATATGCAATATATGCGACACCATGAACAATGCACCAACAATTAACAACAACAGACATTAATTAACACAACATCACCAATATCACCAAGTGGTCATAGACCCATCACCTTAGCCCATGAAATAGGCACATCACCTGTTATACCATCACCAATAACACCAATCATCACCAATACACCTACACCTATAGGACAGTCTAACAACTTGACCAACGACCCCCGACACCAATGACACCACTAGATTTACAACATCTATGACAACGACAATTTTTACAACACCGAGACATCGACAATTGACGACACCAGGAACAAATACCTATTTACAGCAACAACGACAATAGCTTCTAAAACAGCACTTAAAAACAGTGACAGCAACAGTGATCTCTTTTTTTTGGCAAGAGAGCAACATGAAAACAGTGACAGCAACAGTGAATTTCCATAAAAACAGCAACATGACAACAGTGACAGCAACATCAATTCTTTTAGGGAAAACAACAACATTTGTTTAGAAAACAGCAACGATTGTGCTACGGTGACAGCAACATTTATTTAGAAGGACAGCAACATTTTACTCGCTGTGACTGCAACATTATTTGGGAAAAACAGCAACATTTTACTCACTGTAACAACAACATTGTTTATGAAAAACAGCAACATTTCACTCACTGTAACAACAACATTATTTGTGAAAAACAGCAACAGTTGTTCACTGTGACAGCAACACCAATTTTCAGAAAAACAGCAACAATTGTTCATTGTGGCAGCAACACCAATTTTCAGAAAAACAGCAACAATTGTTCATTGTGGCAGCAACACCAATTTTCAGAAAAACAACAACAATTGTTCACTGTGACAGCAACACCAATTTTCAGAAAAACAGCAACAATTGTTCACTGTGACAGCAACACCAATTTTCAGAAAAACAGCAACAATTGTTCATTGTCGCAGCAACACCAATTTTCAGAAAAACAGCAACAGCAGACTTGGCGCCCAGCAACAGGGCGCCTGAGACAGCAACAACACTGGGCGCCTAGGGCGCCAGTTTCAGCAACAGGAACAACGCTGAGACACTACTGGGCGCCTAGGGCGCCAACTCCAGCAACCAAGACAACATCACTGGGCGCCTAGGGCGCCACTTCCAGCAACATCAACAACCAGACAACATGACTGGGCGCCCAGGGCTCCAAAATCAGCAACAGAGGCGACGCTGGCTTGGCGCCCAGCAACAGGGCGCCTCCAGTAGGGAACAAACACAACACAGCCACGGCGCCCAGGGGAAGGGCGCCGTTTCCAGCAACCCAACAACAACACTAATTTGCACCAAACATCCAAACACCAAATTTCACCATGATCAATCATCAAGCACCAATTTCGAACATCATGAATATGTTCTAACATCATCAATCAACACCAAATAAGATCAAAGGGGTAAACTAGAGTCTAACTCCCACATAATCCCCATCATGCACCCTATTATAACGTAGAACCCACCCTTACCTTAGGTTTGCCGAACGCGAAATCTCCTTGTACGTAAGCTCCAAAGAACCACCGCAACAAGACTTCTCTCCTCTTCTCCTTGTGCACGCCGTCCCCTTCCTTTCTCTCTTCTCCTCTTCGCAACTTTCTTTCTTTTCTCTAAGGATGCGCTAATGACTCCAAAACCCTAGCTAAAGTTCTCCTACATTCGCATAGGCCCTTGGGCTCTTGGATCACGGGCCCCCGACTACTACTCAGCTAACTACTGAACACCACCTCCTAATTTAAATAAAACATCATTTTATTAATTATTAAATATGACTATACTCATAAAATACCTAAATAATTTAATTAGATAAATAATTAAATTATTTGGGCGTTACAAGCATACACCCTTGTAGAGGGTGAGACATCAAATGCATGGTGATTCTTCCTCCAACGCTTGCAGACATTTGTAACACCCCAACCAGACCTCTGCTTGATCACTGACAGACACGAGTCAATCAAGAGTGTTCTTAGGTGACTAAACAGTAATTGGCATCATGTCTTCTACATTAGTCACATTTCGCAAAATTTCATGAGGACACTCAAGAATACAGACGTGAAGAAGATCGTAATCAATATGGGTTAGTCTTTTATATAGGCACATTTCACACTTTTTTTCTTTATCCCTAACCTTACGAGGATTAACTTTTGTTACTTTAGGATACACCATGACTCAACCGACCGTCGCTTATTACTGGAGCAAAATTGGTAATGAAGATGCAGTGAAGTGGGTCGACAATATTCCTAAGGATCAATGGCTTCAGGTATCTGATGAAGGGTGACGTTGGGGGCACATGACGACTAACCTTGCTGAGTGCATCAATAACTTATTAAAGGAGACACACAACCTTCCTAAAAGTTCCTTGGTGCAAGCACAAGCAATGATGGCATATGGTCTGATCAACTTAGACAAAGTCATGGAATACCTTGATAAAGAACGAGCAATGTCACACTCCCATGAAGTCCACATTCACAACCAAGCACAAACTGTTTTCAGAGTCAAAGAGTTGGTTCTCCCACCAGGGGCGTACCACCTAAAACATTCATGGTAGACCTCGAAAGGCGAAAATGTGATTGTGGCGAATTTCAAGCATTACACTATCTGTGTTCACATGCAATCACAGCTTGTTCATATTTCCACCATGACTACATGATTTATGTGCCTCCCGAGTACACATTAGAGTATGCTTTCAACATTTACTTGGAAGAGTTCCCAATGGCTCACGATTCATACTGGCCAGAATACATTGGAACTGAATTGTGAACCAAAAGGTTGTCCCAAATTTACTCGAATCCATACTCAAATGGATCAAAGGGAAAAGAGTAGGCACCGAAATAGATGTGGTATGTGCCGAAATGAGGGACACAGCCAGAGAAACTGCCCTAACTGTATCAATGTTCCTGGAGAAAATTAAATCATTGTAAATTTATTTAAGTGTGCAATTAACTATCTAATTGTTGTAATCGACAATATTTATTTCAGTTTTGGTCAAAAAAAAAATATTTATTTAAGTGTGCAATTTTAGTTCCCACTTTGTTCTTTAATAATTATATCCTTAACTAAATAAGTTTATTAATTGTGTGTCTAAATTTTTTTTATTCAATTAGACCATTAAATTAAGTAGCTAATCATTTAATTAAAAATTGGATTGATAATCTAATACAAAACGAATTATTTAATGAAAAATAATTTAAAACAAAATAATTTTTTTAAAAAAAAAGGTTGAGAAATCGATCCTAGGGGATAGAGCTGGAAAAATGGACCGGACCCTTGGCTTCTCTCCATTGAATTAAATATTGCATTTTATTATTATCTTTATTTCTTTTTGTTTCCGTTACAACTCAAATACCCGTTTGTCTAAATAATAATAAATCTTCACTAGTTTAGTGCTTGTTAGTTGACCCATGTGGAGACGATAATCTTTTATACTACTTCTGCGATAGATAGAGTACACTTGCTCTAAGTGTATTTTTAATGTAACATCTCGTCTCCTTAACCTAGCCATCCATCAAACGTGCCCTCAAGGTTTAACCCATCCTCGTCTAGGTTTACTTTTTTTTGAAGCAAACAAGCTTAGGCCATTTAATTCATTAAAATAGAAGAAATACAACGTGGAATAGAGTCATGTGGTTGGTAACTAGCTAAACATTGAGCCGCCCTAGCCAAGCTACGAGCAACACAATTGGCTTGTCGCCGAATAAAACTGATGGTACAGTTATTAAAATGTTAAAAAAGGTTCTTGCAACTAGAAATAATAGCTCCAAATTCATTGAACAAACGAGTTCCACCGTTGATGGCATCCACTACCTGTTTGCAGTCGAGCTCAAAATCAACATTATGAACACCCAATTGCGTCGTCCATTGTGTTGGGGAAAAACGACGCAAGGGGAGAGGGAAAGGAGCGAGAGCGCTAGAGAGAAGAGAAAGCTAGGGCAAGACAATGATGTAGTAAAACTGAATTATGTAAAAACGTTCTTCACAAGGATATGTAACTGTACATGCTACTATGTATATGTATATATATATATAGATAAGCCAGACCCATGATTTAGACCAGGCCCACACTTTCGACTAGGCCCATAATAGGCTTACTTACTACATCTATCTGTATTACTAGCGCCTACCTATATTTACAAGCAATTGAATTACAAAGCATATCTCAATATTCCCTCTTAATTCACATTGCTAAGTGACATCATTCCAAGCATAGTTCTCAGTTCTTCGAATCTTCCTTTTTGCAATGGCTTGGTCATTGCATTAGCTACTTGAAGTTCCGAACAACAATACTCCAGATTCAACTTCTCATTGTTGGCTTGATCACGCAGGAAGTGATATCTGGTCTCTATGTGCTTCGACCTACCATGTGCGACAGGGTTCTTAGCGAGATCTATCGCAGACTTGTTGTCGATCAACAACTTCAATGCTTCGACCCTGTGCAGCCCAGTTTCGACCAATAACATGCTCAGCCATGATGCTTGACATGTTGCAAAGGAAGCAGCCACATACTCTGCTTCACAAGAGGATAACACAACTATACTTTGCTTCTTCGAGCACCAAGAGATGGGTGTCGTTCCATGCATGAAGACATACCCACTTGTGCTCTTTCGATCACTCTTGTCTCTACTCCAGTCGTAGTCTGTGTAACCAAACACTTCAGCGCTATTCTTCGACTCAGACTTGCTAGGGAAGAGAATACCATAAATTTGTGTTCCCTTTATATACCTTAGCACTCTTTTTGCAGCTACTAGATGGGAGCTTTTTGGCTTCTCCATGAATCTGCTGATCATTCCGACACTAAACATAATGTCAGGTTGAGTGTTGCACAGGTACCTCAGGGATCCCACAATCTGTTTGTAGAGGGTGGCATCTACTTCAATCCCTTCATCATCTTTCGACAGCTTGTTGCTTGTGTCAGTTGGTGTCGAAACCTCCTTACAGTTGATCATGTCGAATCTCTTCAGGATATCAGCTGCATACTTCGACTGACACAGAAATATTCCCTTCTTCGACTCTGTAAATTCCATTCCTAAGAAATATGATAAGTGTCCTAGATCACTCATTTCGAACTCAGACATCATCACTTTCTTAAAGGCTTCGACTTCGACCTCATTGCTGCCAGTTACTAGTAGATCATCTACATACAGGCACAGTAGCAATTGAGTCGAAGTTCCATTCTTCTTAACATATACACCATGTTCATTGGTGCATCTAATGAACTTCTGAGCTAAGAGAAAACAATCAATTCTCTTGTTCCATGCCCTTGGTGCTTGCTTGAGTCCATATAGGGCCTTCTCAAGCTTGAATACCTTGTCTTCTTGTCCCTTCGACTCAAAACCAGGTGGTTGGCAAACATAGACTTCCTCCTCCAGAGGTCCATTGAGAAATGCTGACTTTACATCAAGTTGATGTAGGGGGCAGACTCTGTGACTTGCCAATGCCACTACCAATCTTATTGTTTCGATTCTGGCTACAGGGGCAAAGACTTCATTGAAATCCAAACCAGGTTTCTGTAGGAAACCTTTGGCTACTAACCTGGCCTTATACTTGGCCACTTCTCCATTAGGTTTGACTTTGGTCTTGTAGACCCATTTCACACCTATTGCCTTTTTCTGCTTTGGAAGTTCGACTAGCTTCCAAGTACCATTTTTCTCTATTGACTTCAACTTGTCAATCATGGCTTCCTTCCACTGTTTGTGATTCAAGGCTTGCTCCAGGTTCACTGGTTCTGCTTCAGCCATCAGTGCGAAGTGTGTCAGGTCTCCCTCTACTGTAATAGCAGAATATGGGAACGTGTCGAATCCTTCTAGCCTTACTGATCTCTGCCTTTCCCTCTGTGACCTTCTGATAGGTTCGACAGCAATGGGTTCTTCAGGTTCTTCGGTTTCAGTGGCTTCATTCTGATCATCTGGATCCTGAAATTCGTCGAAGTCCATCACTGTAGGTTTTTCATAGCCTTCTTCCCAGTTCCAATGCTTCGACTCATCTACTATGACATCCCTGCTTCTCACCATTTTCTTCGACACAGGATCATACAGTTTGTATGCTCCTGTCGAATGGTAGCCAACAAGGATCATTTGTTGTGCTCTATCATCTAGTTTGCTTCTTTGTTGCTCAGGGACATGTCTGTAACATAATAAGCCAATTATTCTGAGATGCTTGACACTTGGCTTTCTTCCTAGCCAAGCTTCTTCAGGTGTCCTCCCAATCAATCTCTTTGTAGGGCACTTATTCAGAATATACACTGCTGTGGCTACAAGTTCTCCCCATAGACTGTGAGGAAGCTTCTTTTCTTTCATCATACTTCTCACCATGTCGAGGATAGTTCTGTTTTTCCTCTCAGCAGTTCCATTATGCTGAGGTGTGTAAGGTGAAGTGACTTCATGTACAATTCCTTCATTTTCACAGATTTTTTCAAATTCCTGTGAATTGTACTCACCACCTCCATCAGTTCTAAGGGTTTTGATTGCACATTCACTTTGCTTCTCAATCATTACCTTGAAGTTTCTGAACACTTGCAGTACTTCACTCTTCCTTTTAATCAAGTACACCCATGTCATTCTAGTGTATTCGTCAATGAAGGTGACAAAGTACTTGTTCCCTCCTAATGAACTTACCTCAAATGGACCACAAATATCAGAAAATATCACCTCCAACTTCTTCTCTGCTCTGCTTGACACCTCTGACTTGAAGGAGTTTCTTGGTTGCTACGACTTGCAGCAACACTCACATACTTCGACAGGTACCTTTACTGCAGGCAACCCATGAACCATCTTCTTTTCATGTAGTTGACTCAAGCTCTTGAAGTTTAGGTGGCCTAATCTTCTGTGCCACTTCCAGTGCTCCTCTTCGACAGTAGTTTTGAGGCATTTCTCTTCGACTACTTGCAACTTGATCTTGAAGGTTCTGTTACTCTGCATCGACACCTTCAGGATCATCTTCTTGTTTGAATCAAACAAGCTGAGACAGTTATTATCCATCTCGACAGAGAATTTCTTCTCAATCATCTGCCCAATACTTAGCAGATTGCTCTTCATCATTTGTACATAAAATACCTCTTGAATATAGCACCACTTACCATCTTTCGACAGGAATTTTATGGTACCAATTCCTTCTGCAGTGACTCTGCTGTTGTGTGCAAATCTAATTCTTTTGCTTATCTGCTTTAATTCGACAAACCATTCCTTGTGGCAGCACATGTGGTTCGAACATCCTGTGACGAGATACCATTCGACAGACTTCTCTTCAGTCGAATTTGTATCTGCCTTCAACAACAGTAATTCTGGGTCAGTAGCTGTCATGAGGGATAATTCTTCATCATCATTGCTGGCTATGTTGGAGGCATCACCAGTGTTACCACTGCTCTGCCACACACACATAGCACAAGTATTTTGAGCATCCCAAGTGTTTCCACATTCACTAGTGTTCCCACTGTTTTGCTCGCTACTTTCAGCAATTTCTTCATTGAGATGAATGTCTTCTTCAATCTCATCTTCGACTGCCATTAGCATTAACCCTTCTGAGTCTAAGTCGGAATCTGTGTCTCCATCACTTGCAAATTTGGCTTCATCATCTTTATCTCTAGGAACCTTCTTGTTCTTGCATTTGTTCCTATAATGCCCAAATTGCTGACAGTTATAACACTGCACTTTCGACAGATCTTGCTTCTTCTTGTCGAAAGATCCTTGTTCTTTCTTCTTGCTGCTTGATCCCTTTTCTTTACCCTTCTCTTTCTTGTTGTTTGCTTTCCAGTTTTTCTTAGAGGAGTATGATAACAAGGCTTGTTCAGTTTCTTTCTCTGAACTTCTCTGCCTTATTCTCAATTCATGAGCCTCTAAGGAACCTTGAAGTTCATCTAACTTCAATTCATCTAGGTTCTTGGATTCTTCAATAGCAGTAACAACATAGTCGAATTCTTGGGTTAAGGATCTAAGCACCTTTTCGACTTTACTTGTTTCCGACACAGTTTTACCATTGCCTTTCATTTGATTAGTTAACGCTACTAACCTCGTAATGAATTCTCCAATTGATTCTTCATCTTTCATCTTCAAGGTCGCGTACTGTTTTCTGAGCGACTGTAGACGTATCTTCTTCAGTCTATCTGCTCCTCCATACGAGTTCTTGAGGACATCCCACGCTGCCTTTGCTAAATCGCAATCAATGATCAGGTTTAGGATGTTGGAATCAACACTTTGGTGAATCAAGAACAGCCCTTTTCCATCTTTCTTTCTCAGCGAATGGTGGTTGTTCCTCACCGCTTTAGTGGCGTTTGCTGCCAATGGTGGAACACCATCATTCACGACATCAAAAACATCTTGATACCGAAACAGGACCTTCATCTGCGCGCACCACCGTTCGTAATCCTTTCCATCAAAGATGGGGAGGTTCCCCGAAATACCTCCACCAGAGTTATCACGCGTTGCGATGAGTCTTGAAGGATCTTTAAAGCTCTTGATACCAGTTTGTTGGGGGAAAACGGCGCAAGGGGAGAGGGAAAGGAGCGAGAGCGCTAGAGAGAAGAGAAAGCTAGGGATGGACAATGATGCAGTAAAACTGAATTATGTAAAAACGTTCTTCACAAGGATATGTAACTGTACATGCTACTATGTATATATATAGATAAGTCAGGCCCATGATTGCGACCAGGCCCACACTTTCGACTAGGCCCATAATAGGCTTACTTACTATATCTATCTGTATTACTAGCGCCTATATTTACAAGCAATTGAATTACAAAGCATATCTCAATACATTGAAGCGCTTCCAATAAACCAGCTGCCCACAAATAATAAACCAAGATAACAGTACTAGTAATACTAATATGCTGCAACCCACAAATAGAGTAATGAATTTGGGATTCTTTGGGGTTTTTTTTATTTATCATCTACCACAGCCATTAATTTAATCTAATGGCTGAAATTCTCGCTGCAGGGAACTGTAGTAGAGAAATCGCTATTAAGGATCCATATCCAAACAAAACAAGCTTATTTGTACAACAATTCCTTCACGATAAAGCATACAAAAGGAGAATAGGTAAGAGGACCAAATGCTAATCTTTCGAACCAACAGTTACACAGCAGATAACACGTCAGTTCGTCCCCCAGTCATCCTCTCTGCCTGCTCCCCACGCTCACCTGAAAAATTCATATTTAAAATTTGAGTGTATATATGCTGATTTCTGGCTATACCAAATCATTGTTTGACAATTAAGGAAGCAAAATTGTACCTGTGCGAATTCTTATAACATCCGAGACAGGGATCACTGCACAATTATAGTTCTATTAGAAAATAATTCCAAATTGAGGCCAACAGATTTACTTGTTGAATCTATAAATTGTAGTATAATTCTAAATTCTTATACCCTCCTCAAAAACTTCTATTATGAGAACTCAGGTAAATTAGTATAAGGTACAGTAAATATGCATCAAGATTCAGGTGATTGCTGATTATTTTTTGAACAACCTGATATAGTTCTTGAATGATGGAACCTAACTTCCAAGTTTGTAGTAATTTTATAAATTATAGATTAACATACAAGAAGAGTTCAAGTGAATGCTATGAATATGAGGATTTGTTTAGTTTGACAGAACAATTTTTTTTGTTTTCGAGTCCAGTTTTCTGCTTTAATTCATGGTTCTTGTATAAGTATTTGAAAACAAGAAACGAAGTGGGAATAAAGTGACATTTGTTGTAATTAAAAGTTTGGGTTGTGTTTTCCATTTGCTAGAAGTAAATTCACAATAACCAGTAAAAAGAAAGATTAAAAACGTTTTTCTTGAAAGCATAATTATAACTTAGTGTAATTCAGAGTAATTTTCTCTTAATGTTGGAAAACCTTTTTATTCCTGCCTAGCTGAAAGAATAAAGTACAAATCATCATTGAAAATGGAATTAGCTTAATAGCTATTGAGCTCTACGTTTCAACACAAGATAATCTGTTCTCCCACGACACTGAGAAGATTAATAGCTGTAGTAGAGAGAAAGCATAACTAACTAAAAAGGATAGATTAATGTTCCTAGAACAGCACAATGCATGATGACCCAAACATGTATAAAAGAAAGTTGCAGATAGATAACCACCTATTTAGTTGGTTAATCAATTGGTTAGTTTTGGGGGTGGGGATAATTAGAGAAATAGGAAGTATTGCGTATAAATAAGATGAGGGGATGCGAGGGAGATTTGGCTACTCATTTATGAGTTGGAGCCTTTGCGTATTGGAATGCAGACCCTAGAAGTTCCCTTGAAGCTCTGTTTGTTATTCAAGGGAGAGTTTTTCCTATTCGTTTTAATGAAATGTCAGGTTTGTATCAACCACAATCAGACAACAATGTAAAATTCACTACTAGAAAAGTAGGGTTAGGCCTTACAGAAAATTTTTCCATCACCAATCTCCCCAGTCCTTGCCTCCTCAATAATTTTGTCTATCACTGCCTCAACCTGAACAATGAATGATGCATATCAGAGATGTTTCAGAAAGCAACTTTTGTAAGTCCTTAAAGTATGAAGTTCTATTCCAGGGATATCGAAAAATTATTCACATGACAAATAATTCAAACACCACTGAACTGAAAATGCTAATTCTAACTCCTCGGGCCATGTACTTTGTTGTCACGTAAAGAAAGGTCCTGACCTTTAATTGTGCATTAGACCTATATATACATTGTCATGAAATTGTCTTGATTATTGTCTTGATCATTAATATTATTACGCATTTAGAAGTGAAGTTTTAAAAAGTATAAGGCATCATAAAGCAAAGCACGAAGGACAGAAATTAACAACAAAACCAGTTTTCTTTATTTTTCAATGAAATTGGTCATTTAGAAATGAAGGGCACACTGACAGAAGTGAACAGCAAACTCTTTCTTTAACTACCTTTCAATATTACACAAAAAAACAGTACACTATCAATTTTACCACACGATACCCCCCGTGAAATTAATTAATACCAAAAATCTACACACCTGGTCATTCCTCACCACTATTTCCATTTTAACTTTTGCCACAAAATTGTCTTCAGAAAATTCGGAGCCTGTAAAGAATACACTATTAATAAAAGACAATGATATAACTGTGCATTAGACCTATATGTATTATGCATAAACGCAGGACACAAATCAATCCCAAAGGAAAAGAAGAATGCATCTCTTGAACAAGCACATAATTAAACAAATGTTACAAACGTAAAACACAGCTAATGTTGGGTTAGCCATGGGACTAGTTTTGTTTGAGCACATTTTAGTAAATCAAGAAGTATGTTAAGGGTAAGTTTGGGAGGGGGATATGGGAGGGTTTTGGAGGGGAGGGGTTTGGAGGGCTTGGTCTATATTTTAATATCTATTTGAGATTTTAAAAAATTGAAAGAATAACATGATGGATAATGATAAAACATTGTTAATCACACTTCATTTTTGTTTAGAAATATTTTATAGCTTCCTCAATTTAGAATTGAAAATCAAGCCCTCCCCTCCCCTCCCCTCCCCTCCTAAACCCTCCATCCAAACATACCCTAAGTGTTTTGTTTTCCAGGCACAAATTCAGCTAAACTTACTACTTGAATGAATAGTTTAGTTATGAAAAAATGGAATTCAGACATGCGTGACAACAGAAAAAACTCCTTTAAACTCTAACACAAGTTTGTTTTTGAAATTACAAGCAAGGGTGTATTCACCTTTGAATTTAAGTGGGTTAAGATAACAATGTATTCTAGATTAATTAAGGGTAAATACACCCTTGCTTGCTCACTTTAGAGACAAATTTACTCTATAGAAGGCAGAAGCCTTATCCATAGAACATCTATTTCAATATTTACTACTTTCAGTCAGTGATGTACTTACCTCCCTGCCTCTCTTTTGAACCACCCTGAGCACCAAATCCCCTGACATCAGATACAGTGACACCACGAATTCCCATTTGCAGCAAAGCCTTCACATTTAAAAATTAAAAGAATTGAATTCCAGTAAATGAGAACAGGCTAGTTAAGTGCTTGTTTGGAATCACATGAAATTTTGGCATGTTTGAATGTTCTCGAGTAAAACTGATTTTACCTCTGGAATCGATTCTAACTTGAAGTTGGAATTTGAATCTTTTGCTTCCAAAAGTGAGTTTTACTCTTAAATTTATTGTTCAACTCACTTCAACGCAAAATCAACCAAACATAAATCACATTATATTCACTTACTTTCATTCAAAATCAATTTTTGCCTCCATAGAACCAAATGCACAATAAATATAATAGCATACCCACCAAGAAGAAAATTATATGAAGAGTGGCCAGAGCAATTATTTGAGAGGGGTCAAGGTGTTAGAAATAATTCAACCAGTGTAATAGTGTACACAAGTGCTACTGTGCTTGGGCTGTGTGAGCGCCCATAGGAAACAGTATAAATACATTTGAAGTAATGAATAAAGTGTATGCAGAATATGCCATTAATTCATATTCTGTTTTTCTGTTAAAATCAGTTTTAAATTAATTTCTCTCTCTGACTGTGTGCAGTGTAACAGAATTGAAAGTGAGATCAATTCTGTTACACTTTCATCTCCAACACAAGGTACTAACTACTATGTTACCTACAACTCCGTCACAAGGAGGAGGATGATGAGTCTTTTATGTAGGTATTCAATAAAAAATCAATGTACTATTTTCACTTAATAATTCAGCAAAAAATTTATTAGTAGCAAACAACAATTTCATCTACCAAGAAAGCATATAGACAATGCATCCAGTCCAATAGAGTGAAAATAACAAGATTCACCGCCTTATTTTACAATACTGATGAAAAGAGAAGAAAGAAGTGTTACCGAAGAAACCAAAGGGACTCGCCATGGCCTGTTCAACAAAAGAAATTCAACAGCATAACTAACCAAAGACTCGTTCTAACTAATTACACAGTAAACCTCGCCGCGCCATAAAAAAAAAGAGTTATAACCTGACAATCGCTTCCACTTTGTAAAACTTGGATTCTGGAACATAGTCTGAGAGAGAAAGAGAGAGCAAGTAGCAAAAAAAGAAAAAGACAATTAGTAACAGAATTTGACTACGAGAAATGGTTGATAGAGTTATATAGCTTATAGGATATGCATTTCGTACCGGGAGAATTCTCGTTTTGGGCTTTGACTTTGGGAAGAATCGCGGCATTTCCTTTGCGTTTTATTAGGGTCAAGTTGCGTTTAGGACAATCTCCGAAATGCCTGCGAACTGCGTTTGAACATGCAAAAGGCATTTCGGCTTCTTTGAACTGAAAACTCGCTACATTCAACAGATTCGTTCTCGGGATCACAGCCATCACTTCTCTCTCTGAATTGAAGCACCCACCCACACTCACTCACTCACACAGTCATCTTAATTAAACTGGAATTACCTTTTTCATGATGCGTAAGCGGAATATTTTGTAAAAAGAAAAAGAGAAAGCCCAACTACCAGGCCCAACCCGGAATAAAACGGGCTGGTCCGGGCCCATGAAACAAGGTTTTGTTGTTATGTGGTGAATGAAACGGAAAAGAAAAACAGAGAGAGCGATTGTGTTTTGTTGTTGGAGATGAGTGATTTGGTGTACAGAATCAGCACAGCGAAGGAGTGGGGAGAGTTGCAGACGAACGGGTCCACTTACGGTCGTGACCTTGATAAGTCTTCTGGTTTCATCCATCTCAGCAAGCTCGACCAGGTTCATTCATCTCATACTTTTTTTAACAATCTCAAGATGCCAATTGATTTTTGTGATTTATGGAATTGTCATGATTCTGCATATCAACAATCATTTCGAATTACATTGCAGGTTCGGTCAACGCTGGATAACTTCTTCTTGAACAGCAAGGAGGAACTCTACCTTCTTCAGATTGATGCTAAAAAGGTTTGCAATTAAATGAATACTTCTCTAGGTTTTTTTCTCGTTAAGGAAACTACTTTTCGTGTGTGAATAAATAATTAAAGATCATGCTTGGTAGTGATGATTGATGAAGAAATTACTAAATAAGTAAAGCACATGTTCTTATTTTCTTGCTAATAGTAATGAATTTTCTTCAGCTTGGCGATGGTTTGGTGTATGAAATTGTGGATGGTGTAAATAGCTTCCCTCATTTTTATGGGCCATCTGGAAGCTTTAGTCCTCTCCCTCTAGATGTGGTCATAAAAGCAGAGAAGCTATCTATCTCAGATGGTCGATTCAGTTGTAGTTTGCTTCATTAAGTATTCTTTCTGCTAATCACCTGTCATTTTCTTGTTGTCTCATACTTCTTTGTAATGTGTGGACTGTGGAGTGTGAATGTTTGTTGCCTGCAATCTTGCAATCTGCTAACTAAAACTTGATAATCCTTTCTAATGAAGGAAATGGAATGCTGGTTTGCCACTGTTGGAATTGGAATACTGACTGAGTGGCGTAACACAATCAGTAATTTTACTCATTTTTCGTACATATCTAATTTTAATCAACATTTAACTCTTGTTTATACCATGTTCTCCATCAAAAATTGTGGCTTGCAACAGGCCAGCCACATAGTGGCTATTGGTGGCAAGCAAAACCTAAGATATTCAGTATTGTAAAATTTACATTTAACTTGTTGATTAGCTCAAATGGAGTTCAATGATCTTAATCTTATTCAAAATGGCGAACTTTTCTGTTAAGGAACAAGCCAATTAAAACGCAAGATGAATGTGGGACAATGATTGACTCTATCAAAATTGCAAAATTCCGGATTGAAAACAGAATTAAACCAAAGCAGAAAGAAAGAAGTCAGAAACAGGAGATTATAGAGCTTCAGCAATGACAGTGTATCAATGCCTACATCACTCATCAAGGTGCTTAGATGAGATGGTTTGAGTCTCTTCCGGCTTAACTAAGGTCCTGAGTTCGAATTCAGTTTTGGGAATGTAGCCGTGTTAAATCTATTGAGAGAGAGTTTTGCCACTCATTGTGGTCCTACTCGGCTCGAGAGATTAATCAGTGTAGTTGCGCACAGAGGATACCATTTTATAAAAAAAAAATGAAGTCCAGTGCACATTCATTAAAAAATTCTTTCTTTTTCCCTTTCAATTTTGGTTCCCACTATTCTCTCTATTCAAATCTCAAAATTTTTTAAAGCTATTTACTATTTATTTAATCAAAACACCAACTATTAAACCCTCTATTTTATACCTTCTACAATCTATTTAATCAAAACATTCACTACCAAAATTTATATTTCACTCATTGCTTTTTTTTGTCACATCATCACATTTGAGAGTAATGTATTATCTCTTTATTATTATCTTTATTATCTTCTTTTTAATCAAAACACCCACTAACAAAATCTCTATTTTAATTTTTAACCAATATTAATTTTTTTGTCACATCACCACATTTGAAGGTAAAATTATATTAAAAAGTTAAAATTTGATAAAATAGACAACAAAAATACTATATGAGCATGTAAAATATATAAATTAAAATTACAATTAGAGAATCTAATTTAAGTTGCAATGCAACTTAGTAAAGGGCACTTATGGAGGATGTAAATATAGTAGATGGCAATTATGGAATATCAAAATTTAGTGCAATTATGGAAGATGTAAATATGTAATGGTAGCATAGTTTTAGAAACCGGCTCGGCCCGGCCGGTCGGACCGGTGAACCGGGAATCGGGGGTAACCGAGCCGGTCAGCCTTATGGATCGGACATGCGGCCAACCGGTGAAACCGGCGTGACTCGGCCGGGTTTTGCGAAAATTGGCGACCTGGCTTGACTCGGATCGGGTTGTGCATTTAATTTTTTTTATCAAAACAACGTCGTTTAATCTGTTTTTTTTTGCTCTTTTTCATCTTTTTCTTTTCCATTATTGCATTATTAGCAAAAATAAAAAATATTAATAAATTAAGATATTAATTTTTATATTTTAGCAGATATAAAATAAACATAGTTATTAGTATTACAGGTATGAAATTTATATTATATACTATATAGGTCTTCAAAATTCGCGAAATAGAGACCGGGTCCAAGTAATGTGGTCCCGATTTTGGTCATGCGGTTCAACTGTCGACCCTTCGGTCTGACCCTTGACCCAGTGACTCGGTACCTTCACCGAGTCGGCCATCGGTCCGAGTTTTAAAACACTGAATGGTAAAATCAATTATTGTACCATAGAAGCTGCTTCTAGTAGAATCAATTTTAAACCAATGAAATTGACTTTATGTGAATGAACCAAGCATCAAATTAGCACACCAAAATCACATTTAACCTTTCAAACTCACTTCTATCAACTTTAAAAGTGAAATCAAACATACACTTAGTTGGTAGTACTCTAGAACCAAGTTTTGCCGCCCATTGTGGTCCTACCTAGGCTCGAGGGATTAGTCTCTGCAGTTGCGTGCAGAAGATACTCGGTTTATACCAAAAAAAAAGTTAGTAGTACTCTAGAAAAACTCGCTCCTAAATAACTGTACAATTTATTGGAACAGGGGTTCTTCAATCCCATAAGTGATATCATCAACACAAAAGTCAGGAAAGTCAAAACCTGGAATCCCAAATTTTAATATCACAAATTGATATCAAATTTTAATATCTTCAATACCACAAATTTTAATGTCTTCAAGGCCACCAAGATGATCATATTCATGGTAATCCCCAAAACCATCAATTCTAAAACAATCAAATTTAACCTGACATGGATTTGTGGCCCTAACATCTGACGACGGCGGTGGTGGTAACGGTAATGGTTGCATGTTAAAAACACTTAAATCTGCCCTGTCTAGCTTTGCAAATTCATCCTTCAACTTTGTAAATTCACCTCCCAATTTTGCAAATTCACCCCCCAAACCATTGGCCTCAACAGCCTCATTGCTTGAAACATTACCCACATCAATCAAATTACAATCTGAAGTATTCAATTCCGGCAATTGAGAGGATGGTGTTAGAGACATAGTATTATTCTTAGAATCATCCAAAGAATCAGAAGAAACAAAGTAGTCATTGCTACTTTTTTCTTGATTAGTGGTCATAATAACATTATTAACATTGTTGTTATTTTCACTATTGCCACTATTTTTCATCTTCTCAGCATTAGCCATCTCTTCTCTTATTTCAAGATACCTTTTCTCATAAGCTTGTGAAGCCTCTTCTGCAGTACTGAATGTGCCAATCCATTCGCGACCGCTCTTGATCATTGGATTGCGAATCTCAGACGCCCAACTTCCCCATTTCCTCATCCGAACGCCTCTGTATTTGCTAGTAGATTGTCTTTTCACATTTACTTTGTTGTCCTTGTTCATATCCTCACAACTTTCATTACTTGTTTCATCAATGTTAATGTTTGGAAGAGGAAGTTCTTGAACAATTCTTTTAATCTTCTTTGGTTTCTGATAATTTTCATCTGATGAAGAGTCTGTGGCATCTGGATCAGTATACCTTATGCGGAGTCTTCTTGTGATTTTGTTGTTATCAGATGAATTGTGCTTCTGCTTTTGTCTTCTATTATCAGCCATTGGTGAAAATTCGAATTTGAAAGTTCAAAACTTAAATTCAAATACCTTGGTATTTATTCTAGAAATATATAAATGGAAACTTTAAAAATAAAATTTGAGAGAATATCGAGTGAGATCCTCTAAAAAAAGAAATTGATTATAAGAAATATGAGGATCTTTTTTGTTCCTAACGTAGCTTTATCTTTATCTTTCCTATTTATAATTCTGTTGTAGTTACCATTTAATTCTCCTAATTTTTCTCATATAGTTCACTCGCAACATAACGCCTAATTTGAATTTTCTGTTGTTACACCAAATCCCCTATAAGAAGGCTTCAACAGCTAAGGATAAATTCAACTGTAAAACTTTTATTTTAAAAAAGGCGCGAAACCATAAAAAAAAATGTATGAATTCATGGGTATATTACTAGTTCATTTTTTAAAAACCGTAGCCATGCACTCACCTAATTATCTATTTTTTATCGTATCTATGATCATAAAAAAGAGCATTGCTATTTGTTGCGAGAGATTTTTGCGAATGCATAAAAATAGGGCATTTGACTGGTCAACAACTCACTAACAATACATGGGAGAGTGAGTAGTTACAATTTGTGAGTGTTTTATATGCACATAACATTTTTCTCTTTCTTGCAAAAATTACTTGTAACATCTACCATTTTCCCATAAAAAAATAGCATTGCTATTTGATTTATGAACCCAGGACGACTTCGGCACTGAACCGTACCTGATCGGTTCTCGTATAGTGCGATCTGGGGCCTGGTCGCCGTGCGAGTTGGTGAAGTCGGGAGCAGAGCCCAGGTCGGGTTGTACCTACAAAGACACTTCGACGCCCAAGTCAGGGAGGGAGAAGTCAAAGCAGAATTTCAAATGGGACAAAAAGTGTACCGGGTCAGTGGGGGTTGACCCCTATTTATAGAGCGACGCGACGCTCCTGGGCCGTACGATTTAACAGAGTTGATCTCAACTGTTGATTGCGCCTCTTGCTTATTCCGCTTGTCCCGGCGAATGGCGTTGCAGTGATGTGGGCCGGTTCGGGCCCATAGCGAGGACTGGGCTTATCCGAAACAATTTACGTGCATACCAGTTTCGTCAAAAAAAAAAGGGGCCGTGGAATTATCAAATTTCCAAAAATATTATTCCTTAGAGATGGGATTTTTTTCTAAAAAAAAAACATTGGCACAAATAAGTAAAGGATAAAGTCATTTTGGTACTGAGTGTGTGAAGCGTTGTCATTATAGTCCCTAAAAGTATTAAACTTGTAAATACATCCCCAAGGGTTTCTTTAGTAAATCATATGGGTACTCAAATGTGTTTTTTGTAAGTGATTTTGGTCTCCAAATGTGTTTTTTATTAATCGATTTAGTCTCTAAAATTACTAATTAAGTACTAGAAAAGAGACTCAGGGGTGTGTTTGCTAATTTGATACATTCAGAGATTGTAATGACAACGTCTCACACATTCAGGGACCAAAATGGTTGTTTATCAAACAAAAAAACTATCCACTTTTTATGAGGCTTACACTTTGCAGTTCTCCTCGTTATGGCCATATGAGTGACGCTTTCAACTGGATCATCCGCTGGATCTAAAGATTTCAGGCTGTGTTGTTCGGCTCAATGGGCCAAAGTGGCAAAAGTGGGTTGGGTTGGGCCAACCCATTTTTTACTGGACTGTGTTTTTGGTAGCTCGACGCAAAATATTGGGCCAACGGCCCGGCCCAAACTATTTTTTAACAAAGGAAAATACAAAAAAATGTACAAAAAACAGTTACGGTTTGTCCCATGGGCCTAGGCTGGACTAGGCCAAAGTGTTCTGATTCTTCACGAGCCTCTATTTTTGAGCTCAACCTAACCCAAAGCACATGGCCATCGGGTTGGCTCGTTGGGATGGACCAAAATTGACACCTCTAGCTGAATCCGCTTTATTACATTTCAATGGATCTTAGATACTAAATGGTGATTATGTCATTTTAAAGCTTTTCTCATAAGTAAAATATATGGTGAACACTCTCATACTCATTGAGTTTTGGAAAAACATTTGAGGAGCAAGGTATCGAATCTGGTTAAAGGAGTTTTTAAAATTTCTGTTTGCTTTTTTGTTTTACACACACAAGGAGAAAAACTAGGCACAGCTAATCTATATATTAATATTACTGAAAATTGTTTCTTCCTCCGTGGTTTTTCCATACACGAAATTGATGAGCACTACTACACTTCCCAAGATAATTTCCTGTTTCACCCGTCTGTTTCTTTCTAGGATATTTTCTCACTCTTTGTAGTTCAAAATTTTTACTTGAAATGAGGAAACATATTTCTGATTATGAGGCAGATCGTGGTGATGTTCTTCCAATTAATGTAAGGTACATGTGGCAACAGATTAAGAGGTCTTCTACTACTAATATTTATTGCTTATAGTAATAGACCTCTTGATCTACTGCCTCTTATACCTTACATTAATTGGGAGATCATCAGCACAATCTCCCTCATCATCAGAAATATGTTTCCTTATTTAAGCTAATATAATGAATTACGAGTGACAAAATATTCTAGAAAGCAAAAAGGACAGATGAAATAAGAAATTATCTTGGGAAGTGTAGTAGTGCTAATCAATTTCGTGTATGAGAAACTATAGGGGAAGGAACAATTTTCAGGAATATTAATATATTGTTGTAGTTGCGCCAAGTTTTTCTCTTTGTGTGAAATAAAACAAAAAATCAAAGAGAAATTTTAAAAACTCCTTTATCCGGATTCAATGCCTTACTCAACATTCAATCACCTAATGACATTTTGTTTTTTTATATTTAAGTATTTTAAAATAAATTTAAATATCATACTGATTTTGCCTATAGAATATCGATACCTAATAAAACTCAAGGATATCATAGAATTTTCCAAAATATATTAAAGGAGAATAAAAAGGGTATTCCGACCCTTAATACAAATGGTTTGGTTTAGAACTGCGGTTGGACGATGTAAACTCGCGTCAGTCATGAAATAACTGGTTGTAGCTTCTGCGGTCATGTTTAGTTTCTCGTGGAAATATTACCTTTCCAAACAGCTTTGTTTGTTCAACTACGTGAGAGAGATGTTTGTTACTATTCCCCATATGCTGCACATTCCTGCCAACCTATGAAGCCTGGATACCGGATACGATACGGGATACGACACGATACGGATACGGGGATACAGAAAATATTTGAAAATCAAGATACGACACGGCTAGGATACTTTAATAAAAAATTAAATTAAAATTTAAATATATAAAAATATAACAAAAAATAAAATAAAATAGAAACACAAATAAAAAAAACAAAGATGAAAAACTGAAATATTGCATTTTATAGATATGAAAAAAAAACTGCCCAAATAGATAAAAAAAATCGCACAAAATATATGGATGAAAGGAAGAGCACAACCGACACACCTATGTATGAGTGACTAGTCATAAAAAGTAATTGTGGACAAGTAACTGAGACCACTCAAAATTGTATAATACGAATAGTCAGTGGCAGAAAAAGATGACTTTTTATAGACTAAGATATTCATATTAGTACGTAATTGGTTAATAAAACATAAACATATCATTAGTCAGTATATATTCATCACATTGTAGAAATAAATACTTGTGATCTTATCAAGTAGAGATAGTTACGTATATTTATCCCACTCATATCACAATGTATTATTTCTTCTATTATTGTATTACGAAAAAACATATAATTTTGTCTTTTTGTTATTGAGGTATTAAAGTGTATCATATATGAGTGACAATCATGTGCTTAGTTGGTAAGAGGTATCGAAAAAGTATCTGAGAAGTATCCTTAGTTGGTAAGAAGTATCAAAGATGTATCTGAAAAGTATCGAGTCAAATATTTTTTAAAAAGAATTAAAAAATTATTAGATACTCTTTGGGTACGTATCGGGAAGTATCGGGTGAGTATCGGTATCGGATACGTATCCGACACGGGTACGTCTCCATTTTTGAAGTATCGGGGTTTCATAGCTGCCAACCATATGAAATGTCTATTTTTTTTCACAATTTTTTGCTTCATTGAATTTTCAAACTGGTTAAAATGTTGGAAACCCGATAAACCTATACTTTCTTCACAATCAATCCAAATAAAAATCATGGTCCAAAGTTTCTTCACAAAGAAGCATAAACACTTCACATGGAGTCAACAAATAGATGAAGATGTGCTAATCTATAGCCACGATTCATTCTTTTCACCCTCTAGTATAAAAAATTTACACCATCAACCGATTATAACTTGACACATAATTAAATTTTTTGACTTGTTTAAAAGTCACACATAAGGTGGTTTGTGATTGGTTGACGGCGTAAATTTTTTTACTCCGACAGTGAGTCAAAATTATATATATATATATATATATATATATATATATATATATATATATAATATTTGACCTTTGGATAAATCATATCAATACAACCTCACTCACATATAGGAAGTCAATATATAATACAACTTGCTAATGCTATGTATACTATCACCCTGCCTATCAAAAGGATAACATTGTAGGGTTGAAATTAGTGCACATCAAATAGATATGGACAATTAATGTCAGAAGTTGTATTTGGTCAATAGCAGCAAGTTTCTTCTTTAATTTGATATGAGTGATGAGTTTGTGGCTTTGTGCTCTTGTAGGCCAGTGTTTTTTGTCCTCTGGTACGAAGTGGAGCATCACAACAAACGAGGCTAAACACAATTGACGTTTACTGTTCAAACTTCAAATCAAAGCACTGAATGGGAAGGAGGTGCTGGGATTAATTACTGCTAACTCCAATCTTTTATTTAAGCAAAAAGTTATTTGTATTTAGTCTATATTTTTTTTTGGTGAGAATTGTATCTAATCTAATATCTATTTATACAAACAAACCTTTTATGAAATTATCAATTTATATCTTGTATTAACAAGACACATATCTAATTTCAGGGTAAAAATGTCATTACCCACTCTTTCTTTCTTTTTCTTCATAGACTCTCTCTTCTTCCATTTTTTCTTTTTCTTCTTACACCCTCTTTCCTTCTTTTCACTTTTCTCTTACACTCTCTTTCTTCTTTTTTTTCTTTTTACTTTTACTTTTTCCATAAACAATTCTTCTCTTTCTCTTATCACTTCCACTTTAGTTTTTTTAACTAAATTTCTAAATTTATAAAAACACTACTTTACTAAAATTACCTATAAAAATGTAAATGAGTCACACCAAAAAACAAAAAAAAACTATCACCTTTTTGGAAAAAGTTTTCACCTTAAAATTTTAATTTTTTTTCTCCGAAATCTGTTTACACTCTTATTGATAATCTACTATCACCTCTTATTGATAATCCACTCTCTATCTTTTACTATCTACTAATCAATTGAAACTACGAGATAACTGCAATGATATATAAAAAAACACGGGATAACAAGACACATATCTAATTTATACACGGGATAGAAATTTATACAAACAAACCTCCTATGAAATTACCAATTTGAATCTCTTATTAACAAGACACATCTAATTTAAGGGTAAAAATGTCATTACTCACTCTTTCTTTCGTTTTCTTCTTACACTCTCTTTCTTCCTTTTTTTTCTCTTTCTTCTTACACTCTCTTTCCTCCTTTTCACTTTTCTCTTACACTCTCTTTCTTCTTTTTTTTCTTTTTACTTTTACTTTTCCCATAAACAATTCTTCTCTTTCTCTTATCACTTCACTTTAGTTTTTTTAACTAAATCTCTAAATTTATACAAACAATACGCTACTAAAATTACCTATAAAAATGTAAATGAGTCACACTAAAAAACAAAAAAAAAAAACTATCACCTTTTTGATAAAAGTTATCACCTTAAAGTTTTAATTTTTTTTCTCCGAAATCTGTTTACACTCTTATTGATAATTTACTATCACCTCTTATTGATAATTCAATCTCTATCTTTTACTATCTACTAATCAATTGAAACTACGAGATAACTGCAATGATATATAAAAAAACACGGGATAACTGCACTGATATATATATATATATATAAAACACAGGATTAATATTTGTCATTGATAATTAAATTTTTTGAAGACTACTATAAACCTACTATCTAAAAAACAAGAAGATTTAATGACTATTTAAACTACTGATTATTATTTAAAACAAATATTTCTTATTGATAATCTACTATATCTCTTTTACTATCTACTATAATCTACTAATCAACTAAAATAATCAATTGAAACTACCAGATAACTGCACTAATATATAAAAAAACACGGGATAACTGCGTCGATATATAAAAAAAAACATGAGATTAATATTTGTCATTGATAATTAAAATCTTTGAAGACTACTACTACAAACCTACTATCTAAAAAACAAGAAGACTTAATGACTATTTAATATTTAATACAAATATTTCTTATTGATAATCTACTATCTAGCTTTTACTATGTATTATAATCTACTAATCAACAAAAATAATCAGTTGAAACTACGAGATAACTGCACTGATATATAAAAAAACACGGGATAACTGGAGTGATATATAAAAAAACACGAGATTAATATTTGTCGTTGATAATTATAAATTTTGAAGAATACTATAAACCTACTATCTAAAAAAACAATAAGGCTTAATGACTATTTAAACTGATTAATATTTAAAACACACGTGACAAATATTTATCGCTAATACCTAAAAAACGGACAAATAATTGTCACTGATATATAAAAAACACGGTATAAATATTTTCTATTGATAATCTACTATCTATTTTTTACTATCTACTATAATCTACTGATCAACTCAAATAATCAATTGAAACTATGAGATAACTGCACTGATACATAAAAAAACACGGGATAACTGCACTGATATATAAAAAAATACCGGGATAACTTCAATGATATATATAAAAACACGGTATATCTGCACTGATATATAAAAAACACGGGATAACAACACTGATATATAAAAAAACATTGCACTGATATATATATATATATATATATATATATATATATATATATATATATATATATATATATATAAACACGGGATAAATGCACAGATTGTTTTTAAATGATACTTTTACATTTTTAGATTTTAATATTTATCTATTTTTTATTTGAAACTCCTTTTTTATCTACTTTAAATTTGTCTTTATTTTCACGAGGTAACGTTCAGACTATTTAAATACTGTCTAAGTTCATTCATAAAAAGAACACAACAGCACACGTGCGTATGCATGGGTATCCTACTAGTTTGTTCTATATTAGGTACAAGTAATTTTTGTTTAGAACTCCCTCTAGTCTCTTTTATAAGCAAAAGTTGGTTAACGCAAGTTGATGTAATTGGTCTAAATTTTGGACCAAATACATCAATTTGTGTTAACCACTTTTTGCTTATAAAAGAGACCAAAGGGAGTACTGCTTCAGTTTCTAATCTTTAGAAAACGGTTGGGGACATAGTAAATGTATATCAAAAGAATATATTAAAATTTACTTGATGTGGCACAAGTGGCAGATACTTGGGTCTCTTATCCATTTGGTCTTGGTAACGATCCCTAACAGGGTGCGCATGAAAAAATAACTGTTGGGAGAAGTTAATCCCAAGTAGGTAGCTCAGTTGGCGAGCTAAGGAATATCGAAGGAGTGCACCAAAAGAGTGCAAGAAGGAGGTCTCGAGTTCAAACCCCGGAAACTAAGATTCCCCCACCCCCACTAACATTGCTTATCCAAAAAAAAAATCTCCACCGTCGTTGTTGAGGATACCTTAGTTTAAAAAAGAATACTCTCTGTAACACCCCGGTATTTCTAACATGTAGATATACCGTAATCTACTTTCTATATAATCAAAACATATGCTAACACATTTACATTTTTAGACATCATCAAATTTTGACATTTGTCACAATTTAGTGGCAAAATAGACAATTCACCACATAAAGTCAAAATGCTACAGTATCACTACAGTGCGCAACAGTGATGTTTCTGACGCGCTACAGTACCGCTTATATCACTCTACAGTACGCTATAGTGGCGTTTCTGACGCGCTACAGTACCAATACAGTTTTTTTTAAATTCAATTCTTTTTTAAAAAAACTGATTTTTTTTAAAAAAATTTATACACTTTTTTTTAACTTTTTTTTAAATTTTTTTTAAGAAACGGTTGTCAATATTTTTATAAAAACAATTAGTCATTATAAATCAATTTTCACTATTTTTATAATCTACTCAAACTACTAAAATTAATAGAATAATTCGTCACTATAAATCAATTAGCCACTGTCCATTGTCAAAAAAAGAATTGTAAAAAAACTTTAACCCCTACCAAAAATTACAAAATAACTACTAAAACTAATCAATTTAACTACTTTTGTTAAAATCAATCAATTTAACCACTACAAAAAATTAGCAAATAACTATTTTATAATTACTAAAAAAGAGTAAAGTGCCAACGGGAATACCAACGGAAGTGCCAACGAGAGCGCCAATGGGAGTGGCAACGAGAGCGCCAACGGGAGAGGCCACGGGAGTGGCAACGATAGAGGGACAAAAAAGTGAGGGACAAAAAACTGATTGAAAACTGCAATCAGAAGCTGCAACTTACGCAGCAAAATGTCAAAAAACAGCAAATTATAAAATCAACGTTTTTTTCAGTTTTTTTTCCAATTTTTTTTTCAATTTTTCTTTCCATAAAAAATCACTTTTTTGTCAGTTTTTTTTACTAAAAACATAAATTTTTTAACTATTTCTATAATTTACTCAAACTACTAAAATTAATCAATTTAACTACTACCAATTGTCAAAAAAACCATACGTCTAACAATAGTTTCAAAATTATTTCTTCCAAAAAAATAAATTATTAAATTAGTATCATACTCAATAATTAAATAATTTAAAATATACTATTTACTATAATCTCTCTATTAAAACTACTCAAATCAATCAATTTTTCATGTAATAAATAAAATCAATCAATTTAACCAATAACAATTGTAATATTAAATCATATAGAAAAAAGGACAAAACTTGTGGCAACGGGAGCGACAATGAGAGACTAACAACGAGATCGGCAACGAGAGCGGCAACGGGAGTGCCAACAAGAGAGGGAACGAGAGCGCCAACGAGAGTGTCAACAAGAGAGGGAACGAGAGCGACGGGGCTGCATATTTTACCTTTTACTCCATTATTAATATTATAAGAAGATACCGATTTTGTTTTAACTTTTTGAAACACAACTATTTTTGTAAATTCACCGCTAAAAGACAAAATTTGCAACACAACGAGAGCGGCAATGCGAGACTGGCAATGGAATCGACAACGAGAGCAACAACGGGAACATGAGTGGAAACAAGAGAGGCAAGAAGAGCGCCAATAGAGCGCCAACAGAGCGCCAACGTGGATGCATATTTTAAAAAATCTTATTTTCTTTTTTCTTCATTTGTACTCCATCTAAAATTTATTATTTACTATAATCTCTCTATTAAAACTATTAAAATCAATCAATTTAACCACTAAGAATTATAAAAATACAACTTTAGCCACTACCAAACTTTACAAAATAACTTACTTATAATTAAACGAATATGATTTAATTAATATTAAATCATATAGAATAATATGAGTTAACATGTGGCAACGGGAGCGACAACAAGAGACTCGCAACGGGAGAGGTAACGAGAGCGCCAACGGGAGGGTCAACGAGTGTGCAAACGGATGTGTCAACGGGGATGCATATTTTACCTCTAATGTCCAAATACATTATTATGGATGAATGTAATTCTGATTGTCAATCTCCTTTATTTTCTTCGACTCAATATAATTTTCATTTGTATCTTATATGACATAATACCTATCTCTTTCCACTTTGAATTTCAAATCATACATTTTGGACATTGTTCACAACTTATGATTATCTTCCAAATTACTATTATGACTTCCTGGCAATACACCGACCATACAGTATCACCCGTGCACGGGTAAAATACTAGTGCACAACTATAGTAATAATCAGAGGACATAAACCCTGCTTAGATATTGAACGTACAAACTTTTTCCGAAGATAACACAAAATACTCCGGATTCATCCATCTTAATTCCAAAATGTTACAACATCTGTAGGAATACAACTTAGGTGTTCAATATCATAAACAGAATTTAAAGCGGTTTATACAACTTATAAACAATACAAGTCATATAACTCCAACAAATAAATAGGAAGAATAACAGATAACTCCAAGGCTACACTTCTTTGGCATCATCCGCAAGCACGTCACCTACTCGTGTAGCTTGCTCTTTTTCTTTCCCTGCTTCTCTGTAAAAACACAATGATTGGGTGAGACAACGTGTCTTAGCGAGTTCTACCGTGCCCCCTTACTATCACTCGGTTCATTTGTAAAACCACTGCAACATGGTTAAATTTATAAACCACTTGCCCATATAAAATCTTAGCCCATTACCGACCGTGCAAACAACCACAATCTAGGCATTTAATGTGCTATACATATATCATTAAGCCTCGTAATTTAATTCATAATTACTAGCTTACCAAACGAAAGCCGACCGTGCAAACACCCACAATCTCGGAGAATCGTGCACCTATTGTAGCATAAATCGGCTGTGCAAACAAACCACAATCCCGATAACCCACGTTAGACCACGCCATAACGTTTCAGGGCCTAGGGTGAGGGTTCATGACTTCCCTTCCTAGTATGCTATTTCGTTGGGTCGTCACCCAACTCGATATAATTCATATATCACCCGCATTGGACCGACTTCTATATTCGATATAATCTATATCTATCATTGTATCTATAACCCGTTTTGATGAATACGAAGTTAGACATCCGGCATTATAATACAGTATCAAGTTGGACGTATAATCTGATTAGTTTTTCAAAACGTGAACTCACACGCGATCTACATTCCGGTTTTTCAAACATTTATGACTTTCAAAACCCTTTTTCCAAAACCAAGTTGAACATACTCAAAACATTGATTTTATTAGGGCAATTACATCACAGTTGGTTGGAAGAAGATTCGGAGTGGTTTGGGATCGAAAGGAGCGATGAAACGAAAAATCGGAGTCCGGTAATAGAACCTCACGCACGGTCCGTGCCTAGGGGCGCACGACCCGTGCGTGATGCACCCAGAACAATTACACATTTGCGAGGTGGGCACACGGTTCGTGCCCAGGGGCGCACGATCCGTGCGTCCTGTTCTGTTACAGAATTCAGCTCAATTTCTCGATTTCGTTTCTCTGTTTGTGCCCAATTCGAATCCCGATCTTAATCCAACCTGAAAAACAGATAAAATATACTGCATTCCAGATTACATTTAACACCATAAACATTTGTATCTCCATAAAAACCGTAAAACGTATTATTTTCGAAAACAGTTTCTGACTCGATACTTATTCCGAATTCGACGATTCTATCATATGATGGAAAACGAGTAAGGTTCAGAATATTCAAATTTCCCTAATCGTGAGTAAAACTCACCGGTTCGGCGATCGCGCGAGAGGTCCCGACGGAGTACGTGACAACCGAACCAAAAGAACTCTCGAACAATCCCCGCTAGAACCCAATTCGATCAAAGGCAGCAACTTCCACTTCTGTGCAAACTGAGACAGCAACCTAGCAAGACTAAACTCCTCCCAAATTCGAAATGCAACTCAGAACGTCCCCCTCAATAGCTCCCACTGAACATGCAATCAATCACAGCTCAAGATTGCAGCATCTTCCTTACTTGGGCTTCATGGTTCGAAAAATGGGAAAGAGGAAAGGAGGGTGAATCAGCTCCTGAAAGTGGTACCAATGGAAAGGAAAACGAAAATGGAGTGGAGGGGAGGTGAGAGTACTTACATGCATGAAGGTCTTGGTGAAATCCCCACTCTCTTCTTCCTTCTTCTCTCTCGCCTTCTCTTCTTCTCTTCTCTTTTCTGCACTTCTCTCTTTTTCTTCTGAAATTTGGAGTGAGGCTAAGTGTGAGAGGAGTGTTCAGCTATTAGGGGCTGAGGGGATTTAAAGGGTGTAAAGACCAAAATACCCTCAGTTTTAAACCTTCAATTTGAGCTTAGATGTGTTAGCCTTTAACTAATAGCTTAGATGTAGCCATCTTTTTAATCCTTCGCTTTTTCCTTGAATGTGGTTTTCTCAATTCGCGACTAATTATTTCGCTTAACTAATTAAGTCATTCACAATCTTCTTAATTCGAGTCTTTAAAAATTAGGGACGTTACACTCTCATAATAACTATTCATAAATATAATTATATCAACATTCACTTAAAATTGTACTCTCATAATAACTATTCATAAATATAAATATGATAAATATATCAACATTCACTTAAAAATTGTAATAGAAATAATTAAAAAGGCGAATAATGTGAAAAAATTTCTTTTGACATATTTTTCACTTTTCAACTTTGCTAGCACCATATCATGGTTTTCTTAACAAGATGGATAATTAATTAAGAGCAATGTTATTTAGCAAAAATGTTCTAACCAAAAATAGCCAAAAAAACAAGTTACAACACTAAATAACCAAGTTTTATAGGCCATTAACCAACCTGCTTTTTCACAGTTTTTAGTCAATGACCTAGAAAACTGTGAAAAAGCAGGTTGGTTAATGGCTTATAAAACTTGGTTAATTGATGTTTTAACTTAGTTTTTGCCTATTTTTGGCTGACACATTCCTCTTTTCACAGTTACCAAGTGCACATAGACACATGTCTTTCATAAAATCCATTTATCAATAGTGCACATAGTCACATAGACACATCTCTTTCATAAAATCCATTTTTTTTGGGTAAACTCGGGTATCAACCGCACGAACAGCAGTGACTAATCTCTCGCTCATTGTAAGTGCCTCGAGGGACAGGACAGCTGGCCCAGAGTTTTAACGCTGCTCCATACCCAAGGAGGGGATCGAACCCCCCGACCCTTGGTTAAGGGCGGATCAGCCCCAACCGCCGAACCCACTGTCGGGTTTCATAAAATCCATTTATCAATAGAACAATTGATCAATATTTTTATTATAATGTAGATAAAACAAATCGTGACAACCCACATTATATTGCTCAACAAGATATTCAGGAACTCATAGTTACTAAACTTTATATTAAGAACAAGTTGCATGTCAAAATGATCACAATATGCACACAACAAATATAACCAATGCACATAAGAGATAAATGCATATAATTAAGAGACAATTAATTTGAATAAAATTTCTTTTAGCACATCATAACAGAACATACGATTTGGTGTCTCAAAATTAAACAACTTGGTATATCCGTTTGTGTGTATGTTATAAGTTGTGTGACACTTACGGGTCCAACCACCGGACCAAAAAAACACAACAAATTAATAATTAAGACACGTGTTGATACATTAAGAAGTGATCACTGAGTGACTTCACAAATCTCATCATCGAATACAACATTGTGTTTTTTTTACAAAAGTTCGTTGTATATTTTTTAAAGACTTTTGTTTGTTCTTGTAAAAAAAAAAGACTTTTGTTTGTACATAAAAACTAGGCTAAATAACACTTTTGGTCCTTTATCTTTGCTCCAGATTTCACTTTGGTCCTTTATCTTTTTTTTGGTCCGTTTTGGTCCTTTATGTTTTATTTTTGTTTCATTTTGGTCCCTCACGTATTATTTAATTCAATTAAAACATTAAAAACATTAAAACAATTACAAAAATAAAACATAAAACCCTCCCCCCACCGTCCACCACCACCCACCACCACCCCCCACCGTCCACCACCACCCACCACCACCCCCCACCGTCAACCACCACCCACCACCAGATATGTCTCTCTCTCTCACCGTGAACCCCTCCCCCCTCCCCCACCGTGAACCCCTCCCCCCCCACCGCTGCGCACCCCCTCTCACCCCTCTCTCACGGTTATGGAGTTCTCCCACGAGGTAGGGGCTGTAATTGTTCAAATTGACGCCATAATCGAACTCAGGGGGAAATTTCGAGTTGAAAGGTGGAGTTTGGGGTCCAATCGCAGAGAGAGGAGTGAGAACGTGTGAGAGGAAGAAGACGGGTCGGGTCGTGTGAGAGGAAGAAGACGGGTCGTGGGCTCTGGGTGCGCAGCGGTGGGGGGAGGGGGTGCGCAGCGGTGGGGGGTGGGGGGAGGGGGGAACGGTGGGGGAGGGGGTGCGCAGCGGTGGGGGGAGGGGGGACAGTGGGGGGAGGGGTGGACGGTGGGGGGAGGTGGGGACAGTGGGGGGAGGGGTGGACGGTGGGGGGAGGTGGGACAGTGGGGGGAGGGGTGGACGGTGGGGGGAGGTGGTGGGTGGTGGTTGACGGTGGTGGGTGGTGGTGGACGGTGGGGGGATGGGTTTATGTTTTATTTTTGTAATTGTTTTAATTATTTTAATTGTTTTAATGTTTTTAATGTTTTAATTGAATTAAATAATACGTGAGGGACCAAAATGAAACGAAAATGAAACATAAAGGACCAAAACGGACCAAAAAAAAGATAAAGGACCAAAGTGAAATCTGGAGCAAAGATATAGGACCAAAAGTGCTATTTAGCCTAAAAACTATTAAGGAAAGGGTTCAATAAGAAAAAACTATTGTGAAAATGGAAATAGGTAAGAGGGTCGAAAGGGGAAATTAGTAGGAAAGGAAAACTAGAGCAGGGTAACGAACATGGGGATCTGTATTCTCTACAACACATTCAAGAGTAACAATACAATATTACACAATCACAAATAGCGAGCAGAAGAGAGGAGAAGTGACAAGCTCATAGAGGGTGTCGCGAAGAAGACGGAAGCGGAGGAGTACCATCTTGAGCACTTCGATGGTGTGGCGAGTAGATCGGATTCACCGGCGAGAATACGACGGTGGTGACAAGTAGTTTGCAAGAGAGCGGGGAGATGAGATGAGTGCGGAGAGAGATGAAGAAGAGAAGACTAAAAATGAGAAATGCGGTTATGTCTTACATGACTAAGCGAAGAGAGAAGGCAACATGTAGAGAGGTTGCATCCTTCATACAGCACAAATAAGCGACAATGTCTAGGGTTTAGGTGCAAGAAGCAATAACTAGGGGCAGGGTGTGAAATTAAAAAAAAACATAGGGTGGGTACCAATTAGATTTTTAAAAAATTGAGGGTGTGCAACTGCATACCTGCACTCTATGTAAGTCTGCCACCGGGGCCGGTCGGCCCCGCCCCGCTGCAAGCTTACCAAAGACCGCATTGAGAAATAGAGCCTATCCCGACCTTTGGCTAGTTGGCGGCTAATGGGCCAGAGATCATTTAAGTTATTAAATTGTAACAAATTGAGATGAAAGCTTGCTTATCAATTAATCATATTAACAATTAATCCCACCTTATAAAAAAATAACAATACGTGAATAGGAAGAAATTAGGTAAACCGGTGTGATGTTGCTGTTGAAAAAAATAATAAGGGGAAAGGGAAATCGATCTGTGTCTTTGGGGTGCAAAAAAAATTCATGATGGTTCTTCGGATTGTTAAATTTTTTCTTTCAAATATCCTCACTTAATTTACTAAAATTATGGAATCAACTTATCTAACTCCTACATTTATTTAAGAGAAAATCACCAAATAAGTCTCTAAGCTTACCCGTCATTATCTATTTAAGTCGTAAAATATGTAAAAATACGTAATATCGGTAAAATTACTTCATAAAGTTTTATAAATAGTCTTTTACGAAAATTAATAAGACAGATTTATTAAAATTGGCTGCAAATTTAAGAATACTAGTACAAATTTTAAATTTCAGTGGGTTCAAAATAATATTATATAGGGGTACTAGTACTAACATTATGTTTCCAGATCTAACTGTTAGATCTAGAGAGACATTTCTCTCTCTAGATCTAACAGTTCTGTTGCTTGCTACACCGTGCAAAGGCAGTAGAGGATCCAAACTCCTATCCCGCATGGGCCGAACCCGTTTTGTCATCCCTACATTAAAATAAGGCCAAATTGCATATTTTTTGTCCTTTATCGTTGAGCAAAATTTCAGTTTGGTCATTTATTTTTTTCCTCGTCTTGGTCTTTTATGTTTCAAATCTGTGTCAAAGTGACCCCTTATCTTTTTTTCTCACTTTTGTCATTTCTATTTCAAATGTGTGTCAACGTGGTCCTCTTTTTTCTCACTTTGGTCCATTGTGTTTCAAATATGTGTCAAAGTGATCCCTTTTTTCCTCTCACTTTAATTCTTTATTTATATTAATAAAAGGACCAGTTTGACACAGATTTGAAACATAAAGCACTGAAGTGAGAAAAAAAGATAAAGAACCAAAAATGAAATTTGGTCTTTAAATAGTAAGCCCCGTGGACCGGGACACAAAAAAAGAACGTTTAATCGCAACTCTTGGGATTACCCCTCTAGGGCTCGTTGTATGGTGAGAATATGATATAGACTTGATGTTGAAACTCTGTTAAGTGTGAATTGGAAAAAGTCTCACATTGGGTAGACCTAAACACTTCTATAGTGTAAAAAGACTATAAAAGGGAGACTCCTCCTCACTTATTTCTCACACCACTTGACGATAAATCATTCCTCAAGTTTTCTCTCTTCTCCCTAAATTTCTTTCTTCTCTAGAAAGCTTGAAGCATTTCCAGGCTTAGTTTCTAAAGAGTGGTTTTCATAACCAAAATTTCTTTCTTCTCTATAAAACTTGAAGCATTTCCAAGCTTAGTTTCTAAATAGTGGTTTTTCATAACCATATTGAGGGTGTATATCTTAGAGCGAATTTTCACGGTGCAGTGAACTTTCGTAGCAGTTTCGACTGGGCAGCCTGCTTGCACCTTGGAGCAGTGCTACGGAACCTCTTAACGAGAGCGACCTAGTCCGCGACTCATCCCAGTAATCTCTTCGGCTTGTTCTTGAAACCAGTGTTGTTTGGGGAAAGTTCTGGCTAGGAAAGACTTGGTACTTAAGAGTGTCCATTGTGACCCACCTCTCTTTCCTGGGAACCTACTCGTATTAACATTTTTAAGACGTTTCTAATTCAGCCATGACAACCGAAAAAATTACTGGTGCTGGTTCTGCTGAAACAGCTGAACAGACTAAAACAGCAAATGAAATACTCCTATGGAAGGAGCATGACTATCTCTGTAAGAATTTTATTCTGAACGGACTAACTGTTGATCTTTATGATTATTACAGTACCTGTAACTCTGCCAGGGATGTCTGTGATGCTCTGAAAAAGAATATTCCTATAGAAAGAGAATAATTTTCTCTATACTATTTATCAATAGAAAGAGAATTGTTTTCTCTATACAGTCTAATAATAGAAAGAGAATGATTATCTCTATAATTTTTAATTCTACGGAAAGAGAATAATGATCTCTATAAGAATGAATTTTTTTTTTAATTCATATTTTTGAAATTATTTTTACTCACATCTTTTGTTGCTGTTAGTGGTTAACACTTAACGGTTAATGATTTTATATCGTAGAATTGCTTTTGTTCTCAATAGCAATAATATTTTTTTGAGAAGTTATGTGTTTCACGATATATTGCTATATATAATATTGAAAATTGCAATATAATTTTCTAGAAAACCTTTCAAAATAAAAATTGTAAATTGTAATCAGGTTCAAAAGAACAGCAACTGGAATGGGACCCCCCAAATTTCCCATATTCTAAGCTTCAACTACCACCACCTAGAAATGATGCTGCTCTTTCATTTAATTATTTCAATTGCGAGAGACCAGGTCATATGACACGCAAGTGTAGGAACAGGTCAAGCTCTGCCTCGCAGGCTAACCTGATTGAATAGCAATTTGTTGCTATAAATTTCTCAAATCAACATTGTTGGTGAATGCGAAAGTCGGTGGATGGTTGCGGGCTTTGCTCGCCGTGATCGGGCTATGTTTTAAACATACACCGTTGGTGAAAATAAGAAAACTATATTGAGTCTGGTAAATTTTTTAAGCAAAGATATTTTTTTAACGCATTGTTTATTTCGTCTATCGGAAGTTTGTTCACTATACTAACTTTTACACGTCTTTGACTTTGACGTGTAAACAAACACATTCTTTTCAATAAGAGCCGAATAGCCTTTTTCAAAAGTTATTTTCTTAAATGACTTAAAGAAAAAAATGGTGATTTTTGTAGTCAAACAAGAATTTTCAGGACTTCACATAAATCAGTAAGGAAATCTGAGTATTAGTTTTGACTCACTCAGATATATGCGAATAATATAGAACGTTAACCAGAAATGGAAAACGATAGTTTACCACTTTTATTTATAATTGCTCTGAGTATACTTTGTGAAAAATAAAAGTGAAGTGCTTGACATATTCAAAGTTTTGCATTACAGAATTTTGAATATCAATTAAGTAGAAAGGTTAAGAGCTTTTATAGCAATTGAGAAATGGAGTATGATTCCCATTAATTTAATGGAATTATACATGAAACGACTGCACCATATTCTCCCGAAATGAATGGTAAAGCAAAAAGAAAGAATAGAACTTTTACCGAATTGGTAGTTGCTATTATGCTTTATTCTGGTGCTGCATCTCACTGGTGGGGGGAAATTTTGTTAACTGTAAGTTATGTCCTGACTTCCAAAGTCTAAGAGAAAAATTTCTCCTTATGAAATCATAAAGAAAAGACAACCTAATGTGTCTTATTTTCGAATCTGGGGCTGCTTGGCTTATGTCAGGATTCCAGACCCAAAAAGAGTTAAACTCGCCAGCAGAGCCTATGAATGTGTATTCATTGTGTATGCAGTAAACAGTAAAGCTTACAGGTTTTATGACTTGAAAGCTAAAGTGATCATAGAGTCAAATGATGTTGACTTTTTTGAAAATGAATTCCCTTTTAAATCTAGAAATAGTGGGGGCACCGGAACTAGTCAAGTCTCTGTGCCTAGGAACGTTGAAAACAACGAACAAAGGGAAATAGAACCTCGAAGAGGTAAGAGAGCACGTGTTGCTAAGGACTATGGACCCGATTATATGGTCTATACGTTAGAAGAGGATCCAACTAGCATTCAGGAAGCATTGTCTTCTTTGGATGCCGATTTGTGGCAAGAAGCCATCAATGACGAGATGGATTCTCTAGAGTCTAACAAGACATGGCACATAGTGGACTTGCCTCCTGGTTGCAAACCAATTGGATGTAAATGGATTTTGAAAAAGAAACTAAAACCCGATGGCACTGTTGATAAATACAAGGCTCGTCTTGTATCCAAAGGTTTTAGACAAAGAGAGAATATAGATTTCTTTGACACATATTCACCTGTTACTAGAATTACATCCATAAGGGTACTAATTTCGTTGGCCGCTATTTACAATTTGATAGTACACCAAATGGATGTCAAAACTGCTTTTTTAAACGGTGAATTGGAAGAAGAAATCTATATGGAGCAACCTGGAGGTTTTGTAATTCACGGGCAATAACACAAGGTCTGTAAGTTGGATAAGTCTTTGTATGGTCTCAAACAAGCTCCTAAACAATGGCATGAGAAGTTTGATAATTTGATAATATCGAATGGGTTTAAAGTGAATGAAAGTGACAAATGCATATATTACAAAACCGAGAATGACATTTGCACAATCATATGTCTCTATGTAGACGACTTACTCGTATTTGGATCAAACATTCATGCTGTAAATAAAGTGAAATCACTGTTGTGCAACAACTTTGATATGAAAGACCTTGGAGAAGCAAGTGTAATACTTGGTATTAAGATCACTAGGACCGAAAAAGGAATTTCCTTGGATCAATCTCATTATATTGAGAAGATCTTAAAGAAATACAATTATTTTGATTGTAAACCTGCTTGTACATCTTATGATCCGAGTGTCAAACTTTTTAAGAACACTGGTGACAGTGTTAGACAAACGGAATATGCCAGCATCATTGGCAGCCTAAGGTATGCCACTGATTGTACTAGACCCGACATTGCCTATGTTGTGGGATTGCTTTGCAGGTTTACTAGTCAACCTAGCATAGAGCATTGGCACGCTATCGAGAGAGTCATGAGATATGTAACACCCCGGTATATTTATCGAGTAAAAATACCCAAGTGTACCATCCCTAAAACATCAGAGATATAAAATTCCTGCATAGATACTGAACACTGCAATATAGTTCTCGCTGAATTACAACAAAACAGTCTTAAATACAAATAAGACCAAAAAGGTTCCCTGACCATAACCTTCAGCAAACTATAGTGCTCAATATCATACAGAAAGCGGAATAAAGTCATAACACTAAGACATAGAGTTGTAGTACATAGACAACAAAAGGAAATATAAACTTAAGCATAAAAGCTAAGTCGTCAGCAGTCGCCTGAGCTCAACCTACTCGTGCCTCTTGAATTTCCGCTGTCCATGTTTCTCTGTAAAACAACAACATATGAACAGTGAGATACAATCTCAGTGAGTTCTACCGAGACCCCTATCTACACTCTCGGTTCAATTATGAAACCTTTTTATCTCGGAGTTTAATTTATAAACCACGCGTATTTTCAATTCAACACGACACCGACCCCAGACATGGTAATCCTGGTGAATCACATTATAAAACTTTCCTTCTTTCTCGTAATTTAATTTATAAACCGCGCATTTCTACCTAGCACAACACCGGCCCCAGACATGGTAATCCCGATGAACCGCACTACATAACACGACACCGACCCCAGACAAGGTAATCCCGATGAACCGCATTATCTAATCTTTAACACAAACCGACCCCAGACATGGTAATCCCGGTGAACCCCTTTACCAATAGTACTTTCTCTAATGGTATACGGGCCTAGGTTTAAGGATCATGACTTCCCCGCCTAGTATGTTAATCACATGGGTCGTCACCCAAACTCGATATAATGTATATATCTTAACTCATCCCTTTAACATTTAGTTCTTTGACATTAAATTGTTAATTGAACATTTAGTTCTACTGACACGCGTATTATGTGTTCGCTCCCGTACACTATTTTACGGTTTTTCGAATAAAACATAACTTTGCAAACCATTATAAAAACCTTTGAAACATATTAAAAATCGTGGCATTATAAGCCTAATATCATTGGAAAGGGGTTAGGAAAGGATTAAAAGAGGATTGGGATCGATCGGAATCGTTTCAGGCACTTTTGGAAAATTTGGACAGAACACTGCGCACTCTTGGGGCGCATGAGGAAATTTGCACTGTGCGCTTGGACCGTTGGACGCACGGATCGTGCGCTTGGGGCGCACGGGTCGTGCGTCTTCGACAGCACTTGGATTTTATCCCATTTTCGCGTTTTTCGTCGTTCCGATCAATTCCGATCACTTCCGGTACCTGTTCCAGTCCAATCCCAACACCAAAACAGTACAAAAACACATCCAATAACATCACTCGATCAATCAATCCAATCAAAAACTCAACATATACGAATTTCGTCAAAACGCGATATATTTCAAAATAACGTTTTCGACTCAAAATCTTTCGAAACCAATTCACATAAAATTCATTTCAAAACGGAGTAAACCTAAACGTGAGTAAAACTCACCCTTGACGCGAGAGTCGATACCGAGCCGAAATCACCGAGACTTCAAAATCCCCAATCGAACCCTAGAATCTCCAATTTGCTTCCAACTTCGAATCGATCTTCAATCCGCTTTCAATCTTCCTTGGGTCCGCTTCTAATCATGATTAACCGATCAAAATCATGATCAAACTCGAAATCACAACTCACAACCCTTAAATTCGAAAATCAACTTGTGAGGGAAAAATGGAAATCACTCACCAAAGTTGTGAAGAAAGGAAGCCCATAGGAGGATGATGATGATGAAAGGTTTGGAGCTTGGGTTGTGGTGAGACCCTTCTTCTTCTCTTCTTTCTTCTTTCTTCTTCTTCTTTTCTTCTTTTCTCTCCTCTGCTTCTCCTCTTCTTCGATTCCTTTATTTAATTCTTTTCTTTCTGTATTTCAATTAAGTGGTAATATGGTCAAATGACCATATTGCCCTTAATCTCTTATTTCTTCCCCAACACACCCTTATTTTGTTTTATCGGTTTAACGTTCCTGAGACAACCAATTAATTAACTTTAGCACTCGATATTTATTCACTAATCAAGTACTAAAAATAATTCATTCGGGTCTTCCTCCAAATAATTCGATTAATTATTTTGAGGGTGTTACATTCTCCCCAACTTGAAAGAATTTTGTCCTCAAAAATGAACAAAACATACCTCAAGAGAATAGATACGGATATCGAGCCCGCATATCGTCCTCCAATTCCCAAGTAGCTTCCTCAACGGAAAAACCATCCCAAACCACCTTGACAATGGGAATCGTTTTCGTCCGAAGCGTTCTCTCGCCACGCTCCATGATGTAACTGGGATGAGGTTGGAAAGACAAGTCCGGTTGAAGATCAATCGTTTCAAAATCCAACGGTTGACTTGGATCGGGAATGTACTTCCGTAACTGAGACACATGGAATACATCATGAAGACTGGACAATGGTGGAGGCAAAGCAATACGGTATGCTAGTGGCCCAATTCGCTCGATAATTTGAAAGGGTCTAATATACCGAGGACTGAGTTTCTTCACCCGTAATGCCCTACCTGTACCCATTGTCAGTGACAGTCTCAAAAATACATGATCACCCGACTCAAACTCTAATGGCCTTCTTCTTTTATCAGCATAGCTCTTTTGCCTACTCTGGGCAGCTTTCATTCTTTCTCTGATTTGTTGGATCTTCTCAGTAGTTTCATGAATCATCTCAGGCCCTAACAATCGGTTCTCACCGACTTCCCACCAACACAATGGAGTTCTACATTTCCTCCCATACAGAGCTTCAAATGGTGTCATTCCTATGCTGGAATGATAACTGTTGTTGTAAGCGAATTCCACTAATGGAAGATGATCCTCCCATTTCTTCCCGTTATCAAGCACGGAAGCCCGAAGCATATCTTCTAAAGTTTGGATAGTTCTTTCGGTCTGACCATCTGTCTGCGGGTGATAGGCGGTACTAGCAAATAACTTAGTCCCCAAGGCTTCGTTCAAAGCTTTCCAAAATCGAGAAGTGAACTTCGGATCTCGATCCGACACAATGCTGGTAGGAACCCCATGTAACCTCACTCTGTTCCTCAAATATTCCTCAGCTAACTTGGATACTTTGCTATTCGAACGAACTGGAATAAAGTGAGCCGACTTAGTTAACCGATCCACAACTACCCAAATGGAGTCGTTACCGGCTTGGGACGTTGGCAACGCCGTGACAAAATCCATTGAAATGTCTTCCCATTTCCACACGGGCACTTCAAGTGGCCGCAACAGACCAGCAGGCCTCTGGTGTTCTATCTTAACCTTTTGACAAGTCAAGCATTGAGATACGAATTCAGCAATTTCTAACTTCATTCCCTGCCACCAGTACATCTGCTTTAAATCTCTATACATCTTGGTGGATCCAGGATGTATAGAATATAGACTTCGGTGTGCTTCCTCTAGCACTTGCCTTTTAATATCTTCATCATCGGGCACACAGATCCTACCGTTGAAACATATAACTCCATCACTATCTTCGGTAAAATCTGGCAACACTTTTTGTGACTGTAGCTTCACATCAACTTCCTGTGCTACGCGAATAGAATCTCTTAAGGAACTAGAGATCCTCATATGGCTCAACACTAACCGGTTCCTCCTTGGCTTTGTATTCAGATTTAAGTCTCTAAAAGTCTCCAACAATTTCATTTCATGCATCATTAACCCTGCTATGTGAATGGATTTCCTACTTAGTGCATCGGCTACAATATTAGCCTTTCCCGGATGATACTTCAATTCGAAGTCATAATCCTTCAGAAATTCCACCCATCTTCTCTGCCTGTTATTCAACTCCTTCTGATCAAACATATATTTCAAACTTTTATGATCACTAAAGACTTCGAAACGAGACCCATACAGGTAATGTCTCCAAATCTTCAGTGCATATACAATAGCTGCCAACTCCAAATCATGAGTTGGATAATTCTCCTCATGAATCTTTAATTTCCTGGATGCATATGCTACCACTTGTTGATTCTGCATGAGAACACATCCCAAACCCTTTCCAGAAGCATCACTGTAAATTTGGAATTCCAAGGACGGATCCGGAAGAGTCGGGATTGGGGTAGAAGTTAATCTAATCTTCAGCCCTTGAAAACATTCTTCACAACCGGCATCCCACGTGAACGGTTGCCCCTTTCGAGTTAACCGCGTAAGTGGAAGAACTAATTGTGAGAACCCTTGAATAAACCTCCTATAATAACCAGCTAGACCCAAGAAACGTCTGATCTCTGTGACTGACGTGGGTCGCTCCCAGTTTAACACAGCTTCCACTTTACTGGGATCCACAGCAACTCCCGATTGGGAAATCACATGTCCCAAAAACTTTACTTCAGGCATCCAGAAGTCACACTTCGACGGCTTTGCATACAATTTCTTTTCTCGGAGTACATTCAGAACAATGCGGAGATGTTGAACATGCTCCTCAATGGTCTTAGAGTACACCAAGATATCATCAATGAAAACTACAACAAACTGATCTAGGTACGTGTGGAAAACTCGGTTCATGTAATCCATGAATACCGCCGGAGCATTAGTCAAACCGAAGGGCTTCACTACGAACTCGTAATGTCCATACCGAGTACGGAAAGCTGTCTTCGGAATATCTAAGGCTCTTACTTTTATTTGATGATAGCCCGACCTTAGATCAATTTTTGAAAATACCACGTCACCTCGAAGTTGGTCAAGCAAATCGTCTATCCTTGGCAAGGGATATTTATTCTTGATTGTCACTTTGTTGAGTTTGTTGTGTTAAAAACACACTTAGAGCAAGTGTACTCTACCGCAGAAGTAGTATAAAAGATTATCGTGTTCACAGGGATTAATTAGCAAGTACCAAACTAATCGAGATTATTTATTATTTAGACGAACAAATATTTGAATTGTAATGGAACAAATAAAAAAGAAATAAAAAAACAATAATAAAATGCAAGAATTAATTCAATGGAGAGAGGTCTAGGGTCACGATTTCACTTGCAGGCCTTGATTCCCCCATGTCTAACTCTACCCGAATTCCTTTATTTTATTTAATTACCAATGCCTTTACTAAAACTATTAATCCGTTTGGTCATTCGCGATTAATATTCTTTTTCCTAAACTAACCCTTGTTTGGTCATGCAAGAATTTAAATTTAAGAAAACATAAAGAGCAAAAAGGTTGAATGATTGGAAGACTAAATTAAAGTTTGGTCATGCATTAATTTTAGCCCCATATATCCTATAGGTCCACAAACTAGTTGCAGTACGGTCGCTGATCAACTAATTGATTATGAACATGCATAGGGTAGCTAATCCTAATTATGTGATAAAAACAATAGGACAATGTTAATTGAAATAAAAATAGGAATTCAAACCAGAAATTAGAACATAAAAAGGTCTCTAAACATGCAAGATTGACCTAAGACCCTAGAAGAGGATTTAGCTATCTATAGTGTTTGAGAACAATAAAATAAAATTAGGAGTCATAAATTACAGAGATAAAAATAACCCGGAATAGAGAAATTTCTGATCCTGAAAATTTAGTCTCCTTTTTCTGCTCCAGAGCTCTCTCACGGTGTCAAGAACGGGTACCCAAAACTCCCTCTCTCCAAGCCGGCGCTACTGTTGCGTTCGTCCCTTTTTAGTGTTGTGCGGCTGTGGCTCTTTTATCTAAAATAAAATATACGGCTCCCTCTTTTTTTGTCTGATTGTTGCGTTCCTTCTTTATACATGCTTGTCTAGGGTTGAGTAATTGAATTGCTTGCTCATCACGTGTGCTAACCCCTCCTCAATCCTTCTTGGTTTTTCTTTCGTAATGCCCAAGTGTGGGCTTTTAATTGGCTTGGGCTGGATGCTTCTTGTGAGTTAATGGGCCGGATGCTTCAAATTGGCCGTGGGCCATTTCTTTCCTTAGATGGTTGCTCTTTTAATTGTTACTCCAATTGTGTGGCAATTGTAATTTTTGGCCCACATCCTAAATATATATATATATATATATATAATTTAAGTGGCTTTAATTTGGACAATTATTCTTTTTATATTTTCTTCCTTTTTGCAAAATAAGAACAAAGTAAGTCATTATATATTTAATTGGTAATATTTGCTCTAAAAATGATCCAAAAGTATCTCTAAAAATGTACTAAATTGGAGTTTATCAACTCCCCCACACTTAACCTTTGCTTGTCCTCAAGTAAATTTTTTGGCTAAAGAAATTTTTCAAATAAATAGAGACAGCCAAATAAGATACCCAGAATTAGAAGCACAATCACAGACAATAGACAATATAACACATATGAGGTGTTAAAAGGTTGCCCAATTAGAGGGTCATTTCCCTGAAGAATACATTTCTGTGAACAGAGGCACTCGCTCACAATCTCTCTAAGTGTTTAGGGACTAGGGAAAAATACACTCAAGTTTCCACAAAATGCACATTATCATAAATTTGTAATTTAACCAAATCTCCACTAAACATTTCACATGCATGCAAAAGATGGGGTTTCATGGGTTGTAATGGGTCAGGGTGAATTCATGCAGGGTAGGAAATAAGAAGGAACGGATAATCAAATGGCTAAAAAAACAAGAAATAAATAGTAACCTTTGAAACCAAATATGGAGCTCCTATCTATTTTACAATTTTTGTCCAAACTCCAAATTAATTTCACTTCCATTCTTCACTCTTCTTTTTCCTATTGAGTCGACTCTTTTTGATTTGCTTTTTGCTCTTGAGTAGACTCTTTTTTTGATATGCCCTTTGGCTCTTTCATTCTTCTGATGTGCCTTTTCCTCCTTCTTGCTTTCATTTTTTTTTTCAAATTTTCTTCCTTTTTTTTCTTTTTTTTTGGAGGAAAAGGTAAGTACATGAAAACTCATATTTTGTTTCCTTTGTAGGAGAATATTTATGTAAGCACATGATTCACTCTTTTTCTTTTTTTTTCCTGACAAGATAGACAACCAAAGTATAGGACAAAATTTCAGTCCTAACAATATAGACAACTAAAAATATAGGACGAAATTGTAATTTTCAATAGTTGCTCCAAATTTAATTTCAAATGGTTACCACAAAAAAAGAGAAAAAATTATATCTAGGTACCAAAGAAAAAATATAACAAATAGGCTCAAAGGGGGCAACTAATGGATAAATTCAACAAACAACTCTGAGGGCAGAAAAATACCTAAATTCCCCAAATCTTTTTACATGATGCAAATCAATTTTCGCCTTGAAATTGTCAAAAGGCAAATTCTAGAATGTAGCAAATTGGGAAACACACCCATAGAAAGAAAAGGGGTAAAAATTTATGATTAAGTATCAATCCCCTTATGAAGGCTCAAATCTCACATTTAGAAGCTAGTTCACAAAAAGTACTCAACAGACACAATGCTAATTATCAGCTTCCTAAGGACATCCTCACAGTTACAATTAAGCACAAGTCTGTCAAGTAAATTGATTATGGGATCCCCTAAAGGCAAAATCTCTATTTTTTCCAGTTTTTATATCCAAAACTAGCCAGAAAAAATGCTATCAACACATGTAGTGGGTATATGCATTAATAGAGATGAATTGACAAAGTTAAACTCTCCTCCCCACACTAGCCTAAAGGATGGTCGTCAATGCAAAATATTAAATTGGCACCAAAATAAATAAACGACGGAGAGTAAGAGTGACTTCCCTGAGAGAGCTTGTAATCTGAGCCTATTCCTAAAAACAAAACAAAACAAAACAAAATAAAATAAAATAAAATAAAATAAAGTAAAAATAACTGAAAATAAAACACAGGTTGCCTCCTGCGAAGCGCTTGTTTAACGTCATGACACTACAAGAAAAGCTGGACTTTGCGGCGGGCTAAATCCGCCGCAAAATCCAAATTTGCGGCGGATATTTGGACTTTGCGGCGGAAGTTTTTCGCCGGTAGCCAGCTCGAAGCAAACGCGTTGCGGCGGATTATCCGCCGCAAGTTTGCGGCGGATTTAGTGGCGCCGCAAAATCCACCGCAAATTTGCGGCGGATAATCCGCCGGAAAAGGGGACAAATTTTTGACGCAATATATCCGCCGGAAAGTACCCAATATCCGCCGCAAATTATCCGCCGCAAAGCACCCGTTTTATTTAAAAAAAAATGAATATAATTTTTTTAAAAAAACGTTTTATTTAAAATTCCGCCGCAAACGACACAAATCCGCCGCAAAGTACCATTTTTTTTAAAAAAAATTATTATTATTTTTAAAAATAAATTTTATTTTTTAAAAAAAATCGTTTTAATTAAAAATATATATTATTTTATTAATTTTTTTAATTATTGATAAAAAATAAAATCCAATAGCTAATTAATTTTTAATTTAAAAAAATAAAAATTGGGAAAAGCAGTAAAAATATCCATACAATTAATAAAATATCCAGACAATTAATAAAATATCCAGACAAATAAATAAAATAATCTAAAGCTACTGGGGTGTCTGCCGGTCAATGTCATCAACATTATTATAATATGTATCATCTTGAAGTAAAGCACTGAGCGATGACATTTGGACATTAAGATCAATGTCCAGCGGGGGTGACCGCTGCTGGGGGTACTGCTGGTTTGGCTGGATCAGGGGTGACTGATGTTGGGGCTGCTGGTATGGCTGGCGGGGTGACTGATGTTGCTGCTGGTATGGCTGGAATGGCGGCGCATACTGCGGTGTATACTGCGGGGGATATTGGGATGCATACGGCGGGGGATACTGGGGTGCATACTGCTGCTGGTAGTAATGCTGCTGTGGCGGCGGCGGGTAGGATGCTGATGAGGATGGCCTCGAGTGCTGAGACACCATCTGATCCTGCAAGAACTTAAAGCGCTCCTCCATGCGCTCCTCAGCTACCCTAGCCTGCTCCCGAATCGCCTGAATTTCCCGATCACTTCGATCCCGAATCGCCTGAATTTCCCGATCGCTTTGCTGCTGCCGCTCGGCAATCTGACGCTGAGCCTCGCTCAGTTGCTGCGTCAATTGCCTAACCTCATTCAACTCACCAGCATTGGGAACATAATTGCGACCAGTCGAGGATCCAGAATGTGAATCTGATAGACTCGGAATAATGCTTGTTCGAAAAGCAGTCGGTCCAATACCACCTGATCCTACCAGACGATTAGTCTTTTGGGGACCAACTGCTCTCTCCCAAACATCACGAGCTACTCTAGCCTCCTCCACTGGATCGACACCTGCCCCACTGCCCTGTTGTGACTGATGGTACTCAGCCATCCCACCCTCGAAGCTCTCCTGAAAAAATAACCCAACAAATAAATAACTAATTATTAATATAAATAATAAACATTAATTAATATATATAATTGTAAAAGTAGTTTTACCTGAATACGCCTCGCCCGATCTGTAACGTACTCACCAGTCTCCTCCACCATATGCATGTGGCAATGCAACTCAGGCAAAGTGATTGGCCTTTGTTCCCTCTCCACCTATATATATATATATATATATATATATATATATTATTAATTAAATACACATATTGAAAATGACTAGTTAATTATTATAAATAATTAATTAATTAATCAAGTAATAAATTAAGTAATAAATTTACCAAACGTATGTAATGCGTTGCAGTATTAACACTCCCCCCCCGTGTGTGTGCAGCCACCTTTTTCAGAAGCACGGTTCTTCTTGGCTTTCTCACAATAATTCTTAAATCCTTCATCTTTCTCCCAATACTCATTAAACTCAGCCCAAGTTGAGTCTCCCATATAAGATGGCTTCGTACCCGTATTGCGCGCCCTCCGCATCAATTCAGAATAGCGATGAGAACATCTCTTATGGAACACTCTCTCAACTGCGGCTTGCTCCCCTGGATACCATGTACATTTTTCCTATTTAAGAAATTTACAATAATGTTGTTAATTATAAGGCAATAATTAATTAATTAATCAAGTCAATATAAAAGATAATACACCAAATTAATTATTTCGTAGAATCGAATTAACTTACCAAAAATGATCTTAACATCTTCTTATTTGCATCCTTATCTTTTCTAACTTCCGTCCAGTTCTTCCAGCTCTTGGTAAAATTCTCCTTGATTGTTTTTGTGATGGCGGTAGCTGAAGCCTTCGAAGGAATAAAACTGCATTAAAAAAAGATGAATTTTGTTACACCAAATATAAGTTATATATATATAAATGGCAACAAAAATATAAATTAATAAATAATATATATATATATATATATATATATATATATATATATATATATAGACTTACGAATCGCCAACAATCTGCAATATGATACGCCCATCAGGTGTAACCCTAATCACCTCAGTCCCATCAATGAATGTGTGTACCCCATCCGCATCAACATGTGTCGGGGATAAGCCCTCAGTACCAACAGGAATCGATGGGCCCCCTGCAGTACTAGTACTAGCACCATCCTCAGACACAGGTGGTGGCAAATATCCGCCAGTAGTAACAACAACACGCGTAGGCTGAACACGGCGCCCTAGGCGAGTAGATCGATGTCTTCCGCCTGCTAGTGCTGGCGGCATCGGGAGGTGGAGGAGGAACATATGCGCCGTCATGATCGGATCCCGAGTCATCATGAGATGCCATATCTGTATAGATCTAGCTAAACATATACATTTAAACAAAACAAACATATACTAAACAAGGTTAACATATATAAACATATAGAAAACTCATGCATTAAAATAAATAATTTGAGTCTCATTCATTCTCAAACAAATAACATCCTTCATTAAAAATAACATCTTCATTAAAAATAGAATTGTTGAAACATAAATTACATTCATTCTAATTTGAATCCCATTCATTCTCAAAATCATCATCATCGGAGGAGTGAATTCTTGATACACCAATGTGGTCTGTTGCATCATCACCATCAGCATCTTCGTCATCAACAACTTCATCGCCGGTGTTTGGCTCATCACATAAACGAACAATGGGTTCAACTTGAATCACTTCATTTACATTAGACATCTCTTCCATCTGATATGGCATAATATCTTCCACCGTGTCATCATTTGTCTGATCAATGCGACCTCTTGGTTTTGTTTTAATTGCGACACACCAACCACGCCTATCAGTCCGCATTGATGGATAAGGGACATAATAGACTTGTCTCACATTTTGTGCAATGACGAACGGATCATACGGTCGATATCTACCATTCATTTTAATGTCCACTGTATTTGACTTTGGATTCACCTTTGTTCCTCGAGCAGACGGATCAAACCAATTACAATAAAAAACCACTACCTTTGGACTAAAATCTAGATGGGGGTACTGAAGTTCATATATGTGTTGAACCACACCATAAAAATCATCTTCACCTCCTCCAGTGACCCCCTTCATGCACACTCCACTATTGACTGTCTCTCTGCCCTGTGTCCATTCATTGGTGTGAAATTTGTATCCATTGACAAAGTATGTGTGCCATTCTTTAACACATCTTCGAGGACCGTCTGATATGTTCCTCAAGTGTTGGATGGTAGGATTTGGCGGGAGGGAATACACATATTGACTAAACCACATTGGAAAATGCGCATGAATATGAGCAGAAGATTGGTCTTCACGTACTGCCTCTGATGACAAGAACTCCCTAAAAAGAAATAATTTAATTGTTACACTTGTCTACTATATTAACTAATTAAGATCGATTGTTAATGTTGAGGAACATACTCAATAAATGGTTGCACCTCAGTACAGTTTATCAACACATGAACATGTGCTGAACTTAACTCTTCATCTGTTAGCTAGTGAGTTGACTCCTTCCCAGATGGACGACCGGGTAGACAAAAGACAGACAAAGCCAAAGGATGTCGCCATTCAGTATCCACTTCATTTCGACTGCTTCCAGGAGCAAACTGATTCTTGAAATAATGAGAACAAAAATGTGTTGTTTCACGGTGTAGGTAAGAAGAACATATCGATCCTTCAACTCTAGCTTTGTTTTTCACCGATCTTTTTGAATCACCCATGAACCTAGAGAATATGATATTAATATATTAATAGTCATATATTTTAATTTAAACTTGTTTCTTATATTATTATAATTAAATATTAGCTGACCTTTCAAACGGATACATCCATCTGTATTGGACAGGTCCGCCAAGTTTAGCTTCATATGCGAGATGCACCGGTAGATGCTCCATAGAATCAAAGAAACCAGGTGGAAATACTCTCTCCAACTTGCATAAGATAAGTGGGATGTCTTGTTCCATTTTTGAAAGATCATCAGCTTTTAGCGTTGCAGAACACAAATTCTTAAAGTATTGACTTATTTCAATGAGCGGATTCAAAACGTGTGTTGGCAACGAACTAAAAGCGATAGGAAGTAAGCACTCCATGAATACGTGACAATCATGACTCTTCATCCCATGCAACCTCCCATTATCCACATCCGCACATCTAGATAAATTGGAAGAATAACCGTCTGGCATTTTCAACTCTTTTATCCACTGATAAACTGCTTTCGCTTGTTCGGTAGATAAAGTATAATTGGCTTTGGGTTTCAAAATCCTAGTTCCTTGCTCAACCAACAACAAATCCTTTCGTCTACAGAAATGATCTATATCCTTCCTAGCTTTCTCATTGTCTTTCGTTTTGCCTTTCACGTTCATGACAGTGTTAAATATGTTGTCAAAAAAATTCTTCTCTATATGCATGACATCGAGATTGTGTCTCAATAGATTATCTTTCCAATAGGGAAGTTCCCAAAAAATACTTTTTTTGTCCAATTGTGCCATTGTCCATAGCCATCTGGACGAGAAACAACACCGGCTACGACTTCCACAGGAGGGATATCTCTAACATTATTCCAAACTTCCTCTGGTGTCAACTGACGAGGAGGTCCAGCTGTTTCAACATTTCCCTTGATGAACGCATATTTCTGCTTTCTAAATGGGTGATCCATAGGTAAGAACCTACGGTGCGAGTCAAACCATGAAACTTTTCCTCCGTATTTAAGACTAAAAGCCTTTGTGTCAACCATGCAAATCGGACACGCCATCTTACCATGTGTCCCCCATCCAGACAACATTCCATAGGCAGGGAAGTCATTTATGGTCCACATCAAAGCCGCCCTCATCACAAAATTTTGTTTGCGTGCCACATCATAAGTTAAAACCCCATTCCACAACCTTTTTAGGTCATCAATCAAAGGTTGCAAATAGATGTCAATACCAGCTGTTGGATTACTTGGCCCTGGAATAATAGAATTTAAAAACATGTATGGTTTGGACATACACATTTCTGGAGGAATGTTGTATGGGGTAACAATAACTGGCCAACATGAATACGGTGTTGCCGAGGCTTGAATATATGGTGTGAAACCATCAGAGCACAAACCAAGCCGAACATTGCGTGGATCACTGGCAAAATCTGGATGAACACGATCAAAATGCTTCCAAGCTTCACCATCAGATGGGTGACGTAATTCACCAGAATTATTTCTATTTTGATGGTGCCATGTCATTTTACCTGCGGTCTCCATTGAAGTAAACATCCTCTGTAGCCTTGGAATAAGAGGCAGATAGAACATTGATTTTCGTGGAACCGGTTTGCCTCTGCTCATCCCTGATCTACTGACACGATAGCGTGGTTGTCCACACAACTTGCATTCCGACAACTCTCCATCATTTATGCAAAACTCATTGTTATAATAGAGCATGCAACCAGACACACAACAATCAATCCTTTTAGATTTTAAGCCAAGCTTCGATACCACTCTTTTAGCTTCATAATAACTTTGCGGTAAACTCCTTCTATTAATGGGGGTTGCATCCAACATCATTTTGGTCATATATTCCATGCACAACTCAGCAACATTAAATTGAGACTTAAGACCCAACAACCGAACACACATTGATAATTTTGAGTCTGTAGATCCTTCAAATATGGGTTTATTTGTCTCACTCAAATACATGTAAAACCTTTGAGCTTCCTCATTTGGAACTTCGTCAGCATTTGGTTCTTCAAAATCCAAATTTACTCCAACAGCGTCAGATATCATTCCCTGATAAACATCTAACGGTTGTATTCCCCATCCTTCAGATGTCGTAGTCACTGGATAACTACTTGATGTGTGATCTACTACTTCAACCGGAACATTAACCGCAGGAACTGCAGCTACCCCTGGCGCTCCTTCCCCGTGACGACTCCATGTCCAATAATTTGGCCTAAACCCATTATTGTACAAATGAAGTCTAACTTCATGTTCATTTTTTATAGCTCGAAATGAACATTTCAAGCACGGACATCTAATACCGCCTTGTCGCCCAAATTCTTCATGATCAATGTACTTAGCACAAAAAATAAACTCTTCTACTCCTTCTACAAAACGTCGTTTTACACCAGTTCTTCCAGGATACAATCGATCATACATCCAACTACGATCCATTTTCAAGAACTATACGTATACTACACTACAATATAAAAAAAATAAACTATCAATTACTTCATATTTTGATATATATATATATATATATATATATATATATATATATATATATATATATTACTCATTTTATTTTGATATTTCAATAAACTACCAATTAATTACAAGCAACAGAATTAATTTTTTAATAATGTTATATACAAATAATTTAAACATTATAAATAATAATTCCAAATTTAATTTTAAATTTCAATTTTTATAAGACAATATATGTTAATAAAATTTATAAGTGAACTTAATAAATAAGTTTTTTCAATATAAATTAATTTGTATTATTATTGCAAACAAAATACTAAACAAAATTTTACTAAAAATAGTGAAGTAAGTAATATTTTATTAATTACTTTAACAACTAACCGTAGTGAAGAGAAGGCTCTGGCTTGAAGCTTATCCTGAACTCAAGCAGAGAGGAAAAAGCAGAGAGGAAAAAGGAGGAACCCAAACAATACCTAAACAAAAAAAACAACACAATTAGTAACAAATTCATATTATTATAAAATAATTTAAAAACGAATATTAAAAAAAAATTAAAAACTAAAACTATTAACTAATATCAAAAACATACCTTGAAGAAATTTCCCAATAAGAGCAGAAGACAATTCGTAGGGAGGAAGCGCTACAATTCAAAAACAGATTTAGTAGAGAATGAGAGAATTTGGGAGAGAGTAAAAGAGAAATTTTAAGAAGAGAATGGGAGGATTGTTAGAAGTGTGAAGAATGAGAAGTGGGGAATGGATATATATAGAAAAACGCAGCCCAACGGTCAAAAGGGATTTGCGGCGGATTCTGGAGGTTTGCGGCGGATTTTGAAATTCAATATCCGCGGGTTTTTTTTTTTTCGGTGCTTTGCGGCGGATTATGGAGGTTTGCGGCGGATTTTGAAATTTAAAATCCGCGGGTTTTTTATTTACGGAGCTTTGCGGCGGATTCGTGGTACTTTGCGGCGGATATTCAAATTAAAATATCGCGCCTTTTTTTTAAAAACACCAAATAATCCGCCGCAAATGCTCAACATCCGCCGCAAAAAACACAAATCCGCCGCAAAGTACCATTTTTTTTTTAAAAAAAAAATTATTATTTTTTTTAAAAAATTATTATTATTTTTAAAAAAAAAATTTATTTTTTTAAAAAAATCTTTTTAATTAAAAATATATATTATTTTATTAATTTTTTTAATTATTGATAAAAAAATAAAATCCAATAACTAATTAATTTTTAATTTAAAAAAATAAAAATTGGGAAAAGCAGTAAAATATTATCACCAAAAAAATATCCATACAATTAATAAAATATTTTAAACAAAAAAATAAAATAATCTAAAGCAATAAAAATTGGGAAAAACAGTAAAATATATATTTAATGTCTGCTACCCCTAAACGGAGACCTACGCCATTATCTTGATATGACACTCTCTTGAGCATTGTCGGCAGCAGCTCCATTACAGTGGCGTATGTCTCCATTTCTTTGTAAAGAAATTTCCACATTGTCGTGAACACCCCTTCATCTTTTTCGTTAAAAGTAACCCATTTATCAGCAAAAAGCTCCTCCTCATTATTTCACCACAAGTGACATATACGTTAATCAAACGCTCGGTATCATCCTTCAACTTAACAGCCCGTCCTTGCAGTTCCCCAAACTTTCTATTTAGAGATTCAACCATATTTTCAAAATAGAAAGTTTCACAAGATACCATCTTTTGAAAAGATGATTGAATCTCTAAATAGAAAATTTGAGCAACTGCAATGACGGGTTGTTAAGTTGGAGGATGATACCGAGCGTTTGATGAGCGTATATATCTCTTGTGGTGAAAATAATGAGGATGAACTTTATGCTGATAAAGGGGTTACTTTTAACGAAAAAGATGAAGGGGTCTTCATGACAATGTGGAAATTTTTTTACAAAAAAATGGAGACGTACGCCACTCTATTGAAACCCCGCTGCCGACAATGCTCAAGAGAGTGCCGTATTAAGAGATCGAGTGCCGTATCAAGAGAATGAGAGTATTGGTAGAGGTGTGAAAAAAGAAGAAGGGGAGAAGGGGTTTATATAGGAGAAACGAAGTCAAACGGTCAAAAGGCAAGATCCGCCGGAAACGACAGTTACCGGCGGATTTAAGGGATTTGCGGCGGACTTAAGGGATTTGCGGCGGATGGAGGTGCATTTGCGGCGGTTAATTAAAATCTCGTAAAAAAAAAAAATTTTGTGAACCCAAATCCGCAGCAAGAACCGTTAATTCCGCCGCAAAATCCAAGACGAATTTTAATCCGCCGCAACGGTCAATTATTCCGCCGGTAACTTTGAGGCGGATAAAATCCGCCGGAAATGCGTAGATTCCGCCGGTAACTTTGCGGCGGATCCATATCCGCCGGAAACTCCTGGCCGGAAAAACCAATAATTCTTGTAGTGTGAGCCTGACGATAGTTGGTGCTTAATCAGGGGGCTCTCCAAGAGCAAATTTTACATCTAACGCAGTACACCTTCTTAACTTTCTAACCATGTGGTTCACATTGTTCTTTCTTTTTCCACGTGGTGGATGAACTTCAAAGGATGGTGAAATTTTTATTTTATCTCCATCCACCATTATGCTAGGATCCTGCAAAATAAGATTTTTTTCCAAAAGGTCCTGCATCTTTAATTCACTAAAAATGTTAGTTTCAACCACATCATCAAAATAAGGAGAAGTTAAAGAAGAGAAAATTTCATTGGAATTTAAAGCTTTAATAACATCATCTTCTTTACCATTCCTTAAAGTTACCTTTCCCCGGTGAACCTCAATCACAGCATCACCAATGGTTAAAACAATTTGCCCAAAAATGGGCGCTTTCTCCTCTTTCTCCAAATCCAGAACCATGAGATCTTTCTCACTGTCCTCATAAAGGCTCCATTTAGTAGGATCTTTTGTTTCAATATGACTCCCTTCAGTAGGAGCTACTATTTTTATTTGACTCCCTTCAGTAGGAGTCTCCTCCTCTTTCTTGAGATCTTCTTCCTCCAGATTATATTCCATAGAGACACCTTCATCTCTCGAAGGAATACTTTCTTTGTATTGCTCAGCTTCTTCATTTTGGGTAGACTTAGTTTGTGAAGGAGTTTCTTGGGCCTCTTGAGATAACAAAGCAATGAGAGTTGAGATTTGACCATCCAAGCTTTCAAATTTGTTGTTCATGGCTCCCTCCAAGCTTTCAAATTTTTCATTTGTCTGCTGCATAAATTTGGCCAAGACCTCATTGACATCCGACTTTTCCTCCTCTTGCTCTTGCACTTGTAGTGACTCATAATTATCCCGGTGGGAGGAATAAAGAGGTGACTCATAGTCATCCCAATAGTCTGAATAAGGCTCATAAGGAGGAGAAGAAAATGGGATCTGACATTGAGGCATATACCAAGACGACTTCTCCAAATTCCTTTGTGCCTCTGCCTCTCTAATATAATCTCCAATTGTCTTAACCATGATTTAAACTTTTATCTGCAAAAAAAAGTGAACTGCAGCAGTCTCTTGGGAAAGTATTAGTAGCTCTTTTTTTGTATATTTTTTCAATAAGATAAATAAAAAAATTAAAACTAGTGCATAAAAAAAGTCTAAAGCAATAAAAATCTTTTTTTGTTTAATATTGCTAAATTAATCCCCGGCAACGGCGCCAAAAACTTGTTGCGTTAAAAACACACTTAGAGCAAGTGTACTCTACCGCAGAAGTAGTATAAAATATTATCGTGTCCACAAGGATTAATTAGCAAGTACCAAACTAATCGAGATTATTTATTATTTAGACGAACAAATATTTGAATTGTAATGGAACAAATAAAAAAGAAATAAATAACAATAATAAAATGCAAGAATTAATTCAATGGAGAGAGGTCTAGGGTTACGGTTTCACTCCACTTGCAGACCTTGATTCCCCCATGTCTAACTCTACCCGAATTCCTTTATTTTATTTAATTACCAATCCCTATACTAAAACTATTAATTCGTTTGGTCATTCGCGATTAATATTCTTTTTCCTAAACTAACTCTTGTTTGGTCATGCAAGAATTTAAATTTAAGAAAAGCATAAAGAGCAAAAAGGTTGAATGATTGGAAGACTAAATTAAAGTTTGGTCATGCATTAATTTTAGCCCCAATTATCCTATAGGTCCACCAACTAGTTGCAGTACGGTCGCTGATCAACTAATTGATTATGAACATACATAGGGTAGCTAATCCTAATTATGTGATAAAAACAATAGGACAATGTTAATTGAAATAAAAATAGGAATTCAAACCAGAAATTAGAACATTAAAAGGTCTCTAAACATGCAAGATCCACCTAAGACCCTAGAAGAGGATTTAGCTATCCATAGTGTTTGAGAACAATAAAATAAAATTAGGAGTCATAAATTACAGAGATAAAAATAACCCGGAATAGAGAAATTTTCCCTGATCCTGAAAATTTAGTCTCCTTTTTCTGCTCCAGAGCTCTCTCACGGTATCAAGATCGGGTACCCAAAACTCCCTCTCTCCAAGCCGGCGCTACTGATGCGTCTGTCCCTTTTTAGTGTTGTGCGGCTGTGGCTCTTTTATCTAAAATAAAATATACGGCTCCCTCTTTTTCTTTGTCTGATTGTTGCGTTCCTTCTTTATACATGCTTGTCTAGGGTTGAGTAATTGAATTGCTTGCTCATCACGTGTGCTAACCCCTCCTCAATCCTTCTTGGTTTTTCTTTCGTAATGCCCAAGTGTGGGCTTTTAATTGGCTTGGGCTGCATGCTTCTTGTGAGTTAATGGGCCGGATGCTTCAAATTGGTCGTGGGCCATTTCTTTCCTTAGATGGTTGCTCTTTTAATTGTTACTCCAATTGTGTGGCAATTGTAATTTTTGGCCCACATCCTAAATATATATATATATATATATATATATATATATATATATATATATATATATATATATATATATATATATATAATTTAAGTGGCTTTAATTTGGACAATTATTCTTTTTATATTTTCTCCCTTTCTGCAAAATAAGAACAAAGTAAGTCATTATATATTTAATTGGTAATATTTGCTCTAAAAATGATCCAAAAGTATCTCTAAAAATGTACTAAATTGAGTTTATCAGAGTTGCCGATAATCAATGCACAATCTCATGCTACCATCTTTCTTCTTGACTAGTAACACCGGAGCACCCCATGGAGAAGCGCTCGGTCGAATGAACCTCTTTGAGATCAACTCTTCAAGTTGAGACTTCAATTCCTTTAATTCTAAAGGAGACATTCTATAAGGAGCAATAGATATTGATCCTGTACCAGGAACCAACTCTATAGAAACCTCTACCTCTCGGTCAGGAGGTACTGAAGAAACTTCATCCGGAAAAACATCCAGAAATTCATTCACCACTTGTACAGATGACAAATCTAAACCTGTTTCAGTGGATGCAGACAACATAATAATGTAAGCTTCCGCACCTTGGAATAGTAATTGGCTTGCTGAGGTGAAAGAGATAGCTGCTTCAGAATTTGCCTGTGTCAATCCTACGGATTTGGAGGCGAAGCTAATTGTTCCGTCGCCACAGTTGATTGTTACATGATTTGCAGCCATCCAATCCATACCCAGAACGATGTTCATACTCCTCATAGGCAAGCAAATAAATTTTACTACAAAATTCCTGTCCCATATGACAAGTAGGCAATTTTCACATAATGACTGGGTCTGTACACGACCCTTAGCAGCAGTTAAGATAGTTATCGACTCGGATAGCTCAGATAATGCTAATCCAAACCGATCCACACATGCTTGAGCTATAAAACAATGGGTTGCACCGGAATCATATAATATATTGACTGAGTTATTGAAAAGAGATCCCGTACCCCTCAGTAAGTTGTCATTATGTGTGATGGTCTGAGCATCTAAAGTGTTGATTCGCCCCTGCTTAGGAGCATTTGGTGCTCCTTGGAAATTCTTCTTTGTTAGGCACTCATTTGCATAGTTTCCCTCTTCATTGCAGACATAACACCGATTTGGCCTTTGCCAACAATCACCATGATGATGTTTTCCACAGTTGGGACACCTGCGGGCCTTTGGTGAATCAAAGGATTGTACCTGCTTTCCCTTATAATTGTTTCCCTTGAATTGTCTGCTTGGAGTAGAAGATTCAGCCACATTCTTCTTACCCTTCCAATAATCTTTCCTTTCGGCATACATTTTCCTCAGATCCTCCTCAGCAACATATGCTTGTTGCACTAAGGCAGGATAATTAACCAGAGTGTAAGAACTGAGGCCTTGGCACACATCGGCTCGGAGGCCTTCTTTGAACATTTGCATCTTCCACATATCATTTGGGGCATAGCTCCCCAACTCATAGAACTGAGACAGTCTTTCAAACTTCGCAGCATATTCCCCAACTGACAAGTCACCTTGTTTGAGGTTCACAAACTCTGCTTGCTTGCTTAGTTTCTTCACTGTAGGGAAATATTGCTTCAAAAATAATTCCTTGAAGTTGTCCCAAGTGAGGGGAGTTCCTTGGAGTTCCATCATTTGCCGTGCATTACTCCACCAGGTGTGGGCATCTTCATTGAGCACATTGGCCGCACATATTACCTTTTCTTCTTCTCCACATTGCAAGGTTCGAAAAATTTTCTCCATTGCATCTATCCAATAATAAGCCGTCATTGGATCTGGTCCACCCTTGTAAGCCGGGGGCTTCATCTTTTGAAATCGGAAATATGTCTGGTTAGGATCTTCTTGATGAGGTTGAACATTGGGCTGCTGCAGACCCATATGATCATGCTCCATTTGCAACATATCCTGCATCATCTTCTGCTGATTCTCAATCACATTCTACATCCATTCGAGATGTGGATCAGCAGGAGGAGGGACTCCTCTACCTCTTCTGGCCATGATTCTGCGAAATATGCACAAAATATTAAGTTGATCAAGCTCAATGTCTAATAGCATACTAAGAAGAATCACAACTAAAGGAAGTAAAAGACTCTAACATCTAAGTCCAACTAGGTCGAACCGCTCTGATACCAACTGTAACACGTCGGTATATTTATCGAGTAAAAATACCCATGTGTATCATCCCTAAAACATCAGAGATATAAAATTCCTGCATAGATACTGAACACTGCAATATAGTTCTCGCTGAATTACAACAAAACAGTCTTAAATACAAATAAGACCAAAAAGGTTCCCGGACCATAACCTTTAGTAAACTATAGTGCTCAATATCATACAGAAAGCGGAATAAAGTCATAACACTAAGACATAGAGTTGTAGTACATAGACAACAAAAGGAAATATAAACTTAAGCATAAAAGCTAAGTCGTCAGCAGTCGCCCGAGCTCAACCTACTCGTGCCTCTTGAATTTCCGCTGTCCCTGTTTCTCTGTAAAACAACAACATATGAACAGTGAGATACAATCTCAGTGAGTTCTACCGAGACCCCTATCTACACTCTCGGTTCAATTATGAAACCTTTTTATCTCGGAGTTTAATTTATAAACCACGCGTATTTTCAATTCAACACGACACCGACCCCAGACATGGTAATCCTGGTGAATCACATTATAAAACTTTCCTTCTTTCTCGTAGTTTAATTTATAAACCACGCATTTCTACCTAGCACGACACCGGCCCCAGACATGGTAATCCCGATGAACCGCACTACATAACACGACACCCACCCCAGACATGGTAATCCCGATGAACCGCATTATCTAATCTTTAACACAAACCGACCCCAGACATGGTAATCCCGGTGAACCCCTTTACCAATAGTACTTTCTCTAATGGTATACGGGCCTAGGTTTAAGGATCATGACTTCCCCGCCTAGTATGTTAATCACATGGGTCGTCACCCAAACTCGATATAATGTATATATCTTAACTCATCCCTTGAACATTTAGTTCTTTGACATTAAATTGTTAATTGAACATTTAGTTCTACTGACACGCGTATTATGTGTTCGCTCCCGTACACTATTTTACGGTTTTTCGAATAAAACATAACTTTGCAAACCATTATAAAAACCTTTGAAACATATTAAAAATCGTGGCATTATAAGCCTAATATCATTGGAAAGGGGTTAGGAAAGGATTAAAAGAGGATTGGGATCGATCGGAATCGTTTCAGGCACTTTTGGAAAATTTGGACAGAACACTGCGCACTCTTGGGGCGCATGAGGAAATTTGCACTGTGCGCTTGGACGCACGGATCGTGCGCTTGGGGCGCACGGGTCGTGCGTCTTCGACAGCACTTGGATTTTATCCCATTTTCGCGTTTTTCGTCGTTCCGATCACTTTCGGTACCTGTTCCAGTCCAATCCCAACACCAAAACAATACAAAAACACATCCAATAACATCACTAGATCAATCAATCCAATCAAAAACTCAACATATACGAATTTCGTCAAAACGCGATATATTTCAAAATAACGTTTTCGACTCAAAATCTTTCGAAACCAATTCACATAAAATTAATTTCAAAACGGAGTAAACCTAAACGTGAGTAAAACTCACCCTTGACGCGAGAGTCGATACCGAGCCGAAATCACCGAGACTTCAAAATCCCCAATCGAACCCTAGAATCTCCAATTTGCTTCCAACTTCGAATCGAGCTTCAATCTGCTTTCAATCTTCCTTGAGTCCGCTTCTAATCATGATTAACCGATCAAAATCATGATCAAACTCGAAATCACAACTCACAACCCTTAAATTCGAAAATCAACTTGTGAGGGAAAAATGGAAATCACTCACCAAAGTTGTGAAGAAAGGAAGCCCATAGGAGGATGATGATGATGAAAGGTTTGGAGCTTGGGTTGTGGTGAGACCCTTCTTCTTCTTCTCTTCTTTCTTCTTTCTTCTTCTTCTTTTCTTCTTTTCTCTCCTCTGCTTCTCCTCTTCTTCGATTCCTTTCTTTAATTCTTTTCTTTCTTTATTTCAATTAAGTGGTAATATGGTCAAATGACCATATTTCCCTTAATCTCTTATTTCTTCCCCAACACACTCTTATTTTGTTTTATCGGTTTAACGTTCCTGAGACAACCAATTAATTAACTTTAGCACTCGATATTTATTCACTAATCAAGTACTAAAAATAATTCATTCGGGTCTTCCTCCAAATAATTCGATTAATTATTTTGAGGGTGTTACATTTTGTAACATCCTGGGCCCTTTTCTTACTTAGTAGGCTACCCAGCGATGCACTCATGATCTTCTCTACCCCCCATGTAGAGTTTTTGCCTTCCGTGGGAATCGAACCATGTACCCTGAGGCTTAGTTACATGCTCAATGCATTCCTGCTATCGAGAGAGTCATGAGATTCCTTAAAAGGACCGTGAATCTCGGACTACATTATTAGAGATTTCCTGCTGAACTTGAAGGATACAGTAATGCAGATTGGAATACTCTATCAGATGATTCCAAAACAACTAGCGGCTATATATTTAGTATAGCTAGTGGTGTTGTCTCTTGGAAATCTAAGAAACAGACCATATTAGATGAGTCCACTATGGAGTCTGAAATGATAGCGTTGGCAACCGCTAGTGAAGAAGCTAGCTGGTTGAGATGCTTACTAGCAGAGATCCCTTTATGGGAAAAACCGATGCTAGCTGTGTTGATCCACTGCGATAGTACCGCGGCTATTGCAAAAACAGAGAACCGTTATTTCAACGGTAAAAGACGACAAATTCGTCGTAAGCACAGCACTGTGAGAGAATGTCTCTCAAAAGGAGCTGTGAGAGTGGATCATGTACGCACTGATCAGAACTTAGCTGATCCTTTGACGAAAGGATTAGCTAGGGAGAAAGTCCAAAATACATCTCACTACTGCCTTTAGAATCACGAGGCACTCACGATGGTAACCCGACCTAAAAGACTGGAGATCCCAAGAATTAGGTTCATTGGGTAATAACAAGTTGTGAAGTGATACGAGATGAACATGCTATTATAAGTAAAGAAGCATGATTCCTGGAGCGACGTAAGGTTGAGGTAATAGAAACTCTTAATGAGATCTATACTCTATGTGGAGTGGAGTTCCTAGCAACAAGAGTACTCTTGATAGACTCACCTTTGTGAATGTGGAAGTGGGGCCGCTTCCTATGGAATCGTTGGCAGGATTCCTAGAGCGTTCACTAAACTGGGATAGATGTGCAGGGCCATAAAAGCACGGGCTTATAAGAATACACCCATGGAAAAGGTTGTGTGTGGTTTTGATGATTTGAGATAGAGTTCAAGACTACGAGTCACTCTTGTTGAATCTAAATCTTAACCGCTATGCAAAGGTTCAAGTCGTAAGACACCTCTGTTTATGCACAATCTTATGGAAGCATTTGACGCTACTTCTGAAACTCCTTTTTAAATTCAAGTGGGGGATTGTTGAAACTTTGTTAAGTGTGAATTGGAAAAAGTCCCACATTGGGTAGACTAAACACTTCTATAGTGTAAAAAGACTATAAAAGGGAGACTCCTCACTTATTTCTCACACCACTTGACGATAAATCATTCCTCAAGTTTTCTCTCTTCTCCCTAAATTTCTTTCTTCTCTAGAAAGCTTGAAGCATTTCCAAGCTTAGTTTCTAAAGAGTGGTTTTCATAACCAAAATTTCTTTCTTCTCTAGAAAGCTTGAAGCATTTTCAAGCTTAGTTTCTAAAGAGTGGTTTTTCATAACCATATTGAGGGTGTATATCTTAGAGCGAATTTTCACGGTGCAGTGAACTTTCGTAGCAGTTTCGACTGGGCTGTTTTATCCTGGGGACGTCGTGGTTGATAGCCTGCTTGCACCTTGAAGCAGTGTCACGAAACGTCTTAAAGAGAGCGACCTTGTCCGCGACTCATCCCAGTAATCTCTTCGGCTTGTTCTTGAAACCAGTGTTGTTTGGGGAAAGTTCTGGCTAGGAAAGACTTGGTACTTAAGAGTGTCCATTGTGACCCACATCTCTTTCCTGAGAACCTACTCGGATTAACACTTGATATGATATAGAGTTAGATAAAGATAAGATACAATAGATCTATGAAAAGCATTATCATATCACGTGTGTTGATGTGCACCTGATGAGAAATAAGATAACATTTTTTTATAAGTAAAAATATCATTAATTCCAATCTAACTCGAGCATCACCGTGAACACACTCTAACCACCTTCTAGGAAGGGTTGTAGAGGTCACAAAATCATTTGCTACCAAAGCTAGACAAAAAATACACCAAGTCTTAAAGTAGATTCGCCCCAAGGGTGGGAAGAGAGAAAATAAAAAATAAAATAGGGGGAACGAAGGCTGTACACAAAAAACTAGAGGCAAAACTAACAAGATCAAAAAGAGCAAACTAAAAGCTAGAGTGAGAAGACAAGACTTGAGCAAGACAAAAATGCTCGTTAATTAAAACTAAAACAAATCTCAGCAGCTTGGAACACCACCATCCTAGGTAGTAGGTAGCGCCTAACTATCCACCAACTCACGGCTTCAGCACCCCCTAACCAACCAACTGCAGCACTCCCAATCAGCAGGAGAACCGATAGATGGATCCTAAAAAATGGCAAAACTACCGAATTCTTATAAATATATATTAAATTTTATGTTAATGGCAAAATTAATCATGTTTATTGATCTCATTTTTTATATTTTAAAATTTATTTTATAAGAATAAATCAAGAAGTTGTTTTCTTATTTCATAATGCTGGTTTCTAACCTAAAGAGATGATAGGATAAGGCAACATGAATAATTTATCATATCCTATTGCTTGCAGGTTCAACATTGAAGTGATATGTAATATGATAAACTTAATAATTTATTTATCCGGTCTCCTTATACATGTCATGAAACATGCATTTTTGGTGATCGAATTTCCCTTTATTTTTCACTTTTGCGTGAAATTTAAGCCACACACGGCCTTGCTAAAGCATTCAAGTGCTAATGATTAATTAGCCACAACTTATTTACCACATATTCTGAGGTGGAACCTGAGATTTTGGTTCAAAACTTTTAGGGTATTGGAGGGTTTAGGAGGGGAGGGGAGGGGAGGGGGACTTGATTTTTAATTTTAAATTGAGGAAGTTATAAAATGTTTCTAAACAAAAATGAAGTGTTATTCTTTGTATTTTTTAAAATTTTAAATAAAATTTAAAATATAGACTAAGCCCTCCAAACCCCTCCCCTCCAAAACCCTCCCAAATCCCCCTCCCAAACATACCCTTAGTGAATCTAATCAATGATCAACATACACTTGGCAAGGTAAAACAAAATTCAAATATTCGAATATCCTTTTTTTCATATATATGTCTCCCTTAGTTGATTCCAAAGGTACACATGGATATGGATTAAAAGTTTATAAAGATCAAAGGTGCAACCAATCATTGTCTACAATACATACAATGAATCAGCCACAAAATATAAGTCAATCATAATAAGAGTATGGTGAGAACTGAGAACTAATCAACCTTGTGGTTGCAATTGGTCAAAGTTTTAACATTTTTATTACATTTGAATTTTCTAGACGCAGCTTTGTAATGTTCACTGATCAATAGTTTCTGAAGATCCACTCATGATCTAAATTGTTTCTATGACCGGGGCCCCAAAATAAATTTCCTCCGGACCTAATTAAAAGTAAAAAAATGTCTAGTTTTGGTGGATTTAAATATAAGCAAGTTTTAATTAATCTATTTTTATTTAATGTTATTTTTCCACAATTATCCTTAAATTAACTCATTAATATTGTGAGAAGATAGCTATTAATTAATGAGAGTTTAGTAAATCTATTTATTTTTTTCATGAATTCAAGAAAATTAAATGCACAAAATTACTATCTTTAATACGTGTGAAAGTAGTTGTTCTTACTTATAATTACGTCCTGAGAGAGTACTATTAGAATTCTCCCGGAACATGCAGCAATCCTGCTAAGGACTTAAACGGGTCAAAATTTCATAAGGAACTACTCATTTTACTCCATTAAACTCCTATCGATGTGGTCAGGGACGGATCTATGTTATCGAAATCATGGATCTTTCCTCACTAAATGTAAATTTTTATATTATATTTTAGCTATCCCAACACATGTCATTTTAAAGTTATTTGTACATATTAGGAAGACTAATAAATTGTTATTTTAGTTAAAGTATATATCTTTTTTGTCGAATACACTTAACTATTTAGGTTCTGTTAGGCAAGTCAGATCTGCTGGCTTATAGTGGATGAAAAAAATTAGATCTGTTTGGCAAGCAATAGCGAGTAGCATTTTTGGGGTAATTTAATTATAGCATTTTTTGAAACACTATTTTAAATAGCGTTTAAGTTTATAGCTTATAGTCTCTCATCTTTTTAGTCATTCTTACCCTTATTTGCTTAATAATATTCCTCAATGTGGGTTTTACATACTTTTGCACGTTCAGTAAATACCCCCAAAAGTGTATAATATTCCTCTTCACCTGCTTGAACGTTTAGTTCCTTTCTTGATCAAAGTTTTTTTTTTCTTTTTGTAAAACCCATCTCATAAAATATAAATTTAAAACAATAACTTACATTATTAAAATAAATAGTTAGATTAGATTATCATGTAAATAAATAAATTAGATTATCATGAATTTTAAGTAAAAATTAAATTAAAATTTCAAGTAAATATATAAATTAGTCTAATAAAATATAAATTTAAAAAAATTAACCTATAAATATTTTAAAGTTAGTTTAATTATCATGAATTTATAGCAAAATAATTTATAAGTATTTTAACATATTTTATATTCATAAATAAATCTAACTATTAATTAAACATTTACTTTTGTGTCATTTTACATTTATCAACTAGTTCAACCGCTAATTTTATCAAACACTTCATTCGCCATCAGCAAACTTATCTGCTATCAGCTATCCGCTATAAGCTATACGCTATCAGCTAGCTTATCCGCTATCCACCATAAGCTCATTCGTTATTCACTAGTTTATCCGTTATTCGCTATTTTTTACCAAACATAGCCTTGTTATTTCATTTTGCATATTTTTGTCTGTGCAATAAATAGTTAATAGTATTATTGATAATACAAAAGTTATTATTGCATTAAACTTTGAGGCTACTTTTTAGAAGATTTTTATCTTTAGCGTTTACCTTTCTAAGGCGTGATCTCTATTAGGAGTTCTGTTGTGGTAGGCAAAAATTATAAGTTGTGTCCCAAAACTTTATATATACATTTATTTCTTCCACAACTAAACTTTTTTTTTTGGATCCATCAGTGTGTCTCGTTAATGCCACCCTTCTATCCACCAACGAAAGCACTGAACTCGGCTACGGCATGTGATACTAAGCCTATAGCTTAGTAAATTATACTAAACAAACTCAAGTTATTGGATCCACATAATTTCAATGAAATTCAATCTAATAGTTAATAATGAATAAGGGTATTTGTATCACAACCTCTTTTGTTTGTATTAATTACATTAAATAATTTAATTTAATTAGCCATTAAATGAGCCAAATTTTTAGGGACAAATACAATAACAAAACAGTTTTTTTCCCACTAATTTCTCTTCCGCGATTTTCTCTCTCACATTCCTCTTTCCTTTACGTTCATCTTCTTTATTCGTGTACGTTTTTTTTTCTTTCACGTTCTTCTTCTTCATTCTTCATGATCTTTATGTTCCACACTCTTATTCGAACGCCATTACATCACGCAAATTAGGTCTAAAAAACGCACTCATGCAAAGAAATAGGACGCCTTGATTTGTTGCAAAAACGGACACCGTTGATCCACGCCATTGAAGCACGCTCTTCATTTACGCCATTGATGTCTCGTTATGCAGTTGATGAACATGAGACTAATTTCAGTTTTTCACTGTTACTTGCGCGTAAGTCCTTTCTTTTTCACCTGTAATATGTATGTACTCTTAATTAGGTGGTTAGAGCTCACTAACCACCTAAGGAAATATGCTCTATTTATGAAGCCATTGAAGCACGCCTAAGGAAATAGGCTCTATTTAGGAATAACCAAAGTTCTGTAATTAGGTGGTTAGAGCTCACTAACCGAAGTTCTGTAATTCTGCGGCTAGTAGTCAACTAACCGAAGTTATGTAATTATGTGGTTAGATGAAACTAACCAATGTTCTGTAATTATGTGGTTAGTGTTACATTTTATTGCCACATTTTTTAGTAACATGTATAATGACCAATTGCATATTTTGTATGAATAACCAAAGTTCTGTAATTAGCTAGGTGGTTAGAGCCAATTAACCAAAATTGTTTAATTCTATGTCTAGTAGTCAACTAACCGAATTTTCTTACTTTCTTCGATGAAATTCTATGAAAATTTATTGCTATATTATTCTTTTTTTGGGTATTATTCTGTAATTGCATATTTTGTATGAAACTAATTATGTGGGTAGTGTTACATTTTATTGCCACATTTTTTAGTAACATGTATAACGACCAATTGTCTATTTTGTATGAATAACCAAAGTTCTGTAATTAGGTGGTTAGAGATTGATTGGAAACTTAATTGGGTATTAGTGCTTTTGGCACAATTTGTCTGAAATAGTACCTAATCCCCTTATATTAATCCAACATCTACTTTTTTGCCATTTTTAGCGCCAAATCGCCACCCCCTTACCCCCCTCCCCCTCCCCCTACCCCCCCCCCCCCCTCCCCCCTCCCCTACCCCCCCTCCTTCTTCTTTTTTTCATTTTTTTTAATACATAAAAATTTAGAAAAAAATTTTTTACTACAAAATGAGTAAAGTATAATTGAATAGGTGGAAAATGAAAATAAATTTCGTGATAAATTATGTAAAGTTTGTTCGTCAGTAACCTGTTTGGTGAAAAAAATCATAACGAAATGAGTAAAGTACAATTTCTTTGAGGATGTATGATATTTTGATATTATGAAAGAGTTTTATTTTTTATTTTGCATCGTAAGTAATTTTAGAGAACAAAAAACCGAAATCTAATCCAATCGAAACCAAAGTAAACTGTTTTTTTTTTTAAAATTTCCGGAATTACCTCAAAAGAAGATAATTCTGAAAGCCAATTTTTTGAACTTTCCGGAATCACCTCAAAGGAGGTATTTCCGGAAGCCAATTTTGACTTCCGAAAAGACCTCTTTCGAGGTGATTTCGAAAAGTTGCGTGTTTTGAGACACTTCGGTGTTCGAAAAAAAATTAACCGGGCAAATACTCAAAATATCATTTTGTGCCAATTCTTCTTCCTCCTTTCTTATTCTATGTTGTAACACCAATAGTACACAGCCATTTTTTGGTGAATTCACTTAGCCGCATCATTGTTACCCCCCTCCCCCTACCCCCCTCTTCTTCTTTTTTTCATTTTTTTTTGGAAAACATAAAAATTTAGGAAAAAATTTGATCTATAAATATATTAGGTTTGTTCCTCGATAATCGAATAGGTGGAAAATGAAAATAAATTTCGTGATAAATTATGTAAGGTTTGTTCCTCAGTAACCTGTTTGGTGAAAAAAATCATAACGAAATGAGTAAAGTACAATTTATTTGAGGATGAATGATATTTTGATATTATGAAAGAGCTTTATTTTTTCAGGCCCAACGTTAATAAATTAACTTTCGCTAGATTCTTATCATAGCAAGTAGTAGCTCTTTTGCTTAAGGATAATACTTAAAAGTGCGAAGACAAAATGTCACGAACGTTAAATGACAGGCCCGACTGGTGTTGTGTGATTCAAACCCGAGGTTAACAAAGTAACTTTCGTACAATTCGTATCGTACCAAATAGTTGCGTTGTTTTCTTAAGGATAATACTTAAAAGTATGAAGACGAAATGTAGAAACATTAAATGACAAGCCCGACTGGTGTTGTGTGATTCAGGCCCGACGTTAATAAAGTAACTTTCATAAGATTTGTATCGTACCAAAGAGTAGCGTTGTTTTCTTAAGGATAATACTTAGAAGTACGAAGTTGAAATGCATAAACTTTAAATGACAAGCCTGACTGGTGTTGTGTGATTCTGGCCCAACGTTAAAATGATCAAATGTAGAAGCATTAAATGACAAGCCCGACTGGTGTTGTGTGATTCAGGCCCAACGTTAATAAAGTAACTTTCATAAGATTTGTATCGTACCAAAGAGTAGCGTTGTTTTCTTAAGGATAATACTTAGAAGTAGGAAGATGAAATGCATAAACTTTAAATGACAAGCCTGACTGGTGTTGTGTGATTCTGGCCAAATGTTAAAATTTGATCTATAAATATATTAGGTTTGTTCCTCGATAATCGAATAGGTGGAAAATGAAAATAAATTTCGTGATAAATTATGTAAAGTTTGTTCCTCAGTAACCTTTTAGTGAAAAAAAATCATAACGAAATGAGTAAAGTACAATTTCTTTGAGGATGTATGATATTTGATATTATGAAAGAGCTTTATTTTTTATTTTGCATCGCAAGTAATTTTGGAGAACAAAAAACCGAAATCTAATCCTATCGAAACCAAAGTAAACTGATTTTTTTAAAAAATTTCCGGAATTACCTCAAAAGAAGATAATTCCGAAAGCAAATTTTTTGAACTTTCCTTGCGTGTTTTGAGACACTTCGGTGTTCGAAAAAAAATTAACCGGTCAAATACTCAAAATATCATTTTGTGCCAATTCTTCTTCCTCCTTTCTTATTCTATGTTGTAACACCAATAGTACACAGCCATTTTTTTGTGAATTCACTTAGCCGCGTCATTGTTACCACCCCATGCATAGCACGGGGGTATGTCCATGTCCTAGTTTGAATTAAAGAAAGAGAGCTAACAATACATGAAATTGAGTTTAATTGAAGGTCTTTCTTTCCGCTAGAGTTGAGTGTTGATACAAGAGGCTCACAGAGAATGCTTACAAATTAATTAGTTGTAACCGTCATTTGAAACATAAGAATGATTTTAATTATGAGGGAAAAAAATAATGTAGCAATCATACCCAAAAAAAGAATAATATAGCAATAAATTTTCTTACTTTCTTCAGTCAGACAACAGCTAAAAAGGAGAAGTGGAAAAGAAGAAAAGCAAAAGAAAAAGTTTTTTTTTTTTTAAAGCAAAAAGGGTTCTTAATATAAGCAAATTGAAATCTTAAAAAGTAAAAAATGTAACCAATAAAGTGACTTAAACCATTGCACAGTCGAATGGACCTACCACTTAATTTGTCAATGGTTGTGAACTTCACATTAAATAGTGTGCCATGATTATTTGCCTTTTAAATTATCAATTATGAGTAAGATTAATGTTTTGTGCTCGACAAAATCATTTTAAGGCTAGCAAAAATTATAATGGAGGAAAACTACTCTGAAGTGCAAGTTTTGTGTTCATATGAACCTTCCCCAAGTAAACTTGTTAGGTATGAGACTGGGAGCAATAATGACATGTTATTTATATAATCTTTAATCATAGAGATGAGCTTAAAAGAGTGTGAACTATATTAATTTGATAAATACTAATTGTGGAGGAAAAAACATATGTGCTTGCACTTTTATTGCTTCACTAGATGTTCATTATTAGAGTTTCAATTAAATTAAACATAGGTTCATGATTGCTTCTATCACTGTCCTTTTTTAATGTTATAAAAATGTCTAATTTTAGTTCCACCTCTTATTAGCGACTAACAAAATTCTTGGATTCATAACAATAATGAATTACACGCACTCAGCAAATTACAGGGTTACTCAGTCAAGCAAGCCATTGGCTTAGGTAATCCCTTCGACCAGTGTTGTGAGAATCGAACTCGATCGGCCGATTTAACTAGTTGAATCGAGAACCGGGCAAAATGGCTATTGGTTCAACATCAAGTGGACTAGAAATGAAATGCAATTGAAAGCCAATTGAATTGGGTTGAACCATTCAGGATGATTCTTTTGGTTTTTTATTTACTTATTCCTCAAAATGTAATACTTATTATTTTTTATTTATTTATTAGCCATCTGATTCAATCATGGTTGATGAACCAATTGAACTATAACTTGTAGGTCTCGTGAGTAATTCAATCTCTGTTCCGATTTTACAAACATTGTCTTCAACCCTTCTTAGAAGGTGGGTAAGATGTTTACTTGTGATGCATAAAGGGTGTTATTGACTTAGCTAGATACGCTGAATGAAAAATCCGCAAGCAAAACTATATTTACCCACACATGCCCAATAATGTCTAATATTAATGTTAGGCAATCTCTACGCACAAAGAAAGTAGTATTAAAATGTGGTATGTGGGAGCCACTTAAGGAACTCATTATAAGAGCTCAAGTGTTTGAGTAAAATGTGTGTTGCTTAAAAATCCTATGACATGTGGGGTCCACTTAGTGGACTAAAAATGAGTTAGTTAAAGAATACCCCTTTGAAGACGCTCTTACTTCCCCTAAAAAGTCTTCTCATTTTCAATTTGGGTCAAGAACCATTAATTAATTATTACCTGAAAAATGCAAATAGCACTCACTTTAACACTCTTTTACTAACACTCTCTATGATTGAGTGAAATTCACGTATGTCTCATCACATGAGAAATAAGTTCCACTAAATCAGTGAGACTCACGTGAATTTCATTCTATTATAGAGAAAGTGTTGATTGAAGATTGTTAAAGTTAGCAACGCTAGCACTTTTGCTTAAATCCGGTTTGTATAAAACATTTTTTTAGTTTGGACCATTGTTGCCAACACCGAGTATGTCCACTACAGAAATCGAACTCAGGAGCACCGGGTCGACCCTTGTGTCCCAGAGTAGCCTATGTCATTGGGCCAATAGTGTTGGTTTGTAAAATATATAGTCTAATAGTTGTGAATAAAAATTAAATTATAATTATAAATTAAATAAGAAGATTAAAAAATTAAAAGGGAACATTAAACAAATGCATTGAAATTGAACATTCATAGATAATGAAAAGGAAAGGTCCAAAGAATTTTAATAACATAATTTGTATTTAGAAAGAAAATAAGACAACACAATTTAAAAATGAAACATGTGGGTATCATGTAGGGTTGAATGAAAATCAATAAAATAGAAGCACCTATACAAAGTTGAAAGAATATGCTGGGGGTTCTATTGTAAATATGATTGGAGTTCTTGTGAATAAAAATTAAATTATAACTATAAATTAAATAAGAAGATTATAAAATTAAAAAGGAACATTAACAAAGACATTGAAATTGAACATCCATAGATAATAAGAATAAAAAGTCTAAAGAATTTTTATAACATAATCCATATTCATCAAATGTAAATATAAAAACTTAACTCATAATTAGAAGAAAAGAACACAATTAAAAAGTGAAACACGTGAGTATCGTGCATGGTTGGATGAATATCACCAATAAAATAAAAGCAGGTATACAAAGTTGAAAGAAGGAGATAGAGATTCAATTGTAAATGTGGTTGTAGTTCCTGCTCGAGTAAATGTTGTAAGGATAAAAATACTGCAACACAGTTCTCGAATATAAAATAAGGATAAAAATATAAACACCAATTTATCACACTCACGTATTTTGTCACAAATTTATTATTATTTTTCATCAAACAGTTAATGAAGAACAAACTTTGCGTATTTGACAGCTAATTTTTTTTATAAAACATAAAATATACCAAAACACACTGCTTAGCATTTCACTTTACGTATTTTGTCATGAAATTAATTTTTTCACTTAACCGGTTATTGAGGAATAAACTTTGCATGATTTAATTTTTTTCTAAACGCTAAAGTACCCACAAAACACACTCTTTAGCATCGTACTTTATGTATTTTGTCACCAAATTATATTTCTTTTCACCAAACTCGTTATTGAAGAACAAACTTTGCTTATTTGAACCGTTAAATTTTTTTGAGTCGTAAAGTACACCAAAACACATTGCTTAGCATCTCACTTTACGTATTTTGTCATAAAATTATATCTTTTTTTGTCATCTAACTGGTTTTTGAAGAACGGACTTCTCATATTTGATCATCTAAAGTACCCTAAAACACACTGTTTAGCATCACAGTTTACGTATTTTATTAGGAAATCATTATTTTTTTTCTTCACCAAAGCAATTATTGAGGAATGACCTACGCGTATTTAAACAGTTAATTTTTTTCTAAACCTTAAAATACCTCAAAGCACACACCTTAAAATATGAAAAAGAAAAAAACAAAAAAAAAGAAAAAAGAGCTCAAGTGTGCGAGAAGTACCAACTATAGGATAATTGCAAGAGGCTACTCCCATTTGATATAAGATTATGATATTCTTTCCACAAAGACATGTGAATGCAAATATAATAAATTTGTATATTAATTGGGATATTTTTTGTCCAAAATTGAAGCCCTTTTGTTGGTAAAAAAAGTTGAGGCATGTTACTTCGAATCCAGCCTTGGGCATGTAGCAGTATTAAATTTCTTGAGAGAAAACTTTGCCGCACAATGTGGTCCTACCCGGCTCGAGGGATTAGTCTTTGCAGTTGCGTGCAGAGAATACCCGATTTATACCCAAAAGAGTTAATTAAGGCCTTATGGGCCTAAGGCAAATATCTAAGAGCTTTTAACTTTTCAACCCCCCACACACTTGGACTCCTTACCCTCACCAAAATACAAACTTCTCATTTTATCTCTTAACTTTACAAATATTTCATATTGTATTTGTACCACACCTTCTAGATTTATGTATTATAGACACCTTCCAGATTTATGTATTATAGATAATTCCAGAATGATGTTTTACAAAATGAATTCCGGATTTATTATTTTTGCATAATTCTGAAATTATCTTTAAAAATGTATTCCAGATTTATGTGTGTAATACATAAGTCCGGAATAAAATTTCAAATTTAGTTATACTTTTAATAGCGCTTGTTTGAGTAAGCACTATTAAAGAGTAGATTCGTGGTGGTGTAATCTTTAATATATTCAAATAAGCGTTATTAAAAGTATAAGTAAAATTAAAATTTGATTCTAGTTTATTATGTATTGCAAACATAATTTCGGAATATATTTTTAATTCCGGATTTATCTCTAAAAACATAAATCCGAAATTAAAAAATATATTCCGAAATCATATTTAATAGATAAATTTGGAAAAGTGGTGAATTTTGGTAAGAGTAAAACGGTATAAAATTAAAATGAGGGGATATATATATATATATATATATATATATGTTGCTAAATAGCACTTTTGGTCCTTTATCTTTGCTCTAGGTTTCATTTTGGTCCCTGCCGTCAATTGAAGCTAACGGACGCTACGCTGGCAGTTAACTGCTGACGTGGCGTCTTAAGTGTTAAGGCTTACTTAGAATTCATTACATGATGTAGCAAATAGGGGACCAAATTGAAACTTAAAAAAAGAACATGGAGGACAAAATTGAAAAAAAAAATCAAAACAGAAAAATAAAATTAACCAAAACAAAATCAGAAAATCTGGGTTTCTTCTTCCCAATATTAGGGTTCTTCTTTGTTCTTCTTCCTAAATCCCCATCATCTTCACAAGCTCATCCCCATCACGTTCTTATCCCAAGTAGGTAACTCAGTTGGCGAGCTAAGGGATATCGAATGAGTGCACCAAAAGAGTGCAAGAAGGAGGTCCCGGGTTCAAACCCCGGAAACTAACATTCCCCCACCCCCACTAACATTGCTTATCAAAGAAAAAACGTTCTTATCCCTCAGCACCATTTTAGCTTCTGCATTGTGGAATCTTTTCAGCCCCAGTCTGTCGTAAACTTCCTCTTCTTCAATCTAGACGAATCTTCTTGTTTCAATTTCATGGTATTAAATTAGGGATTTGTTGTTATTTCATTTAGATTTCAATTTGTTTTTAAAAACTATATTTATTCTGGAATCAAAATCGAAATCCTGTTGAAGATGGATGATTAATTCAAGTCAACTAGAGCATTGAAGAATTGAAGTCCACATGGCTGCTGAGTCAGCTCATTTACTTACTTTACTGTTAAAGAATTGTTTCTGTTTTTTTAATTGTAATTAGCTTTGTCTATGTGGCATCTCATTGCACTAAACAATGAGTGTAAGCCCTCTATTATCTGGTTGTATAAATACTCAATATTCAGTTAATCAATACAACCGTTTCATTCATTTCCTCTCCAATTCGGTTACGATCATTTTCACTCCAAAGTGTGTGTGTGTGTGTGTGTGTGTGCAACTCTCTGTAACTCAGTGTGTGAGCGCGGAAATAGTGGAGCAACTGCTCCAACAAATTGGCATCTATAGCGAGGTTGAAGACGATCCAACGGTGACTGTGCGACGGTGATGGCTAATAACAGTGGGAGCAGCGGCCAATTTCCAGGTGAAACTACCACTCTTTGATGGGAAGAACTACGATAGATGGATCATCCAGATGAAGGTTTTATTTCGCTATCAAGAAGTTTTAGAAGTGATTCGGAACGGCTTCGTTGCCGCCGGTGGCGAAGCACTTCGTGAACAACAGAAGAAGGACAGCAAAGCATTATTTCTGATTCACCGGTGTGTAGACGCTGAAGTGTTCAAGAAGATCGCAGAATATGAGACGGCAAAGGGAGCGTGGGATGCTCTCGCAACTACCTACGCCGGTGATGCGAGCTTGAAGAAAGTAAGGTTGCAGATGTTGCGTAGACAGTACGAGAATCTCAAGATGGAAAAGAATGATTCAATTGCGGAGTATCTTGGCAAATTGACGCTGATAACCAACCAAATGCGCAACAATGGCGAGACGATCACTGATCAATCGAAGATTGAGAAGGTACTGAGAACTCTAACTCCTAGATCCGATCACGTTGTAGTAGCAATTGAACAATAAAAAAACCTAGAAACTATGAAGCTTGAGGAATTACAAGGTTCACTTGAAGTAAATGAAATTAGGTTTAAAGGAAAGAATAAGTGAAAAAGAAAAGGAAAGAGCCACTGAGGAAGCATTGCAAGCTAAATTCAAGAAGAACAGTAGTAATTTGACAAGGAAATTGGAAGGAAAAGAACCCTAGGGTAGACAACTCTGATGATAGTGATAAGGGTGAATCTAGTAAAGGTGAAGGTGAGAATAATAAGAAAGGAAAGAAGAAGCCTAATAAGAAACACATTCAGTGCTATAACTGCCAAAGGTGGGGGCACTTTGCTAATGAGTGTGTTAATGAGAGAGTTCCTAGGAAGAAGACGGAAGCTGAAGCACAATATGCAGATTGTGATGACTGACACTGATACTGTGATTCTGATGGCTATCACTGATGCAGAAGGGAATGTGTTTGAGTCCTGGTACTTTGATACAGGCTGCTCAAACCACATGACAGCAAATAAGGCTAATGACATTACTCTTCTCGCTCTTCCTCTCCCTCGCTTTCTCCACTCTTCTGCCTTTCTCCTCCAACCCACCACCGATTACCAACGCTCGGCATGTGCATCATAATTTGAGGTACTTCAATGTCCATCCACACAGTCCTTTCATCTAGTTTATAGTGTCAAGAAGAATATCAAGTTTGCAGATTGTAGATCTATTAGGGAAGAGGGCATTGGTAGGGTCAAAATCAAGAGAAGCAATGGGAAGAGAACTGTTTTAAGTGATGTTCTGTATGTGCCAGGTCTGAAGAGTAATCTGTTAAGCCTAGGACAGTTACCAGAGAAGGGCTACTCAGCCAAGATGGAAAATGGTTATCTTGAACTATTGAACACCAGCAACAGAGTAGTGCCAAAGGCACCTCAGTCCAAGAACAGAACCTTCAAAGTTGTAGGTGGTGCTCTAGGATACAAGTGTATGAAGGCCTCAACAGATGAAGAAAGTTGGATGTGGCATAAGAGGTATGCACATCTCAAATTTAGAAGTTTGAAGCAGCTTGAAAGTAAGAAGATGGTGAAGGGACTTCCTGCCATAGCAGAACCTGATGAATTATTCAGTGAATGATGTGAATCAAAGCAGCCAAGACAACCATTCAAATCACATGTTCCAACTAGATCCACAATGAAATTGGAGGTAATCCATTCAGATGTTTGTGGTCCATTTGGATCAAAAACCTAGAAGGAAATATATACTTTGTTACATTTATAGATGACTTCACTAGGATGATGTGGACCTATCTACTTAAGAGAAAGGGTGATGTGTTTGAAACTTTTAAAGAATTTAAAAAGTTGATTGAAAATCAGTGTGATAGTAGAATCAAGTGTCTTAGAACTGATGGAGGGGGTGAATATACCTCTCTAGAGTTCTAGAAATTCTGCAAGGATGAAGGTATAGTACATGAGGTAATTGCACCATACACTCCTCGGCATAATGGTGCTGCTGAAAGGAGAAATACAACAGTTCTTAACATGGTGAGAAGCATGTTGAAAGAGAAGGGAATTCCTCACTACTTTTGGGGAGAAGCGGCTGCTACTAGCACCTATTTGTTGAAAAGAAGTCTCACTAAGAGACTAAATGAAATCACACCATTTGAGAAATCGTGGAAGAAGAAGCCTGATGTGAGACACCTGGGGACCTTTGGCTCATTGTGCTACAGACACATCCCAGAACAGATGAGGAGAAAGCTTGATGATAGAGCTCAGCCACTGATCCTAATAGGCTACCACGTAACTGGAGCCTACAAACTATATGATCCAGTGAAACAGAAGGTGATTGTGAGTAGAGATGTGATATTTGAAGAGTAGAAAGGGTGGGACTGGAGTAGTGTGAGCCATGAGAACACTGATTCAAATGTTTCCACTGATAATGCAGTAACATTGGAGCTGCATAATGACCAAACTGATGAACCTACAACAGCTGAAGGAATGCAGGTCAGAAGGTCATTAAGAAACAAACAACCACCTCAACAATTACAGGATTTTGAAGTCTTTCCTGATACTGTCATTGACACAAATGGTGACTTAATGATGAATGCTCTCATAGCTGAAATAGAGCCAGTGACATTGGAAGATTCCCTAACCAATAAGAACTGGAAAGCAGCTATGGAGGAGGAATTGAGGTCTGTTGAGAAGAACAAAACCTGGGATCTAGTCACACTACCAGAGAAGAATAGACCAATTGAGGTGAAATGGGTCTACAAGACTAAAATCAAACCTAATGGTGAGGTGTCCAAGTATAAGGCTAGGCTTGTAGCCAAGGGTTTCCTACAAAAACTTGGCCTGAACTTCAATGAAGTATTTGCACCAGTTGCAAGAATGGAAACCATTAGGTTGGTAGTTGGTTTGGCTAGTTTGACTGGGCCATTAGAAGAAGAGGTTTATGTGAGTCAACCACCTGGTTTTGAGCTGAAAAATCAAGAAGAAAAGGTATATAAGTTGCATAAGGCACTGTATGGCTTGAAACATGCGCCAAGGGCTTGGAACAAGCGCATAGACAGTTTCTTGCTGCAACTTAAATTTGAGAAGTGTGCATCAGAACATGGAGTATATGTTAAGGGTAATGATGGCAGCAATCATCTCATAGTATGCTTATATGCAGATGATATGCTTGTCACTAGTAACAATGCCACTGAAATTGAAAAGTTCAAGAATGAGATGATGAATGAGTTTGAGATGAGTGATCTAGGTCCTTTGACTTATTTCCTTGGGATCGAGTTTTAAATACTAACAGTGGGATATTTCTTCATCAGAAGAAGTATGCTACTGACATCTTGAAAAGGTTCAAGATGACTGGATGCAACTCAGCCATTGTTCCAGCAGAGGTTGGATTGAAACTGAATAATGATGAGAAAGAAGCACTGGTAGATGGAACACTCTACAAGCAAATAGTGGCTCACTGATGTATCTTGTAAACACCAGACCTGGTCTTGCTTACAATGTTGGTTTAATTAGTAGACATATGGAGAAACCCCGGACATCTCACATGGCTGCTGCTAAGAGGGTGCTGAGGTATGTGAAGGGCACAGTTGATCTGGGCATTCTGCTTGCTAGCAAGAGCAGTACTGATGTTGTGGTATACGGGTATACAGACTCTGATTGGAGTGGTGATTTGGTTGATAGGAAGAGTACAAGTGGATACCTATTCATGTTAGGGAATGCACCAATTTCATGGTGCTCAAATAAGCAAAACATTGTTGTTTTATCCTCCTGTGAGGCTGAATATATTGCAGCTGCACAAGGAGTTTGCCAAGCTCAATGACTTGGAAAACTGTTGACAGAATTGAAGTTGCACAATAACTCTGTTATGAGGCTGTACATAGACAACAAATCAGCAATTGATTTGGCCAAACATCCTGTCTCACATGGTCGTAGTAAACACATTGAGACTAAGTACCATTTTTTGAGGGAACAAGTTACAAATGAGAAACTGGACTTGATGCATTGCAGAATTGAGAACCAGCTTGCAGACTTACTGACTAAACCTCTTGCGGCAAAGAGGTTTGATGAGCTGAGGAAGAAGACAGGGATGAAGGTTCTTGGTGACCTGAATTAGGGAGGTGCGTTGAAGATGGATGATTAATTCAAGTCAACTAGAGCACTGAAGAATTGAAGTCCACATGGCTGCTGAGTCAGCTCATTTACTTACTTTACTGTTAAAGAATTGTTTCTGTTTTTTTAATTGTAATTAGCTTTGTCTATGTGGGATCTCGTTGCACTAAACAATGAGTGTGAGCCCTATATTATCTGGTTGTATAAATACTCAGTATTCAGTTAATCAATACAACTGTTTCATTCATTTCCTCTCAAATTCGGTTATGATCATTTTCACTCCAAAGTGTATGTGTGTGTGTGTGTGTGCAACTCTCTGTAACCCTGTGTGTGAGCGCAGAGACAGTGGAGCAACTGCTCCAACAAATCCAACCCTAAAAACCCAAAACGAAATTGATTAGAAACGAAAGAAGAAACGAAGAAGATGAAAAATAAGACGATGAGAAACGAAAGAAGAAGATACGTTTTCCAGATTCACGTGGAACACAATGAGAAACGAAAGAAGAAACAAAAGAAGAAACGGAGAAGAACGAAAGAAGAAGAAACGAAATTGCTCGTTTTGTAGTTTTACAGATTCACTTCGTTCATTTATATGATTTTGTTACTTTTTTTATGATTTTGTTCCTTTCCAGATTCACATTTGAGTTTCGTTCCTTTTTTTGGGTAAACCTGGGTATCCACCGCACGGACAGTAGTGACTAATCCCTCGCTCATTGTAGGTGCCTCGAGGGGCAGGACAGCTGGCCCAGAGTTTTAACGCTGTTCCGTACCCAAGGCGGGGATCGAACTCCCGACCCTTGGTTAAGGGAGGTTCAGCCCCAACCGCTGAACCCCACGCTCTGAGTTAGTTCCTTTTTTTTTGGTTTTACCCAGGGTATCCACCGCCGACAGCAGTGACTAATCCCCTCACTGAATTTTAGGTGCCTCGAGGGGCAGGACAGCTGGCCCAGAGTTTTAACGCTGCTCCGTACCCAAGGTGGGGATCGAACCCCCGACCCTTGTTTAAGGGAGGATCAGCCCCAACCGCTGAACCTCACGCTCTAGGTTTCTAGGTTAGTTCCTTTGATATTGAAGAATATGATTGCCATTTTGTTTTTCAGTTTTTGTTTGTTTCATTTTAATTTTTTGTTAATTTCTGTTTTGGATTAAATAAAGCAATTATTTGCCACGTCATTAAATGAATGACACATCAACCTTGACACTTAAGACACCACGTCAGTATTTAACTGCCAGTGTGACGTTTGTTAACTTATTGAATGGAAAATACCATTGAGGGACCAAAATAAAACAGAAATGGAAGATGGAGGACCAAAACGAGACAAAAAAAAGATAAAAGACCAAAATGCTATTTAGCATATATATATGGTACAACTATGTCCCCCACTGTTGGTTGCCTCGACAATTTCAGCGACATGGAGACGTAGCCTTTCAAGTTCGAACTCGAGTGTCATCAGAGGTAGTGTATGTACGTGGTGTTTATTTGTCATTACATTAAGTAATATAAGTAAAGAAAAATATATATGTACGACCGTGGAGGTAGAAAAATTAAAAGCCTATGTCCTTTTTTTATAAGCAATAAAAGCCATGTCTTTTTTTTTATCAGTATTAAAAGCCATGTCTAAGTTGCCTAAAGATTAATAGTGGGGTCAAAGTTGACACCTGCTAAATTAACATTAATAGTGGAGCCCGTATCCATGGATCTCCTAGATCCTAGACTGCTCCGGCTAGGCTCATCTATTCTCATAGAGTGACCTCTAGCCATTCTTATCCTAATGGAACCATCATCTTCTAAGATGAATTGCCTAGGTTTCCTTGATTCTATCTTAGGCATGTCTACTATTTCTTTTAATATCCATTCCTCTGGTAATTTAGCTATTATATCCTTTGTGGATAGCTTCTTGGGTGTTGTAATGTTGGGAGAGCTCCTGAGAGCTTTAAAGTTATAATTAATGGTAGATATCTTGTACTTTACCCTATAACATATATCTATATTGGCTGTACCATCATCAAAGAGGTCATCTAAACACTGTATGTTTATTACTAATCCCAAGAGATAGTAGAATTAAAAGATTCCCAGAATCAAAAATAGCTGTCTTAGAATCAAATCTAAGTGACGGTCCTGTTTACTTAAACTGTTATCCCAATTATTCAATGAATTTAGGTAATAGTGCAACCAAAAAAGCGACATGGAGACGTAGCCTTTCAAGTTCGAACTCTAGTGCCATCAGAGGTAGTGTATGTGCGTGGTGTTTATTTGTCATTTCATATCGGTACAGAAAAATATATATGTACAACCGTGGAGATAGAAAAATTAAAAGCCTATGTCCTTTTTTTATAAGCATTAAAAGCCATGTCTTTTTTTTATCAGTATTAAAAGCCATGTCTAAGTTGCCTAAAGACAGCCACACGACCCAGCCCTGACCGAATCCCAAAGTAGCTTTTGATAAAATAAAAAAAGGTTGCATAGTAAGCTTACTGATTTTTGGCTTATCATATAGTTTAGAGGAGTATATTCCTCCTTCTCTTACGTCAAAAGGCAAAAACCTAAATCTGGTTAACAGTGAGTACAAGCTAAAGGAATGTGTGTTCTTTTGAATTAATTTCTATATCATCTTTTAATTTTTTTTTTACTATATACACAATTGCACAGTTGCACGCACCTTATCTTATCCCGTTATACTTTTGCCAGCAGCTTTCTTTCCCTTTCCCATTTATCAATAATTATTTTCTACAATGTTTTGAAAATCAAATCGGATATTGAACCAATGAGACACCCGAATCATAGTTCAACCGTTTTAAATTGCTCGAAGTCGGATGAAACTGCGGCCAAACCGCTCAAATAGCTAAACTGGAGACCGTGTCGAGTCATAGTTTAACCGACTAAACCGTTCGGTGGATATGGTTTTTAAAATACTGATTTCCTCTGATATCAATTTTTTCAATTGTAACTGATTTAAGAAAAACACAAATAAATGAAAATGTTTCCTTATTAAAAATTAAATATTTTTCAAAAACATGAATAAATGGCATTAGATAAAAAACTGAGTTCAATTCTGTCTAACCAGGAATGTATTTAATAAGAATCCTGCCAGGAGAAATGAGTATCCTTAGTTGGAACTGCTGGGGCCTGAGCAACCCACACGCAGTTCCGTTGCTCTGTGACCTTGTCCGGATGTACCAACCGGATGTGGTTTTTTTGTCTGAAACTTTGATACAAGCAACTAGAATCGAAGCTATTCGAGTTCGTTTGGGGTATGATTCATCTTTTGCTGTTAGTAGTATGGGTCGGAGTGGTGGTTTGGCGGTGTTTTGGAAGCAGGCGTTTGGCTGTCACATTATCAATTATTCCCAGAACTTTATCAACTTGAGAGTTTGTCAGCAGGATAAACCAAACTGGCGTCTTACTTGCTTCTATGGATTCCCTGAAAGTGGCAGGAGAAGGGATTCGTGGAATTTACTTCGTTCATTGGCTATGGATAATTCACTTCCCTGGTGTATTATTGGTGACTTCAATGATCTCCTTTCTAATCATGACAAGCGTGGTAGAGTTGAGCATCCTCTTTGGAAGATACGGGGATTTAGGGAGGTTGTGACTGATAGTAATCTCATTGATATTCCTATTGAAGGATATCAATTCACTTGGTGCAAGGGTAGGGGCACCGATGATTTCAAGGAGGAACGTCTTGATAGAGCCATGGCGACTCAGCTTTGGAAGGACACCTTCCCTAATCATCGTTTGTGTAATAGTGTTGTTGACAGATCGGACCATACTCCTATTGTGCTTCACCTTTATGACCACGGCCGTAGAAGGAGAGGTAGATCGTTCAAGTTCGAAAACGCTTGGTTGGAAGAAGACAATCTTGAGAGTGTTGTGGAGAAAGGCTAGTCACTTGGAGAAGGCTTAGATGTGTTGAATAGATTAAATGCTTGCATTGAGGAGATGAATGTTTGGGGTCGCTCTCTCCGTATGAGATATCGGGTGGTTATTTATCGCTGTCGCAAAGAGATGGAAGAATTACGTGAGGATACTTCTCATGAAGCTTGTGCTCGCTACTTAGAGGTTCAAGCAAAACTACGCCGCTTATTATCCCAAGAAGAATCCTTTTGGAGGCAACGGGCAAAGGTTTTATGGCTCAAGGAAGGGGATTGTAACTCCCGTTTCATGCAGCTGCGTCTACAAGAAAGCGCCGGAACGAAATCAAGAAACTTCAGCGTGATGATGGCAGTGAGGCAACTACCCAATCCGAGCTGCAGGACACAGCCCGTGACTATTTTACAAATTTATTTCAGCAAGCAAATGCTAATCACAATCCGGTTATCGAGGCAATCCCAGCGATGATATCCGATGCAGATAATGAGTCACTATTGAGGCCCTTTGTGATGGAGGAGTTTTCTCATGCCTTGTCCGAAATGCACAAGGACAAGGCCCCTGGCCCTGATGGTTTGAATCCCGGTTTCTACAAGCGTTTTTGGCATTTATGTGGTGATGAGGTGTTCCACGCAAGTCAGAGTTGGCTCCAACAAGGGTATTGTTTTGATCCCAAAAACGCATAATCCAGCTTCTATGAGAGACCTGCGCCCAATTTCCCTATGTAATGTTGTTTACAAAATTCTTTCAAAAGTTCTTGCTAATAGATTGAAGCCTCTACTCTCCAAATGTATTTCCCTATAACAATCCGCTTTTATTGAAAACCGTTCTATTTTGGATAACCCAATGGTTGCTATTGAAACTATCCATCACGTGAAATGTAAAGCGGGGGAAAAGAGAGGGAAGTTGCCTTTAAGATAGACATTAGCAAAGCCTATGATAGAGTGAGCTGGGATTATTTAAGGGCTGTTTTACTTAAATTTGGTTTTCATGACAATTGGGTGAGATGGATGATGTTGTGTTTGGAAACAGTTGACTACCAAATTATTGTAAATGATGAGAGTGTTGGTCCTATCAAGCCTGGCAGGGGTCTTAGACAAGGAGACCCTCTTTCTCCCTACTTGTTCATCCTGGGTGCGGAGGGGCTGACTAGGCTCATTAAAAAAGCTGAAGGGAGAGGGGAATTACATGGTATCAAAGTGTGTAGGGGCGCCCCAGTCCTTACACACCTCTTATTTGCTGACGACTGTTTCTTATTTTTTAGGGCCACTGAGAAGGAGTCTCGAACCATGAGAGATATTCTTTACACCTACGAGCTAGCAACAGGGCAAGCTATTAATATCCAGAAGTCTGAAATCTACTTCAGTAAAAACACCTCTTCAGATATGAGATAGCTGGTGTCCACTACTCTTGGTGCAACAGAATGGTTGGGAACAGGGAAATATTTGGGCCTGCCCTCTATGGTAGGTAGAAAAAAGAAGGCCATCTTTAATTATCTTCGGGATAGAGTTTGGAATAAAATTCAAGGGTGGGCCGGCAAGCACCTCTCAAAAGCCGGCAGGGAAGTTTTGGTCAAATCAGTGGCTCAATCCATTCCAACCTATTGTATGAGCACATTTCTCATCCCTACTTCTCTTGGGGAGGAAATGGAGCGAATGATCAACTCTTTTTGGTGGGGCTCGAATAGAAGTCAAGGAAGGGGCATTAATTGGATAAGTTGGGACAAACTAGCAATGTGGAAGGAGCATGGAGGTATGGCCTTTCGCCATTTTCATATCTTCAATTTGGTAATGCTAGGGAAGCAAGGTTGGAAGATTCTTACCAACCATGATGCTATAATAACCCGAGTTTTCAAAGCTAAATACTTCCCAAGAGGGGATTTTTTGGGGGCTTCTCTAGGTCACAACCCAAGTTTTGTTTGGCGTAGCATCCACGCTTCACGGGTAGTTGTCAAGGAAGGTTTGAGATGGAGAGTTGGTGATGGCTCGAATATCCGAATTTGGAGGACCCGTGACTTCGCAATCCAAGGAATGCGTATGTTACATCTCCTAGGCTAGTGGATACTAATTTGTGTTTTGTCTCTCAGTTATTGGATCCTTCCACAAATGATTGGAACTTAGCTCTCATCAACGATATTTTTAATAATTTTGATGCAAAGGAAATTACAAACATGCCTCGGTCAGTTGCTCTTGAGGAAGATCGCATGATTTGGAGGTTTAGCCGGACTGGTGAATACTCGGTCAAGTCGGCATATTATCATGCTATGGACAGCCTTGTGGATTATTCTCATCTTCGGGTTGAAGGAAGTTGGAGTAGAATCTGGTCGCTAAAGGTTCCAAACAAGCTCAAAATTTTCATTTGGCGTATTGCGCGTGGCTGCTTACCTACGCGTTCTAACCTTCAACGAAGGCGAGTTCCGTGTCCAGATATTTGTCCCATGTGTAGCGAGTACCCTGAGAATGAATGGCACCTGTTTTTTGGGTGCACGGAGGCTCAAGATGTGTGGAGGGAAGCTGGCTTGTGGGATTTGATTGAGGATGATTTTATGGTGGCTGAAAGTGCAGCAGAATTGGTCTTCTCTCTGCTGGACAGACTTGAATCAGGAGCCAAAATCGATTTTGCTGTTATACTTTGGTGTTTGTGGCGTCGTCGCAATGATCTGGTTTGGAATGGGGTGAATAAACCAATCGGTACAGCAGTCTTTCAGGCTCGGCAGTGGCTTGGTGATTGGCTGCATCAGCGTAACAGTACCCGCCACCAACACAGCAGTGCCGAACAGCAGCTACAGTGGCAGAAACCGAACTCTGGGCGACTCAAATGCAATGTAGATGGAGCTTGGTTTGAGGATGCAAATCGTTGTGGCCTTGGCATGTGTATTAGAGATGATTCGGGTTCCTTTCTAGCCGCCAAAACTGTTTGGGTAGATGGCTTTTTATCACCTCCGGAGATTGAGGCTCTTGGATTATTGGAGGCTTTACGGTGGATATCTCAGCAGGGATTTCCTCACGTCGATATTGAGCTAGATTGCAAGCATGTTGTTGACGCAGTCAAGGGAAGACCCAACTATTTGACGGAGCTTGGTGTGATTATATCTTCATGTCGGAACTTTTTTACTTCTTTAAACAACTGTACTCTCAGTTTTATTAGGCGACAAGCCAACTGTGTTGCTCACAGTCTAGCTAGGGCGGCTCAATCTTTTGCTAGTCACCATGTTCATTTTTCTATTCCTCACTGTATTGCAACTCTTATAATTTATGAAATGGCTTGAGTTGGTTTGCTTAAAAAAATGTATAAATGGAAAATAAGTACTAAATTTAACAAGAGAAATTAAAGTTATACTTCTAACTATGCCTATCAAAAAAACAAGAGAAATTAAAGTTATACTTTAGTCTCAATAGACTAGGTCTTCCGTTTTACCGTTTTCGATTACTCTTTTTTCCGCCAAGTGTTTTGGTTTTCCTATGTACACAATATTCTTTTTTCTCTTTTTTTAATGAAAGTAGAGGGGAATACTCTTTTTTCTTTTAAATGATTTTTTCCTAAGGAGAGTTTGCATCAAAAAGTTTTAACGAGACTCATTTCATTCTTTGTAAAAAAAGAGAAATTAAAGCAATAAAAAGAAACAAAAGGATAATACTTGCACTTGCATTTTTTTTGAATTACGTGCATTTTAATCTTTATTGAAAAGAATTATTTAAGGGAAACCCAGGGGAGGCAACTATCTGCAAAATTGAAATGTTAGAATAAGGTTAATAAAAGACGATTTTATAATGGCAAGTAGCAAATTATTTGCTTGAAAAATCTGTCCTTAAAATTGTCGTTAGTTACTGAGAATCAGCCCAATTGGTCATAATGCTTCTATGCATGAGTCCCCTTCATAACCTATAGCTAAACCTACCAATCGTATATTACTTTATTAAGACGTATATGGTCCCATTCCTTAGCATGATGCGACATTCTAAATATTAAATATGTGTGACTCGCTGTTCTATATATATTATTATTAACATCATATTTGTTTTTTTGCATAAAAAAGAACATTAATTTTGCTTTTGCTTTTTCAACATACGTACATGTTACTATTATTATGTTCGAAATTCAAAGTATGCATCGTACTTTTTTTTAATTAAAAATCTAAGCTTTACAAATATTAAAACATAAACGATAACCCTCACATCTACATCTACATCAACACACGTTATTAAACTAGTACTCATATGAATTATTATTTTTTGTTGACATATTTGGTATATATTTTTTAAGAATTTAATTTATATACATTTGGGAATTCAATTAGAATTTCCAAATAATATTTAATATTAGTAGTGGTGAAAAATTCAAGAAACACTTTTGAGAGATAAAGAGGTGGTGTAGAAGAATTAAGAAGTGAGGCTCTTTGGAAATGTGAGACAATTAATGTCCACAATGCTATACATGAATGGAAGTTATGCTCTCTCCTATAAATAGAGAGATTTGTGAAGAGTGAGGCATCCCCATACCCATTTGGAGGAGGTGAAGTATTCCTCCTTTGGTGATTATGTAGATTTGAAGAATCTCCAACTATGTCCTAGTGAGAGAAGAGTGTTGGTGATAATCACTTGTGTGAGATGAGAGCGTTATCATTCATTGTAACTCTTAGAATGAGAAGAGTATTGTAGGGTGATACACATATTGGGGTTGGGTTACAAATTATTGTAATCATATTTGAGAAGATAATGAATTGTGTTGATGTGTTTCCGTGGACGTAGGCAAGATCCTTGTGTTGATGAATTGTAGGGTGAACCACGTAAATTATTTGTGTTCTTATTTCCTTTATTAATTGCGGTGTGTTTATCCATATTCTCTCAAAGATCCTTGAGCGTGTGGGTTAGTTAATCCGTTGACGTGTGCAGTTTTCCCGACATATACATAGTCGGTGTGTAAGAGATCTTTTACATTGTCAACTAATTACAAAATAACACATCGTAGAAATTATTTCATTTCTGCCAAACTTCATTACAATTTAATACTATTAACCAACTTGATTTCTGCTAAATTAGGAATACATGTCGGCATTCTTTTGTTTGAAAAATAATAACACACCAGGTTTTTTGGGACTTTGTGAAGCAAATGGCTTTCAAACCTATAAGCAGAGACAGACCCTTCCACGGTGGCTTGGAATAATGGTTTAGGGGCAAAATTTCCTCTTAAATACTATACGATTCAAATGTATAACAATATTCGTCTTTGGTATGGCAGTAATAAGGATATTTTTAGTATTTGAGCGAGTTTTATATTTTATATTTTATATTTCATTGAGGAATGCAAAAGCAAACACACAAGGGGATCGATCCTCTAGCCTCAAAGTTTAGGAGAGGTGAACAATTAACCACTACAACACTTTAATTATTATCATTGTCTTAAGGTTTTGGGTGGCCTCTTTTAGTCTGTTGTTGGTAACAATAATTAATATCCTTCAAGTGTTGTAGTGGTTAATTGTTCACCTCTCCTAAACTTTGAGGTTAGATGATCGATGAGTATATGAGCCACGTCTCATATATATCATTTATTTAGTTTATTCCTAATCAATGTGGGATTATACGGCTCACTTGAATTCTCAACACGTAGGATTGTTGAGAAATTCACTAAAATTAAGTTCATCCCATTTGATTCACTAAGGGCCCGTTTGGGGTGTTTGTGTTTTTTTGGTTTTTAGTTTTGAAAGTCAATTTCAAAACCATCTTTGTGTAAAATGGGGTTAAGTTGGTTTTTTTATTAATTTCAAAATAATTTTCTATCAAAACTCAAAAGCAAAAAAATAAATTTTATAACTTTTGTTTCTGTTTTTGTTTCATCCACCTCCAATCATCAATATATCTGACCACCACCTATAGAAGGTACAAAAATGAACACTAAAGTAGATGCTCATACAAGTGTGAGCTCGAGTGCTAACACTTTTTTCAAATGCAAGTTTTAAGACCGACATTATAGTATTCGCCTCGGCCCAGCAATTGCCCATTGTACTCTCTACACACATACAAGCATGCTCATTACCTATATTATTATATTTCTTAATCATATATTAAAACTTAATTTTACTATAACCTACAATAATTTTCTGGTAATCAAAAACAATAATCTATAATAACTTTATTTATTTAGTATTTACAAATCATGTTTTTAGTAAAATGAAAGAGATACTCCCTCCATCTCATATTCTATATCGTTTAAGGTTGTGAACCAGGAACTAAGGAATGCAATTATTAGTCTAGAATTTGTAAAAAGTATTTTCATTCTTCCTAATATACCATTCATAATTCATTAAGGTAAAAATGAATTAAAAAAAAAATTTGCATTCAAATTTGAGGGTATAATAGAGAAAACATAATTAAAACTTTATTGGTATTCTAGAACGTATTGTATTACAGGACAAATTTTTTTGGCTAGAAAACCATATAATATGGAAGGGAGGGAGTATAAGACAAGAACAAGCGATTGAATTCAAACTTGTTTTCAATCATATCAAATTAAGGTGCTTGCAATGCAACTGATCACCCTTATTTTTGTATCATTGAAGATTTGAAGTCCATGATTTCATCATATGCCCCCATTAATTATTTATGTTTTTAATCACTTTCGAAAATCTGCTAAGAGCCCTGGACAAGACAAATTAAAAATAGAGCATGATTATACTTTGCGTTCGCTAGGGAAGGCTAATACTACCAAAAAAAAAAGAAGACTAATACCTCCGAAGAAATCTTTTTATGATATATGTGTTGACAAACTTCTACACATGGGTAAAATATAATTTTTTATATGCAAATATTATTGGTTAATCGTTAAGGAGTGAGAAACGTTAGTTTTTAATGTTTGAACTTTTAGCTTGCCAATTTAACTACTTAATTTGGTAAAATATAATGTTCCAGCCTTATTAAGCGTAAACGACGATGCAACTTCACTTCCCACCTAGCATGAGAAAGGTTACGAGAATTGTAGCTTTGCAGTGGTTCAATGCGAACGATGTAAGGATAAAGAAGGATCATAGGCTCATAGCTGCAAATTTTACAGAAAACTGTTCCAGTAGTCAACCATGTCCGTCCGATTAAAATACATCATATCAAACGGCTAAGAACATTAGGTGCATCGCTTGGCCATTTTTTCCGAGTGCATGTTATAGGTTCCCTTTATTTTATATCTCTAAAAATGATATCACACGGTGGCTAGCTAGCCCAGTGCGTTCTTCTTCAACACGACGCAAGCAGTAATATATCTATCTACTCAGCCAATTGTATCCAAGTCGGTGGATCAGAAATTAAAATTAAATAATATAGTCAACTAAATTAGTTGCTACATTACTCAACAAGCCAACTGGGGATACCGGATACATCCCATCAATTCCTTTCCCAGTAAAAATATGTATTATGTATCATATCAATAGCTAATTCGTTGTACTATTACCACATGAAATTTAAGATAATATATTTTAAATCAAATAAACTCCTTTGACTATTGGTTTTACTACATTTAAAACAATATCTTATAATCAAGGGACGTCATGGTAAGTCAATCTGTTTAACTAAAGGACCAAATTTATATACGTCTTTTTTATTTAGTTTAAAAACTCGGCATTATTAGTTATTAAAAGATTAAAAGATCCCACACATTATTCAGTGGGTCCCGGTTATTGGTGATGCTGACTTTTTGTTATACAAAAAATGGAAGAGTTATTGATGATGAAGCTGGAAAGACAGGACATATTTTTGTATATACTATACGACTTTTACGATACCAATGCAATATTAATCCTACTTTTCCTATCATATCTTTTTTTATTTAATAATATCTAATCATCCAATTTTATTAATTTATCTTCCCATGACATTAATGAAGGACAATTTTGTAAAGTAACTCATAATTTATCTTTTCCATATAAAATAAATTACTTTTTTTAATTTGTGTGAAATGGCTAAAACATCGTATAATATGGGACCGAGAGAGAATCTGCTATATATACAATTTTTTTTTTGAATATATGCTATATATACATTTTACTTACAAGCTAGCTAGTGTGACATACAGACAGTAACGTATACTTTCCACATCTAATCTACCTTAATTTCTTTACTTGCTTTTTAAGCTTATAAATACTCTCTTCCCTTACACACATTGTTGTTATTAGGAGGAAGCACTTGAGAAGGTTCAGTTCACAAAATACTTCTTTTCATACAGCTGGCAATTTTACACCATTGGATCTCTCATTCTCCCATATGTCTTTGAACCCAGCCTGCAATATTCATATTACCTTCTTCTTAAATTTATCTTCACATTCTTCAATCCTTGTGTCTCAATTCGTTTGTGATTAAACTTTGTTGAGATATATCAATCAAAACAAACAAGCATGTAAATTACACTTTGTTGCCCCACAGGGACTTTTTGGTAATTTTCTGATAATCTGGTATTGATTCCATTAACCTTCTTTTGGTGAGAAAAAAAAAAGAAAAGGTATGGAAGAAACATTTGTTCCTTTTGAAGGAATCAAGAATGATCTCAGAGGAAGGTTAATGTGCTATAAGCAAGATTGGACAGGTGGAATCAAAGCAGGCTTAAGGTATATACTCAAATTGATATAAGATTATAATGTTGTTGACTAATTAATTGACATATATATAGCTTTAATGTTTTTTTGCTTTTCCTTTTACAGGATTTTGGCCCCTACAACATATATATTTTTTGCTTCAGCAATTCCTGTAATTTCATTTGGTGAACAATTGGAGCGAAATACTGGTACTGATTACTGAATATTCTTAATTTCAGTAGATTCTTCTTTTTTATTTCTTTTGGAATATATATCTAAAATTGCTAAGAAATAGGTCAGTAAAATTGCATAACATGTGTTTGTTGTTTTGCATTTGCAGAGGGTGTTCTAACAGCTGTTCAAACCTTGGTTTCCACTTCTATATGTGGTATTATACACTCAATCATTGGTGGTCAACCTTTACTGATATTAGGTGTGGCAGAACCTACTGTGATCATGTACACTTTTATGTTCGATTTTGCAAAAGAGAGACCAGAACTGGGCAGGGAGCTGTTTCTGGCATGGACTGGATGGTAAATAACTTATTCTTTTCATTTATTGTTTTTAAATCCTTCATTTTTCATAGTGTTACTATAATATGGCTTAACATTGTCTTGTTTTTTTTTTCTTATAATTTGATTTTGTAGGGTATGTGTCTGGACTGCACTGATTCTATTCTTACTTGCTATATTAGGAGCATGTTCCATCATCAACAGGTTTACCAGAATTGCTGGAGAGTTGTTTGGTCTTCTTATTGCAATGCTTTTCATGCAGCAAGCTATCAAAGTAAGAGCAGTTATCAAAAGTTGTTATTATTTAATACATATTTATATGATATACTTAAGTTATTTAACATTATATTCGTATCACTGTTCAGGGACTAGTGGATGAGTTTCGCATACCAAAGAGAGAAGATCCAAAAGCAGTTGAGTTTATGTCTTCATGGAGGTTTTCTAATGGAATGTTTGCTTTGGTACTTTCATTTGGCCTTCTCTTCACTGCATTAAAAAGCCGAAAGGCTAGGTCATGGCGTTACGGTAGCGGTAAGTGTTACATGGAGATTTTACACATTTTCCATACAATATATGGAAGCTCTAGTCCCTTGTAATCATCTGATTATTTGTTTCATATCGCAGGTTGGATTCGCAGCCTTATAGCAGACTATGGTGTGCCTCTTATGGTCCTAGTTTGGACAGGTGTGTCCTACATACCGACTGCAAATGTTCCACACGGTATCCCAAGGCGCCTCTTTAGTCCAAATCCTTGGTCACCGGGTGCATATGAGAATTGGACTGTTGTTAAGGCATGTATCTTATAAGTTCTCTATTTGTCCACTGAAACATTTTTTTGTTACCATGTTATTGGTGCTGGCTCACAGATTGGAGAACCTGTCTAGCCACCTTTAGTGATAAGTAATTATTGTACTGATTTGTTCTGAACAGGATATGCTAAATGTTCCTGTTGTCTTCATAATTGGAGCATTTGTCCCAGCAACTATGATTGCAGTGCTTTATTACTTTGACCACAGCGTGGCATCCCAGCTTGCCCAACAGAAAGAATTTAATTTGAGAAAGCCATCTTCTTACCACTATGATTTGCTCCTTCTGGGATTTTTGGTATGTCAGTTCTTTATGACCATTCATAGCTTATTGAACTTTAACTTGTTCTCACTTGTACTTAGTTAATGTTTTTTTTAATGTTAAATTTCATTATTCTGGATGGAAGACCTTGCTGTGTGGCCTTATTGGAATTCCTCCTGCAAATGGAGTCATACCGCAGTCTCCAATGCACACAAAGAGTCTGGCAACTCTTAAACATCAGGTAAATCAAGTTATATTTGTAGATATAACTTGTTCATCTTGTCAATTTATTAGTTCATAGTAATATGAATATGTCTCAATAAAAATTAGCAATGCTTGTACAGTTGCTTCGTAACAGACTGGTGATGACAGCGCGAAAAAGTATTAGTAAGAATGCTAGTTTAGGACAGTTATATGGCAACATGCAAGAAGTATACCATCAAATGCAGACACCACTTATTTACCAGGACCCCTCTGCTAGAGTAAGTCTATACTAAACCTTCTTTTGTTTTCTTGTTATTAAATATTTGCTTAATCACTATGTACTACTTCACCTACAATATTGAAAAAAAGATAACACAGAAGAACAACTCTTGCTTTGCTTAGAACAAAGTGAATTTCATTATCTGTAGTACACCATCAACATGTGACATATGTTGCTATTGTGTGAAATTTCCAGGCACAAGGACTAAAAGAATTAAAAGAGTCAACAATTCAAGCAGCTACAAGTATGGGAAGCGTGGACGCGCCAATAGATGAGACAATATTCGATGTTGAGAAAGAAATAGATGATCTGCTGCCTGTTGAGGTAAAGGAACAGCGTGTCAGTAACTTGCTTCAATCAACAATGGTGGGAGGATGTGTTGCAGCCATGCCTATTCTCAAGAAGATCCCAACCTCAGTTCTTTGGGGATACTTTGCCTTCATGGCAATTGAAAGTTTACCAGGAAACCAGTTTTGGGAAAGGATCCTATTACTCTTCACTGCACCAAGCAGAAGATACAAGTAAATAAACACTATCTTTCTTTCATCCATCTAATATGTGTAATCTTTTATTCATGCATACATTAATGATGAACAAATTTCACTTCCTTTTCGTGTGCAGGGTGCTTGAAGATTACCATGCTACTTTTGTAGAAACAGTTCCTTTCAAGACAATAGCAACATTCACTCTTTTCCAAACCGTTTATCTTCTTATATGTTTTGGACTAACTTGGGTTCCTATTGCCGGGGTCATGTTTCCTTTGATGATCATGCTCTTAGTTCCAGTAAGACAATACTTTCTCCCCAAATTTTTCAAAGGGGCACACCTTCAAGATTTGGATGCAGCTGAGTATGAGGAGCAAATTGCTTTACCATTTAACCTTGCATCAGTAAGATTTCTTATCCAAGAAGCTAAAATTGATAATCCAATTTTAAGTCATTGTTATGTTACTTTTATGGTCACTCTAGAGTTTAATTTCTATGCATTGTCGGTAGAAAAGTATTTTCACAATCATCGAATAACATGTTGACGCGTCATGTAATTGGTGTGTGTTTTCCTAACAGCAATCAGAGTTTGGAGCTGGTGCTGCTACTATTGGAGAAGGTGAGATCCTAGATGAAGTTATCACTAGAAGTCGTGGTGAGTTTAGGCGCACTACCAGTTCAAAGATCACGAGCTCCACTCCAACACCAGTAAATGATCCTAAAAGCCATCTGAGCCCACATATGTCTTTTAATTCTCGTGTCGGTGAGTTCACGCCGGAGAAAAGTCCTCGATCTAGCGCAAGAGACCAAAATAGTCCAAAGGCCAGAGAAGTGAGATTGCCAACTCGGGGAAGAAGTCCTCTTAACCCAGATTCAAAACAGCAGGACAAGAAATAACTAAACATCAAAGACTTGTGGCTTAGAAGGATGTAGGAGGCTTATTTGTTGCTTTTTGTTTCTTTAATTTTGCTTGGCATTGTTGTAACTTGTAAAGCATTTTCATTATCGCATATAGTCATATACATAACAGATATGTAACCGGAGTGTGGCGCTTCCTATGTCAACTGTATCAGTTAATGTTATTCCATTTGTGCAAATGTAAATCATCATCATGTTTGTTTCAATAAATGGTGACTATTTTGAGTTTTGTAATAGTTTGAAACACCTCTTCAGCTGATCTAATAAAACATCATACTTCATAGCCTCCAATTGCTTTATAAATTAGTGAATCATTAGTTTAGTCCCTAAAACTGTAAGGTTGAGCAAATTTGGTTCCTAAAATTGATGACATTTCAAAATGATTCTTGAAATTGAAATCTTCTATTACATTAGTACCTATAGAACAACTTCAATACTAGATTGATCAGGCCGAAAATACTAATTTTGTCTAAGATTTTCAATCTTGAGGACTTTTTCAAATATTGATACTTTTTTTTTGTATAAATTGGATATCTTTTGTGCGTAACTGCAGAGACTAATCTCTCGAGCCAGGTAGGACCACAATGAGCGGCAAAACTCTCCCTCAAGAGTTTTAACGCTGCTAAGTTCACATCATTCTGCAACTTCACAGGAATATTGTAGTCATTCACTCCTGTAATGTGATAACTAATATCTATCTCTCTTCAAATCAAACTCCTAAAAGCATATGAAAATCGCCACTAACAATACATACTGCATAGATGCATTCATATTTTATTTTAATGGAATTAATATAATTTCCTAATCCTACCATGAAATGGCGTGAAGTGAAAGAATGTCGTTTGTTTAATAATTGTTTTGTGTTCATGTGGATGAAAAAACATTTGGGGTAACCTTTTTGGTGATAGTGTCGTGGAAGATTCATCCCCTAATCAGTGGTCAAAATGGTTATCATTACAACATGAAAGCAATACCGCACTTGGCTAAGAGTTTACTTCAAAAAAGAGGCTTTTAAAAGACAGAAGAGAAAAAAGTATATATGGGTGAGCAGCGGATATATTTCCCACCGCACATTTATATGAAATGAAGAGGTGGCTCCCCCTCTCACATTCTCAATTACAGAACAAAGTGTGAGTTAGTGAGTGAATGAGTGAGTAGTGTCAATGTTGGTGAGGTTTACTCATTCTTTTATTGATTTTGCTTAAAGAGGTTACATCGCTGTCTAATTATTCCAAGATCTCTGTTGTTTTGAGTACATATCAGCAAAAAGCTCCAAAATAATAATAGTGTTACATCATACCATAAAACACTAAAGAAGTCGGCTACACCATTTATTAAATGAGGAATTGAACATTGAGTGGTTTCTAGAGTGATCCACCTTCAAAGGTGATTTACAGAGTCAAGGAGGAGCATCAAGAGTAACAACAAGCTAGTTAATGAACCGGACCACTAATCACTCACACTTGAAATCTCAACATTATTAGCTCACATTTCTCCTCGTTCTCACAGGTGAGACGCTAACCCGATCATTTTTTTTTCTTTCAATAATTAGGATTTTATTGATACCGTTCAACTAAAAAGGCTAACCAAGGAGTAAATACAAACCTTCTACAAGCCAAGGTCGCACCCAACACACCTGATACGACGGATGCTCCTCATAGAGGCCACAAGGACAATAATCTAAGAATAATACTTATCTAAATTTAGCTGAATCTGAAGATGCTGATCAACCACTAATGAAAAAAGATTAATCACGCCAGACAACAAAAAAATTATTCGACACCCTATATTGATGTAGTGAAATTCAAACATGATAAATCAATAGAAGATCTTCCTTGACAACACCAAAACTAAGTCAAATGCACTCCACATCCAATTCTCAAACCAAATCTGATCCGTGTCGGACGGTTCAACAAAAAACAAAAAAATAAATATCAGTTGAGTTTTTTTGAGACATTTTTATCACCAAAATGACTGTAAGGTAGGAGATGAAATGAAAGATAACATTGATCCACTGTGGAGCACCTAACTGTAAAGATGCAATAATTAAGTTGAATCAAGGAATTGACATATTAGTTGACCATGCACCACTATGAACGGCTTTATGCAGAATGTGAAGTTTACAACAATCATTTGAAAGTAACTACGCTGTCACCATTCCTAGCCAGTAGCCACACCCGTCCAAGCCAAATGCATCTTTAACTTTGTTACTTAGGAGTATATGAACAAAAACAGCACTGTATGTATCATTCATTGACAGTGGCTGTAGTATAACTCAATTACAGAATGTAATAATAGAGGGCCGGTGCATGCTCACTTATCTAAAGACAACCACACACTAATACAACAAATCAACCTCATGATGTAAATTAAAGCAATAAAGGAGTACGTGATTAAGACAAAAATAGAGTTGTGAATGTCGGCCTATACAATACATATAGGCTACGTACGTAGTAGGTAGGCGTTTACAAACTTTTGAACGCACTAAAATCTGATAGTCTGAATCTGCACGAATAATTCTACGTTGGTGACTATGAGTGTAGTAGAGGAAAAGAAAATATTGCAATTGCAGTAAGCTAGATTCCTTGTGTCCCCTTATCCATTTTCATGTCACTAATATGACTGGGTAGTAGTCTTTTCTTTTTTTTTCTCTCATTAATTTCACGTGTCATTTTTATGTGCAATTTCAAATATGCTCATATTTCATAATTCCACATTAATTTTTGTGTAAAACTGAATAATATAAATTCATTGGAAAAACAGACACATTTTTTCTTTTATTGTCAAAATATGTCACTTTGTTCCCATAATTGTTCTTTTAACAAGCAAATTATTAAAATGAGTTACTTAAAATTGTTAGAGAGAAGGAACGTTCTCTCCCAACCTGAACTTTGGCTAGAGTTTAGTGTCATGGTCCCTAACTTTTCCGAGCCAGCTTCTAGTTTCTTCTGGCCTCCTCGAAACAGTATTGTAAGAATTGGACCAGCCGGTTCAACTGGGACTCGGCTCGTCCGGCAGTTGGTTGGCCCCAATTGGGCGGTAGTGCGTTGAACTGCTTTAAACTGTCAATCGATCCGGGTTGAACCGTTTGGAATGTTCTTTATGAATTTTTTTATTTACTTTTGCCCCAAAATTTAATACTTTTTTAATTTATTTATTAGCCACCGAGTTCAACCATGGTTGAATAGAGTGAACCAATAAATTAAACAATGACCCAGAGGTCTCGGCGGTTTGATCTTTGGTCTAGTTTTAAAAACATTGTTCTGAAGCTCTTTTGGTCTGGCACACACCAAGTATTGAGTCTCTTCTTTTCCACTTCTGTTTCCCTTGAGCTCTAACTTTCGGTCTTTACTTCACCACCCCTACTCCCCACCCCCACCCCCTCCTAGTTTCGATTTGATTCGCGGTTCTTGCTGTAGCGCTGCTTTCCTCTGAAAGCAAAGCATGTTGAGAAAGGCAACCTTGTCATAGAAGATCAAACCATGGCTAGCCAATTAAAGAGACATGTTGATATTTAACAGTGTTATAACTTTATAAGAGACCTATTTTCTTCTTTGTATACTTACAAGCGGGGCCGGTCATGGGCCTATGCTACCGCACAAGCCCAGCTCAATGTCATTTTTTTAGGGCCCTAAAAAAATAGTTGTGATATATTGGAAACTTTTATAACAAAAGCGAAAAAATAGTTCAGCAGTAATAGTTCCACTTTTTAATATTTTTTAAAAATTAAATTGAATTTTTCACAAAAAGTCGAAATCAGTACCCAAACCCGAATAGTCTTGTTAGATAATTGCAAATATATATTTTTTTGACAGATTTTCAAATATATTTAAATATTACCTCTCATTTCAATATAAAAACAACCGTGGCACAAATTCTTTTTTTTAGGAAACCATTCTACCAATTTTTGGTACTCTTCATGGCCATTATATTTTTTTATATAAAAATATACTCTTTTTCTTATAAAGAGAAACTCAATGCATTAGTCTTTCATGAATTTAATTTTAGTAAATTAAGTTTTAAACGTATGAAATTTATATGTCCTAAAATTTTGAAAATTTTTAATTGAGACTGAATCAATGATCATGCTGTTCAACTACAGACCTCTCGGTCTGACCCTTCATCGAGTCGGTCACCGGTCCGACGGTCACTGGTCTGATTCTTTAAACTAGGTGTCGAACTTGAGACACCAGGCTACTTGACAAACTATTTGATCCCACGCGGAAAATATATAAATGTTAATTTGGCCCCTGAAGAGCCTTCCCAAGCTCCGCCCCTATCCATTCATCGCTTGAAAATTAGTATACCAAGTTTAAAGTTGTATTGGGATGTTATTAAAATTTTGAAATTTAAATAAAGTAGTTTGAAGTTTTGGTCGACCGAATTTTTAAAATTTGTACAGGACCTTCAAATTGTTGGGAACGGCCCTACTTACAAGCCTACAACATTTACCATTTGAATGAATGTAGGCTTTTCTAAAAAAAAATCTCAAACTTTCAAAAAGGCTGGATTAAGCCTTAAAGATGAGCCTATGACATGCTAAAGGTCATACTCAGGCCAAACATTTTCAAAATAGGCTAGGCCCAGGTCTTGCAATGGCTAGCCAGCCTAACTTATAGGCCCATTTTTTTCTCACATCCCTCCCTACTCACCCCACACCCCCAAACCCTGCGAAATGACCAAAAGGCCATTAATGAGGCGCGCTGTTTTCACCGATTCGGTTAGGGTCAACCGAAAACTTTCGGTTAGGCCCAATCGAACGTGTATTTTTTTGAGACACACCCTTTTTTTACCTCTTTTACACTATTCGGTTGACAAAAAAATGGACAAGATCTTAGTTTTAGTGGTATACGCAAACTCAGTCCATGCTTGTTTATGTGATGATCTGAGTTCGTTTAAATGTGTGTGAATTGAGTTTGTGTATACCACTAAAACTCAGTTTTTACAGGTGGTGTGTGAACGGATGTACATACAAAATTCAAATTCAAATTGTGCAATGAAGTATCAATTAATGGAGCAAGGATTGATGAAATTCTTCAGAATACTTCACCAATACACACTTACATTCTACAACAATGACAATGTCTTAGGATGCATAATACATAGATTTGTTTCAATTATAAGTTAACACTCTGGAAGCATCATTTCTAAATGTGTTAAAGTGATAAATTCTTCTTATAACTTTAGTATAAGTTTCGCTGAGTGACAAGCCAACTGAGTTGTCCATACAATTAGCAAAAGTGCTTCGTTTATTTGCTAGTCGCCAAGATTTTGATTATATATTCATCCTTGTATGAGCTTCTGTTAGTAAAAGAAAACTAGATACATTTGTTTATCATTAAAAAATCTTTAATTAATCTTATAAGTTTCACCTTAGTCAGCAGTACACTTCAGATATCCACCTAATGCGCCTAGAAGTGGCGTGCATAAAGGCCATCCACGCAGTCTCCTTTATGTTCATTTGGAGACGTTGACAAAAAGAAATTCTTATTCATGAAGCATAACAGAATGATAGTTCCTCCCAACATATAAAAAAAAATGCCACTTTGTTATAAAGCTGTCGTGCTTTTTTTGGCACTTCTCTCATTTTGCTTTTTCTCCTCTTTCAAACAGTCTCTTAGAGCATCATAATGCATAAATAAAGCTGTATATGTTATTATGTTAGCTATCTTTAGATGTTATTCATATTCATATAAACTTATAATAGGTAAATGCGAAAAAAATGGCAGATATACATACTACAAGCAATGCATTGATGTTGAACAGAAAAAAATTGATTGATGAATCCAGTTTAAGAGGCACATTTTAATTATCTTTCCATCCTATTATTTCATCTCTTACATTCTGTGCCAGTACCAGTACCAGTAGCAGTAGTAACTTTTAACAAAAAAGGTTTGGAAAGTAAAAAAAAGAATAGGTGTTGAGTTTGGTGGGTGGCAATTGGACTTTATTCTTGTTGAACATATTTAAGTCCACCTTCCCTATTTTGATATAGCAACACTCCGACCCATCATGATTAGAGTGCATGTCTGAAAAGGAAATTTTTCTCTCCATTTTGCACCCAATTCAAGAAGCGAGTGTCATATGAAAAATGATGGCCTAATATTAAATTCTAATATAGAAGAAGCAAATCCAAAAGTCCATTTCAAACCTGGATAATCACGCAACATAGTAAGTTTACAATTAAGAGGTGGGGAGCATAAAAAACACAACTCCTCAACAATCACAACATAAAGATTCAAAACAATACCACACTCCTTAATAATATTACTTCCCTAGCTAATATGTACACATTTTTGCTTTAAATTAAGAATCTATCAGGTCAACAATGATCTATGTCATAGTCTAACAAGGACTGAGGAGTGCCCTCCTCCAGCAAGCAAGAGACAGGTGGAATAGTTAATGTCTCCAAATCTCCATAAGCATTCCAACAAAAAGGATCATTCACTATATCTCCTTGAGAAGGAAGAAGCTCAATATCTGAGAGTGTTAAATTGGTGCATGGGACAGAGTCACTGCAAGCAAAACGCATAGGAGGACTCCTTATATCATAAGTTCCTTTGATGTTTGTGTAAACAATATTTGACACAAATACTGCTGAGGATTTGTTTGTGCACTCCTTAGTATTGAGGCAATAGAATTGGTCAATTATGATTGGATTTCTTACACTAATCATGTGGATATTGTTGAATTTCACACCAGTTACTGATCCCGATCCACCTTGCCATGTCTTGATTCTAACACCATTATCTGACATTTTTATCATTGAGTCTCTCACTGTAATGTTTGATACACATGCTCGCGAATCGTGATTTCCCAGACTACCAATGCTGCAAGAAAAATTAATATTTGCTGTTATAGATCACATACATCAGTTATTCAATGAACCTAAAATTGCAAAATTTTCTTATAAATAGGACAGGAGCGAGTAATAAGTTACCTAATTCCATGACTAGGTCCACATGTAATGTTCTTTATATCGACGTCATAACAGCCAGATCCGATGGACACGCAGTCGTCGCCTATAAAAAGATAATGCAGTCGCGTATTTACTAAGTAATGCCTTAATTTTGATGCAATAGACTAGAGGAGGAGAATGTTTGAAAAAATTGTTAGTGACTAACCATTAGAAATCAAAGAATTGTATATTTTCACACCATTGGTGTTTTCTATGTGAATTCCATCAGTGTTGGGGCTTAGTTGTGGAGCTGTTATGTAGATTGATTCTATATGGACGTTTTGGCAACCATCAAATCTGAAATTGAACTGAGGGCTGTTCTTCACCCTAATTCCTTTCACAGTCAAGTTGGAACTCATAAAAAACCTTATGGCCTGCATCATATACAATTATGCCTGGACAATTATGCTAATTCATAATGCAATTACACAAATTGTTGATTTATAAATGGAGATTACAGACGGGAAAAATTGAAATTCGTCTCTAATTTTCGTCGTGGTAATTGAATTTTTTTCAATAGTACTAATATGAGATGTGTTCAGAAGAAAGGCTTTGAAAACTCACAATTGGGCTATCACAAGGTCCTGGTAATGTTGTCCCATGAGGTCCCTATTATAGAAGCTTGTCAAAGGCTGTTTGAAGCATCTAAATTGTTGAAAAGAAAACTCTTGTAATTCTAAATCATCAATACCTTATGAGGTTTACAGGGAAGGTCCCACCATTTTTCTCCTCTCCCATCTATTAAACCACTTCCTTCCATTGACATTCCATTGATTCTGTAAAAAACTATCCACTGGCGCCTACTTTTATTTTTAGGCCAAGATTCAGGTCCATCAGGTGGCATAACAATGCCATCCACCTTATCCATACCAGCAAAGTCTATTAGTTAGTCATACCCTTAAACCATGTAAAAAATTGAAGACTAAAAAACAAAATTTAATTTAAATAAATGTTTGCAATTGCAACCGCAATCTTGATCGCAACATTGAGAATTTTTTATATCTCATTCTCTGCGACTATGATTGAGGTCGCATCAGTCACATTTGACCACGATTGAGGCCCACTGTGATTGCCGCATTAACTGTATTTGACTGTGATTTTCTGTAATATAAAGGTGTAGTAAATTAAGTATACATTACCTTGAATATTAAGCCACCTTGACAAGGACCTGTGAAGATGGTAGACTGAATGATGAAGGAGAAACTTTTAGGAACAATGATAACATTACCTGCTGATTCACTTTGGCATGCTGTGTCCCATGCCATCTTAAATGACTCTGTATCATCTGTTATTCCATCTCCAATGGCTCCAAATGTTCTTACATCAAAAATTCCAGAAGCATTATAGTAGTTCCCGTTATGAGGAGGTGCAGGTTTATGAGAATGTGAGTGCTTATGTTTTTTATGGGAATGATGTCTAGCTTGGACTACAAAAATAAATAAACTAAGGAAAAATATGTAGAATGCTAGTGGCAAAATATGACAATGCTTCATTCTCAACATTTGTGAAACCTACCACTGCTTGGTCTCTAAAACTTGAAAATCTGAGACCAATTTGGTTTGTTACTAAACCAAATAGGTAAAATGAAAGGAATAAACACTCACTAAGTAGAAAGAATATTGTACTATAAGCACTAGAGCACAAGTTGCAACAAATTTAACTGAATTTGGCCTTTGGAGTGCATGCATAATTAAAAAGCAAAAGTTACTATATATTAATAAACCGTAGTGGAAGTTCTGCTAAAGCTTCATGTTCAAGTTACCAATTTTATTATGGCTTTAGGAGTGGGAAAGGACAAGTTCTTCATGAGTGTTTGGTCTTGCTTTAGACAATGTGGAGTCTGCATAATATGACTGTTCTGAAAAGAGCAAAATGGAATAACGAGAAATCAGTTTAGTGGGTAGTCTATAAGCCTATACCATGTTCTTCCCATAACTGCCACTTTCTTTTGGTTTATTATTCTAATATATGCATGTATGTATATAAACGTTAGATCAACGAGTTTAAGAGCCTGCTTATAATTTTTAAAGAAAGAGTGTGTGGACGCGTGCTTGTATGGCTGACATGACACTCAATTTTAGACATTCAAATGCATGGTCTCTTAAAAGTCTCATGTCACATAATGAAAGTGACTGAGAAACTTTGTATTCAGTGTGAAACCAATCAACGAAAAATTCTCAATTGCAACTCTCTGTCTTGTAACTTGGTTTTTGTGATACTTATTATCTCTCCATCTCTCCATCTGTCTAAAAGTTGTTTTTCCTTTTGGTAAACAATGGTATCTCTACACAAACCTCAGAGACTAGTTGTATGAATTACTGAGATCCATTTAAGATGTCGATCTCTTCCGATAGATATTTTTCCATACACGCTGATTCGGGATCGAACCACTCACTACATATTTAAGAAGCTCGAGTATCTACCACTTGTATTACATCATGTTGGTGCAATTCGCTATTTTATTCACAAACCAAAGCACACACGTAGTAGGTTCATGTGATTGAGATATGTAATAATCTCCTGAAATTTCCCTACAAATGCTCATGTTAGTATAAATATTATTATTGATCTAGACTACTAGAGCAGGAAAAGTGAGGTTCATGAAAAGCGAACGACAATTGATTACATAATTATAATCTCAGCAATATAATAGTGTAAATAATACAAAGAAGCATGGGGTAAACTCAATTTTATCTCTCAAGTCTCAACGGTTTAAACAATATATGAATAGTGGATACTAGATAGTTTGATTGTGTCAGCAAATTAGTTAAAATACTGATTTAGCATTTTTAATATACAATGTCCACTTTAATAACCTTCCATCCACTCTGAAGCTAAGTTGAAACTTTCTTAGTTCTGCTCTGCTTCCACTACATCCTAGCTCTTGTGGCGTGTTTGGTTGAAGAGAAATATTAATCTAACCTTAGTTAGATACAACTAGACTCAATTAAGTTAGTTAAGTTTAATTAGCTGCACATTAGTTAACAGTTAGTAGCTTTAGTTAACAGTTAGAAAGTTATTGAGTTAGTTTAGTTAGTCAATAGATATATATACTGAAATGTACACAGTGTTATGTAATCAGATCCATTTTATCAAATAAAGATCACTTTTCTGTTATTCAGTTGAATTTACAGTTTCAGTCTTGGATCTGCTTCACTTCTTCTTCTCTGTTTCATGCCTCTGAATCAGCTTGACAGATGAGGAATTCACAGCTTTGACATGGTATCAAAGCAATCTTCCGCTTCGTCTCCGCTCTCTCGATCGTCTCCTCGATCTTCACTTGATCCTTCGCTCGTTTTCCACGAGTTCTTCCTTTTTTCTCAGTTCGTTACTCCACCTTCCCTTCAATGGCGGATTCGAACTCTACTTCCAGTCCCTATTACATTCATCCTTCGGACAATCCCGGAGCTATTCTGGTTTCTCAGGTTCTCTCTGATTCCGGCAACAACTTTGGATCTTGGCTTCGCGCGATGACCATAGCTCTCGGTGCCAAGAACAAGCTTGGCTTTGTTGACGGGACCATTCCCAAACCTGCAACCGATTCCACAAATTATGCAGCATGGATCCGTAGCAATCATATGACCACTTCGTGGATCTTAAACTCCATCGCAAAAGAACTACACAGTAGCGTCATCTACTCCAATTCTGCGGCGGAAATTTGGAAGGAATTGAAGACTCGCTTTGAACAAAGCAATGGCCCTCGCATCTTCCAATTGAACAAAGAAGTATCAAACTGCACTCAAGGTACTCTCTCTGTTAGTGCATATTACAGCAAATTCAAAGGTCTTTGGGATTCCCTAGCTGAACATAATCCTCCTAACACCTACGATTGCGGTGGCTCCGACGCCTTAGTCGCTTATCTGAAACGTCAAAATGTCATGACCTTCCTAATGGGATTGAATGAAGCATTCAGTTCAATTAGAGAACAAATTCTGGCTCTTGATCCGTTGCCTGACATCAGCAAGGTGTTTTCCCTAATCATTCAAGATGAAAAGCAACGTGAGATTGGTCTCACCACAGCTGAATCCTCCACTCAACTCACTTTCGCAGTCAATTCTCAGGCCAAATATGCAAAGAAAGAGCGCCCTCAATGTTCTCACTGTGGAGTCTTAGGCCACATCAAAGACAAGTGCTTCAAGCTTCACGGTTTTCCTCCTGGGTTCAAGAAATCCAAATCTTTCAATCCTCGGCAACCAATTCTGCAAGTCACTGCAGGCTCCACTGATGAACTTCAAGTCAACCATCAACAATATCAACAGTTAATTGAATACATGCAGGCACAAATGGCAAAGGCCTCCCTCACTGATCAAAAGGACCTTGGTATGCTGCACTTTACATGTTTCGCATTTTTCTGTCTATCATTCTTTGACTTAGAAAAATGGATCATTGATTCCGGTGCTACTGCACATATCTGCATAGCATTATCTCTTTTCAGTTCATACACTCTATTACACAATACTTTTGTCACTCTTCCAAATAACTTGAAAGTCCCAGTGATAGCTAGAGGTCAAGTCATTGTAAATTCCACATTGACTCTTCATAATGTGCTATGCATTCCAAAATTTCATGTTAACATCATATCTGTTGGTAGCCTACATCAAGACCCAAATTATCACATCTGTTTGACTGATAATGTGTTCTTGATCCAGGACAAACACCAACAGAAGGTGATTGGAAAGAGTGAGCATCACCATGGCTTATACTTTTACACTGCAAATCATACTGCATCTTGTAATTCTGATCCTGTTTCACCAAATAATTCTGTTTCTGTTTTCAGTAATTCTGGTTCTGTTTCAAATTGTTTTTCATCCTGTAGTGTTGTTTCTACTTCTTCTATGCACCTATGGCACTCTAGGCTAGGTCACCTATCTGATCATGTACTGAAATCCTTGTCAAAAATATTGTTTCTCAATAATTCTACTGAATATAATAACACTTCTTGTACCATTTGTCCTCTATCTAAAATGCATCGCTTACCTTTTACTTCTAACAATAACCACTGTGAATCTGCTTTTGATCTCATACACTGTGATGTTTGGGGGCCTTTCCATAAGCCAACTCCTGAAGGACAGCAATACTTTCTCACCATTGTTGATGATTCAACTCGGTTCACATGGATTCACTTGATGCAAAACAAGTCTGAAGCACCCCATCTCATCAAGTGCTTCTTCAAGTTTGTCAAGACTCAATTCCACAAGCAAATCAAGGCCATTAGGACTGACAATGCCAAGGAACTTGCCTTAAATTCCTTCTTAGAAAGTGAAGGCACCATTCATCAACTCTCCTGTCCACACAGACCTCAGCAAAATTCAGTGGTAGAAAGGAAGCATCAACACCTTCTCAATGTGGCAAGAGCTCTCTACTTTCAATCTAAAATACCACTCCATTTTTGGGGTGAATGCATCTCTACTTCAGTCCATATCATCAATAGGCTGCCATCACCTTCTCTAAAAGGTATATCTCCATATGAACTCCTCTACAATGCTACCCCTGATTATGCATCCCTTAGAGTCTTTGGGTGTCTCGCATTTTCCTCCACCATACCATCCCAAAGACATAAATTCTCACCTAGAGCCACTCCATGTATTTTCATGGGCTACCCTTTAGGTGTTAAGGGCTACAAATTGTTTGATCCTCAAACAAACAAATTTGTTATATCTAGAGATGTCATCTTCTATGAAACTACATTTCCATATCACAACATCCAAGGTAGTCAGAATTCAACCAATCCATTCACTGATTCAATTTTGCCCAGTTCTACTACTCATTCGGCTTCATCTGATACATGCTCCACTGACACTGTCATACCTCTCCCAGCACCTGAAACACCCTCCACATCAGAGACAGCTTCAGACACCTCTCAGGAACCACCTCCCCTCAATGTCAGAAGATCTTCTAGGTCTCACAGAGCACCTGCTCATCTCCAAGCTTATGACTGTAACTCTGTTATGCACCCCCTACAATCTCATCTCACCTATGATCAGTTATCTCCACACTATAGAACATTTGTCCACAATGTATCATCAATTTTTGAGCCTCAACATTTTCACCAAGCAGTAAAATTCCCAGAATGGCAGAAAGCTATGGCAGAGGAACTTGCTGCACTAGAAGCAAACAACACTTGGTCTATCATGCCTCTTCCACAAGGCAAAAAGGCAGTGGGTTGCAGATGGGTGTATAGGGTAAAGTACCATGCAGATGGCTCCCTGGATAGATGTAAAGCTAGACTAGTAGCTCAAGGATTCACCCAACAGGCAGGTATTGACTTCCTAGATACCTTCTCACCTGTTGCCAAACTAACTTCAGTAAGAATCTTGCTATCCCTGGCTTCTCAGTTTCAGTGGCATATACTCCAACTTGACATCAATAATGCCTTCCTCAATGGAGAACTTAATGAGGAGGTCTATATGCATTTACCTCTTGGCTATCCAAGTCAGGGGGAGCACTATGTATGCAAGTTAAATAAATCTCTATATGGCCTTAGACAAGCTTCAAGGCAATGGTTTTATAAGTTCAGCTCAACAATCATGGCTTTGGGGTTTCACAAGAGTTCAGCTGATCACTCCCTCTTCACAAAAGGCTCAGGACCTACATTCACAGCCCTATTAGTATATGTTGATGACATAATCGTGGCTGGTCCAAATAAAGGCATGATTGCTGAAGTTCAGAAACTGTTACAAGATCACTTCAAATTAAAGATAATAGGGGATTTGAAGTATTTTTTAGGACTAGAGATAGCTAGATCCAAAGGAGGAATACACTTGTGCCAAAGGAAATATACCTTGCAGCTCTTAATGGACACTGGTTTTACCTCTGCAAAACCAGTAAGTATCCCCATGGATCCTGGAATTCAGCTCAATGAGGTGGATGGTGAATTACTTGGGGATGGATCTCAGTATAGAAGACTTATTGGGAGATTGATTTACTTAACAATCTCAAGACCAGATATCACATACACTGTAAATAGACTAAGCCAGTTCATGACTAAGCCTCGAACTATTCATCTGCAGGCAGCACACTTCTTGCTGCAGTATCTGAAGGGGACAGCAGGGCAAGGCTTAATATTCCCTACAAGATCTAGTTTGAAGTTGACAGCTTATGTGGATGCTGACTGGGGCAGCTGTCAAGTGACAAGGAAGTCCACCACAGGCTTTGGGATCTATCTAGGGGATTCATTGATCACTTGGAAGTCAAATAAACAAGCCACAGTGGCCAGATCTTCTGCAGAAGCAGAATACAGAGCAATAGCAGCAGTCACCAGTGAACTGTTGTGGATAAAACAGCTGATGAGATCATTTGAGGTGAAAATTCCTTCCACTATGGTTCTATGTGACAGCAAATCTGCTATACAACTTGCTGAAAACCCCACCACACGTGAAAGGTCCAAGCACATAGACATTGATTGTCATTTCATAAGAGAACATGTACAAAGTGGATTTCTCAAATTAATTCATGTAAAGTCTCAGCAACAATTGGCAGATATACTTACCAAGGCACTTCCAAGAGCTAGCACCCAAGTTGGGAATGAGGAACATCTATTCACCAACTTGAGGGGGAGTATTAATCTAACCTTAGTTAGATACAACTAGACTCAATTAAGTTAGTTAAGTTTAATTAGCTGCACATTAGTTAACAGTTAGTAGCTTTAGTTAACAGTTAGAAAGTTATTGAGCTAGTTTAGTTAGTCAATAGATATATATATACTGAAATGTACACAGTGTTATGTAATCAGATCCATTTTATCAAATAAAGATCACTTTTCTGTTATTCAGTTGAATTTACAGTTTCAGTCTTGGATCTGCTTCACTTCTTCTTCTCTGTTTCATGCCTCTGAATCAGCTTGACAGATGAGGAATTCACAGCTTTGACAAGAAATAGGAAAGAGAGTGATGTGGGAGAAAAGTTGGAGAGAGATTTAAAAAATTTCTTGTTTGGTTTAGAAAATAAATAAGAGTTGACAACAAAAAAAGAAATAAGAGAGATATTAAAAATAGTGGGATCCACCACTTTTATCAATCTCTTCAAAGTAAAAAGAAGAAGTAGGAGAGAAATGGTTATTTCTTTTCTAACCACCATTATATCCGTGCATACGCACGGATGTTGTCACGTTCTTTTGATTAATATATTCAGACAAAATTTAATTAGTGTGAAAATTATTCCGTGAAAATCAAGACAAATTTAAAGTTGATAAAAAATGAGTTTCACTGCTAGACTCTAAACTTGCCTTTTTACAAATAAGGAAAAAAATTAATTTACGTTTTAAGACGATAATACCATGCTACGTAATATTTCCCATCGAGACTATTAAATAAAAATGTATTAAAGTTTCAAATTTTCCAAATTGTAATATTTCCCGTAGAGACTAAAAAATTTATTGATACAGAAAAAATGAAATATTAAAATTTTGTCAAAAATTGGAAATTTTTAAAATAGTAAAGAGGAAAAATGAAGGAGACATATAGATGAGAATTAAAGTAGATATATTGTGAAAAATAGAGAAATAAGAGAGTTAGAGGAAGAAAGATGAGAGAATGAAAAAGTGTGTGAGAGAGGGTGAAAAAGTATGTGAGAGAGAGTGAAATGGTGACAAAGTTTGAAAAAGTGAAAATGTCAAATTACTTAAATATCCTCAAATTGTTTAGTTGTAAAAAATGTAAGATTGGTATTTTGTTAGTAGATTATTTGTATAAGTAGATAGTAGATTTCTCGTAGTGACTAATAAATAAAAATGTATTAAAGTTTCAAATTTTCCAAATTGTAATATTTCTCGTAGAGAATAAAAAAACTTATTGATAGAGAAAAAACAGAATATTAAAAATTTGTCAAAATTTGAAAATTTTTAAAATAGTAAAGAGGATAAATGAGAAAGAGGAGGAGAGAGTGAAAAAGTATGTGAGTGAGTGAAAAGGTGAAAAAGTTTGAAAACAACGAAAAGTTGAAATTACCTAAATATCCTCAAAATGTTGAGTTGAGAAAAGGGTAAGATTGGTATTTTGGTAGTGGGTGATTTGTATAAATAGATAGTAGATAGATAGATTTACACTAATGTAATCATAAGTAATCAACAATTCTCTTTTATCTAGTACCAAACAATCCTTAAATCTATCATATTGCACACCTATTTCTGATCTATTTCTCTCTTCCCAACTTCTTGGAACCAAACAAAGCATTAGTATGCTACTACTGCCTCTAGCATTCCTTCACCGCCGAAACGATGCCACCATTAATTATTTCTGGTCAAGCTTCTCAAATGTCTAGCATGAGAAATGTTAGCGTCAAACTCTCTAAAACACCTTTTTCAACACACTCTTTTCATAGTTAAAATTTCAATAAGTCCCACATGATTTAGCGGGACTTGAATTTTAACCAATAAAAAATGTGTGTTGAAAAATAACTGTAACAGAGTGTGTTGCTAACACTTCTCGCCGAGCAAGTGGCTACTCAAATGTCTAGTCTAAGCCCTTTTTTCCCTGTTACCTCCTTGGCCACTCTCCTTCTCTCCACCCTTTGTCTTAGTGCATACATAAAGTGGTTTTCCATTTAACAAAAAATATTTGGTCCAAGTTTTGATTTTGTTAAGTATGGCAACAAGATTGGATCAATCTAACCCAACCATAGTGTAAAAAACTTGGCTTAATTCATATAATTGGTTTGGTTCAGTTAACATTTTTAAAAAACTATTGCGTTAGGTGGAGGTATTTATATGGTTGGAAAAAGCTAAACTCTAAACTTAATAGATATAGCAATCCTACATGCAACCTACCAGAACTATAACTGTAAACTAGCCTTGGGGGTAATTTCGCAGTAGTTGCACTTTACTCGTTTCTTAGTAGGTACTAGTTCAACTTCTTTTCCTTCTTCCCACCAACCACTGATATTATTGAGCACTAAGGTTTACCAAGAGCATTTAAACGATACTAACAGCTTACACTGCAACATTTCTCATATTAATAGTAAAAGTAAAATCAACCTGAAGCATTTCCTACTGGTTCAATGAGGTAGTTATCAAGTATATCACTTCAATAAACAATGGTTCAAAAGTTGAGATGATTGAACCCATCAGATGAGATCCTACAAAGTCAACAGCTTTCTTCTACATGCAGGGAGAAAAATAATAAATTGGAAGGTGTGGGTGGGGATTTTAGGTATGTGAGGTGAAAACAAATCAACAGAAAGAAAATAACCTATTAATTAACCACTTAAAATTAAATAGATACACTTTTATAGGCAGAAAGTACATAATGTGAACTACATAATAAGGCTGTTTGCTTCATGATCCAAACAAGGCACACTGCTTTCTTGCATGAGGCGGAATCAGCTTCACCAGCATCTCAGCAGGCAATCCCTTCAGCTCTGCATCAGATAGCCAGAAACATCAACATTAACCGAAAACTTCAATATAGAGGTAATTTATAACACATTTATCTGTAAAATTCATGCATTTACCATTAACTTTGAAGTTAAATAGTGGGGGAAGGAATCGCCCATTTGGCAATCGAGTGTTTGGATCACGCAGTTCGTCAAAGAATGGATGAACCAGAGCCTCCAACTACATTGTACAAAGCAAAACATAGTTTATGATAACATTCAATTGCAAATTATTGATAAAGCGGTTTTAAAAATCTCCGGTCCACATATCTTATGAAATCATATACTCACAGCTGTGCTTCGAAGATTTGGAGAGTATTGCAATAGTCTTGAGACAAGATCCACAGCTTCTGGTGGCATTCGCTTGTGAAAGATCTGATGAAGAACCAAACATTGATAAATTAATATCACCAAGCGATTATCCGTTTAATAAGACAGACAAACTTTATAATACCTTGTGCCATGGATGAGCTTTAATTTGAGGAAACTTGAACTCTGTATAATTAGGATTCATACACTTGATTTCTTCCCTAGTTGGGGTACCTAAAACCTGCAAGTAAATCCAATGAATTTTCATAAGTAATTGCTCAAAGTAAGGACCAAAATGTCTTGACCTAACAATTTAAACTACTATATTCATTAAAAGATATCTTACCTTGATAATTTCCACAAGCTGGTCTACTCCACTTTCACCAGGAAAGAGTGGCTGACAAGAATAGAAATTCATTATTAGTTTTGGCACATATGAATTTAGGTACAAGAATCAGACATATTTAAAGAAGCTAGATACCTGGCCAAGCAATAATTCACCAAGTACACAACCAGCTGACCAGATGTCAATGGCTGTGGTGTACTCAGTAGCACCAAATATAAGCTCAGGAGCTCTATAGTACCTAGAACAGATGTAAGATATGTTTGGTTCGCCTTTTACCTGTAAAACACAAAGCATTTGTTCAAGATAAGACATCAGAAGATAGCCATTTAAAACGGACAATAACATTTCCAGGCTAAGAATAAACGAACCAGGACTTTAGCACTTCCAAAGTCACATATCTTCAGCTGGTGGGTGTGAGGATTGACCTGTCATGAGACAACATCCAAATCAACAACCAAAAATCACCATCTCTACTCTATAAGGAAAGTAAGTTCATACTATAAATGATGGCAAAAAATCCATAGATTTCAACGGATGCAGGCATCAATTTGTATATGCTCAAACCTAAAGTATAAAATATTCATTCATGAAACCTTCTGTAGATTTTGCAGGTTCCCAAATTTACGAGAAAACACACTTAATAGTATAAACATCATATTCATATTCACTTCAATCAAATAGTAAATACTAAAAAGAGAGAATAAACAAGTTTGCATTTGAATGTACCAGTAAATTTTGAGGTTTTATATCCCTGTGACATACTCCAATACTGTTGTGAATATAAGCAAGTGCTCTGCAAATCTACAAATTGAAAAGGAAAAGGGATTATCAGAACCAACTAAGTGATACATTATATACATTGACTTTCATAATATCTAGTTAAAGCCTACAATAAAAAAAGTAGAAAAAGTAAAAATAAAGTTGAATTACTTTTGTTATAGTACATAGAAATATACCTGGTAAGAATAAAGTTTCACATATATCAACGGCATTCTTTGATTCATTTTGTTGTAGTGTCTAATAACGCGACTGGCAGTCTCAGGAACATACTCAAGCACCAAGTTAAGATAGAGTTCATCTTTTTCTGTTGTTGAGAAGAAGCAATGCTTCAAAGATACAACATTAGGGTGGTCCAGAAGACGCATGGTTTGCAATTCCCGATTCTTATATCTCTTGTCTTGAAGAACCTTCTTTATGGCCACAGTTTCCCCAGTCTCCAAGCACTTCGCCTGCACAGCGAATCAAAATCAGCACACAGAAAACATCCAACCTACTCAATTCAAAGCTGGCAAACAAGTAGTACACAACAAAAAGACTAACCTGGAAAACTACACCAAAAGATCCATGCCCAACAACACGCTCAGCCATGTAGCTTATTGTCTAAAATCATGAAAACAACTCAGTAATTAACAGACTCTATAGTTGTTCAGTAATTATCAGAAACAATAAATCAGACACAAACCTGCTTTGGCTGGCCATTTTTACCACCAATGGTAGTGACAATTATATGTCCGGTTTCGGTTCCATTCCCATCTACCACCACAGTGGCTTCCATTTCCTGCAATTTAATCAGCAAGTTTTAACATAAATAAACTGCATTGCATATATACAACCAAATACTTATTCAAGGAGAAAAAGTGAAAAAAAAAAAAGTAAAAATCTCATGTTGACCTTATCATCCCTAATTTTCATGTCATTCATCTCCTCAGGTAACCTTTCAAAACCAACTGAACTTGCATTCTTATCAGTCGATCCAGAAGAAGGTGGACCACCCCCTGATGCCATCAACTCAGCCAAAAAAGAGAACAAGGTTCACTTATTTAATTTTCTTTCAGCTCATACAGATCTTCAAAGAGAACGATCAACAACAAAATTGAGAACTGCAAAAAAAAAGTCAAAAACTGCATCAAATGTCTGCAACTCAAGTCAAAACCCCAGTCAAAAAATAGGTTAAAAGCTCAGATTTTCTTCATTTTTAAAATCTGAGCACCCAGCATGAAGTTTGATAGTAATAACCCAAAAAAAAAAATTAAAAACCTTTGCTTTAAATCTTTAACTTTAACCTAACTGGTATCTAAGTAGAGTGGCAGTGTGATCTCAGTGAAAACCCAAGTGGATATAATTTTCCACAAGTTAATTATCAAGAAACAAAAAAAACACGTCATGAAGAGAAAGAAAAATGGAAGCAGACAGGAATGGAGAAGAGAGAGAAAGAGGACTCACCGATGCAGTGAAGTGAAGGAAGAAAAAAGGAGATTAGATCTACGACGTTGAAGTGATGATATGATATGAAATCCCTAATTGAAAAATGAGGAAGAAGAGACAAAGGAAGAAAGGGAAGAAGAGGAATGAGATGGAGACAAATGGAAATAATTGAAAATGTTTTGATTGGTGTGTGATGACAGTCAACACAAACATCAATGTGCTTTGTTTCTTTCTCACTCTCTCTCTTCTTTTCTTTCTTATCTGCTTTTCTACTTTTTGACCGTTCAAACTTCAAACCTTCAAACCCCCCCCCCCCCTCTACCCCACTTACTCTCCCCAAATCCAAATTATCAAATCTTTATCCTTTATTTCCATATTTCCATATTCCACAAACAATTTTCCCAAATTTTTATAACTCTTTTGCAGTTTTTATAGCTCTTTGGCTATGAAACCCATACTCCAAAAATGAAGATATATCGTGTTCGATACGTATACGATACAATACGCACTCAATACTTCTTGATATTTCTCAAATATACATTCAATACATATTTTACCAATTAAATATATGATTTTCACCTTAATAGGATATATCTTTGACATTTCTTACTAAAAACATAAAATTTGTTGACACATTCATAGTAGAAAGAATATATTCTTCTAAGTGTGGGAAAAATATATGTAAATACCCACTTTTTAGGGTTGCAAAGTAATTTTTTCTACATTGTGTTAGTCATATATCGACTACTTATATACGTATCTTAGGTGTGTCGTATCTTGAATTTTTAAATACTCTCTTATCCTTGTATCTGTGTCGTATCGCATCTCATATCGTACTAAGTATCGAGGCTTCTTAGCTCTTTGGTAGTTAGTAGTACTTTATTTCTATTTTATTTTTTTATCTTTTGCGTTTTAGGAAAGGAATTACGTTCTACATTGCGATAGTCATATATCGACTACTTATATATCTATCTTAGGTGTGTCGTATCTTGTTATTTTAAATATTCTCGTATATCCATATCTGTGTCGTATCACATCTCATATCGTACTAAGTATTCGGGCTTCTTAGCTCTTTAGTAGTTAGTAGTACTTTATTTCTATTTTATTTTTTTATCCTTTAAGTTTTAGGAAAGGAATTACTCCCAATTTTTGTCCAAAAAAAAAAATACTCCCAATTGTTTTTTTACTGTGACCCCAATTGGTTATTACTTTTTATTATAGATTTTCCTTTAATTTTCATTCACTATATATATATATATATATATATATATATATACTCTTGCTATAATTATTTTTCTGGGTATCCACCGCACGGACAGCAGTGACTAATCTCTCACTCATTGTATGTGCCTCGAAGGGCGGGATAGCTGGCCCAACTAGTGAATCTTGCTATAATTATTTGACCATACATTGGTTTTTTTAAAATATTGACCATATATTATTCTTTTGTGAATCTTGACCGTACATTATTATAATACTTTAAAGATGATAGTGATTATTTTAAAAATAAAAAAAACTATTTGTTTTCATTAATTAACTATATACGATTTTCCATAAAAGAAACTACATATAATTTAGTAATCACATAGTTAACCTAATAACATATTAAAATATATACTAGTGTGTATTTTGACTTTGGGTTAGTTTAATAATTTTTTTAATGGTAACATTAATTTCAGTGGCATAAATATTTATTTGAGTTTAATAATTAAATTTTAACGAGCATCATTGTAGATGTAAATAGTTTTACACTAATATTTAATTACAATTTTCTAATTTTTATTTTGAAATTGTTGAATAATAAGTTCATTGTCGATGTTATTGAATACATATTTCTCAATATAAATCATTAGACAATCATTCATTTATACAAATTGAGAGATACACTGCAACAGTCTCATAATAAATTAAATTTAGGAGTTTGGGTGCAAACTTTTAAAGTAATGGGAGTCAAAATAAAATGGCTAAATAGCACTTTTTATCTTTTATATTTGCTCTAGGTTTCATTTTGGTCTATTATCTTTTTTTTGTTCCATTTTGGTCCTCATCTTTCATTTCTATTTCAATTTGGTCCCTCAATGGTGTTTTCCATCCAATAAGTTAACAGACGCTACGCTGGCAGTTAACTGCTAGCGTGGCGTCTTAAGTGTCATGGCTGATGTGTATTTCATTAAATGATATGGCATTTCATTTTTTTAAATAAAAAATACAAAACTATTTCCTTTTGCATTTTTTATTTCAATTTCGTGTTTTAATTTGCATCATTTTCATTGAAATCTCTTGGTTGCATTCACTTGCTGCAGTAATTTTGAGCATTTTGCAATTGGTTTGGTGCAATTTCGTTGAGATTTGAGCATTTTAGCCTCTCACAAAATCCAAACCTGTTTTTCGGACAAAAACGCGTTTTTAGATAAGTTGTGCTACTTTTTTGTGCAAATTGATGGTGGATTCGTGATCCTTGTGAAATTTCGTTCAAGTTAGGCACACATTTTGTTTGTTTTGGTGTTGTTTTAAGCATTTTACCATTGTTGACTTGAAGGTTTGAATCTTCAGCTTCAACCTTGGTTTTTCATAATCAATTTTTCTTATAAGTGCTTTTTTATCCAAAAACCTACATAATCAGATTCCTTATGAAATTTTGAGTGAAATGGACACCAATCTTTTGTAATTTGGTTCGGTATAACATGAGATAAATTTGTTACAAAAAATCATTGTGTTCTTGCTGATATTCTTCAATTTCTGGTGTTCTTGCTGCTGGTGATTGACAGAGACCAAATTGAAACTAAAAGAAAATACAGGGGACCAAATTGAAACCAGAAGAAAACACAGGCGACCAAATTGAAACAACACCAAAAACACAATAATTTCTTGTAACAAGTTTATCTCATGTTTTACTGAACCAAATTAAAAAAAATGGTGTCCATTTCGCTCAAAATTTCATAAGGAATCTGATTATGCAAGTTTTAGGACAAAAAAAGCGCTTATAAGAAAAAGTGATTCTGGAAAACCAATGTTGAAGATAAAGATTCAAAAACTTCAAGTCAACAATGGTAAAATATTCAAAACAACACCAAATCAAACAAAATTTGTGTCTAACTTGAACAAAATTTCACAATGATCGCGAATCAACCATCAATTTGCACAAAAAAAGTAGTACAATTTATCTGAGAACGCGTTTTTGGCCGAAAAAATGGGTGTGGATTTTGTGAGAGGCTAAAATGCTCAAATCTCAATCAAATTGCACCAAACCAATTGCAAAATGCTTGAAATTACCGCAGTAGGTGAATGCAACCAAGAGATTTCAATAAAATTGATGCAAAATCAAACATGAAATTGAAATAAAAAATGCAAAAGGAAATAGTTTTATTATGTTTTTTTATTTATTTTTTTAAAAATGAAATACACATCAGCCATAACACTTAAGAAGTCACGTGAGCAGGTACTGCCAGCGTAACGTCTGTGAACTTATTGGAAGGAAAACACCATTGAGGGACCAAAATGAAACATAAATGAAAGATGAGTGACCAAAATGAGACAAAAAAGATATAAAAGACCAAAATGAAACCTAGAGCAATTAAAAATAAGGACCAAAAGTGGTATATAGCCAAATAAATTTTTATAAAGATAAATGTATTTATTTATTTTTCAAGGATGTAACTGACTTATTTATATTGTCACATGAGTCTATCAATGGGAGTCAAAATAAGTTTCACTCATATTTCACTATCTTAACACATAATATTCCAATAAAAAAACGCATTATAAAATAGATTCTTAAAGTATATTTTTAGGTAATGAAATATGGTCGGATTTTATTCAATATCTTTTTCTATAAGTATTTCTATTAAAAAATGAGAATTGTGTAGCTTGCACTTTTCATGTTTGTTAAGACTTGCTAAACCTTTTCTAAGCCAGCAAAAAATGATTACTTGGTTGTTTTTTACTATATATAATTACGTAGTCGTTGGCAACCCCTTTAATATGTGATTTTGTTATCTCTATATCATTTTGAACATTAATCTATTTCCTATAAGAAAAATTGACAAAAGAGGTTTTTTTTTAAAGATAAAAAAACGACACGTGATCTTCAATCATACATAATGCATAATGATTAATATATAAACGAGAGATTACATTTTTTATAAACTTTTAACAGTCACTTCGACGTAGCTAGCCTTACAGCTGAAATTGTTCCAGGACCCTCAAAGCAATGGCAAAAAAAGCTGGAATGCTTAGTCAAGGCTAGCTTCAAATTGCTAGTTTTATTCCGTTTTTGTTTTCTCTCTGTTTAAGTTTTTTATTAGTCATTCTGTTGGGGAGTTTGTGCTTGTTTGGTTCGGCGGTAGAGCAATACAATCGCACGTCTACCATATCAGAAGCGCTTTCCTCTTGTTTGGGTCATCTTCCAATTATTAAGAGAGTCGGTGAACCGAATTATTAAGAGAGTTGGACACCACATCTTTATCCAAAAACCTTAAGAGTGTGTTTGGGTGGGATTTTTTTTAGGGTAATGTAATTTTTGGGGGGAATTGAAATATATTCCCCCCAAAAATTACATTACCCTCTAAAAATATCCTACCCAAACACACACTCTAAGGCATTAGCCATTAGGTATATGGGTCATCTCTCTCTTATATATCATTCACTTAGCTCATTTTTAGTCGATGACTGACTAACCATTCACACTTGAATTCCCAACATATTCATTATTTTTTTATTGACTCAAATACTCAGTGGCTCTTCAATTTGAGTGTTTAAGATCAGATGAAAATAATTTAGTTTCGGTGAATGTCAAGTGTTAGTATAAAAAAAACGTTAGTTATTATAGCTTCTTTTTTTGACAATATTAGTTAGTATGTAGCTAGTCACTAGCTCCTTGACCCGTTGCACACGGTAAAAACTCCGGTTAATATAGAATTGTTGTTGGGTAAAATTTGTTTCTTAAATTACAATATGAAAAAGTCTTGTTTAAATTGAACGTAAGTATGAATTAAAAAAGTATGTAATAAAAAAAGGTAATTGCAAACTTAAAAACTAAAATGAGTGTGTATAGAGATATAATCCAGACAAATTGTTTCATACACATATTCATAGTAACGGTATTGGTTTATAAAATATATAGTTTAATATGTGAATAAATATTAAATTATAATTATAAATTAAATAAAAATATTATAAAATTGAGACTGGTTACCCATAGATACTAAGAAGAAACAAATTCAATAAATGAATTCGCAGTCACCGAACTAAATGAATTTAATATATATTTCGAGTTCAGAAAAATAAGGAGAAGAAGTATAAAAATAAATTATTTTTTTAAAGATTCAGAAAAATATGGTTATAAAAAATATAAAGAGAAGAAGTATAAAAAGAAATTGATTTTTTAAAGTCGTAGAGTCACAAAAAGGGTGAGTTGCACGAGTCTGTGTCACGAAATTAATATTTTTTTCCACCAAATCAGTTATTGAGAAGTGAATTTTGAGTATTTAAACAGTTAAAATCTTTTTGAAGGCTAAAATACCCCAAAACACATTGTTTAGGATCACACTTTACGTATTTGTCACTAAATTATTTTTTGTTTCAACAAATTAGTTATTGAGGAATGAACTTTGAGTATTTGAACTGTTAAATTTTTTCTGAACACTAAAGTACTCGAAAACACGTTGCTTAGCATCACACTTTACGTATTGTGTCACGAAATTATATTTTTTTTCCCACCAAACTGGCTATTGAGGTACAAACTTGACATATTTGAATAGTTGATTTTTTTTTGCGAACACTAAAGCATCCAAAAACACACTACTTAGCATCGTACTTTACATATTTTGTCATGAAATTATGAAATTATTTTTCCACCAAACAGGTTACTGGGGAACAAACTTTGCGCATTTGAACAGTTAATTTTTTTTTCGACCGATAAAGTATTCCAAAACACACGGCTTAGCATTGCATTTTAAGTATTCTATTACAAATTACTATTTTCTTTCAACAAATCAGTTATTGAGGAACAAACTTTGTGTATTTCAACAGTTCAAATTTTTTGAACCCTAAAGTACCCGAAAACACACTACTTAAAACATTAAAAAGGAAAAAAAACGAAAGTACCCCAAAACACATTGCTTGGTGTCGCACTTTACGTATTTTGCCACGAAATTAATTTTTAGATATAGGAACGAATTCATGTATTTGTACTTCTAAACTTTTTTTGAATTCTAAAGTATCCCAAAGCACACTGTTTAGCGTCACACTTTACATATTTTGTTGCAAAATCAATTATTTTTAACAAAATTTGTTATCAAGGAACAAACTTTTGCGTATTTGAGCAGTTAATTTTTTTCCCAAACTCTGAAGTACCGCAAAACACACTGCCTAGTATCACACTTTGTGTAATTTATTACAAAAGGAGAGGGGGGAGTGGGAGGGGGAGGGGGCGAGAGGGGGGAGTTTTGGAGGGAAAGTGGAGTGGGAGACTCTAATATTTATATTCTTAAGATTAAGATAAGATTATCATTGGTACTTTTTTATCAAGAAAAAAAATCATTATATTACAACTTAATAATTTGTTTTTTTTTTTAAAAAAAACAAACTACTTAATAATTTACTTCAATAATTGCCTCTGAACAAATGTTGCAGTCCGGAAGATGCCATGTTCCATCCCTTCTTCTACTTAGGGGACAACCCAAATTATTTATTTATTTATTGGTATGGTATTACCTATTTGGTTGGGTAAGCAGAAAAATATTGGCCACTGAAATTAGTTTTTTATCATCAATTCCCAAAGACGCAACTAGAGTACAGGTGGCAAACTTATTTGTTTCCCATCCTTATGGTATTTTCATTTTGATGTTAAAACTATTAGATTTGGACAGAAATGGGGAAAATGAATATATAGAATTTAAAATATTGTTGTCATTGATAATTTGATAATTAATCGGATTCATCATTGACGTTCATTTATAAACATAAAAGTGTTGTTACGGTGATAGGGCTGTTCACGGTGCGGTTTCGTTCAGTTGAGTCTTTGGAAGAGTTTGGTTAGAGGCTTCCCAAAATTAAATGAGTTTGAATTGCATTAATTGGGAATGGTCTAACTACTCCAGCCTGGTCGACTTGTTGGATTGCGCCTGGCCTTTGAATTTCAAATCTAGACCTGGCTATTTCGACCCCTGGGCAGATGTGTGTGTTGCGGACCTGGTCAACGAGTATGGTTTTTGGAGATTTGAAGATCTACAGTGTCTGCCCCCTGATGTTCTTCGACGCTTGCAAGCCACCCTTCCACCGCTTGCAACTAGTAATGCTAATGGTTTCATTTGGCCGAGTGAGGACAGAGGTAATTTTACGATTTCCTCCACTTATCAGCTGCTGTGTGGTTTTTTGGACAGGGACAGTGCACCCCCAGTGGCCTACTATTTGGAAACTCCAAGTTCCGGAACGTATTAGGTGTTTCACTTGGCTTATATGGCATGATAGACTTTTAACTAACTGGAGGAAGTCTAAAATGCATTTGTGTAGTCCTGACTGCTCCTTTTGTGCTGGTCCACCTGAAACTACTTTACACGTCCTTCGTGATTTTCCTAGGGCATTGGTTATTTGGATGCACCTGGTGAATGTTGATGCTAGGGATGATTTCTTCAATCTAGACTTACAACAGTGGATTTTATTTAATCTCCAGACAAATGTTGGTATGGTTTCTTCTCTTGATTAGTCTTATATTTGGGCTACAACATGCCACTTTTTATGGACTTGGAGGAATAAGGAAACTTTTGACCCTTCTTTTACCCGTCCGATTGATCCCTGGCGAGTTGTAACTCGTACATGTAGTGATTACAAGGAAGTCGTGCGGTCTAATTGCGTTCTTAATACTCACTCTCTCTCAACCATTCATATTAGATGGCTCCCTCTAGAGCAAGGTTGGACTCGTCTAAATTCGGATGGGGCAATGAAGGGAGTGCACAGGGTTGCGGGTAGCGGTGGTGTTCTTCGAGATGATGTCGGGCGATGGATTTGAGGTTATGCTCGGGCGCTGGGTATTTGTTCTGCCTATATTGCCGAGTTATGGGGTGTTTTAGATGGTCTTCTTTTTGCGAGAGACCGAGGGTTTTCCAAGATTAATGTTCAGGTTGATTCTTTGATTGTTATGAATCAATTGTCCAAGGGTGGTTCAGTGAGTGTAGTGGGGGCTGCTATTGTCAACCGTATTCGGGCTCTTTTGTCTCTTGATTGGGAGGTCCGCATATCTCATTGTTATAGAGAAGCAAATAGTTGTGCTAATGTTATGGCTTCCATTGGTTGTTCTCAGGAAGCTATTTTGTGTTTGTATGAGTCCCCTCCAGCTATTGTAAGCCCTTTGTGGCTAGCAGGCTTTATAGGAGTTGCTACTCCTAGAGTTATTTCAGTGTAATCGTTCTCTCGGGCTTTTTAGCCCTCATTAATACCAAAAAAAAAACATCCGAACTGTAAGGTAAAAATATATATGGTTTGCTTTGGTTCGATTGGCTTCTTAAAAAAACTGAACCAAACCATTGCAGTTTGGATTGGTTCAATTGGTTCGATTTTTTGCGAAAATATAATTTAAAATAAAGTTAAAATTTACAAACTTAATCCTAAATCGAAATATTACTACCTTTCTATCTAATCAAAATAAATTTTATTAAAACCGCCTAAGAGCGTACATTTTATATAAACACGAGAATTAGCTTGTTAATCAACATGTTATAAAAATGCTAATCATAAATTACTGTCCAAAATAATTACAAGATATAAAAGGTCAATTATATTAGAAATTGAAGTATAAGTTTATAACATGGAGTCATATTTATTTGCTGATTTATGATTTTACACAACTATCGATAACTGAAAGAAATATTTAAAACTTAAATACTAAAACAAGGCATAAAGTTATAATATGTAACGTACTATTTTTGTAAAATTCAAATTGATAGTCAACTTTTAATTCACTTAAGTTAAGTTGTAGGTTTACTTGCGATTCGTTTTGGTTTGGTTGGTGGAACAAAAACAACAGGCCGAACTGAACTGCACAATTGAATGAAAAATAAACAAACAGTGACGGGCACAAATAGAAAAATTAATTAAAGGATAGCTTTTGAAAACTTTAGAAATAATAACATGTAGATCGGTTAAATGTTTCCAACATTGTTTTCCTAGCATAGTTATGTTAAAGTCATGGTAATCATGAAAGCCCAAACCTTCATATATAGTTCATACCCCCTTGTCCATCGCCAATTTTTCCCAATTAAACCAATTAATTCCTCTACCTTGAGTTTGTTTCAAATCCCACCAAAAAGAGTTAGTCATACGCTCCACCTCCTCTCCCAAAGTTGTGGGTAATAGAAATGTGCTCATACAATAAGATGGAATAGCCTGAGCTACTGACTTGACAAGAAACTCTTGACAAGCCTTTGATAGATACCTCCCTGACCAATTGTGAATCTTCCTTCATGGCCTATCACTGAGATAACTAAACGCAACTTTCTTTTCCCTTCCAATCATAGAAGGTGTCCCCAAGTATCTCACAATGCCTAGACTATCCACCACACAAAGATAGACGTCATACTGTCTTGAATTGGCTTACTAATATGTTTTTGCATAACTCACCCGAGTTTCCATTATTGAAATGAAAGTGAAATGATATTTTCTGATCAAATCCATAACATGCAATTTAGCTTTCTTATTATGTGCTCCCCAAATATTCTACGAGAGCACTTAAACATCTTGGAAACTTATCATTAAAAAGCTAGATGATAAGTACCAAGAAAGCCTAAGGGACTTACGTAAGCATGGATTGCGCCTTATCCTCCAGAGAGTGTGGAGTCTCAAAGCACACATTCAGTACTTTCATCATCAATTCCTCTCTCCTCTGCAGTACTGGTGTCATTCCGCGTTTCACTCATGTTCGCGTCACGTTGGGCCCCTCCAAGTTGGGAACTCGTTGAGGGCGCGTGGGTCGCTGGTTGCTGAACCTTGTTGTGGATCTGCTACCTTGAGATAGGATCTTTATCCACGTCAGCGAGAGGAGAATATTCCTGGCGCCGCCTTTTCCTGCTCGCTTCAGAACGCGTTGGGCCCACCTGCTTTATTGGAGTGAAGGAACGGTTTTGCTTGTGAGTCAAATCTATTTGCTTGGTATGATGACGTGGCCTCCTTTCCCCGCATTAGCAAAGTTATTACTTGATTTTCCTTCATAACTACATTTCCTTTGATTTTGGGATTGATTGGGTGGGGTCCATTTTTTTTTAGTAACCACAAGCCACTCTCCATGCAGAGTATCCATTTTCGCTCCACTAATTTCGGCCTGTGAGTTCATGTTCTCTGGATTTTTCTCCCTGATCTGAGAAACCCTAGGCATACTTGCATTGTTGTCCGTGGACGCCACTACCGTCTCAGCTGCGCCCTTTCCTGGTTCTACGACCTTATTTAGCGGTTCTTGAGGTATCTGCTTACAGTTTCGGGTATGATGGCCATAGGAGCCACAGGAGGCACAAATGATATATATGAAGACCTTCGTATTGCACCTTGTAGCCTACTCCATTGACGTTGACCTTCCCCACCACCGGTTTTGTGAGGTCTATCTCAACACATACCCATGCAAATCGACCCCTCTCTACGTTGAGGGTGTTGGAGTCCACTTTGATTGGCTTCCCAATCGTCGCTGCAAGGGCAAGCAATAAACTTTCGTCGTAATAAGTAAGGTTTAGCTCCGGGAAGCGGATCCAAACCATAGTGTTCTCAATCGTTGTATCTTGCGAAGTAAACTCTGGTGTCCAGTGCGACACAACAAGGTAGTGGTCAAATAACATCCAAGGCCCTCCTGAGACGATCTTTTCCTTGTCGCTGGGAAGGTCGCATTTCACCATAAAAAAACCGTTGTCGATGCCCATGATATCAAAGCCTCCAGACAACTTCCACAGCTTCGGAAGTCGCTCCTTCATCGCTCTATACCCCACAATCTTGCCAAGAAGCTTAATCACCAAGGTCTCATTCCAAGGAGCACACGGATCTTGGAAATATTGACCATCAGGAGTCACTAACGACTAAAGACGATTTCCTCCTTCCAAAGAAACTTTTACAAGCCCGGTCGCCAAAAGGACCTTTTTCTTCGTTGCATGTCGTTGTTGTCCCACAGTCACCATATCCCTGAAAGACGATTTGTGACCTTTGTCTTGTGGTTTCTCAAGCTCGCTCACGGAGAAGACGAAGCCCTCCGTTGATGTCGGAGCGCTCATTCTCTCTTTTTGCCACTTCATTTTTAATATGATTAGAGTTTTATTTTATTTTTGTGTTTCATAAATACTTTTATTTTTAATTTTAAATTGGTTTAATGGGTTTGGATATGACTCGAAAGATACAACACTATAATAGGGATGATAATTGGTCGGTTCTAATAAGAATTGGTTAGCTGATACTAGCTCTTTTCATCTCTGCTTGCTGATAGAGATTTTCCTCTCTGCTTGGTGATAGAGATGTTCCAATTCACGTTGTGTTTTTTTTCATCCAATTATTTGGCTTCATTAAAAACATCTCAGGTGATGTTGAATACTCAGACTCAAAATAATTAGATATAAAAAAAAAAAGGAATAATTAGATAATGCCAATTCTCTTTTGTCTTCAACAAAACCAAAAAGAAATAATTAAAGTAGCAACCCCATTTCATTGGAGACAAGGCCAATTATTTTCACAAGCTTGATTATTTTCTTTCAAATCATTATTTTATTCTGGGCACGTACATTCCAAATTATAATTAGACATCACTTATTTTTTAGGGTTAGACAAGTTTTTGTCTCTACAAAATTTGAGTTTTTTTGTTTTAGTTCTTCAAAAAAGATTCACCAACTTTTGGTTTTTATAAATTTTGGGTTTTTTGCTTTTAGTCGTTCATGACTTTTAATTGCACTTCAGAACTTTTAATAACGTTTATAAAAGGTTAAAAAGCGCTATTAAAAGTCATGATGGAATAAAAGCAAAAAACTAAAGTTTTATAGGGACAAAAAAAGGTGGTAAAATTATTTTGACTAACTAAAAATAAAAAACATATTTAACCTTATTTTTTAATACTAGGAAGACAACGATTAACGACCGAGAAACCTCCATCAACAACCAAGTTTTGTCCACTAATATAAGCCGAATCACCCGAAGCAAGAAACAGAGCAGCCTCAGCAATATGTTTAGCCTCCAATGTAATTCCCTTCAAATTTGCAGATTCAAGACCAACAGCTTCAATTTCCGAAGGCTCCATTTCAAGCGCTGTACAAGCAAGTGGTGTAGCAACAGCATAAGGTGAAATAGAATTAACTCTAATCCCATAAGCTCCAAGCTCACTACATGTTGAACGTACAAGTCCAATAAGACCATGTTTGGACGTTGTATAATCATGACCAGCACATCCAGCAGCTGATGCAGCTACACTAGCTGTACAAATTATAGATCCACGTATCTTTCTTTCTACCATGACACGTGCAGCGTGCTTAATGGTTGCTGCTACACCACGAACATTAACAGCAATTGTATTGTCAAATTCATTCAAATTGAATTCTAGTATGCTTGTTAATGGACCTGCTATTCCTGCATTGCTGAACAATATGTCTAGGCTTCCGTATTTCTCCAAAGTGAAAGCTACTGTTTTTTCAACTTGTTTTTCATCTCTTACATCACAGTGGTGGTAACTTACTTTGTTTGAGTCAAATGATGTTGCAAATTGAAGACCCAATTGGTCATTGATGTCTGCTATAACTACAGATGCTCCGTTTTCCACGAAGATATTCACTGCTTCTGCTCCTATTCCGCTTGCTCCCCCGCTCACAATAGCAACCTTACCCTCCAACCTACGAATTACAAACAAACCATATATATACAGAATATAGAATAAAAGATTGATAATTGAATCGTTACCCAATTAGCCATATGCAGATAAGGTATTATATGATTATTATATATTTAAAGCCATACATACTATTAAGCTCCATTGGGCCAAACTATGTATTGGGTTGTATTATTGGGCCAAACTATGTATTGGGCTGTATGTAATCAGTTTTTATCATTTTGTAATAGTTAGCTCCGTTTTAGTTTTCCCTTCCCCTTTTGTATAAATGCTAATCCAATTATTGGATACGCGTGTAATTCATTTTCTCAATCCTTCAATGAAAGATGAGTTCCCCAGATTCTTTCTGTCATGAATCTTAATATGGTATCAGTTGATAACCGTTTCCGTTTTTTCTGTTCCAACGATTCTGTTATTCCGCAACCACCTCTGATTCTTGCGTTCGCCACCGTTCGCACCTTTCCTCTCTCGTTGCTCCTTCGGCGTTGCCCACTCAATGGCCGCTCCACCGACGAATCCCTACACCAATCCTTACCATATCGGCAATTCCGATCATCCTGGCACCGTGCTCGTGTCACATCTCCTCACCGGTGAAGCAAACTATTCTTCATGGCGGCGTTCGATGACTATCGCGCTCAACGCCAAGAACAAGTTCGGTTTCGTCAATGGTGACCTAGATGAACCTCCGTTTGATGATCCTCAACATCAATCGTGGTTTCAGAACAATAGCGTGGTTTCCTCTTGGATAATCAACTCTATTTCAAAAGATCTCATATCCAATGTCATCTACTCCACCACCGCGGCTGAGATGTGGAATGTGCTTCATGATCAGTTTCATCAACCAAATGGTCCTCGCATTTTCCAACTCAAGCGTGATCTCAGTAGCTGCATTCAAGGTGATCTTTCTGTTACCACCTATTTTTCCAAGATTCAATCTCTGTGGAAAGAATTGCAAGAAATTGACACTTCCACCTCCTGCGTTTGTGGTGGATGTTCTTGCAAGGCCAACCAACAGAAAGATCACGTCATGTCATTCCTAATGGGACTCAACGAAGATTTCAACTCGGTTAGGGGTCAAATTCTGCTTATGAATCCTCTACCAAACATCAATCAGGTTTATGCTATGACACTTCAAGAAGCTAAACAGAAGGAGATTGGCAGTAATCACATCACTACTGCACAGCAACTTGCTTGTGCTGTATCCAAGTCGGATGCTAAACCCAAACCCCGCACCTTTGGCAAGAAAGAAAGGCCAATGTGCACTCACTGCAACATTCTTGGGCACACTGAGGAAAAATGCTTCAAGAAGCATGGATATCCACCAGGTCTTAAGAAAAGTGCAACTACCACTGTCAATCAGGTTGGTGACTCTACACCAGATCCTTCTTCTTTCACTGCACCTCAATATGAGGCTATGATTCAATATCTTCAGCAACAGATGGCTAGTTCTACCACCATTGAAACTGAGGATGACTCCATAGTTGGTATGATTTTCTCCCTATATCAATCTGTTTCCATTAACTCTGCTCACAAATGGATTATAGATACTGGTGCCTCTGTTAATATATGCAATGATGCTGCATTATTTCAATCATATCGTACATTATCCAACAAATTTGTCACTTTGCCAAACCACACTAAAATCCCTGTATTAGGAACTGGTTCTGTTGTCCTTAGTCCATACATTACTCTCCATAATGTCATGCACATACCCTCCTTTAAAGTCAATCTAATATCTGTCAGCTCTCTCTATTTGCATTCTAACTGTAGCTGTTTTTTCTTTGATATCTGCTTGATCCAGGACAGCCACTCGCAAATAATTGGGCATGGTAAACCATCCAATGGCTTGTATCTGTTTCAGGCAAGTGTTGATAGTGTCTCCTCCATTGTGAACACCTCTAGAGTTCATAATGGTAAGTCTCAGTCTAATACAGCTTCTGTAATACCAGTTGTGCAACCTGTTAGTGCACTAACTGTAAATAATATTGATTGTAATGATGCCAATTTATGGCATAGTCGTCTAGGTCATGTTTCTGATCAAGTTTTACAATTGCTTAGTTCACATTTAAAGCTTGTAGATCTAAAACAGTTTAGTTCTCACAATTGTACTGTTTGTCCTCTATCCAAATACAAAAGATTACCTTTCATTTCACATAATCATTTTGCTTCTTCTAGTTTTGATCTAGTGCATTGTGATATATGGGGTCCTTATAGTCATCCCACACATGATGGTTACAAATATTTTTTAACTATTGTGGATGATCATAGTAGGTTCGTTTGGATCTCAATGATGAAGCACAAGAGTGATGCCACTGAGCTTCTAAAACATTTCATTACTTATGTTGAAACTCAGTTTGGCACCACCGTCAAATCATTGAGAAGTGATAATGCCAAAGAACTTGCTCTAACTGATTTTTTGCAGACTAAAGGAATAATTCATCAATTTTCATGTCCGTATCGGCCACAGCAAAATTCTGTGGTTGAGCGCAAGCACCAACATTTGTTGAATGTTGCTCGTGCTCTCATGTTTCAAGCATCCATTCCTATTCAGTATTGGGGCATTTGTATTTCTACTGCTGCTTTCCTCATCAATAGAACTCCCTCTAGAAACCTTCACAACATCACTCCATATGAGAGACTTTACAACAAAACCCCAGATTATACTAGCCTTCGAACACTTGGCTGCCTGTGTTACATAGCTAATACTTCACCTACTAAGACCAAATTCAGCCCTAGGGCAATCCCTTGCATATTCATGGGCTATCCCATGGGATACAAAGGATATAGAGTGTATGACACATCCTCCAGCAAGTTTATCATATCCAGAGATATTACCTTTCATGAAGATGTGTTCCCCTTCAGCACCCTATCTCAGTCAGGCCCTTCACTTACCTTGCCTGATCTTATCATCCCTTGCCCTGTGACTGAAACACCTTCTACACTGCCTACTCCAGTTACAGAAACTGCACCTACAGTCACTCTCTCAGACACATCTACATCAGCTACTGACCCTGCTCCAGTTACAGAAACTACACCTACTCTCTCAGACACATCTACATCAGATACTGATTCTGCCACTCTTGACAGTGACTCTGCTATCACACCAGCTCTTGACACAGCCTTCCCTGCACCTGGGCTTGATACTCAAGTTGTACCTCTCACTCTTAGGAGAACTACCCGAGTTTCTAGACCTCCTGTTGCTCTCCAGGATTATGAATGTAATGTGGTGCATCCCATACAACAACAAATCACCTATGACAGGCTCACCCCTACATACAAGGCCTACATTTGCCAAGTTGCATCTGTGTTTGAACCAGAATTCTATCATCAGGCAGTACAACATGAAGAGTGGCGCCTTGCCATGGCTGAAGAAATTACAGCTCTTGAAATGAACAACACCTGGACAGTCATGCCTCTCCCTGATGGTAAACAACCCATCAGTTGTAGATGGCTCTACAAGGTTAAGTATGCTGCTAATGGTACTATAGATCGCCACAAGGCCAGATTAGTTGCTCGTGGCTTCTCTCAACAGGCAGGTATAGACTTTGTTGAAACCTTTTCCCCTGTGGCAAAACTCACCACAGTCAGAGTGCTTCTCACCATTGCTGCTCAGCAACACTGGAACTTATTGCAACTGGATATTAACAATGCTTTTCTCAACGGTGATCTTCATGAGGAGGTATATATGAAGCTTCCATTGGGTTACCCCTGTCAAGATAAATCCATGGTGTGCAAATTAAATAAGTCCCTTTATGGATTGAGACAAGCATCCAGACAATGGTATGCAAAGTTCTCCACCACCATACAGAAGCATGGTTTCATACAGAGTACTGCAGATTCTTCTTTGTTCACTAAAGGGTCTGATTCTAACTTTGTTGCACTACTTGTGTACGTGGATGACATCATTGTGGCTGGTCCAAATGAAGCTGTCATTACTTCCACTTTTGTTTCGACATTGATGTTTTATGATTCCTAGCTCCTTTCCTCGATGAGTAAACGTGGAGTAGGACTTTCCAATTGGGTTTCATCCAACCACAATTTATAGGTAACCTTACCACAACACTCACCATAGTACAATTGGTTAATGGCAGCTGCAATTTGTTAATCAAAAGTAAGGTCATGAGTCGGCACGTCAAATGAGAGAGACTTTTCTATTTAAGAGTTCCAACGAGAGTACCTGTTAAAATCTAATCTAACTCTTAACAAGTAAAGTCCTCACTGTTGGTTGTCTTGGCAATTTCAGCGACATGGGATGTCGGCTCTCTGGGTTTGAATCTGGGCGTGAGTCGTTGTAGTTTGCGTGTGTAGTTTTTATTTGTCATTTCTTCTAAGAAGACAAAAAAAAACTCTTAAAAAAGTAAGAACTCATCCTTAAAGATGCTTTTAAAAAAATAGTTCATCTTCTTTTTCATTTAAGTTAAATGGACCAAATTATTACATTACGGTAATCTTAAATGACCAAATTGTTACGAGGAGTAAACGTGGGTAATGGCAGCTGCAATTGGGTTTCATCCAACCACAATTTATAGATAACTTTATCACAACACTCACCATAGTACACTTTTTGGCTAATGGCAGCTGCAATTTGGTAATCAAAACTAAGGTCATGAGTCAAATGAGAGAGAGTTTTCTATTTAAGAGTTCCAATGAGAGTACCTATTAAAATCTAATCTAACTCTTAACAAGTAAAGTCCTCACTGTTGGTTACCTCGGCAATTTCAGCGACATGAGATGTCGGTTCTTTGGGGGCGTGAGTCGTTGTAGTTTGCGTGTGTAGTGTTTATTTGTAATTTCATCTAAGAAGACAAAAAAAACTCTTAAGAAAGTAAGAATTCATCCTTAAAGATGCTTTTAAAAAAAATAGTTCATCTTCTTTTTCATTTAAGTTAAACGGACCAAATTATTACATTACGGTAATCTTAAATGACCAAATTGTTACGAGACAGATGATACGTATGCTCCGTCCCGACCACATCAGCTCTATTAGTGTCAAATTGGGTTTTGTGTAACGAAAAATGAAAAAAAGGACTAACGTTGTACACATTATGTAACTTAAAGGACCTAAGTAGTACGAAAAAAACTTAAATGACCAACTTATTACAATTAAATAACTTAAATAACCTCTAGTGTAATTTTGCCAAAAATCTTTGAACTTCATGATTTACACGTGAGATAAAACTTATTGTAAAACCTATTTAAGTGACCCTCTCAAACTTTCTAGGACCCATCAAGGACCAAATTGGGAGACCACGGGACAAATTGATGGAACCGGGATCAATTGAGAGCGAAAAAAATCCATTAATATCAAGAGTGTTGAAAATTTATTTATTAAATACAGCAATGCTATACATCTAGAAGAGTTGCTTTTAAGTTGTTTTTAAAAATAAAAACTACTTAGGATACACAAAAGAATGGGTCTCTCACGGTTGGTTGTTTTGGCAATTTCAGCGACATGGAGATGTCGGCATTGGGGTCGGAACTCGGGTGTGACAAGTGATAGTAGTGTGTGAGAGAGTTTTCTATTTAAGAGTTCATCCCTAATATGTATCATTTTTTATTCTCCCTAGTGAGAGTACCTATTAAAATGTAATCTAACTCTTAACAAGGAAATTCCTCAATGTTGGTTGCCTTGGCAATTTCAGCGACATGATGTCGGCTCTCTAGGTTCGAACCCGGGCGTGAGTCATTGTAGTGTGCGTGCGTGGTGTTTATTTGTAATTTCATCTAAGAAGACAAAAAAAAACTCTTAAAAAGTAAGAACTCCCCATTAAAGACGCTCCAATTGGGAAATTCAAACCACTCGTTAAGACAAGTTGCTATCCATTTCACTATTGGAATCAATTCAAAATTCAAAATCTTCCTATACAATTCATTTTTAGAATTTCATTGAGAAATTTCACCATTTTGGTTTTTTTTTTCGGAAAATGATAAACTAAACTCTATTTGTTAACTGTCGATATGATTTAAAGAACTAAAAAAAATGATTTATAGAACTAATCGGGCTCAACCCGCTAATAGGATGAGCATATATTCTCAATTTCCCAAAAGAATGGACAACTCTAGCCATTACCATGAATTTGAATGTATAAATACACGGTTTTGGGTCATAACCAGTTATTAGACGGTTTCAGTAGGAGAGAGAAAGACTCAATCAATAATAATTTATTGATTGAATCTTTCTCTCTCTTACTGGAACTGTTTACTGAAGAGGATATCAGTCCTAAATGCACTTATTTATTTATTTTTGTTACAAAAATACACACATTTCTAATATAATTGTAACAAGTTGGTCATTTAAGTTTTTTAATTGTAACAAGTTGGTCCTTTAAGTTTTTTCCTACCACTTAGGTCCTTTAAGTTACATAATGTGTACACCGTTAGTACTTTTTTCATTTTTCGTTACAAAAAACCCAAGTTGGCACTAATAGAGCTGACGTTTCCAAGACGGAGGCTACGTGTCATCTATCTAGTGACAATTTGGTCATTTAAAACTACTGTCATTTAACAATTTGGTACTTTCAACTTAAATTTTTTTTAAAAAAATAGTTCATCTTCTTTTTCATTTAAGTTAAACGGAACAAATGATTACATGACGGTAATCTTAAATGACCAAATTGTTACGAGACAGGTGATACGTATGCTCCGTCACGACCACATCAGCTCTATTAGTGTCAACTTGGGTTTTTTGTAACGAAAAATGAAAAAAGGACTAACGACGTACACATTATGTAACTTAAAGGACCTAAGTGGTGCGTAAAAAACTTAAACGACCAATTTATTACAATTAAATAACTTAAATGACCTCCGGTGTAATTTTGCCAAAAATCTTTGAATGTCATGATTTACACGTGAGATAAAACTTATTGTAAAACCTATTTAAGTGAAAACCCTCTCAAACTTTCTAGGACCCATCAAGGACCAAATTGGGAGACCACGGGACAAATTGATGGACCCGAGATCAATTGAGAGTGAAAAAAATCCATTAATATTAAGAGTGTTGAAAATTTATTTATTAATTACAGCAATGCCATGCATCTAGAAGAGTTGCTTTTAAGTTGTTTTTAAAAATAAAAACTACATAGGATACCCAAAAGAAAAGCTCTCTCACGGTTGGTTGTTTTGGCAATTTCAGTGAAATGGAGATGTCGGTATTGGGGTCTAAACCCGAGTGTGACAAGTGGTAGTAGTGTGTGTACATAGTATTTATTTGTCATTTTATCTAAGTAAAACAAAAAAAATACGGAAAAGTATGGGTCAATTCTTTGACCAATCAATAAAAACTTCTTGCGATGCTTTCCGGAAGAAAAATACTCGTTGTATATATATAGCATTTTCTTTTTAAATATCCTTACTTGATTTCTTATTTTAAGAAATTAAATTATTTAACTCCAAATTTATTTTTAAGCAAATCATTAATTTTGTCTCTAAATTTACATTTCCTCGCATATTTAGTCTCGACGTATATGAAAATAATAATTAGTCCTTAAACTTTGTGATGTCTGTTAAATTGAGAAATTAAGTAGAAGAGAAAGTGTACGCTCTGAAACTAAATTGAATGTTGAGTGTTTTTTTATAAGTAATGATTCATTGATAGGAGCACTATGAGTGCTCAAACCCTAATACAAAAGAACAATTTCATAAGTTGTTGATACAAGTAAGAGCATTATTCCACCAAGTGGACGAGGAATAACTAAATATGGGGATCCTTCTTTATTTAAGTGGATCCTTTTTAAATATACCTCACTCTGAAACAACTAATAAAGATTTGAAGTTATGTTTTTTCAGCTTGGGATACGAGGAATTAAGTCCAAGGCTGATACAAAACTAACTTGTGTGAAGAAATCAAGTAAGCTGGTTGAAGAAAACATGGCCAAAGGAACTTCAAGGTTGTCCCTCACATTTATGTGCCTCTTCTTGTTCATGCTAAACTTCTTCCGTTTCCACTCATCTAACGGAGAAGAAGACCTCAAACTTTTGTTATCCTTCAAAAGCTTCCATCAACGTTTTGAGGCTTGTATTCAAAGGGGGTTGGGTGATGGTAAACGAGTGGACTTTTGGAATCACCATTGGATTGGGAACCAACCTCTTAGATTGGTGTTTGTTAATTTGCAACTAACACCATTGAAAGACCCCATCAATGTTAAATTTTGCACATAAACTCCTAAGTTTAATTTATCGTAAGACCCCATAACTCAATTTATATTCATAGATGGTTGTCTATTGACTTATATTAATGTCATACAAATACAATTACATCAATGTCTAAACAAAGGTATGGTGTGTGTGTGTATGTATAGCTTCTATTATATTAATCAATCTATTATATCTATGTACATGGTTTGTACCTACTTTGTAGGTTGGAAGGTAAGGTTGCTATTGTGAGCGGAGCAGCCAGTAGAAGCAGAAGCAGCGAGGAAATTTGTGGAAAACGGAGCATTTGTAGTTATAGCAGACATTAATGACCAATTAGGTCTTCAAGTTGTTGAATCTTCAATTGGCTTAGATAAAGTGAGTTACCACCACTGTGATGTGAGAGATGAAAAACAAGTCGAAAAAACAATGGATCTATAATTTGTATGGCTAGTGGTGCTGCATCGAGTGTCGGAGATACCGGTCCTGATTATATAACATCCAAACACTGTCTTATTGGACTTGTTCGTTCAACATGTAGAGTGTGTTTGTTTGAGGTGAATGTTAGAATTTTGGGTCACAGATGTAATATTTAAATGTGTTAGGGTCATTATTTAATTAGCCAAACTTAAAGTGGTCTATTTGATACTAAGTTTATGGCTAAGGGCATATGTGTCATGGAAAGTTATTGTGTAGATACCATAAGACAATATTCTAATTTGATGAGGGGCTGAATTAGAAATATTGAAAATTGAGATGTAACTGGTTGCAGTTATATATATGGGTTATGGTCCCCATTTGTAGAGTAACGTAAAACAAAATAGGGTTTAGTTCTCTGGCTTTCTCTCTTCATCCCCATCAGAAGAGAATCAAGAAACCTTAAGGTGCTCTACAATTGGAAGATCACATACCCAAACCTTCATCAATTCCCAATGGCAAATTCAGGTACGCTTTCGCATTCTATTTCATCATGAATTTGGGTATGAGTTCATAAACTGTTGATTTAGGATTGTGCTCTTTTGTTTTCTATATGGGTAGAGACGTGTGGTTAGACACAAACCTGAATCCAACAAGTGGTATCAGAGCCACCCATACTTGATTCATGTTTATTTTTGGGAATTCTTGAAATTAGGGTTCCAAAATTGGGGGTTTTTTGATTGTTGATCGATTATTAAGGAAAACTAAAGTGTTTTTATTTGTTTATTCAATTGTTTCTTGATCATCGAATTTCTTACGGCCACTGCGTTTTGCGTTTTGATCGTCGTATGCAAATTCAGAATTGGAAAGTATTCACGCTGTTACTTTTTTGATGATGGCATATATTCATATATTATATTAAAGCAATTGCAAGTCAGGTGGCAAATTTCAATTGCAATTTTTTTTTGAAACAATTCATGTAATTCATGTGATTGATTCAGGTGCGTGAATGTATATAATATATTTATTAAGGCAAATGGAATTTTTTGTTTGTTTTTTTATTCACGCTGCTTCAAATTCGTTTTGATTTGTTTTGATTCAGCAACTGCGTTTTTTTTTCACGCATAAGATAATTAAGGCTATTGCAATTTTGATTTGCAATCCAATTAGCAATACTTTTTGGTGCTGAAACAGAAAGGAACACGGGCGGGCTGTGCCGGTTTGCACGGCCGTGTCCGTTATATATATTAATTTGGTATAATTTGGTTCAAATTTTGGCTATGGTTTGTATTTTATACCGTTGTTTAATATTTTAAATGAGCTAATTGAATCAAGAAGTCGCCAAAGTGACCTCTCTTGCATAGATTATTCGTAAGAAATGTTAAATGTTTGTGTGTGTTTATCTATGCGAGTATTAATTGACGCAAAGGTAGATTAGTGTTTATCCGGATTTCATACACACCTGTGATAGTAAACATGTGATAATTATAAGGTTTTACGTGTGAATGATAAATCAATCCAAAGAGGGGTTTATTATTTGACATGTTTTATTATCAATGTTTGATCATTACAACAAGAGTACCACTAGTAATTAATATTACTGTCCAAAGACTTGATATTGATGGTGCACTAGGTATCTTGAGATGGGTTGTGCTATTATTTGAACATATTGATGATAAATTTATTATTATTTTTTGTGAGTATATTTATAGTGTTTATTTTGTTCTTTTTCCAGCTACTGTTGCTTCGATATCTGCTAATCTGAATTCAGTTCCGGTCCTTAATGGGACAAATTTTAAGGACTGGAAAGAGAACATGGAAATTGTTCTTAGCTGCATGGATCTTGATCTTGCATTAAGGATGGTGCAACCCCCTTCTCCTACGGAATCTAGTACCTCTGAACAGAGGAAAGATTATGAGAAGTGGGATCGTTCCAATCGCATGAGTCTCGTGATCATTAAGCGCGGCATTCCTGAGGTCTTTAGGGGTACTACCTCGGAAGAGATAACAAGTGCCAAAGATTTCCTTGCTGAAATTGAAAAGCGCTTTGCAAAAAGTGATAAGGCGGAAACAAGTACTCTTCTTCAAAACTTGATTTCCATGAAGTATCAAGGCAAAGGAAATATAAGGGAACACATTATGGGCATGTCAAACATTGTTTCAAAACTTAAGGAACTAAAGCTTGAGCTGTCAGAAGACTTACTCATTGTTGCGCCCGAAAAAGTCCCCGAGGGAGAACTTTCCTCGTTCACAACTTTTCTAAAAAACAATGAAGCCGCCACCAATATTTATTAAGGAAAATATTAGGAAAACCTTTTATTGGAAAGCGATTGGTCTTGCAAAACTAGAGAATAGGGTTCGGGGGTCGGTTACGCGCGGGGAAGGTGTTAGCACCTCACACGTCCTCTCTACTGAGAGGGAACCTTTAATTAAATGTGTGGTTTTAAATGTTGATTTGAAAAATATCTAATTTGCCTCTTTATTTCTTATTGAAAATGAATTAAAGAACTTAATAAAATTTTTTATTTTTGGAGAGAAAGGAAAAAGAAAAGGGTTTTTAGAAAGAAGTGTTTGACGGGACATGGCCCGCTCCTACGTATCTCCCGGTGCGATGGAGAATTCAAAGCTACGTAGTTCTTCTTTGTTTGGAAAACGTTTTTTTTGTTTTTTATCTTGTTTAATTGTGAGAATTGAGCTTTCATGATGATCAATTGAGCAAAGGCTCCAAGTGACCACCATTAGCACTCCATTGTTAATAATCATGCAAGCAAAGGCTTCGCAAGACTACTAACAAAGTTTTTGATTTAGTGAAAATCTTTAGGAAAATTAGGCGTTCATGATGATCAATTGAGCAAAGGCTCCAAGTGATCGCCACTGGTACCTCATTGTTAATAATCATGCAAGCAAAGGCTTCACAAGACTATTAACAAAGTTTTTAAGTTATGAGAAAATATTTTGTCTTGAAGAGAATTAAATTAAATTAAAAAAACGAGAAAAAGGGGGGGTGAAATGGTAAAATAGGGTGTTATTAGCAGCAAGGGGTTGTATGATTAATAGGTGGTGCAAAAAAGAAGCCCAGTTCGCATCTGAGGGCCCAGTATGCGAAACTGGGCTTAAGTGAGGGAGGTGCGCACATGAATGGAGGAGGTGTCTGCAGTAATCTGAATATTAAAAATAAATAAATAAATAAAAACCCTAACTATATAAAGCCAAACCTAAAAAAAAACTAAACCTAATTATCCAACTCTCTCTCCCTCAGCGCGCCGCACCCACTCCCAAATTCACTCAACCCTAATTTTTCTCTCTCACGCATCCGCCTCCCTCCCTCACCCTAAGCTCATCTACGGCGCCGCATCTCTTCCTCCTCCCAACCCTAATCTTCCTTTCTTTCCTCTCGCCGCCGCTCACCCCCACCCCCTCATCTCCTACCCAAATTCTGCTTTCCTCTCCTTCCCATAGCCGTAGATCCCCTTCTCCCTAATCTCTGCTTCCACCGTTCTCTGTTGTTAGAGAGGGGATCCGAAACTTTCAACAACTTGGTCGGCTGAGAGAGAGTGGTTACGGGCGAGGTTACGGTGGAGGGTGGCTCGGTTTTGGGGAGAGAAACAGAGTTATGATAAGGGAGAGAAGAGCGAAGGACACAGCGGCGCGAAGGTGACGACGACGGAGCTACGACGACGACGATGGCAGAGTGGGAGCGCGCGAACGGAGGGAGGACAACGAACGGGGGTTGGCGACGGAGATGACCACCGTACGGTGGTCACGCGTCTCTGGTTCAGTTTTGGAGACCGGCGAAAAGGGGAGCTGTCGACGGTGGCTCGTGGTGGCGACACGGTTTACGACCACCGTACGTGGTGGCCGGAGGTATTCTCAGATCCCTTCTTTTTTATATACACACATTTTTTTTTTGTATTTTTCCTGATCTCTATTTCTAAATCCAATTTTGCTATAGCTAATAATTCTGATTTTTTTTACAAAACGAAAGCATACTTCAGGTCTTATTTCTATTTGGTTCTATCCCTATTTCATCTTGTTTTTAGAAAAACAGATTTATTAATCTTTGAGAAATCTGTTTCGGTTTCTAACAAAGTTTATCAACCTATTGTTGTTTTTTTTTGGATGAGTTACTTAGAAGAAATACCAAATTTATGTACAACACAATGTATACTCAAACCGAAGTTAATAGGGTACCAACCTGCTGTCCAGCTTCTGAACCTTTGCTTGATTGCTGTTGTTAATTAACCACTGCTACTGTTATCCTTGTTGTTTCTGCTCCTGCTACTTCTGTTTCTGAATTCTTAATGTTTCGTGATTAGGGTTTCAATGGGAAAACCCTAATCTTTTGATTCTGAATTCTCTGTAATTTCTGTCTTTCTATGTGTCCGTGAATTGTCCCCCTTTCTCTGTGATCCAAGCTTGTTTTTATAGGCAATTTTTAGGCTTAGGAAATTAATTTCTGATTCTATCCTGATTTTGTTTTCCTATTTCAGATTTGATACTTGCTCAGCAAGAACAAGATGTTGGGCTGGAGGTTGGAGAAGACTTGGTGGGCAAGGAACCAAGAAGGCCCAGCTGCTGTCCTTTTGGGCTGATGCGCCCTTTTTTTGATTTGTGCTTTTTTGTATTTTTTATTATTTCCGGATTGTATTATTTGGTATTTTAGTATTATCATTTTTTTTGTATTTTTGGACCTTTGGACATTCTAGACACTTCTATACTGTAATAACAATTAAATAGATTTTTTTTGACATTTTTGGACTCAAAACAAATTAAATAGACACAATAAAAATAATAAAAGAAGTTGAGTCAAATACAAAAGCGAAATCGGGCCCAACTAGACAAATGCGCTAGAACGAGGCTCAAATAGAACAAATAGGCCTGTGAACACTAAAAATTAACTAGGAACCACGTTCGTGGGCCCAACTCAAAATGATAGGCCCAATTTGTATATGTGTAGGCCCAATAACCCAAATGTTGGCCCAATTACACAAATGGCATCTTAACGACACTCGCATGACACCGACACGCGTTAACAGGACTCGAGACTTACAAAAAAAATGCGACCTAGTAAATTAAAACGCTATTAACAGGAGCTCGGACAAAATTGGGGTATAACAGCTGCCCCTCTTTATTTGGATTTTACCAAGAAATATGAATTGCGCGAGACATATTTCGAAGGTAAAATAGAAATAAAGAATTCAGAAATTATACCAATTTTGTCTACCTAGAGAAACCTGAGGCAAAAAAGGTAATACGGGCACTTGGCGTGCAGAAAGCGGTAAACGGGCACTTGGCGTGCAGAAAAGCGGTAAATGGGCACTTGGCGTGCAGAAAGCGGTAAACGGGCACTTGGCGTGCAGAAAGCGGTAAATGGGCACTTGGCGTGCAGAAAGCGGTAAATTGCCCAGGCTGCCTAAAACCTGTAATCCTTAAACCGACTCTTGGTGAATCCGAGTTTGCACGTGGCTTTGAGAAGCACGCTTCCTGTTGGCCTTTTCGAGCGACCGGGGGATCGTCATCAGCTCCGGAACTGATATACTGATCAATGCACGTCGTCCACTGTATCTTAGGCTGATACAACTATTCCGTTGAACCTCACATGGGGCTGCGGTCCATCGCGTTGCTCGTACGCGACGTGAGACCTGGGCAGAAGGGAGCGATGATCTCTGTGCTCCAATCCGCAATGCGCGCTTGAGCGCTCTCTTTTCTTTTCTTTTTTCTTTCTGAACTCCCAACTTGGGGGAACATTTTCTGGAATCTGGGGGCGAGGGCTAACACCGAAGTGCTCATCCTCTCTTTGTACCTGTAGCTAAAATGAACAAATGCATGCAGTGCAAATGCCATGATTGCTGTTTTCTTTGAATGATGAGTTTCTTATTTCCTTCGTCTATGCTGGATGAATGCATGATCCTCTACTGTTCCTATATGCTTGATGAATGCAATGATTTTCCTTTTCTTCTCTTGTTTGTACGCAATGCATGATTTTCTTTTTCTTTTGCTTATGTCTGATGAATGCATGATTTTCTCCTGTTCTTATATGTCTTTTTCTCTTTCTCTAGCTTCTCTTCTTTCTTTTTCTTTCTTTTCTTTTCTTTTTGTTGCTCTCTTGGCTCTCCTCTTTTCTCTCTTTTGGCTTCTCTTTTTGCTCTTTTAAGGATCATGGGTATGCGAATGCAATGACATGCAAGGGAAACCTTTTTTTTTTTATGAAATGGGGATATTGTTGTAAAATGATGAATGATATGAAATGATGAATGACATGGGATGTTCTAGCTTTCTTTTCTTCTATGACATGCCAGTATTGATGTGATGCAACAGTGTTGCTTTGATGTTCGAATGCAAATGTATGCGGTGATTGATGCTTTGATGAATGGAATGCTCCTGTTCTAACTTCTGTTTGTTTCTTTTTGCTTCTTCTATGAAATGCAGACATTAATATGATGCAATGCTCTGATGTTTGATGCAATGATGCTTGTTCTTTTTTCTTTTATGGAAATGCTAACGTTAATATGATGCATATGCACTGCTTTAATGTTTGATGATTGAATGACAAAGGTATGCTTTGTGAAATGATGAATGACATGGAATGCTTTTGTGTTGCTTCTGTGGTTTCTTTTCTTTGTTTTCTTTTTGCTTTCTTTGCTTTTTCTGTGAAATATCTGATGCAAAATGTAATGCTCTAATGATGCAATGATTTTGTTCTTTTCCTTTTTTATGAAGTGCGAATATGATGCCAATGCAATGAAAAGATTTCTGCTTTTTCTTCTTTACTATTTTCTTCTATGAAATGCGAGTATTAATATGGTGCGACTGATGTGGAACGCTTTCTCTTTTTACTATGTGATGAATGCACAAAATGTGAAGATGCAAATGTAATGCTTTGGTGCAAATGCTATAATGAATAGATTGAGATGCCTAGATGCGTGCGGTAGACATTTTTGTGATGATGAGATGCGAGACTTTGAATGCAAGGAATTGAGATGACTATTGCCCATTCTGTTGAAAAATTGAATTTGATTCAAACTCTGGTGTTCTCAAGGTTTTTATTTATAAACAACCTCACTTGCTTTCCCTTTCTTTCCATGATGACTGAATTTTAGCTATCACGTAAACAACTGGTGTTCTCTTTTTTTGAAGCATTGTCTAGTAAGCATGCATAAGAGTGCAAATGTGAATGAATGAGTCAGTTGACTTGGAATTGGTTTAGGGCATGGACTTTTATGGCAAGTGAAGGAATGACCGACATGGCTATTGCCGAAGCTTGTGAGGGATCAAGAGATACAAGATTGCCCCAATTCAGGTCTTTGATGGGTGAATAACTTGCCCCTGTCTAGTGGTGACAACAACTAGGGGTGTAGAAGATGATGAATTGGGAACGCTTCGGCTCTTGGGATGAAAGCTGGAATGAAAGGGATTTTGCTTCAACCCACAGAATTTGATGTTGCCCCAGTCATAACAAGGACAAGGCTGCCCCAATCAGAATGACAAGGTCTTGTTTGGGATAGTGAGTTGAGAGATTTCCCCGGTGAGGTTTTTATGGGAATGAATGAGGTGAAGGAATGGGAATGCACTTGCCCCACTTTGGAATGACATTGACAACTGGAGTGACATGGGATGGGCATTGAACAGACTTTCCCAAGACTAGGGTGTGTGGGTGGTGAAGAGAATGCCCCAACTTTTGGGTCTAAGTGGTATTCTCAGTGCAAATCTTTGGTTCTCTACTGATGTCTTGACTTTTGGTGCGAAAGAATCCTTACCTGGTGATCACTAAACCTTGTTTTAATGCATCTTGAATGTGTTTTGGAGTGCAAGTCCCTCTTTTTTATTTTGTCAGCTTTCTTTTTTTTGACTGTTCGTTTTTGTTTCCTCAGTTCTCTTTTTTCTGAGGGCTTATTCTTTCTTGATCAGCTTTCTTTTTTCTGATCGTTTGTTTTTCTTTTGAGCAAACACATTGTACATAGATAAACTTGTTTGTCCTAAGATTAGAATTTGAGTGAACAAAAACAACCGGTCATTGATCGGAATGGACTTTTCGGGATTGTGGTGTTTTGTGGAGGAAGGAGGGTTAGGCTTGGTGAAGTGTTTGAGGCTAATGGGAGGATGAGTTTTGTTCGGCGTTGATTGACGGTTAATGGTCTATGAGGAAGATGGTTATTTGGGCTTGTTTGGGCTCTGTTAAAGCAAATTCGTGTCTCATGGTAGAATGACTAAGGGGTTTGATGTTGAGGCCAAATGAAGTGTTTGAAGGTTTATGGAATCAGGTGTTGGGATGATGAAGTGTTTGAAGGTTTATTTAGACAAGGATCTCTTGTATTTTGTGGTAACATGTACCAGCTCACCACTTACATTTCTTTTGTATTTTCTTTTGTTTCGGGATTTTCATTTTTGAATCCCCTTTTTTTGATTTTCTCTTCTTTTTTTTCGACTCGGGTGAGCTGATAAAAAGTGATGCACTGTTTTTTTTTATTTGGGGTGATCCTTGTCTAGGGTGATTTATGGATTTTGGTTTTTCTTGGCTTAAGGTGGGTAGGAAAGGGACTTTCTGGGATTTTGGAGTTTTGAGGAGATGGCCAAACTTCGTTTCAAATCCCGATTGCTTATTTCTATAAGACTTAACTTTAGAACAATAACTTATCTATCTTTATGTGTTTGCTCTTTTTTCCTTTTTGTGCCCTAATTTTTGCCTGGACCGCTCTTTGCGAGTTTTCAGTCCACCGGACGCTCCTTTTTGCCTAGGCCGCCCTTTGCGGGTTTTCAACCTAGCGAGCTTGTTTTCTTGTTTATTATTATTATATTATTATTATTATTATTATTATTATTATTATTATTTTTTGAGAGACTTGGACTGAAGGAATATGATATTAATCAAGGGGAATTAATGATCACAGACTTGCCCTAGCATGGAGGACTTGAACCAAAAGTCAAATACGCACTGATGGGGAGAATATGCACTTTATGGGTGGACGGGGTGGGACTAGACTTGGACGGGAAACTGTGGTAAGGGAGGAAAACCAACAGACTCAAACAAGAGAATGTACTCATAACATGCACGCTCATTAGAAGAATGCTTCACAGAGAGTTAACATCAGTTAAAAATTTGTTTTTCTTTGATACACTATTTCAGTCTTTTGTCATAGAATGGATGGGATGCAGTGTTTTGAAAGAAATGCAAATGAGCTATTGATTTGAAAAAACTGAGTGCCTTGGAACACTTTGAGTTTGCAATCAAGTAAGGATAAACTTTTTCAAAAAGGATGATTGTTTCGCAAGAACGTCTCGCTTCTCATCACAACTCTTATTTTATGCAATGAATGAATGGACAAATGATGATATGCAAGTATGATGCAAATGCGTGGAGAATGACCACTCGAAGAGTGTGGCTTATTCTAAATAATTTTGTTATTTTTAATGCAAGACAAAACATGGAATGCCAATGCGAATGATGCAAGAATGATTCCCTCCTTTTTTTTTCAAAGTGATTTTTGATTTTGATTTTTTATTTTTATTCTTTAGAGGCGAGACAAGGTACGAAATACCAATGCCCCCTTTTTCTTTTGAATGATGAAAGATGCAGGAATGATGCTTTTTTCTAAATGCTGATTTTTTAGAGGCAAGGCAAAGTATGAAATGCCAACGCCCCTTCCTTTTTTGAGAGATACATGTATGGAGGAATGATGTACTAAAGTGATGAGGTTAATGAAGTGGTGCATGAATGCTACATTTTGAATAAACTTGATGATGATTCTTATTCATGATTATGAATGAAATGCCTTCTTGTTTTCATTTTTTTTGTGCAATGAAATGCATGATACTCACAATGATTTTCTTTTGTTCTTTAGTTTTGGAACATGATTTTGAAAACTATTTGGAGATGCAAATGATTTATTGGAAAAAAGGTTTTAGACAAATGTGCTTGACGGGGTATGACCCGCTCCTACGTATCCCCATTGTAATGAGGCATCAAAGCTTACGTAGTTCTACTGTGTCTTTTTTTGAAAAAATGCTTATGGATGAATGTCTCATCTTGGATGAACTTGACGAGGATTTTTTTGCATGATTATAAATGAAATGCTTATGCTATGCAGATGATAATTGTTTTTGTTTTATCTTTATGTGATGAAAGGGAATGCAAGATGAATGGTTTTTTCAAAACTGGAATTTTATGCAATGCAAATGATGCAATGATGCAGTGATGCAATGATGTGAAACGATGTGAATGCGAAATGATGTGTCATTTACATAAAAAGAGGGTAAGAAAATAAGGATATTTTTTTCTATGATTTTTTGAAATAGAGTTTAAGAAAAAGGAATGCCTAAAATAATGCAACAAACAAAGGCGTGCCCCCGTGTCCTACAAAGGGTGGGAATCCTAGGGTCTAAAGTCGACGAAAGGGGTAATCCTCCCATGTAGGTTCTAATCATTTCCTTATAATGGCAACCAAGAGCTGAAGTCTCTCTCATGATGGCACCCACAATCGTAGAAAGCTACCGAGTGTGAGGTATCATGACAAAGCGTACTCTTGGGCGGAACTTTCATGAGAGCCATACAGACAAAGGTCTACGAATGGCAGTCACTAATCGTTCCCACTCTCCTAGGTTTTTGTTCAGACCTTGGGTTTTAGGCCCCACTCAATGCTCACAAGTATAGGATGTGAAGTGTGTGTCGAGGGCACAACACCTAGGAATAACTAACCTTCCCCACCTGCAAACGAAAAAAATCCAGAACAGTCCAGACAAATAGTATGTTGTTTATCCCAGGGTTCAATATCAATCCAATATAAAGTAATCTAGGGTACCAATAACAATGCACTACTTACCTCAAGAAAGGGAGCAAAGAAGAAGGGGACATGATAAGAAAGGGGAAGAAATGCATGAGGGAACTAAGCAAAGAAGTAACTATCTATTCAAATCAATCATATAAACCACACATTTAATTAATTAGGCTTGACCCACTTTTTTAAAAAAGTTTTTTTTTTAATGTCCCCAGTGAAGTCGCCAGCTGTTGCGCCCGAAAAAGTCCCTGAGGGAGAACTTTCCTCGTTCACAACTTTTCTAAAAAACAATGAAGCCGCCACCAATATTTATTAAGGAAAACCTTTTATTGGAAAGCGATTGGTCTTGCAAAACTAGAGAATAGGGTTCGGGGGTCGGTTACGCGCGGGGAAGGTGTTAGCACCTCACACGTCCTCTCTACTGAGAGGGAACCTTTAATTAAATGTGTGGTTTTAAATGTTGATTTGAAAAATATCTAATTTGCCTCTTTATTTCTTATTGAAAATGAATTAAAGAACTTAATAAAATTTTTTATTTTTGGAGAGAAAGGAAAAAGAAAAGGGTTTTTAGAAAGAAGTGCTTGACGGGACATGGCCCGCTCCTACGTATCTCCCGGTGCGATGGAGAATTCAAAGCTACGTAGTTCTTCTTTGTTTGGAAAACGTTTTTTTTGTTTTTTATCTTGTTTAATTGTGAGAATTGAGCTTTCATGATGATCAATTGAGCAAAGGCTCCAAGTGACCACCATTAGCACTCCATCGTTAATAATCATGCAAGCAAAGGCTTCGCAAGATTACTAACAAAGTTTTTGATTTAGTGAAAATCTTTAGGAAAATTAGGCGTTCATGATGATCAATTGAGCAAAGGCTCCAAGTGATCGCCACTGGTACCTCATTGTTAATAATCATGCAAGCAAAGGCTTCACAAGACTATTAACAAAGTTTTTAAGTTATGAGAAAATATTTTGTCTTGAAGAGAATTAAATTAAATTAAAAAAACGAGAAAAAGGGGGGTGAAATGGTAAAATAGGGTGTTATTAGCAGCAAGGGGTTGTATGATTAATAGGTGGTGCAAAAAAGAAGCCCAGTTCGCATCTGAGGGCCCAGTATGCGAAACTGGGCTTAAGTGAGGGAGGTGCGCACATGAATGGAGGAGGTGTCTGCAGTAATCTGAATATTAAAAATAAATAAATAAATAAATAAAAACCCTAACTATATAAAGCCAAACCTAAAAAAAAACTAAACCTAATTATCCAACTCTCTCTCCCTCAGCGCGCCGCACCCACTCCCAAATTCACTCAACCCTAATTTTTCTCTCTCACGTATCCGCCTCCCTCCCTCACCCTAAGCTCATCTACGGCGCCGCATCTCTTCCTCCTCCCAACCCTAATCTTCCTTTCTTTCCTCTCGCCGCCGCTCACCCCCACCCCCTCATCTCCTACCCAAATTCTGCTTTCCTCTCCTTCCCATAGCCGTAGATCCCCTTCTCCCTAATCTCTGCTTCCACCGTTCTCTGTTGTTAGAGAGGGGATCCGAAACTTTCAACAACTTGGTCGGCTGAGAGAGAGTGGTTACGGGCGAGGTTACGGTGGAGGGTGGCTCGGTTTTGGGGAGAGAAACAGAGTTATGATAAGGGAGAGAAGAGCGAAGGACACAGCGGCGCGAAGGTGACGACGACGGAGCTACGATGACGACGATGGCAGAGTGGGAGCGCGCGAACGGAGGGAGGACAACGAACGGGGGTTGGCGACGGAGATGACCACCGTACGGTGGTCACGCGTCTCTGGTTCAGTTTTGGAGACCGGCGAAAAGGGGAGCTGTCGACGGTGGCTCGTGGTGGCGACACGGTTTACGACCACCGTACGTGGTGGCCGGAGGTATTCTCAGATCCCTTCTTTTTTATATACACACATTTTTTTTTGTATTTTTCCTGATCTCTATTTCTAAATCCAATTTTGCTATAGCTAATAATTCTGATTTTTTTTACAAAACGAAAGCATACTTCAGGTCTTATTTCTATTTGGTTCTATCCCTATTTCATCTTGGTTTTAGAAAAACAGATTTATTAATCTTTGAGAAATCTGTTTCGGTTTCTAACAAAGTTTATCAACCTATTGTTGTTTTTTTTGGATGAGTTACTTAGAAGAAATACCAAATTTATGTACAACACAATGTATACTCAAACCGAAGTTAATAGGGTACCAACCTGCTGTCCAGCTTCTGAACCTTTGCTTGATTGCTGTTGTTAATTAACCACTGCTACTGTTATCCTTGTTGTTTCTGCTCCTGCTACTTCTGTTTCTGAATTCTTAATGTTTCGTGATTAGGGTTTCAATGGGAAAACCCTAATCTTTTGATTCTGAATTCTCTGTAATTTCTGTCTTTCTATGTGTCCGTGAATTGTCCCCCTTTCTCTGTGATCCAAGCTTGTTTTTATAGGCAATTTTTAGGCTTAGGAAATTAATTTCTGATTCTATCCTGATTTTGTTTTCCTATTTCAGATTTGATACTTGCTCAGCAAGAACAAGATGTTGGGCTGGAGGTTGGAGAAGACTTGGTGGGCAAGGAACCAAGAAGGCCCAGCTGCTGTCCTTTTGGGCTGATGCGCCCTTTTTTTGATTTGTGCTTTTTTGTATTTTTTATTATTTTCGGATTGTATTATTTGGTATTTTAGTATTATCATTTTTTTTGTATTTTTGGACCTTTGGACATTCTAGACACTTCTATACTGTAATAACAATTAAATAGATTTTTTTTGACATTTTTGGACTCAAAACAAATTAAATAGACACAATAAAAATAATAAAAGAAGTTGAGCCAAATACAAAAGCGAAATCGGGCCCAACTAGACAAATGCGCTAGAACGAGGCTCAAATAGAACAAATAGGCCTGTGAACACTAAAAATTAACTAGGAACCACGTTCGTGGGCCCAACTCAAAATGATAGGCCCAATTTGTATATGTGTAGGCCCAATAACCCAAATGTTGGCCCAATTACACAAATGGCATCTTAACGACACTCGCATGACACCGACACGCGTTAACAGGACTCGAGACTTACAAAAAAAATGCGACCTAGTAAATTAAAACGCTATTAACAGGAGCTCGGACAAAATTGGGGTATAACACTCATTCATTTAGTATTTCTTTCTCTTCCTTCACAATTCAGTCAGTTTAAGATATCTTATAACTGTCAAAAGGAGAAATGGTCTCTTAATGAGCTCATTTCATTTTGTGTGCAAGAAGAGGAAAGGTTGAAGCAAGATAAGACAGAAAGTGCTCATTTTGCTAGCACCTCTAAAGACAAGGGCAAAAGAAAGAAAACTAATGAGCCCAAGAGTGAAGCTGCTAATGGTCCAGCACCAAAGAAACAAAATCAGGGTGATAGCTGTTTCTTTTGCAAAATGTCTGAACATGTGAAGAAGAAATGTCCTAAATATCACGCTTGGCGTGCAAGGAAAGGTACATTTCACAGTTTGGTCTGTTCTGAGGTCAATTTAGCTTCAGTACCTGGAAACACTTGGTGGTTAGACTCTGGTGTTAGTCTCTGGTGCAACTACTAACATCAGTGTTTCAATGCAGGGTTGCCTGAGCTACCGGAAGCCAAATGATGTTGAAAGATACATATATGTTGGAGATGGCAAGTCGATAGAAGTGGAAGCTATAGGGCATTTTAGGTTATTATTGTGTACTGGATTTTATTTGGATTTGAAAGACACTTTTGTGGTACCGTCATTTAGACGGAATTTAATTTCAGTTTCTTATTTGGACAAATCAGGTTATTTATGTTCATTTGGAAACAATGGATTCAATTTGTCTTTTAATTCAAATATTGTTGGAACTGGTTCACTTATGGCATATGATAATCTATATTTGCTCGACACTGTAGCTGTCTATAGTGAATCATTAAATGTGGAATCACGTGGTACTAAGCGTAAAATTGACAATAACAACTCTGGAGCATTATGGCACAAGCGCCTAGGTCACATCTCTAAAAATAGAGTTGAGCGACTTGTGTCGGAAGGGATCTTGGATTCCATTGACTTCACAAACTTTAAAATTTATGTTGAATGCGTTAAGGGTAAACAGACCAAAACAAAGAAATTAGGTGCATATAGAGCTACAGACGTCTTAGAATTGATACATACAGATATTTGTGGACCATTTCCTACACCTTCTCGGAATGGTCAACAATATTTTATATCGTTTATAGATGATTACTCTAGATATGCATACTTATTTCTTATACATGAAAAGTCTCAATCATTGAATGTGTTCAAATCATTTAAGCCTGAAGTTGAGAATCAACTCAACAAAAGAATTAAGAGTGTCAAATCTGACCGTGGTGGTGAATATTACGGTAGATATGACGGTTCAGGTGAACAACGTCCGGGGCCTTTTGCCAAATACCTAGAGGAATGTGGAATCGTCCCACAGTACACCATGCTAGGGTCACCTAGCATGAATGGTGTGGCTGAAAGACGAAACCGGACTCTTAAAGATATGGTAAGAAGTATGATTTGTCATTCTAGCTTGCCAGAGTCACTCTGGGGAGAGGCACTAAAGACTGCAGCTTACATTCTAAATAGAGTGCCAACCAAGGCAGCTGCCAAAACACCTTATGAACTTTGGATTGGGCGAAAGCCTAGTTTGAAACATTTTCATGTATGGGGATGTCCAGCTGAGGCAAGGCCTTATAGGCCAAATGAAAAGAAATTGGACTCTCGAATAGTGAGCAGCTACTTTATTGGTTATTCTGAAAGATCAATAGGCTACAAATTTTACGATCCCAAATTAAACACAATTTTTGAGACGGGGACAGCCACGTTCTTTGAGGATATTGAGGTTGGGGGGAAGAATAAGGTTAGAGACTTTGTCTTAGAGGAAGAGTTGGTAACAGTTCCAAAACCGATTCATACAGTTGCTTTTGATGAAGCAAGTATGGAACCTCTACAAGATATTGTTGTTGAACCTTCTCCCACTCAAGATGATTTGGTTGTTCATGAAGAGCAAACTCAAGACCCTCAAGAACAAGTGTTTCAAGAACCAATACCTTTGCGGAGATCCACTAGAGAAAGGAGAAATGCTATTCCAAATGATTATGTGGTATTTCTCTAGGAACATGAGGAAACTGATGGTATGACGGAAGCTGACCCAATCAACTTCCGCCAAGCCATGCAGGATTCCAACTCGGAAAAGTGGATTGAAGCAATGAAGGAGGAGTATAAGTCCATGCAAGACAATAAGGTTTGGGAACTTGTCCCATTACCAGAAGGTGTGAAACCCATTGGTTGCAAATGGATATTTAAGACCAATCGGGATTCTAACGGTAATGTGGAGAAGTATAAGGCTCGTCTTGTGGCTAAGGGTTATACCCAAAAGGAAGGGATTGACTTTAAAGAGATTTTTTCTCCGGTTTCATCGAAAGACTCTTTTAGGACAATCATGGCTCTTGTTGCACATTATGATCTGGAGCTCCATCAAATGGATGTCAAGACTGCGTTTCTCAACGGCAACATTGAAGAGACAATCTATATGGTGCAACCAGAATACTTTGTGTCAGAAGACCCAAAGGATATGGTTTGCAAATTGGAAAAATCCATTTATGGACTAAAGCAGGCATCTCGTCAGTGGTACCACAAGTTTCATGAAGTAATTCTCTCATTTGGTTTCGAGGTGAATGCTGTTGAGGATTGTGTGTATCACAAGTTCAGTGGGAGAAAGTACATTTTCTTGGTCTTGTATGTTGATGACATACTGCTTGCCACTAATGATATAGGCATGTTGCACGAAACCAAGAGATTTCTATCAAGAAAATTTGAAATGAAAGATCTTGGTGACACCTCCTTTGTATTAGGAATTCAGATACACCGAGACCGATCTCAATGTGCTCTCGGATTGTCACAAAGGAGTTATATTGAAAAGGTACTTAAAAGGTTTGGGATGCAGGAATGTAAACCAGGGGATACTCCATTTGCTAAGAGAGACAAATTTAGTCTAAATCAGTGCCCAAAAGGAAACTTAGAAATTCAAGAAATGCAAAAGATTCCTTACGCATCGGCTGTAGGGAGTCTGATGTATGCCCAAGTATGTACGCGTCCGGACATAGCGTTCATAGTTGGGATGTTAGGCAGATATTTAAGCAATCCAGGAATGGATCATTGGAAAGCAGCCAAAAGGGTTATGAGGTATTTAAAGAGAACAAAAGATTATATGCTCACATATAGGAGGTCAGACCAGTTGGAGATCACTGGATATTTTGACTCTAATTTTGTTGGATGCCAAGATAGTAAAAGATCCACTTCAGGCTATATCTATATGTTGGCTGGTGGTGCGGTTTCTTGGCGCAGTGCCAAGCAAACTCTCATTGCTTCATCCACGATGGCAGCAGAATTTATAGCATGTTTTGAGGCATCTAACCAGGGGATTTGGCTAAAGAACCTTGTCACTGGGCTGCGAATTGTGGAAGGAATTGAAAGGCCACTTAAGTTATACTGTGACAACAAATCAGCCGTCCTATATTCCAACAATAATAGGAGCTCGACCAAGTCAAAACATATTGACATCAAGTTCCTAATTGTTAAGGAAAGGGTACAGAGTGGACAGATTTCTATAGAACACTTAGGGACAAACTCCATGATAGCGGATCCTCTTACAAAGGGTCTTCCACCCAAAGTCTTTCACGAGCACACTGCTCACATGGGTGTTTTGCAGTTTGAGGAATCTTTAATTTAGTGGGAGTTAATCACTTATGAATTTTGTGTTCTATATTTGCTATTATGTATGCATACTCTTGTATTTGGATATTTATATTTTGTACAATAATGTTATTGAATGATCTCACTAAGGTAAAGTAGGACCAATTAAAAATTGACATGTACAGGCCACCTTCTTGTGATTTTCATGCTACACATTTCATGATGAATCTATGTCATTTAGTTGTGTCAATATTAGTAATCATTGATGGGTTTAATTATGATTGATATAACTAAAACCGCTTTGGTTCTATGTACTGACATAGGTAATGGACGAGATTATTTGGATATGCTCAAGGTATATAATGGCAAATTTTGAGCTCATAAAGTCTTAACACATTTGTAAAGTTACATATGTGACCAGTGGGAGATTGTTAGAATTTTGGGTCACAGATGTAATATTTAAATGTGTTAGGGTCATTATTTAATTAGCCAAACTTAAAGTGGTCTATTTGATACTAAGTTTATGGCTAAGGGCATGTGTGTCATGGAAGGTTATTGTGTAGATACTATAAGGCAATATTCTAATTTGATGAGGGGCTGAATTAGAAATATTGAAAATTGAGATGTAACTGGTTGCAGTTATATATATGGGTTATGGTCACCATTTGTAGAGTAACGTAAAACAAAATATGGTTTAGTTCTCTGGCTTTCTCTCTTCATCCCCATCAGAAGAGAATCAAGAAACCCTAAGGTGCTCTACAATTGGAAGATCACATACCCAAACCTTCATCAATTCCCAATGGCAAATTCAGGTACGCTTTCGCATTCTATTTCATCATGAATTTGGGTATGAGTTCATAAACTGTTGATTTAGGATTGTGCTCTTTTGTTTTCTATATGGGTAGAGACGTGTGGTTAGGCACAAACCTTGATTGTTAGAATCCAACAGTGAAAGAGGGGAAAAGAGAGTAAGGGAAGAGAGAATAAGGGAAGATAGAGTGATCTTCTCATGTTTGGTTGATGGGAGAAATGAGAAAAAGAGAGTGATGGATGATTGTTTTAGTGTTTTTTGCAACATCTCCAATTGTTCGAAGAAAGTGAGGAGAAATGGCTTAATTATTCTTTTACCATTTTATCCTTACTTTATAACCTAATTTCCTAATTTTTTTATTATTTAATTAAAATAAATAACTAAAATAAATATTTAACTAATTAAATTATATGTCCAAAATAATTATTTAACTAATTAAAATAAATATTTATTTAATTTAATTAAATAATTAAAATAAATATTAAGTTAATTAAATTAAAAAATTAAATCAAATACATAGGGGTGTTCTTGTCCTTTCAAAACTAGTATTTTTTCTCTTTTCTCTCTTTCGCTCCAACCAAACCTAGACGCACAACTCTCTTTTCCCTATTTCTGTCATCTTTCCCTTAAACCAAACAACTCTCCTAATCTACTCTATTTCTCACCTCTTTCACCTCTTTCTCTCTCCCCTCACTCTCTCTTCTCTCTTTCTCTCCTAATCCATACACACCTGTAGTGAGCTTGGAGCTTATGGTATTAGAGTTAAGGCTTAAATATATTTTTGGTCCCTGCAAATAGGGGGTCGTTTGATTTTAGTCCCTACAATTTTATTTTTTTTAAATCAATCCCTGCAATTTTCAACTTTTCATTTTGATCCTTCTGTTATAACTCTGTTAAAAAAATACTGATGTGGCAAACTTGTATCCTATTTGGCTTTGCCACTTCATTATTTTTCAATTTTATTTATTTTAAAGGCTAAGTTGGAAACAAATCCCAAATTTGTAAAAATAAGATTAATTCCTAAATTAAAATTAGGGTTCATCTTCATATCCAGATTTAGTGAATTCAGACTTAAATCAAAAGTAAAATAGATTTTTGGTGATGGTGGTGTGTTGATAGCACAGAGAAAGACGGTGGGTGAGAGGGAGACATGTGGTGTAGTGGTGAGAGAGGGAGTGGAAATCGCAGAGAGAGAGACCCAGGAAAAAAACTTGTGAGAGGGAGAGAGTGGAAATCGCAGAGAGAGACCAAAAGAAAACAATTTGTGAGAGAGAGAGAGAGAGTGGAAATCGCAAAGAGAGAGACCTAGAAAAAACAAAATATGCGGATGAGTTTGGAGGGATGGTTCATTTCCTTCCCAAATCCTTTGAAATTGGGTTTGAGAACAATAGAAATTCTTGCATGAGAGCCACATACCTTGGCTCATTCCATCACCTCTTCCTTCAAAATGAAGAGTCCCATGAACCGTAACCATGCTACCTTCCCTTCGATTGCTTTACTCCCATCACCACCATCTCTCCCTCTCTCAGCCGTTGTCTCTATCTGAACACCACGATCACCATATCTTTCTAGGTTTTGGATTTGGGGTTAGAGCTCTTTTTCATTTTAATTTTTTGGTATAAAAAGTATACTTTTGTTAAATCCAATGTATTTGGTTCTGACTATCGCTGGTTACCCACAGAGTGTCTCAACGCTTTCAACAAAAGACTAATTTCCGCTCGTGCTTAGGATCAAATTTCGTACTAGCCAACACTGAGTTTGTCCACTACGGGAATCGAACCAGAGAGCACCGAGTCAACCCCCTCTGTCCTAGGATAGACTAAGGCGGCGCGTGGGCGCGCGTACGGTGTGGGATGGCGACGAAAATTTCTGGGCTGGCTCGGAATTGGAAGGCGAGTGTGATTTTGTGGGTGGTGAAATGAGTGGATCACAAACGAAGGTTGATGTTGAATCCTCAGACTCAGAATAATTAGATATAGAACCAAAAAAAAGGATAATTAGATAATGCAAATGTTCTTTTGATAGATAATTAGGAAGTACAATACTTAAAATCCTCAACAAAACCAAAAAGAAATAATTAAAGGGGCAACCCCATTTCATAGGAGGGCAGGGCCAATTATTTTCTCAAGCTTGATTATTTTCTTTCAAATCATTAGAAGCAACAATTTGTACGGCTAGAGATCACTTAATTTTTAACACTGGGAAAACAACGATTAACGACGGATAAGCCTCCATCAACAACCAAGTTGTGTCCACTAATATAAGCAGAATCATCAGAAGCAAGAAACAGAGCAGCCTCAGCAATATGTTTAGCCTTCAATGTAATTCCCTTCAAATTTGCAGATTCAAGACCAACAGCTTCAATTTCAGAAGGCTCCATTTCAAGTGCTGTACAAGCAAGTGGTGTAGCAACGGCATAAGGTGAAATAGAATTAACTCTAATCCCATAAGCTCCAAGCTCACTACATGTTGAACGTACAAGTCCAATAAGACCATGTTTGGATGTTGTATAAGCATGACCAGCACATCCAGCAACTGATGCAGCTACACTAGCTGTACAAATTATAGATCCGCGTATCTTTCTTTCAACCATGACACGTGCAGCGTGCTTAATGGTTGCTGCTACACCACGAACATTAACAGCAATTGTATTGTCAAATTCATTCAAATTGAATTCTACTATGCTTGTTAATGGACCTACTACACCAGCATTGCTGAACAATATGTCTAGGCTTCCGTATTTCTCCAAAGTGAAAGCTACTGTTTTTTCAACTTGTTTTTCATCTCTTACATCACAGTGGTGGTAACTTACTTTGTTTGAGTCAAATGATGTTGCAAATTGAAGACCCAATTGGTCATTGATGTCTGCTATAACTACAGATGCTCCGTTTTCCACGAAGATATTCACTGCTTCTGCTCCTATTCCGCTTGCTCCCCCGCTCACAATAGCAACCTTACCCTCCAACCTACGAATTACAAACAACCCATATATATACAGAATATAGAATAAAAGATTGATAATTGAATCGTTACCCAATTAGCCATATGCAGATAAGGTATTATATGATTATTGTATATTTAAAGCCATACATACCTTTGTTTCGACATTGATGTTTTATGATTCCTAGCTCCTTTCCTCGATGAGTAAACGTGGAGTAGGACTTTCCAATTGGGTTTCATCCAACCACAATTTATAGATAACCTTATCACAACACTCACCATAGTACAATTTGTTAAACGGAAAAAATGATTACATGATGGTAATCTTAAATGACCAAATTGTTACGAGACATGTGATACGTATGTTCCGTCACGACCACATAGCTCTATTAGTGTCAACTTGGGTTTCATCCAACCACAATTTATAGGTAACCTTACCACAACACTCACCATAGTACACTTTATGGCTAATGGCAGCTGCAATTTGTTAATCAAAAGTAAGGTCATGAGTCAGCTCGTCAAATGAGAGGGAGTTTTCTATTTAAGAGTTCCAACGAGAGTACCTGTTAAAATCTAATCTAACTATTAACAAGTAAAGTCCTCACTGTTGGTTGTCTTGGCAATTTTAGCGACATGGGATGTCAGCTCTCTGGGTTTGAATCTGGGCGTGAGTCGTTGTAGTTTGCGTGTGTAGTTTTTATTTGTAATTTCATCTAAGAAGACAAAAAAAAACTCTTAAGAAAGTAAGAACTCATCCTTAAAGATGCTTTTAAAAAAAATAGTTCATCTTCTTTTTCATTTAAGTTAAACGGACCAAATTGTTACATTACGGTAATCTTAAATGACCAAATTGTTACGAGGAGTAAACGTGGCTAATGGCAGCTGCAATTGGGTTTCATCCAACCACAATTTATAGATAACTTTATCACAACACTCACCATAGTACACTTTATGGCTAATGGCAGCTGCAATTTGGTAATCAAAACTAAGGTCACGAGTCAAATGAGAGAGAGTTTTCTATTTAAGAGTTCCAATGAGAGTACCTATTAAAATCTAATCTAACTCTTAACAAGTAAAGTCCTCACTGTTGGTTGCCTCGGCAATTTCAGCGACATGAGATGTCGGCTCTTTGGGGGCGTGAGTCGTTGTAGTTTGCGTGTGTAGTGTTTATTTGTAATTTCATCTAAGAAGACAAAAAAAACTCTTAAGAAAGTAAGAATTCATCCTTAAAGATGCTTTTAAAAAAATAGTTCATCTTCTTTTTCTTTTAAGTTAAACGGACCAAATTATTACATTACGGTAATCTTAAATGACCAAATTGTTACGAGACAGATGATACGTATGCTCCATCCCGACCACATCAACTCTATTAGTGTCAACTTGGATTTTGTGTAACGAAAAATGAAAAAAGGACTAACGTTGTACACATTATGTAACTTAAAAGACCTAAGTAGTACGAAAAAAACTTAAATGACCAACTTGTTACAATTAAATAACTTAAATAACCTCTAGTGTAATTTTGCCAAAAATCTTTGAACTTCATGATTTACACGTGAGATAAAACTTATTGTAAAACCTATTTAAGTGACCCTCTCAAACTTTCTAGGACCCATCAAGGACCAAATTGGGAGACCACGGGACAAATTGATGGAACTGGGATCAATTGAGAGCGAAAAAAATCCATTAATATCAAGAGTGTTGAAAATTTATTTATTAAATACAGCAATGCTATACATCTAGAAGAGTTGCTTTTAAGTTGTTTTTAAAAATAAAAACTACATAGGATACAGAAAAGAATGGGTCTCTCACGGTTGGTTGTTTTGGCAATTTCAGCGACATGGAGATGTCGGCATTGGGGTCGGAGCTCGGGTGTGACAAGTGATAGTAGTGTGTGAGAGAGTTTTCTATTTAAGAGTTCATCCCTAATATGTATCATTTTTTATTCTCCCTGGTGAGAGTACCTATTAAAATGTAATCTAACTCTTAACAAGGAAGTTCCTCAATGTTGGTTGCCTTGGCAATTTCAGCGACATGATGTCGGCTCTCTAGGTTCGAACCCGGGCGTGAGTCATTGTAGTGTGCGTGCGTGGTGTTTATTTGTAATTTCATCTAAGAAGACAAAAAAAAACTCTTAAAAAGTAAGAACTTCCCATTAAAGACGCTCCAATTGGGAAATTCAAACCACTCGTTAAGACAAGTTGCTATCCATTTCACTATTGGAATCAATTCAAAATTCAAAATCTTCCTATACAATTCATTTTTAGAATTTCACCGAGAAATTTCACCATTTTGGTTTTTTTTTCGGAAAATGATAAACTAAACTCTATTTGTTAACTGTCGATATGATTTAAAGAACTAAAAAAATGATTTATAGAACTAATCGGGCTCAACCCGCTAATAGGATGAGCATATATTCTCAATTATTTCCCAAAAGAATGGACAACTCTAGCCATTACCATGAATTTGGATGTATAAATACACGGTTTTGGGTCATAACCAGTTATTGGACGGTTTCAGTAGGAGAGAGAAACACTCAATCAATAATATTTTATTGATTGAATCTTTCTCTCTCCTACTGGAACTGTTTACTGAAGAGGATATCAGTCCTAAATGCACTTATTTATTTATTTTTGTTACAAAAATACACACATTTCTAATATAATTGTAACAAGTTGGTCATTTAAGTTTTTTAATTGTAACAAGTTGGTCCTTTAAGTTTTTTTCGTACCACTTAGGTCCTTTAAGTTACATAATGTGTACACCGTTAGTACTTTTTTCATTTTTCGTTACAAAAAACCCAAGTTGGCACTAATAGAGCTGACGTGGCCAAGACGGAGTCTACGTGTCATCTATCTAGTGACAATTTGGTCATTTAAAACTACTGTCATTTAACAATTTGGTACTTTCAACTTAAATTTTTTTTAAAAAAATAGTTCTTCTTCTTTTTCATTTAAGTTAAACGGACCAAATGATTACATGACGGTATTCTTAAATGACCAAATTGTTACGAGACAGGTGATACGTATGCTCCGTCACGACCACATCAGCTCTATTAGTGTCAACTTGGGTTTTTTGTAACGAAAAATGAAAAAAGGACTAACGACGTACACATTATGTAACTTAAATGACCTAAGTGGTGCGTAAAAAATTTAAACGACCAACTTATTACAATTAAATAACTTAAATGACCTCCGGTGTAATTTTACCAAAAATCTTTGAATGTCATGATTTACACGTGAGATAAGACTTATTGTAAAACCTATTTAAGTGAAAACCCTCTCAAACTTTCTAGGACCCATCAAGGACCAAATTGGGAGACCATGGGACAAATTGATGGACCCGAGATCAATTGAGAGTGAAAAAAATCCATTAATATTAAGAGTGTTGAAAATTTATTTATTAATTACAGCAATGCCATACATCTAGAAGAGTTGATTTTAAGTTGTTTTTAAAAATAAAAACTACATAGGATACCCAAAAGAAAATGTCTCTCATGGTTGGTTGTTTTGACAATTTCAGCGAAATGGAGATGTCGGTATTGGGGTCTAAACCCGAGTGTGACAAGTGGTAGTAGTGTGTGTACATAGTATTTATTTGTCATTTTATCTAAGTAAAACAAAAAAATACGGAAAAGTATGGGTCAATTCTTTGACCAATCAATAAAAACTTCTTGCGATGCTTTTCGGAAGAAAAATACTCGTTGTATATATATAGCATTTTCTTTTTAAATATCCTTACTTGATTTCTTATTTTAAGAAATTAAATTATTTAACTCCAAATTTATTTTTAAGCAAATCATTAATTTTGTCTCTAAATTTACATTTCCTCGCATATTTAGTCTCGACGTATATGAAAATAATAATTAGTCCTTAAACTTTGTGATGTCTGTTAAATTGAGAAATTAAGTAGAAGAGAAAGTGTACGCTCCGAAACTAAACTGAATGTTGAGTGTTTTTTTTATAAGTAATGATTCATTGATAGGAGCACTATGAGTGCTCAAACTCTAATACAAAAGAACAATTTCATAAGTTGTTGATACAAGTAAGAGCATTATTCCACCAAGTGGACGAGGAATAACTAAATATGGGGATCCTTCTTTATTTAAGTGGATCCTTTTTAAATATACCTCACTCTGAAACAACTAATAAAGATTTGAAGTTATGTTTTTTCAGCTTGAGATACGAGGAATTAAGTCCAAGGCTGATACAAAACCAACTTGTGTGAAGAAATCAAGTAAGCTGGTTGAAGAAAACATGGCCAAAGGAACTTCAAGGTTGTCCCTCACATTTATGTGCCTCTTCTTGTTCATGCTAAACTTCTTCCGGTTCCACTCATCTAACGGAGAAGAAGACCTCAAACTTTTGTTATCTTTCAAAGCTTCCATCAACGTTTTGAGGCTTGTATTCAAAGGGGGTTGGGTGATGGTAAACAAGTTGACTTTTGGAATCACCATTGGATTGGGAACCAACCTTTTAGATCAGTGTTTGTTAATTTGCAACTAACACCATTGAAAGACCCCATCAATTTTAAATTTTGCACATAAATTCCGTAAGTTTAATTTATCGTAAGACCCAATAACTCAATTTATATTCATATTTGGTTGTCTATTGACTTATATTAATGTCATACAAATACAGTTACATCAATGTCTAAACAAAGGTATGATGTCTAAACAAAGGTATGCTCTGTGTGTATATATGTTTTTGGTCCCTACAAAATCGGGTCATTATAAGTTTAGTCTCTACATTAACGAAATATGCGTTTTGGTCCCCATCTTATTTTTCCGTTTTCATTATTAGTCTCTCCCGTTAAATGATGCTGATTAGGCTAACGTTTTTATGAGTTGTCATGTACATGTGGCTTTTTTTATCTACATGGCACAATTAAATTAGGTGTCATCCGCATTTTTATCTATGTGGCTTTTCTTTTTTCTTTTTAACCAAACATTTATGTTTTATTAAATTTGTTGTTTTTAAAAATAAAAAAGATGCTCTTCTTCTTCTTCCCTCTCTCTCTCTCTCTCTGCTGCGCAGGCTTCCATGAAAACCTAAAAAGCTTCACTCCTCCATTCGCGTTCTCCCTCATCTCACTACGGCAAGCCCCCAAATTCCACACACTGACTCGAAATTGGCCTCTGATTTCGATTCCATTCTTAGTTCCGTCGATTGTGGCTGTTTCATTCATTTTCATCACACCCACTAAACCCCAAACAGACAAACTCGGTCCCTCTCTCGCTGTTTCGGTCCCTCTCTCACTGTCTCTCCTTATCACGCTTTCCCTTCTTCCTCTTTCCTTCACGCTTTAACTGTTGAATGAAGAAGCATCTGATTCGGATTTGAACGAAGAATGTTGAAGAAGAATGCTTTTTTGTTGAATCCGATGATGTTGATGGGGTGAAAGGGCAATTGTTGATTAAAGATTATGGTGTTGATGATATTGAGGAATCGTTGGTTTTGATGTTGATGAATGAAGAAGCATATGTTACATATTTTCTATATTGATGAATCGTTGGTTTTGATAGTGTTGAATGAAGAAGTATCTGATACAGATTTGCTATTTTTTTTTCCTTTTGTAATTTCTAATTTAAGAATTATTATTATTTAAACTAAAAAAAATATAATTAATAAAAATGTGAGTTAGCATGCCACGTGGATGCCATGTCAATTAAAATGTCCACATGACATGTCTAGTCATGATTCTGTTAGCCTAATCGACATCTTTTAACCTTCGGGACTAATAATGAAAACGGAAAAATAAGATGAGGACCAAAACACATATTTCGTTAATATAGGAACTAAACTTAGAAGGACCCAATTTTGTAGGGACCAAAAACATATTTTACCCTATATTATATATATATATATATATATATATATATATATATATATATATATATATATATATATATATATGTACATGGTTTGTACCTACTTTGTAGGTTGGAAGGTAAGGTTGCTATTGTGAGCGGGGCACTAGTAGGAGCAGAAGCAGTGAGGATATTTGTGGAAAACGGAGCATTTGTAGTTATAGCAGACATTAATGACCAATTAGGTCTTCAAGTTGATGCATCTTCAATTGGCCTAGATAAAGTGAGTTACCACCACTGTGATGTGAGAGATGAAAAACAAGTCGAAAAAACAGCGGATCTATAATTTGTACGGCTAGTGTTGCTGCATCGAGTGCCGGAGAGAGTGGAAATCGCAGAGAGAGACCAAAAGAAAACAATTTGTGAGAGAGAGAGAGAGAGAGAGTGGAAATCACAAAGAGAGAGACCCAGAAAAAACAAAATGTGCGGATGAGTTTGCAGGGATGGTTCATTTCCTTCCCAAATCCTTTGAAATTGGGATTGAGAAAAATAGAAATTCTTGCATGAGAGCCACATACCTTGGCTCATTCCATCACCTCTTCCTTCAAAATCAAGAGTCCCATGAACCGTAACCATGCTACCTTCCCTTCGATTGCTTTACTCCAATCACCACCATCTCTCCCTCTCTCAGCCATTGTCTCTATCTAAACACCACCATCACCATATCTTTCTAGGTTTTGGATTTGGGGTTAGAGCTCTTTTTCATTTTAATTTTTTGGTATAAAAAGTATACTTTTTTTAAATCCAATGTATTTGGTTTCGGACCATCGCTGGTTACCCACAGAGTGTCCCAACGCTTTCAACGAAAGACTAACCTCCGCTCGTGCTTAGGATCCAATTTCGCACTGGCCAACATCGAGTTTGTCCACTGCGGGAATCGAACCCGAGAGCACCGGGTCGACCCCCCGTGTCCTTGGATAACCGCCAAAAACTTGATAGGTGATAGGCCGCAAGTATACGGTTATCTCGCGTAATAAGAATTAGCGATCCACAGGGAGTTATACGTGACTACCAATCTAGTTTCAGTGGTGATTAGCTGAAAAGGAATAGTTAAGTAAGAAATGTTGGTTTTAACTTTGAATATAAAAGGCGTCTTGGGATCATGGTTAGATCAAAATGATGGTAATAGAAAAACCCTTTAGCTATTCTCTATCTTATAATTGAGTTTGTTTTAAGGACAATGTATTCTTTTGGTTTAATTCAAGTTTCCTTTCGGAATACAAGAACGTGTCTCGAAACGATGATCAAGCCTATTATCATGGTTGATCATCGCCGAAACCCATTAAGCACAACCTTATTGTCCCATATTTACCTCGGCTATTCTCATGATTTGGTTACTTTGTCTAATTCCATTTGTTCTAATGTCAGGCTTCACCTTTTGGTACTTCACCTGACATTTGGGTTATACAAATTTCCACAATGGAATTAGATTAAAAGTCAAAGCAATCATAAGATAGGGCTTAGCTTTGGGATTAATTAGGGACCATCATTAGATTGTATCCTATAATCCCAAGACTAAAAGAAGTCTACTCACAATTGCTCATTGTAGACAAGGGAGTAGAAGAGAAGGACATAATGTAAATAGCGAGAAATAAAATAAAGCGTGTAAAAGACTGAATTGTAAAAAGGACAGAATAACAATAACCTTAATAGAAAACTTGCAAGAACTTTAACATAAACTTGGAGTGAAAATTACAAAGATCCAGGATGCCTATGAAGCTACACTGAGGCCCTTTTTATAGTCTAGGATCAGTAGACAAAGCACTAAATTTTAATTACAATCCATAAAGATGAGAATGGGAAGAGTTTGTAACATCAGCACTAAATTCGAATTACAATCCATAAAGATGAGAATGGGAAGAGTTTGTAACATCTTTTGAATTCATGGCTGATTTTTCCACTTTTATATTACTTGATTCTTTTCCCCATCCTATTGTCTTTTGATCCTTACTCTTTAAATATCAAATTTCCTCATTTGCTCTATAATTAACCCTGAGAATAAAAACTAACAATAGGTAGTAAAATAGTTCTAAAATAGAATCAAAACATCAAATAAATTACTTAAAATAAATACTAAAAACACACTAAAATATGACTTATCAAACTCCCCCACGCTTGAATCTTTGCTTGTCCTCAAGCAAAACTATGAAACTCACTGGGCCAATTTTTGGAAAAAATTCTGAATTCGTACAAAACTTCAAGTGGACCGGAGGTATATTTCTACACTTCTCTGGTTTGAGACTTACTACTTTGGGCTTTTGTGATTTATGAGACAAGTTTTAGGTACTAGCACAATAGGAAGGATATCAATGTCAACATAGAACTAATTCCCTAGCATTCTTAAGCTTGGGTCTTCCATTCACTAGACCGGGTCTCAAATGAGGGTCTTTATACGCTGGGCATTCAAGCACTTTTCTTTTTTCTTTTGCTTTTTCTTTGATGCAGGCCAACCACTTTTAATTAACAATTTTTTTCTGAACTTAAAGTGGCCAGTCTTTGATGCTCTTTTTTTTTTATACCCCAACTCAAACGTTTTTCTCCAGTAACCTCGCATCCGGTGAATGTCACCAAGAGAACTAAGTTTCTAGTTTCTTTTCTAAACCTCCTAATAGTACCAATAACCAAAAACAAATCTCAAGAGAGTGTGTGTGAAAACCCAAAAAGCAGTAACAAACAAACATTTATTTTTACCAGTCAGTCCACCTAGATGAATACTATGAATTTCAAAACAAAAAAAAATTAATCCAAAAGAGGCCCTAACCAAATAAAACATGCTTTCAAAACTCACAAAGATTTGAGAAAAAGGGAGATGATATTTTATTCAAAAATAAACTAGACGAAAAATAACGAAAAAACATTAAAGAAAAGGCAAGATACCCCCCCATGCTTGGACCAAACATTGTCCTCAATGTAAAAGAGAATAGAATATATGAGAGGGGTAATAAAGCTCACATTGATTGCCATTTTGTAGCTTTTCTTCTTATTTCAGGAAAACAAAACATAGGTAAACCAGTGGGTTGCCTCCCACGCAGCGCTCGTTTATGGTCATTAGCTTGACCTTTGCCCTTTGTAGACTTATTCTTGGGTCCCATTGCTTGAAGCATAAAGACCAAGTGACACATGTCCCATGGCTTGTAAAATGGAAGTTGTATAAGCAATAAGATCTTATTTTCAATTCCCCCTAGATCAAATGTTATTTTCACAAAGGAAGGTGAAAAATAAGATAAAGGAGAGAACATTGTAGCATCCACACATGCATTTAAATTAATATACTTATCCAAGGGAGAAATTACAATTTCCTTTGTAATCTCCATTTTCGGGTATATCTCTTGTGAATCATCTTCCACTACCACTTTACCATTGTTTTGATATACCTCAACAACAATATTTTTCTCAGTTTCATGTATTTTTTTGAATAACCCTTGTAAGAAAGGTGGTGGTGGTGGCAACGATGACGCATAAGATTCCCACTCCTCCTTTGAGAAAACAAATACATTTTTGTTTATCCCTTTTATGCAACATGGTGGTGGTTGCAATAATTCCTCAAAGTATTCCCATTCCTCCCTGGAGAATGTAAATACATGCTTATTCATAGTAACAAGAAAAAAACATTTAAAGAAGAGAATAAGAAAATAAAATAAAAGAAAAATTTCAGTCTAACCGGTACCAAAAAGTTGATTAATATCACTAACTCCCCGGTAACGGCGCCAAAAACTTGATAGGCCGCAAGTATACGGTTATATCGCGTAATAAGAATTATCGATCCACAGGGAGTTATACGTGACTACCAATCTAGTTTCAGTGGTGATTAGCTGAAAAGGAATAGTTAAGTAGGAAATGTTGGTTTTAACTTTGAATATAAAAGGCGTCTTGGGATTATGGTTAGATCACAATGATGGTAATAGAAAAACCCTTTAGCTATTCTCTATCTTATAATTGAGTTTATTTTAAGGACAAGGTATTCTTTTGGTTTAATTCAAGTTTCCTTTCGGAATACAAGAACGTGTCTCGAAACGATGATCAAGCCTATTCTCATGGTTGATCATCGCCGAAACCCATTAAGCACAACCTTATTGTCCCAAAGTTACCTCGGCTATTCTCATGCTTTGGTTACTTTGTCTAATTCCATTTGTTCTAATGTCAGGCTTCACCTTTCGGTACTTCACCTGACATTTGGGTTATACAAATTTGCACAATGGAATTAGATTAAAAGTCAAAGCAATCATAAGATAGGGCTTAGCTCTGGGATTAATTAGGGACCATCATTAGATTGTATCCCATAATCCCAAGACTAAAAGAAGTTTACTCACAATTGCTCATTGTAGACAAGGGAGTAGAAGAGAATGACATAATGTAAATAGCGAGAAATAAAATAAAGCGTGTAAAAGACTGAATTGTAAAAAGGACAGAATAACAATAACCTTAATAGAAAACTTGCAAGAACTTTAACATAAACTTGGAGTGAAAATTACAAAGATCCAGGATGCCTATGAAGCTACATTGAGGCCCTTTTTATAGTCTAGGATCAGTAGACAAAGCACTAAATTTTAATTACAATCCATAAAGATGAGAATGAGAAGAGTTTGTAACATCAGCACTAAATTCGAATTACAATCCATAAAGATGAGAATGGGAAGAGTTTGTAACATCTTTTGAATTCATGGCTGATTTTTCAACTTTTATATTACTTGATTCTTTTCCCCATCCTATTGTCTTTTGATCCTTGCTCTTTAAACATCAAATTTCCTCATTTGCTCCATAATTAACCCTGAAAATAAAAAATAACAATAGGTAGTAAAATAGTTCTAAAATAGAATCAAAACATCAAATAAATTACTTAAAATAAATACTAAAAACACACTAAAATATGACTTATCAATAGGCCGCAAGTGGACGATTCTATCGCGTAGTAAAAATATCGATTAATAAGATGGACGATTCTATGTGAGTTAGCATGCCACGTGGATACCATGTCAATTAAAATGTCCACATGACATGTCTAGTCATGATTCTGTTAGCCTAATCAACATCTTTTAACCTTCAGGACTAATAATGAAAACGGAAAAATAAGATGAGGACCAAAACACATATTTCGTTAATGTAGGAACTAAACTTAGAAGGGCCCAATTTTGTAGGGACCAAAAACATATTTTACCCTTTATTATATATATGTACATGGTTTGTACCTACTTTGTAGGTTGGAAGGTAAGGTTGCTATTGTGAGCGGGGCAGCTAGTAGGAGCAGAAGCAGTGAGGATATTTGTGGAAAACGGAGCATTTGTAGTTATAGCAGACATTAATGACCAATTAGGTCTTCAAGTTGCTGCATCTTCAATTGGCCTAGATAAAGTGAGTTACCACCACTGTGATGTGAGAGATGAAAAACAAGTCGAAAAAACAGCGGATCTATAATTTGTACGGCTAGTGTTGCTGCATCGAGTGGAAATCGCAGAGAGAGACCAAAAGAAAACAATTTGTGAGAGAGAGAGAGAGAGAGGAAATCGCAAAGAGAGAGACCCAGAAAAACAAAATGTGCGGATGAGTTTGCAGGGATGGTTCATTTCCTTCCCAAATCCTTTGAAATTGGGATTGAGAAAAATAGAAATTCTTGCATGAGAGCCACGTACCTTGGCTCATTCCATCACCTCTTCCTTCAAAATCAAGAGTCCCATGAACCGTAACCATGCTACCTTCCCTTCGATTGCTTTACTCCAATCACCACCATCTCTCCCTCTTTCAGCCGTTGTCTCTATCTAAACACCACCATCACCATATCTTTCTAGGTTTTGGATTTGGGGTTAGAGCTCTTTTTCATTTTAATTTTTTGGTATAAAAAGTATACTTTTTTTAAATCCAATGTATTTGGTTTCGGACCATCGCTGGTTACCCACAGAGTGTCCCAACGCTTTCAACGAAAGACTAATCTCCGCTCGTGCTTAGGATCCAATTTCGCACTGGCCAACATCGAGTTTGTCTACTGCGGGAATCGAACCTGAGAGCACCGGGTCGACCCCCCGTGTCCTTGGATAACCGCCAAAAACTTGATAGGCCGCAAGTGGACGGTTCTATCGCGTAGTAAAAATATCGATCCCACAGGGAGTTTAAGTGATTACCAATCTAATTTTCAGTTTTGATTATCTGAAAGGGAATGATTTTTGAGAAGAGGAATGTTGTTTGATTAAAATTTAGAATATAAAAGACGCCTCGGGATTATGGGTCAAATCACAATGACGGAATTTAAACAGTCCCTTAACTATGCTCTATCTTATATCGAAATTGTTTTAAGGACAAGGTATTCTTTTAGTGTAATTCAAGGTTCATTTCGGAAAACAAGAATGTGTCTCGAAACAACGATCAAACCTATTCTCATGGTTGATCATCACAGAGACCCATTAAGCACAACCTTATTGTCCCAAGACTATTAAAATTCATTTTCATGTTTTAATAGCCTTGTCTAACCTCATATATCCAATATCAAACTTCACCTTTCGGTACTTCGTTTGATATTTGATTTATGAATTGATACGATGAGGTTAGATTAAAAACTAAGTTCTAATAAGATAGAGTCTAGTCTTAGAATTGATTAGGGACCCATCATTGGATTGTTTCCCACAATCCCAAGACTAGGAAATCTACTCACACATGATCATAGTAGATGAGGGAGTAGAAGAAGATCACATGAAAGATAAATGACAAGGAAGATAAATGACGAAAATGTAAATTGCTGAAAAGAAAAATGACAGAATGTAAATGACAGAAAATAAAAGAAAGCTATAAATGACTGAAAGTAAAGTGCTGGAAATGTAAAGAACAGAAAATCAAGAACAAGAAAGTAAAGGAAAGCAAGTAAGAGCCAGAACTAAAATGAAAGCAAGAACTTATATAAACTTTGAGTGAGATTACAAATGGTGAAAAAGAGATGCGCCTTTTGCCTCTGAAATGAGGGTTTTATATAGCCTAGGATTGGTGGACAAAACACTAAATTCGAGTTACAATCCATAATGAAGAGGATGGGAAGAGTTTTGTTACAGCTTTTAACTCTGCAAAAGGCGCATAGATCGTGATTAGGAGGCGCACGGATCGTGCTTATCGTGAAACTTTTGGAATTCTCAGCTACGAGCGTCACGCACGGATCGTGCTTGCTGGGCGCATGGATCGTGCTCTGTGTTTTAGCTATTTTCTTCGTTTTTCCTTCAAAACTTGCGAACATGACGCGGACCGTGTGTGTACGTCTGATATTTAGCTTTATGTTGCTTTAATTTTCTCCTTGGGTTTTTTGCTTTTAGTCATTCATGACTTTTAATTGCACTTCAAAACTTTTAATAACGTTTATAAAAGGTTAAAAAAGCGCTATTAAAAGTCATAGAACATTATTAAAAGTCATGATGAACTAAAAGCAAAAAACGAAAGTTTTATAGGGACAAAAAGCTGGTAAATACAGCAATGCTATACATCAATGCTATACATCCAGAAGAGTTGCTTTTAAGTTGTTTTTAAAAGTTGATAAAAGAGTTGTTTTTAAAAATAAAAACTACATAGGATACGAAAAACGATGGTGTCGTGACCGTGATCCCGATGAGACGGCTCAAAAATTGATAGTTTTTAGAGTCGCCACCAAATTTATTTAATAGGAAAAATTGAGAAAAACCTCACTAGAAGTTATTGGTCTGCGTATACCAGATTGAGTTCGGGAGTCGATTATGCATAGGGAAGGGCGGAAACTTAATCCCACTGCACCTCTAGTACATCTGTCATAAGACAGTTACCCTAAATCCGATTGTGCAAATAGTAATAAATTACGAGTTATTTGTTCACCTAAGTAAAAAAAGAATTATTTAGAAATAAATAAAATAGGGACCAATTTAAAAAAATTTAATTTTGACTTGACGGGGAAGCCCCGCTCCTGCGTATCCTCCGGTGCGATGAGGAACTCAAAAGTCACGTAGTTCTTCCTGAAAAAAAGTTTGTTGGTTGGTTGGTTTTAATTTTTTTAAGTGGTTTAAAATCAACAAGCTGTACAACTCAGGCATCTTAAACCGGGATCGACAAGATGTCACATCTCAGCCAATCCCATTTTTTTGTATTTTTTGGAAATAGGTGTTAAAGGAAAAAAGACTGATTATTTATTTGGAAAAGATTAAATTGATATTTTTCTGAGAAAAAGGAAAAGAGAGAAGAATATTTTTTTTAGGTGAACTAATATTTATTTTCATTTTTTTTAAATGGATAATGGTAATAATAACGATAGTAATAATAATAACTAATAATAATAATACAAATAAATAAATAACAAAAAAAACTAGAAAGGGGGGATGCAGAACAGACATAAAGAGGGTATAAATAATAACCTGGTTTTATAAAAGGGGCGGCACATCACTGAAACAGGGAGTGCAAACAGAGAAACTGGGAGTCGTATCAGTAAAACGCGTGGGGTGTGAACATAAATCTGAATTTAAAAGACAGGGTTTGTCTTAATAAAACACGGGGGGTGTGGTTATTAATTCTGATGTTTTAATTTAAAATAAAAAACATAAGTAAATAAAAGAGGATATATAAGGAAATAAACACACTAACAACAACCCCAATCCTTCCCCTTCCATATCCAGCGCCGCAAGCCTTTGGTGAGAGAGAGAGAGAATTTTTTTTTTGCGAGGAGAGAGAAAATGAGGAACCGAAGAGAAAGAAAGAAAGGAAACGCAGGAAGAATGAGAGAGGGAGAGTGAGGGAGATGCGATGGGGAATAGGAGACGGGAATGAAGGAAGAGGAAGAAGAGAATGTGATGGTGGAGAGAGAGGATTACGACGGAGGGAGAAGGCCACGCTGGTCCCAGTGGCGGCGAGGGTAAGGCGAGGATGGTGGTGACTCGCGGTGGTGACTCGTGGGTAAGACACCCACGAGAGCACTGAACCTTGTCTCGCAAAATCTGCTCCACGATGAGCCACCCAGCACACGCAAGCCGGGAACAACACCCAAGGCACCCAAGAGGGCGCCAACTCTCAAAAACAAACAAGCACCTGGGAAGGCGCCCACGAGGGCACCAACATCAGGATGTCTTAGCACCTTGGCCCAAGGCGCCCAAGAGGGCACCAACATCGGGGGCATGGCACAGGGCGCCCAAGAGGGCGCCAATCTCAGAGCATCCTGGCACAAGGCTCCCAAGAGGGCGCCAACCTCAGAACACTTGGCACAAGGCGACGCCAACATCAGGATATGTCTCCCTAGCTTGGTGCTGGGCACAAGGATTACACCGAAGGAGGTGTGAGTCAGGGTCGCAACAAAGTGATCTCATACGACCCGACAAGACAGACAAAGCAACACTTAGAAAATTTTTTCTCCTTTTTTACTCTAGAGAGTAGGGGTGTTCGCGGTGCGGTTTGGTTAGGTTTTGAGACAAAAAGTAAACCGAACCGCAAGATAAAACTACATGCGGTTTGGTTTGGTTCGGTTGGCTTCTTAAAACCAAACCAAACCAAACCAATGCGGTTTGGATTGGTTCGGTTGGTTCGGTTTTTTCCAAGACAAAACATAATTTAATACGAAGTTAAAATTAACTCACATAAAAAATGGCTAACATAAATCTTTAAGAAAAAATCTACTTAAATATATGTAGTTGATAACCATCTTTTATGATGGTTATTACTTGCTTTCTAAGCTTGATTTTAGGAGATTTAATAAACTTGTTGTGTCAATTATGATGTAATTATGTGTTTAGGTTAGAAATAATGGTGCAGGAATGAATTGGTTTAATTTGGTCATTTTGATGCCCTTAATGCATTTAATCATGTTTAGTGTCAGTGCTGCAGCAGCTGGTGCGTGCGCAATAGTGGAAATGCGGAAGATGAGAGAGAAAGCTCAAGGGGAGTGCGGAAAACACGGAAATCAAGGCAAGGACAGGTGTCAGAACTGTATGGCACGGAAAGATATGACCTAATGTGGGTTTCCCACAATTGCCCTTTAACCTAGGAAGCATTTTCCCAAAAAGGACATCATTTTAGGGTTGTGTGCAAGGAGACACTATATAAGGACGTTTCCCTTTCTTCATTAGCATGCTGGGCCGTCAGGGGAAGTTTAGAGATAGCTCCTCTTGCGTGCAAAAGCAAACCCTTCACTACCAAACACTTCCATTGCTGAGACTCTTGCTGCAGCATCACTGGAGTTACATTTTTCTCGGTGGATTCTACTTGGATGAGCTGGATCAGTCCTCCATTGTCATACTTGGAGCTCTCCTACTGTTCTCTCTTCGTAGTATCATTTCTTACCTTGAAATTTGTAATATGACTTCTACTATTTTGTTGAAGTTATTTTCCATGTTTTGCAAGCTCAATATGAGCTAAATACTCATAGTTGAGATGCTGGATCTGATGTAGCTAAATTACTATGTGAATAATGAAGTATGTTCAATGTTATGCATTTTATCTTGTGTGTGAAAATATTTCCATTTTAGAGTAGGAATGGTCCGCCTATTCTAAACAGCATTTATAAATTCAGAGATGGTTTGTAAATTCATCTCACAAGGTAATATGGGTAGTGAACATTAACGAGAGATCTTGATGTTCCTTGCTTAACCCTAGAGATAGGAGGGCATAACCCATAAGGTGAACACTGCCGGTGCTCAAGCAGCCTAGGAGGTACTTCTTTAGGGTTTAGAGATAAACTCTTGCAAGGAAACCTAGTGTGAAGTATTCGAGAGAATAACGTCTTATTGCTGCAGCACCTAATGCTGCAGTATTGAACGTACCCTTAATCACATTTTAATGAAGCTACTGAAGTGAATGCATATTGACTTGTTCTCATCACTGATGTCCATTACCCTTTACTTTTTACTACTGTTTATGTTGCCCAAAACTTGTGTGTCATTTACTTTCCTCACTAAATTGTTAATCAAATTAAACTCTCGTTATTTAGCATAATTCCTCGTGGGAACGATCTCACTTACTCTATATTACTTGTTGACAGTGTATACTTGCACTATCTACGTTTTCACGCAACAGTAGTATATAAATTACTCTCTTTTAATTCTTTTAAGATAGCTATGACAATGTTTAAAAGAATTTGAATTAAATATTTTATTATAATTGTTAAATATAGCATAACGATATGGAGGTTGGATTTGGGCTGGTAAGTGAGTGAGAGTTGGGTTTTAGTTGCATTTGGGCTAGTAAGTTAGTAAGGAAGGTTGTAAGTCAATAAGCCTTAGTGTTACTTGCGGTTTGGTTTGGTTTGGTTCGGTTTCTGTCATCGAAACCGCAAACCGAACCGAACCGCGCAGTGCACTGAAAAAGAAACCGAACCGAACCAATAAGAAGCGGTTTTTTGCGGTTTTCGGTTTGGTTTGGTTCGGTTTGCGGTTTTCTATTGGTTTGGTTCGGTTTTGAACACCCCTACTAGAGAGTGAAAATGACAGAACACGGTTGTTATAAAGGCAGTGTCCCGCGTAACCTCACAGATCCGGGAAACCGACGAAAATCCTTCAAGCCAAGACCATCCTTCGGAATGATCTCGGCTTGGGGGGCAACTGTTCTGTAGTCAACCAGGGGGTCCCATTAGCAAACCAGAAGGTGCGCTTAGCAAGTAATATGGATCAACCCAACCGATTCAGCCCATATCCACCTCATGCGAACCCAACATGCTTGGACGGTCAAGATCGACTCTACCCATCCAACGATCCACGAGAGGGCACGATTTCCTATAAATATAGGCAAACTTTGCCCTAAGAAAGATTCAATCTCTAATCCTTAGTACCTTCACTCATATATTCGATATACTGACTTGAGCGTCGGAGTGGCTTGCAGGTACCCCCCGGGCGCTCACTGACCTACTGCCACGACAGCAAGGGACCTACCAACAGCAGTTCACCAAAAAACTGCCCGGTACAGAACAGTTGTCTTCTTGACTTGAGCAATTTCAGGGACCGGTTTAGAGTTTAATACTGTAAAGCTGTTTTCCCTTTCTGATTTAAAGTGTCAACGAGTTTTGGTTTGTTGTGAAAAGTTCTATTAATTGAAAAAAGGCACCATCAGGAAAACAGATAACAGTGAGAAGGCTCTTGGCTTCATACGCATCAATAGAGTTGGGCAACTTAGCTTATGCACGCTGAGTTTTCGACAGAATAAGCTCACCTAATACTATCTTCCACAGGTACTTATATGGGAACCATCTTCCACAGGTACTTATTCAACAAAGAATGCCTATGACTAGCTGGTTCACTTAAATGATCCCTCTCGAGCCTCTACGATGAATGTGAACAATGAGTGGAAATGGATTTGGAAGATAAAGTTGCCAGGGTACTAACCATTATACGTGGAGTTGGGTGTTGAGGCATGTATTTTGTGTGAAGGTGTTGTTGAAAGAAGTCAAAGAACCTATCAGTTTTTTTTTTCCAATGGGCTTTGTACCGTGGGTCCTTTTTGTATCGGGTTGGAGTATCTTCTACTCTCCTTAATAACATTCAATGCTTATAAAAAAAGTACAAATACAAGTTAGTTAGTAAATGAAGCTAACACATGCCCACCACCGAATACTTATGTCTTTTTTATATTTAAGAGGTTACAATTGGTTTCTCTAATGTTTCCATATTATACTTGTAGTGTCGTTTGTACGAAGAGAGACATGAAAGAAAGCCTTTAGTAGATGAAGCTATTAACCTCTTGACACTTTAATTTGCTTATACGAGTACCAGAGACTTTGTATTCCACCGAAGTATTCTTTTCAAGTCCTGATCGCTGGCTATGATGAGTCGTCGGTAATTCACATTTCAAATTATTAAATAATTTTTGCTCAAATTCAAATAGTGCTACTATAATTACAAAATTTTATGTCTTTTTAGGTGGAAATCTATGTTATGGCGATACTAAAGAAAAGATGGATAGCATTGAAAAATTTGTCAATAACGACCAGTATGACTTTAACATGCCTCTAGAGAAAGCTTCTGACCTAGCTCGATGAACTATTTGTCAGGCTACTTGTTATGATATACTAGGACAAACACCCGTGCTACGCACGGGGAGATAATTATACGGTGAAATAAAAACAGCGAAAGAAGATAGATTGGGATAAACAACTTGCTATGATTTTAACGTGATTGGATACTTTGACTGGCAATTGTTACTGCAATTCATTATTATTATATTATAATGAATTTTAGGGAAGAATGCTTAGTGACAGAAGGTCCGAAAGCACAATCTATGTGATGATTTTCTGAACTATATAGAAGGTCCGAAAGCACAATCTATGTGATGATTATATGGTGTACTATACTTGGAAAGAGGCGTATCAATATTTCATGACTTGCTAACCTCAAAATAAAATTAATAGTCGTTTCTTTTTTATAGAAACAGACAAAAGTTCTTGAGAGGAAGAAGAAGAGAGTAGGATAAGAAGTCTGATATTGAAATTAAGTTTCATCATATGAATGAATTTTGAGTTTTGATTTTGGTTGAATATGATTATTTTAAATATATTGTGTGCTGCTTACATCAGGTGTCACGTCAATTAATGAGTTCCACATTAGAAAAATAAAATCAAAATCCCCTTTGTACTAAATGTTTGAGTTTTTAAAAATAGGGATATTAAATATCTGAATTCCTAAAAATAGGGGGGACCAAAAGTATAATTTAGTACAAATATAAATTAGTTAGTTTTACATGGCGAATGGTTAAAAGAATTATGTTCCATATCATTGAAAGAGAAACCAAAGACACGGAATTTGTAAAGGGAGCATGAAAGGAAAGTGAAAGTAACATGTTGATATCTTGTTGCATTGGTTGTGTGATGCAAGCAAAACAAATAGTATATGAGTAGATTGCAAATAAATTCAATCCGTATTCACCGCGGTTTTCATCAAATCCAAACACGCACAAAGTCTATCTATCTAGAGAGTACAAAAGGTATCACCGGTACTCCTATGACCGTAAATGGATAGGTTCAATCTCGTTTACGAATAAAGTAAAATATGATGTGATATGTCGGCAACTTGACTGCTAAAAGGGGAATGGGTCACATCATCCATCATCCATCATATTGGGTACGATGGTTGCGTACGTCAGATTATATTATAGAGCTATTGGTACAACAACTACTACACTTGTATCTTTTGGAACAATTATAAGTGTTTGTGGTAAATGTGTGATGAAGAAAACGCAACCTTCTTCTTCTCAACATAGTAGTAAGGCATGTCCAGAGAGAGTATACCAACCTTAGGTATCCCACTTCATGCAGTTTTTAAGTGGTGATTTGTTTAGTATAGAACACTTAGAACACATAAAATAAAGAACAAATAGTATTGAAAAACCATGCATACTTAACGATTTGTGATACATTGAAGTTGGCAACAAAACATAGCATTAATATGAACTTAAAATAACTGATTCGTGGATTTCGGATTTCGGTTCCTAACTGAAATTCAATATGACAATATAATACGAAAGTTTGTTAAAATCAACACATAAAAGACCATGGAATCCAATCGTTGAAGATTATGGCTTCAGATACCTGAAACAGAGATTTCCATATATTATTAAATTAGATTTATATGTTAACACCTGTATGCAAGTATAGAGGTAGTGAAATAAAAAATGAAAGCAAAATGCAAAACAAAATTAAAAATATAAGTTCAAATAAGTTATCGCAAGTTACTGAAAACTTTGGGATAAACAACATTTAAGTTAATGGTGGAACTATCCCAATCGTCGCCCTTGTCTTGAAGAATGGTGAGTGGTAAAGTAGATAACAAATACCATTTATTGTGAAGGAGTATGAGCATATAATACCATATTGTTGCCTACAATTTCGTCAAAGGAAAGCCACTTGATAACAGAGGTGAGAAACTTGCTCCGGTCAACAATGAAGGAAGAAGATTTGTCAACTCACCATCTATGATAATAGATTGAGGAGCTTACAAATAACTTACTATTGTTTGTGCAGTGTTGTTCAACAATATATTGAACAAAACATGAAACAACAATGACATTCGAAAATTGATACATTAGCAGCAGGGTCGGCCCAAACGATACGGAGGCCCTGTGCAAATGATAAAAAAGGGGCCCTAATTATATTTTTCCAAATAAAACTCAAACTTCAATACAAAGAGAGATATTCAAATCTATGGCTAGCACCTGAATTCATAGCTTTGTTACATTCAAATCTATGGCTAGCCTTTGGCTATTTGAAGACTTATGTTTTTTTTAAGGTAGGTGAATAAGCAATGGGCTGCTGGTTGGGGTTAAAAAAATGGGGCCCTAAATTTTTTTTTTGGGTGGAGGCCCCGTGCAATTGCACAGGCCTGCACTCCTATGAGGCCGGCCCTGATTAGCAGGACCTAGCAAACTGAATCAAGCTATACTGAAAAATCTCTTCAGTTGTTCAAGTTAGTTGCAGAACATCAAAGGATCTCCAATTTGTTGCAGAGAATTACTCATGAACCTAAATGATAAATATGTGATTCAAGGATATTAAAAATCCAACACTTACAGCAACGATCCAATGAGACAACTTGTGAGCTCCATATTTGAAATCCATTATCCTATAATTATGAAAACAACAAATCCATCAATTTTAAAGCAAAAAAAAAAAACAGTAACTATAACATTGTTGTGTACTTGCAGGTAGCACTTCTATAAAATAGATAACACTGACTATGTCAACATCTATAGATGCTAATAGTAAGTAATCTTCATTCAGTAAAATATTCCTTACATCTACATATATGTAAAATACAAATGCTCAGAACCATATGAATAAATGCTACAAACATACCATTTCCATGCCAAGGGTCTGATACTTCTCGAAGGCCTCAGGCTATAATAACTGGACAAAAGAATTTACACCCATACAAAATTAATTGTACATTATTGTTTCTAAAGTTTTATGACAGATGTATGTGTCTTTATATGGAATTTACACCCATAAAATTGACATGCGTCTGGATTTGGAATTTACACCCATACCAAATTCTCTGGTATTGAATCTGATAATATGACAATTTTACATTCTGCAAATTTAGAGTCTGTATTCAAATTATTATCCCAAATTTTGAGGCCGCGTTCAAAGGCGGTAACTGGTTATTATCCTTGAATATTTTCTTGCCTTTGTAATTTCTAGAATTGTAAAATAAAAAAAATACGGTTCCATGATAGCCAAGGCTCTTGAAGGAGGAAGATAGGGCGGGTATAAAAAAAGAGGAATTCGAGAATGGAACCGCCCTAACAATGCCAGATAGGGAGACATGGAAAAAAATAATAAAAAAATGCCCTAAAAGTCCGTAAAAAAATGGCCCAACATTTTAAAAAAAAAATCATTTAGTTTTGGGCTTTGAGGCAGGAAATGATACCTGTAATCGTAAAAATCATCCCTTTTGATTAATCTAAAGAAGACGTAGTGAGAGGGTGTGGTGGACAACTGCCGCTCCAGCATCTCTTTTCTTTTTTACCCTATTGCAATGCTTTTGAACAACTGCGGGTTATACATTGTGAATGGAAAAAACAAACATAAAATATGTTAGAGATGTTGTTGAATTGACCAAAACCTTCAGTTGTTGAAGCAGAAGTAGCATTGAGGGAGAAGGCTTTTCCAATAAATGAGGGAGAAAAGTGAGAAGCAGAGATGAGAACTAAAAAACAGAAAAAATTACTCAAAAAAAGATTCAAAAGCTCTCACCTTCAGAAATAGACATGAAATCCGAAAACGGTGCTTGAGTAGCATGTCGTTGTGGCCGGAAAAAGAGATTTTTGCAAAAGAGATTTGGTGAAGACTTCTCAGTTTTGAAAAACCATTCAGATAGGAGGGTAGATCGCAAAGAGGGAAGATATAGGTGGTGGTTTCAAAGCCAATGGAGGTCAAACGGTGGTGAAGCCTAGTCTGGAAGTGAGTGGCGCGGGTGGTGGTGGGTTTGAAAGGAAGAAGAGAAGAAGAGTGTTTGAAGGAGAGAGTGAGACGTCGATTCATTTTTTTAAGAGAGAGAAGAGTAGTTGAAGAAAGAGAAAAGTTGCTTTTGATGTCTAATAAAGCATGAATAGTATTGATGAATAATAGTTCTCAAATACACGTTTTGTTAATCAATTGGGTGGTTGTGTTTAAATACATAAATAAATATTATTAAAAGCCTTATCAGAGAAACTGCCGCTCAAAAATTGATGAATAGTGTTCTTAATGGCCGAAAAGTAGACTTCCTTATATAAAAGATTGATTTACTGGTGGATATGTTTCTGGTGAGTAACATGGCTTGGATACATGAGAGAGTGAATTGGACTGGAATTGTCAACGGTCAAATATTTGAAAAGTAGGCGAAGCATTTATTTGATGACCATTTGGTTTCTCTTTTACTCACTTTTACGAGTAATGAAAATGCATGGAAAAGTGAACTAGAATGACGTTGAAAAGACTTTGGCGGATGAATTTTTCGCTAATACTAATCCGATTAAATGTCTCAGCTCGGTGTAACTTTGGTATCATGGCAAGCATGGACCGGTGTACTTTGAATCTGTTGAAGTATCATTTTCGGTATTGGACCGGCAAACCGACATTGGTGTGTTAATGACAGAACTGATCATGATACATATTATGGATGAAGATAATTTTCGGCGGTGATTAACGGTGAAGGAAAGACGTTGGATCAAAGGGGCGTGTAGTCATGGCCACTTTGCCATGGCTTACTTATGCGGTGATATGGAGCAGTATATACGTCTAGGTGGGGGTATTGTATTGATTTTTTTTCTATGCTGTGTAATTTAATTATGGGTAGCAGGGGTAGTAACTATTATATGGGGGTGGAGTTGGGTGTTGAAGCATGTATTTAGTGTGAAGGTGTTGTTGAAAGAATGTCATGAAAATGTAGTTGTATCAATTGCATGTGTACTCCTTTTCCTATCGGATTTTTTCTAATGGGCTTTGGCCTCGAGAGGTTTTAACGAGGCTCCGTGGTCTTTTTGTATCAATACGGGAAGTGGCGGACCTATGTTGTTTTCAAGGGTTCAATTGAATCCCCGAAAAAATATTGTGTACTAGTACCCCTATATAAAATGTTTTTGAACCCCTGAAATTTTAGGTTTGCACTAGTATCCTTAAATTTGCACCTAATTTTCAATAAATTTGTCTTATTAATCTCCGTAAGAGACTATTTATTAAACTTTAGGAAGTAATTTTACCGATATCACATACTTTTACGGACTACTTCTTATTTTTATATACTTTAAGACTTAAATAGGAAATGGCGTGTAAACTTAGAGACTAATTTAGCGATTTATTCTTAAAAAAATTTGGAGTTAGATAACTTTATTTCTTAATTTTAGTAAATTAAGTGAGGATATTTGAAAGAAAAAATTAAACAATCCTAAAAACCAACATTTTTATAATGATTTTTTTAGCACCTTCTAGTCCAGGGTCCTGAATCCGCCACTAGAAGCGCGTGGGAGACACGACGTGGCGTGGTAGTTAAGCAGTTATGATCAAGGCTGAAATTGAATTCTGACTGCGCAATGAGATCTTCTAGGTCATTAGATCAGCCTGATGCGTGTGGCCTTTAACAAGTAGCCATAAATGTGCCTCATAGTCAGCCCAATCTGGTACTGACCTCGGAACAACAACAAAGTTTTTTGCCTAATATTTGTAAATTATATCGATCATTAAAAAATAACTTTGACTAATTATAGGAGCTTAAAATTTACACTAGTATACATATACATGTGGCTCAAACTCCTAAAAGTAATATTTAAAGGAAGAAATCAAATTAAATTATTTGTTCTTTGCGCTTATAGTTGAGAATTTTTTAAAAAAAATGATTCATCGTTACGTGGTTGATATATGAATTAAATTCTGAGAAATAAATAATTGATTATAAAGACTAATATTTCGTCCATGACACGTGAAATCAGTGTTTAATTATTAGCGACAGAAATTTCTCTCACTAAATGCATGACACGTGGCATCCAGAAAGATACGTGGCTTTCAGAATTAGCGAGAGAAAATTCTCTCACTAAATCCCTTGCTAATTAACGAGTGAAATCTCTCACTAATTCCCCCGCTAACGTTAGGGAGGGAATTTCCCCTCACAAAATATTAGCGACGGATCCAAATTTATTTAGTTGTATAATTTCATAAAAAAAAAAGTTAATAATATGTAGATTAATCTATCTATCTATCTTTAAGTGATTGTTGATTTATTGTCTTGGGCCTTGGTTCAAATCCCACTAGTGTATAACTCTCACTAATAGACGTAAGCAAGGAATATCAGCATGGAATTATATAATTATATAATAATACAATAAAGTATGAACAAGTGGAAAAATCTCAATTTGTTTAGCTGTATAATTTCATAAAAAAAAAGTTAATAATATGTAGATTAATCGAGTTGGGAATGCTTGACTTTTCAATATTCACATTAAAAGCTTGATGAATGCCATGTGATTCCTAACAGTATAATAAATTTTATATATTAGAAGCATAGTTGGAAACGTGGAATTCACCTAAATAATGAATGCACATTCAACTTTCTTCAGCACAATATTAATTTGAATATATAGAAACATTGGAAATACATCATGCCCAAAAAAAACAATGAAACACTAATGGTCCAAATTAATTTGAAACAGCTATACAATCTACACAAGCAATTGAGCAAATTTTCCATAACAAGAGTAGTAGGTTGATTAACACTTAATGATGATTATTATGAACATTTGGAAAAGTAATTAGTTAGCCGTCATTTTTGTTGAGCTTTGCAGTACTCTACAAACTATATATATAAATATAAATATATAGCATAGGTTATTAGAAAACAAAAATAAGAGTCACGTTCAAGTGCATTATTTCCATGATTTAGGCAAGCAAACAAGGAAGTCATTCATTGCCAATGTTGAAGCAAAGGTGTCCCCTACTTAGATCTATCTATCTATCTATCTCTAGGCACTTATAATTTTCTTACTAGTTTATTTATTTGTTCATTCTGATTTCCAATTTGTACATCAATTTTGATTTTGAGTTTTTCTTGAATATGATGAAATTTAGGTTGGAGGGTAAAGTGGCTCTAATCACAGGAGCAGCTAGTGGAATTGGTGAAGAAACAGTGAAATTATTTGCTGAAAATGGAGCAATTATTATAGCAGCAGATATTCAAGATGAATTAGGTCAAAAACTTGCATCTTCAATAATCTCAGGTAAAGTAACATATCATCATTGTGATGTAAGAAATGAGAATGAGGTTTCAGAAACAATAAATTTCACCTTACAAAAACACGGTCGTTTAGATATACTATTCAGCAATGCAGGAATAATAGGTTCATTATCTAGTATCCTTGAACTTGATCTCAAACAATTTGAGAACACAATGGCAACAAATGTTCTTGGTTCTGCCGCAACAATTAAACACGCTGCAAAAGCTATGGTTGATAGAAAAATCAAAGGATCTATTATTTGTACAACGAGTGTAGCAGCTTGTATTGGTGGAACTGGTCCACATGGTTATACAACATCAAAACATGCACTTTTGGGATTAGTGAGATCAGCATGTAGTGAACTTGGTGTTTATGGAATTAGGGTTAATTGTATTTCACCTTTTGGAGTTGCTACACCTCTTGCTTGTAAAGCTTTTAATCTTGAACCACATGAAGTTGAGACTAATAGTTGTTTACAAGCTAATTTGAAAGGTGTTGTTTTGAAGGCTAAACATGTTGCTGAAGCTGCTTTGTTTCTTGCTTCTGATGAAGCTGTTTATATTAGTGGTCATAATTTGGTTGTTGATGGTGGATTTTCTGTGGTTAATAGTGCTTCTTCTTCTTCTTCTTCTGCATCAGCTGATTATTACACGTAGTAGACTCGAATGTTTTTTGTTTTGTTTTATGAATCAGAAATGGAAATTTCTGTTTGTACTGTACTGATGTGTTTGGAATGTACTCTTTTTTTTTATGCCCCTTGTTTTTATTGTTTGGGAGGTTTTATTTATAATATATTATTGTTATTTATGCAATGTGTCATATCTAAAATCAAAGACAGTTCATTGTTTTGATCTTTTATGTGAAGTTGTGAATGAAGAAATACAACACAGGACAGGAGAACCGGATATACTGCTTTTAATTATTTCTTGCTTTTATTTATCCAAAAATAATGTAAAGAAATTTAAGCAAGAGAGAGATAGAATGCAGAGAATCAAGATCCATTAGTGTTTTAAAACCCGGCTCGGACCAGGAACCGGGTGTATAATCGGGCTGGGCCACACATTGGATCGGACATGCAGCTGACCCGGTGAAAACCGCATGACTCGGTCGGTTTTTTTGAAAATCCGGTGAACCGCGGGTCAGCTGAACTGAACCGGGGCGCAACCAGAACTGCTTGTGTTTGTTAATTTTAATACATGTTAAAAGTAAAACATGGGAATCGAACCCATGAAAGGACTCTAGCTTTGGACAAGCCTTACCACTAAAGCCATGGGAATGTTGTTACTCTTTGTATGCGTTAGCAATTTATTCAGTAGTTTGGTGGAACGTGAAGGACCATACGATTTATATGCGTCAGCAATTTATTTTTTAGTCAAAATGCCTTGATAAGTAACCATATATTTTTGGTCAAAAATAAAGTAACCATATATTTTACATAAAAAAAAAAAGTAATCATATATTTGTATAAATATCTTCATAAAAAAAAATAAATATATCATGGTATATTAGGTATTTTAAAGTATAATTTTTATTTATCATGGTATATTAAAGTTTTATATATACTTTAGTCAAGTACGCTCTTTTAGTAGATATAAAATAAACATAATTATTAATTTTACAGGGACGAAATTTATATTATATACTATATAGGTATTGAAAATTCTCGAAATAGAGACCGGGTCCGAGTCATCCGGTTCAACTGTCGACTCCTCGGTCCGACCCTTGACCCAGTGACCCGGTACCTTTACCGAGTCGGTCACCGGTCCGAGTTTTAAAACATTTGATTATACTATATATACCCCTGAAGCTACTTTGTGTACAATCTAATTAATCATTTTGTAATTTGTCAACCCCGCAACTGCAGGAAGAAACATGTGAAGTTGTGAACTTATAATCTAATGTAGTGCACATTTTCTTTTACACCGTTTAAACCTAAATTGCTCAGCTAATCCTGTTCATTAATCATTAGAAGAAAAAGACGTATATAGCAGAATAATAAATAATAAATACTATAATTAGTAAGGACCACGACTGCCATATACATAGTGGTGTTGTGGTAACTGGTGATCATTTTTAGTGAGAAACTAGGTTGGTGATTCAAGAACTTTGGCATTGCCATTAGTTGCTATTAGAGACCCCTCCAATCCAATCTCTCATTTTATTTTTATGAAGAGAATATCACAGCTGTGGAATATTGTCGAAGTCAACTAGAAAAAGATAGTAGTACTAAGGCTCTGTTTGGCAAAAAGTAGTGAATAACGGATAAGCTAGTTTATAACAAACGAGCTGATAGCAGGTAAGCTAGCAGATTAAATTTAAAATGTTTGGTAAAATTAGCGGTTAAACTAGCTTAGGTATATAAAATGACATAAATAGACATTCGTAATTAATGTTCAAATATGAGAGAGAATATTCATTTAATGTGGGATAAATGAGGAATTTAATTAAAGAAACAAGGGTAAAGCTAAAAATGAGAAAAAAAAAGTGAAACGCTATAAGCTATAAGCTCAAACGCTACTTCAAGTAGCGTTTCAAAAAACACTTTAAGGCATAAGCTACTAAAAATCACTATAAACTACTATTGCCAAACACTTACAAAAAACTCGTCCGCTATAAACTATCCATTATAAGGGAACGGTTTGTGATTGCCCAACAGAGCCTGTAATTTAAAACCACAATCCCTAGACTGAAATATTAATCCAAAGCAAGAATATGAAGAACTTGCCTACTAACATCATTGTCCTGTTTTGATTTTTTTTTCTAGAAATGTACTAATGGTAGGTTACTTGTTGGAAATGATGTTTCACAAAGAATTTTATAGTGTTTTTGACGTGATCATGTTCATGTTCAATGGCTTGCAAATAGGCATGAATGGGAGAAAATGTGGCGTAGAGATCCTTTCCGGGTTAAGCAAATGGATTTGATATGGTGGGGGAGTTTAGTATGGTTCCAGAGGTCACCTAGAATCTAGTTTATTGGGTCACGTTTTTTGGCGAGGATGGTCGCCATCGAATCGCGGGTGAAGTGGCCCGCACATGAAAGTCACTAGGTAACTACAGGATTTTTTTTTGAGTCTAGAGGTAACTAAAGGATTGAAAACCGCCAATTTTATCAAAAAGAGAGATACACCAAAATAAAGTGGGTTTTCTTTAATACCCTATCAACTCCCTTCTACCCCACACATTATCCACACATTATCGTAATCCCGAAAATACCATTGACATTATTGGGTTTTAAGCAAAAAAAACCTAAAATGCCTAACAGCTATATTTTCAAAACTGAACTATAGCTGTTAGAAATTCTGTGACCAAAAGGTCCCTGTATTAACAAGTTTTGTTACAGCTGGTTAACAAAATTAGTTTCTAACTAATTGTTTAGTTTGTTAACAGTTTAACAAACTGAGTTTGTTAGCTATAACAAACTCTAAACTACCAGCTATACATCCAGTGAATGCTATAAATAAGCTATGTACATACAGATTTTACATACAATCAATAGAGAATTTACATTTTGCTTTTACATTGCTTCCAGTCTTTCTTCTCTGCATTTTTCTTCAAGACTCTGACAGTGAGCCTTTTGAGAGGATCTTCAAGGTGTGAAACCTCGCAAAAGGAAGAACAAAGAAGTCAGTCTCTGTTCTCAGCAATCACATACAGAAAAGGAAGAATTAAACAAGAAGAGTGAAAGAGAGGGAAAATTATACCTGTGTGAGATCTCTGGCTGAAGAAATATTCACAGTGGTGAATATAGCAAAAGTTAAAACAGAAACTAAGGAAGTTTCTGTGTGTTCTGTGACTGAACATGAAGCAGAGACTAAGGAAGTTTCTGTGATCCCTAAGGCTAAACTAGAAGCAGAATCTAAGGAGGTTGCTGTGAGTTTAGAATCTGAGTTTTCAAAGTTGGTGAATTTTGAAACTGTGAAATCCGTGTTTTCAGAAACTGTGGAGTTAGAATCAATGTTTTCAAAAACTGTGAATTTTGAAAATATAAGTATGAAAACTGTGTTTTTGGAAAATGTGAATTCAGAATCTATAATTTTCAAAACTGTGAGTGTAGAAACTGTTGATTCTGAAACTAAAACAGAAACAGAAATTAAGGCAATTTCTGTGATACCTAAAACTGATCCTAGGATAAGGAATTACTGTGAATATACTGTTTGTGCTTTGTCAACTAATATTGGCAGGATTTTTGAAGGAATGTGGTCATTGAACAATGGCTGTCCAAGCCACATGACTTATGAATGGCTGATTGACTCCTATTCTAGAAAGAAAATTGGTATTAAAGGGGCTGAACCTATTAATGCAGCTGGGGCAAGGAACCTAAGGCTAAAAAGGGAAGTTGAAAAGGTTATATTCACTAGAAATATTTCCTATATTCCAAACACTACTTGTTTAATAGGCAAATTGTTATTTGGAAGGCTGAAATCTGAATTTAAGGAAGTAATCCAGATTGAATGTTCATCTACATATGGGACACTTAATATGTTTTCATTAAGTGCCAACAAAATGGTTTTAACATATGTAGATGAATACTCAAAGTCTTGGATTTATTTGATAAAAACCAAAGAAAGAGCTTTGGTATGCTTTAAACTGTTTCAGGTTGAAACTGGATTACTTGGAGGCTGTCCTAAGGAGGAAAGCAGCACTAAAGACCCTATGGTGATGGAAAGTGATACTTGGAAAGCTGTACAGCAAGCAGAAGGTGAAGCTGTCCACTACAAGGAATCTGCCACACTACAATCTGACTCTATTAGTCAATTCCTGGCTAAGAGACAAAGGCTGGCAGATTCAGAAGAAACTGACTACTGTAAAGCTCTTGAGAGGAAAGAGCTGAGAAGTACTACAATTGAGGAGGAGTTAAACTCCACTTATGAAGACTTAGGGACTCTATGTGATGTCTATGAACTAGAGTTCTTAAGGGCACCTAAAAGCTCTACTCTACAACAACTAAAATGTGCTAAGAGAGTCCTATCAAGGATTGACAAGACAGATTGCAGTTCTGCCAGCAACACTGCAGAATGCTCTCTGGGTTTCAAAGCTGCCACTCAAGCAGCTTGGCTAGAAGCACTGAACCACTGCTCAACTAAAGAGCAGATGGCTGACTTTTTACCAAAGGCTCTAAAAGGTAAGGTTTTAACTAAAGCTTAGGAGACAGTTAGGTGAAAGCTAACATCTGGGGGCTTGTCCTAGATCATCACTAATAATGCCTAACAGGGGGTTGTCCTGGTTTTAGAATCTGTCTCTAAGCCTAACTCCTTATTATGCTTAAGGAAGGGCTCTAAGTTTCAGTGGTTTTTTAGCTTAAGGGAGGGTATTGGGTTTTAAGCAAAAAAAACCTAAAATGCCTAACAGCTATATTTTCAAAACTGAAATATAGCTGTTAGAAATTCTGTGACCAAAAGGTCCCTGTATTAACAAGTTTTGTTACAGCTGGTTAACAAAATTAGTTTCTAACTAATTGTTTAGTTTGTTAACAGTTTAACAAACTGAGTTTGTTAGCTATAACAAACTCTAAACTACCAGCTATACATCCAGTGAATGCTATAAATAAGCTATGTACATACAGATTTTACATACAATCAATAGAGAATTTACATTTTGCTTTTACATTGCTTCCAGTCTTTCTTCTCTGCATTTTTCTTCAAGACTCTGACAGTGAGCCTTTTGAGAGGATCTTCAAGGTGTGAAACCTCGCAAAAGGAAGAACAAAGAAGTCAGTCTCTGTTCTCAGCAATCACATACAGAAAAGGAAGAATTAAACAAGAAGAGTGAAAGAGAGGGAAAATTATACCTGTGTGAGATCTCTGGCTGAAGAAATATTCACAGTGGTGAATATTTGTCTTCTCAACAACTCCAAACATACATATACGAAAAACAAAAGAATCACAAAGTTAGGGTTTGGGTTCTTATTCGCTAAACAGAAAGCAGAAGATATCAAGGTGTGAAAGAGTTCTACCTTCGAATCTCAGGTGGAGATTCAACCATTGTTGCTACTGCTGTTCTTGATTAAGCACGGTTCACTCACATACAACACACCAAACATTTACAGATTAGGGTTTTTGTAAAGGAAATCAACAATCAAAATAGCAATAAAGAATCTAACACCGTGGTTACCTTCGTGGTGTGGTCCGCAACAAAACCCAGCCATCAGAAGAGCTCGAGGAACGTCCTTCAGAAACTAGGGTTTCTGAAATCAAGCCGAAATCAAACTGAAGAAGGGGCTTTTGTGTAGGATCGATAGGCGAGGTACTTTGGTGAAAGATTCAAGCAAAATCTTGCTTCAATCTGCAAGAAGAAGATCTGATTCAGGAGAAGCGAGAGGTAGAGGACGAAGGGAATCAGAGAGAAAGAAGAAAGAAACGAGGAACAGTTCTTGAAATTCTGAAGCTAGGGTTTCAAAAGGGCCTTTTATACCGATCCGGTTTTTGACCCGTAACCCGGTTCCTTGACCCGCGCCTTGCTACAGTACGCTATCCATTGGGTTCCGCAGGAACCATTTTGGCAACCAATTTGGGTTGCTGAGTGTTTTGGCCATTGTGGGCTGGGCCTGAAAAATTGGAAAAACTTGCTGTGTGCACCCCTTCTGTTTCTTTTGGCAACCTGCAGTAAAACAATTGTAAATGGTAAGAAAAATCAACAGACATAATTAACAAAAATTAACTTTTAGAAGATTCTCTGGTGGGGGGCCACTTTATCTGGTAATCAGATTTACCTAAATGCAAGGTAAATCCGATTAGCTTTAAATATGTAATAAATACACACGTATAAGTCAAATCCGATGTATCAAACTGAAAGATAAATCCGATTTGACCATTTATTTCAGTATAGAAAGCGAAATTTTTGTCCTGACGGATATAGCTAAATCCGATGCGCAATCGGATTAACGTACCCCAAGGCCCAAACGTAAATCCGCTTATATCTTTTAATGAATCGGATTTACCTGAATGGGGGTATATCCGATTTTGAAAAATACAAAGCGGATTTACGTTTGAGGTACGTAAATCCGATTTGTTTTTTTTTTTAAATTAAATTTTGTATAACTGTTGTTCTATTTTGAACCAGATATTGAGCCGCATACAGAGTCGCAGGTTGTTCCTTTCGTGGTAGACACGACAGAGGCATTCTGGACGGAGAGGGTATATTTTTCATACTAATTTTTTTTAATCAAAGTTTGGTAGATATTTAATTAATTAAGTACGTAACATTTTTCTATTTTTATTTTATTTTGTAGATATTTTCTACACGCGAGGATGTAGAAGAGTGGGCTAACGCGGTTGGGAGACGTATTAGCGTTGTGGTTATCATTGTAAGATCTGATAAAGCTGGAGTTAAAAGGGGTTCTAGGGATAAGATTATTTTTTGTTGATTCACTTGGCATAACATTATTGATTCACTTGACGAGTCAGAGTACTCAGCTCACTTGAAGATTTTTGAGGACTCCTGCGTGGATAGGCAAAATGACGTCCTCTCTCTTTCTTGTATTTGTTATTGTACCCACATTTTTGTAATTATTTATCCATATATATATATATATATCCACCAAATTAAATGTGCAAAAAAAACAAATTAAATGTTTTAAATTTTTTTTACAAGTCGGATTTACACTGGTAAAGGGTAAATCCGCTTTTGAATTTAACAAAACGGATGTACCCCCACAACAGGTAAATCCGACTTGATAAAGAGACAAAGCAAATCTACCTGTTGTGGGGGTACATCCGTTTTGTTAAATTCAAAAGCGGATTTACCCTTCTATTAGTATATCCGATGCGATTTTTTTAAGTTTAATCGGATCTAAGTAAATCCGCCTTTGATTAATCTCAAATCGAATTTACCTATTTATAAGGTAAATCCGATTGAGTCAAAATTATGGGGGGTATTTTGGGATTTTCATATTTGATGGGGGTATATTGTGATGTGGTGGGGGTATAAAAAAAGACTATTGCGTTAATTAGCATTTCTCATTTTACATATACACAATTTTTACTACTTAGTTAGAATTATTACACATTTTTTCAATTAATTACTTCACAGTTCATACTTAAGTAAAATTTTTTAGGCTTAATTACAGTTTTGGTCCCCCTATTATGACCAACTCACGATTTTGGTCCCCAAAGTTTTAATTTGACGATTTTGATCCCCCTATTTTCCCAATTTGTAAAATCAAGGTCCCCCTCTTAATTTGGTCAAAATTGATTCTGACTTTGACTCACTTATCCTACGTGGCAGTCCACGTAGGCAGTGCACTGTTCATCATCCTCTTCCCCCCCACGTGGCACTGTTCATCATCATCTTCCCTCCCCCCTCTGTGAACCTACCCTCCTCTGCGAACCCCTCCCCTCCTCTGCGAACCCCACCCCTCCCCCCACAGGCGCCCTCTCCTCTCCTGTTCATCTTCCTCTTCGCGTCTCCCCCCCTCACCGATCCTCCTCCCCCTCTCTCTCTCTCTCTCACAGCCCCTCCCCCCTCACCACCGTAACCCCCTTTCCCCCTCTTCTCTCACAGCCCCTCCCCCCTCACCGATCCTCCTCTTCGCACCCCCCCCTCTCTGGTTCGCTTCTCCCCCCTCGTTTTCCACCTCTCTCTTCGCATCCCCCCTCGTCGTTCTCTCTCTTCGCATCTCCCCCTGGTTCGCTCGTCGCTCTCCCTCTCTCGCCGTTCTCTCGCTCGTCGCTCTCCCTATCTCGCCGTTCAGATCCAGGTCACAGTCGTAGAGGAGGGGTTCACGGAGGTCCAGGCCGCAGATTGTGAGGTGGGTGATGGGTGGTGCGAAGGGGGGGGGGGGGAGAGGGTCACGGTAGGGGAAGGGTTCAAGAGGGGGGAGGGGTGAAGGGGGGGTTCACGGTGGGGGGAGGGGTGAGGGAGGAGCAGATCTAAAAAAAAAGAACAGTGCTGCCTACGTGGCAGTCCACGTGGACTGCCACGTAGGATTGAAAGTCAAAATCAGTTTTAATTTTGATTAAATTAAGAGGGGGACCTTGATTTTACAAATTGGGAAAATAGGGAGATCAAAATCGTCAAATTAAAACTTTGGGGACCAAAATCGTGAGTTGGTCATAATAGGGGGACCAAAACTGTAATTAAGCCAAAATTTTATGTCCATTGTAGTTAGGGGTTTTGAACCTTAATAGGTGTCACTGCTATTTCCACAACTCAGGTCTTTGGATATACTATAGAACTAATCCCCAAGTCAACAATTTGACGTTAAATTTCTTTCACACGTAGTTGAGTTGCCTCCCAACTAGGTGACTCTAGAAATAGAACTCGAGTTTTTTTAAGAGATAAACGACATTACCAATTCTCACAAAACTATGTTGGTACACACTTAAGTAATTTAGTCAGGTATTATAAGCCCACTCAAATCCAATAAACGTTATAAAAATAAATAAAAAGTGCCTTCCATATCCACCATATTTTTAGCCATACACCTCTTCTCTTATATTCTGCTAACATGTCCTACCCCTATCCCTCCTTGTTCCATGTAACCCCCACGACCCCCTCACGACCACCCCAACCACCACTTCCCTTACCTCGACCCTACTTTGTTCTAGTTCCACTCCCTTGCCTCCTCTCTTAACCTTGCTCCACCCAATCTCAATCCTAAAACCCACTCCTTCCCCCACTTTCTCTTCAACCTCTATATTTAAAGAAAAATCAATTTAAGACATTGAAGAAAACCCTAATTACCTAAAACTTAAGGGGAAAAAACAAGAGAAGAATGCGACTGTGGGGTGGGGGAGTGGGTCGCTTGGGCGGGATGAAAAAGGTTGTGGTGGGGGAGGGAGTCGGTCAGAGTGGAAAAGGAGAGGAGGGAGGGGTAGTGGTACATTTTTTTTAAAAAAAATGATTTGGATGTGTATGACTTAAAAATGTAAGGTGTATGTAGCATTGCCCTAAATAATACTTATAGAAAAGATAAATTGGGTAAATGTTTGGTATTGCTGCTACCAATGGAAAAATAAAGCCCAGTCAAGATACCCAAATGCTTCATAGCCCAAGTTGGTGGAACTGGGTAAAAAAGTGCATTAGTTATTAGTCAACGATGGGTGGATTAAATTTGGATTAAATTTTGGATTAAATTAATTTTGGATTAAATTTGTATACACCATTGGTGATATTTAATTTCGTCTCAATTAGAGATGGCAAAATGGCTCGACCCAGTCCGCGGTGAGCCCACCAAAAATTGACAGGATGGGTGGGGCGACCCACCAAAGAACAAGGGTTTGAGAAATAGACCCACCAAAATTTTGAAACAAATGAAGTTGTTGGGATTCACAGGGAGGAAAAAGTGGGCTTGGGCCCGCGGGTTGGTCCATCAGCCTGCAAAAAAGAGGCGATTGGGTTAGTTATTTCACCTCGCCAACCCCGCCCCACCAAGTTTACCATTTTTTATTATTTCCACTTGTTTTAACTTATTTTTAATGTTTTTTTGCGACTTGTGACGGACAACCCACCAAATCACCTATTTTAAATCCACAAATATGATTTAATTGCATTATTTATTTATTTTAATGGCAGACAGCTAGTCTGTTAGCCCACCAACCTGCCAAACATCGAGTTCTATTTCTCAAACCCTTGTTCTTTGGTGGGTCGCCCCACCCATCCTGTCAATTTTTGGTGGGCTCACGGCGGACTGGGTCGAGCCATTTTGCCATCTCTGATCGAGACGAAATTAAATATCACCAATAGTGAATACAAATTTAATCCAAAATTAATTACTAAACAATTTGGACGATTAATAACCAAAACCGAAGTTAATGACAATCAACGACCCGTGTGGGAATGCAGTAAAACAAAGAAACGACGCGTGCGAGGACGCTGGTATCTACTTCTCTCGAAATTATTCGAGGTTGGCTGCGTTCTATAATCCTTTTATCTCCAATTCTAAGCGCACACTTCTTTTCACATAAAATTCTTTATCGGATTCTTCACCGAACTTTCATTTTCCCAGCGATCGATTTCTTCGGCTCCACGTCTTTGCATATTAACAGTTGAGTATTTAAATCAGGAATTTACGATATTCCAATCGTTTCCAAACCCTAGAAAGAAAATCTCCCTCTCTCCCTCTCTCCTATTGCAATAACCTAACCTTGTATCTTGATCTGGGCATTGGATTTAGGGTTTTTGTTGAACAATCAAGAGGAGAAGATATGGATGACTGTTGTGCTGTTTGCGCTGAGCCATTGGAATGGGTTGCGTACGGATCCTGTTTGCACCGGGAGGTTTGTTCTACGTGTGTGGCTCGTCTCCGTTTCATATGCGACGATCGCCGCTGTTGCATCTGTAAGACCGATTGCAGCATCGTATTCGTAACCAAGGTATGTAAAATTGCCCAATGAATTTTCTTTTTTCTTCCTTTATATATCGATTTTGATGAATTATTTTAAATCTGTTGCAATAAATGGGGAGTGGAGGACTCTTTGCTATTTGTTGTGCTCGGAATTGAATGAGTTAAAATCCAATTTGTACCACATTTTCATGTATAGCATGTGTATATTACGGACAATTATGTATGCAGAATGGAGTTGTCCACACCTCTTCACTGTAGTTTGCAATGTCTTGAGCTAAACCTGCATAGAATTTATTCCTGATTCCCAGCATATTGCGATTTTTTCACTATTTTCCACTACTAATATCACTGTCACTTTTATTGTCTTGCATGCCGCTTTTAATTTTGAGTTTTTTTGGTGTTGTATGAACATCTTATAAGAACTTTAAATAAACACCGCATGCATGTTTTATGGAACTTTATTGTATTTGTACTGGTTTAATGAAGTATGGGTGTGTTATTTTAAGTCAAATATTTGCTTTGCTTATTTTTCTTTATTGCTATCTTGTTTGTAATGCATTCAGAGGAACATATATTTGCTACATGTTTTTAAACAACTGAACTAATCCATTTATGACATGATGAATTTTATTAGTTAAAAAAGAAATAGTCAAACTTGGTTAGCGAAACCATTCTCAAACTTACTTTGTTAGGAATTCTTAGTTTTATTTTGAAATTGTAGTTTTTTAGCTTTTTCTCGTTTGCTTAAAACCTTGAGTTGTTATTTTTTATTGAATTTGCTATCTTTTGATGTCATTAATGGTCACTTTTTTGCAACCTCTCAGGCTCTAGGAGATTATACAAGGATGATTAATGACTTTTCATCCCTGCCGTCTGAATTAAGGGAGGGAAAGATTGGATCATACTGGTACCATGAGGATACAAATGCATTTTTCGATGACGTGGACCATTACAAGATGATCAAGGCTATGTGCAGGCTTTCATGCAATGCATGTGACAAGATGGAGGACCAACAACATGATGCTTCAAGACGACAACAAAGGTTTAGGAATATAGGGCAGCTGAAGGGTCACTTATTCCACCGTCATAAGTTGCATATGTGCAGTTTGTGTTTGGAGGGAAGGAAGGTGAAATATTTATTTCTGGCTTTTCACATGTATTTTTAAAATGTCAGGGTTTGTATTTTTTTTATTGAGTCTTCAAACCATAATTTCTATGACATAGGTATTTGTGTGTGAGCAAAAATTATATACTAGAGCACAGTTGAATCAACACATAAGCACAGGTGATTCTGAGGTGGATGGAAGTGAGAGTGAGAGAGGTGGGTTTATGGGGCATCCTTTGTGTGAATTTTGCAGAACCCCGTTTTATGGTGACAATGAACTGTACACCCATATGTCTACTGAACATTATACTTGTCATATATGCCAAAGGTAACAATCAAGCTAATCATGTGCTCAATAGTTGTGTCTTTATAAAGGTCTAAACCGTTAGAAGTGTAATTTTCATGGTATTTGTACTCATTGCAGGCAGCATCCAGGCCAGTATGAATACTATAAGAATTATGATGACTTAGAGGTAAGATATATTTGTCAGGTTGTTTTACTCCCTTTTGACCAAATGCCTTTGCTAGGTATTTTCCATTCCTTAACCTGAATTTAACCAAGTGTTTTCTGATGCAGATCCACTTCCGACAACAGCATTTCTTATGTGAAGATGAGGCTTGCCTTGCTAAGAAATTTGTTGTTTTTCAATCTGATTCGGAGATAAAGGTGACTGACTAGTTACAGAACAGGGTCCTTTCCCTGTTTCTTCTTTTCTGTTAATGGTTTATTTCGAATGTATCTTGTGTGCCGTACGTGCACCTGCTTACCACAACATTATTAGCCATGTTATTGTTGTGGGGTTATTCTATCATTGTTGAAACCCTTTTTCCTTGTTTATGGGATAGAGGCATAATGCTATGGAACATGGAGGGCGTATGTCACGGTCAAAGCGTAATGCTGCTCTTCAGGTATGCACAATGACGATCTTTTCTTTTTGAACTTGCTTAGCATGTCTGTTGTTAATTTATAACAGTCATTTACTTCCAAGATCCTTCTCAGTCTCTTATAGAAGTTACAACAGCTTTCATCTTTTACTTACAGATACCAACTAGCTTTCGATATAGACACTCTAATGAACAGGACCAACGCCGTGGAAGAAATCGTACGTTTCGTCGTGATTTTCCTGAAAATCAACTTTCTATGGCCATTGAAGCCAGTTTGGAGACTGCTAATTCTGAGCAAACATTTCGGGATCCAACACCCAGTAATGGACAATTTGTCGATGATGATGGGCATGCAGACGTTGATTCCATCATTAATCCATTTGAATCATTAGCTACTGAAGGTTCTGAATCAGCTGCAAGATACCTTCAGGCCTTAGGGAACGCTAAGAATGGACCTCTGGGAGATTCTTCCTTTCCTCCGCTTCCCATAAATTCCAGCAATGGCCAGCAAAGGTCCAAACATGAGTTTGAGGGTTCATCTAGTAACACCATGGCAGCACGTTTACGTCGGCATGGCAACAGAAATGTATCTGTTATTAATTCTGGAAATGCCTGGTCTGTAGCAGGTCGCGGACCTGTACAGTCATCACGTAATCCTTCACGATCTAAACCGTCACCAAATCTTGCTCTTGAAGGGTCTCATAATTCTGGTCAGATGAAGACAGTAATTAACAGTGGACCTCAGCCATCAACTTATGCTAGTTCTATTCAGGCTACACATGGAACCGCTCATGGACAATTACCTGCTGCTTCATCGAGGGACACACGTAACAATGGTAGAATCGTTCACTCTACATCTGCTCCAAACCTCATTGAGAACAACCCTGTAGAAGTATCAGCTTCTGATTTTCCTCCAGTTTCTGCTGCACTAGTAAGCAAGTTACCTACAAGCAGCCAGCCTCCGTCGAAAGTGGAGAATGTCCAGTCTGCCAACAAGTCCCTGGTTGAAAAGATTCGTGGTGCTCTTGATTTTGATGAAGATAGATACACTATATTTAAAGACATATCTGCTCAATATCGCCAAGGCACAATAGATACAGGTGAGTATTTGGACTATGTGCAGCAGTTTGGCTTGTCTCATCTTGTACTTGAGTTGGCAAGACTATGCCCTGATGCTCGGAAGCAGAAAGAACTTGTGGAGTCTTACAATAGCTTGCAAAGAAATGCTTTACAAGAAAATGACAGGGTTAGTGGCAGCACTAGCTCCCATCGCAATAATAGTAATGTCGACAAGAAAGGTAAAGGCAAGTCTTTAGAGGGTAGACGGAGTAACTCCACAGAGAGATTAGCTGATAGCTTTTTAAGCTCTGTACATCAACTACAGTCAAATTATAGACCTTCAGAGGAGAAGTTGGAGGTACTATCCAAGGGTTCTTATCGCACTGACAAAGGCAAATTAAAAATCAAGCAGCAGATTAGTACAAACTCTGGTAGTCAACCTAAGATGAGGCTTGGCAGTCAGAGTGAAACATCAAATGGCAATTTAGCTAATCAGAATAGAGAGGATGGTGGTGGTGGGAACAAGCAACGCAAGAAAGGTTCCAAGTTCCTAAGAGTGCGCCTTGGTGATGGTTCTGCTTCGGCCCTTCTAGATCCTGCGTCTGATCCTGAAACAACAGACAGTTTAGAAGGTAGCAAGAATGATTCTGTAGGAGGGCTGCCTGTGCGAGGTGTTTGGCGAAAAGGGGGTCATAAACTATTTTCCTGATTCTGTTTCACTGTGACTTTCAAATGTGATGTATCAAACACGGTTGAATTGGCTGGTGAAAACCATAGGTGAACCGGAATAAACATAAAGAAATTTTAGGTTAGAGAGTAATGATTTCATCGTGTCCAATTTGAGTTGGATTTCAAGTATATCAAGCTGGGATATGTATTTTTGTTGTAGTGTTGAAGGCCGGAACCTGTAAGGTCTCGTTTTGTTTGGTTTAAGGTATACTTTGTTGAGGTGTTCATATGAAGGTATAGTGCCAAATCTTGCTATGTTTTGTACGCAAGTGGCGCAGCTTCTTTTTTGATGAGATAAGGGGGCAAAACACCCATAACGAACTAAAAATGGCGCTGCATCTTACGCAGCTTATTTTTTGATGAGATAAGGAGGCAAAACCCCCATAACGAACTAAAAATGGCGCTGCATCTTACGCAGCTATTTGCAGTCTCAAGTCTCAACTATCTTTCGCAATTGTATTTGCTTTTGTTGCTACTGAGTGGACAGTTGAATCTATATTGGCTGTTGTGTGGTGTCTGGACATGTATACGAGAAAAATCTAAATCTATATTTTTAAAAAGAACGTCGAGAAGCATCGGAAATTATGCGTGCAAGATTGCTCTAACCATTAATGTTCTATCCAATTAGTTGTGACATAGATGATATTTAGTGATGTGGCAACATCTAAGAACATAACAATCCATTTCGTAGCATGACATGTCATCTTAAGACATTGCCATGTCACACAGTATCATCCATGCCAACTCTATCAACTAGTAGTTGGATGAAGCATGAAAGGAGGGATCAAATTTTACTGATTTGAGAGTATACAGACTTGATTTAACCAAATCAAAATTGCAGAGCTTAAAATAAATCGTTCGAAGTGCTGGTGCAGGTCCTTCAGTGCAAGTGTTGCGACTTGCTTTGCTTGTGTACCACATGTTGCATGTGTGCAAGGTCTATAACATCGAACATGTGAACCTCTTATTCGTGGCATACTTCCTAGTATAGTGACTTCAGGAAGTAAACTTTTAGATGGAAACTTAAACAAAATTCTGAAGTTTTACTAGGATTTTAAAATTTTAGTGGAGTGAGTTTTATTATATTGTTTGAAAGTTAATTTTCAAACGAGTTCTAAAAAAAAGTGGAGTGTATTAAAATATGGGGGGGTGCAAATAGCAACTCGTAAGCGAATACACTTCTTGGTATAAAACCTTCAACTTCAATTCAATTAAGGGTAAATAGTCATTTTGGTCCCTCGAAGTGTCATGCGCTGTCAATTTGGTCCCTCGCTCAAACAAAAATACAAAAAGGTCCTCCACTGTTAACTCTGTCACATTAGTCCCTGGCGTTAACATCCGTCCTTAACTCTGTCAAACTTGCAAATGTGGCACGTTTAGTGCCATAATGGATTGCTTATGTGGCCTGAGAATTCAAAATTTTAGTGTGCCACGTAGTGAAGGACCAAATTGACGGTAAAAACAAAAACACTTTTTCCTCTTTCTCTTTCAATTTCTCAACTTTTTCGGAAACAAAAACATCGTTGATGACTCACTCTTCTCAACCTCAACCCATTTTCTCTCCTCCTCTTCATTCATCTCATGTCTCCTTCTCCACCAAATCCCCTTTCCTTCATTATCATCATTAAGCTAGCGCTGACAAGATGGACAACGAAATGTTAGTGAAGCTATTAAGTAAAATGAAGACACAGATTTAGATGGTAATACTAAATCTGTAAAACTGGATCTGGAATCTGTACATCTCCTTCTTGGTGATTCTGTAAAACTGGATCTAGAATGTTGATGAAATGTGTTTAACATAAAGAAAACCGAATTGCGATTTTTGTTTAATAGCTTAATAAATCCCTGTTGTTCTCGTTTGGGTGTTCCTTTCTGCAAATATATTTTAAAATCCCTTGTCTTAATGAATCCATGTTGTTCTCGTTTCAACCGAAAAAGTTTGTCACACAAAGATCTAATTTTTTTCTTGCAGATCCTATGTATTTGACAATCCAAATCTGTGCATTAATACAACCCAGAATTCTTCTCGCTCTCAACATCAAAGTCATCCATTTGGATTTTTTTATCATTATTGTTATTTGTTTGTGATTAAAAACCATCTGCCAATGGATTTATTAAAATAAATGAAACTGGTTTCTGTAGCCAAGGGATTTACGGTGCACCTTTTTGTGATGATGAAAATGGGGTTAAGCACCTGGTCATTCGTTTTAAACTAAGTGTTGGTGAAGGTAGAAATGAAGAAAGTGAACCATAGACAGACATCAGATGAATGAGAAGGAAGTGAGAATGTGGGTTGTCAATTTATCAGATGAATGAGAAGGAAGTGAGAATGTGGGTTGTCAATTTGGTCTTTAAATGATAGATGTTTCAGGGACTAAAATGATAGATGTTTCAGGGACTAAAATGACAGTAAGTGATATCTTTTAGGGACTAAAATGAGATAAGTGTATCTGTTTCAGGGGCTATTTTGTACGACATTATGCAAAAACATGTAATTATGCAACAGTTTATGCAGCATTTCAGGGACAATTTATGCAGTTATGTAGCTGGTTTATGCGGCAGAGGGGGAAGAAGAAGGAATTCCGTGACGACATTGAGCGATGATGGAGGACGAGTGAGCTCATTAGAGGTGCGATAATGGAGGAGCAAAAAAGGGGGAAGAAGAAGGGATTCTGAATCTGAATCTGAAATTGAGATTTTTGAGGAAGAAGAAGGGGATACAGTTTCTTGTTTTACTTTCATTTTACTCCCCAAAAATTAATTCAAACAAAGCCACGTAAGCATTGAAATGTGGCACTTAACGTGCCACATCAGCGTGATTAACAGAGTTACTAACTTCTGCTAACGTGAGGGATGAACATGATGGACGGAATACACATTGAGGGACTGTTTTGCATTTTGGGTCGAATGAGGGACTAAATTGACAGCGAGCTACACTTCGAGGGACCAATTTGGCTATTTACCCTTCAATTAAATCTTTGCTCTTTTCACACACCCTTCCTTACTCACCCCACACCTCCTAACTCCAAACATTCTAAAACTATCCAAATATATTCGGTTGACCCTAACCGAATCTGTGAAAACAGCGCGCCTCGTTAATGACCTTTTAGTCATTTTCCAGTGTTTGGGGGGTGTGGGGTCAGTAGGGAGGGAGGTGCCAAAAGCATACCTTAAATCTTTCTTAAACCCTACCTCCGGTATCGTCGAAGTGGAAGCACGTAACGACGGAAATGGATCCGGCGAACGGAGCAATGGTGGTGCCGGAACAACACATAACTGAATGGTGTGTGCGTCGTGGCCCCTACCTTGGAGACATCTCAGCTCTCTGTTTTCTTCACCTTCCCAATCACTCTCTTCCTTTTCTACTCGCCGGTAATTTTTTACTCTCATCACTTTCAATTGCACTTCTGCTATCTCTAACTGTAATTCACCTTCCTCATTACTTCATTATACTTAATTTTCAGGTTTGGGTTCAGACATTCTGATGTATGACTTAGAACTCGGAAAGATTATGAAATCCTTCTCTGTATTCGACGGAGTTCGCGTGCACGGGATCGCTTCTAATTCCGCTACCTCTTCCGTAACTGTGATAGCTGTATTTGGGGAAACAAGAGTTAAACTATTTAGCTTCTCCTTTGATAGTGATTCTGGGAGTCCACAGTTGACGCTGATTCATTTGTTGCCAAAGTTTAGTCACTGGGTTTTGGATGTTTGCTTCCTCGAGGTGAGTACTACTCACTATATATCGTTTCAGATTGAGAAATGTTATTTGAACATTAAATTTGATTTTTTTTTGGTTAAGGTAGTTTGCATACATGTTTTTTTTTGACGGGTTGCATACATGTTTAATATAACGATCAAGTGGATATTACTGACCACAGTTTGAACGTTATTAAATGAGTTACAACTCTTTGATAACTTCGATATATCCATTAACCAAGTTCAATACATCATTAGCCACGTTTTGACCAGCAAAATTGATGTTAATTTTTTCGTGTTTCGATTTGATGTTCAAATAACACAACTGTTTCAGAATAATGAATGATGTTTTTATTCTAACATGTCTTTATTTTTTTCAATATTTGTTGCTTGCGACTTGGCGCTTGGTAGTAGGGCTGCTTACCTCTTTCAAATGTGGATAGCCATTTTCTTGCTGTAGGATGTAGTGACAATTCAGTTCACGTTTGGGACATCTTCAACTCTAATATGGTTCTCAAGGTTCAATCTCCAGGTTGGTTTCAACTTTACTACATGGTATTGGGTATGTTCTTTATTGACTATGTTTGTTTTTACTTAATGAGATGATGCTATTTGTCGTTGGAACACAGTTCGGTGCCTTCTCTACTCAATGCGATTATGGGGTCACAATCTTGAAGTTCTTCGTGTTGCATCAGGTACAATATTTAATGAGGTAAGAGATCTACCGACATTCAATGTTCATTGTTGCGCTTGAAAATGCCAGTTGAGAGTCACGGAAATAGTGTCAAATTTGTCTTGTCTTAAATACTCTGCATTTTGCAAGTCTCTTTGTTTCTCTGCAAAATAAAGTCTTGCTCGGTGACAGCTGTAGAGGGACCATGATTCCAATCTCTGTCAGCTTATATATTTCCTCCTATTTAGCTATTAGCTAAATGGAATTCCTCCCCCATCCTCCTTTCTTATCCCTAGAAAAATCAATGTTAATGAGGTGTTATATGGAATAGAGGCATTTTCTCCATCCCTGGTAGCATTTTCTCCATCATTTTCCTTGATGTTTAGTCTGGACGCCTAATGACAATTTAAAGATACTCTACCTGCTTTCACATTTGTTTCCCTAAATTTGGCTTCTGTAGCTCTAATAGGTTGGTGACTGGAAACGCCTCCATAAAAGTGATCAAACAGAATTGTTGTTCTGTTGATACGTTGCTGCTTGATTTACATAGACTAGCACCAAAAGCAGTTCATGTTAATCACAAACTGCAGAAACACCAAAGCAGTTCATGTTAATCACAAAGTGACAATTATCTTCTTGGTGGAATGCAACATAATTGCTGTTCTGCACATGCTATACCACTGCATAACTGCATCAGTTTTTTTATTTCAGTTCATGCATGAAGGGTCTATTTTCTGCACTACATATCTATATGCTTTACTGACCTTTTGTTTAATGTGTCCACCTCTCAATTTTCTTTTAATTACTTTAAAGAGTTTGGTTCGGGCAGATTGTTGTTTGGAAAGTGGCCCCTCAACATGATAAATCTTCAAGAACTCCAGAAGACCATGATCATGAGGGCGTTTCATCCTCCAATGGCTGTTTACTAAAAGATAATCTGTATGAGGCTGTGCATGTATGTAAACTTGTTGGACATGAAGGTTCAATCTTCCGAATAACTTGGTCTTCTTGTGGATCTAAACTGGTATCTGTTTCCGATGATCGTAGGTGAGTAGTTTTTCAAATCCTACCGTATCACTTATTTATGTTTATATTCTTAGAATGATAATGATACATGTCATGATCATTTTTACAATGCAGTGCACGTGTTTGGACTATTCCTATTGAAAGGGAAGATTCACTGCACCATGATCCCGTTGCCCTTGTCTTATTTGGACATAATGCTCGTGTTTGGGACTGCTGTATTTCTGATTTTGTAAGCCATTCATTTCAAACTAATTGAAAATTTTTTCTTAAAAAAAATATTCTTACTGATATTGTTTAACTTTCTAAGTTTATTCGTTATGTTTTTCATGTGGTTTTCTACTACCACCCAACAAAAAACGGAAAATCATTGTATCGTATCATTTGATTAATCTTTTAAGTTTATGCTGGTCTTATTGTTTTTTTGAATTTTCCCGTCCAATTCAAAACTAACAGAAAAACCGCACTGTTCTGTTTTGATGTAATTATTTCATTAGACTATTAGAGAACCATATCAGGCCTTTTTTTACCTTTGAGTTAAGAGCCTTGCTGTAGACTGATTTTTGGTGCCAAATGTCTCTCTTATTGGTGCTGCTTTTATCACGATAAGTGACTTAGCCACTTCTTTCAATGGATAACTTGCAAATTGTTTCTTTAATTATCACCGATTATCAACTGCATAAATGTTGTAGTCTACAGTAATATTTCTAAAGACATTGATGTGCTACTAGCTTAAACTCTTTAGTATTATTTTACTACTTATGTTGTCATTTATGTGACCTTTTTTTACTAAGTAGGTAGCTTTGCATACATTATCAGTTATTTCTTTTACCCGTCTTTATAGTCTTTGAAGGTAAGAATAAGTTTCAGTCGATGAACAAATTTTAATCAGCTATCGTACTCATTAGTTCTTTCTAAATTTTTTCTCATGACTGTATTTAAAATTAGCCATGAAACATTGTTTTGAGTGTATTTGACAACATTAAAATTGTGTCTATTTTTCTGCTGAAATATCTCTTTACAGACTCATCAAATTGAAATATCTCCTTTTTAATAAATTTTTTCTGCAGTTTATTGTAACTGTCAGTGAGGATTGTACATGTCGTATATGGGGAATTGGTGGTGAACAGCTGCAAGTCATTAGGGAGCACATGTATGTTATAAACATGAATTATTGATTGTTGAAAATTAAATAACAAATTGCTGATTTATTGATTTTTTTTTTGAAATATGCATTCAAAGACCTGACTCAAGAATATAACTTCTTAATTGTTATTGATTTTTTTTCTTCACTTCAATGTTGCTGTATGGGATTTAAATGGACCAAGAATTTTCGTAACCTGAATTTTAAATTTTCTTACAAATAGATGCTTCAATTCTGTCCTTTTTGCATGCAATTGTTACAAATAGATGCTTCAATTCTATCATTTCTAAATGTAAGAAATTAGTAGAGTGATACAGTCTTATACTTGCAAAATAAGAACAACCGTCTTTTCTATTTGCTTCATATCTTGCAATTCTTGTGTGCTACTGCTTCATAAGAGTTATAACCTACTTGAGTCATTTTCTCTGTTAGGTTTTGTGACATCAAATTCTTATATTCGTGTCCTTTAAGTTTTTGCAACCTTACTAGTAAGAGGAATTCGGGGAATACTGAAATATGTGCAATGCTTGCTATTTACAGAGGAAGGGGAATATGGAGATGTTTGTGCGACCCAAATTCATCACTTCTTATAACTGCTGGGTTCGACTCTGCTATCAAAGTGCATAGGCCCCATGCTCGTCTGTCAAGGGGCTTGGCAGCAGCACAAGTGTCTTCTGGAAGAACAGAGATGTTTTCCATATGCATCCCTAATGTGTTGGGGCATGTTGGATTGATGGACAGGTGGGATTATTAAACATGATGAACTCATTAGGATGCCCTGTAACATTACTAAATTTTGAAATGGCTTTGAGATGCCATTGTCTATAGTCAGTAGTGTTTACCATATTACATGTTGACTGGCCATTTTTCCTTATTTGTTGCAGCAAGAGTGAATACGTTCGTAGTATGCGTTTTTCCTGTCAGGATTCTCTTTACGTTGCTACCAATAATGGTTATCTTTACCATGCTAAATTGTGTGATACTGGAGGTGCACATTGGAATCAACTTGTCCAGGTCAGCAACGAAGCACCAATTATCTGTATGGATTTATTGAAGGACTCATCTGAACTTGGCTGTGGTGCTGAGGATTGGATTGCCATGGGAGATGGTAAAGGAAATATGACAGTTATTGGAGTTGCTAACATTGATTGTACTCCTACAGTTAGTTTGAGCTTTACTTGGCCTGCTGAAATGGATAGACAGCTTTTGGGTACTTATTGGTGCAAATCTCTGGGATGTAGGTAATGACTTCACCTTATCTTTCAATACACACGTCTAAATTATTACCAAGATCTGGTGATCAAATTGGAAGGTCCTAATGTTTTATTCTCTTCTATAGTTTATCTCTTTAGTTTCTTTTGTTGCTCTCTGGTTTTTTATTATTATTGTTATTATTATTATTATTATTATTGTTATTACTACTACTACTACTACTACTATTATTATTATTATTATTATTATTATTATTATTATTATTATTATTATTATTATTATTATTATTATTATTATTATTATTATTATTATTATTATTATTATTATTATTATTATTATGTCTTCTGTAGAAGATATGGAAATATCATATAAAATCTTGATATTATCTTGAAGCTATGTAGTATATAGCGTAGCGGACAACCTCCATAACACTATAGCAGTGTAGCGTATTGCTCTATGGTTGTTGCATCAAAGTCCAGAGATACAATACGAGCAATTTATTCCTTGCACATTAAAGCTCAAAAATAAAAAGAATACACAAAATTAAAACATATTCATAACTAATAATCAAAGTTCATCGTTACTAATACTCAAACATTGACAACAAAGCAGAAGTTGTTCCTAGGCTATTGTCATAGCAGTGGAAGAATGTTGAAAAGAGAGCATAGATGGCAGCAGGGATAGAGGAACAGTGCAGAATAGTGAATACAGAAAAGAAATAGTGCAAAACAGCAAGCTGAGATCAGAGGCAGAGTTGTGCCGCCTTAGTTGGCTAATATTGGCCAAAAAGCCCCAAATGAGAAAAGTGAACGTTTTAATTTTTAATGAAGAGCACTATTTGGCTGCTTTTTGCAGCACTATGGCCGCTACACAAAACCGCAACGCAACGGCAAATTGCGTATCGCCTAGGGGACGCCCGCTACGGTCACTATTGACTACATAGTCTTCAAGTATCTTTTATTATTGCATAGTATTAGTTTCTTTTCTTAAAATATGTTCATATTGACCATATCTTAAGATTAGTTTCCATATTTCTGTGTTATAATCATAATTCCAAGCAGTGTTGTCAAATAACTGCCATGGCGGCGCCATGGCGCTATGGCGTGGCGGATTTTAGAACCAGCGCCTTGAAAAAACGGATTTATGGCAGTGTGCCAATGGCGGCGCCCTGGCGGGCGCCATGAGCATTGCGGGTGTGGCGGTTTGGCGGTTTATGGCGGACGCAATTGAATTTTCTGAAGAAACACGGGTTTGGGGCGTAACCCGACCCGAAATTAAAAACAAAGGGTTAAAAAATAAAAACCCTAATTCTCTCGCGGCTCTCTAAACCCAAATTGAATTTTCAGTGTCACTCACACGCGTCTCTCTCCCTCTACCTCTGTTTTGCTTCTTCTCCCTTCGCTGGTTCTTCTCTCCACCAGCAGGCGCGACGGTGGTTCTTCTCTTCGCAGGTTCACAGCCCTCTCCTCTCCTCGTACGCACTGCACATCACAGGTTCTTCTCTCTTTTTTTTTTCTGTTCATTCCTCTGATCTTCTCTCTTCTGTTCGTTTCTCTTCTTTTTTTTTCTTTTGTTCTTCTCTATTTTTTCTGTTTGTTTTAATCTTTTTGTTTCTGTTTGTCTTCTTTTCCTTCTGTTTTAAGCTTTTTTTCTGTTTGTGAGTTGTGACTTTATTTTTTTTTTTTCTGTTCTAAACTTCTAATCAGAATCATGTTTTTAATCTGATTCTGTTTTCATTTGGTTAATTGGTTTTCTCTGGTCTGTTTTAATAGTTTGTAGACTATGTCTCAATCTCAACCAAATTCCTCACATGCTTCGAGTGGGGCGTCAGTTACTTTAACTTCCAATACCAACAGAACTGATCCCGGATGGAAATATGTCAAGCCCAGTCGTGAAGGAGATACCAATGAAACTATTTGTAACTATTGTAATAAAATCATGAAGGGGGGAATAACAAGAGCTAAACAACATTTAGCGGGAAAAAAAGGCAATGTTGCTTCTTGCAAGTTTTGTCCTGCGGATGTTAAAGCGGAGATGTTGGCATTGTTATCCGGCAAAAAGACGCCGCTAGATGACATTGACATGGATCTAGTTAGAAATATGGATCTTGGAGGTGTTCAATATGATGAAAGTGAAGATGACCTTGATGGAGACACCGCTTCTAATGCTGCATTGAGAACAAAAAAGGCCAATGGATGTATTTTGTAGAAAGCCTCCAACTAGCAAGAAAAAGAAAGAGGCTTTGAGACAAGCCAGCATTAAAGAGACCTTCGACAGACAAACAACGGATGATCTATTTCAATCTGCTGCTCATTTTTGGTACCAGGCTAACTTATCATTTAATGTTGCAAAAATGAAGGCCTTCAAAGATATGATGAGAAATTATTGTGCATATGGACCCAATGCACCTCTTCCTTCATATCACCAACTTAGAGTTACACTCCTAAAGAGGGAGGTGGAGATCACTGAAAGTCGGTTGAATACACATGGGCCCAGTGGAGGAAGCATGGTTGTTCTATCATGTCAGATTCATGGACTGATCGGAAGCAAAGAGGTATTATTAATTTTTTGGTCAACTCTGCTGCTGGGACATTTTTTGTGAAGTCTGTTGATGGGTCTGATTTTGTGAAGACCGGCGATAAGCTATTTGAATTGCTTGATGGTCTTGTCGAGGAGATAGGAGAAGAGAATGTTGTTCAAGTGATAACTGACAATGGTAGTAATTTTGTTTTAGCGGGCAAGTTGTTGGAAAAGAAGAGGAAAAATCTTTTTTGGACTCCGTGTGCTGCACATTGCATTGATTTAATGCTTGAAGACATTGGAAAACTACCATTGATCAACAAGACAATTAAAAGAGGAATTACAATTGTGGGTTTCATCTATAGCCATTCTAGTACCTTGAGTTTGTTGAGACAACACACAAACAAGAGGGAATTGGTGAGACATGGAATAACAAGATTTGCTACTTCATTTCTATCCTTAGAGAGGCTTTATCAAGAGAAAAATCACATTAAAATGATGTTTTCTTCTAATGAATGGAACACAAACAAGTTATCAAAGGATCCTAAGGGAAGGGAATCGACAAAATATGTCTATATGGTTTCATTTTGGAGAAATGTTCTTTATACTCTTAAAGTGATGGCTCCTCTTGTTCGAGTTCTCCGTCTTGTTGATAGTGAAAAAAAACCGGCCATGGGCTACATTTATGAAGCAATGGAGAAGGCAAAAGAAACAATTATGAAGTCCTTTGGCAACAATGAAATCAGATACAAAGATGTGTTTGCAATCATTGATAAAAGATGGACCGATCAACTCCATCGCCCATTGCATGCGGCTGGTCACTTGTTGAATCCAGATTTATTCTATGGAAACCCACAGATGGAGTTTGATTTGGAGGTTAACAATGGGTTGTATGTTTGCATTAGGAGGTTGGTACGATGTCCAGCGGTGCAACAGAAAATTCTACTTGAGTTACCAATCTATAAGAGTGCTGGTGGCCTCTTTGGAGATGATTTTGCAAAGTCACAAAGAAGCACCCTTGCTCCTGGTAAGAAACTAAAATCTCTAGTTATTTTAAGTTGTTCATGAATAACTAAATTCTAAGATATACTCTCCGTCTTGTAGCTCAATGGTGGCGAATGTATGGCCACCAAACTCCAACTTTGCAACAGTTGGCAATCAAAATTTTGAGCTTGACATGTAGTGCTTCGGGATGCGAACGCAATTGGAGTGTATTTGAGCAAGTAATATACTAAACTCTATATATCTTTTTTTATAGGAAAAGAAGTAAAGTAATTAGTATTTAATATTTATTATATTTATATTACAGGTTCATACAAAAAAGAGAAATAGGCTTGACTATAAGAGAATGCATGACTTAGTTTATGTCAAGTACAACCAACAACTCTTGGATAGATATAATATTAGAGATGAAATTGATCCAATTTCACTCGATGATATTGATGAGTGTAATGAATGGATGGTTGGAGAGATGGATGATGATAATGATGTTGGAGATGATTGTGTTTTTCAAGATGATCCAAATTTAACTTGGCAAACCGTTTATGAGGCTTCGGGAATTGGAGAGCCTACTACAAATACTAGGCAACAAACAAGGAAAAGAAAGACTACGGTTGCTATAAATACATACACTAGGCAAAGGAGGAAAAGAAAGACTACTACCATTCAAGAGGAAGATGAAGAAATTGAAGATGAGGCTCCAACTTCAACCTCAAAAGGAAAAGAGCATGTGATTGAACTTGAAGAGGAAGATGAAGAAGAGGATTGGCTTCAACTTCCACCTCAAAATGAGTTGGTTAATTTTGTGGAATCCGAAGAAGAGGAAGGGGAGGGAGATGCTCCACTTAATAACTTTGAGAATGACTATGTTGGGGTTGGGGAAGAGGATTAGTGGAAATTACTTGGTGTGTTTGTTGCTTTTTATAATTTTGTTGTTATTTTGATGTCTTAAACTTAATTTGAAGTGGTTCTTACTTCTTAAGTTCTTAGTTGCTTGTTTATGACAATTTGATGGAGACTAATGATATTTTCTACCAATTAAGTCTATGGTTTTTGACATTTATTGATAGGTTTTTGGATTGGATTATTTTTTTGATTTTTTTTTTATTTTTATAGTGTTTTTTGCATATGTATTAGTATATATTTTTTTTAATTTTTTTAAAAAATTGGTCCGCCATGGCGTCCGCCATATGCCGTTATGCCATCCGCCATATGTTTATGGCGGTTTTTTGGGTCTCCGCCGTAAACCGCCATCCGCCATTGACAACACTGATTCCAAGTCCTTATTCTTTTTCTACACTCTTTATCTAAAACCTATAACTTCAACAGTTTTGTTTCAAAAATAATGAAATGTAATTTGCCATTTTCTGGTGACTTAATCTTGTAGGTATGTCTTCACAGCTGATCCTAGAGGGAGATTGAAACTCTGGAGGTTACCTGATCCTTCACAATCTAGTAGTTCGAGCTCCATGAGTAGTAACAATGTGTCACATGTAGCAGAGTTCATATCAAGTTATGGAATGCGGATAATGTGTTTGGATGCATGCATGGAGGAAGAGGTAATCATCTTCCTTTTGAATTTTTGTTAGTTTATGGTGTTTTGACGTGTTACTTTATGCTGCAATTAAAATAGCATTTTAATGAAATCTGCCTTTATGTAAAGGTGAACATCCATGAGATTGTCCAATAAATAATGATGAGGAACAGGGACATGGGATAATTTTCATTTTGACTTTTAAGAGATTCATAATTCTTATGAATATGATATAAAAATGAGAGTTCATTTGGATCTGGATATCAATGTCTTTGCAGGTCCTCGCATGTGGAGATCTACGTGGTAATATGATTTTGTTCCCTTTGCTAAAGAATCTGGTGCTGGGCACATCTGTTACACAAGAGATGAAAATACCTCCAGTAAATCATTTCAAAGGAGTTCATGGGATTTCAAGTGTCTCCAGTGTTGCTGTGACTAAGCTTGGTTACAATCAAATTGAGATATGCTCAGTATGTTTAACTATTCATCCTTCTAATTGTATAATTGTAATGATTATAATTTAGACATTTTTCGATCAATAACATCAAGAAAATAGTCAATATCAAACCCCCAAGCACAGATACGGATGTTCTCTACTCTAATTCTAATTGTTGACTTTTATTCATATTCAGACTGGAGCAGATGGTTGTATATGCTATCTGGAATATGATAGAGAAATGCAAAACTTGCAATTTACGGGGATGAAACAAGTGAAAGAGTTGTCTTTAATTGAATATGCTTATGTTGATAACAACTCCCATGATACATCATCAAGCAGCTATGCAGTTGGTTTTGCATCTGTAGATTTCTTAGTATGGAACTTAGTTAATGAGAATAAGGTACTTTGAATATTTTTTCTCTTTATTCTGCTTAGTTAATATTTATCATTTCTGCCTACATTACCAGCTATTATAGCTGTGACATTAAGTGCATGCGGTATTATCAGGTGGTGAAAATTCCATGTGGTGGATGGCGGCGTCCTCATTCCTATTATCTAGGCGATGTACCAGAGATGAAGAACTGTTTTGCCTTTGTTAAGGTTTGCCTTTTTTTGTTTCTTTGAACTCCTGACTATTGAAGAAATACAGTAAGCAATTTGCATTTCTATAAGCCTTATCTATCCAGAAGTACGTTACACCTGCTAAGTATAAGCAATTTGCATTTCTACAAGTCCGCACAGTGGGATAAGACTTGGTTGTTGTTGTTGTTGTTGTTGTAATATTTCATGATTTTTATTGAATATAAACATCTAACAATGGGGATCGACTGGATATCAAAGCGAGGGTTACACTTTAGAGGATAAAGTGCAATGATAACCATTGATAGATTGGGATTGTAATAAAAACATCATAGGGTAACAAATAGGTGTAGTTGTTAAGATCTCAGCCCTTAAATTTTCAATCAACAGTTATATTTCCAGACTTTATCCTTTGAAGTGCATCATTACTTTAGAGAAGCCAAATCCTAAATAAGAAGCTAGTTAAATATGATTGCTTTCTTTGTTGCATAGTCTTTAGATTTCAAATTTTTTCCATTCATACTCGGGGATCTGAAAGGAACATTTTGTCACATACTAGTATTGTTTAACTTCTATTTATTTTATTGCTTCAATCACATGGGTCTTAGTGATTCGGTGAAGCCTTGGAAAGTGCTAAAATTAGTGCTACTGCTATAGTTTCTGTTTGTCCTGGTTATTGTGTTCTTGTTATCTAAACCCACTTTCAGTTTCACCTTTACCTATACCCATTTTCATAATAGATACTTATTCTATTTTGTCTCCTTTTTTTTGGTTATAACAAATGTCTTTCTGAATATCTCTAACAAAAAATGCCAATCATTACAGGATGAAATGATACATATACATAGACACTGGATTCATGATAAAGATGGGAAGATATACCCTCAGAGTTTGCATATGCAATTCCATGGGAGAGAGATACATTCCTTGTGTTTTATATCTGAAAATATGCTTCATGGAGATAATTATAAGCCTGCCTTATCTACCAAATCAAGTTGGATTGCAACTGGATGTGAAGATGGAACTGTGAGATTGACTTGGTAAGACCATTATTCTCTGCTTTCTATAGAACTTACCTGAGTACCTCATTAACTCCTAAAAAGTGTGTCTGGTTTAGGTACTCCCCTGGTACTGAGAATTGGTCGATGTCAAAATTGCTTGGTGAACATGTTGGAGGATCAGCTGTAAGATCAATTTGTTGTGTGTCAAAACTACACACAATTCCATCCGACACAACCATTGTACCTGATAGTGCTACCGATGAGGACAAAGATAATCCAACTTTACTAATATCAGTGGGTGCAAAACGAGTATTAACTTCTTGGCTACTAAAAAATAGGAGTCTGGACAACAAAAACGACTTCCCAACTCAAAATCAGTATAATTCAAAAGTTGATGATCAACTTTTATCAAGTTTGTCTTCATCATTGACGTTCCAGTGGCTTTCCAGTGACATGCCAACCAAATATTCAACTACACCCAAATATCCAGAAAATAATGCAGGGGAAGTGGTTGGTGTTGCTGAAAATGTTTCCAATATAAAAATTGATACTGAACCTGGATCACTGTTGTCTGAAAGGGGGACACTGAACTCGATCAGTGATAAACAGGAGGATGACTGGAGATATCTTGCAGTCACTGCTTTTCTTGTTAAATGTGCTGGTTCCAGGTGAGAGGAGATGCCTAATATTTACTTCTTATTTTGTATGTTGTTAAACGCAAAATGAAGTCACCAATAAAAAACCCAAACTAACCACCTATTTTGTATATCTTTCAGGATAACTGTCTGTTTTGTTGTTGTTGCTTGTTCAGATGCTACACTTTTGTTACGGGCTTTAATTTTGCCCTTTCGCTTATGGTATTTACAATTATTTCCATCAAGTTCTGTGATAATTTTTTCTCTTCTTTTTTGCTTTTCCTATTAAATCTTACACAGCTCCTTCCCTTTTACCTAATGGCAGGTTTGACATCGCATTACTTGTTCCTTTATTGGCACCTGTTTTGTCATTGCAGCATATCATCTTTCCACTATGTAGGCCTTATAAAGGTTTGAACCGCCTAATCTCTTCCTTTCACATGGATGTAGAAGTTCTATCGTAATACTAATTATTAGATAGCATTACATTACTAATTGTATTATGCCTTTACTACTTGTATTCTGTCTTTAGTTTTCAGTAACTCATTGTAAGCACTGTAAAATAGTCACTGCAGTATAGTTCTCTGCAGTGATTCTAGTCTCTAGTTGTAAGCATCAGTAGCCATCTTGTATAAATAGTTCCTATGTACAAACAGATTCAATCAATGAAAGTAATATTCTGTTAGATACAAAACAGAATTCAGTTTGATAAGATTCTGAAATTCAACACTAATAGCCGATGCTATCTTAAAGTTTGTCTCTTTAAAATTTAAGGTGGTCATTAACTGTTACTTAACATCACAATTTATGTTTAGAACTTAAAGGACTTGATGCGTGATGCACTGGCACCAAGAAATCCTAAATTCATAGAAGAAATTGTTTCTATGTTTTGGTTTACTTATGATCATGGGGCTGCTTTTAATAGTCCAAGGACCGACCATACTAGATAATAGTTTGATAGGTAACCCTCTTAGTTAGTGGAATAGTTAGTTTAGGGAGTTAGTGGGAGAGTTAAAGAGGATAGGTTATAAATAACAGAAAGGGTAGTTTAGGGAAGGATGTCTTGAGATTGGAAAGCAAATCGGGAGGGGTAGTTCTAGTTCTAGGATCTGGAATACTTGAGTGTAATAGAAATTTTCTATCAAAACATCTCTCAGCACCCTATCATACACCTTTCTTCATTATATTTCATCTTTTAGAGATTGTCATGTATTTTTTGTCTATGATCTATTTCCTGCTTTTGTTTTATTCATCTTATGTTTAGACTTCTTTTTTGCAGAAAACATCCAAGATGGAAATGTTTACATTGTGATTAGTGGATCTACTGATGGGAGTGTTACATTTTGGGACCTGACTGACAGTGTTGAAGCTTTTATGCAGAGAGTTTCAGTTTGTGATGTAGAGAAGTTTTTCGATTGTCAAAAAAGACCACGCACAGGGAGAGGAAGTCAGGGTGGTAGACGGTGGAGATCTTTAAACAGTGACCTGTCAAAGAAAAGACAAGCTAATGGTCTGATTACTTTAAAAGCTAAAGACAAGACTGAAACCATCAATTGTAGTACACAAGGAACGTCTTCAGTGCCAAATAAGTCCGAAGACAGTGAGATGGTTTGTTCTCACGCCAAGCATGCGGCTTCCTCTGATAATTCGTCAGTGGAAATATGTGAAATACAGCCTCTACACCTTTTGAAAAATATTCACCAGTCGGGTGTTAATTGTCTCCATGTTTCAGAGATAAAGGGTGGGCAACATAATGATAGTTGTCATGTGTACAGCATAGTTAGTGGGGGTGATGATCAAGCACTTCACCATCTTGTGGTTGAATTATCACCTAAATCAACAAGTCTATATGATGGGATTTTAACCCCAGATGTCACACGTTTCGTCTCTAAAGCCGAATATGGAAAGGACGCCGATTTTCAAAATCAGAGTAGAAGCTACGAGCTCAGATTCTTAAATTCTGAAAAAATTTCCTCGGCTCACAGCTCTTCTGTGAAAGGTGAATCCACATAATTATACTTCTCTTTCTATCTACATTTTTCATGACCCAATCCTTTATTGATCTTAACCACTAAATTTTTTCATTTACTTCATCTAGCATTTTCTCCCACCCGAGAATCTTAAACCTATTGTTCCCGATATAATTGCGGTTGTTATGAGAATACTTGAGACTCATTGTTGCTGATTTTCCAGACATTTGCATTTTGCGAGCCATATTCATTTGAACCACTTTATCCAATTGAGTCTAATATATGAATGTCTTAACTTATGAGTACTTGTTTTGAATGGAATTTGATCGGCATTAATGACTATCAACCTTTATTTTATTTTATGAAGGTGTCTGGACAGATGGATCTTGGGTGTTTTCGACTGGACTTGATCAGCGAGTCAGATGCTGGTTTCTTCACCAAACTAAACTAATTGAACGTGCACATCAAATAGTTAGTGTGCCAGAGCCAGAAACGCTATCTGCTAGGGCTTGTGGCAGGTGATTGTTTTATTAGAGGTTGGCTGGGTTGGGTTATTTATCATTGTCCTTTGTCTTAATTCCTTCTTGTGCCTTATGCAGGAACCATTATCAGATTGCCGTTGCTGGAAGAGGTATGCAAATTGTTGACTTTTTAGGATGCTAACACAAGACTGACGCCTGGGGTGAGAATGAAGTGATAATTGTTTTATTATATATCAGTAATCTATACTAGTGCAACTTTTTCAACTCATTATGTACATCTATTAATATGGTGTTGGGGACATCAAAAAAAAAATTAATATGATGTTGGGAATCTGCGATGTGCAATATGATTTGATGTATTTTTAACTGTAATTCGTATAAATTATTTTAAAAGAATATGTTTATTGTCCGGTTAAATTTCTGTTTGGATATTTTAAAATGTACAAATGGGACATAGAGTGAAACGAAACACACGTTCCATTTATTGTTTATATATTTTATGATGCAATGAGTTAAGTTCTCATTTGTTTTGAGAAATGAATGAAATAACATGAATATTAACTTCTTTTTTCATTATTTTACTAGTAGGATACCCGTGCATACGCATGGGTGCTGTCGTGTTCTTTTTATGAATGAACTTAGACAATATTTAAATAGTCTGAACATTACCCCGTAAAAATAAAGACAAATTTAAAGTAAATAAAAAAAAGAGTTTCAAATAAAATTAAAATAGATAAATATTAAAATCTAAAAATATAAAAGTATCATTTAAAAACAATCTGTGCATTTATCCCGTGTTTTTTTACATATCAGTGTTGTTATCCCGTGTTTTTTTATATATCTAACACGTGGTTTTTTATATATCATTGCAGTTATTCCCGTATTTTTTTATATATCAGTGCAGTTATCCCGTGTTTTTTATATATCATTGCTGTTATCTCGTAGTTTCAATTGATTATTTTAGTTGATTAGTAGATTATAGTAGATAGTAAATGATAGATAGTAGATTATCAATAAGAAATATGTATCCCATGTTTTTTTATATATCAGTGACAATTATTTTTCATTTTTTAGGTATTAGAGACAAATACTTGTCACGTGTGTTTTAAATATTAATTAGTTTAAATAGTCATTAAGCCTTCTTGTTTTTTTAGATAGTAGGTTTATAGTAGTCTTCAAAAATTATAATTATCAATGGCAAATATTGATCCCGTGTTTTTTATATATCACTGCAGTTATCCCGTGTTTTTTATATATCAGTGCAGTTATCTCGTAGTTTCAATTGATTATTTTAGTTGATTAGTAGATTATAGTAGATAGTAATAGTTATATAGTAGATTATCAATAAGAATGTTTGTTTTAAATATTAATTAGTAGTTTAAATAGTCATTAAGTCTTCTTGTTTTATAGATAGTAGGTTTGTAGTAGTAGTCTTCAAAAAATTTAATTATCAATGACAAATATTAATCTCGTGTTTTTTTATATATCGGTGCAATTATCTCGTAGTTTCAATTGATTATTTTAGTTGGTCAGTAGATTATAGTAGATAGTAAAATGTGATAGTTTTGTTTTTGTTTTTTAGTGACTCATTTACATTTTTATAGGTAATTTTAGTAGAACAATGTTTGTATAAATTTAGAAATTTAGTTAAAAAAAACTAAAATAAAGTGATAGGAGAAAGAGAAAAATTGTTTATATGAAAAGTAAAAGTAAAGTAAAAATAAAAAAGGAAGAAAGAGAATGTAAGAGAAAAGTGAAAAGGAGGAAAGAGAGTGTAAGAAGAAAGGGAAAAAAGGAAGAAAGAGAGTGTAAGAAGAAAAGGAAAGAAATAGAGGGTAATGACATTTTTACCCTTAAATTAGATATGTGTCTTGTTAATAAGTGATCTAAATTGGTAATTGGTAATTTCATAAGAGGTTTGTTTGTATAAATAGATATTAGACAAATAGATATTAGATTATAGTAGATAGTAAAATGTGATAGTTTTTTTTTGTTTTTTAGTGACTCATTTACATTTTTATAGGTAATTTTAGTAGAGCCATGTTTGTATAAATTTAGAAATTTAGTTAAAAAAAACTAAAATAAAGTGATAGGAGAAAGAGAAAAATTGTTTATGGGAAAAGTAAAAGTAAAGTAAAAATAAAAAAGGAAGAAAGAGAATGTAAGAGAAAAGTGAAAAGGAGGAAAGAGAGTGTAAGAAGAAAGGGAAAAAAGGAAGAAAGAGAGTGTAAGAAGAAAAAGAAAGAAATAGAGGGTAATGACATTTTTACCCTTAAATTAGATATGTGTCTTGTTAATAAGAGATCTAAATTGGTAATTTCATAAGAGGTTTGTTTGTATAAATAAATATTAGATTGCTGTTATCTCGTAGTTTCAATTGATTATTTTAGTTGATTAGTAGATTATAGTAGATAGTAAATGATAGATAGTAGATTATCAATAAGAAATATGTATCCCATGTTTTTTTATATATCAGTGACAATTATTTTTCATTTTTTAGGTATTAGAGACAAATACTTGTCACGTGTGTTTTAAATATTAATTAGTTTAAATAGTCATTAAGCCTTCTTGTTTTTTTAGATAGTAGGTTTATAGTAGTCTTCAAAAATTATAATTATCAATGGCAAATATTGATCCCGTGTTTTTTATATATCACTGCAGTTATCCCGTGTTTTTTATATATCAGTGCAGTTATCTCGTAGTTTCAATTGATTATTTTAGTTGATTAGTAGATTATAGTAGATAGTAATAGTTATATAGTAGATTATCAATAAGAAATGTTTGTTTTAAATATTAATTAGTAGTTTAAATAGTCATTAAGTCTTCTTGTTTTATAGATAGTAGGTTTGTAGTAGTAGTCTTCAAAAAATTTAATTATCAATGACAAATATTAATCTCGTGTTTTTTTATATATCGGTGCAATTATCTCGTAGTTTCAATTGATTATTTTAGTTGGTCAGTAGATTATAGTAGATAGTAAAATGTGATAGTTTTGTTTTTGTTTTTTAGTGACTCATTTACATTTTTATAGGTAATTTTAGTAGAACAATGTTTGTATAAATTTAGAAATTTAGTTAAAAAAAACTAAAATAAAGTGATAGGAGAAAGAGAAAAATTGTTTATATGAAAAGTAAAAGTAAAGTAAAAATAAAAAAGGAAGAAAGAGAATGTAAGAGAAAAGTGAAAAGGAGGAAAGAGAGTGTAAGAAGAAAGGGAAAAAAGGAAGAAAGAGAGTGTAAGAAGAAAAGGAAAGAAATAGAGGGTAATGACATTTTTACCCTTAAATTAGATATGTGTCTTGTTAATAAGAGATCTAAATTGGTAATTTCATAAGAGGTTTGTTTGTATAAATAGATATTAGATTCTTACTTTAAGGTTACTAAACAGAACCAGGAATGTATTGGTTAATATGACCCCTCTCTTGAATAAACCCATCAGGCATTAGAGACTTTAGCAGCAATGTGGCACTACATTACCAAAAGAGACTTTAACAACTTCATGAATTAGCCATATGTGACATGTCTAAGAACCAGACGCTAGAATAAATGAAAAGGCACAGGAATTCTTTGTAACTTACTACAAACTTTAACTTAAACTCGCCACAATCACCAATTGCTACATACCACCAAATATCGTGTTTATCTTGACTGATACAAACCTACCCCACCTTCTAGCTGTCTTTCCTTCTTGTATTTAATTTATGCATCATGTTTTCTTAATTCTATAATAGATTTGAGTAACAAGTAGTAGTATTATTTTAATTAACTTCTCTTTCTCTTTCAAAATAATTAAATAATAAAAGACGGCAAGTTATGCTTGGCTGGTCACAGCAAGCTTTGCTAACTTGTCTTGTACTTATTATATCAATACTACTCTAACATGAATGCTTGGCTAGATCTAGGAGGATAGCTAGCCGATCTAATTTTTTCGATTCTGCCTATGCATTGAAAAGTTGCAACTGACTCATAAGCAGCTTCTAAGAGTAAGGCAAGGACAGTGGGAGTGACTCTATCCCCGCACACAGTACAGCTTGTAAAGTTCAGTGGTAGCTAGGTGTTCTTAATTAATAAATTGCTTTTATTTTCTAAAAAAAATATTTTTATGTCTATACGTCTTGGTAATTTTAGAAGGCTGGTTTAGTGGAGAACATGACAAGATTTGTATTTCAGAGAGATTTGTGTTTGAGAGGGGGGTTCAAATCTCTAGTTGTCTCCTTGAGGTGGGGAAAACGCAATTCCCTTCGTAAATGCTCAAAGAGTTTGAATGTTTTCTCTATCTTGAACTAGAGCATTATCCCCTCATCCTAAAATTTCTTGTAACAAAAAAAAATACATTAAAAAAAGTATATAATGTAAAGATAGAAATTCCTGTCAAAAAAAGATAGAAATTAAAAAAAATTAAATTAGTGAAGTGATTAGTAAGCAAAAAAGAGATATAGAGAATGTGAGTGTAAAGCAAATAGAATTATTGTTTCTCTTGTACATTTTTACTGTATGTGATTAGTTGGAAAGTGAAACTAACGTCAATTGTTACTGTATGATTTAAGAAAGAGAAACGAATCAACACATAGCCCATAACAAATCACGCAGTGTTCTTTCTCTTTACTTAATTTTATTCTTTTTTGCTTTTGGGCAAGAGGGGCACATCATGGTCTTGTTCCATTCATAAAAGAAAGGAATCATATATGCGCTCAAAATTGAAACGCCCGTTTGTGAAGCTCAAAGACCAAATAGCAGCAGATATCATGATATCTAGTTTTTGTGGAGGGAAAATCAGTGAAGAAATCTTTTATGCTGCCAAAAACTTGACAAATGAAATTACTGCTCAACGGAATGTTTATGAGTCAGCTTAAGTAGACTAATTGTATTCTTTTTTTTTTATCAAAATGAAAGCAATAAAAAGAAACTCGGAACCAAAACAAACTAAAGTCTTGTCAAATATAACACACGATATTGTTTACGCAGTTCGGCCAAAGACTGTCTACGTCTGCGACTACAAAGTAGCTGTAGTTCCGTTTTATTGATAATGTCTCTGTCCTTGAATACAATTACAAAGGAGATTAAATAGCTTTGTCTCTCAGAAAACCTAACGGGCCTGGGCCAAATCATAAGCATATAAATAAATCTACACAACTACTATTTACAGCTTCCCTATTTTCCTTATTCACATCCCCCCTCAAATTGATGCGTGTCATCAAGGAGCATCAATTTGCTGACAAGAAACTGATGGCGTGTCAAATATAACACACGATATTGTTTACGCAGTTCGGCCAAAGACTGCCTACGTCTGCGACTACAGAGTAGCTGTAGTTCCGTTTTATTGATAATGTCTCTGTGTCCTTGAATACAATTACAACGGAGATTAAATAGTTTTGTCTCTCAGAAAACCTAACGGGCCTGGGCCAAAGCATAAGCATATAAATAAATCTACACAACTACTATTTACAAGTCTAACATGCTCTATCTCCATAGCATCGGCTATAAGGAGAGGCGAAACAACGGTAGGACAGAGAGGCCACACATGATCTCCATGGTTCATATTAGCTCCAAACTTTGCTAATCAATCAGCACACGAGTTGCCCTCACGAAGCGTGTGAACATAAGTCAAATCCCAAGCCTTAAGAGAAAAGGATTTGGTGTAGGAAATAATGAAAGCATGGGGGTGGGTATCTTTAAGCTCACGAGCAATCAACGATAGAGCGGTTTCGGAGTCTGATTCACAAATAGTAGACTTATAACCATTGGACCAAGCTAAGTTCAATCTTTTGGCAATTGCATGGAGCTCTGCATTCAAGCTAGATATCGAACACTGTCAGCCCGGTGTAGAAATTTTTTACAGGAAGATAAATTATGAAATTTTTTTTTGAGGAAAATTTAATTATGGAAGATAAACATCCACATTTGCTACTACATTTAACGTTATTGACCGCTCCAGTTGGTAAATAAACACGAAGGTGTCGATGAGGTTATAAAAATTAGAAATAGATTAAGAAGGAATCTGCTGACAAAAAAAAATTAAACCTATCTAGTTTTGAGGAATCTGCTGACAAAACAAAGATTAAGAAGGAATCTATCTAGTTTTGAGGAAATCACAAATTAAACGCATGGGGCCATTCTAAAAAGAATCAATATAAGAAAGGACAGTATTTTTTAAGCAATCGATCCTCTTTTCATTCATTTTTTAGTAAAGACCCAAATTGGTCCATGATAATTTCCTCGTAGGACAAATTGGGCATTGACAATTTTTTCGGAACACATTAGTCTCTGACTATTTTAAAACAGGACACATTAGTCCCTCCGTTCCTTCAACCGTTAACAGTTCATCTAATGTCTCCTACGTGGCACGTTAAGTGCCACAGTGTCACATTAAACGCCACCTCAGACATTAATTTAGGCCAAATAGGTCCCTGACCTTACAAATTCAAAAAAAATCAAAAAAGGGAAAAATCAGTCCCCGAGCATTTTGGGACAAATGGGTCCTTGGGTTTCTTCAACCTTAAATCTTTGGTTTCTTAACCCAGAAACCATTCCCACCATAATATTGTTTCACATGATTTTGACTTGTTCAAACTATTGGATGTTTCTTTTGGATTGAATGGAGAATATGCATTATCATTTGCCATGGGTTATCTCTGTAGAAATGAAGTATTCCACCTTGCATTTAATTTTGAAGGAAATGCTCAAATGTAACTGCTTCAATCTTTATAGACTATGTTCAAATGTAACAAAAGATGGAAGGAAATGCTGATTACACACCAATTTTAAATAGAAACAGATTACGGATTCACACACAAATACACACCAACTTTACATAGAAACAACGACATAATTTTCATTACAATAACATAAGCAAATCAGGCCATAACCAGATATTTAAGGTTTAAGAAAATAGAGATTTAAGGTTGAAGAAACCTAGGGACCAATTTGTCCAATACCGCTCAGGGACTGATTTGTCTCTTTTTTGAATTTTTTTGAATTTGTAACGTCAGGGCCCTATTTGGCCCAAATTAATGTCTGAGGTGGCGTTTCACGTGAAACCGTGGCACTTATTGTGCCACGTAGGAGACGTTAATTGACCTATTAATAGTTGAAGGGATGGAGGGGCTAACGTGACCTGTTTTAAAATAGTCAGGGATTAATTTGTCCCGAAAAAATTGTCAGAGACCAATTTGTCCCGCGAGGAAATTGTCAGGGACCGATTTGGGTCTTTACTCTTCATTTTTTATTTTTTGTAGTATTAATTTTGAGATTACTTATTAAGTAAGTGAAAATCACACATTCAGACAAACTTCTTTTATAACTTCCCGACAATAGAACAAATTGGGTGACAAACTTTACTTAACTCCCGGTTATACTCTGAATTGGTCAAAGCCCCTTTTCTCTAACATCGAAGTAGGGTCGGAGACCTCTATACCTTTCCTTTGGCTAAACATTCAGCAGGTTGGAAAGCTTGTGGGATAAGTTTCCAACAAACGAAAGCCGGAAGGGAGATGACTTGATTGATCCCTTTGACTAAGTGAGATAACATGTGGAGCTCCGAGTAATCCTTCTTAAGAAGAGCAATATTGTTAGAATAGTCCGACTTAAGAATCACCTAACGCTATCCCTTTCCCCAAGTGAAGCACACACAGTGATACACCGCCCTGAGTTTGGCTTGCAAGGCAGATCAAGTGTCTAATTTATGGCAAAAAGCAAAAACGAACTCGTCTAAGTCTGACTGAGCTATGCCTTCACAATAAGTCGCGAACCATGTGCCGGTAACTGACCCATCACAACAAAGAGATAGGAAATCTTGGTGAGAGACTGCCAAGGAGTAATCCAGTATGGGGCAAGAATGGAAGAAGGATTTAACACATTTGGGCGCCCTTTTAGGATTGCGATGTGATAGATTTGCCCAAGAATACCAAATCCTTCCCCAACCTCAAATTATATCACGAGCCGAGTCCTGACAATTAAAAATTTCACTCGTACAACATTCAAAGTTATCCACAATCAGTTCTCTTTTTCTTAATAACAAATTTAGGGTGAGAGGATGACATATGCGTCGGTCCAATACATGTAATACCTCCAGTCTCTAAGAGTACTTATAAATGAATTTACATTTACTTCACCCCAAAGGAACTAGTGAATTTACCTTTTTATTCCTTTCTTATGCTTAATTTATTATTTTGAAAAACGTATTACAGGGAAGCGCACTTGACTGAATGGCGATGACGACCTCATTATACATTCCTAATGGGGTAGTTGAGTTATTTACTCTGACTAAATCTTATGTTGTTTGGTCGCTCACCAACCTCCTAACTCACTATATTTCAATTGACAATCATAAGCAGGAGGATATGGTGTTTCCACTTGCAAGTTGCAAGAACTTGTGTTGATTAATTACTAACTTGGTTAATAAGATATTTGGTTTAATTTTATTACCCTTACTAATCATTCATATATCTTGAGTTTGACTAAAACCAGTGTTTTGTATCTAAATTTTCTCATCGACTGTACATATTCAATTTTATTCTTTGTCAACAAGTAAAGCTATGACTAAAATTTGGTTAAGTAACTTGGTTCATTTGAAACGTCTGCCTTTTTCTTCTTTTTAAAAGTAATACCTTAATTAAAATGCCCGAAAGTGGCAGGTGTTGTGCTATCCCAACTAACACCAGTATATCTGATAATATATAATATAATAATTCAGCTCCTTTTATTGACTAATAAATAATTTTTTTTTGACGTGGACTAATAAATAATTTTGTAATTTGCCATTAATATGGCACGTCGAGTATGACCATCATAAATCCATCCTATTCCATATTAATAAATAATTGTTTTTTTTATTATACAATTATTTGCCACGTTTAGTATATAATAGGCTAAATAGCACTTTTAGTCCTTTATCTTTGCTCCAGATTTTACTTTGGTCCTTTATCTTTTTTTTGATCCGTTTTGGTCCTTTATCTTTCATTTCGTTTCATTTTGGTCCCTCACGTTATTATTTAATTCAATTAAAACATTAAAACAATTAATTCAATTAAAACAAAATTATTTTAAAACAATTAAAACAAAAATTTGGTCCCCCACCGTGAACCCCTCTCCCCCCCACCGTGAACCCCTCCCCCCTCACCCATCCTCCCCCCTCTCCTTCGCCGTCCTCCGTGCGCCTCCTTCGTCATCCTCCATGCGTCGTTCTCACTGTTCGCGGTTCGCTGGTTCTCTGTTCGCGGTTTCTCTGGTTGCGCCTCTGTTTGCGATTTCCAGCGTTTCTTTTTTGGTCGCCGTCTCTTGTTCTGCGCGCGTTTTGGTGGTTCGCGGGTCCGTGGTTTTGGATCTGGGTTTGCGACGATCTGATCTGGGTTTGCGACGATCGGATCTGGGTTGCGAAGGGTGTAAGGTCTGGGTTGCGACGATCTGATCTGGGTTGCGAAGATCGGTTCCTCTTCTTTGCACCGTCGAGTTGCGTCGTTGCCGTTCTCTTCGAGCCGCTGTTCACCGTTCTGTCCTCGTCGTTTCAGTGGTTCTGTGGGGGGGGGGGAGAGGATGGGTGAGGGGGGAGGGGTTCACGGTGGGGGACCAAATTTTTGTTTTAATTATTTTAAAATAATTTTGTTTTAATTGAATTAATTGTTTTAATTGTTTTAATGTTTTAATTGAATTAAATAATAACGTGAGGGACCAAAATGAAACGAAATGAAAGATAAATGACCAAAACGGATCAAAAAAAAGATAAAGGACCAAAGTGAAACGAAAATGAAAGATAAATGACCAAAACGGACCAAAAAAAAGATAAAGGACCAAAGTGAAATCTGGAGCAAAGATAAAGGACCAAAAGTGCTATTCAGCCTATATAATAATAATAACAGTGTCCTTATATATATATATAAGTTTTGTATGTACCAAAAAAAAAAGTTTGGTTTTTATTCAGTGTATTTACATTTTGTTTATTAATTCTTCCGCTTCCTAAAAATCAGCCGATTTTTTTTAGAGGAAAAATCAACCATGTTTTTTTTTACAAGAAAAATCAACCATGTTGCTGGTAGGAATTTATTTTAATATTTTAGTATTTATTTCCACTTTCCACAGCATGATACAACGAGGAACACACCGTTCAGCACGACAAAATTGTATAGTTAGAGTCAATATCTATATTGCGGTGTGTTACACCATGAAGCAGAAGTCATAGCTCATCCAAAATATAAAAAGAAATTAAAACAACTTTTTTTGTGAATTTAATTTATAGACACACACACACATATCTATTAAATATACATTTGAGAATGTTTTCAAAAACGAATTCTCCAAATGTTTTCACCTTATTGGTCCACCTAATCATTCCACATGCCAAGTCACTCAACATATATACCACACCAGCCACGTCATCGCATTTAATAAGAAGACACCAAATAAATAGCTATAACTAGAAAACAACAATATAATACACCAACAGCTGTTATAGTGTTATGCTACAAATCTGATTTTATGCCTAATTTTATGGCATTTATGCTACAATTCCCTGCGCACAAATTAAGGTTCCAATTTCAAATCCAAAAAAACATTGAATTGCATTTTGAAATTGTGGGACTGACACCCCCATTAAATAGCTGTAACCAGAAAAACACAATCTATCTATATCTATTCTATATATAATACATTAACGAATATACTCGGAAAGGAAATAAAAAAACCAATCATTCCTATTGGTCCACATAAACTCATTAATCTGACGTGTACAAAAAAATGCCACTTAACGTGCTGACCTGTAAATCGAATGACTAAAAAATAAACTAAAAGCATACCCGAAAAAAAAAGAAGGCTGTGTTTACTTGTCATTCAACTGAAAAAGGATGTAATTCACTAATTCCAATCCAAAATATGCGCATAACCGAAAAAAGGCTGTAATTCCATTCCAAAATGCATATATGCTTGATATTATAAACATGGTAACATTTTAATTGTCATTCAAATGATCCACTTTTTCCTCCTCAATCAATTACATAACAGACTTTTTTTACCATACAGCTATACACGTTTAAGTATTTAAAACAGTCAAAATAAATACAATAAGTCAAACTTTTCAGATCCAAAATTTCTACCTAATATTGCTCCCAATATTTTTAGACAACAAATATCCACTATTCAATTTAACAAATATATCAGGGAAAAAAACATTCTGCCAGATCAATCCTTCACAAATAGCTGCCCACAATCATAGCCTACACCAAAAAATTCGAAATAATTATTAAGTCATTCAAAAAAAAGAATTCCTATAATCTTACGTAAACTGCACCAAAATGAGTTCTGCTGAGGCTACCTATCGTGGATGACACTGATTCCGCTGTGTTTGTCCTATTTGATCGAGAGGCCGTCACACTGTTGGACAGTCATGCGCAGACCTTATTGAATAACATGCATCTATTTTAATAAAGCTTTTTGGTACGCGGCTATATTATTCATGTTGAACATAACATATAAACTAAGAACTAATTGAAAATACCTACGCACTCACCTTTTTGTGGAGGCATTGGAAAAATGGAATAATGCTTGCTGCTTCGACATTTTGCAAATGTCTTTGTTGTTCTTCTAGAATAATACATAACCTGCAGATCAAGGTATTCTATTAGATGATTGTTATGATAGTGGAATATACAAATGGTTTATCAGCTTTTTGTATTTTATTAGATGATTAGAGAAATATTAGAATAAACAACTATGAAGAAGCAACTTAGGTGTCGGCACTTCATTTAGAATACACAAATGCATATGCCGCTATAAAATTTTAGGAAAAATTCATCAATCAACTTGGGTACGAAATGGTGACACTACTAACAAATTCTTTGATAAGATAATCTTGAACTTCCCCTTTATACCTCACCACCCGTCATCAACAACACTCTTTGGCCATTTCCTTTGTTCCTCGGAAAAAGACATTTTAAAAACAATTTTTAGAAAAATAGCAACAAATTTGACATCTATTAAAAGTCAAAAATGACAATTTAGTAACAATTTTGACATCTATTGAAATTTCAGACATCATACACACTCGCAGTAACTACATACTCTATTATATTCTTCACTCCAGAAATATTATAAAATTGAGTAGAATCACACAAATTAGTTATGATTTTTCTAAATTACAATCATAACACACGAGATAAATGTTAAAGGTTGCCGCATTTAGGGTTAGTTTTTCTAATCATACAATGAATTCGATGATGTCAAAAGAGTAACAGAGGTTTAATCTATATCTATATCTATATATAATACATTTACGATGATGTTAAAAGAGTAACAGAGGTTCGAATTAATATGTCCAACTGCACCGACGACTTACAGGAAATGTAGGATTGTGGAAATCACCAGAAAATACAGTATCAAGATCACAAAAAAGTCGATGCTCAGGTGTGTCATAGCGTCCATCACACAGATCAAGACCTCCTATAAAAGCTATTATTTTTTTGTTATTACCAGTAGCCTGTGTGTCCATAATAACACATTTTTGGTGGTGTGTGAAGACAGTTCCAACAACCTGTATAATACCATATCATAAGCAACTTCGCTGTGTTGTTTGTCTCAAAAGACAGCAGACCATTCAACCATATCACAGATTCCCAAATGGAACCAATTTGCTAACTTCAAACAAATAGAGAAATAGTTTCTAAAGAACTAAAGAAGCTATGTTTCCCATACTCTACAAAAACACATACCCACGATTTAGAGCTTATTCCACAAAACACGGGGCCTTTCACATTTGCATAAAGTGTACCAGGTGCTCCAGTTACTTCAATAACCCACCTTTAATAACCAACAAAATTAACAGACCCAATCAAAAGACCAAAACTTGAAAAAAGGGGAAAACAATCCAAAACCAAATAACAACTACAAACAACAATTTAGCACAAAACTCATTTCACCAATTATTTGAATAAACCTAAGTAACAAGTAAAGTTAACATTTTTAGAAAAATATAAACGAAAAAGGGGAGTCGCAAATTTAATTCATTTTTTTGGTGAATAATAATAATAATACCTTTGGAGATTGTCGGTGGCTTTATGATTGAAACCGGCTGGGGGATTAACGTGCCATTCCACAAGCTTTTTCTGGAGCCTATTGAGGGTAATCTTACTCAGATTCTAAACAACATGGATAGAAATTTAAACAATATTAACAAAGAAGTCAAAAAGAACACAGAAAAAGCGGTTTGATAAACTCTTAAATCAGGCCATAGGAAAATTTATGCATATCAAGTACAGCTCAAGATTTCGAAATCGAGATTGACTGACATGATTTCGAAATGCAAAAGAACTCACCTCAAGATTGCAACCAATCGAGACCATCGCTTCACATTGTTGTTTCAGAGACGTCGTCGGAATATCAATATCAGCTCGCGGAGGGGACAAATTAATGTTCACTGCTTTCCTAATTGAAACCTAATTTGGGAAATTGAATAGCATCACCGTATCTTAAGCTTCACCAAAATTAATTGAAACCACCACTTTCCCCTAGATGTAGAGACGACGATGGACGGCGTACCCACGGCAGGATTCGGTGGTTTGGGCCCCAAAACGTATACGCAGTAGCCATCTCTCGAATTGGCTTCCTCTTCTTTTTCTTTCACTTTCCTTTCTTTTAACTTTTAATTTAATATAATTTTCCTTTCATATTCTGATATTTCACTATTTTCTTAAATTTTAATAAAATAAAGTTTCTAATTAATTATCCACAAGCGGTGCCTATTATTGGTGTGCCTTTTTCCCTCTTTTGAAAATGTCCATCAGTGGTCTATATCTTGGGCAACAATCTATTATTTTTATTTTTATAAAAAATACCAAATAAATCCTTAATGTCTTATTGAGTAATTTTGCCAATAAACTTATTTAGTAATTAACACTATTTCGATTTGTTCGTTGATATGTTTCAAGAGAAGGGCTACCAACCTTCTCCTCGCTACTTCACGTCAAAAAAAAAACCCTTCTTCTAGCTACTTTCCTTCCGACATTCACTTTATTGCACCTTACAAATTATTTTTGTGTCAATAGTTTCTATAGAAGTTAATATATAATTCAATGTCTTTTAGCATACTAATTTTATTGCCATTAAAGTATTTAAATTAAATCTTTAAAATAGTTTTTAAATAGAATATTGGTAAATATTTTTTGATCATTTAGTGTAAAATTAGATAAAATGATATAGCTAAATAATATATTTTTATTAATAATAATCTAAATAATATCTATATATTTATGCATAATAAATTAGTTATAAAAAAAGTAAAATGCTTAATATGAAATGTGATTTTCAACTTGGAAGCATATATTACTATTTATTTTACTAAACTGCTAAAATAGATAGCTCTAAATATACATCTCACATTAGAAATCTATCAGACAAGTGAAGTTTAAATTCTTTTTTAATATAATTTTAAATTGATCCTAATATCTAAAAGTGAATATTTTTATTGTCTATACTATGAAATCACATATTTTACTTTACCAAATAATAAATCATTTGCATTTTTCTGAAATACTAATATAGCATGTATATCCACAAAGATATATAAACTATAAATTCCTTAAATTTTATTTGATTGATATAAAATTGTTTAAATAAAATATACTTATACATTACCTCTAATTTTTAAAGTTTTTTCAACAAGAAAATGTATACCCGTGCATCGCACGGGTCATACGCACTAGTATATATATATATATATAAATCTTTTAATCACTTACTAATTATAAATTATCATGACATTAAAAAGAAGTGAGTCTACTTGTAATTATCTTTGCATATCTCAGATTATTCTTTATAGAAACTTATCCCATAAGAATAAAAGAGTTATTGAAAAATAAATTTTGAATTAAATAAAAAAGGTATTTTGGATAAAACATTATTAAACATAGTGATATTGTTTATACTTTAGGCCACTAAAGTATACATTTTTGTTTATTATGTCACCTATCTTTATATAATTATTAAAATTTGTTTATTCCCAAGTAGATAACTCAGTTGGCGAACTAATAATAGTGAAATAGTAGAAGGAGGTCAGTTCAAACTCTATAAACTAACATTTCCCCATCCTTTAACAATTAACATTGCCTATTAAAAAAACAAAAATGTGAATGTACCAAAAAAAATAAACGAAAATGTGATAGGTACAAAAAAACAGAGAATGTAAGGTTGGCGAAGGGGAATACATCCATCACCGACATGTTTAAACCAGATCTAGTGGTGACCGGTTAGGGTTGGTGAGTGACCGGCAGTATCCAGTTGTTAGAATTCACATAGACTCAACAACCCCTCGATTTAGGCGTCATAACCAACGGCGGATCCGGTGACGGGTAATGATGGGCATTGATGAGTATAAATAGGGATATAATGCCGTTGGATAGAACTCGTCATCTGGTCTTGTTCGATTGAGCGAGTGCCTAATTTGATTTCAACCTCCATTTCACTTCCATTTCCTCACTCGCTTCAGGTTCTTAACTCTTCTCTTCTCTTCGCTTTTTCTACCACTTATCTATGCTCTGTGCTCCTTTGCTGGTGTTTAATTTAATGCCTATAATATAGTGGTTGTTATTTTGTCCTAAATAAACCGCAACGGTTGTAGATCTGATTTTATTTTTTGCTTTTTGGATTGTTCCGTTCCATTGTTTATTGTTCAGTTGGTTCTATTATTCTGACTGTTTTTGTTTGTATACATGGAGTTCTTTCTAGTTTTTGTGTTTTGACTCTCTTTTTAAATTTAAGGACCTGTAACGGTTAGGAAGTTGAAATACCCTGTGTTGTTCGTTTCGGTTTCTGCTCAGTGTTTTTTCCCGGAACCCTGGCCTTTTGTACTACAGATCTGGTGTGTTTTAGGGGAATAATCCGTTCTAACCGTTTTTTTACCTCTTTTTCTCTGGATCTAGTTTTCTAGCTGCTAATATCATGTATTTGTGCCTGATGTGGTGCTATTTATTTATATTTTGATTCATTGAACTCTGTAATACTATAGTATAGTTTAGTTAGTTTGGATTTGTTTTTAATTTATGAACACTGTAATACTTGAGAGTAAGTCTTTTTAAGTTAATGGTTCTTTCTTACATGAATTGAGATACAGAGACTATTTTAGTTTAAATTTATACAAGAAGTTATTGTTTTAAAAAACATATCGTAGTACAAAACATTGATATTTTTTCCATATGTTTATCTAAACTATCTTTCTGTCTGTTTACATGTGATTTTGATTGGGGCTAATTTTCTCTAAGCACGTTAATTTACAACCCAAGGATCATTGAGGGGATTTTTAAATTTAAAGAATATTTTTGGAACAGAGATTATGCATTCATGTTTCTTGAAGTCCAAGATTCTGTCCAACTTTATATCTTGGTCCCCAGGGAATTTTGATATGTGATCAACTTGGCTGCAATTGTTTATCAATACCAAAAACTTTATATTATTTTAGTCAATCTTCGCAATTCGCATAAAGTTTTCATATTTTCTTTCAATTTGTTCTTAGGGATTTGTTGCTTTATTCCTTTTGTAGCATGATCTCTAATCTCAGATTCTCTATTATCTCTAGTATATCTCGGAGAAAAGTTGTTTTCCCTTATCTCGTTATCTGTTATTAAGCTTTTGTACTTTGTAATACTAAGCATTTAGTTTGTTGTTTTGTGCAGCTTGAAAAATGGCGGAAACCTTTCTATTCACTTCTGAATCCGTAAACGAGGGTCACCCCGACAAGTTGTGCGACCAGATCTCCGATGCAGTGCTTGATGCCTGTCTTGAACAGGATCCTGACAGCAAGGTTGCTTGTGAGACATGCACCAAGACTAACATGGTCATGGTCTTTGGAGAGATCACAACCAAGGCCAATGTAGACTATGAGAAGATTGTCCGTGACACATGCCGCAGCATTGGATTCATCTCTGATGATGTTGGTCTTGATGCTGACAAATGCAAGGTCTTGGTCAACATTGAGCAACAGAGCCCAGATATTGCTCAGGGTGTGCATGGCCACTTTACCAAGCGCCCAGAGGAGGTTGGTGCTGGTGACCAGGGTCACATGTTTGGCTATGCCACTGATGAAACCCCTGAATTTATGCCTTTGAGCCATGTCCTTGCAACCAAGCTCGGAGCTCGCCTTACTGAGGTTAGGAAGAATGGTACTTGCGCTTGGTTGAGACCAGATGGCAAGACCCAAGTTACCGTTGAGTACTACAACGAGAATGGTGCTATGGTTCCCGTTCGTGTTCACACTGTCCTCATTTCAACCCAACATGATGAGACTGTCAGTAATGACCAAATTGCTGCTGATCTTAAGGAGCATGTCATCAAGCCTGTTATTCCTGAGAAGTACTTAGACGAGAAGACCATCTTCCACCTTAACCCTTCAGGCCGCTTTGTCATCGGTGGCCCTCATGGTGATGCAGGTCTCACCGGCAGAAAGATTATCATTGATACTTATGGTGGGTGGGGTGCCCATGGTGGAGGTGCCTTTTCAGGCAAGGACCCTACTAAGGTTGACAGAAGTGGTGCCTATGTTGTTAGACAAGCAGCAAAGAGTATTGTTGCTAATGGCCTTGCCAGAAGATGCCTTGTTCAAGTTTCTTATGCAATTGGTGTTCCTGAACCCTTGTCTGTCTTTGTTGACAGTTATGGAACTGGGAGGATTCCTGACAAGGAGATTCTTCAAATTGTGAAGGAGAATTTTGACTTCAGACCTGGAATGATCACCATTAACTTGGATCTTAAGAGGGGTGGCAACAGGTTTCTCAAGACAGCTGCTTATGGACACTTTGGAAGGGATGACCCAGACTTCACCTGGGAAGTTGTGAAGCCACTCAAGTGGGAGAAGCCTCAAGCTTGAATTGAAGTTGTCCCTTCAATGGTTGTCTTAGTAGGTGTGGATTAATAATTTGCGTGTTTAGTTGTCGTTGTTGTTACATTCATAGGTCTAATGCGGTCATCATGCCTAAGCTACTTTTCGTATTTTTCTCTTTTTTACTTACAATTTAATTTTTGGTTATGCAATGTTACTGCTGTGTTAGTACAATGAAAGTTTTTTCATATTTTTGTTCCAATATAGCTAGCGTATATGCACCCCTATTTTTTGTTTTCAACCTTTCCTGTGTGGCTCCACCCAAGTTATTTTTTACAGCTTTCATTTAGCCCATGCTTTTCCCACATCCCTCCCTACTCACCCACACCCCCAAACCCTGCGAAATGACCAAAAGACCATTAATGAAGCGCGCTGTTTTCACCGATTCGGTTAGGGCCAACCGAAAACTTTCGTTTAACCGAACGTGTATTTTTTGAGACACACCTTTTTTTTTACCTCTTTTACACTATTCGGTTGACTTCAACCGAAATATTTCGGTTGACATCAACCGAATGTGTATTTCAAAAGATATATATGTATGGGAAGAATGAAGGAGTAAAAAGTATATATAATAATAATGTAAATCTTTTTCTGCACTTGTGGGGTCTATATTTCATAGCGCTACCGGTGGAAAGTGAGGAATAAAGATGAAAAAGAAGCAAGACAAGCGAACTCTCTCCCTCACTGCTTTGCCGAGTCATTGCAAACACTACAGTATGACACACTATTTGCAAAAAATTAAACTCTCCCTTTAGATTTATAGTTCTTATTTGTGCCCTGTATATCTCATGACTCAGCAAAGCAGTGAGGGAGAGATTTGCTTTTCTTGCTTCTTTTTCATCTTTATTCCTCACGTTCGGTTGATGTCAACCGAAATATTTCGAATAGTGTAAAAAATGGTGTGTCTCAAAAAAATACACGTTCGTGGGCTTAGCCAAATATATACGATTGACCTCAACCGAATCGCACGTAAACACGTCATCTCATTAAGAGTAGTTTTGAAATATTTGGAGTTACTGGGTGTGGGATGAGGAGGGGGTGGGAAAAGTGATGGCTTCATTTAAATCTTTTAAAAAGTTTTGATGCAGAGGTTAAGGTAATGATGTGTCTATTACGGGTATCCACGTGTCCCGTTTTTTCCATTCACTCATTATTTAATTTATTCTTTTCATAACAATAAAAAAATATGGGGGATGAATTTGGTATCCAAAAACCCATTTGAAACCCAAACCTAATCCATGGCAAGAACACCAATCTCTGTTATTTATCAAACTGCAAAAAAAATCGCTTTCGTCCCTAATTTGTCTTATCACAAGAAGGCAAGTAATACAATATTAGATTGAGAATGAGTTTCTATGTATGCTCTGTTGTAGTTAATTGCCAAAATTGTTGGGTAACTTTTTAACCATCACAGCCTTTCCCAGATGCCTTGTTTCATCGTATTCTTGAAATATAAATTGGCATAGCACCCTGATGCCTTGTTTCTAGAATCGTGAAGAGTGATTAAAGTGAGAACTGAGAAGGAGGAGCACCATCCCAACACGGTAACACCTTCGAGCAGCTCCTATGAGAACAATAGATTTGGGCATGAAATCTAGGTGTGAGAAAGGTAGATCTGGACATGAAATTGTACACCATATGCATAATAAAAATGAACCTCGGCGATAATTAGGGTTCATATGAAAGATAAAGATGATAAATATGATTTAATTTTTTTTAATAAAAAACAATGAGTCAGCCAGTGAATACAGCCAAATAAGCATAACTAAGAAACACATCATCAATGTAACAGCCACATCTGCACTTTTTTAACAGAGTCAAACGAAAGTTATAAAAAAGCTAAAGGACTAAATTGAAATTTGAAATTAAGTTAAGGACTTTGGGAGCAATTTTGCCAAATTTATAAATGTTTACATTTGAAATCAGTTAGTTAGTTTGAAGTTGGTGGCTTAAGAGGGGTTTGATATAGGTCTATATATAAACAATCGTCATAAAGTTGCACCGTAAAATCGACCCGAGAAACAAATAAGTTTTGTAAATGTCATTTCAACTTTTCAAGGGTAGGGATGCGGTGCCTTTAGGGTTGGAAATGTACCATATATTTGGCTCATTTTTCTCTCTCCTAAAAAAGCCTAAAGTCACCAAAGATAGCAATTGTCAAAGGCACATAATCCAAATCCACTTTTCAATAGGTTTGGTCTCAACATAACATTTTGTGCCGTGACCGAACATACTGGTTTGTTTCCTCACTGGCATGGAAGCGACAAGCACCGACAATTAGAAACAGTTGATTCATGCACTGCAACCACTCGTGACACGACGTTACTACGTATCCAGGTCCCAAGTGGTGTTGCTAGCTTGAAATATTCCCTCCGTTTTTATATATAAGCAAAAATACCTACAAAGTCAAGTTATCAAATATAAGAAAGTTAAAGGTTTTTTAGCTAATGTACCAAATTTACCCCTCTTGATTGTTCCACTTTTTCTTTTACCAATGCAAGTAATTCTTTGTTTTCCAACTTTTCTTTTCTTTTTCGGTATTCAAGAAAAGTTAATAGGAGTAATATAAGAATTATAAAGTAACCAAAAAAATATAGGACTTAGAGCATCCACAATGGTGTTACTTATACTCTTTTTTCCTTATTAAGAGAGTTTGCTATAAGGAATACCATTGTGGAGAAAATAAAAGCAATCCTTAATAAGAAGGAGTCCTTCTACTAGGACTCTCTCTCTCTCCGCGGGCCCCACTATTAAAAACCAATTTTATCTATTATTTTCCCTCTCCCTCCGGGTCCCACATGACACAATCTTTTATTTTTTCTCTCTTTTCACCATTTAGTAAACTTTTTGGGATTATAGTGGGACCAATTTAGTAAACTTTTTGGGGTTCTGGGTTGGAGAGATTGAGTGCTTATAAGTAACTAACATTAAAAAAGTATAAATGAGTGATGTGTACCGTATGTCCCACTTAAGAAAAAAAATGAGAGGTACTCCAATGTGAATGCTCTTATGCTTCTTCTTTTTTACTTTTATCAATAAGTGTGCATCTTTTGTTTATTTATAAAAACGGAGGGAGTATCAACACAACCAATTCCGTTGACGTGAATTGCAAGAAACGAAGGTGTACTTATTCCTCATTTTTTGGTCGAGACCAGGGAATCCACCGCCGAACGCAGTGATTAATCTCCTCGCTGGATTGGAGGCACCTAAAAAGAGTGGGACAGCTAGCGCAGGGATATCAAGACCACTATTGGTCCCTTGGTTGTGTTGTCTTATTAATATTAATATCTTGTGTTTTGCTTGTAGCTAGAAATAAAAGATTGCACTTGAAACGCCCATTACACGCTTTATTATCTTTTAGAATGGAGCTCGTTTACCTTGGGCGGTAGTTCATTTTAGAAGATCAACTAAATTATCTCAATTGCTGATAAATAAATCAATAACTATTTATTATTACGTATATAAAAAATAAACCTTGATATGTTGGAATATTAATTTTTAACAATGTTTTACCTTTTTTTATGAAATAATAATGTTCTACTTTTTTTTATCAATAAGAAAATAAAAACAACAGAAACAACCCAATTATGGTCTTAATCTAGCAATTCCTAAATCATCTGTAAGCAGAGATGAAGAAATAGCTGATGGACAATTATTCCACAAATGAACTCCATACTCCATAGATGAGCATTGTTTTATCAACCAATCCGCGCACGAGTTACCCTCCCGAAGAGAGTTAAGCTGCCAACCACGTTCCATAAAGGAGTGAATGTGATCAATAATAGGAGCATGAGGATGAGAAGTAGGTACTCCCTCGTTATGAACTTCAGCGCCGTCAATGAGTCAGTCTCGCAAACCAAATTCTGGTATCCATTTTGTTGAGCAATATTAAGTCCCTGAGCAATGGCCTGCAATTCAACATTCATGTTGTTTGTGTAGCCACAGCCACCAGAGAATCCAGTAATCCAGTTACCGTTGTGGACCCGAAAGAGCCCTCCATAGCCGGAGCGGTCAGGGTTACCAAAGGAGTTACCATCACCATTGAGCTTGATAAAGTTTGTCAGTGGAGGCATCCAAGTGACAAGGCGAGGTTCCTTGTGCGAAGTAGTGCTAGGGAATGCTTTAATTGTAGCATCCAATAGAGAACGAATACAACTAACCACTCGCCAAGTTTCCCATCTGATGTCAGAAAATTTCTTCATTCCTAGACCTCCAAGCATCCAACAAGTAACAATAAACAGAATGCCATAAGTGCTCGTAGCATTAGTTTCGAACCAGAGGCAAGGATTGTCATAATTGAAATCTTGCAAATTAGCAAAGCCAAAGAAGCGCCAAACAGGATGAGATCAGTTGTAGTCTCTCAAAGTGTGGAGAAGTGTCTCATTCGTAGTGCCACACCTATGACAGGATTGGTCTTGGGTCATGTGTCGCCTGACCCTAAAGGAGTTTGTTGGAAGGCTACCATGCATGATGATCCAGGTAAAATGTTTGATATTCTCCGAGACTTTTAACTTACAAATCCACTTCCAAGATTTTCTATGTTGGGTACCTGTTGATCATTCAAGCCAGAAAAATTTGTGAGCCAAGAATAAGCATCTTTGGTGGAATACTGACCTGTTGGGGATGAGCTCCAGATGATTGTATTTTATGAGTTAGGATTGATAAAGACACTTTGTATCTCTAGCTTTACATCATCAGGGATATTAGTGTAAGGTAGATTGAAGTTCCAAGTGCCATTAATGATGAGGTCCTTAATTGAAATCTTGCAACTTGGCAAAGCCAAAGAAAAGTGTGGAGAAGTGTCTCATTCGTAGCGCTACACCAATGAAAGGATTGGTCTTGGGTCATGTGTCGCCTGACCCTAAAGGAGTTTGTTGGAAGGCTGCCATGCACGATGATCCAGGCAAAATGTTTGATATTCTCCAGGACTTTTAACTTCCAAATCCACTTCCAAGGTTTTTCTATGTTGGGTACCTGTTGATCATTCAAGCCAGAAAAATGTGTGAGCCAAGAATAAGCATCTTTGGAGGAATACTGACCTGTTGGGGTTGAGCTCCAGATGATTGTATCTTCAGAGTTAGGATTGATAAAGACACTTTGCATCTCTAGCTTTATATCATCAGGGATATTAGTGTAAGGTAGATTGAAGTTCCAAGAGCCATTAATGATTAGGTCCTTAATTCGAAGATCCAAATCATGAATATCCACACAGGGGATTCTATCACATATACGACCCTTGTGGAGCCATTCTTCATACAACAGAGATATGTCACCCTCACCCGCCCTAGTAATATAACCGGCCTTGAGGATCTTAGCAGCCTGGGTAATAGATTTCCAGGTGTACGATGCTCCTTTACAGTCAATGTCATCAAAAATATTGGAATCATGGATGTATTTTGAAAAGAGAAGCCTAACCCACAATTTGTCGGGTTTATGAAGAATTTCCCAAACATGTTTACCAAGCATAGAAGTATTCATGTTTCTAGACTAACGAAGACCAAGTCCACCACTATCGAGGGGCCTGCTCACTTTTTCCCTTTTAACCCAGTGATTATGCTTACCTCCCCAGATGAATTGTTTAATGCAAGAGTTGAGTTTGTCGCAAACTCCTTGAGGAATCCAAAGATTATGCATAGTGTAGACTGGCATGGAGCTCAAGACTAATTTAGCGAGGGTCACCCTGCCTGCCCTGTTAAGAAGATTACTCTTCTAACCTGCTAGCCTGCTATTAACCTTGTCTATGATGAAGGAGAAGTTTGCATTGGTCACTCTTCATTGAAGAAGTGGAAAGCCAAGATACTTGCCAATGTTGTAAGTATGTGTAAAATCCAACATATTCTCAAACTTTGTAACTTTGGACCGTGGGTTGTTTTTAGAGGGAAGGAACCTGGATTTATGCACACTAGCTTTCATACCTGAAGCCAAACAAAAGGCATGGAATACTTCCTTAACCACCCTAACCGCAGATGACTCAGCACTGGTGAACAATAAACAATCATCCGCAAATACCAAAGAGAACAAAATATTGAGGCGTGTGTGACTCAAGGCATGTATAACGTACTTTGGTTTCATAGGGAAATTTAAGATAAGACCTGTTTATTACCAAAAATAATATTTTATCCAAAATATTTTTATTTAAATTTTAGGCTAAATATATATTTTGGCCCTTTATCTTTGGGGTTGTGGTCACTTTGGCCCTTTATCTTTTTTTTTTCTCATTTTAGACCCTCATGTTTTTTGTGTGTGTCATTTTGGCCCCTGCCGTTATCATTTTGGCCCCTTATGTTTTTAATTGATTTCATTTTAGTCCCTTATGTTTTTAATTGATTTCATTTTGGGCCCTTATGTTTTTAATTGATTTCATTTTCGTCCTTAAAAATTTGCCTAAAAAAACATAAACATAACGGCAGGGGCCAAAATGACACACACAAAAAACATGAGGGTCTAAAATGAGAAAAAAAAAGATAAAGGGCCAAAGTGACCACAACCCCAAAGATAAAGGGCCAAAATATATATTTAGCCTAAATTTTATCATTTGTTTGTAAAAAAAATTTATCATGATTAGAAATTTATGTAGACAGTAAGATTAAGGTAAATTTTTGTTGTGTTTACATACAACCAGATGTTAGAATTTCATTATGATTATTATTTATTAACGAAACAAGTGAATCAAATGCAAACATTTATATTTGCAAATGAATTCTTTAAGTGTTTTAAACTACACCTCAAGCTCAACTCAAATGTAACATTGACAGTATTTTTCTCCTCACAGTAATATTACGTTAGGGGAGTCATGATTCCCTGTAATTCTCAAAAAGGATCCGATCCTATGCCATATATTGCATCATTTTTTTGGTATGCAAGCAACAAAAACACGTAGCTATTCTAAAAAGTAAAAAGATGTACCAAAAGGATTTAACTTCATAATATCAAGCAAATAACAATCAAGCAATACACAAGTGAATGGTATCAAAACAAACCAATACCAATCACTGCTTAGAAAAGAAAACAAACAAAGTTCTCAACAATTTATCAAAGAAAAGGAAAAGCATGTTAAGACAAACAGTTTGCAAATTGCAACCACAAAATGATATCTAAAAGAAAAATGCCAAATCAGAAACTCCACCAGCCTCTTCAATCCAAGCAAGGTTGACTGTCACTTTACCTTCAGGCAGCCACTCAAAAGCCACTTCAGAACCATTCACTTGCAACTTCTTTGGAGATTCACTTGAGTAAGCAAGGAAACTCCCACCACCTTTAACCTTAAGCTTAGCACTGACGTCAGCTCCACTTTCAAAGTATTCCAAATCTATAATTGTTCCACCACTGTTGAACATATTTGTCAGCCCAATTGGTGCAAATTTAATGCTGCCACCTAGCTTTGTTGTAGGGACAAAATTGTATAACTCAAATGTTGAAGGTTGGATGGTAAATTTGATTGGTTCAGATTTGGGAGTCATCAAAAACATTTCTTCAGCTTGATTGAGGTAAACTATGTATTCTTCTGCCTTACCCATGTGAGCTACTTCTTTCTTCTGATCCCATTCAACTTCAGTTACATGCACAGTACCATTTATAGCCTTGTAGCATTCAGGGAAGCCCCTAATCTTTTGCACTTTAGGGTCCCACCCTGCTCCTTGACAGTTAAATGCACCAATCACTCCTCCATACTGTTTGTTGTATATATAAGAACAAATACTGTTGTTAGATAACATATTGCAATCAACCAAATCTGAATTTAAAATATGAAAAACTATTTTTCTATATCTTTAACCCTAAAGTTACTTAAAAGATAGGAGATTGGAAGTTATAATTTTGAGACGGGGCCAATGTGGACTTTCAATACCTCTAATGAAGAATTCGGGAACATGCTATTGCTACCCAAGTTAATAGCATGAATTACCTCTTTAATTAGCTATCCTCAAATTTGTGGCTAAAGCTCGGTCTAAATAAGTACTAGTCCAACACAAAGCATAAATGCATAATGATGGCAAAGGTAAAAAAAAAGAGTACGTCAAATTGTCAAGCATGCATAATGATAGAGCATGTGTCATTCATTATGAGAGCAAAAGTGAATATAGTTTCTTTCTAGACTGCTATATATAAAGTAATCAAACAAATATTTAAAATATCTTGTCAAACAAAAAACCAAATAATTAAATTATGAAAATTATTTAAAATACCTTGTTGAAGTTCCAAATTTTGAGAACAGTTTCTTGGTCAAAGAGAGGGTTCTTGAAAAGGCAATCTCTGGTTGGAAGAGGGAAATGAATGCACTTGGGTATAGTACCATCAGGGAAGACAAGCTTTTTAATCAAATCAAAGTCATGAGAGCCAACACTATCACTCAAATAAACAGGACCACCACAAATAGCCCTTGAACCTGCATGAAATTTGGCACATACATGATCTGATTGGAACATGTCCCAATCAGGCTGAATCATCTGCCCCATCCACAAACTATTATATGAACAATGAATCATGTGTACCCCTTGTAACCAAAACATTGCCATTGGGTCCCCACTGGGACCGCTAACCCAAAAGTCATCCCCTATAAAAACAACCATTTAAATTTGGTTAAATAACTTTTTTTTTTGCTTGCATATATGTGAAAGAAAAAAATTACAAAAATTTATTAGTGCTTACCAGCTCTTGCCATGGACACTTGTTTTGTTCCAAGGAAGAAAAAGTCATTGCATTGCTGCATGCTAGCAATTACTCCACTTCCATTAAAATTCTTAACAATGGAATTAGTCAACCCCTCATAGTAAGCCTTAGCCAAATTGACTCTGCCTCCATATTCATCACACACATACTCAAGAGTCTACATAACAATAAAAGATAATAATTATTTATTTATCCACAACACACATTATAAGTAGACAATGTGAAGAGTATAAATAAAAATGGATGTTACAAAACGTACATGAATGACGTCAACTTTGACTCCTGTGATACCAGATTTGGCAAGAGAAGAGTGCATGGAATCATAAAAGTCATTGGCTTGATCAGGATGAACAAGACCAATAGCACCTTTCACAATATTGACAACAGCAAGATCATGCATGGTACCATCAAGACCAGGAGAGAGTTTGCAAGGGACAATAGTGGAATTAAGGTGTGTGGTTCCTGGTCTCACACCACCCCAAGCACCACAAAGTGCATGCCACACATAAATATCATCCAAACCTTTGAATTTAGTCCTCAAGTCCCTTGTGAAAGCCTTCAACCCATACTCATTTTCTTTGCAACAAGAGCTTCCACGTTCTCCTTTACTTTGCTGCTCTCCTACAAAGAGATCATCAATTTCTTTTATCACCTTTTGAATCTTCAACTCAATCTCAGCCACATTAGAATTCCCATTTAGGGTTGCATCTTCAAGTTGTCTATCCAAATGCTCATGCTCAATTCCCTTCTTAATCAACTCCTTAATCTTCTTTGGATTGAAAGGAGGCGAATCAGGACTTAACAAGAGACCACCTTTGTATTGTTTGAACTTGTCACCTTCATTAAGCCTATGAAGCCTCCCGGTCATTTGTTCACCACCAAGAACAAGATTTTTAGCATCTTCATTAGGATCAGCACCATCCAAACTAATACTTTGCCATCCATCATCAATAATAAGAAACCTTGGTTCAATACCACCCTCAGAAAATTCCTTAAGACCATGCCAAATTCCAATAGGATTAACAGTTAAATAAAATGCATCCCATGTGCACCAACCAAATTTATCAACTAAATTTGGCAGTGTTTTCTCTTCCAATAACTTAAATGTGTTGAGGTGAACCCTTAAAGCACTATAAGCATCTTTCATCAAGGTGTAAGGATTTTCACCCAAATGAACATAAGCAATTGAACTGAAACTTGATTCTTTGACTTGTGTAGAACCACTTTCTGCACAAATGATGACGTGGCCATCAGAACCAGGGTGAAGAGCAGACCTGAAACCACCTTCAATGATTGGAATGATAATAAGATAGGATTTTATTTCAGGAATTTCAATGAGAACCCATTGGGTTTCCATTTGTAAATCTGAACCAGAATTCCCTACCCACTGTGTTGACCACCAAGTTTTGAACCTGAAAATACTCAGAAAGTTCTTTCCTTTGAAAGAACCTAAAGAATTCTTTAACCTATCAGAAGATTCTTCTTTGGAAAATCCAAAGAAACCACCTTTGTGAGACAAAGAAAGGACACGTTGAAAAAGTGAAGGTGGAACATCAGATTTTTCAGGGGATTGAGAACAAACAGAAGAGAATGAACTGAAAGAGACATTCTCTGGAACCTCAGTGAACAAAGAGACACCTTTCACAGTAAACTTTCCCTCAGATAGATCAAAATTAGTTTCAAAAGACTCATTATTGATGAGTCCAGGGGTGGTGGAATTTTCAGGATTTGGAGGAGCCATGGAAAAACAATGAACAAGAATTATGGTATTGAAAAGAATGAAACGATTCAAAAAAACTTGAGTGAAGAAAGGTTGCTATTTGGTGGTGTTTATATAATACTTAAACGAGTTATTGAGAATAAATTGTTACAATAATTTAGGAAGTCACTAAATGGAAAGAAATGGTATATAAAGATTCTGATTCTGAAACAAATGGCTGGGAGCAATCGAATTAAGAACATGCAATTTTTTATCCTAATTAAAAGAGTGATTTCAGGAGTTTCAATGGAAAAAAAATTATAGCACAATAGAGTGAGTAATAAGTGTGGCGATGGAAAGTCAGAGAGAGAGCTAAGTGAATATATAGGCCAAAAAGATTTGCATTGGCAAAATTTAATTGAAAAGGAATAATGATAAGTTTATTTTGGGAAAGAAAATTAATGTTTTGATAACAGGGAGTGTGGTTGGTGACTGATTTTTTAATGCTTTTTCTAGAATGATCTTTTTTCTATTTCTATAACAATGGTATAATTGATCTCATCTCTTTTTAATAGGAAAACAAAAGACAATTAAAACTCAAATATTATCCCAAAATAAAATAAATTATTGTTTAGAGAGAATTTATTTCAATTGAGAAGCGAGATTAGAGGCGATTATTTGTGTTTTTAGGGATTACCTTGGCAAATTAATTAATTACTGGTTGTAGTCGTATCATCATCCAGTTGTGTGCGTGTTGCTGAGTCGATGAAGATGGTCGCGAATCTTGAAACCATGAATCGAAAACTGCAAAGAAAGTTATTAAAAATTATAAAATAAATGAGAAAGTTTGAGGAAATTTTCGAGAAGGGGGGAAAATGGGAATGAATGAAAAGGGAGGAATTTTACCGTAAAGTCTGTCGATGAATACGAGTAAGCCATCTGGGGGTCTCTTGTAGGTTGTAGGAGAATCTGTTGAGGAGAGACATGGTAATCGCATGTGGGTCGGTGGGAAGCGAATGGAGCTCAGAAAGTCGAGGAGGAAGAGGAGTTTCAAGAAGCTAAGCTATGGAGTTTAGAAAGAGAAAGAGTGAGTTTAGAAACAAGCTAAGCTGTGTAACATAACCGTTAAAAAAAAAAGTTAAAGGACCTATTCGTTATTATGTGAAAATAAGTTGATAAATCTCGAGAGATATTTTGCCTAATGTATAATATCAAAATCAAAAATTAAAAACGCAACAGTGATCTGATCTCTTACGGAAGACTGAGGATTACAAGTATTACACTACAGTAGAAATGATAATGACAAATGGAGCTTGAGAAGAAAATACATGCAAATCCACTCATGCAATCTCACCATAAAGCGCGTCAATAATATGTAAATAATATTACAATTTGGCAAGACAAAGAAAGAAATCTGGAAGTGTTTTTTTTTCGCTAAACACTCTATATAACTAGTTTAAATCTCTTGAAATTTTAATTTTGACTCCACTAAAAATTTTAAATTGTACTAGTAGACCAAGTTTTAAACCCATTTGACACCGACCTTAAAAAATTTGACACCTCTGACCCTGGGGTCCTGGGTCCGCCACTTGCTCATACAATCTATGAACACATCCTATTACATTGCCTATCAAATTTATGTTGTAAGTTAATGAAGCTCAGCTTGTTTCGAACTCCAGTGAATTGAAAGAATCGGTGGGAATCACTATTACAGTGAATTATAAGCATCCTATTACATTGTCTATCAAATGAAGAAAGAATCCTTCAACAACGATTGAACCCACAACAGTTCTGCGGTGGCGTTGGCGAGCCCTCGATACTCAACTTCAGCGCTAGATCGAGCGACTAGAGTCTGTTTCTTCGAATTCCATGAGATCAGGTTAGGTCCTAGATATAAGCAAGCACCCGAGGTAGATCGGCGATCATCCGGATCGCTAGCCCAATCCGAATCGTTGTAGACACGCAGAGAAAATGGAGCATTGATTTGAGCTGGTTGTAGGAGAGGCCCATGTGCATCGTGCCACTGAGATAACGGAGGATCCTTTTTACAGCGCGCCAGTGAGATTCAAGAGGTGAGGATAGAAATTGGTAAACCTTATTGACGCTGAAAGCTATATCTGGTCGTGTCAAGGTGATATACTGCAATGCCCCCGCAATGGAGCGATAAAGGTATTTGTTGCTAACTGGAATCGGGCGACTCTTATTGCATTTTTCTTCTATTCTTTGCTAACCAATTTGATATTGAACCATTGTGGTTTTTGTGTGAATCATGAAAGCCATTGTTATTTATTTTTTTTTTGGTACATATGAAAGCCATTGTTATGTACTTGGATATCTCTCTTACATTATTATTTTTTTGACCAAAAATCTCTCTTACATTATTATCCATCTAATATTCCATGTCCTGTGAGAGACATTGTTATTAAATTGTGGCTGCCTCATATGATTTGTAATTTTTTCATCAAAATACTAATACTAATATGGATCATGTGATTTGTAAATTTGTCTTGGTAAACCATGTTTTATTTTGGAATTCTATTTTAGTGTAACTAACCGTTGCTATGCACATGTATATTTTGAATTCTCTTTCCTTTCTTCTAAACCCGTTACATGGTTTTAATAAAAAATGAATTTTATAATAATAAAAAATGGAAAATAAAAGTAAAATTTTATTAAAACATACAAAAAATGGTAAAGGTTCACCGGTGGACCATTTTTTAGGGGTCCATATTAGATGCACCATCATAATATATATTAGAATTAATTCATTTAGATGGCTACTCAGTTTAGAAATAATATTGAAAAGTAAAACATGCAAATTAGTGACCTTTCATTGGTGTCGTCATGTTAATGAAAAAACACCCTTCCCAATCTTTTAGGCTCAAGAATTAGAATATCAAATTTAAATCATTCATACTTAAGAGAATTTTAGCCATTTTTATATTGTGCTTTTGTTTACATACTTGACATCATTTTAGTAAAACTTGATTCATTTTGGTTTATTTAGGTTGTTCAATTTTATTTTGCCTTTGTTTACATATATACTTGACATCCTTTTAGTAAAACTTGATTCATTTTGGTTTATAAGATAAAAATATACTCACATAGACTTTGTTGATATATAAAATTAATATTATATGAAAATATTAATAGAATTAATATTTTCACTTTCAGAAAAATAGTATCAACAAAACTTAATAACAAATTAAATAAAGAATGAACCTATAATATACACAACTGCTCTTTAAAGCTGCTATCCATCTAATATTCCATGTATTGTAAATGAGTGAATACAGTGTTGGGGGAATCAAAAGGCACAAAGCTAATGAAGAACATGTTTCTGAGTTCAACGGCCTAAGGAAGTTTAAGAGTGATCAGCAATTTCGGATATAAGTGGTCTAAATACTGATATTTAAATTGGATATAAGTGGTCTAAATTGTTGGCTTTTTAAGCAAAAACTCTAAAAACTCTAACAACTATTTTTTCAAAACAGAAAATAGCCGTTGGAAGTTATAAGGTCTCTGTTTACAGTTTTTTTGTACAGCTGTGAAAGTTAGTTACTAACTAACTACTAGTTTGTTAAACGGTCCAACAAACTGAGTTTGTTAGCTACAACAAACTCTATCTAACAACTATGATTGACCAGTGAAAGCTATAAATATACATATGTACATACACAGTTTTACACAAATAAATTTTACATTGCATTTTAGTTTTTCATATACTTCTGTTCTTCAAGTCTTGCTTTCAACACAGTTATCCTCCTTTAAGTTTCTGGGTGTCCCATGGGCCTCTCTCTATTGCATTTATGCAGGAAAGTGCAATACGTGAAGAATTTTCATTGACACATGTTGTAATAACTAGAATAATTGACCCGTGCCATGCACGGGTATAAGTGTGCTATTGGAAATTGTTGGCGAATAATTTATATTTTGTAAGTTGGTAGAAAAACTCGTGTATAAGTAAATGATGTTTTCTTGTAATTTGAAAATAATATTTAAACTATCAAAATTTCATATTAATTTGTTATTTTTAAGCACAATATCATATTGTGGTGATTTATCCATCGTAGTTGGTTGTTTTGGCAATTTCAGTGACATTAGGACGCCGGCTCTCGGGTTTGAGCAGTGGTAGTGTGTGTATGTGGTGTTTATTTGTCATTTCATCTAAGTAGATCAAAAAAATATTGTGGTAATTATAGTTCTTCATCACATACTCTATCTCTGAATATGATGATGATAATGAGCATATCATAACATGGTCATGTCAGTCATATATTTGGTCAAGACAATCCACTACCGAGATGCCTACCTACCAATCAAGACTGAGTAAAAAAAAAATACTCAAAGCTTGGAGAGTAGTGGTTGTAACAAAGATATGTCAATATCAACCCTACACGTTTTTGGGTTCTTCCCCTTTTGCAATTGTGCTACCTGTCGTTTTCCATTCATCCTACTAACTTTTATATCAGATATTGCAGCAGCCACCATAGAGAATTATCAAATTCGAAAGCTCCCTCCCGAATGTAACTTGAATTTCAGCAAAATAATTCTTTGACTCCTCGTCTTCAAAGGAATATTAGCAACACCCATATAAATCAATCATTCAATGCAGCAGCCTTACAATTTCATATACTTGTCAGTAATTCCTTCTCCAAGTTGCAAAACAGTCTATATGTAAATATCATCCCGCTGATAAGTGATAACCAACTAAACTCGTGAGAAAATTATCTTGTTCATCATAAATGATTTTGCTAATTTTTACAGCAACGAAATTTAACAGCTGGTCATATAATATTGCCAATGAAATACTATACGTGGATAAGGCATAATGAAAGAAGGCATATGCTAACATACTCATACTTTCTTTTTAGTAGTAATATGTTAGTCATGTATACACTTTCTATTTGGACTAAAAATCAGGCATATGCTAACATACTCACGCTTGCTTTTTAGTAGTAGTATGTTAGCAATGTATAGACTTTCTATTTAGACTAAAAACCATGATTTAGAAAACCAGACCGGTTGGTTGAACCGTGAACCGGAGAGGGAAGCGACTCGGTTGAGGCCCAAAACCGTTGAACATTTAAACCGTTTTAAAAACTGGAGAATCGGTTAAAAGCTGCTATAACCAGAGAACAAACGATTTAAAATATTTCAGGGAAATATTTTTAAACTACCTTTTAAAAAAAATAATTAGCCAATGGACCCAACGTATCCTGACCAAACATGGCCACTGTCCAATGCACCAATTTTAGTTCAAGCACAACCTCATATGTTCTATTTATAACAATCTTTCACGTTTCTAAAGCTATACATATCCGATTGGGACTTATTTAGGAGGAATAATGCTACTCAAGCACTCTCACATCTCTCATATGCACTCTCTTAGTTTTCATTAAAAGGCTTCTTCATCATTTCTCTCTCCCAAGAACTCTCGCATATACACTCTTTGATGTTGCCATGTTTTTCATCGTCTCGTTCACCCATTTTCTTTCTATGTTGCTGCTCTTTGTAGTAAGTGCTTTTACAAAAAAAAATGGTTGTTGCAGGGGGAACTATAAACCACTTCCTTAACTTTTAAGTATATTTCCAGCCATAATGTCTTCTTTATATTTTTCATTCTTCCAATTCTTCACCACTTATTTGTATTTTAATCAGTGTACATGTGTTCATCTGTTCAATGACCAGTCCGGTTCAAACATGGTTAAATCCTTGAACCTTGAACCAGTGCCTTCTCCAGTTCAATGGCCAGTCCGATTTTCTAAACATTGCTAAAAGCCCAACACTTCCTTTTAAATTGAATTTTTTTAATTTAAATTCTTTTAACTTTTCTCTCTTCTTGTCATTAATGTTGGGTTATCTCTCTCCTCATAATTGATATAATTTGCCTCTCTTTAAAAAGAATCAATATTCAAATTTATTTTTCATTTTATATTTATTGATTATTAATTTAATTTTTGGACTAATAATTAGTTATTTTTTATATCAATAGGTGCATTAAAAAATTTTCATTTCAGTTTATAGGCTCCATCAAGAGTACCTTTTTGTCTAAATAAATTTCTCAAAAATATAATAAAATTTGGACTTTGTTTGTCTAAACAGTTGTTAACTTTTTTTCACAAAGTTAAAATTCACGTTATCTATTTTTACTTTTACCATCATAGATTTATTCAATAAAAAATGTCTTCCAGTCTAAACAAAACCAAATGTCTTTCTTATTTCTAAGCGTATCAACCAAGGACAAAAATGAACCAAAAAAAATATTTTTACTCGTTGAGAGTTTATTTCAGAAATTTATAATTTCAGAAAATGTGAAAAGAAAGCGTGAATTTCATTATTAGGTGCAATAAAAATGTGATATTTTTTATACGATTTTTTTGACGAATCTTGAAAATTCTGGAATGTAACATATTTTTTAAAATTTTAATTTGTAATATGTGATATTAGCATAATTTGCTATAAAGAAGAAGGAAAAGTCTTTTAATTTGTAATATGTGATTTTTTTAAAGTCTTTCATTGACACATGTTGTAATAATATTTAGTTAACCGGCCTAGATGTTGATGGTGCATATTTGGTGTGTCAATTTTTTAAAACTTTCAGGGCTTACTCATTAGTATTATTATTTATTAGTGTTATCATTTTACATTGGGGTGCATCTAGATAGCAAATTATGCTAATATCACATATTACAAATTAAAATCCAAAAAAAGTATTACATATTACAAAGAAGAATTTGGGGTGCATCCAGAGTTTACCCACTATAATCACTTTCTAGGAGCAAAATCCAAAAAAAGTATTACAATATGGGGTGCATCTAATAAGAACTCCTAAAAAATTGTCCAAATGTGGAACTTTACCATTTTTAGTAAGCTTTAATAAAATAATTTTTTTTGTTTTTTTATTATTATAAACTTTATATTTACTAAAAATAGTAAAGGTCCACATTTGAACATTTTTTGAGATGTTCATATTATATGCACCCATCTAAATCTGTGCATAATCTCTTAATTTACACTCATAAATATATCTTTTTTTTACAATACACATAAATAAATCTAAAATATAAGTGAAGAACTAACGGTATACCCGTGCATACGCACGGGTACCGTCGTGTTCCGTATATAAATTGACTAAGTAAGAAATTAATTAGCTCGAATATATAAAAAAATATTAAAGTATAATTTTTCATAACAACAACAAACAACAACATATAATGTCTCCCGTTGGACCTCAAAAACTATATATATATATATATATATATATATATATATATATATATATATATATATATATATATATATATATTACACACAGTGGCGGACCAATGACCCTAGGCTGGGGACTGCAAAAAAAAAAAATCATAATAAAAGTTGTTTGTATATATATAGGCCGATCACTTAATTTTACTATCGACAAACTCAATGGAAACCATTATATTATTCTCTGTCAAGACTCGAAAGTAAAATAATAACAGATTATGGGGCTCAGTTTTGGTCTCGTATTAAATTTGTGCAGTAAACTATATTTATAGTGACAAATATTTTTCTCGTGCTTCTTTATGTAGATAGTAAGAAGATAGATAGTAATTTATAGTAGTATTTAAAAATTATAATTATCAATGACAAATATTTGTCCAATATTTTTTTAAATGTCACTTATAGTTATTTGTAATTTTTTTAAGTATCATTGACAATATTTGTTACATTTTTTTAATATTTATTAGTAGTTTGAATAGTCATAATATTTCTAACAAGTAGAAATACTAAAATGCACAACTTAGTATACATCAGAGTAAAATTCCTGTATTTGGATATTGAACAAAATTAAAACCTGATATAACTCATCAAGTGATCAATCTTATTCCCTATTATTCAATATCAAAAACAGCAATAGCGGAAACGATTTACAACTTCTAATACATGTACAAGTCATAATATCGAAATTTCATTAAAACTAGGGGAAACAAAATGAAGACAAAAGCTAAGTCTTCGGGCTCTCCATAAGGCCTCATCTAACCATGCTTTCTCGCTTTGTTCTTTCCATGCGTATCTGTAAAACATCAACATATAAAAGGTGAGATTACAAATCTCAGTGAGTCCTATCGAGACCCCTTACTAAAACTCTAGCAGTTCATTATGCATTTTTGACTCGTAGCCCTACTAAGCGACTGCGGGAAACCTCCATAACATAGCATATAATTATGCTTCTATTGTCCGCAGTCCAATAAGATAACTACGTATAAATCCTCTTAACTGTTTAGCATATCACCGTGAATGATTGTTTATATTCCTGGTGAACCCAATCCGCTTACCATAAACTGCGGGAAAACCTCAAAGGGGCCTAGGTTCATAGGGCTCATGACTTCCCCTCCCCTAGTACGCTAACTTCAACATTAGGGTCGTCACCCTAAACCTCAAATTATATAAATAAATATAATTTCACCTGCATTGGGCCGCCTCATAAACATAACATAACCTCAAATTATATAATTATATATAAACACCCGCGTTGGGCCGTCTCATAAACAATATAATATATATATATATATTCTAAAAGGACATTTAGTCCGCTTTAACAATTAACATGATCTCACACGATTACTAACCTCATTTACATAGTTTAATCTAATTCACCTCACCTCAATGTATACCTACGTGTTTTCCACGAATTACGGCTTATTTATCAATATATAGGGTTTTGGGATCAATTAGAATGCAATTGGAACCGTTCGGAATGGCCTAAGCCATGTTTTCAAATTGGGTAACAGAAGCTTTCGCACGGTCCGTGCGTGAAGACGCACGTTCCGTGCGCATTTTCAAAAACTAGAGCACCTGTTACAGACCCTGGCGCACGGTCCGTGCGTGAAGACGCACGACCCGTGCGCATCTTAAAATGTTTGCGCACAAATAACCGATGGTGGCGCACGGTCCGTGCCTAATGGCACACGACCCGTGCATCAACACCAGATTTCAGAAAAACATATTTTCAAGTCATTTTTCCATTCCGTTGGATCCCAATATCCATTTCGATCGATACCCGAACACAATCAAACTTAATTCCGGTCCAGAGCAGTCACATAATCAGCCCAAACAATCACATTTTCATTCAAACATTCACATTATCTATCAATCGACCGTATAATTTCTCAAAGAATCGTAATTTTCGTAAAACAGTTTTTGACTCGAAAACACACGACTGAACACAAAACAGAACATGCAACAATATTTCGACATAAAATCCCTAAGCGAGTATAGAACTCACCTCTTGTGATGAAAATCACAAACGACCACAAACGAATGGAATTCGACACCGACTCGTCTACTCGAACTTTTCCTCATCTTGAATTTCTCGCTTCCACGAACATCAAATCGATCCCGAATGAATCCCCAAACGTGTCCAGCTACTGAAGCTTCCCCAAATGCATCTCAAATCAACAATGTAATCCCATTTTTACTCCGATCTAACCCCAACTTCTAGAACGCGTCAACTAACTCCAAAGATCGGTTTGGCAGCATCTGTGAGCTGTTTTGCAACAAACATAACTAATTCGATTCTTAACCAAAACCTTTCAAACCAGTGCCTAATGTGTAGATAAATTTGTCTAATTTCATATGGTTCAAGTCCCACACTGATATGATGAGTATTCAGGGAGTTATGGCTAAAACACTGACTGATTCAAAATCATTACTATTACGAAAGTGAAACTCGTAACTGACTTTTCTCCCTCAATACTCAGTCAAACCAGGTGATTCTTGTGCCTAACCTGAAGTATTTTGTGTCTAGTTTCTAAAGAGACAAAAATTACATTCAACGGATGACCATGGAGGGAGTTACCAAGGATTTACCATACGTGGTCAAAACTGTTTCTTGAGCAGAAATTGTTGTGAGCTTATATCTTCAACTTACAACCACCATGAGCCACGAAAATGAGCTCCTATGTACAGACCATGACTTCAATCTTCAACTCAGCAACTAAACTCTAGCTCAGCCTCCCAACCCTCTCCTAAGCTCTTGATGGTGCAATCCAAGAAGAAAAGCTTAATGGTGCAGCTCCAAGGAAACAAATTGATGATTTGAGCTCACAAAACTTACTTTCCTCACAAATACTCAGCTTTAATGAAGGAAGGATTGGTGGGGATTGAGACCCTAACTCAGAATTTCAATTGGTGAAGATGAAATAGGAGATCAAGACGGATTCAACAAGCCCTCAAACAACAACATGCATCAAGAATCCCCCTAGTTCTCCCTCCCTCTCTTCTTCCCTTCTCTTTCGTTTTCTCCTTTCTTTTCTCAATTCTGGGCATTCAGCATGGTTGTGTGTGGTTCAGGTGTGAGTGTGTTGTGTTTAATGAGCTGATGGTCTTTAGTGGGTGGAAATGACCAATTTGCCCTTAATTCATTTCATCACTTTAGCTTAATTCTAAGCATCTACTAATTTAATACTTTTCCCTCTAAATTCCTGGTTATGGTTCCATGGAAGTAAATGATTTAATGACTCAGCTGTGGTGTCTTATAGAGAAAAAGACCAAAATACCCCTGTCCTCTAATTCTCACCTAAAACCCCAAATAACTCAATAATCAATTAATAATACACACTCCATTTGGGGATGTTAGTTGTTTTGCTTATAGTATATATAGTAGATAGATTATAGTATAGTAGAAGTAGATATCTTCAGTTTTAACCAAAATTATGTGGCACAAGTGGTAATACTTAGATCCCTAACCATTTGGTCTTGGGTTCGATCCCTCACCAATGTATATAGTATCCGAGAGTAAATTATAAATTATAAATTATTATAATAAAAAGTAAAGGCTTAAATATATGTTTGGTTCCTGTAAAAAAAAATTAAAGTAACTGTAAACGCTTAATATTTGCAATGACCATTTTAAATTTTTTTTACAGGGGCCTAAATGAATTATGACCATATTTGCAGGGGCTAAGCATATATTTAAGCCAAAAGTAAATCATAAATTATTAATTTATTTCTCATCCTTCAAGTCACCTTATAAAATATTCTCCCTTCATTAATCATTATATAGTTTGTAAAAAAAAAATTAATCATTATATTTTAAAAAATAATTTCCACCAAAAAAATATTTAAAAAAATAAATTATTACAGTAAACTAATCAAAATCTTTCCTTTTGAAGGACAAAATCTCGGATTTATCGTTTCCACATCCGGTCTTGAAAATTTGTTCGCGTTACTCTCATTCTGAAATCTCTGCATCTTCCCAATCGCCATTCTATTTCTCAGATCAGTATAGCCGGTAACCTAGCTCTTTCTCTCCGTCTTCTCTCCGTCTTCGTTATTGATGTTTCGTTATATGATTTTCATTCGATTTCTTCTTATTAATCTTCACAGAGAATCCCACTGAATTTCGCATTCTCACAGTAATTACCACTATTCTTTTTTAATAGTTGTTTTGTTTTGTGTAATATACCGTTGAATACTTGAATCAAAATTGTGTCTGAAGGTTCTTAACTTTCGATACACCCAAGGAATCAAACAGTATTCTCTTTCTAGTTCTAAAATGTATTGGTTGCCTGTATGATGGTCGGTGCAACACTAGGATGCTTTGCTCTGAGACTGAGACAGACATTAGCTCAAAATATATTAAGATATAAGAATCAATGTGGAGTATGCTTTTTCCTAATTTCAGTAAAGCACTTTAGTTCTTGCTTTACACTTTTTTAAAAAAAAATCTGATTGACCAAGCCTTTCTAGCTAAGTAATGCTGCTTATTTGTATTGAGGTTCTTATAAGTCATTCTTGTTCCTGTCTATTTCATATTTAATCTTTGGTAGAAGTGAAATTGAAAGGGATTAGGGATCACTTGTTAGTTAATCTATCCAAGTATACTTAACACTGAAAGAAAACAAAGTATAATTTTTTTAGGTGTTATTGCTTTCTCATGTTTTGTCCTTGATATTTATCTCATTCCCATTTACTGATATGGTCTTTGAAGAACAACAACTATTTTAATGAAATGATAGTAAACAGAGATTGCAGGTGTTTTTATGTCAAGAGATCTTTCACATCCTAGATTGCATTGGATTTTGCAGGGTAGATATGGCAGTTAGTTTGTTAATGATGACTAAGCAGCATCTGCTGACCTACATCTACCTTCTGGTTTACATTTCACTCTCCTCAGGGGTTATTCTGTATAACAAGGTGAGGGGTTGCAGATATTCCAACGAATTCTTCTGTTTATGTATTGGGATTTGTCTCTACCTTAATATATTTTGCTCAACCTCTTTCCTTTTATGGGCATTGGTTTATTGCAGTGGGTCCTCTCAACATTGTATTTTAATTTTCCATTTCCAATAACGCTCACTATGATCCATATGGCCTTTTCTGGTGGAGTGGCCTTTCTGCTTATCCGTGTTCTGAAGGTATGAGTTTGCAGCATCACCAGTTTTAGACTACCCTTTTCTTTATTCTTTTTTCGTATACCTCTTCTTTATTATTCTGCTCAATATTTACTGCCATTCCCTACATTAGCCTTTCTTGGAAATATGTCTGGATTAACTGGATGGTATATCTTCTTCCTCTTCCTTTCAATTTATGCAGGTTGTATCGCCTATTAAAATGACTTTTAATATGTAAGAATTCTACATAGACATCTTGTTTCACATTTCATCTAATATTTCCGGCTTAACACAAAATGTCTGATTTGCAGATATGCAACTTACGTCGTCCCTATAAGTGCCTTCTTTGCAGCAAGTCTGTGGTAAGCAGTTATTGTTATTGACCCAAAGTTGTAATCCAAGCAAAGCCACTTGTAAACTGTAATATTTATGTGTCTTAAAAGTCTTGCATATTCAAATCTTTGATGGTAAAAATTGTCAAAAAAAACCATGATGGTAAAGTTTAACTGTTGGTGTTAAATTTGCCTGGCATTTTAGCAAAAGTTGTTGCTATACTGTTTTTGTCTCCTTTTTTTTTTAACAAAATAGTCTGACCATGGTTATGGCCTTATGGGGACCAAGATTTATGCTTCCTTACCAGTATTATGATTTCAGCTTGCGATCTTCATTTTCATAAACTCATTTGGGATCATAGAGTCTTTGTATGCATGTGTTCAGGTTTGTGGGGTCATGCAAAAAATGTTGTAGCACAAAAGTGATGATTGTAAATTTTTATGCATAGATACACTAAGATTTAACAAACGTTATATCAGAACCTTATAATATATTTGTTGATAAAACAAAGGGTTTCATTCCAAACTTGGATCAAACAAATATGATCTGGAAGAAATATGATCTTCGTTTCTCTTTGCAGATGTAAAAACTAAGAAGATTTAGCTAACATACTACGGGACGTCTACAGTCCTAAAATAAATTTGTTATTCATCTTGTTGACTCTAATATATATTTAGTAGGAAATTAGCTATAATCTCATGATTTCATAACAGTTTTCCTGAAGTTAAAAATTACTTCAAATTTGCCAATTGTATATCATTAAGATTAAGATAAGATTAAGATTAAGATTAGATTTAGATTGAGATTGTAATCAATTGGATTTCTATTGTGTTGCATTGTGGGTGACTTCTCATAAAATCAAATTAAAATTCCGAGTTGCTTTAGTAATGATTACTGTATTACATAGCCTTTTGGACTTTTGCTAATTGCTTAAAGAATTACATTTTCCTATGCATTGTTGTATTGTATGTATTGGCTTAATCGATCTATTGTCCATCTAGGTTTGGAAACACTGCTTATCTATACATTTCTGTGGCCTTCATCCAGATGCTTAAAGCCCTGAGTGAGTCAGTTTTTTGTTATCTCCTTTCCATCTGACAAATTTTCTGTTGGAAAATGACATTCTTTAACGGAAGATCGTTCCTTGCCTTTTTGATTGATTTTTTTTCTTGTACAGTGCCAGTGGCAACATTTCTAGTGGCCGTTATTTGGGGAACTGAGAAATTAAGGTGTGATGTTTTCTCAAACATGGTGTTGGTGAGTGTTGGAGTTGTCATTTCTTCCTATGGAGAAATTCATTTTAATGTGCTCGGTACAGTTTTTCAAGTCACGGGAATAGTTGCTGAAGCATTGAGGCTGGTCTTAACTCAAATTCTTCTTCAAAAGAAGGGCTTGACACTAAACCCCATTACCAGCTTGTACTACATAGCACCCTGCAGGTAGTTCCGTTCTCTTGTATTTGAAAGCCCACGTGTAATTTTCTTATACTGGTGTTAGGGAAAAAGCTCATGAAATCTCTCTCTCTCTCTCTCTCTCTCTCTCTCTCTCTCTCTCTCTCTCTTCCTCTCTCTCTCTCTCTCTCTATATATATATATATGTATATGTATATGTATATGGGGTGTTGATGTTCATTTTTAACCCGTGCTTTTATATTGCCACAAAATTTTGGGTTTCACTTCCCTCACTTGATGCATTTGATTATTTGTGCGTGTTTAAATTAGCTTATTTTGTGTCCATAAAAGCTTAGAGTCAAAGTGCTACAGGATATATTATTTTCCTCTGAATTGATTGATAATCTCATTCTTGCCCTTATGAATGGAATTTATGTGTGCCTTTTTTTGTGCTTCACTTGTAAATGATTCTCCCGTTGCTTCTTGCCTGGTTGCTTGGGTCCTGATTTATTTGTTATTTATTATGTACTCTTTTTAACTCAAAAAGGGAGTGGGGCTAATTGGCACATTTTCTGGGATACCTGTGTATTGAAAAGGTCACAGTGGGTACATTAAAGTTCAAACATATATCTTTTGTTTATCTGGCTTAATACTGACTGTTTACTCATTATTGTATGCAGCTTTGTATTTCTTTTCATCCCATGGTATATCCTTGAGAAGCCTGAGATGGAAGCTCCTCATATGGAATTCAACTTCTGGATATTTTTTTCAAATGCTCTTTGTGCTTTGGCATTGAACTTTTCAACATTCTTAGTGATTGGTAGAACTGGGGCTGTAACTATTCGAGTCGCTGGAGTTTTGAAAGACTGGATACTTATCTCTATTTCAACTGTCATATTTCCTGAATCGAAGATTACAGGACTTAACATTCTTGGCTATGCTATTGGTATATGCTTCTTTGTTGAAAAGACGTTATTGTACCTTGAATTTCATTTATTGTGTGGATTTCTATTAAGTACCTCTTTATATGAATTACTTTTGAATGGGCAGCTTTAATTGGTGTTGTTTTTTACAACTACCTGAAGATCAGGGATGTGCGCTCTTCTCAACCTCAGAGTATCCCAGATGAATCTGCAAAGGTCAGCCGTTTCAGTAATTTTGCTTATTTTGTAGGCTGATTACTTTTCATGCATGATTTATGTGTGCTTGCTTGGTTCCTAATAGACAAGGAATCAGTGTGATTCTCTTGATTACAGAAGCAAGTACAATAGTTATCTTGAGCGATTCGAGGTGCTCAGGGCCTCCCAAAGTAAATTACTTCCAATTACTAACTTGCCTAATCCTAATGACTGAACAATACAATATAAATACAACACAAGACAGCCTATGACAGTTACTACAACACAAACAGTAACCGCCCACAAGACAGTAACCGCCCACAGGACAGTAACCGCCCACTATATTTATTTAATATCCTATCAATACTCCCCCCCTTAAACATTCACCTTGTCCTCAAGGTGAAGATACCAAGGACAAACCATTAATAGTCTTCCACCGGGATCCCATAGCTTGAAGTACGATGATTGAACAATGCCAAAAATGGAAAAGCTACCTCCTGGATCGAATGCCTTATTTTCAGTCATCAACAGTGTATTTGGAGGATCCCTTGTCCTCTCTAAACCTCCTGTTTTTGAAAGAAAAGTGAGGTTCTCCTTTTGGTTCATTTCTTTTTTTTTTCTTGTAACCCCCCTGTTATTAGTAAGTTGGGGAGGTGTAATTATCAAATATTGGGCTTGGCCCAATGTGATGTCAACAGAGCCCACCTTCATTGCAGAGCATTCAGCCTTGCGTTTCTTCTCTTCTCTCTCGCTGCCACACGTTCGCTGCCACGGAGAGAAACCACTCTCCTAAACCGATCGCTGGCCACGCCACTGTCATGGTTGCGCCACCGTTTGGTGCCGTCGCCGGCGAGTCTTCTGGCGCCAGTTCTTCCACCGACGTCTCCTCCTCACCACCGCTCAGAACCACTCCTTCCAGTTTCCCGTTTGGCTTCGATCCTTTCTTCCTCGCTTCCAAATCGCATTCCTCTGTCGCGAGATAGAGAAATTGCTTCTCGAAATCGCTAGTAACCCACACCTCCTCTGACGTTTCCAACGGCAAATCCTCCAGCATCGTTTCTGCCGGCGAATCTCCAGGCGACGTATCTTCTGGTCGCACTTGTGTCGTCGTCGCTTCAACGTCCGGCGTCACTGATGGTGGTTCCTGATCATCACCGTTCCCCTCCAATCCCTCTGGTTTCGTATCAACATCCCAAGGTACGCCACTGGAACCTTCGATTCTCTCCGTATCAGATTCGTCTCTCGGTCTTCTTCCCTCTGGTTTCCTCGATCTCAAATCTGAGAAGTTCTTTTCAATTTTCTCCTTTGCTTCATCACGATCTTCCTTCGCGACTGGCTTTTATTTTCTACTCATCGTGTTTGATTCAATTCTGCTCCCACTTCCGTGACTTGGAGCGTGATGCCGGCGAGTTCGACATCTCGCAAGTTCTGGATCAAGCATTCTGAGGCGTCACTTGATTTCTTCAAGTTTGGCTTCCACACCCTCCACACGATGCTCTAAACTGTCCATATGGTGCTCTAAACATTCTACTCTTGCCTCTGTTTTCTTTCACATTGGATCCCTTTAATCACCCAGAATCGAATGCTCTGATGCCAATTGATAGATTAGTGCATCCATGGACAGATTAATATGATAATAGGCTCTTCGAGAGGCCTAATCTCTCCCAAGTTCTTGAGCGAGGTGTTCAGGGCCTCCCAAGTTATTTCCAAATACCAACTTGCCTAACTTTCTAATGATTGAACAGCACAATATATTACAACACAATACACCTATGACAGTTACTGAACATTAAACGGAACCCGCGCCTAGTCATCAGGCGCCTGGCAGTTACTGGACACTTGGCATGCTCTGGCGCCCAAAGTGCCCTTGGCAGTTACACGCACTTGGCAGGATCTGGCGCCCTGGCAGTTACTCGCGCTAGACACTTGGCAGAGTCTGGCGCCTTGGCAGTAACTTGCGCTAGACAGGTTCTGGCGTCCATGGCGCCCCTCAGCAACTGCTCTTCCTTTCTTTCTCACATACACATTCTGGAAACGTCTGTCAGTTCCACGGTGCAAAGCATCAGAATTGAATGTCTCCTTTGAAACTTGTCTTGGTCAAAATACATAGGTTTAGTTGCTAATATGCTATCGAGCAAAATTGATTTAGTTTGATTATCACTTTACCTGGGAAGAAATTCTAAAATTTTGCTAGAGTTAGTCAACTCCATTGATCATTTTGCACATCTTCTGACAATTTTTTCAAGTTCACTCGCAAGTTGCAACAAGCTTGGTTCATATAATTTGTATGCACCAGCTTTTGGGTGGGTGGGGGTGGGGGGGGGGGGGGGTGGAAAGTATCTATTGTTTAAGGAGAATGTAGTCTATTGTTTTACATAGTTTCAAACATTAAATTGTAAATGTTGTAGTTATATAATTTATTGTGCTGAGGGATTCCTCAAGCAACTCGGTAGATTATCTCGAATTACACATTAATTCCATGTATCAAACAATTGAGTGGCTTGGAAAATCATTTCATTCAGAAAGCTGCCACACTCTGAATTGATAAGGGTAATTCCATACCTTTCCATTTTGATTCCCTGAAACAAATGGGTCATTATTTACTCTTTAACTTTAGGCCTGTCACCTCCTTTTCTTTTATGAATTTTTATCAAATGGTAGAAACCTGTGTTTGCGATGAGTGTTAGTTCTCTTTTATTTTATTATTTTATAGCTGGCTGCCTTATAAATAAAGAAATCGAGTAAAAGTTCTATCTCATGATGCCTTCCGGATATCCTTTAATTTTTGAGACTGAATTAACATCCAAATCTCAAGATCTAATCATGATGCTTTGTCATATATTCAAGTTTTGTTCTTTGCCTTTTTCAATAAATATAGGAGCTGCAGATGGAGAAAAAGTCAGAAGATGTAAACAGCAATGAGGAGACTTTATGGAATGAATCGGTTTCTGATACTCATTTAGATGAAGAAGCACCTTTAATCTCTTCGCGGATAGCTCATCTCGGAAGAAAGCCAGCTTAGCAGCAATGTAATTTAAAGGCAAAAGAACATTCATCTTGGAAGAAAGGCAGCTTATCAACAATCTAACATTTAGAGTCAAAGATCTTAAAGGAACCAAAATCAAGTATATGTCTTAACCTGTCTTCCCAAAAAGAACACACAAAGGCCTCCTTAAGAAGAGGGAGAAAAAACAAAAGGAGAAAGAAAACAGAGCGGAGGAAGCATGCATATTTTTTTGGCAGAGTTGAGTTCTTTCATGTTAAAAGTATTCATTAGGAAATTGATTCATTCTTGTATAGGCTTTGGCTGAACCATGAAATGAAGGTTCTGTTTCCGCTATATGGACCTTTATAAGTTATAACTCTGATCGATGATTATCCGGTTGCCAGTGTAGCCAATATTTCTTTTGAACTATTTTCTTGAACGATGCCCATGGAAAAGCAGACAGATTGACTGATTGTTAATTAAAAACTTAAATGTTTCTATAATGCTTTGGCCTCATTTTCTCGGTTATCTACCTCCATATTAGAACTTGGGATGGAAATTGGAATGTAATCGAATAATTATTACTAGAGCCGTCAATTTTGCTCATGTGGGCCAGCCCAGCCCCACATGGCCCATGAGCCCAAAAGCCCACATTTCAAAAGCCCATAGAGGCCCTAAGCCCCAGTGGGCCAGGGCCAGCCCAAGGTCTTTAATTTTATGTTTTTGCAACGAAACTGAAAATTACCCACGGACTTATGTGGGCTTCGACCTAGGCCAGCCCATTAGCCCTAAAAATTTATTTACTTAAAAAAACTAGAAATTACAAGTCCTCCTATTGTCATTCGTTAGTCTTGAAAACCTAAAACTTTGTTACTGGTGGTGAGAGGGAGAAGGAGGTGGTGGTGATAGTGAGGGTAAAGAGGGAGGGGCGGTGAAAGAATGGAAGTGGGGGTGAGAAAAGAATGAGAAAAAAAAAGAGGTTGGTGGTGATAGTGGGTGATGGGGGTGGTGATAGTGGTGAGAAGAAAATGAGATTGTGGTGAGTGGGAGGTGGTGGTGGTGGTGGTGGGTGGGAGAAGGAGGTGGTGATGGTGAGTGGAAGATGGTGATGGTGGTGGGAGTGAGGGAAAAGAGGAAGGGGGTGAAAGAATGAAAGTGGATGTATAAATAGTGGGAAAAGAGGTGGTGGTGGTGAGTGGGAGATGGTGATGGTGGTTGTGGTGAGAGGGAGAAGAAGGTGGTGGTGAGAGGGAGGGAGAAGAGGAAGGGGGTGATAGAATGAAAGTAGAGGTGTAAATAGTGGGAAAAGAATTAGAAAAAAATTTGGGGGCCAGCCCACAAAGCCCTGGCCCTAACCCACTAAAAAATTTAAAAGTATGGGCTGGGGCTAAAAAAAGCCCCATTAATAGGGGGTTTCAATTTTATGGGGCTTGATTGGGGGCCAATGGGGCTGGGCTTGGGGCTAAATTGACAGCTCTAAGGGTTTTTTTTTATGTACCCCCATCATCTCCCTATTTACCCCCACATAAAAGTGAAACCCGAAAATACCCCTGCCCAATTTTTAATTCGCTCGGATTTACCTCCATTTGAGGTAAATCCGCTTTGTTATTTTTAAAGTCGGATTTACCTCATATGGGGGTGCCCAATAGGTAAATCCGATTTCAAAAATAACAAAGCGGATTTACCTTAGCTGGAGGTAAATCCGCTTTGTTATTTTGGAAATCGGATTTACCTAGTGGGTACATAAATCCGATTTCCCTAAAAAAAGAGAAAATCGGATTTATCCCACCTAAGGTAAATCCGATTTCCCTAAAAAAAGAAAATCGGATTTATCCCACCTAAGGTAAATCCGATTTTGTTATTAAAAAAAATTGTTTTTTATTTAATTTTTTAAAAAAGGTTATAAAATACTACTAAAAATCCGTTAAACAGCCAAAACTAATCCAAAAATTATGAAAACACCACTAAAAATCTAATAAAACCAAAATAAAGTTATGCAAATTTTTTCAGATTTTTTGGAGATTATGAAAAATTTAAAAAATTAATAAAAAATAGTAAACGATGGAATTTGGGATTTTGAGGTCCCCAGTCCTGAAAGAAGTCACTTCTTTAGGAGTATTGATCCTTGATATTTTTCGAATTTAAAGAATGTGGTTTCATTACAATTTGAGTAGGTTGCCCGAAAACTGATTTTTTAGCCTAAATTATTCTCCCGACGTACAATATCGTCACGTGTTAACGAACTACACACTAAACAGAACCAAAAGACGGTCGAAATTTGTTTTTAAAATTTTAACTGATTTATTTATTTATTAATTGGGTTAACAAAGCGGATTTACCCCACATAAGGTAAATCCGCTTTGGTTATTTTTAAAAGCGGATTTACCTTATATGATGGGGTAGATCCGCTTTTAAAAATAACAAATCGGATTTACCCCCACTTAAGGTAAATCCGATTTGTTATTTTTAAAAGCGGATCTACCCATCTTAAATAAATCCGATTTAAATTTTTAAAATTTTTAGTGGAAATCGGATTTACCTAAATCCGATTTCCAAAAAAAAAAATGAAATCAGGATACGTTCGGGATTTTTAAATTTTGTTAAGGGCAATTGTGTCTTTTCGCAGGGTCGGTGGGGGTAGCTGGGAGATGATGGGGGTACAAAAAAAAAATCCCCAGCTCTAATTATACCCATTGGCATGTCTGGTGTAATTAAGTTCATCAAATTTTAGGAGAGATTATTCTTCCATGTAATAAATAGGGATAGGGATAGGGATGCCAAAAAAAACTTGTACATGTGGGTATCCGTGGCTAAACTTTGTCATGATTTTTGATTTGGATAGTTTAGCCGCATTCCACAGAAAAATCAATGTATTGAAAACCGAATTAGATATTGAATTGGTGAGACCTCATTGTCATGATTCAATCACTTTAAATTGCATTTGAACCACTTAAGTAACTGAATCAAAGACAGTCTTCGGTCATGGTCTAACCAATTGAATTGTTCGGTTGGTTCAGTTTTTAAAACACTAAGTAAAATAAACAAGCTTTCTCTATCTATTTGTTAATCGGTTGGGGAAAGTATTATAGTCCCGCACGCACTTGTAGGGATCATAGTACCCGCATTCGCGGGTTCTTGGGTGTAATATTAGGGGTGGAGCCCGACTTAGTCATAACAGGGGTCAATTATTAAAGTTAGAGTTCATCCAACAAATATGTACACATCAAATTTAATACAAAACATTCATAATTTATATGGTTCAATATATTGACTACATTAGAAATCCATCAAAATGTAAAACGCCTCTCGTACATGTCATGAATATTATCTATAATTGAATGTAGTAATGTACACTTAATTTTTAGCAATGTTATTTTTCATGTATACTAAAAGACAATAAGTCACAAATTCATCTTCCATATTATATTGTTTTAAACTGTAGTCTTGACTATATTGCTAGAAAGTATCACTCTGAAGTTGTCGTAGGATCGAAAAATTTGAGAATAAGAGGTACTGCTTGATACATAAGAGGGTAAGCGTGAGAAATATCATCAATTCTGATGATATTTGCATCCTCGATTGTTGTAAAACATTGTTACCAACTGAGAAATATCATCAATTCTGATAATATTTGCATCTCCCTTATATCTAAATCTGAACAAAGAATGAACGGTTTCACTGTGCTATCTTTGAATTTGACATTCAATACCTGCAATTGAGAATCTATGACAACATTGAAAATCATAGTTTTGTAATAATATTATACTTGTAATAACAGTTTGTTGGGATGGTGGACCTTTCCTAGTCTTGGAATAAAATAAAACCATCATTAAAATAATTTGACCTTTCCTTTTTTTTTTTTCATAAGCAATGTTAGTGGGGTGGGGGAATATTAGTTTCTGGGAGTTGAACCTGAGACCTCCTTCTCGCACTCATTTGGTACACTCATTCGATATACCTTAGCTCGCCAATGTAGCAGCTACTTACTTGGAACGTTAGCTGATTTGCAAAAAAATTTGACCTCTGACATTTGCAATCAAATCATCTGGCTATGGCTTATGATACTAAGTCTTTTGCTTAGTAATTTATAGCAAATAAATACTAGCCATTGGATTCTCAAAATTTCAATGAAATTTAATCCAATGGGTAGTATTGAATAAGGGAATTTTTGTCACAGTCATTTTTTTGTTTTAATTAAATTAAATAATTAAATTAAATTAACCATTAAATCATGCATTTTTTTAGGGACAGTAACAAAAACAAATCAGATTTTCTTTCCACGATTTTCTCTTCCACGATTTTCTCTTCTACATTTCCGCTTTCTTTTACGCTCTTCTTCTATCTTTTTCACGTTCTTGATTTTTTCTTTCACGTTCTTGATTTTTTCTTTCACGTTCTTCTTCTTCTTCTTCAGGTTCTTATTATCTATTCCACGCTCTTCTTCGCACGCCATTACATCACGCAAAGGAAGTCGCAAAAACGCACTCACACAAAGAAATAGAACGCACACTGTTGTTGCAAAAACGGACACCGTTGATCCACGCCATTGAAGCACGCTCTTCCTTTACGCCATTGATGTCTCATTATGCAGTTGATGAACATGAGACTAAAACGCAGGCAAGAATCACGCCATTGAATCACAGTCACGCCCAAGATCGTAGTAACAACGCAAGATCGCACGCCATTGCGTCACACAAAGGAAGTCGCAAAATCGCACTCACGCAAAGAAATAGGTCGCGACCCACACCATTGTTGCAAAAACGCACACCGTTGAAGCACGCCATTGAAGCACGCCAAGGAAATAGGCTCTATTTATGAATAACCAAAGATCTGGAATTAGGTGGTTAAAGCTCACTAACTGAAGTTTAGTAATTCTGCGGCTAGTAGTCAACTGACTGAAGTTATGTAATTCTGTGGTTAGATGAAACTAACCAATGTTCTGTAATTATGTGGTTAATGTTACATTTTAGTGCCACATTTTTTAGTAACATGTATAACGACCAATTGCATATTTTGTATGAATAACCAAAGTTCTGTAATTAGGTGGTTAGAGCCAACTAACCAAAATTGTTTAATTCTATGGCTAGTAGTCAACTAACCGAAGTTATGTAATTCTGTGGTTAGATGAAACTAATTATGTGGTTAGTGTTACATTTTATTGCCACATTTTTTAGTAACATGTATAACGACCAATTGCCTATTTTGTATGAATAACCAAAGTTCTGTAATTAGGTGGTTAGAGTCAACTAACCAATTTTTTTAATTCTATGGCTAGTAGTCAACTAACCGAAGTTATGTAATTCCGTGGTTAGACGAAACTAACCAATGTTCCGTACTTATGTGGTGGTTTTTGATTTTTTTGTTGCGGTTCAGGGTTGTCAGGATGAAAATCAATATTATTTGGCAGTTTTTTAATTTGAAAAAATTGAATTCCATGATTTTAGGCATTTAATGTGTTGAATTGATGAATGCACGATTTTTGGGAGGAATCCCTAATTTTTCGGTTACATTATCTCTTGATATTGATTAATCTTTTTTTAATTAATAAGCAAATTACTTATATACCCATTTAGTAAAAAATACTAAACATTTGTTTAGTATTGTAAGTCATATTATTAATCTTCTCTCAACTTTTTGTTGTAAAAAAAACTTTTGAATGAATGAGTGGACTTAGTAGAAGAAGTCAAATGCATCACATTTAAAATTTTAAAATATTTTGACATTGGAGTTGCAACGCTTGACAAAGTGATTTATACTAGTTAACAACAACAACAATTAGGATTTATTCTATTGAATTACAAACAAGAAATGCCACAACTACCAATTAAATAAAATAATATATGTTTTCTTACATAGTAAAATTTTATATCTCACAATATAGTTTGTAAATATATTTATTTTTTAATTACCCTGTAGGTCTCAGAATTATTGGAGAATTTTTAAATAAGTCTATAAACTAAAAATGTTGTAATCAAGTCCCTAAATTAATATAAATTTTCAATTAGGTCCTTTCGTTACATTATAGTTAGTCGACAGTTAATGAATGCTGACGTGACATTTACAATTTGCAAATAGGCCCTTGAACTATTTAAAAATTTGTAAATAGGTTTCTAAACTAATTTAAACATATAAAAATTAGTAATAAGAGTTTCAATTCAGGTTGAAATCAAATCATGAATAGTGGAGCTAGCAAAAAATCGTGATGCCCTTGGAAGGGTATGAGCGACACAATTAGATTGTCTCCTAACATAGCTAACCTTAAAGCTTTGAAAACGATTCAGAAAAAGTTTACTATAAGAAATTAACGTCCAAGCTCTGTATTGGTATTGGAAGTTTCTTGCACTCCGTTTACCACTGGTAAACAATCCAGCTCTATGGAGATAGATGGTAGTCCCAGGTCCCTCAACCAGAGTAAAGCCTGCCAAAGTCCCATAGCTTCTGCTTCTTGTGGTGTTGGTATGCCATTGAACCACATAGTCTTGCCTCGATAAAATCCTCATGTGTCAGTTCTGATCACCACTCCTATGCCAAACCTGTTGTCTGAGTTGAAGATGGCCGCATCAACATTACATTTGTACGTCTCTATTGAAGGTTTCTGCCACTTGAGTTCCACCGATGAAGGACTATTTCCACGGTTTTGGTTGTGCCCTCCCAAACTCTATCATTCCTTCTCCTCCAAATATCCCAACACATCATAGAGAACGTCTTCCTCAAGGGTCCCGCCAGCGTCTGCATCAACCTGAAAACACAGTCATGGAAACATTCTGAATTCTCCATCGCATACCCAACATGTTGTATCAGCCCACACACACTCCAAATAGCTGCAACATGCTCACAATCAAAGAAAGTACGCCATTCACTTTTTGGGTTCCCTTCACACATTGGACACTGACCTTCACAAGGAACATGTTTCCTTTGAAGAGTGCATCTAGTAGGAAGACAACATCTAGTAGCCCGCCATAGCAACAACTTTATTTATTGCGAAATCTTAATGAGAGATGTCCACTAATTCCTCCATAATGGCAAAATATGCAGACCTTACTGAGTATGCACTACATCTACTCCTCCACCAAATAAGTCTATCCTCTTCTTCATCACTCAAATTTGGCATTGCACAGATTCTGTTGGCCTCATGTTGCATGAACAATTGCCGAACCATATCCATGTTCCATTCCTTTGAATTTGGCAACCATACATCTCTGACATTGAGATGCTCAGTGCCCACGACTATATATAGGTGATTGAACAAACGCATCAGTCCCTCCTTTTAACCACGGGTCATGCCATACCAAGATATATTCTCCGTTCCCAATTTTCCATCTTGACCCCAAATTGACCACTACCCGGGAAGTGAAGATACTACGCCAAACATAACTGAGATTATGACCCAAGCGGGGCCCCATAAAATTAACGATGGGATAGTATTTAGCCTTGAAAGTGACGAAAGCTCATACCTCCATGCTCTTTCCTCATGGTTAGTTTGTCCCGACTCAGCCATTGAATATGCTGAAATAAAATTTTTAATATGAGTTTATATTTGAAATTCTGCGTAAAAATTAAATGTAATAAATATATTAATTGATTTTGTTGGTTTTAATTTTTTTGGTTACATTGTTTTTTAATTTTTATTCTCTTATAAAGAGAATCAAAAAGAATACTATAATAATATAATAATATGTGAAAAATTCAAGTACTCTCTCCAATTAATTGTTATTATACATTTTCATTGAAGTATTTAATATTTGTTTTTCACCCATGCGCTTATTTATTATGAGAAATTTTTACACTCAATAAATGATTCACATTTATCTATATAGAGAGATAATGTGTTAACTCATTTTTTATACAACACTTCTAATAAAATCTAGATTGTTAATTATTTTTCTTTAGGGGTGTGTCAAAACCTTAAACTATTAACCAAATAGTAAAGATTACATAAAAAGACAAAATGGGAAGGAGAGAGAGTAAAAGCCAGCTACTTCTTTTTTGATATAATAAAAAAATTAATTGCTATACACTATCGGCGTAAACTTTTTTACGACCACAAACAAGAACAATTCATATGATTGATTGATATTTAAGATGATTACTAGTATTTTACCCGTACATACGCACAAGTGATACTGTATTTGTTATAATTTGCTATGAAATTATAAATATGTTGAAAGTTGCAAAATGTAATAAAAGAAAAAGGAAAAACTCGATAAAAGACGATATTTCAAATTTATTAAAATAGTTTTGTTGCAAAAAGTTTAAAAAAAATCGTTATCTTCTTATAATATTAATAATGGAGTAAAAATGCGGAAAAGAGAAAACGAGATTTAATATAACATATGCACCCCGTTGGCGCTCTCGTTGTTGATCCCGTTGGCGCTCTCGTTGGCACTCTTGTTGTCGCTCCGTGCGACTCACAAAAAAAACAAATGAGATTTGATTATTGATTTTTTTAGAAAAAATAATTTATGAATTTTTGCTAGCAGTATCGCTTTTTTTTTTTTATAATTGGTAGTGGTTAAATGAATTTTTTTGATCAACAATGGTTAAATGAATTGATTTTAGTAGTTTGAGTAGATTTTAGTAAATAGTAAATTCTACATAATTTAATAGTAATTTTATGTAATTACTGATTTTTTACAAAAAATAAATTAAAAAAGAAGAATTTTTTTTGAAAAGAAAAATCTTACTACACGCATTAGCGCGGCATGAAACGCCCCAAAATTTAATTATTTATTTAATTAAATTGTTTGGAATTTAATTGGTAGAAATAATAAAATAAAAATAATGTTAGAATATATGGACCTATGGTTAGAGTTAGTTGTAGCGAATTTGAAGTGTCATGGAAAATGCCCATGATGTATTCGAATTAGCCAAGAGAAAAGCGCATAAAAATTAACTAATTATAAAAAGGCATTACTTAGGGTTTTGCTCATTTCAGAAGGAATAAAAAAAATAAGGATTAGAGAGGAGAGAAGAGAGAGGCGCAGCGAAGGAGAGGAGAGGAGCTAGAGCAAGCCAAAGTTTCGAATTCTCCAAAGGCTAAGGTAAGGGTGGGGTTCTATCTCTATAATTGGGTGTATGAAGGGCTCTATGTAGAAAGGTTAATGGAACCCTAGGTGATTAAGTTAGAAAACCTTAGTTGTAGGAATTAAATTTGATTGATGATGAATGAATGTGATTTGATGATGATTGAGCATGATTGATAATGATTGGATATGATTGATGATGATTGAGCTTGCTTGTTGATGATTTGAACCAAAAATAAATTCTGTCCATAGGGCGCCATGGGCGCCAATGTTGCTGTTGCTGGGCGCCTCCCTGGGCGCCAAATTCTGTGTGTGTTGCTGCCCGGGCGCCAAGGGTGCCATTCCTGAAACTGTGCTGGGCGTCGTGGGCGCCATCCTGTGCTGTGTGACTGGGCGCCTCTCTGGGCGCCAAATCCTGTGTCTGTTCCTGTTGCCTGGGCGCCAAGGGCGCCATCCAGTTGTGTTGTGTTGCTGTCTTGCAGGTACCTAGCGCATAGGGCGCCAAAATCCTGGCTGCCCGGTTGTTGTTTTCTATGTTGTTCTGGCGCATGGGCGCCATGGGCGCCAAGATGGTGGCTGCCCAATCGCTATTTTCTAAGTTGTTCTGGCGCATGGGCGCCAAGATGGTGGCTGCCCAATTGCTGTTTCAAGTGTTGTTCTGGCGCATGGGCGCCAAGGGCGCCAAGATGGTGGCTGCCCCATTGTTGTTTCTGTGCTGTCCTGGCGCATGGGCGCCAAGGGCGCCAAGATTGGCTGCCCGGTTGCTGTTGTTGCATGCTGTGTCTGGCGCAGGGGCGCCATGGGCGCCTAAATCAGGCTGCCTGTTGCTGTGTCTGGCGCAGGGGCGCCATGGGCGCCAGAATCTGGCTGTCTTGTGCTGTGTTGTGTTGTTGGGCGCCATGGGCGCCAAGGGCGCCAGTTTGGCTGCCCGTTGTGCTGCTGGGCGCCATGGGCGCCAGTTTGGCTGCCAATTGTGTTGCTTGGCGCAGTGGGCGCCAAGGGGGCCAAGTGTGGCTGCCCAAACGTGAATTTCACGATTGTTGTTTTAAAATGATGTTGAATATGTGATTAGGCCCAAAGTTTCCAAAATGTTGAAAGTTGCTAAATTATTGTGATGTTGCCAAAATGTTGAGAGTTGTTAAAATATTGCGATGTTGCCAAATGTTGAAAATTGCTAAGTTATAAATTGTTGACGACGAAGGTTGTACGAAGACGAGTTTGCCTCTATTTATTGGCAGGTGATGTGTTGTAGGCCTATGACCAATGTTGTTTCCGATGTTGTGCGTTGCCATGTAACCGTTGTTGTTTGTTTGTGCATTTACATAGCGTCGCATGCATATCATATTTTTACGATGGAGCTATGCTCAAACCACGACGACGATGTTGCGATGTTGATGCCCCTATTTACGGGTTTTGGATTATGGTACCACATGCATTATAGGGCGGTGGCCCTGAGTTGAGTCACATTTCGCATTATATGCATATTTATGTGATTGAGATGATGTTGACTGTTGTTAAATGATGAATTGATGCCATGACCTGAATTACATATTGCTTTTCATGTATCCGATTATATAGTGCGATATCTCACCCATTCTGTTTGAATGTTACCCCAATGTTGGTAACGTGCAGGTAATCCCGAATGAAGGCAGTTCACCTTCGTTTGATCGAGTCGGTGTCGTCGCTCTGATATGTAACACTCGGGGGAACGAACACACGTTTTAATGTTATTTGTTTTGTTATCTCGTTGTTGGAGCTTTAAGCCGTTTGTTGCTATTTTGATGTTTTCTGAGCTGTCTTGAGTTGTTAAGACGCACGAAGATTTTAATTGACTTGTTGTGAATCCGCTGCGTAATTTACGAAGATGAATTATTTGGAGGACTAAAATGTTGTTTTACCGTTTCGTCCAAAAATGTTATATAACTGTTTCAAAAGCGAATTAATATTGTCTGTTGTTTTCACGAAGCAAATGTGGCACTCCGTTTAGTTGATGAAAAATTTTGTGAACTCTGATATTTTCGTATTATTTCGTCGGGTAGAAATGGGGTGTTACACGGCAAGCAGCAGACAACTTTTGCTGTTTTTTTTCGCAACAGTTGTCGGTTTTTTTCTCAGCTTTTGTGCATTTTTGGGTCAGTTTTTCTGCCATTTTTGACCATTATTGCTATGAACCACTATTTTTGACATTTTCCTAGCATATGAACTGATTATACTATAGTATTAGATGGATTAGTATTAGAGATTAGATTAGATTAGTATTAGATAGATATGTTTGAAGTGGAATAAAATAGAAGTAAATGAGAATAAATAGAGATGGAAGAAGAAAAAGAGAAATAAATGAGAGAGGAAAGAGGGAATGTTATGAGAGAGAGAGAGAGAGAGAGAGAGAGAGAGAGAGAGAGAGAGAGAGAGAGGGAGAGAGAGAGAGAGAGAGAGAGAGAGAAGAGAATAAAATAAATAAAAAAAGAGAGAGGAGAGAGATGATGGGAAGGTGTCTAAGAGAAAAAGTAAAAAATTATAAAAAGTAGTTTTTTTGTCTTTTAGTGGAAAAATGTCTAAAATGCCCAAAAAATGGACAGGTGACGCTCTAGTGGAATGTCTAAAAACGTCAATTTGCTAGCATATGATTTTATTAGATTGGATTAGAATAGATTAGTATTAGATAGATATGTTTGAATTCCCAATTCACTCTCCAGCGCCGCATCCATCTTTCACCATGAGAGAAAGAGAGAAAATTTCATCTTCACCAAGATAGAATGAAAGAAACCTGCGAAAACAGAGAGAGAAGGAAGAAAGGAAGGGAGACAGAGAGAGAGGTTTGCGAAGTGAGGGAGGAGATGGGACGACGGTTCACAGGGTGGCGCCGGTGACAATGGTGCGTCGGTGGTGGCGAGCTTGATGATGGCAGTGACGACGGCAACACCGCGTGTGGTGGCCGGAGATTCAAAATATTGAAGAAATGAATGGAAATTGTTATGGTAATGGTATCACTAATATTTACACCCCCTGCAAGGCCCATTAACCAAGCAGCCCATATCCAGAAAATCTAACCCAATCAATCAACGATTCAGATACCTCTGCAAGATCTGATGGTTCAAGATCATCAAAGCAAACTTCACTCAAACTCTATAAATACCACATTCAATGATCATTAAAAGCAGGCAATACCACATACACTGACTCATTAAAATACTGACTTGAGCGTCAGAGTATTCTTGCAGGTACAACACCGTCATCTCAAGATCGAACATCACTGATCAAGGACGAGATCTACCAACTACTTCTGACAACTCGTTAAGGTCGGAACTACAACACCGTCATCTCAAGATCGAACATCACTGATCAATGACGACATCTACCAACTACTTCGGACAACTCGTTAAGGTCGAAAGTACGGTACAGAACAGAAATCATGAGGACAACTTTGAAGACAAAGCTTGAAGATAAAGAACATGGATATTTAGTTACCGGTTTTGTTTAATTTCTACATGATGTGAACTAAATATGAGCATTTATGTATATTGAGAGTATGAGCAAAAGAAATTATATCAAATAACAATGAAATACCGGTGTAAAGCTTCCTTTCTTTTCTAGTTTCTGTATGTTGTGTATGATGCTTCTTGTTCTACTCACTTCTCTTCAAGCTCCAAGTTAGAAAACTCAATTCTAAATATTTATATAAAAAAAGATAGATATGTTTGAAGTGGAATAAAATAGAAGTAAATGAGAATAAATAGATATGGAAGAAGAAAAAGAGAAAGAAATCTGAGAGGAAAGAGGGGATATTATGAGAGAGATAAGAGAATAAAATAAATAAAAAAAGAGAGAGATGAGAGAGATGATGAGAATGTGTGTAAGAGAAAAAGTAAAAAATTGAAAAAAGTAAAGATTTTTTGCCTTTTAGTGGCAAAATGTCTAAATAGCCAAAAAAATGGACACATGTTGCATTAGTGGAATGTGTAAAAATGTCAATTTGCTAGCATATGATTTTATTAGATTAGAAGACTAAAGACTAATTAGACTAACTAAAAAAAACTAATTGACTAATTTTTTTTTAATAACTTGTAAATCAGATAAAACACGTATACACTTATTACCTATCGTGTAAACAATTTAAATCGTTGAGAAAAAGGCTTGCTTAAACCCCCTAGTGTGAAGTGTGCACGACACGAGACATATGCGTAGTACTGTAGTAGTATGGGGAGAGTGTGAGTGGGTGTGGGAAATGTGAGGGTGGCAATGGCAAATGATGCATATTCCTCCGCAAAGATTTCTGTGTGGTGGGATATTGTTAACTGTCAAGTTCCCAAAGGCTCCAACCCTCACTCCATCGCTCAAAACATCACCTCCGCTCTCCGCAAATCCAACTATCACGGCCCACTCACCATCTCCGCTTACGGCGACACCACTCGCCTCCCTTTCCCCATCCAACACGCTCTCTCCTCCACCGGCATTTCCCTCAACCACGTCCCCGCCGGTATTATCTCAAACCCTACCCTGTTTCTTCATTTATTCAATTCACGTTCATAAATAAATAATCACTTTCGATTCTTTCTTTCAGGCGTTAATGATGCGATTGATAAGAAGATTCTCGTTGATATGTTACTATGGGCTGTAGATAATCCTGCTCCTGCCAACTATTTGCTTATTTCTGGTGATAGAGATTTCTCCAACGCGCTTCATCAACTTCGTATGAGAAGGTACAACATTCTTCTTGCGCAACCGTTACAAGCTTCTCAATCCCTCACCGCCGCTGCTAAAATCGCCTGGTTCTGGCCCACTCTATCTTCCGGTGGTCTACCTCATTCCGTCCAAGACCCTCTCACCGGTAACCTCGTCTCTACTTTTCAAAATCATCAAAACCCTAAATCAAAATACACTTGGAAACTTGCATATCAACCTAAACCATCAACATCACAATCAAAATCAGATAAGGACAAAAATGATATTCCTATTCCTATTCCTATTCCAGAACAGCCAAAGACAACAACTTTCTTTCGCTTAGCCCCACATGAATTCTTTTCTAGTAATAATGACCCAACAATAATCTCAACTACTACCCCTAATGAGAATGATAAAAATACCCCAATAAACAATCAATGTGGTGACAATGGGAATTTGAAACGTTCTGAACTAGAGGCATTAGTGGTGCAAACTTGTGAGCATGTGCAAGGTGTTACTGATGTTATATTACGAACTTTGAATACTCTAAAGGCTGAGATGGTTTTCCCTACTGAAGGAAATATAGCTGGTTGTATTCGTTATGGAGATCCCAAATATAGGACAATTGATGTTAGGAAGGGTTTGGATTGTGCAATAAAACAAAAGAGGGTTGTTAAACGATTTGTTGGTGCATTGCATTTCTATGTTGGTACAAATGAGGAATTGTGGAAGTGTGTGAACAATGTAGGTGGACATCCTAGTCATTTTCCAGATGCAATATGGGTTAGAATAAGGCAATTCATTGCCTCCTCCTCAGGAAGATCATCCATTTTGGCATCCCATTGCAGGTAAATTTTATTGTTTCTTTAGCTCATTTTTTTAGCTTTTGTAGTTTTAAGTTAATGGTGTATTTACCTTTATATTTCTATATGTTTTTGTTAGATATGAAGCATCTTTAGTTCTGAGAAGATCTTGTCTTGGAGAGCTTGTGTTGGGTGATGTACTTAAGATTCTTGAGATTATAATTACTGTCAAGAAATGGATTATAATACATCCTCAATCAGGATGGCAGCCAATTACCATTTCACTTTCTGAGACTGAAGATGATGATTGATACAGATAGTACTTGTGACTTTATTATGGTCACACACACAACTAAAATTTTTAGTAAATCAAGGTGGGGATTGACATGGATATAGACTTATAGATAGTTAGGGATATATAGGAAATCGTGGCAATTTTTTGAGTAATGAATTGTTTCCTGTTGTATACGTTTTTGTACATTTCCATCTGCTTACTGAATAACTATTTGTTGATAGAAGATGGGGCACAGCTTTTGCTTAGGAGGATTTTTTGTACATGTCCATGTTGCATCAACTTAGGTGAGATTTTCATATGGTTTTATGCTTTCCATCTGCCTGATATTTTCTCAAGCAGATAAAGATTGTTTGTAATTGTTGAATTGAAATTTGAAAGTAAATCAATCATACAATACTTCATATAATTTTAAATTTGCAATGTACCAAATCATTCATAGGCCGGAAACTTGTCTTGGCTTTTGTTTCTTGGTTCAAGAATCAAACTCCTATAAGTTGTGGTTATCTATGCACGACATGGGTGAGTTACCACAAAGGCACTGCGACTCTCAAGTCAATTCAGTTTGAGTATGGTTGTGCTAAGGTTAATGGAAAAATATGCATATCATAGGTATTATGTTATTCCCTTTTTATATGGAAAGTGGGACCATCTTCTTTGTCCGGGGTCTACCCAAGGTCAACGAACAAAATAGACCATGTTCATTCTTTTGCAATGAAGTAACGCACTTGGGATAAAGCCTTTTGTGGCAGAAATCGGATGCTAGTTAGTATTGTGCTTGGTTTGTATGGAGCACTTCTGCAGGTCGTTGGGGGAGAGTGTGTATACTTGTGCAGTAAGATTTCCCTCCTACTCTTGTTTTGAGGAGATTTTCTTGAACAATATCTCATTATGCAAGGCTCGTGGGTCTTATAAGAAGCTCATTGTGAATCTTTAGATGTGACCACCTTGCATTGGCTCGATACGATGCGAGTTGTCATATTGTGTCAGAACAGTTGCCCCCTAGCTTAGTGTCAAGTTGGCATTAAATAGTATTCCTAGGTCTCAAGTGTCGAGTTGCTTACTTTTTCACTGTCTTATTCCTTGCAGATGTTGCCTCAATGCTCCTTTTGCATAACTTATGGTAATTTTTGAAAAAGGTCGGTGAGTCGGTCTCCCAAATTGCAACTTCATGAATTTTCTGCAATGGCATTAATAATGCCTCAGTTTTGGAATTTACGAGTCATTCATTGTTTGGCGCATATGCTCGAGCGTAGGTTAAGCATATGCACCCATAGTTTAGCACCTTTTGCCTCTTCGCTGGAAACCATTTTTGAAAGGGTAATGCAAGTTTTCTAATTGTTCTCTGAAGTTCCTCACTGCTGCTGTGTTCAAGTGACTGTGTTCAAGTGAATTTGAGACCAATAATATTAGGAGGCTGCAGAATCACCTAAATTCAATGAGAGTGTGCTGCCATTTATTTCGAATAATCAATCATCTTCGAAGTTATTATAATTTTTGTTAGATTTATATGTACACACATCTAGCGTCACTTTAGAAGATGCTTCCTCGGTAGTCATCTTGATTCTTTGTAAAGACCATGGCTTAGGAGGGTGTCACTTCATTAAGTTTCGATTGTGGCTTTCCCTGAGGTTTCAACAAGAGTTTTCAACTATGAGAGACTCTGACAGAGGGCCCTTTAAACAAGCCTTCCCATGGACTATTTGCAAGGGCTGATGCTCGACTCTCGCAGGGTCTTTCATCTCCTTTCTCACATTCGTCTTCCAAGCTATGTTTGTTTGGACAGTTGACTAGTTCTCCCTTCAGAGTTGGTTCTTACACAAATTGTGAGCTTCTTCTTTCATCTCTTTGGTCCAAATCCCACCCATATTAATCTTAGAATCGCCCCCTTTGGTCCTAGAGGTCGATATCCCAAAACCATACACAAAGTTGTAGTTTCGAAGTTACCCAAGTCTTCGTTGTCGTATCGTCATCTAGATGACCCTTTCATCTTTGTATATGTGCCTATCTGTGGAGGCACTAGTTGTCCGATGTCCATCCTTTAGTTTTAATCATGGTTCGTCTTCTCGTCACTTGATGATCTTGTTCCACAATATTTTTAGGTCCCTAAGAGTGATTACACTATCAATATGCACCAGAATTTTGTCCACAACTCGAGTTTGTTGGTTTTCTCGTTGTGGGCAAAGTTCTAAATTTAGATATGATTTCCTTAAATGTTGACTTAACTTAATTAATATATAAGTCCTTGGATTAATTGAGAATTTTCAAATATGCCTATGAACTAAAGTTTGTAATTGGGTCCATGAACATGCCAATAATTTGTGATTGGGTCGCTGAATTTTAAATGGGTCCCTACTCCCTAGACTTTTACATAATTTTTAGTTAGTCCCTAAACTCTTAAATAATTTATAATTAAGTCCCTAAACATATGTATCTGATTACAATTTATTTAAATGTTTAGAATCCTACTTACAGATTATCCAAAAGTTTAGGAATCAGATCAAAAAAAAAAACTTACAAATTATTGATAAGTTTAGAGATTGATTTACAAACTTTTTAGTATAAAGACTTATTTAAAATTTCACAAATAGTTCAAGATCTACAAAGTTACTAAACCAAGTTACTAAACCAATATTAAATTAAAGTTTAATATATAAATTTTATCAATCGATTTGTTTTAAAAAAAATACCCTAAAACTCGGTTAGTACCTGAATTCGATCCCTAACAATGGAATAAATTAGAATCAAGTTTTAATTACCTCCCGATCGAACTCTGTATTATTCATAACCCCTTTCCCCTAAACACCGGAGCGGGGTCCATGACCCCTAGACCAAAAAAGATTATTTACCTGTATAGCATACTTTTGGCTAGTGGGAAGTCTCTATTCTAATATGGGTGTTTCACTTTCTTTATTGTTGAGAAGTGGACCACCCTCGTTGACTTCTCAACATATATATATTTTTGTATTGAAGTATTTTATTGGTTCTAAAATTGTTAATTAATTTCATTGGTAGATTCTTTTTTTTACAACCTACTGACTAATGTACTTAATAAATTTTATTTATATAATTATTTTGTTATTTTTCTTTATTAAAATTAATTCAAATTTATTATATAGTTTTTAGTTAGTTTTCTCCAATAAGATTAATCAATAATCTAGTTAATTAATTTAAAAAGTAATTATTTGTTTTGATTTAAAAACATAATTTAAAAACGATACTTAATTTAAAAATTTAATTAAAAATATGCATAGTAATTATTTAAAATAAAGTTTACAAAAATTAGAAATAAAAGAATATTCTTCTAATAGTTATGGAGTCGACATAAATATAACTATTCTCAATTTCCTTAACGTAACCGGCGACTTCCACGGTGTGAGACTTTTTCAGTAGAATAATTCCTGGTTTCGGTGGATTGGTAGTCGAGATATTTCAAATCATGCGCCCATTTGGCTCCTCAAAGCAACGAAAGATTGGGGGCCAAAACCGTTCCGCTTTTTTAATGCATGGTTGGAACATGCAGACTTCTTGCCTTTTGTTCAAAGTTGTTGGGACGAGTTTCACATCACTGGTTACAAGGCTTATGCTCTGAAGGAGAAACTGAAATTGCTCAAGGGAAGACTAAGGGGATGGAATAAAGAGGTGTTCGGAAAGGTGGATCTCACTATTGATTCTCTTGTTCGGGACTTGAACTCTCTAGATGATATCCTTGGTGAAAGATGGGATAGTGGTGCTGTGATGCATAGAAAAGAAGTCTCTGCTTCCCTTTGGAAAGAAATCCAGGTAAATGAATCTCTTCTTGCTCAAAAGTTTAGAGTAAGGTGGATACAGGTAGAGCTGTCAATGGGCCGGGCTCGGGCCGGCCCGGCCCGGCCCATTGGGCCAAACAGCGTATACGGGCCGGCCCGATATTCTGATGGGCTGCAAAATTTACGGCCCGAGCCCGCCCAACACCAGCCCATGGGCCAACGGGCCAGCCCAACGGGCCACAAATCATTGATTTTTTAGAATTTTGACTATAAAAACTAGTTTTAATGTCTCGTTAAGATATGGAGCTGATACAATTTATGACTTCCACGGTATAGTTTACAATTTCTCAGTATTTTGGTGTTTGCTAACTTTAATTAACTTTTTTCTTTTATTTAATTGGACATGACAGGTACAAACGGAGAAATATTAGAGATTTACACAAAATTGCTCCATTTTCTTAAAAAAATTGCTCCATTTTTTTTTTTACTTTTTTATTAGAGATTTTCACAAACGGAGGAATATTAGAGATTTACACAAAATTTCTTTACTTTGTTATTATTTTTTTACTTAAAAAATTGCTCCATTTTCTTGTTGGACCATATTTTAAAATTAAAAATTTAAAACAAAAAAGTAACGGGCCGGCCCGAAGCCCATGGCTGACCCGGCCCGGCCCAATAATATCATCGGGCCAATCGGGCCGGGCCAAAAAAGATACCGTTGATTTTGGGCTACTAATTTTAGAGTCCAGGCCCAACCAAAAAATCGGGCCACTGGGCCGGGCCCAAATTGACAGCTCTAGATACAGGAAGGGGATACGAACTCGAAATTTTTTCACTCACTGTTGCGTTATAAAAGAAGAAGATGCAACGTTTCGATTGTCGGGGAGAATGGCACTTTAGTGGAGGATGTTGAGGAAGTGAAGATGCGGGTTAAAAATCATTTTCAACAGTGTTTTGTTGAACCAAATTATGACCGTCCTTCTCTTGATGGTCTTACCTTCAATCAGCTATCGGCTTCCGAGTCGGATACTTTAATTCAGCCATTTTCCGAGGAAGAAATAAGGATGGGTGTGTGGGATTGTGGTGGTGACAAGAGCCCGGGGCCGGATGGTTTCAACTTCAATTTCATCAAAGCTTGTTGGAATATGTTGAAGGAGGAATTGGTGAGTTACTTTAACGAATTTTTTGCTAATGCTTATATTCCCAAAGCCATCTCGGCATCTTTTATAGCCTTTGTTCCAAAGACGGACAATCCTCAAGGTTTAGGTGAGTTCAAGCCTATTTGCTTGATTGGTTGCCTATATAAAATTTTGGCCAAAGTATTGGCAAACCGTCTTAAGAAAGTGGTGCCTAGCTTAATCTCCAACCACCAATCAGCTTTCATAGGGGGAAGACAAATCCTTGACGGGGTCGCTATTGTTAACGAAGTGGTGGATTTTGCAAAGAGGGATAAGGAAGAGTGCTTGTTGTTTAAGGTAGATTTTGAGAAAGCTTATGACTCCATCTCTTGGGGCTTCTTGGTCTACATGTTACAGCGTATGGGTTTCCCCCAAAGATGGATTTCGTGGATAAAATCTTGTGTGTGCAATATCTCCATGTCGGTTCTTGTGAATGGTATCCCTACTCACGTCTTCAAAGCACATAGGGGGTTGAGGCAAGGGTACCCTTTGTCACCCTTCCTCTTTCTAATCGTTGCCGAAGGATTGTCGGGATTAATGCGGAAAGCGGTGGAGATTGGTTTCTTTCAAGACTTTACCATTTCTAATGAGGTACGGTTTTCTATTCTACAATTCGCGGATGACACAATGTTGTTGGGCAAGGCCACGTGGGAAAATCTTTGGAGTATAAAGTCTTTACTTCGTGCTTTCGAATTAGTGTTCGGTTTGAAGGTTAATTTCCATAAGAGTAAGTTAATTGGAATCAACACCCCGGATAATTTTTTGGAAAGAGCTAGCGTCTTCCTTTATTGTAGAACGGAAGCTTTACCGTTCAAGTTTTTGGGTATTCCGATTGGTGCAAATCCTAGCGGGAAGTTACTTGGAGCTCCGTTCTTGCTACGCTTAGAAAACGTTTGGCTTTGTGGAAGGGTCGTTTCTTGTCGATCGGTGGTCGGGTTGCTCTCATCAACTCCGTCTTGAATAGCATCCCTCTATACATGCTATCATTCTATAAAGCTCCGAAAGTGGCGATTAAGAAGATGATCAAAATTCAAAGGGATTTCCTTTGGGGTATCAAAGAAGGAGACAAGGGAATGTGTTGGGTTGCTTGGGATAAAGTTTGCAAAGAAAAAAGTATGGCGGTATTGGTATTAAAAATCTCGAGTTATTCAATATTTCTTTGTTATCTAAGTGGAAATGGCGGGCTTTGACGGATACTAATGTCTGCTGGAGCCGTTTGCTGAGACATCGTTATGGGGACTATGCTACTACTTTTGTGCATAACTCGGCTGAAGGTATATCTAACCGAAACTCGGGATCGATTGGTGGAGAGACTTGGTAAAGTTGGATGACAATCTTGAGGAACGGCGAAGGTTCGCGTGGTGTATTAAAAGGGGGCTTGGTGACGGAACCTCCATTAATTTTTGGAAGGATCAATGGCTAGGCATAGAGCCTTTATTCAAAGTTTTTCCCCTGTTATGTGATGGGGAAGGGCAGCAGCATATCTTGGTGGCTGACTTGGGTGCTTGGAATGGTGAAGTTTGGGTGTGGTCTACACCGTGGCAGCATCACACGGATTCGGTTCGGGTGGCTGAAGGCCAAATTTTGGACAGCATTTTACAGTCAGTTAAGCCGACTAGAGGAAGGAAAAACGCATGGCTATGGCCACATGATACTTCCAAGAGTTTCACGGTAAAATCTTGTTATCATCAGCTGTCTTGTAATGACATATCTTCCAACATTTCGAACCATCAGCACTTGTTAGGGGGACTATGGAAATCTATTGTCCCTTCGATGGTTGTAGTCTTTGGGTGGAGGTTACAGTTAGATTCCTTACCAGTGCGTGAGCAGGTGTTGCACAGGAACGTCATCCACTCCGAGCTAGAAGTTGGTTGTTCGTTTTGTAATTCCTCTCGCGAGTCTGTCGAACATCTTTTCATCACTTGTGGTTTTGCGCGTTTTGTTTGACATATTGTTGGTACTTGGCTAGGTGTTGACGTGGATGTCTCTCTGGGTGTGGAGGATTTCTTTAGTAATTGTGGCCAGTGGTGTACAAGGAAGAAAGCAAAGCGGGTGAAACATCTCTTCTGGTTAACTACTTGTTGGAGCATTTGGCTAGGTAGGAACGGAGTCATATTCAAAGAGGAGGAACCAAATATAGAGGGGGTTGTTAACCGGATTAAGAACTTATCTTGGAGTTGGTGTCTTTATAAACTCAACTGTAATTCATCTTTGTGTGTATCTCTATGGTGGTCTAACCCACTTACATTCCTTAACAATTTGTAATCTAGTAGGGGGAGAAACAGTGGGCTAGGTTGTTGTTTTCCCACTGTGGTGCAGGTTGTACGAGGTACTCTTTTTCCTTCCTGAGTCTTTTTTCCATTGGGTTTTGGCTCAGAGAGGTTTTAAGGAGGCCCTCCCCCTTTCCTATATCTCCATTGTAAGGGTTGGGCACCCCTTGTGCTCCCTTCAATGAATTTTTTGCTTATCTAAAAAAAAGTAGAATAATTCCTTATTATTTGCAGTTTTTACTTCAATTAATTATATGAATAATGTTAATTATTATGGCTTTTGATCAAATGTTGTCGACATAAATATAACTATCAATGTGTCGGAGGATTTCTTAGAATCGGCTTCAATTTTTCTTCACTGTCGAACGGAGTCTATTCCATTCAAATTTTTGGGAATTCCCGTGGGCGCAAATCCAAGACGGAGTTCAACTTGGAAGCCGGTTATTGATAAGATTCAGAGTAGATTGGCTTTGTGGTAATGGTGTTTCTTGTTTATTGGAGGTCGGGTAACTCTTATAAACTCTGTTTTAAATAGCATACCCCTCTATTATTTGTCTTTTTATAAAACGCCGAAGGTGGTGATAAAGACTCTTATTAAGCCTCAAAGAGATTTCTTGTGGGGGATCAAGGAGGATTCAAGGGGCATGTATTGGGTGGCTTGGGAGAACATTTGTAGATCTAAGGAGGATGGAGGGTTAGGTGTGAAGGATATTGAAATGTTTAGTATTGCTCTCTTGGCCAAATGGAAGTGCACTACAAAAAAACGCCTTATTAGCGACGGAACCAAAATCCGTCGCTAATGTTTAAGTATCGAGGGATTTTAGCGAGGGAACCAAAATCCGTCGCTAATAATGACGTTGGCGCGCTTTTTTTAACAAAAAATTTAAATTCCGTCGCTAAATTTAAAATCTGTCGCAAAAAATCCGTCGCTAATGCTGACATGACCGTTGTGCAGACCTTGGAAATTGCACCATTTTAAATTCCGTCACTAAATTTAAAATCCGTCGCTAATTCCTTGGAAATTGCACATTTTCAAATCCGTCGCTAAATTTAAAATCCGTCGTTAAATTTCCGTCGCTAATTCTAATTTTTTTTATTAAACCGAATCTTCCTCTTGTTCTCTCTTCTCTTCTTCTTTTCTTTTCTCACACTTCACTATCTTTCTCCCTTACTCTCCTCTCTCTCTCTACCCAAACCCACCCTACACCACCACCACCACCACCACCACCACCACATCATAGCTCCTCTCATCCTCACACTTCTCTCTCTCTCTCTCTCTCTCTCTCTCTCTCTCTCTCTCTCTCTACACACAAACCCTCTTCCCATATTTCACCTCCACCACCACCACCACTACCACCACAAAATTAACTTCCACCCTCACTCCTCTCTCTAACCATACCCATCTCTCTCTCTAACCGTCTCTCTCTCTATACACAAACTCCTTCCCATATTTCACCACCACCACCACTACCACCACAAAATTAACTTCCACCCTCACTCCTCTCTCTCTCTCTCAGTAACTGTCTCTCTCTCTAACCGTCTCTCTCTCGCTACAAAAACTCCTTCCCATATTTCACCACCACCACCACCACCATATTTCACAATAATTTTATAACAATATTATAACAATATTATAATTTAATAATATTATAACAATAATTTTATAATATACCGAATATTAATAATATTATAATAATTATTATAACAATAATTTTATAATATATTTTAATGACGAATGTGCGCTTTTTTAACAAAAAAACACGGATTACGAGGTGATTAGCGACAGAATTTCCCTCGCTAAATTCCGCCGCTAACCATTAGCGAGACCATTTTTAGCGAGGGATTTGTTCCGTCGCTAATTCCCTCCCTAAGGCACATTAGCGACAGATTTTTGGTCATTAGCGACGGAAAAATCCGTCGCCTATACTGCTTTTTTTTGTAGTGGTGGAGATTGATGTCGGATGAGGGTGCGCCTTGGAGGGGTATTCTTTCGTATAGATATGGTTATGGGGTCTATTTTTTTCAATGGTTCAACATCGGTGCATATAAGGAAGATTATTTGTGGTGGCGCGATCTTAGGTGTGTGGGGGAGGAGAGGTTCTCGGTGGGTTGGTTCGAATCAAATGTAAGACAGAGGTTGGGGGATGGTAGCAGAGTGGATTTTTGGCATCATCATTGGCTTGGTCAACGTCCGTTGAAGATTGAGTTTGGCAACATTTTCAACAATTGTAATAATTAAAATGTGAGGCTGGCAGATCTAGGAGTTTGGCGTGATGATCATTGGCAGTGGAATTTTTCTTTTTTTGCAGGTGCTGGATCCGCATTCGGTGATGAAGTTGATGAGTTGTTGACGATTCTGCGTGATGTTCATATGGCCCGTGGAGTTTCTGACCGATGGTGTTGGTTTATTGATCCGCTAAAATTCTTCACGGTTCGGTCTTGTTACCAATTTCTTTTGCAAGCCAATCAACTTTCAGCCGTGGACAGCAGCAGGCCAGTTTCGACTCTGTAGAAATCTAACTTGATAGCGTTATGGAGGACTCGTATTCCAGCCAAGATCTTGTTGTTTGGTTAGCGTATATTCAACAATTCTATACCTGTTCGGTCCCTGTTACTTAGACGACATGTTATTCACTCGGAGGAGGATGCAATCTGCGTTTTGTGTAGGTCTCACATTGAAGATTCTCATCACTTGTTTTTGGCTTGCGATTTTTCTTTGAGGGCGTGGGGCGAGATTGATCGTTGACTGAATGTTCAAGTGCATTGCCCATCTACTTTAATTGATCATTTTCTATGCTATGGCGACCTTTGTACTGGTAAGAAAGTGAAGAGGATCAAACATCTTATTTGGTTGACAGCTTGTTGGTGTCTTTGGCTATCTCGTAACGGTGTTTGTTTTAGAGGGGTAGAGCCAAATATAGACTCGATAGTGGCCCAGGTGAAGTTCTTATCTTGGGGCTGGTTCATTTACGGGGTGGGAAGGAATTCTTGTTGTATTCCATCACTATGGTGGAACAATGCACTTTCATGTATAAACAACCTGTGATCTCATTATTGTATTTGTAGTTTTGAGCACCCCTAGTGCTCCTATTAATGCAACATTGCTTATCGAAGAAAAAAAAACTATTCTAGAACAATATATTGAAGACTTAACCTAGTGGATGAAAAACCTATTAGCAAGGCCTAAAGACATGATTTAGAGACACATAATGGCCACAATTATTGCATAAGACTCCCCAGCTGTAAACCATCTCAAACCTTATTGGTAAGGTTACATATAAGTGGAATTACCCTCATAATTCTGGCACATCGTCACTCTCTAGCATCCTTCATATGGTTTCAAAGTTAAAATTAAAATTTTATTCCCACAGTGGACAAACTCGGTATTGGCCAGTGCGAAATTTGATCCTAAACATGAGCAGAGATTAGTCTTTCGTTGAAAGCGTTGGGGCACTTCGTTGATAGCCAGCGATGGTACGAACCAAAAAAAAGTTAAAATTAAAATTTTTCTCCGTCCAACTTATAGATTAGTTATCAATATCTAATTTGATATATAAAAAATTACAACTAATCTAATAATAATACATTCAAATCAAACTTATCTCATTTAAAAATATAACAAATGTATACATTTCGACAAATTTGTTTAACATTCCAAAAAATGCTCGTGTTACATTACAAGTATATTGTATAAAACTATCCTATCGGACCTATGGGTTGCGTAACTTCCCTTCAAGGAATCAGCTTGTATTAAATCAGAGATGCAATTCACTTTACAATCCCTAATAATCACGTAACTTTTATTGATTTAATTTCACTTACATTTTAATTTAGATATATGGTATATTGCTCTCCAATCAAGTTCCAGTCTCGCTTGAAAGGTCATCAAGGAAGAAATGGATTGTGTGAAGGGTATTCATCCTTTTGCTTTTTGTAAGCCCTGCACAACAGTAGCAAAAAGGATGTCATTATTGATGAACAACTAGAAAGTTTATCTGCAATGCATACAAGGTAAAGAATCAGCCACAGATGCGGTAGTCAAGTACCTCGAAGCATTAAAACCTCCAAGAGCAACAGTTCCCAAAATAAGTAAAATGAATGGAACTTTTATCATGGTATGATTCTTTCTTCCTCCATTAGCCCTTGGAACTCCGGTTCTCACAACCCATGAATATTCAGCTGAAAAAATTTATGCCCCATTTAAATAAGGAAAATAAAAATAGAGGGATAACTATTAAATGACGCAAGGAATTTACCTGAACTTGAAGCTTCTCCTCTCCTACCTGTGTTAGGAATTGTATTCAGTAGTAGTTTAAAAGAAGTGGCAAGACAAATATAAACAAACCAGATCTTATTTTTGTTAAACCCTTGTAAGGACAAGCTCAAGGTCCTTCCAAGGGAAATGAAACACAATTCCCATTGCTTCATCTGTTTTTAAACGACGACCGTGCCTTTTATAAATCATAAAATCTCCCAATGAGTTGACATCAAGAAGAGAATTGTTTTTTTCACCAAAAAAAAAAGAAGAGAATTGTTTTGGATGTGTAAATATATGGAGCTTTCTTATTGCTCTAGGTAACTTATCACATTTGATCCCCATCATAAAAGATGAAACTCGAGAGAGATAAAGAACAAAAATTTCAATTGCCAGAGTCTAGAACAGCAACCAAATGATTTCATTCGAATATAAGAGCTGGGTAGGAAGAAGGCAAAAAGAAGAATATGTACGAAAAATAAACACAATCATGTTTCCTTCTGAGTCAGTTGCTGCATTTTAATGCACATTTATGATAGACATTCAAGCATGAAAATGCTGACTGATACATCATACATCCCAGAATATCAAGGTCACAATCTTAATTATGTTTGTTTTAGATTCTGAACTCTCTCAAACTGTGTTTTGTCAAGAAGACTTATTGTCTATGATGTTTAGAATTTAATACAAACAGGTCACCTCAGGACGCTAAACGTATATAGTTATAAATTTCACTAAAATATAAAAGATTTTTTTAAGCATCGATGAGGCGAGGACTGAGGAGTTTTACCCAGTTTTTTTTTATCATTCAGTAATGAATTTTGAATTTGGGGGGGGGGGGGGGGGGGGGAATATAATAATGGTTTATAAAATCATGCATCCATATTGAGTTCTGTGTTCAGAATTACCGGGCAGTAGACATGCATAAGCTTCAGAAATCTGCAGAAAACCACAAAAGTTGAGCCATTACTACTCACTCTTTTTGTTTAACATAGGGAAAATATGACAATGGCCAAAATAAGTGTCAACCACTCATCAAGAAAACCAAAGAATAGCCCAACTTAGCACAGCATAAAATCAAGGCCAGACATTGGTGTTCACTCCCATGCCCAGACAAAGAACAGAGAGGGGGAAAGAGAGGGTAAGCAAAGGAAAAGTAAGTCCAAACCAATATAAATTTTATTTTTATTTTTATTTTGATTTGAGGGGGAAAAATGCTTTCATAATGTTTTATGAAAAGTTTTTTTGTCCTACCTTAAATCATATAAGGAAACTTTTGCCTTGAAACAGATAAACGACTCTCATTTTCATTCACAGCACAGCCTCGGTACAAAATCATCTACTCATATATAAAGCAATACCTTAAAAAAAGCACGCTCTTGAGTGAAACTCACTGAAGTATTAGGCTTCTAACAAAACGTTTTTTTTGGTTTGAAGACGGAGTGGCAATTGCTACTAGAAACTCACGCACACAACTGTGAGGTCTCGGATTCAAACCCGGGACATGATATCCAGCCTAACAATTTCGGTATTTGCCAGTTGAGCTAGACCTTACGGTACGGATAAACGTTTTAGTTTCATAGTATAAACTCCATGTCATGTCACCACATTATTACAATTCATGACGACAGTTATAAAAATGCTGCAATCACCCACCCAAATTACTATGATAAGATAGGAAGGGGAATAATAAATGAAGTGAATTGCTCACCAGTTTAAACTTAGACTCAGCAAGTTGCTTCTCATGAGATGGAAATAGGTCAGGATGAGATTCCCACACCTTCTTTTTGTAAGCTGATTTCACCTGAACATAAATAAACAATCAGATTAGGCACAAATAGCAAAATACTTGCTCAAGATCATAGTTCAAACTTCAAGATAACTTAGGGATAAAAAGTTGATTAACTTCCAATTATTTAGCAAACTAGTTAGAATTAGGGAAACGAAGCTCGAAGCTCATGATTGGAATGAAATCGAGTTGATGAAAAGGTAGTGAATTTTGATTCTGGCAATAGAGAATTGAAAGAATAAAAAACCCTAAGTTATGTGAAGGAGAAAATGAAGAAACCTGGGCAAGAGTTGGGCGTGAATTGGGTGCGAAACCCAGCAAAGTCCTGGCTTCATTGGCGTTCATTTGTGGAGAATTGTGAGCGACAGACCAAAATTGAGAGTGATGATAACATTTAAGCTCACTCAAGGTTTGGTAATGGTTGCAGAGGGCAGAGTTATTAAAGAAGGTAACTTGAGTCGCGCATCCCGTAAACGTTTTGCTCCCACCGCCACATTTATGCATGCTTTTCTACTTTTCAACTTTTCCAACTCTTTCTCGTGTAAGTATTTTAGGAGGTTTATTTTGAACAAGTGCGAACGATCTTTGTTTTGTATGATAACAAATTACACCTTATCTATTAATGGTTCAAGTTGAATTAAGTACAGGACATAAAGCAAAGAGCAGGAAGATTAAAATGGAGCAGCTTGGAGAAGAAGCCACCTCAGCAGTTCAAGGCCTATTTGTTTATCTGCTTTCTTTAGGACACTGTGTAGGTCCTATCACTGAAGGTCTATGACTTTTAGTAGCTGAGAGATGAGTTTTTCGAAACATGCATGGTGCATCAAAATAGTTGTGAAAAATATTTTATAAAATTGCATGCATGCATAAGGTGGCACCTAAACCTAAAAATAATTTTGTGGAAAGCTAGAAATCGATTTCTATCATTTTCTAAATCATGAAATCGATTTCTTAATCCTATTTTAAAGCTTGAAATCAATTTCCCTATCCAATGTTAAAACAAAGAATCGATTCATACATATACTCAAGCCAAAGCCAAGAATCGATTCCTTCTTACTTTAACTAAACATGAAATCGATTCTTACCTATTTAGGATGTCTCAAGAATCGATTTCCTTCTTTTTTAAAACACAATAAAATCGATTCCTTTAATTTTCTAAAGGCAATGAATCGATTATCTCTTGGATTGTCTTCACACATAATCGATTAACAAGCAACATCAATGTTTCCTTTTTTATCAAACAATCGATTGTCTTGTTGTGCATTAAGGCCATAATCGATTTCTTCAAAAATATTCAACGGTTGTTTTTTGAATCCCTATAAATAGGAAACTAAGCTTCACATTTTCAAACACACCACACACCATATTTTTCTAAACCTCTCTACTTCTCACATACATCTTCTAAATCTGAGAAAGAGAGAAAATAGAGCTTCAACTTTCATATCATTTTCTATTTTCCATATCACTCATCTCTTAGTCACTATACTGTCATTATATCTGAGGTGATTGGATCATAGATCTCTGTTTGTATTCGTTACTCTATTTGTGGGGTCACTCTGAAATCCTGGGATTTGTTCTTGGGTCTCTCAATCAGGAGATTGAGTTGGTTTGAAATCCTGGGAAGTTTTCTTGGGTCTCTCAATCAGGAGATTGAGTTGGTTTGAAATCCTGGGAGGTGATCTTGGGTCGTTCAATCGGGGAAGATTGAAGCGGTAGTGAAATCCTGGGAGGTGCTCTTGGGTCGTTCAATCAGGAGATTGAAGCGGTGTTGAAATCCTTAGCTAGGTGCTCGGGTTCTCAGTTCGGGGGAATTGAGATTTGCTATTTTGAAGTTGCCTGTTTGTAAACAATTCTTCAATATAGTGGTTGCCATCAAAGTCCGAAGGTTGCAAAGCCGGAGGCCGAGGACGTAGGGCTTTTATCCCGAACCTCGCTAAATTCCTGGTGTATCTCTATCCTTATCTCTTTACTTTGCTTTATTATCTATACCCTTGCTTATTGCTATATTGAATATTATTTAGATCTGTTTATCATACTTTTCATCTGTCTACAACTAAACTACTCTGATCTTGTGCTTATCTATCATCTTCCATATCACTGCAATTGATCTACTTTCTACTATATTCAATATCACTACTCTTCTTATAACTAATCTTAGTGTGTATATTGAAAATAGTATAACATCTCATTGTGCCTAAATCTGCCTGCTTGCACCATATAAAGTTTAAATCTAAGTTTCAGCATTTGATTTAAAACAAACTTATCAATTATTTTGAAAAGAATCCAAGATTTACACATAACCTTATTCACCCCCCCTCTAAGGTTATCAGATAGTCTAACAGTTTATCCCAAGTAGGTAGCTCAGTTTGCGAGCTAAGAGATATCGAAGGAGTGCACCAAAAGAGTGCAAGAAGGAGGTCCCGTGTTCAAACCCCAGAAACTAACATTCCCCCACCTCTACTAACATTGCTTATCAAAAAAAAAATTAGGAGGTTTGGGTTATTTATATAGGGTGATAAGTGCAATTTTTTTAGGGGGTTCAACTCAACCCCCTCAGCTCTATGTGGGTCCGCCACTGGTCACGCCAGCTTACACGGGTCTATGGTTCGGCCTACATCATTTTTAAGTGAGACTAATTTTTTTTTTGGCAAAATGTGGTGGTTTTTTTTGACCAAGTGGAAACCTGATGACTTTTTTTTTGACCAACTGGAAAATGCACTCACAACTGACATGTTGGGTGCAGCACCCAAATTTATGTTATGGGTACATTAGTTGTCACCTTTTTTTAAATAGATAATGTTACGGTTTTTTGACCAAAAAAAGGCTCATACTTATTAAACACCCCAGTTACTCACTAAACACCCTCCTGATCATGCGAAATGACCAAAATACACTTCATGAATAAAAAACTTGCAAGCGCGTCCCTTTTTTTTCTTAGATTCCACCGGTACGACACTATGCAGGAACAAAGCTATTCACAACACTGTGGGGTCAAATGCCCCCTGTGATATTTACACTAATTTAATACCAGTATACTACCTATGTTACTAATATATCGCTTTGGCAGCAAACAAATCCAGTGATAACAATTCTCGAAGAGAGGTTATCATGACTACTATTGCTCTGAAAACTTCAGAGGGTTTTGTGTTTGAGGCTCGTTGGGAAGCAATAATGGCGGAGGCTAAGCTGCCGGTTATTATATGGTCAAATATGATCTTGGATGCTTTTTATATGGTCAAATATGACAATGGTTTTTATATGGTCAAATATGATCTTCCTATGGATAAAGAAAGAATTATGTCCGAGGGACCTTGGATGCTTTTTGTTCATTATCTTGATGTGTCATAGTGGACACCGGACTTTGCTTCGTCAACTCCTCCTGTGGAGAAAACGGTGGTTTGGATTCGATTCCCAAATTTGAACTTATTGTACTATGATGAGAGCTTCCTCTTGTCTCTCACAACTGCTATAAGTAACTCGGTCAGGGTTGACTCAAACACTCTGAATGTTGAACATGGCCGTTTTGCAAGAATCTGCATTGAAATCAATCTCACTAAGTCAGTTGTGAGAAAGTTCGATGTCAATGGTCACTGGTACAAAGTCCAATATGAAGGTTTACACATCATATGTGCATCATGTGGTTGTTATGGCCGCCACACAAGAAACTGCTCTAAGCCAATTGTGACTCCATCGTCAACGGAAGGGATCTCTTCTCAAAATGCTGCAGAGGTGGTGCAAAGTCCGACCAGCAACACTGTTCTGGCAGCGGTGGTTACTGGGGTAACAAATGAGGGAACAAAATCTCACGATGCCGTTATTGCAAAGCAATTGGTGGATATATGCATTAATGGTCATGCAGATATAGTGTGTGACAATCGTACATAAAAGGAACTACATGGAGTAGTAGTGCAACGGAAGAAATGCGCCAATGGCCCAATAATGAAGGGGAATAGAAAAGAAATTAATATGAATTATAAACGGGTGTTGATTTTTCTACCCCGGCAGTTTGACACCATAAACCCACAAAAATCATTTATCCCTATTTTACCTCTCTCACTTTTACCATGATTACTATTTTTAATTTTTTTGCCGCATTATTTATTTAACTGATAAATATGTAATTATAAATACATTACGGATTTTTCAATTAAATAGATATATCCATATTTTTTTAACTACGGCTTTATCTATTTAATTGATAAATCCATAATGTATTTATAAATTACGGATTCATCAAATAAATAGATAAATCCGTAATTATTGCTAATTTGTTTAAAAATTAAGATTAATTTTTTTTAAATGAAATAGATATAGATAGCATGATCAAACCTAACTTAAAAATTATAAAAACACCACTAAAAACCTAATAAAATCAAAAGAGGGTTATGCAATTTTTTTTAGATTTTTTGGAGATTATGAAAAATTCAAAAAATTAATAAAAAATAGGAAACGAGGGAATTTGTTATTTTGAGCCCTAATTTTTTTTGGATTATCTGGATGTGGTTTTGGGACAATTGGAGTAGGTTGCCCAAAAACCGATTGTTTTGCCTAGATTATCTAGTCCGTCGTACAACATCGTTACATGTAAGGAATATCTACGCACTGAACAAAACCAAAAGATCACCAGTATCCATACCTATTTTAATTAAAAATCTAAAATTAATTATAATTTTTTAACACATTAGAAATAATTACAGATTTATCTATTTAATTGATAAATTCATAATTTAAAAATTAACTACGGGTTTATCGGTTAAATGGATACATCTGTAATGTATTAATATATTATGGATTTATCTATTTAATTGATAAATCTGTAGTTAATAGTTTATCTTGAACAACAGCTTCAACATGAATATGATAAAATTCTGTTTGAAGAAGAAATTCATTGGTACCAAAAAGCAAGAGATAATTGGATCAAGCTAGGGGATAAAAACACCGAATTTTTTCATGCACAAACTGTCATTAGAAGGAAACGAAACAAATTCACGGTCTCCACCTACCTAATGGCATTTGGTAGGGGTGCACAAAACATCCGGTTATCTAAATTTATCCAAATCTATGTCCAAAACCATTTTAAAAATGACCATATATTTGGATTTGGTTATGTCCATATCCATATTATTTTTTGGGATTGGATATGGATGTCCATATTTTATAACTAGATAAAATATCCATATCCAATCAAACTTAACCAAGCCGTTGACCACCGTTGACCGCCGTTGACCACCGTTGACCTCCATTGACCACCGTTGACCGCCGTTGACCACCATTGACCGCCGTTGACCGGGGTTGACCAGCGTTGACCGGCGTTGACCGGCGTTGACCGTCGTTGACCGCCGTTGACCGCCACCAGAACTCCGCCACCGGCCACCACTAGAACCACCTCCATATATAAATATGTATTTATATTTATATTTATATATATTATATAACTATTATATTATAGATATTAAAAATATAAAAACCGGTTAAAAATTCAAAATCCGGTTAATAATCCAAACACCGGTTATAAAATCTGGTTATGGATATAACCGGTTAAATAACCGATTTTACAAAATAATAACCAGTTACACTAATTTGGTTATGGGACCAATTATATAAACCGGATATTTAGTGGTTATGGATTGGTTTTTTAACCATGGACATTTTGTGCACCCCTAGCATTTGGTGTACTGATGATGAGATCCTTCAAGAGGAAGCCCATAATTTTTCTAAAAATCTATTTGGTTATCAACACCATCAGAGACAGCATGATGCCCATGTTTACAATGCTAAATTTCCTCAAACTCTCAGAGTTGGCTAAGCAAGCTTTAGTAAAAGAGGTTACCAGGGAGGAAGTAGCAGATGCTCTTAATCATATGAATGCATACAAAGCTTCAGGAGCTGATAGTTTTCAAACTATTGTCTTCAAACAATATTGGCACATTGTAGGGAATGATATTTCTAAACTCATATCTGAGGCCTTTGCTAAAGATACTTTCAATCCGGTCATAGTTGAAACCCTTATTGCCTTAATTCCAAAGGTGGATTGTCCCCAAAAATTTAAGGAATTTAGGCCTATTAGCTTGTGTAATACTATTTATAAGCTTATAACCAAAGTGATGGTTAACAAACTTAGGCCTTATCTAGACCAGATTATTGGCTCTTATCAAAGCAGTTTCCTTCCAGAAAGAGGTACTTGTGACAATGCTATTGTGCTCCAAGAAGCTATCTATTCCATGAGGAAGTCCAAGAAGAAGAAAGAGGGTGTGGTTTACGAGATCAACCTAGAGAACGTTTATGACAATATTATTAATTGGAACTTTCTTCAATCCTGCTTGCGGCAATGTGGTTTCCCTCAAATCTCAGTTAAGCTGATAGTGCACCGTGTGACTAGCTCATCACTTTCAATTATTTGGAATGAGAAGAGACTTGCCAGGGGATCCTTTATCTCCTTATCTTTTTTTTTTCATTTGCATGGAAAATTTATATCATAGTATCCTTCAGGCAGTGGAGGAGCAGGTTTCGTAAAAAGTCAAGTTGTCAAGAAATGGACCCCCCTTATCACAATGTACGATATCATAGTGTCGCACCTATTAAAAATTCTGCAATTTCGCAGAATTTTTTAGCAGAAATTTTCTATTTTCAACGGTTGTTCAAAATAATTGTAATCGGTTGTTTGTTAATGTTGTATTTCGTTATGTTGTTTTGTGATGTACGATTATGCACTTGATGAACTAAATTCGAGTATAAAATAAAATAGACTGATAAATTAACTAATTAGAAATAGACGAGTTACAAATAATCCATACAAAGATCGTGAATCAAAATAAAAACTGACGTACACATAATCTGTACAAAATAAAAATCCTAAAAAAAACTAATGTGTGTGCCGCCTGTCTCACCCATGTCTCCGCTGGTAGACACACCCTCTAAATCGGGAGAATGGCCTCACCAGGGTTTTCAGCCGCTCGAGTATGCCCCAAGCACGTGTCTGTCGGGGAATATGTCGATCCAACATATGCTCCAACTCAATAACCAAATCCAGTATCTCGGGCATTAGCTGTGAGAGAAAAAAAGGTATTAAAATAAGATCATGTATAATAAAATAAAACAACATATGTAAAACACATACCTGAGAAGCATGTGACTCATTCAGTGTGGGGTAATTGGAAGGGATTAGGTATGGGTGCGAGACCCTTCTAAACTAATCAAAGTACTCGTCGACGGTGTCTGGGATACCCGACATGATCCACTGATCGCGTTGTATAAGATGGTTGGTCAACTTCGCCCACATGCGGTCAGCCTCTGATAGAATTACAAGCATCTGACTAGAAGATCTGAGGTCAGTTGGGATCCCCTATACATGGCCAAACTACCTGACAACATAGTTTGGAAGATATGGCATCATGCACGTAGTGTAACACCCCAAAATCATTAATTTAATTATTTTGATATTCAACCCAATTAATTTATTTTAGTGCTTGATTGAAAAATTTTACTAATTGAGTTCTAGATTAATTATTGATTGGTGTAGGGTTTTTAAGTGGATAATAGATAGAAAGGGTATTTTTAGGATATTACAATAGAGTGAGGGCATAGAGGTCTTTTTACCCCCACACCCTCACTTATGTGATATAAATAAAAAAGAAAAGAAGAGAAGAGAGGTCGAATGAGAAGAAAAGAAGAAAAGAAGAAAAGAAGAAAAGAAATAAAAGGGAGAAAGAAGAAAAGAGGAGAAGAAGAAGAAGAAGAAGAAGAAGAAGAAGAAGAAGAAGAAGAAGAAGAAGAAGAAGAAGAAGAAGAAGAAGAAGAAGAAGAAGAAGAAGAAGAAGAAGAAGAAGAAGAAGAAGAAGAAGAAGAAGAAGAAGAAGAAGAAGAAGAAGAAGAAGAAGAAGAAGAAGAAGAAGAAGAAGAAGATCTTCACCACCAACCCAACCCTAACCTCAACTTCATCACTTCCTTCCCTTCCATTTTCGATTTCCCTAATCACCATGTAAGTTCCTCTCTTTTTCCCCTTTTCTTGAGAGTTGCGATTTTGAGTTAGGTAAGATGAGGAGAGTTGAAATTCTTAGTTTAAATGTTGAATTTGAAGGTTCATAGGAGTTTAGAAGCAAACTCAAGGTAGATTAATGGAAGATTGAAGTTCGATTTGTTGATTGGAAGCTAGTTGGTGACCTAGGGTTTGATTTGGGGATTTTTGGGAAATTTCATATTTCGGTTCAATCGTTGTTCTCGCCGTTTGAAGGTGAGTTCTTACTCCGTTTAGGCTTTGATTGATATGTTGAGTTGTTGTTTCGGTTTGTTGTACGTTATCGAGAAATGTTTTCGTGTAAAAACCGTTAAAATCCTATTTGTTGTCAAACTTGTTTTGTTTGATATGATTGGTTGATTGTTGTTGATTGGACATGTTTTGATGTTGTTATGAACCGTTGTTAAGTTAGGAATGTTATGGATTCGGTATTGGAACCATTTGGAGAGCGAAATGACACAAAACCGAGTTCTGAAAACTGAGAAAATAGCCACTGTATTCAGGACACGGCCAAACCCTGCATCTTGCAATTTTGGCTACAGTATTCAGGACACGGCCCGTGTCCCACTCTGTGTTTTGCAAAAAAATTTAAAACCTTGGACACAGCCCGTGTCCAATTGACACGGGTGCCCGTGTCCCAAACTGTTTTTTTTTATGTTCTTCAAGGTAAATGGTCCAATCCTTCCCTAATACCCTTCTTAACCTTTCCTAATGATAATTGAATACTTTGAGTCCACGAATCGTTTATTTTCATGGTACCAAACGAGTAATATTAGGTTATGTATAAACGCAAACCGTATGATGTGTACCGAGAGAGAATACACAAACAAATGTTAATTGATGGACTTGGTGTTCCATTAGAGGCTTAGCCAAGTTAAATATGAAAATATGGGGTGACGACCTCGAGATGTTAGCATACTAGGGGAGGGAAGTCATGAGCCCAGAACCTAGGCCCCGTCAATGTTTACCCGCTAATCTGATATTAGTGGATTGAGTTCACCGAGTAGTGGTTACCGGTGTTGTGCTAATGCCATGATGTACGTAGCTATCCAGACTTGGGCTACGAGATAAATAATGAATAAAACACCGTGAGTTGAGTTGTGAGGGAGTCACGAAAGGACTCACTGAGATTTTATCTCACTGTTTATGTTTTGTGGTTTTTACAGAGACACTACAAGAATAATTGATTTTTCTGGCCAGGACTTTCCGGCGGATTTTTATCCGCCGAAACATTTCCGGCGGATTTTAGGATTTACCGGCGGATTTTATCCGCCGAAACATTACCGGCGGATTGGTTGGATTTTCCGGAGGGTTTTTTTTCCTCCACAACATTTCCGGTGGATTTTATGTTTACAAATTTTTTTTTTTAAAAAACAAAATCCGCTGATAAGGTCATTTCCGGCGGATCGCTATAAGAAGCGCGAAATTTGAAATTTGAAAATCAGCCGAAAATGCATAGAAATCCGCCGAAAATGACAACCCGACTAAAATCCGCCGGAAACGTCATTTCCGGTGGATAGTTTTGAAAAATGCGGGAGATTTAATTTTTAAAAATCCGCCGGTAAGCCTTTAAAATCCGCCGGAAACTCCCTGATCCGCCGAAAACATATTAAATCCGCCGGTAGATGACATTTGCGGCGGATTTGTGAATATTTGACCGTTTCGTTTCCCTTCTTCCTATCTTCCTATATAAATCTCTTCTCCACACTTCTTCTTCACACCCCTACAAATTCTCTTCTTCTCTCTGCTAATTAATCTCTTCTTGAAATTCCTCTCTTCCTCTCTACGATTTCTCTTCTTCTCTCTACTAAATCTCTTCCTCTCTTTGACAAATTTCTTCAATCTAAGGTATGTTTGTAACATGAGTTAATAGTTTTAGTTTATGAATTATTTTATAATATGAGTTAGTTACTAATTGTGGTGTTGTTTGTTTAGGTATTGTTTGAGTTTGGTTTCCTCTTTCTTCCTCTTTGTTTGAGTTGGGGATACGCTTCAAGTCAGAGTCATCTCTTCACTACGGTTAGTTATCAAAGTCATTAGTTGGTATAAAACGTTATTGATTTTATTAGTTTATAAAATATTATAATATATTAGTTTATAAAAAATAAAGTAATTAATATATCAATATATATCAAAAAGTAATATTTGATAGTTTATTTCATTTACTTTGTAATTGATAGTTTATTTGATAATAATTGATATATCAAAATAAAGTAATTAATATATCAATATATATATATATATATATATATATATATATGGATTTTTTGTTTTTAGTGTCTCAAAAAATTTTACCAACTTTTGGTCACCGTAAAATTTAGATTTTTTCATTTAGTCCTGGTGACTTTTAATAACGCTTATAAAATATCATAAAAACGCTATTAAAAGTCATGAAGCGATATACTAAAGTCATGAGGGACTAAAAACCAAAAACTCAAATTTATTTGATAGTAATTAATATATCAATATATATCAAAAAGTAATATTTTATAGTTTATTTGATTTACATCGTAGTGTAGTACATAGATCTTGAAATTATGGATCGTAGTTGGATGTATGATCGATTGTTTCTTGGAAGATCCGGTTTAAAGCGACATTTTGTAGAAGGAGTAGAAGAGTTTATTTTTTGTGCTTAAGTGTCATGAAGAATTTGCGCGACGAGGCGGAATTAGATGCCCGTGCTTGAAATGTTCATTTCGATTTATAAAAAATGAAGAAGTTAGACTTGATTTGTACAATAATGGGTTTAGGCCAAATTATTGGATATGGAGTCGTCAAGGGGAAGTAGGACCAGGGGTAGCTGCAGTTCCTGCGGTTAATGTTCCGGTTGAAGTAGTAGCTCCCACATCAAGTAGTTATCCAGCGACGACTACGACATCTGCAGGCCAAATTATACAACCGTTAGATGTTTATCAGGGAATGATATCTCACGCCGTTGGAGTAAATTTGGATTTTGAAGAACCAGAATATGATGCTGAAGAAGTTCCAAATGAGGAAGCTCAAAGGTTTTACATGTATTTGAGTGAGACAAATAAACCATTATTTGAAGGATCTAAAGACTCAAAATTATCAATGTGTGTTCGGTTGTTGGGTCTTAAGTCTCAATTTAATGTTGCTGAGTTGTGCATGGAATATATGACCAAAATGATGTTGGATGCAACCCCCATTAGAGGGCTTTTGCCGCAGAGTTATTATGAAGCTAAAAGACTGGTATCGAAGCTTGACTTAAAATCTAAAAGAATTGATTGTTGTGTGTCTGGTTGGATGCTCTATTATAACAATGAGTTTGGCACAAATGATGGAGAGTTGTCAGAATGCAAGTTGTGTGGAGAGCCACGCTATTGTGTCAGTAGGAAAGGGATGAGCAGGGGCAAACCGGTTCCACGAAAAGCAATGTTCTATCTGCCGCTTATACCAAGGCTATAGAGGATGTTTACTTCAATGGAGACCGCGGATAAAATGACGTGGCACCATCAAAATAGAAATAATTCTGGTGAATTACGTCACCCATCTGATGGTGAAGCTTGAAAGCATTTTGATCGTGTTCATCCAGATTTTGCCAGTGATCCACGCAAAGTTCGGCTTGGTTTATGCTCTGATGGTTTCACACCACATATTCAAGCCTCAGCAACACCATATTTATGTTGGCCAGTTATTGTTACCCCATACAACCTTCCTCCAGAAATGTGTATGTCTAAACCATACATGTTTTTAAATTCTATTATTCCTCGGCCAAGTAATCCAACAGCTGGTATTGACATATATTTGCAACCTTTGATTGATGACCTAAAAAGGTTGTGGAATGGTGTTTTAACTTATGATGCAGCACGCAAACAAAATTTTGTGATGAGGGCGGCTTTGATGTGGACCATTAATGACTTCTCTGCCTATGGAATGTTGTCTGGATGGGGGACACATGGTAAGATGACGTGTCCGATTTGCATGGTTGACACAAAGGCTTTTAGTCTCAAATACGGAGGAAAAACTTCATGGTTTGACTCGCACCGTAGGTTCTTACCTATGGATCACCCATTTAGAAAGCAGAAATATGCGTTCACCAAGGGAAATGTTGAAACAGCTGGACCTCCTCGTAGGTTGACACCAGAGGAAGTTTGGAATAGTGTTAGGGATATCCCTCCTGTGAAAGTCGTAGCGGGTGTTGTTTCTCGTCCAGGTGGCTATGGACAATTGTTGCGTTAAAAACACACTTAGAGCAAGTGTACTCTCTCGCAGAAGTAGTATAAAAGATATCGTCTCCACAGGGATTAATTAACAAGTACCAAACTACTTAAGATTAATTATTATTTAGACGAACGAATGTTTGGCTGTTATAGAAACTAAAATAAAAAGAAATAAATAGCAAGAGTTAAAATGTGAAGTTTAACCAATGGAGAGAGGTCTAGGGTCACGGTTTCACTTGCAAGCTTCGATTCCTCTATGTCTAATTCTACCTGAATTCCTTGTTTTATTCAATTACCAATCCCTTTACTAAAACTATTAATCCGTTTGGTCATTCGCGATTAATATTCTTTTTCCTAAATTAACCCTTGTTTGGTCATGCAAGAATTTAAATCCAAGAAAAGCATAAAGAACAAAAAGGTTGAATGATTGGAAGACTAAATTAACGTTTGGTCATGCATTAATCTTAGTCTCAATTATCCTATAGGTCCACCAACTAATTGCAGTACGGTCGCTGATCAACTAATTGATTATGAACATGCAAAGGTTGTCAATCCTAATTATGTGATAAAAGCAATAGGATAATATCAATTGAAATAAAAACCAGGAATTCAAAGTATAAATTAAAACATAAAAAGGTCTCTAATCAAGCAAGATCCACCTAGACCCTAGAAGAGGATTTAGCTATCCATAGTGTTTGAGAACAATAAAATAAAATTAGGAGTCATAAATTACAGAGATAAAAAAATAACCCGGAATAGAGAAATTTCTGATCCTGCAAATTTCGTCTCCTTTTTCTGCTCCAGAGCTCTCTCACGGTGTCAAGAACGGGTACCCAAAACTCTCTCCTCTATTTGCCGGCGCTACTGTTTGCTTCTCGTACTGTGCGTGGCTTTCTTCTGTTCTCGTGTGTTGCCGTCAAATCTTCCTTTAATTAGAAAAAATAATTCCCTTTGTGTTCTTGTGTGGCAATTCAATTGTGCAGCTACTGTATATAACTATATATCTCACGCCTACGCCTAGGTACTCTTTTCTTGTTTTCCTTTGAATTCCTTTTGTCCAGCCCTCTCCCCAATTGTGCGGCCACCCGATTTTATTAATTCTATTATTTCTTTCTTGCGTAAAAAGTTGGTCCTCTCTCATGCCACTCATGCCTAGGTTTTTGTTGGAATTGGTCTTGGACTTTATTTTTTCACACTTGGGCCACATGCTTCTTTTGCTAATGACACCCCCATTTTGCTTCAAACAATTCATTGAAACAACTTCTTTATCTATCTTCTTTCCTACAAAATAAAAAGCAATTTGAGTCACTTATTTATTTAGATAATAATAATAGCTCTAAAAATGACTCAAAAGTGTCTCTAAAAATGTACTAAATTAGAGCTTATCAACTCCCCCACACTTAACATTTGCTTGTCCTCAAGCAAATTTTCTGGCTGAGCAACATTTTCAAATAAGAAATAGAGACAGCCAAATATGGGACCCAATCAGAAGCACAATGACAGACAATAGACAATATGACACATATGAGGTGTCAAAAGGTTGCCCAATTAGAGGCTCATGTCCCTGAAGAATACATTTTTCTGAACAAAGGCACTCACTCACAATCTCTCTAAGTGTTTAGGGACTAGGGAAAATATACACTCAAGTTTCAACAAAATGCATATTACCATATGTTTGTAATTTGACCAAATCTCCACTAAATAGTTCACATGCATGCAAAAGATGGGGTTTCATGGGTTGTAATGGGGCCAAGGTTTAGTCGAGCAGGGTAGGAAATAAGAAGAAATGGATAATCAAAGGGCTAAAAACAAGAAACAAATAGTAACCATTAAAACCAAATATGGAGCTCCTATTTATTTTACAATTTTTGTCCAAACTCCAAATTAATTTCACTTCCATTCTTCATTCTTCTTTTTCTCTTGAGTAGACTCTTTCATTTTTTTTTTTTTGGATTTGCCCTTTGGCTCTTTTATTCTTTTGATGTGCCTTTTCCTCCTTGTTGCTTTCCTTTTTTTTTTTTCAAATTTTCTTCCTATTTTTTTTTTTGGAGGAAAAGGTAAGTACATGATTCACTATTTTTTTTTTTATCCCGACAAGATAGACAACTAAAGTATAGGACAAAGTTTTAGTCCTAACAATATAGACAACTAAAAATATAGGACGAAATTGTAATTTTCAATAGTTGCTCCACATTTAATTCCAAATGGTTACCATAAACAAAAAAGAAAAATTATATCTGGGTACCAAAGAAAAAAAAATATAACAATTAAGCTCAAAGGGGGCAACTAAGGGATAAATTCAACAAACAACTCTGAGGCCAGAAAAATACCTAAATTACCCAAATCTTTTTACATGATGCAAATCAATTTTCGCCTTGAAATGGACAAAAGACAAATTCTAGAATGTAGCAAATTGGGAAACACACTCATAGAAAGAAAATGGGTAAAAATTTATGATTTAGTATCAATCCCCTTATGAAGGCTCAGATCTCACATTTAGAAGCTAGTTCACAAAAAGTACTCAGCAGAGACAAATGCTAATTATCAGCTTCCTAAGGACATCCTCACAGTTACAATTAAGCACAAGTCTGTCAAGTAAATTGATTATGGGATCCCCTAAAGGCAAAATCTCTATTTTTTTTTCAACTTGAAGCATAAGTCGCTAAAATAAGCCAGAAAAAATGCTATCAACTTATACAGTGGGTATGTGCATTAATAGAGATGAATTGACAAAGTTAAACTCTACTCCCCCACACTAGCCTAAAGCATGGTCCTCAATGCAAAATATTAAATTGGCACAACAATAAATAAATGAGAGAGTAAGAGTGACTTCCCTGAGAGAGCTTGCAGTCTGAGCTTATTCCTAAAAAAAACAAAACAAAACAAAAATGAGAGAAAATAAAACACAGGTTGCCTCCTGCAAAGCGCTTGTTTAACGTCCCGAGCCTGACGGTACTAGAGTCAGTCCTTGAGGGCAGTGACATAGCTCACTTGACTCAACCCTTCCTCAAAATGCTTCACACGCTGCCCATTGACCTTAAAAATGGTGCCATCTTCATGAGATACCTCAAGCACTCCATAAGGAAAAACTTGAGTAACAGTGTAGGGTCCATACCACCTTGAGCGTAACTTTCCTGGGAAAAGACGCAAACGTGAGTTATAAATTAAAACTTTTTCACCAACATGGAATTCACGCTGCTGGATGCGCTTATCATGCCACTTTTTAGTCCGCTCCTTATATAACTTGGCATTCTCATAAGCTCCCAGACGGAGCTCATCCAATTCATCGAGCTGCAGCAACCTATTTTCACCTGTAAGCTGAGCATCAAAGTTTAGAAATTTTAAAGCCCAAAGTGCTTTATGCTCTAATTCAACAGGCAAATGACATGCTTTTCCAAAAACAAGACGGTAAGGAGACATCCCAATGGGGGTTTTAAAAGCAGTTCTATAGGCCCATAGTGCATCATCAAGTTTCAAAGACCAATCTTTTCTTGATGCACTAACTGTCTTCTCTAAAATCCTTTTCAGCTCTCTGTTTGAAATTTCAACTTGCCCACTAGTTTGTGGGTGGTAAGGAGTTGCTACCTTATGAGTGACACCATATTTGCTCAAAAGATTTTCAAAATGTTTATTGCAAAAATGGGTGCCACCATCAGTAATAATTGCTCGGGGAGTGCCAAATCTTGTAAAAATATTTTTCTTTAAAAATCTCACTACCACCCGAGCATCATTAGTAGGTAAGGCTACAGCTTCTACCCACTTAGACACATAATCTACAGCAACAAGAATATATTGATTTGAAAAAGATTTAGGGAAGGGCCCCATAAAGTCAATACCCCATACATCAAATATCTCATAAACCAAAATGTTGTTTAAAGGCATCTCTTGACGCCTAGAAATATTGCCACTCCTTTGACAACTATCACAAGCTTTCACAAATTCATGAGCATCTTTAAATATAGTAGGCCAATAAAAACCACATTGTAACACTTTATATGCAGTTCTATTTGGGCCAAAGTGGCCACCTACCTCTCTAGAGTGACAATGCTCAAGGATAGAAGTTACCTCATCCATAGGCACACAACGCCTAATAACCTTGTCTCCACATACTTTAAATAGGTAAGGGTCATCCCACAAGTACTGTCTAGCATCAGAAATTAATTTCTTCTTTTGCTGAAAAGAAAAATCAGGGGGAACAACCTTACCCACCAAGTAGTTGACAATGTCTGCAAACCAAGGAATAGTAGAAACAGCTAAAAGTCTCTCATCAGGGAAAACCTCCTTGATCTCCCCATCATTTGAGGCCTGCATCACACTATGGTCAAGCCTTGAGAGGTGGTCAGCTACAAAGTTCTCTGAGCCTTTCTTGTCTCTAATCTCCAAGTCGAACTCTTGTAGCAACAAGATCCACCTGATTAACCTGGGTTTTGCATCCTGCTTTCCAAGCAAATATCTAATGGCAGCATGGTCAGTATAAACAATAACTTTAGAAAGAACAAGGTAATGACGAAACTTGTCAAATGCAAATACTACAGCTAGTAACTCTTTCTCTGTGGTAGTGTAATTTCTTTGAGCATCATCAAGAGTACGACTAGCATAGTAAATGGTATAAAATACCTTATTCTTTCTTTGCCCCAAAACAGCCCCCACAGCAGTATCGCTAGCATCACACATAATTTCAAAGGGAAGCGACCAATCGGGGGCAACAACAACAGGGGCACTAATTAATTTTTCCTTTAAACAATTAAAAGCCTTCAAACAAGTGTCAGAAAAAACAAAAGCGGCCTCCTTAACCAAGAGGTCAGTCATAGGCTTTGCAATTTTTGAGAAGTCTTTAACAAACCTCCTATAGAATCCGGCATGGCCTAGAAAACTACGGACCCCCTTAACAGAATTGGGTGGGGGCAACTTTGCAATTACCTCAACCTTTGCAGGATCAACTTCAATGCCTCTAGTGGACACCTTATGTCCTAGAATAATGCAATCTTGTACCATAAATTGGCACTTCTCCCAATTGAGCACTAAATTGGTATCCCTGCATCTCTGCAACACTGAATTCAAGTTATGTAAACAATCCTCATAAGAGGATCCAAAGACGGTAAAATCATCCATGAATATCTCAATGCATTTTTCAACCAAGTCAGAGAAGATAGCCATCATGCATCTTTGGAAAGTGGCAGGGGCATTACATAAACCGAATGGCATCCTTTTATATGCAAATGTTCCATATGGGCAAGTAAAAGTAGTTTTTTCTTGATCTTCAGAAGCCACTGGTATTTGCAAATAACCGGAATATCCATCCAAACAACAATAATAATCATGACCTGCCACTCTCTCAAGCATTTGATCAATAAAGGGAAGGGGGAAGTGATCTTTTCGGGTGGCATCATTTAATTTTCTATAATCAATGCACATACGCCACCCGGTAGTTTTCCTAACTGCAATTAATTCATTTTTATCGTTCTCCATTACAGTAGTACCTCCCTTTTTAGGAACACATTGAACAGGACTTACCCACTTACTATCAGAGATAGGATAGATGATACCTGCATCAAGAAGCTTAATCACTTCCTTTTTGACCACCTCTTTCATGTTGGGATTGAGGCGGCGTTGAGGTAGTGCCCGGGGTTGGTAATCATCCTCCATGTAGATCTTGTGGGTGCAAATTGAGGGACTAATGCCTTTTATATCATGAATAGACCATCCAAAGGCTTCTTTGTTGGCCCTTAATACCCTCAAAAGCTTATCCTCCATGGTATCTGTCAAATCTGCAGAAATAATCACAGGCAAAGAGGAAGGGGGATGCAAGAAAGCATATTTTACATTTGAAGGAAGAGGCTTTAATTCAACCTCAGGAGCCTCTTCAATTGAAGGTTTGGGATTTGGAGTATTACCCCATTCCAATTCCTCAAATCTATGGTTACTCCAATTTTTGTGAGGGTGGTGAGCCTGCAAAAACATTAAGAACTCTTATTCCTCACCACCCTGCAATATGCCAAGTCCCTGCAAAGTAAGTACTTTTTCTAGAGGGTCCTGAATTCTAAAATCATCAAAACTTTCAGAGGTAACCACATCATTAATATCCATAGCTTGAATAAAATTACAAGAAGCAAATGAGGAGGGATTTTTTAATGAGTTCAAGACTTGAAATACAACTTCCTCATCTCCAAATCTTAAAGTCAATTTTCCCTGCTGAACATCAATTAAGCTTTTTCCTGTAGCTAAGAACGGACGCCCCAAAATAATTGGGACTTCCTCATCTTCTTCCATATCCAATACAACAAAATCAGCAGGGAAAATAAACTTATCAACTTTAACTAAAACATCTTCTACCACTCCACGGGGGTGGGCAATGGATCTATCAGCTAGCTGCAAAGTGACGTTAGTAGGATGTGGTTCCTGCAAACCAAGCTTTCTAAAAACAGAAAAAGGCATCAAATTTATACTTGCTCCTAAATCACATAAAGCCTTTTCAAAATGAGAGTTACCAATTGTACAAGGAATAGTAAAACTACCTGGATCTTTAAGCTTAGGTGGTAACTTTTTTAGAACTATAGCAGAACATTCCTCATTAAGCCTAACTGTCTCAAAGCCTTCTAACTTCCTTTTGTTAGAAATAATTTCTTTTAAAAATTTGGCATATTTAGGCATTTGAGCAATAGCTTCAGCAAAAGGAATGTTGATATGCAATTTTCTAAATATTTCAAGAAATTTGGCAAATTGCTTATCATGCTGCTCATTTTTAAGTCTTTGAGGATAAGGAACATTTACCTTTGCTTGCTCATATTTTTCCCTTTCCTTTTTGCTTTCCTCAGATGTGCTCCCCTCAGCAGGAGCTTGTATTTCTTTCTGGGGCGCCCGCCCGTCTTGATTGTTTTCTTGAACCAGCTCCTTGCCACTCCTAAGAGTGACAGCCTTGCAATGCTCATTTCTAGGATTAGGCTCGGTTTGGGTAGGCAGTGAGCCTTGAGGCCTTTGAGACAACACAGTAATGAGATTTGAGATTTGACCCTTCAGGCTTCCAAATTCGTTGTTCATGGCTCCCTCCAAGCTTCCAAATTTTTCATTAGTCTGCTGCATAAACCTTGTCAACACATCATTGGTATCCAACTTTTTCTCCTCTTGCCTTTGCACATGTGGAGGCTTATAGGAGTTCGAGCTTTGCTCCTTTTGTTGTCCTCCCCAAGAGAAATTAGGGTGATTTCTCCAACCCGGATTGTAAGTGTTTGAATAAGGGTCATTTTGGGTCCGGTTGGAATTCTGAACATAATTGGCCTCTTCAGTTGAAGTTGTTGGCCGGCCCTGTGCTTTTATCAGTTCTTCAATGGATTGCAACCTCTCATCAGTCCTGTCCATGTAATTGGATAAAACACCCATGCACGGGTGTCCAACTTTTTCCATGTATCTAACTAAAGCATCTTGCATACCAGGCCTTAACTCACCTTTCTTCTGACCAAGATAGTTGACTTCTTCAGTTAGGTCTCCCCAGAGGTTATTCGTGATGTCACTAGTGGAGGTAATTATTGGAGTAGATTGAGCTTGTACCTTCATCAAAGATTGCATCTGTTTAGAGAGAGCATCCAGCTTTATGTTAACACTAGTGTCATCTTCAACCTTGTAGATCCCAGCTGATTTCTTAATGTGTCTGTCACTTGTCTCCCATTGGGCATTATCGGCTGCTATCTCTGCAATTAAGTCATATACTGTCGCAGGTTCCCCATTCATTAGAGAGCCCCCACAAGCCATATTAATAATTCCCCTATTTTGAGAAGATAATCCGTTGCAAAAATATTCAAGCAATTGCCACTTCTCAAATCCATGATGTGGACAACTTCGGAGTAAGTCTTGAAATCTTTCCCAAGCTTCATGCAAAGATTCTTGCTCGAGTTGAGCAAAACTGATTATTGCACCTCGGATCTTAGTAGTCTTACCTGGAGGAAAATATTTGGTCAAGAATTTTTGCTTCAGTTGATCCCAAGTGGTAATGGACTCAGCAGGTTGAGAGTCTAGCCAAGCAGATGCCTTGTCAGCCAATGACCATGGAAACAATCTCACTCTAATGGCATCAGGAGTGACACCATTACAAATTACTGAGTCAGCCACCCTCAAGAAGTTTCTAAGATGGGTGTGTGGGTCTTCTGTTGGTGCACCTCTGAACATAGTCGAATTCTGAACCATTTGAATCAAACTGGGTTTGAGCTCAAAGTTAGTAGCTTGCACATGTGGATTGACTATGCTTGTAGTGATATTTGCTGTGGGAGTAAAGTAGTCCCGAAGAGTTCTTCTCGGATTGGCAGCCATCACTCTTGTCTTTTTTCTTATCCTTCGAGCAGTTCTTTCAATTTCTGGATCAAAAACCAAAATAGGCTCCTGGGGAGCGGGTGAGCATGCACTAGTAATAGTAATAAAAATAAAACTAACTAATAAAATAAAATTAAATATAATTTTTTTTTCTTTTTATTAAATTAAAACAAGAATTAAAATAAATGTCTAAAGCAATAAAAAATCTTTTTCATTTAATATTATTAAATTAATCCCCGGCAACGGCGCCAAAAACTTGTTGCGTTAAAAACACACTTAGAGCAAGTGTACTCTCTCGCAGAAGTAGTATAAAAGATATCGTCTCCACAGGGATTAATTAACAAGTACCAAACTACTTAAGATTAATTATTATTTAGACGAACGAATGTTTGGCTGTTATAGAAACTAAAATAAAAAGAAATAAATAGCAAGAGTTAAAATGTGAAGTTTAACCAATGGAGAGAGGTCTAGGGTCACGGTTTCACTTGCAAGCTTCGATTCCTCTATGTCTAATTCTACCTGAATTCCTTGTTTTATTCAATTACCAATCCCTTTACTAAAACTATTAATCCGTTTGGTCATTCGCGATTAATATTCTTTTTCCTAAATTAACCCTTGTTTGGTCATGCAAGAATTTAAATCCAAGAAAAGCATAAAGAACAAAAAGGTTGAATGATTGGAAGACTAAATTAACGTTTGGTCATGCATTAATCTTAGTCTCAATTATCCTATAGGTCCACCAACTAATTGCAGTACGGTCGCTGATCAACTAATTGATTATGAACATGCAAAGGTTGTCAATCCTAATTATGTGATAAAAGCAATAGGATAATATCAATTGAAATAAAAACCAGGAATTCAAAGTATAAATTAAAACATAAAAAGGTCTCTAATCAAGCAAGATCCACCTAGACCCTAGAAGAGGATTTAGCTATCCATAGTGTTTGAGAACAATAAAATAAAATTAGGAGTCATAAATTACAGAGATAAAAAAATAACCCGGAATAGAGAAATTTCTGATCCTGCAAATTTCGTCTCCTTTTTCTGCTCCAGAGCTCTCTCACGGTGTCAAGAACGGGTACCCAAAACTCTCTCCTCTATTTGCCGGCGCTACTGTTTGCTTCTCGTACTGTGCGTGGCTTTCTTCTGTTCTCGTGTGTTGCCGTCAAATCTTCCTTTAATTAGAAAAAATAATTCCCTTTGTGTTCTTGTGTGGCAATTCAATTGTGCAGCTACTGTATATAACTATATATCTCACGCCTACGCCTAGGTACTCTTTTCTTGTTTTCCTTTGAATTCCTTTTGTCCAGCCCTCTCCCCAATTGTGCGGCCACCCGATTTTATTAATTCTATTATTTCTTTCTTGCGTAAAAAGTTGGTCCTCTCTCATGCCACTCATGCCTAGGTTTTTGTTGGAATTGGTCTTGGACTTTATTTTTTCACACTTGGGCCACATGCTTCTTTTGCTAATGACACCCCCATTTTGCTTCAAACAATTCATTGAAACAACTTCTTTATCTATCTTCTTTCCTACAAAATAAAAAGCAATTTGAGTCACTTATTTATTTAGATAATAATAATAGCTCTAAAAATGACTCAAAAGTGTCTCTAAAAATGTACTAAATTAGAGCTTATCAACAATGGCACAATTGGACAAAAAAAAGTATTTTTTGGGAATTTCCCTATTGGAAAGATAATCTATTGATACACAATCTCGATGTAATGCATATAGAGAAGAATTTTTTTGACAACATATTTAACATTGTCATGAACGTGAAAGGCAAAACGAAAGACAACGAGAAAGCTAGGAAGGATATAGATCATTACTGTAGACAAAAGGATTTGTTGTTGGTTGAGAAAGGTACTATGACTTTGAAACCCAAAGCCAATTATACTTTATCTACCGAACAAGCGAAAGCAGTTTATCAGTGGATAAAAGAGTTGAAAATGCCAGACAGTTATTCTTCCAATTTATCTAGATGTGCGGATGTGGATAATGGGAGATTGCATGGGATGAAGAGCCATGATTGTCATGTATTCATGGAGTGCTTACTTCCTATCGCTTTTAGTTCGTTGCCAACACACGTTTTGAATCCGCTCATTGAAATAAGTCAATACTTTAAGAATTTGTGTTCTGCAACGCTAAAATCTGATGATCTTTCAAAAATGGAACAAGACATCCCACTTATCTTATGCAAGTTGGAGAGAGTATTTCCGCCTGGTTTCTTTGATTCTATGGAGCATCTACCGGTGCATCTCGCATATGAAGCTAAACTTGACGGACCTGTCCAATACAGATGGATGTATCCGTTTGAAAGGTCAGTTAATTTTTATAATATAAGAAACAAGTTTAAAATAGATGATTATTATGTTAATTAATATCATTTTCTCTAGGTTCATGGGTGATTCAAAAAGATCGGTGAAAAACAAAGCTAGAGTTGAAGGATCGATATGTTCTTCTTACTTACACCGTGAAACAACCCATTTTTGTTCTTATTATTTCAAGAATGAGTTTGCTCCTGGAAGCAGTCGAAATGAAATGGATACTGAATGTCCTAGACATCATTTAGCTTTGTCTGTCTTTTGTCTACCCGTTCGTCCATCTGGGAAGGAGTCAATTCACTGGCTAACAGATGAAGAGTTAAGTTCAGCACATGTTCATGTGTTGATAAACTGTACTGAGGTGCAACCATTTATTAAGTATATATGTTCCTCAGCATCAACTATCGATCTTAATTCGTTAATATAAAGTAGACAAATGTGTAACAATTAATTATTTCTTTTTAGGGAATTCTTGTCATCAGAGGACGTAAGTGAGCAATAATCTTCTGCTCATTTTAATGCACATTTTCCAACGTGGTTTAGGCAACATGTTTATGCCCTCCCACCAACCCCTACCAACCAACACTTGAGGAATATATCAGACGGTCCTCGGAGATGTGTTAAAGAATGGCACACATACTTTGTTAATGGATACAAATTTCACACCAATGAATGGACACAGGGCAGAGAGACAGTCAATAGTGGAGTGTGCATTAAGGGTGTCACTGGAGGAGGTGAAGATGATTTTTATGGTGTGGTTCAACACATATATGAACTTTCGTACCCCCATCTAGATTTTAGTCAGAAGGTAGTGGTTTTTTTATTGTAATTGGTTTGATCCGTCTGCTCGAGGAACAAAGGTGAATCCAAAGTCAAATACAGTGGACATTAAAATGAATAGTAGATATCGACTGTATGATCCGTTCGTCATTGCACAAAATGTGAGACAAGTCTATTATGTCCCTTATCTATCAACGCGGACTGATAGGCGTGGTTGGTGTGTCGCAATTAAAACCAAACCAAGAGGTCGCATTGAGACAAATGATGACACGGTGGAAGATGTGCCATATCAAATGGAAGAGATGTCTAATGTAAATTAAGTGATTCAAGTTGAACCCATTACTCGTTTATGTGATGAGCCAAACACCGACGATGAAGTTGATGACGAAGAAGATGCTGATGAAGATGCAACAGACCACATTGGTGTATCAAGAATTCACTCCTCTGATGATGATGATTTTGAGAATGAATGAGATTCCAATTAGCTATTTATGTTTCAACAATATATGTTAACCTATTTTTAATCAAAGATGTAATTTATGTTTGTTTAATTAGTATGTTTATATATTTTAAATTGTTTAGTATATATGTTTATATATTTTAATTTGTTTTTAGTATGTTTATGTTAACCTGTTTAGTATATGTTTGTTTGTTTAAATGTATATGTCTAGATACGGTCATGGCATCGTCTCACTCAGGATCCGATCATGACGACACATATGTTCCTCCACCTGTCACGGGTGATGGCGCCAGCACTAGCAGGAGGATGACTTCTACTCACCTAGAGCGGCGTCGTCAGCCTGCTTGTGTTGTTGTTTGTGGTGGCAGATATTTGCCACCACCTGGGTTTGAGGGTGCTAGTTAGGGATGGCAAAACAGGTTTGACTCACCGGGCCGGCCCACCAACCCGCCAAAAAGGCGGGTTGGGTTGGGATATTGTGACCGCTAACCCGCTGAGCCCGCCCTGCCAAAAGGAGAAAACCGCGGGCTTAAGACAAGAACGGGGCGGGTCGGCCCGCAAGCCCTTTTTTTTTGGAAAAAAAATCAGAGTCAGACAGACCAGTCCATTTTATAAAAAAAAATTAGGGCCCAAAAGTAGAATCCAGCGCACTGCGCACCCCAAGCCCAACCCGTTTTGTTCATTTTAGGTTTCACTTTTCACTTCTCAAACAATTGATATATAGTTAATCCTAGTAATTCCAATGCTATTATTGTTTTATATTTTTATTTTTGTTAAAAAAGGCTTTATAAAAAAACTGTTTTAAAAAGGAGGTGAAAAATCTAATAGAAATTGAAATGTTAAAAATAGGTGAAACTTTTGTTCAAAAAAACTGCAAAAAAAACTAGGCGGGGCGGGCCAGTATGTTGAGCTCGTGGTTAGTTGGCGGGCCAACCCGCCCCGCCCCTATTTTAGCGGGCTTTAGGCAAAGCGGGGCGGGCCGGGGCGGACCAGCCCATTTTGCCATCCCTAGTGCTAATAGTAGTACTGCAGGGCACCCAGTGATTCCTGATGGTACTGATGGTGAGGTATACAGCTGATGGTCGTATCATATTGGAGGCTGCTGGCGATTCGTAAGTATATATATTGTTATTATTTATTAATTTATTTTTGTTGCCTTTTATATAACTTATATAATTTGGTGTAATAAAATTCATCTTTTTTTAATGTAATACAGGTTTCTTCCTTCGAAGGCTACAACTACCGCCATCACAAAAACAATTAAGGAGAATTTCACTGGCAGTTGGAAGAATTGGACGGCGGTTAATAAAGATCAAGAGACAACTGCGAGGATGTTAAGATCATTCTTGGTAAGTTGTTCTATGACACTACAACAAAATAGGAAAGCGGCGGCGGTTTTAAAAGCTTACTGCGGCGGTTTTAACCGCTGCCAAATACCCCTCGCGGCGGTTAATTAATTTGTCTTATTAACAACATTATTGTAAATTTCTTAAGTAGGAAAAATGTACATGGTTACCAGAGTAGCAAAGAGAAGTTGAGAGAGTGTTCCATAAGAGATGTTCCCACCGCTATTCTGAATTACCGCGGGATGCGCGCAAAAAGAATGCGAAGCCATCTTATATGGGAGACTCAACTTGGGCTTTGTTCAGAGAGTATAGGGAGACACCAGAATTTAGGAATTATTGTGAGAAAGCCAAGAAGAACCGTGCTTCTGAAAAAGGTGGCTGCACACACACAGGGGGGGAGTGTTAATACTGCAACGCATCACAGGCGGTTGGTAAATTTATTACTTGATTAATTAATTATTTATAATTAACTAGTGTCATTTTCATGTGTATTAATTAATAATATGTATATATAGGAGGCGATGCATCAAAGGACAATCACTTTGCCTGAGTTGCATTGCTACCTTCATATGCGGGAGGACACTGGTGAGTTTGCTATAGATCGGGCGAGGAATATTCAGGTAAAACTACTTTTACAATTATATATTAATGTTTATTATTTATATTTATCTTTATATATATATATATATATTGTTTTTATTATATTAGATATTATTAATAATTAGTTATTTATTTCTTTGTTGGGTTATTTTTTTAGGAGAGCTTCCAGGATGGGCTGGCTCAGTACCATGAGTCACAGCAGAGCAGTGGGACAGATATCGATCCTGTGGAGGAGGCTAGAGTAGCTCGTGATATTTGGGAGAGAGCAGTTGGTCCCCAAAAGAGTAATCGTATGGTAGGATCTGGTGGTATTGGACCGGCTGCTTTCCGAACAAGCATTATTCCGAGTCTATCAGCTTCACATTCTGGATCAGAGAGTACTGGTCGCTCTTATGTTCCCAATTCTAGTGAGTTGAATGCTGTTACGCAATTGATCCAGCAACTGAGCGAGGCCCAGCGTCAGTTTGCCGAGCGGCAGGAGCAAAATGAACGGAAAGTGCAGGCGCTTCGGGAGAAAGCTAGGATAGCTGAGGAGCGCATGGAGGAGCAGGCTAGGGTAGCTGCGGAGCAGGCTAGGCTAAATGAGGAGCGCTTTAAGCTTTTGCAAGATCAGCTGATGTCTCAGCACCCAAGTAATCCATCATCATCACATATGCCATCCTACCTGCCGCAGCAGCATTTCGGCGGTGCATTTCAGCCGTGGTCTCAGCAGTAGTATGCACCCCAGTATTCCCAGCAGTATCCACCGCAGAAGCCATACCAACCATACCAGCAGCCCCAGCAGCAGTCACCCCACCAGCCAAACCAGCCATACCGGCATCCCCAGCAGCGGTCACCCCAGCAGCCCAACTCAAACATCGATCATAATATCGATGCGATTAGTGCTTTTCTTGCATCAGACGATACCTATTATCATGGTGATGAGTCAGACCAGCAGCCACCCCAGTAGCTTTGGATTATTTTATTTTGTTGTATGGATATTTTTTTGTTGTTTTATTTAAATTAATTATTAATTTTCATTCCTAATTTTTATTTTTTTAATTAGTAAATTAATTAATTATAAATTAATTATTAACTTTTATTTTATTATCAATAATTAAAGTGTTTAATAAAATAATTAATTAATGTTTTTAATAAAATAATATTAAATTTTTAAATAAAACGAATTTTAAAGGGATTTCCGGCGTATATTTTAAAAAAAAGGGTTTTTCCCATGGATAATCCGCCGGTAATGTTTTGCGAAAAGTCCACATTTTCGGCGTATTTTTTGGCTTTTCCGGCGGATTTTGCCCGCTGAAAAATCCAATTTTTCTTGTAGTGAGAAACAGGGAAAAGCTAAAGCAAAGAAGCATGAGTAGCAGCTGTGCTAGATGATGATGATGTGATGGATTTTGGAAATCCGCTTGATATGTTGGTTAGCTCCCCAGTTTTTATTATGTATTATGATATCATAACTTATACTTTGTTAAAGTTATGTATCGACGTTGTTATTTCTAGTTGAGGTGTTGAACAATTAGGTATGAAACGAATTTGGACCCATGGTTTGATGTTGTATGTAATCCTTTTAGTGACTTGTGATGGTTATAAAAGGATAGTATGATGAGTTCTCATCAAAGTTTTAGTTATTCAGTGTCTTTAATAAGAAATATTACTCTGATCTGACGTACAAACCCCCTGAACAAGGACAACGGCTGGAAGGGCTGGACATGTCTGTGATCAGTGTATGGGTCCCAGGTGACCTCCTCTGGAGTAAGCCGATCAAGCGCTTTCTGAAGTTGTTGTTGCCAAGTAGCTTCAGTCTCAAGAGGGGGGTGAATTGAGATTAAAAACTTTTCAGATCTTTTGAAAACTTTTCCCCTTTTTCAATCACTTAGATTAATTATCGCGCAGGTTAAATGGAAGCGAAGGAATTAGAAATAAAGCAGTAAAGCACACAGAGATTTATCCTGGTTCGGTCACCTCCTAGTGACCTACGTCCAGTCCTTACACCCTTGTGAGATTTTCCACTAACACAAAACAAGGCTTACAGGTGCCTTGGAAAAGCTTTACAGACTCAGGCACTCTTCACCTAGGATACCCCACCTATTGAAGAGCCCTCAAATCTAACCACAATACAACAAGAGATACCCCACCCTTGTTTCAACAAGCTTCCCCAGAAAGATACCCCACTTCCTAGTACAATCAGCTACCCTAGAGAGATATCCCACTCCCTAGTACAAAATACAACCAATAAACAATTACAAACTTAAAGACTGAAATACCTCTAATGTAGGTAGATAATACAACTTGAAGAATACAACCCCAAACTAACTCTGGCAGAAGATCAGCTCAGACGGACCAACCGTGCGTGACGAGCAGAAATAAAAGTGTGAAGAGTTTTTCTCAAGATGTGCTCTGATTCGTAAAAATGGGTTGGTCTCAAATGAACACAATGAGGCCTCTATTTATAGGCTATGAGAAAAAGAAGTTTACGTTAAAAATAATGTAAGAATCGATTATAGCTTAAATTTATTGGATCTGAGAATCGATTCTTATGTGTGACTTCCTTAAGGTGAGAATCGATTCTTGCTTTATTTGAAAATGGATGACAATCGATTGTTGGCTTACAGGTAGGCAAGGAATCAATTTTATGCTTAATGAAAATTAGTATGAATCGATTCTTCCTTTTCAGAGATGTATGAGAATCGACTTTATGCTTAGTATAAAATAGTATGAATCGATTCTTCCTTTTTAGAAATATTTAGGAATCGATTTGCATACTTAGTGAAACTAGTATGAATCGATTCTTAGGTTTTGTATTGACCTGAAAATCGATTTTGATATATAGAATAAAATAGAGAAAATCGATTTTATGCTTTTCAAAAATGCTTATTGTGATTACGTGTGCATGCATGCATTTTGAAAAAACGTGGGACTTTGAGAGATGAGCTGACCTTCGTAAGAGCTTACACTTTTTCCTAAGACACACCCAAACCTTAAGGACTACCCTTATTCTTAAGGACTGCCCTTATTTCTTGAAACTTCAATTCTTGAGCTTGATTGTCTTGGATTGTGACTTTGGAAACTTTGTCACTTTCATCACCTTTGGCCATCAACTTTGGCTTTGGCCTTTTTACTATTATCAACTTTAGCTTTTGTCTTTTTCATCATCAAAACCTCTTAACCACTTCATCATCAAAACTTAGCCTGCAACACAAGATATCTACAGTTGTCATCCTGGAAATTCTTACAGATCCGGGCATGTAATCAACATGAGAACCAGGTTAGTAAACATACATAAACATACATAATCAACATGAGAACCAGGTAAGTAAACATACATAAACACCATTGGTATCGGAAATATTAGCATCGTGTACTAGGTCCACGTGCATGTGGCTGGGTCCGGCTCGTTCATCTGTCTTCTTTCTACGGACGAAAGCAGTAGGCCTTGACCCCGCACGGGCACAGGGATGAGGCGGGGATTGTGTCTGAGAATGACCACCTCCGGTCTTCACCATACCTAAAGAAGCCAAAAAATCAAGTTAAACCCTAAACAATAGAAGCTACATCAATATGCAGCAAGGAAAAACAACATTGGTACACACCATAGTACCTAGGGGTGGACATGAGTACACTTTTACCCAACCGGACCCGCAACCCAATCCAACCCAACCCACAAAATCCAGGTTGGTTTGGGTAATTGGGTTGGGTTGGTTTTAGAATAGGCAAACTCATAGTGCACTACAAGAATAAGTGCTTTTTGCTGCCATTTTTTCCGACGAACTCTTATTCGTCGCAATTTCCGACGGATTTCCGACGAAAAAGTCGTCGCAAATGTTCAGGAAAAAAGGCGCTTAATTTCCCGTTACGTTTCCGACAAAAACGTGTTTCGTCGCAAATTTGCGACGGCGATGTCCGTCGGAAAATGCTAAAATGTCGTCGCAAACTAAATAACCCAATTAAAACTCAGAGTCTTCCTTCGAACCCTCATTCACTCACTCTCCTCTGTCGTTCTCTCCCTCACTCTCCTCCACCCTCCGTAGCCCTCCACTTCTTCTTGAAGGAAGCAAAACAAGTCATTCCAGCTCTACAACTGCAAGTTTCTTCTCTCACTGGTCAGCTTCAGAGCCTTGCAGATAATCTTGTAGAGGTATGTATAACTAACATCCTTAATTGGCAGCACGTATGAATTGATTGTCATTTAAAAAGTAAGTCCGGTCATTGAAATTTGTTTCTTTTTGTTATTAGCAGCCTTCATTATGATGTGACAGGTCATTTGCAGTTCTAACACTTCTTGCATTGGGTGGCTTCATTCTCTCAAGAAGTAAGTTGGATTAACAACCACATTTACTCTAGCCAAGTGTATGTAGCAGAAACTGAGATGTTGGATAGAATTTTTATCAATAGAGAAACCATGCATCAAGAATTCTTAACTTACACAAAAAAAACTCAGCAGAAAAACTTCAACTGTTCTCCTGTTTTGTTTTTTGAATTATGTCCATTTTACGATGATTTTTGCTGTCCAATTTGTATTGTCATTCTCCATGCACAAAATATTATTATGTCAAGAAGAAGTGGAAAATAAGCTATTTCAACATTAGTTGTAAGTGAAGGTTTTTCTGGGAATAAAAATGACTTATTTTAATGCTGTTTAGATAAACAGATACCACCATGGATGTGAAGAGATTTTCACCTACTACTTTTAGAGAAAGAAATTACAGAGCATTAATGTAAGTGTCTTGCTTCAAGATATGAGCATAGAGTTCCCGAGACCAATATCTGCATTTAGAATACTATTGTACAGATGATGTACCAGTTACAAAATGATGTCAGTTAGGTTTTTGAAACTCATAGGGACCGGCATTTTGTGATGGGAATGTTTTCTCCATCCTTATTCTATTAAATACACACAAACAGCACACCAAATAACATAAAATGGGATTTTATATGGCAGACACATCCTGATCTGATACATGCATTCCAAGCTGCTGCAGTTGCTGGGGGATCTGGAAGTTCAGCTGCATCTGCTAACAAATCCCTCAATGCTGCAATGATAGGTGATGCTGCAATGAAAGCTTTTTTGAAGTCCTTTCTTTGATATGTTTTGTGCTTTGCTATTTGGAATCATATTTAGAAAGTATGTGATACGATACTTCACTATCCCTAATAATGATTTTTCTCTACCTTTTGGATCAGTTTTTATTAGCATTTTTCAGTATTCATTTTTATGATTGCACGGCCTTGTATCACAACATGTGGTGGGCATGTCAATGTTAGGTTGCATCTTTTGGCAAACTAGTATTGAGTAAACCTATGTATGTGTGGGAGAATGTTGTTTAAGTTATGACATGACTCTGCCATATTGTTTTGGTGTTAAAGATTATATCCTTTATGTTTCCGGTGGTTGGACCAAATGGTATTGGCAAATCTACTATACTAAAGTTAATAGCTGGGGAACTACAGCCAAGTTCTAGGACTGTCTTCCGTTCTGCCAAGATAATTTCTCATTTTTAACTTTTCATGGATAAACCCATGAGTGGCTATTTTGATTGCATATGTTATGATATTTGTTTGCTGAAGTGACAATTACTCTTTTCTTTGGAGGAGGGGATCAGATCAAAACTATGGATGTTAGGCTGTAATGGTGTTTTTAGAACTTGTTTAATACCTCTACATGCAATTATCTTATTGGCTTTGCCTATTGGAATTTTCTGCAGGGAGTTCCAAAACAGAAACTTCGAGGTCACTTAGGCTCTTTTGGTGTGACTGGAAATCTTGCGCTTCAGCCCATGTATACTTTATCAGGTATAGCATTGTTCATAGTCCATGCTGCCATCATAAATTTATGGAATAGCTTGTTCCTCAGTTGTTTGTTTTTATTCTCTTTTCATCAATCATCAATAGCTTGTTCCTCAGTTGTATGTTTGTTTCTCTCTTTTCATCAATCATCAATAGCAATGCAATTATACTCTCTAAGTTCAAACATTGGATAGCAAAGTTTACAAGAATATCACATTTTGTTGCCTGTCATGCACTTTTTGAAAGCTAAGTATTATTACACTTGTGATTTGTTTTCTGAACATGGCCTTGGCAGGCTGGTGGACCTTTCTACGTAGTTTTAACAGGTCGACGCGACAACCATCAATCGTTTTTCGAGGAAGCAACCGAGAATATTCCGAGACCTGATGATAACATTACACGCACACTGCACCTCTTCAACCTTAGAGGATTCAATACAAGAGAAACAGTCAGCCTTCTTGGTAATCCCTTCACATCTACATTTATGTTTAGTATTTAATTTATATACGCTGTCGATGTATATTATACACCATCAATAACATTGGTTTGTTAATCACCTGAAGGAGGACACAACATTGGCAAAATAGGTTGTGATTTCATTCAACAAAGGCTATACAACTATAAAGGCACAGGACAACCAGACCCCATAACATCTTCAGTATCATCTGGAGCAGCATTTGACACTCACTATTACCAAAGCTTGTTGAAAGGAAGAGGGTTGTTGTTTGCTGATCAGCAGCTAATGGCTGAGGAGAAGACTGCCAGACTTATTTCAGCAGCTAATGGCTGAGGAAGAGGGTTCTGTTTGCATTCTTTATTGTACAAATTGGTATAGCAATTTTGTTTTGTCTATGTAAATTTGGCATGGATGCCTTGATTCTTATCATTTGATTCCTAATAGAAAATGTGTCACAGACATTTAAGATAGTTTTGGCTGTGTAAAGTTACAATCAGTTACAAATATAATTGATTTTGGTTACACTGTGTTAGATGTTTAGCTTGTGGCTTCAAGCCTGCAACAAATATGCTGAAATAAGATTGGTTTTGTATAATTTAATTTTTTTATAATTTTTTTTTTAAAATTTCCGACGGATTTGCGACGAAAATGTGTTAGAGTTTGCGACGACTTTGCCACGGATATTTGCGACGGATTTCCGACGACTTTCCGATGGAGACATTTGCGACGAAAAAATCCGTCGGAAACGATTTGCGACGAGCGATTTTGCGACGAAAATTTGTCCGTCGGAAAGTCCATCGGAAACGTCAATTTGCGACGAAAATCAGTGCGTTTCGGACGGATTTTGCCGTCGGAAATTGTCGATTTTCTTGTAGTGGTGTATGGGTTGGGTGCTGGGTCTGGAAAACGAGAACCCACCAAACCCAAGCCAAGTCATAAAACATGTGAGCCTATATATGTCAAGCCAAAGTATAGGACTATTAAAAGACATGTCATGCAATTATTTATAAAAGTGAAAATAATATTGAAGTCTCTATTATGTTTAAATTGTCAAATAGTTTCATTAGCAACTGATATTTGGAATTTAATCTTAAACTTGAATTATATGTCTATCGTTGCTCATTAAGCTGACGTTGAATGATAATTCATTAAAACAAATACAAAGTTTTGGTTTGAATTCTAAACTCGTTACATTGATGTTAGAATGTTGATTTTGATCGATGTTGGTTTATTTTTCTTATTTCTACTATTATTGTTTTATTGTTTTTTATTTTTTGTTCTAAAAAAAGATATTTTAGTAATAAACCCACTACGCAACCCAATCAAAACCGTTTGAGATCGGGTTGGGTTGGTTCGAGTTACATGAAAAATTAATCTTATTGAACCCAACCCATAAATATTTGATTGGGTTGGGTCGATAAACACATTAAAACACACCCACCCCTAATAGTACTGTACAGGTTCGGTACAATAGTGTCAGACCTTGTTTTTAAAATTTGAAAAAATATCGTACGACACTATAGAATCGTACATGTTCCGTACTGTGGTGCCAGACCTTGTTTTTTCAAATTTTTTTAAACGGTTCAATACCATAGTACCGAACAATGCTCAAAACCAGAAGAAAAAAAAACAAAAACACAAAAACAGAGAAAGAAAGATAGAGTAAATGGAGGTACCTGGACGCCTTCGAAAGTGAGTGAGATGGAGGTGAAGGGGACTGAGAGTGGGAGAAGGAGAGAGAGGCGAAGGGGAGTGAGAGTGAGATCAGTTTGGGAGAGAGATAGGGGATAGGAGTGAGAGAGGGAGTGTACGTGCGAGAGAAATGAGGGGGGTGTGAAGAAGTGAGAGATGGAGAGTGTGGGAGGAAGGGGTTTTGGGGGAAGAGTATTTTTGGGTTTTTGAAGGTTTGGGGGTGTGTGGTGAGTAGGGGGAGTTTAAAATGTATGAGCCAAAAACAAGGCCAATATTTTTTTTAAGAAAACCTATTTAGCTAAAATGGCCAAGCTACAGGCCAACGAAAAAACCTTACCAGACCGGCCTACTTAAGTAAATCTAAATAGTATATTTTATTACTACTAATATTATATTAAATTTTCTACTTTTTTGCTTATATTTTCTGTTTATTTAAAATATTGACCTACATCAATATTTGACATATTTAAAAGTATTATTATAAAACAGAATATAATTAGGATGTCATACAAAGATAATTCTCTAAAAGGTTTTGTTAGATCTCGAATTAGAACTTAATCTCAATGACCTATTAGCTTGTTAGTATAATTGCAAATTCTACACCACTCAAAAGTTGTAAGCTTTCGTAAAAAACTTGGTGAAATAGGCTTTTAAACAGACTTTCAGGCATTGTCAGGCTTTCTTGAAGGTTAGCTAGGTCTCAAAAATTGACCTATTATATGCCACAGGCCAGGCTCAGGCCTAACCTTTTTAACGCAGGCCAGACTCAGGCCATGCAAAGCCTAGTTCGGCCTAGCCTATTCCCACCCCTACGTACCAGTTCCACATATATAGAAGGAAAAAATGTAACGGGTGGGTCTAAACCATTAGAAATTAACAAAAAATTACAACAAATAAAATGGATATTTTATAATTTATAATTGATAATTTTAAAAATACATTCATAAAAATTAAATAACATATAAAAATTATATGTCTGAAAATTTTCAATAATATATACAAGTATTTATAAAATTGAGTGTCCTCTGAATACCCTAAAATAATTAAAACCATTTAGTGACAATAAACATTTCACGCCTACATATTTTACCAGCCTCAAAGAGTCAAACTCAGTCTCTAAAAACATCGCTCTAATGAGATAAGGAAATCTAGGGATAATACACAGTTCTAAAATGAATGGTATTCTCAATCGGCGCCGTAACTGGAAAAGTCGGCCATAGTACCTGCCTGCGTTCTTCAAAAATAGTCATTAAAATAATATATGTAGTTCAAACAAATTTTTCACTAAATTAACATTTTACAATAACCAACATGAGATCATCCACTAAAAATCAATAATACTTAACATTCATGATAGTAAAAATAATTAATAAATCAATTACATACATCTGTTCATCGATCGTAAAATAAATCAGTCGATTAAAGGACATTTCATTGTTACATGAGATATACCCTTTTCACAAAGTGAGTATTATGGGGGCACCCGATCAAATAAGGGATTCAAGACCCACATGCAATATATATATATATATATATATATATATATATATATATATATATATATATATATATATATATATAAACCATTATCCCCAAAAGTTATAAAAAAAGCCCGAATATTTGATCATACTTTACTTTATTTTGAATTTAGTGTACTTTTATTTTGTTCTTGAAAATTAGAGTACTTTGCTCTTGTTATTTATTTAATTCTTTTCATTATTTTCACGAGTTAATATTTTGGGTTAATTTGTTCTCGTGTTTGTTATTTATTATTTACTTACGTATTTACCCTCAAATTCATTATTATGATTCAACTGATGTTTGTAATGAGTTCAAGTCCAATTTAACATTGTTTTGCACTTTGAATGAGTTAGATTAGTTTTGCATTTTAAACCTTATAACTTGATAGTCTAAAGGATTTAATTCAAGTCCTCTTAAAAATTCTTTCAAATTCATTTGTTTATAACAAATATACGTAATAAACTGTAATAACATACGTTAAATTTCTAATTATAAATTATTTGTATTTGTCATAGATATAGATAGATATAGATATAGACTTTTCGTTGTTTTAACGTGCATTTGTAGCTAAGTATGCATATGTTCATTAGTTTTTTAAATAACTTTTCTTCTTTGTTCATTTTGTTGATCTCTCTCTCTCTCTCTCTCTCTCTCTCTCTCTCTCTCTCTCTCTCTCTCTCTCTCTCTCTCTCTCTCTCTCTCTCTCTCTCTCTCTCTCTCTCTCTCTCTCTCTCTCTCTCTCTCTCTCTCTCTCTCTCTCTCTCTCTCTCTCTCTCTCTCTCTCTCTCTCTCTCTCTCTCTCTCTCTCTCTCTCTCTCTCTCTCTCTCTCTCTCTCTCTCTCTCTCTCTCTCTCTCTCTCTCTCTCTCTCTCTCTCTCTCTCTCTCTCTCTCTCTCTCTCTCTCTCTCTCTCTCTCTCTCTCTCTCTCTCTCTCTCTCTCTCTCTCTCTCTCTCTCTCTCTCTCTCTCTCTCTCTCTCTCTCTCTCTCTCTCTCTGTGTTTCCTACAAAAGCAAGTGTCTTAGTTATGAAAAATCACATGATGGAAATTCTAGGAAAGTTTGAAGAGAAAGAAAGAATGAAATTATGGCAAATTAGCATAAGCCACACACGACTACCAACAAGGGTTGGTCCAAGTGGTAACTGGACTTGGATCTCACTCCAAGGTCTCGGATTCGAATCTTGAGTGTGGCAAAAACTCTGTTGTGAGGGGAGAACCACACGGGTCGGTAAAGCCGGAAACCCGTGGCTAGCCAGGTTCCCCGACGTAGATTAGTCACCGGCAAAGCCGGTGGAAACTACGCACCAATGACATATGGTAACAAAAAAAACCACACATGACTATTTTCACACTAGTGATCGAGGTGAAAGAAAAAGGTAGAGAAAGAGAAACTTTTTTTTTTGGATACATAGAGGGCCGAAACCCAAAAGAGAGAAAACTAAACGGAAACTAATCTAGGAGTAGAGACTCCACTAGCATCAGCAACAACCAAATACCGAACCTCGTTGGGAGCACTATCATAAACCACAAACTCCGCTTCCTGATCACCCAATTGCTGCTAAGGCGTCAACACATTTATTTGCTTCTCTAAATATATGAGAGACTTTGACTTCCCAATTGCAAAGTAGCAGCTTCTTGATCTTAGTAAGAATCCTCCAAGCAAGATGACTAGCGGAAGAATCCCCATTCAGACATTGGACCACGCTCTTCGAGTCAAGATTTACCTCCAACTTCATCACTCCCAAACGGTGAGCAAGAGAAACTTGATACACACTGGGTGTACATATTCACGACCGCGAATTGGCCTCTACTGTTGCGTTTTTTAATTTTGATTTTATTAGCCTTAATACTCGTGCGATGCACAAGGTCGGCTAAATTTGGTTTTAGTCAAAAAAATATTCTAATAACTATGAATAAAGATTAAATTATAATTGTAAATGAAATAAGAGGATCAAGAAATTAAAATGGAACGTTAACAAAGAAATTGAAATTCAACACCCATAGATAATAAGAAGAAAAATCCTGAAGAGTTTTAATAACAAAATTCATATTCATCCAATGTAAATATGAAGACTTAACAAATAATCTTATCAAAATCATATTCCTTCAACATTTATCACTCTCGACTCTTCATCATTGGGAACTTCGACCTAATCTTTGAAGTTAATAACAATTGGATTATTAGGATTTCCTTCACCAAACATTGCAGAATCCTTATATTGCTGAATTGAATAAATAAGTAAACACACTTATTATATTAAATTTGTCATTTCTACAATTATGTGTGACAATTAAAGATTGTAAATTAGCATTGGGCAACCATGTATTGGTTGTATACCAGCTTCACCTCTTCATCCCAAGCCATATCAATATATCAAACAAAAAACCCAAGAGTAAAGCTGAATTAAAATGTATGAATTCCTTGATTGAAAAACATTAAAGAAATGAAAATCATCAAATTTTGGAGAAGAAAGAGACTTCTTCATACATGCACAACAAAACCTGATTCATGAGAAGAAATCCCTCATTACAACTGCATCACGTTGTCCGAGTCAAAATGGCCTCCCGCAAACTATAACACCAATGAGTGTTCCTAATATTTGACATATTTGATCATTCTTATTTTAAAGACAAGGACTATATGCCATGAAATCAAATGAGTGCATGCAAACTTTAACTATAATCTTTAACAAAACCTGATTGATGAGAAGAAATCCCTCATTAGGATCAAATTTCGCGGCACCGGCTTAGAATACTAAGCCAAAAGCTTAGTTTTTCTTACTAAATTCGTTACAGCCATTGGATCAGTATTCCTTTAATAAATTTTCATCTAAGGGACAATATTTAACGGGGCATCTTTGTCTTTTTACCCCTTTGAGTTTGATCACGTTCACGCAAAATTTCACGTTCACGCAAAACCACTCCGGCAACTGTTCATCAATCACTCCAGCAACCGTTTATCAATCGTCGCCGTCGTTGATTTCCTCCTTCTTCACGTTAACGCAACAAAGACTCAACCACTCCGGCAACCGTTCATCAGTCGTCGTCGCCGTTGATTTCCTCCTTCTTCACATTCACGCAACAGAGATGCAACCACTCTGGCAACTGTTCATCAACCACTCCGGCAACCGTTCATCAACTGTCGCCGCCGTTGATTTCCTCCTTGCGACGCTGCTGTTCTGTTATGTGCGATGCTGCTGTTCCGTCGGTGGTTAATGATCCTGCTGTGGTGTGTTCCGCGCGCACCATCTGGTTCGCGACGGCAACCACCACCTTCTTCGCGCGCACCACTTCCTGCAACCACCTTACTATATGTATTCTTGCAGATGGTTTTATTTTTTCTCTCGTCATTCTGAATCATTTTGAATTGTAACTTTCTTTTCCTTGTTAATTGGGGAAATAACCACAAATTAGTACCACCGTGGTTAGTGACCACTAACCACAGATATGCACAACACTGGTTAGTGGCCACTAACCACAGGTTAGTACAATAGTGGTTAATACTTGTTAGATGCCACAGATTGTCATTACTAATACTTGTTACTAACAATATTACTTCTCAATAACTATTATTTGTCCTAATAGTATATTACTTCTCAATAACTACTATTTGTCCTAATACTTTTTACTAATACTCTCAATTGATATCACTTTCCCAAATTAAAAAAATCCACTCTCCTCCGCAAGCCACTCTCCTCTCGCCGTTCACCTCCCTCTCGTTCACCCCCTCTCTGCTCGATCTCCGCAAGCCACTCTCCTCTCGCAAGCCACTCTCCTCTCGCCGTTCACCTCCCTCGCGATGTCGTGTTAACGAACAGTTTCAGTGGCATGCACCTTCGCATCAAATGAAGTGTGTTATGTTGTTCTGGTTTATCTCCTTGGATTTCATTATTACCTTTGTGATTTTGAATGTGAAACTTTGATTAGGTTAGGCAATTAGAGTCTTAAGGTAAAAGAAAACTCGTGGGAAGAGTCATGAGGTTGAGAAAACTTGCTAAGTAAAATTAAATGATAGAAGTTTGCCAATAACTGGTTAAAACTGAAAAGCATAATAGAAGTTTTAGTTAAAACTGGTGTAACATAACTGGTTAGTGGTCACTAACCACAGATATGCATAACTGTGGTTAGTGGCCACTAACCACAGAATAGTGCAACAGTGGTTAATAGCATAAATCTCAACGTCTTCATTAGAAATTCAATTTCTTCATTAGAATAGTACATTAGAATATAATGATTAAGAGTAAATTATAATCCTTACCAATGTTATGCACATTTGTGGTAAGTGGCAATAACCACAAATTAGTACCCTAATGGTTAGTGGCCAGTAACCACAGATATGCATAATTGTGGTTAGTGGCCACTAACCACAGAATAGTGCAACAGTGGTTAGTAGCATAAATCTCAACGTTTTCATTAGAAATTCAATTTCTTCATTAGAATAGTACATTAGAATATTATGATTAAGAGTAAATTATAATCCTTACCAATGTTATACACATTTGTGGTAAGTGGCAATAACCACAAATTAGTATCCTAATGGTTAGTGGCCACTAACCACAAATATGCATAACTGTGGTTAGTGGCCATTAACCACAGAATAGTGCAACAGTGGTTAATAGCATAAATCTCAGCGTCTTCATTAGAAATTCAACGTCTTCATTAGAATAGTACATTAGAAATTCAATTTCTTCATTAGTATCTTAAATAAATTCCATACACTAGCTAGAGAAATTACATAGAAGTTCAATTTCTTCATTCATCTACAATTTCAAATACATAGAAGTTCTAATTTTCCTATCTTTTCCATCTCGCTGTTGTGGCATTTGTGGATCATGCCATTCAAATTCTTCCCATTTATAACGACAAGCCTTTCCCATGACGTTGTATCTCTCCACAACAAAACTCTCCTCAATTACTGAAATTGTGTCACTTTCATCCAAGGGCTTCAATTACTGAAATTGTGTCACTTTCATCCTTTCTTGTATCTCTCCTCAGGCTGAATCTATAATCCCTTTGGCACTGGTACATCATTTTGTCACTGCATGATACACTTTGAACTCTTAAATGCAATTTCCAAAAACAAGTAATAACCACAATTGTACTATTATGTGGTTAGTGGCCACTAACCATTGTCAAGCAATTCTGTGGTTAGTGGCCACTAACCAGTGTTGTGCATATGTGTGGTTAATGTACAAAACAGGTTCAATCAATTCCAGAAATTCCATTAAATATAATCCAACCATTTTGATGCAATTTTCTCTGCAAAAGCATTCATCAATTCATGCGTAGGAACTTAGGAAGAGATGAAGAGGGAGGGTGGCAGATTCGTGATTTTCACTACCAGCGCTACACAATCGCTCGCTCTGCTTTTCACGAAATGACAGATTCGTGCGCAAGAGCTTAGGAAGAGATGAAGAGGGAGGGTGACTTCAGGGCGGCGTAGATGGCGGTGCGCAGTGGTGGTTGTTGTCGCCTCGTCGGAAACAGACAGAGGGAGGGTGTGAACTGTGAAGAGATTTGAAGAGGGAGGGTGAGGGTTTGTTCGAATCGTGCGCAGGTGGTGGCAGAGGGATGGTGGCCTGGGCAACTTAGAGGACGGCGTCGCAGATGGTGGTGGGCCGGTGGTGGTCGGCGCAGAGGGTTTATGCTGCTGCAGCTTCTCAGTTCTCTGTCACTATGTCTGTGTGTGTGAATGGGGAAATTACTAATCCACCCCTTTAGTATTTGTTACTAAGCTTTTGGCTTAGTATCCTAAATCAGTCTCAAATTTCGCACTGGCCAACACCGAGTTTGTCCACTGCGGGAATCGAACCCGGGAGCACTGGGTCGCCCCCCCCGTGTCCCAGGGTAGATTAAGCCATTGGGCCAACAGTGTTGGTTAAGAAAAAGTGTTAATATTAAATTAATAATACTAATTAAAAAAAGAAATAAACATTATTTAAAAAAACATAAACATTAAGATATAAAAAGAAAAAAATGGGTTGGGGGTTGGCACGAGTACTGAAGCACGGTACTCGCAAAAAATAAACATAAGAAGAAATGCAAATATAAATTGATTTTCTTTATGACTTGGTAGAGACCAAACTAAATGGATTGAATAGATATTTATTATTTGGCAGTGACCAAACTAAATGGGCTCAAATTTGGCCAATCCCCTCCCCATCTTAAAGGTTCAAAAAAATTTTGTTTTAAAAAATATAAAAAGAGAAGTATAAAAATAATTTGATTTTTTAAGAGGTGGAATCGGTAAAAGTGTGTGATGCACACGATTTAATTTTAATTAGATTTTTAAATAAATAACGAAAGAGAAGACACAAAATTTGTATTGTTCATGTGTGTCGGTAAGACTCGATTTAAGTTGAACCATAAAGATTCAACAAACAAAATAGAAGAAACTAATGTTTGTCATCATCTATATTCATTAAATGGTATTTACAATCAAATAGTTAAAAGTGAAACTAAGATAAAAATATAAACACCAATTTAAGTATGCTTCTAAAATAATGACATAGGTAAATTGAATATAAAAACCATTTGGTAGTGGCTGAACTAAATGGATTATAGACATTTTGGTCGCCGAATATGTGGGGCGCAGCCATTATAGTCCCTAAATGTATCAAAACAGAAAATACGTTCCTAAGTGTCTATTTTGTTTGTAATTTTAGGGATTAAATTAACTACACTTGAGGAACAAAATGACTAACAAAAGACACAATTGAGGACCAAACTGACTTACTAAAGCGATTTTTACTTTTTTAGAAATGTGTTTGTAATCTTGATACATTCAGGACTATAACAATAATGTCTCACATATTCAGAGACTAAAATAACTATTTACCTAATAGATATTTTGGATTAAAAGAAATATGATTCTAAAAAAAATAAACAAATATTTTTTCTAGTAAGAAAATAAAAATAAAAAAAATAAGAAATATTTTTTAGAAAAACAACATTAAATTTAAAGAAAGGAAAAATAAGAAGAAGGGGAGGGGGGAGTCCAACTACCCTCGCTGTGTGTGTATATATATAAGATTTTTTTTACTAAAAAAATGATATCAATTCATTCAAATTGAGAGATTACACTAATGATAATACAAATTCAGCAATGCTAAAAACATAAAGGATGAATCTGCGAACAAACTCACAGCACCCAAATTAATAGCGTAAAATGGCTTAATGCCTACAAATGTGACAAAATAAAAGTCACCGGAGTACCCATGCTTCCTGATCTGTAACTCTGAGGCCCTAGTCATTGGTTGAATCTGAAATTGATCGAAGTTGATCTGAACCAAACGAACACCGCAACAAGACGGGAAATCCAAACGAACATCGCAACAAGACGGGAAATTCAAACGAACGCCGCAGCAAGACGGGAAATCAAACACACCGCATCAAGACGACGAACAACAATAACGCCGCACTTAGACGACGAATAAAAAAACGAAATAAAAGGTAGATATATGTGGTAACCACTTATTTAGATAAAAAACTAGAAACAAACAATATAAAGGGGTGATTGTAGGCCAAAAACTGACCTAAAACCATTTGGTAGGTGACCATGAAAGAAAAGAAGAGTAGAGAGAAAATTGAGAGACGACTAGGATTTGAAGAGACCGAGTTTGCTGAGTAATATTTCAAAAAGTTGGTGAAAGTGGTTCCACGAAACCAATATATATATATATATATATATATATATATATATATATATATATATATATATATATATATATATATAAGATTTATTATTCTTGGTCCAAATTCGGGAAGAGATGGTTATACATATGTTTAGTACCAAGGTCGATTCTGTCTAGTTTTTAGATTTCAGAACAATAGTCTCTCTCTCTCTCTCTCTCTCTCTATATATATATATATATATATATTACTGAAAAGCAAATAAAATTACAAGAGTAAATTATCAAACATATCTATTTAAAATACAAATTCATAGGTGCCTCAAAGCACCTCTTTCCTAGGTGTCATCACCACCACGTTTTGTGGGAAACATTTTTAATGCTCATGTTAAATTGTCATCCTACATGGCATTTTACAATTGGTCCACTATGAAATTAAATAAGACCATTGGATCTTAATATATATCTCTCATCCGTTGGATTTATACCATAGAAATTAAGCAATTCATAGTAAACACATTCCATATATATTTAGGCATCTACAGTAAACGTATTCCAAAATAGTCAACGTAGCACCCACCAAATTAGTATTCAAATTTCAATTCAAATTTCAAGTTGAAATACAAATTCAATTTTAAAAAGTTTCAATTCAAATTTCGATTTCCCTCTTATATTAACTCTAATTTTAACTATAAATATGGTCACTCCTAATGCTAAAACACACAAAACGTCACCCATTTAATTTCGTCATATATTTCTTGATCACTGTGGGTTTAATGGAATGCGAAATTGATGAGTTTTTGTTTTTCAATGATAACATAACACTATCTGGTCTCAATCATCATCAAAATGATGTATAAATCGTTTTTTTATTTAATGTATTTAGTACTTTTGGCTACTCCTATCGCTAATCCATCGTTTTCGTCTATGAACATGATTGTAGTTTCATCGTGCTGGCTACCATTGCTGAGGCTGTTGCTACTTGCGGGTCATTATCTGTTCTCTAAAATTTGATTTTCATAGGTTCTTTATTTGATTTATTTTTTGGTTTTCAAATCTGTCTTATTTGATTTATAGAGATGGTCCTCAAATAAGGGTTTTTGATCATACCGGTGCCGCTGTTTTCGTCTTGATAAATAACTCAAATTGGTGCTGCTGTTTTCGTCTTGATAAATACCGATGCTCCACTTCATTTTCACAAACACCATCTGAGTGATAATCATGATTCTCTCCATGTCAAGGTAAATTCTCATTCAGTGCAATCGATTATAAAGCTTTGTCACCAAGCAAATATTTGTTATTTCAGCATTTTTTCAATGTTTTTTGTGTAAATTCTTTTAGTGTCGTGTTCAACATATAGATGAATCACTTGGCTCTATGATATTTTTTTATGATGATTAAGACATTAATAAATTGTACTGCGATTGATACTCAAAAAATCAATTATTTGAAATTGAGAGTTGATGCTTTTTATTGTCACATCTTATATGTTGTTATGGTGTATATTAATGTGGTTCAGAAAGTTGCGAAGGAAGTTGCTTCACATTACAGTACCAGCTAGCTAGCCGAACACATTATGCTATTTATGTTGGCTCTTACCTTCTTTTCAATTTTTTCTTCTTTCTGTGATTGGTTGCACTTCGTTTCAATTTCAGAACAAGTAGTAATGCACCATGCATGGGTGTTTAAGGTATGAGCACTAACAAAATTAAGTTTGCTTGATAGGAAATCGGCGGAGAAACTCTTGGCTAATCTCTCGGTTTACAAAAGTGACGACACTAAAGTTGAGAGACCGACGGACGATGACAGGTTATCTCTATTTGTATTACTTTTATTTTAAAATTTCAATCTTAAATTTTAAATTTTAAATTTTTAAAATACGACTATTCTAAGTAATTTTTTAACAACTGTTGATTTACTTAATAAATTTTGGTTTATAATTCTTCGGACAAATTATCTGATATTTTTATAAAATTAAAACTGAAAATATTTTATCAAATATTAAAAAGTAACATATGTTTTGACGTGTTATTTAAATATTTAAATAAAATAAATTAACATGATCGGTTCTTAATGGTGATTTTTAAATTTTTTAATTTGGTTACAATTTTATTCATTTCTTTTGCATGTTAGTATTGTTCTAATTCACAATACCTAACACAATATACACCTATTAATAGCCAAATTAGGAATGTTTTAATGGTAATTGATACTTGATTGATATCAGTTAAAAAAAAGTAATTCAACATGACATTTTTCAAATCAATATCATTTAGCATTTAAACTCTTATTTTGAAATGATTCGACCCGTAACTATTGAATCTGAAATGAGTAGCAAATTAAATAGACAATTATTGAAATAATTCGAGCCATAGCTATTGAATCTGAAATGCAAACATATGACAAAAATAGATATTATATTGCTTATTTAATATTTAATATAATGCCCTATTAGTATAGAATGAAAGTATGTCAAAATCAATACAGAATAAAAACAAAAATAAAACTTTACCTGGATGTAAACAAAAATTGATAAATCACCTAAAAAACATAAATTGATAAAATTTTCGTTAACTTCTCACCTCAAAAATATTGATAAGTCACTTGGAGTATTTTGTGGTGGAGACTGGGAATCAATAACGTGGTGTTAAGATGTGTTTAAAAGTTTGCCTTAAGCATTCACATGAGCTAAGTACATCAAAGACTGTTGAATTTAGTTTGTAGTCAAAAGAGAGTTTCAGGACTGTATCTTCTATTTTATATGTTTGTTCTTGAGTTTTAAATGAGATGAGTTTTATGCATAAATATGTGTGATTGTTAACACCTCTTTGGCCCCTTTGAATATTTGAGAAATCTAAAATTTAGAGGGGATTATTTAGAGTGCTTTGAAGCCGGGAAACAACGTGGCTGATGTTGACAAAGTCATGATTATAAGTATAATGTAGATGGTTTATTCCTCTCTAAATCTCAAAAAAAAAAAATCTATATATCATTTTAGTTGAAATAATTGCAATTATGAGAATATTATTTACTAATAGTTGTTCCATTCTGTAGGAGATTGACTTGACTCTGTGATGGAGGTTGAAGACTGTTCATTTTTTTGCTACAACTCAAGATCTATGCCTTCAGTTTTTTATTTGACTATGTCCCAACTGAGCTACAATTTATGAACAATAGTTTCTTATCTTCCTGCCTGATATTATGTTACCATTGAATGTATTTTATTTGAGGATGTAATATTTGGAAACAACATATTTGTTTGATCAAAGTATAATGTTATTGCATGAATTATAATTTGACTATAATGAAATATAAAAGAATTGTCTTAATATTGTCAATTTTATGTAGCTAAAAATACATTTCATTGCAATTGCAATGAAATGTTAATTGAGATAATATTCAAATGTTTCTCTTTGAGTCATTTATACAAAATTCATTAATGGTAGTAGATGAATAACTAAAAAATAACACGTCTTTACAATTATTAAATTAACATCAATTTATATAACCACTATGGCAATTAATGATAGTTCCTTTGACTAAGTCATCTTTATACTTATATATTGAATATATATTTTAGTTTAAAATTGAGCAATATAATCGTTATTCTCCAATTGAGTTCAAAATTAACGATAAAACATGACACCACCAGTAAACAGTTATATGTATGTTTATAATAGCTGATTTTTATATTTTTTTTTATATCGGAGTATGAAGGTAGAATGACATATGCACCATGATGTGGATGTCTCATTCGATAATTTTCTGGATTCTAAACATCTATTCATGAAGGTTATAAAGAAAGGCGGCAGGAGAAACGATCGAGAGGTCGGAGTGGATTCTAAATGTAGAAGATTTGTCTTTGTGCAAAATGTACATCTATTTTGTTGGTTGTTGAAATTCTTAGCTACAAGTTGCAATATAAAAGTTATCGTTTTTTGTGGTTAAATTACCGTATTGAATCACTGATAAGACATTACGTATCGTCTCCATATACATGATTAACCTATAAAAAGTTGGCATTAATATTGATTTTATTTGCTTTCAACATAAAGAACTAACCATATTAATTGATTTTAAAATAACTATTTCATACCATATTTTAACAATTTGCATATAATCAATATTACGTTTTTCATTCGGTCATCCTATTTGTTTTCCCTAAAGTTTTGTTTAATTTTGATATTTTAAAACGAATTTGTTTCCCGTGCATCGCATGGGTTACATACTAGTAGCCAATAAAAATGAAAAACTATAAACCATTTCTAGAATGCCAAAGGTGTTAATAGGTTGGGAGTCATCTCCAATTCAAAATCATGTACCAAAAAAAAACCTAATGGTCTTCCCATAAAGTAGGCAACTTGAGGTTGTAGAAATGGTCTCCTTCTACTAATTTTGGACACCACAACGTTAGTCAACCTTATCTAAGTTACCTCAAAATGCCAATTATTTACCTTAAAATAGAAAGAACAAACTGACATTTAGAAAAGATAAAAATAGTAGTGTGTTTCTATCCATTTCTAAAATTGAGAAATCAACGACAATTATACACCCCTCGTTTACGAAAACAACTCCAAAGAATTGCCAAAAATAAATTGACTTGATGTTAGAAACACCTATAAAAACCCCCAAGATGATCCCTTAATCAACTCAGGGATCTCCATTAGCCTCCCCAAAGAACAATCAACCGGGGAGGACATATATATAATAAAAGAACAAAAAAGCAAAATGAAGGGAAAGATAATTGTCTCCGCTGTTTCTCTCATCCTCGTAGTAGGTGTTGCTATTGGTGTTGTTGTCGCAGTTCACAAGAAGCCGGGTGAAGATCCTCAAATTAAATCTCAACAAAGATATCTAGGAGTGATTTGTTCAAACACAGATGACAAAAAATTTTGTCATGAAACTCTTAGCTCTGTTAATGGTACTGACCCAAAGGCTTACATAGCCAGTGTTCTCAAAACAACCACAGAAAGTGTCATCAAAGCCTTTAACATGAGTACTTGGATGACTGTGGAGTATGGTGAGAAGGACAAGGAAGTTAAATGGGCTCTTGAGGATTGCAAAGTTTTGTTGGAGGATGCTTTGGACAGTCTTGAACTTTCCAACAACTTGGTTCGTGATAATAACATCCAATCTGTTCATGAACAGACATCTGATATCAGAAACTGGTTGAGTGCTGTTATCTCATACCAACAAGCTTGCATGGAAAATTTTGATGGTGAGAAAGATGGTGAGAAGAAGATTAAGGAACAATTGCATACTCAGAGTTTGGACCATGTCCAGAAGGTCACTGCTCTTGGCCTTGACATTGTCACCGGTTTGTCAAACATCCTTGAGCAATTCGGTTTGAAATTGGATCAAGGACCTCTTCGTCGTCGTCTTCTTGCTGATGTTGAGGTTGATAACGAAGGTTACCCTTCATGGTTCTCTGCTTCTGATCGTAAGCTTTTGGGTAAACTTAACCGAAAGGGATGGGGACCTAGTACTGTTAACACTAATGCTGTGGTTGCTAAGGATGGTAGTGGCCAATTTAAAACCATTGCTGCCGCTATTGCCTCGTACCCTAAGGGCTTCAAAGGCAGATTTGTTATCTATGTTAAGTCAGGTGTCTATAACGAGTACATCATCATCCCTAAATACGCTGCTAACATCCTTATGTACGGTGATGGCCCTGGAAAGACTATTGTCACTGGTAACAAGCACTATCCTATCAAGACCATGCAAACCTCCACCTTCGGTAATAATATATATATTGCACTTTTTATTCCAAAGTATATACTGATGAATTTTGATCTTTGATCATAAATAATTGATTATATATGTTTGGATGTTTGTTTGCAGCCAATACCGCACCTGGATTCATCGGGAAGGCAATGACATTTGAGAACACAGCAGGTGCAATTGGGCATCAAGCAGTGGCATTTAGAAACCAAGGAGATATGTCAGCTTTGGTTGATTGCCATTTCGTAGGTTACCAAGACACATTGTATGTTCAAACCAACAGACAATTCTACCGCGACTGTGTTATCTCCGGTACCATTGACTTTATCTTTGGAACATCCTCCACCGTGATCCAACGCTCTACCATCATTGTAAGGAAGCCCATGGTCAAACAATTCAACACAGTAACCGCAGACGGTACAGAAGTAAAGAACATGGCTACAGGTATTGTTATCCAAGATTGTCAAATTGTTCCAGAACAAGCATTGTTCCCAGACAGACTCCAAGTCAAAAGTTACTTGGGAAGACCATGGAAGCCATACTCAAAGACAGTGATTATGGAATCAACTATTGGTGATTTAATTCATCCAGATGGGTGGACCATATGGGAGGGAGACAAGCACCTTACCACCTTGTACTATGCTGAGCATGGTAACACTGGACCTGGTGCCAATGCTCAACGTAGAATCAAGTGGAAGGGTTATCATGGTGTTATTAGCAAGGCTGAAGCTACCCAATTTACCCCTGGTCAATTCCTTAAGGCTGGACCTAATGCAGGAACTAATTGGTTGCAGGCTCTTAATGTTCCTCACTATCTTGGCTTCAAGGCTTGAAAATTAATGTGTTTGTGAGAGTTTGAGAGTGATAAAGAAATTGCGGACAAATTGTTATATTCATTTGTAATTATCTTTCCCATCTTTGTTGAGGAGATCCATTGGTATTAATTAAATGTTATACAAATGAAAATTTGCTTGATTTTTTTTTATAAGCTTCAACTACAATTTTTTATTCTTTGATCAAGTAAATAAATTTCATTTTTGCAAGAGTAGAAATTGAGATAAACGATAACATTTTGAACATTAACAAGTATTTACCTCCAACCAATAAATTGCAAAGGGCCAATACATCATTCAGAAAAATATAAATCAAAAACTTCGATTTCATGTAATCATGCCCCCCTTTTTTAAAAGATATAATATTTGCTCAGTCACGTCACAAATCTAGGTTACTTAATTAGGAACACTATATTAGTTAGTTTCTGTGGAATAAAATTCACTTGAACATATTTAATAAATTTTGTTAATATTAAAAAATTCAATTAAGTAGCAATATTATTCTATTGTTGATGCAATTATTGTTAGCAACAGAGAAACTGAATTGGAAAAAACTAACTGAATTAATATTGGATGATCAGTTTTATACAAAAAGAAAGTGAGCAAATTCTCACAACAGAATCAACCAATAAACTGAAACAGACTAACTAATACATTTGGGCCCCTTACAAGAATGAACTATACAAAGTGGGCTTACTAACAGCAGCCTAAGACCCATTATTTATACAACAAATCCTCCCTTAAACTCAAGTGCACCAACAGGAGAGTTTAATCAGATGCTTTGATCATTCCTAGTTCACTTCTCAGCCTCTGAAAGGTTTCAGTTTTGAGGGGTTTTGTCATTATATCTGCCACTTGCTCATTTGTGTTGCAATACACCAACTCAATCACTTCATTTCTTGCTAGATCACGGAGGAAATGGAATCTGATGTCAATGTGTTTGCTCCTCCCATGGAGCACAGGATTCTTTGATAATTTGATTGTAGAACTGTTATCACAGTAGATAACAGTTGTGTTCCTCTGAGGCATGTCTAACTTCTCCAATATTCTTCTCAACCAGATGGCTTGGTAGGAACAACTTGCTGCTGCTATGAACTCTGATTCAGTAGTTGAAAGAGTAACAACAGGTTGTTTCTTGGCAGACCGGGAGATAGCACCAGATCCCAGCAAAAATACATATCCGGAGGTGCTTCTTCTATCATCTAAATCCCCTGCATAGTCACTGTCAGTGTATGCAGTGAATTCCATATATTCTGAGTGTTTGTATTTAATCCCAAGATGGATTGTTCCCTTCAAGTATCTCAGGATCCTTTTCGCAGCTTGAAGATGCAGCTCTGTGGGGCACTCCATGTATCTGCTCAGCAGGGAAACAGCAAAGGTTAGATCAGGTCTTGTTGTAGTCAAATACATAAGACTGCCAATTAATTGTTTGAAATTAGTTGCTTCATTCCAAACCGGTTTGCATTCAGTCATTCCAAACCTCTCAAGAACTTCAGTTGCATACTTTCTTTGACTGATTGTAATTCCTCCCTTACTCTGATTTACCTCCACACCCAGGAAATAAGTCATCAACTCTAGATCAGACATATCAAAATTTTCTTTCATAGATGCTTTGAAATCAGTGAACATCTTATCACTGTTCCCAGTAAATATAAGATCATCCACATATAGACTCACTATATATGATAATGTGTCCAGATTCATCCTTTTTCACAAATAAGGTATATTCTGATGGACATTTGTGAAACTTTTCTTTCTTAAAGTAAGCTTCAATCTTACTATACCAAACTCGGGGAGCTTGTTTCGGGCCATAAAGAGCCTTTTTGAGCTTGTATACCTTGCCTTCAAATCCCTTTCTTTGATAGCCTTGTGGCTGGTCCACAAAAACAGTTTCACTAAGTTCACCATGCAAGAATGCGCTCTTGACATCAAGTTGATATACACACCACCCCTTAAGGGCAGCAACAACAATAACAGTCCTTATTGTGTCCCATCTAGCCACAGGTGCGAATACTTCTCTATAGTCCACTCCTTCCCTTTGAGAGAACCCTTTTGCAACCAACCGTGCCTTGTATTTTTCTATCTCACCCTTTTCATTTAGCTTAGTCTTGTAGACCCATTTGACACCAATTCTCTTTGAGCCTTTTGGCAGATCTACTAGCTCCCAGGTGTTGTTTCTTTCTATTGCTTCAATCTCCAAATCCATTGCTTTCTTCCACTTATCACTTTTGACAGCTTCCTCAAAAGACACAGGATCAGTTATTTGTGTAATCACAGCTAGATTGAACTCATCTTCCTCCTCTATTGCTTCTCTGATGTAGTTGGTATAATAGTCATTTAGATAAGCAGGCTTCTTTATTTCTCTTTGAGGTAAAGAGTCATCAGAATCGTCATCTTCAGTGTTGGAACCATCTTCCTGCTGTTGCTGGCCATTGCCTGTTTCAGCTTCATTTGTATCTGTTGCATTGCTGTGAGTAGTTGCTTCATTTGTATCTGTTGTATTGCTGTGAGTTTCATTCTGCTGAGCAATATCTTCAGTTACTTCTTGATCAGAATCTCCAACCTCAATCAACTCTTCTTTCTGTTTCTCTTTGTCCTGGTTCCAGTTCCATTTGTCATCTTCATTGAAAACTACATCTCTGCTGATGTAGATTTTCTTTGACAGAGGATCCACCAATCTATAAGCTTTGGATTCATCACTTATTCCTAGTAGGACACACTTAATGCTTCTCTTGTCCAATTTCTTTCTCAGAGCTTCAGGTACATGTACATGACCAATGCACCCAAAGACTCTAAAGAAATGGACAGAAGGTTTTGTTCCACTCCACTTCTCCTCTGGTGTCATTCCCTGTACAGCTGTAGTTGGACTTCTGTTTTGCAAGAAGATACACCATCTCACTGCCTCTGCCCAGTATTCCTTTGGTAATTCCTTGTCAGTCATCATGGCTCTTACCATGTTCATTATGGTCCTGTTCTTTCTCTCTGCTACCCCATTTTGTTGGGGGGTATATCCAGCAGTGAGCTGTCTTTTTATTCCATTTTCAGTGCAAAAATTGTTAAACTCAGTGGAGGTGAATTCTCCACCTCTGTCAGTTCTTAAACAGCCAATACTTTCACCAGATTTTTTCTCAACAGCTATCTTAAACATTTTAAATGTTTCTAAAGCAGCAGATTTTTCAAATAGAAAATAAACCCAACATTTTCTACTAAAGTCATCAATAAAGGCAATGAAGTACCTTCTTTTTGTGTTGGATTCTGGCTTTATGGGGCCACAAATGTCTGCATGAATTAGCTGGAGTTTCTTCTCTGCTCTCCAAGAGGAAGCCTTTGGGAAAGGATCTCTATGCTGCTTTCCAGCCATGCAGGCATCACAAACTCTGCTGTCTTCCTCTAGCTTAGGGATTCCTTTTACCATTTCTTTGTGACTTAGCTGATTTAGTCCACTTTGACTTAAGTGACCATACCTACAATGCCATAGATGTGTATTGTCACTTGCAGCAGTAACTTTGCAACATCTTGACTCAACTATGGTTGGTGTAACAGGAAACATTCTGTTGGTTGTCATTTGAGATTTGAACAACAGTCCCTTCTTTTTATGATAGATTTTGCATTCATCATCTTCAAATTCGACTTTCAGCCCCTTTTGTTGTAACTGTCCCACACTGAACAGGTTGTTTTTAAGACCAGGAATCCAATATACATCAGTTACTATGTGTATTATTCCCCCAATTTCTAATTTTACTTTTCCTTTTCCCACTACCATCAATTTCCTATCATCACCCAATTTCACAGTAGTCCTGAAGCTATCATCTAATTCACTGAACCATTCTCTATAGGCACACATATGGTTTGAGCAACCCGAATCTAAAAACCATACCTTATTAATAGGCATCCCTCTATCTTCTTTATGAGGCTTCTTCTTGACTGAGACATCTTCCTCCTCAGTTTTAGCCATCAGCAGAACTGCTTCTCCTTCATCATACTCAGTAAAATTCATAGTTTCTTCTAGGTTAGGGCATTCTGATTGGTAATGCCCTAATTTGCGACAATTGTAGCATTCCACCGTTTCTTTATTCCAAACCTGTCTTCCACGACCTCTTCCTCCACGGGTACCAGCACGACCCCTTCCTCTATTGCCTCCTCTTCCTGCACTTGTGACCTTCAAGACTTGTTCCTCATCTTTCTGACCTTTCATTCGTTGTTCTTGAACCAACAAACTGCTGTGAAGTTCATCCACGGAGAGTTTGGTCACATCGTTGGATTGCTCTATCGAGCAGACAACGTAGTTGAATCTTGGAGTATAAGGTCTCAAGATTTTCTCCACAACCGTTCCTGGTTCAACTATCTCACCATACATCTTCATAAGATTGACGATTGCAAGATGCTTTGAGATATAGTCGTCAATCGTATCTCGGTCTTTCATATTCAACAATTCGAATTCCCTTCGTGCTGTTTGCAATTGAGCACGCTTCACCTTCGAAGTTCCTTCGTATTTCTTCTTCATGGAATCCCAGATATCCTTCGCAGAATCCCTAGTTAGAATCGTCTCAAGAATGTTCCGATCGATTGCTTGGAACAAGTAATTCTTCGCCTTGAGATCCTTCAACTTGCTGTCTTCTCCCCTCTTGGTTTCCTCCGGCGTCACGTTCTCCGGTGGCACATACACGCCGTTCTCCACAAGATTCTAGTACTCTTTGGAACGAAGTAGGTTCTCCATTAACATTGACCAGTGACTGTAATGGGCATCGAACTTCGGTATTGAGGGCTGCATGTAGTTTGTTCCATTGTTCTCTGTCATTATCTCACGCTCAACTTTCTCTGTTTACACTCAAGAAACTCAATCTTTGAATCTTGATCAGGCCCCAGTTGGAGCTCTGATGCCTGCTGTTAGCAACAGAGAAACTGAATTGGAAAAAACTAACTGAATTAATATTGGATGATCAGTTTTATACAAAAAGAAAGTGAGCAATTCTCACAACAGAATCAACCAATAAACTGAAACAGACTAACTAATACATTTGGGCCCCTTACAAGAATGAACTATACAAAGTGGGCTTACTAACAGCAGCCTAAGGCCCATTATTTATACAACAATTATTGGTGGTCATGGTTATAATTTTGAATAATGACAAATATTTATTCCCTTTTAATCCTAATGAAAAATAGGGAGTATGTCTATCCGCTTTTGAGAAGATGAATGGGTGGGTGATTCCTCTCTAAGAGAAACTTTACCCAAGAATTCCTCAATATTATCTAATAAAAAAGAACATTACGTTGGAGATATGGGCAATTGGGTTGGTCGGGCGGGCATTGGAGTATATCTTAGAGAAGAGGTATGTTTGTTGGCCCATGTTTCTCCCACTTTCCCCAATTCATCATAGACCCCCAAACCTCAAATATTCTAAAATTAACCTTACGTGGAACACGCTCCTAAACCCCCTCACGCTACATTTTGGCTTGGTCCGGTACCTTAGTACCGAACTGGTACAATATTTGTACCAAACTGGTACGATACTTTAGTACAAAACTAGTAACCGTTACGGTACTAAATTACCGTACTACCGTAATTTGTTGTTTTGAAGATTTCTAGTTGTGTAACATTGAAATCATCACTCATTCCATTTGTACTTTTCATTTCTGGGTTCTGTAACATAATACTATAATTTGTTTTTGATAGAGGGGGGACCCTTGTGTGTAACTCTTGCAAATATCATCTTGCTTATGTTCAGTGCTTGGACCACAAAATGTTAATCTGTCGAGAGGGTGATCAAAAGTTGCTTGAAACTTCATCACCACATCGCAAGCGAGTTGTTAGAACTTTCATGGGTTGCCCTTCTGCCAAAGAGTTTGCAAAACTCTGGTGTTTTGAATTGACTGAGATTGAAAACAGTGTCGATCAGAAAAAATTTGCAACTGGATCTTGTGTTTCTACAGATTTGAATGTGCAGGAGAGTAAGTGGGAAGGGGGATTTTGTTGGACATGGTTGTAGAAAGGATAGAAGAAGGGGAAGGAGAAGGAGAGTGGGAAGGGGAATTTTGTTGGACATTGTTGTAGTGGTTCATTAAAGAACGAGTTTGGTAAAATGGGATTCATAATAGGTACGACACTATGATGCTCAACCGGTACGGTATCATAGTGTCGTACCTATTAAAAATCATGTAATAAGTTGGGAGGGGGGGTGTGATGAGACATATGCCACATGAAATTTTAGAAGAAAAAAAAGGGGTGCGTTTGGAAGATTTTTATTTATTAAAGGCATTTTAGTCATTTCACAGAATTTGGAGGTGTGTCATGAGTAGGAGGGGGAGTGGGAGAAGCATGAGCCATGTTTGTTTCGGAAAAAGAGTTGCACGAAAACTTTTTGTTCTCTTATCTTCAACTACAACTACGTCTCAACAGGATAGATGGTTTTGGAAGGTTCGCAAAAAAGGGTGTATATTGAATTAAAAAAGTATGTTAAAGGGAACGAAAAAATAAGTATTTATGTTTTATCTTTTTATTGACAAAATGATTTGTTACTTTTTTTGACAAAAAAATTTATTTGTTACTTAAAAACTACAATATTAAACTTTTAATTTTAATACCAAAATATTCATTAATTTCAATTTTTCTTTCTTTAATTTCCAGGTTGTCATATTTTATTTTATTTTTGTCATATTTTTTTTATATTGAAAATGATGTTAAAACTTAAAAGTGACGCAAACTTGTACCTTTTTGGTGCATACAAATGAAATTTTATATTAATAAAAAAGAATCCAATAGAAATCCGCGTATACTATTTGTCAAAAAAGAAAATCTACGCATACTAAAAGCTTTTTTCTGTATACAAAGGAAAGAAACAAAAAAGACCAAAAGAAAACACTAAGGATTGTTATACTTATACCCCAATTTGGTATGTGTTCCTTTCATCACTATGTTTTTTATTTATTTACTAGTTTGCGTATTGTGAGCCTCAGGTCCAGTCACAGGAAGATTAATTTTTGGACTCGTTTATATACTATTTTATTTAATCGGGCCTATGCTTGTGTTATTAGTCCCATGTTTAGTAATTGGGCGTATGCTTGTGTGATTGAGCCCATGGTTAGTAATTGGGCCTATGTTAGCAATTTGTTTTAATTTGGCCTAATTTTAGTACTTTATTTTAGGGTTTTTTTTGTACCCCCACAATATGACTCTATACCCCCACAATTTTCGTTATTCCGAAAATACCCTCGCGGATTGGTCTTTAACGAATTTACCAAATTAAAAGGTAAAACCGTTTTGGGGAAAAAACCAAAACGAATTTATCTTTTAGTTAGATAAATCCGTTTTAGAAAAAATGCATAATGGATTTAACCCCCACATAGATAAATCTGTTTTGACTATTACAATTTTCTAAATGTGATAAATCTGATAAATCCGTTTGGACCACACATAAATCCGGTACTATATATTAGTTTGGCATTTTTTTTGTACCCCCATTTTACCATAAATCTCCAAAATACCCCTAATTTTTTGTTAAAAAAATATTTTTTAAAAATTTCCGGAAATACACATATTTCCGGAAAGAAAAATTCTGGGTTTTTCGGAAATACCTCAAAATGAGGTATTTCCGGAAGCCATACCTCTTTTTGAGGTATTTTCGGAAAACCCAGAATTTTGCTTTTTAGAAATTTTTAAAAAATATTTTTTTTTAAAATTATTTAAATTATTTGTAAAAAACGATATTACACGAAAGAACGATATATAACGAAACTCGCTAAGCCATGATGTCCAGAACGATATATAACGAAACTCGCTAAGCATGATATTACGTGTGCACTTGTCTACAATAGATGCAAGAACGACGACGACGTTAAGCCATGATGTCCATTTATGTCATGTTTAAATGGAAGGGTTATCTGCATTTGTACATCGAAACCAGAAGGACCGTCGCTGAGATCCTTCTTCGTTTCACTCCACCATCTCAGTAGTTTCTATCATGTTTTCATTTTGTTTGTTGTTGCAATTTGTTATTTAAAATAAGGAGTTTTTAATTAATCAAATAAATGTAGAAGGCAATTTTGAGGAATTTCCGGAAATACCTCAAATTTAGATATATTCGGAAGGCAATTTTGAGGGATTTCCGAAAATACCTCAAATTTAGATAAATTCGGAAGTCTATTTTTTTGGGTTTCCGGAAATACCTCATTTTACGGTATTTCCGAAATGTAAAATGTGTTCCGAAAATACCGTAAAATGGGGTATTTCCGGAAACCCAAAAAAATATACTTACGAATTTATTTAAATTTGAGGTATTTCCGGAAATTTTATGGATTTTAGGGGTATTTTGGTCCGTTTGGTCATTTAAGGGGGTATGGGGGGGGGGGGGGGGGGGTAAAAAAACACGCTCTATTAGTTTGACATATAATTCCGTTTCACATATAATTCCTTTCATAAATCTGTTTGACATATTATAGTTTCACATATATTAGTATGACACATAAATCCGTTTGCTATTTTCGTTTGCTTCCTTTCAAACGGAATTAAATAAGTCTCATGAATAGCTCAATTCTCTCAAAAAACCATCTGCTAGGGTTAGGGTTAGGGTATGAGAGACAAAAGAGGAAACACATGGGAGGGAGGTGGAAGGGGGTGTACGGCGGAGGGGGGGTCCTATGGTGAGGGCGGCAGTGGAGCGGGGAGGAACAGAGGGAGTTTCGGTGTGGATGAGCGCGACAGATGGCGCCCATTCAACGAGGGAGAAGGGAGGTTTGGAAGCGCAAGAGGGCGAGGGAGAAAGATTGGGGAGGGAGGAGGCATGGGGGTGCGCGAGGATGGGGGAAACACATAGGTGGGGCGGTGATTGGCGGAGGAAGAAAGAAGGGTGCTGTGAGCGTGGGGGGAAAGGGCGAGGGAGATGGGGGGATGGGAGCGCAAGTGGGCGAGGGAGAAAGTTAATGAAAAGTAGGTTCTGTTGCCACTCGCGTTGGCACTCTCATTGGCATTTTACTACTTTTTGGTAATTATAAAATAATTATGGGTTAAAGGTATGTTTCGTCCCTGCAAATATCACAATAATCCAGTTTCGTCCCTGTAAAAAAAAAAGTTTTAAAACAGCCCTTGCAATTACCAAACGCTTCTAGTTTCGTCCCTGCTGTTAACTTTCCATCCAAAAAACTAACAGTTGCCACGTCATCAACCCTTGCCCAAAAAAAGTTTTAAAACAACCCTTGCAATTACCAAACGCTTCTAGTTTCGTCCCTGCTATTAACTATTCATCATCTTCAACCTCTTGATTGTCTTCTTCAAACCCAAATCCCATCAAATGAAGAATGAGGTTGAAGATGGATAGCACTTCTTGTGGTTAGCACTCTCAATTTTGACTATTTTGCAACAGGGTTTTTGCAACAGGGTTTTTGGACAGTGGTTAGCACTCTCAATTTTGACTATTTTGCTACAGGGTTTGTATATTTCATACTTCCTGTGTTTGGTTTAATCTACTCATATTTATGCTTTCATGAAGTTGAAACTTTTGTACCTCGGGAATTCTCCCTGGCATTTTTAATTATAAGAAAATGGTGAAACTTAAGTACTTTCAATTTTCAGTTGTAAGTAAATGAGGAAAGAATGGAAGGTGCAAAAACTATACATGTCCTGCTGATTGAAGCAGCATTGACCTGTATGCTTGCAAAACTACTGCTCTGATATTATTTTATTTCCATACGTAATAAAAGTAAAATCATTATTTTATGCTCAATTCTTACCATGTGATCAACTTTGGCTGTCACTATTGATTTTCAGGGGTTGTGTGGAACAGTGTGAGAAATCGGGATGTGTAGGTGATAAATGCTTTCAACATTGTAAATTCTCATCAGATGGAAAACCAATTGATGGTCCATGGTATATGCATGAACCACTTTACCTACAGTGGAAACAATGGGATTGTCGCACTGACTGTCGATATCACTGCATGGTAGCCAGAGAGGAAGAAAGAACAAAACTCGGTGAAAATCCTGTCAAGTATCATGGAAAATGGCCATTTAGGCGCATTTCCGGGATTCAGGTACTTTCATGAATTTCCTTTGAAAGGTTTCACAGTAATGGTGTTGATTTGGTTTTGGTTTCTGATTATAGTATCTATATGGTTTCAGGAACCTGTGGCTGTTGCTTTGTCCGCCCTTAATCTTGCTATGCAGTTTCAAGGCTGGATATCCTTCTTCATTCTTGTGTACTATAAGTTGCCTTTGAGAATGAGATTTTGTGGTGAGAATGAGATTTTGGGTTTGGGTTTGAAGAAGACAATCAAGAGGTTGAAGATGATGAATAGTTAATAGCAGGGACGAAACTAGAAGTGTTTGGTAATTGCAAGGGTTGTTTTAAAACTTTTTTTTGGGCAAGGGTTGATGACGTGGCAACTGTTAGTTTTTTGGATAGAAAGTTAACAGCAGGGACGAAACTAGAAGCGTTTGGTAATTGCAATGGCTGTTTTAAAACTTTTTTTTTTACAGGGACGAAACTGGATTATTGTGATATTTACAGGGACGAAACATACCTTTAACCCAATAATTATTTGGTAATTTTTTGTAATGAAAAAAAATATTTTTTTATTAAAAAATTGACAAAAAAATTGATTTTTTGTTTGAAAAAGAATTGAAAAAATAAATTAAGGAAAAAAAATGGAAAAAAGTCATTAAAAAAAAGGAAAAATAGTTAATTAAAAAAATTCAGAAGAAAAGTGATTTTAAAAAAAATGAATTTTTTTTTTCAAAAATTTTTTGTAACAGCCCAACCCTTTTACCTACTCATTTTCGGCTTATGGCATTGGCACTGTCACTCATGACTTTCTCCACCCCCCTGTGGAGTTTTTGCCTTCCGTGGGAATTGAACCATGTACCATGGGGCTCGAGTAAATGCTCAATGCATTCCCACTACCAATTGATCTACTTATTTTTAAAATTTAAAAAAAAACTGTTACCTTTAAAATTTTTATAAAAAAATGAAAAGAAAATCAGTTTTTAACTTTTTATAAAAAAATGAATTTTTATAAAATATTAATTAAATTAAATTTTTTTTATGGAAATTTTTTTTGATAAAAAAAATAGTTTAAAAAAGACAGTTTATAAAAGAAAAATTAAAAAATAGTTTTTTAATTAAAAAAACGAATTTAAAAAAAATAGAATCCGACAAGCGTCAGTCTGCGCGCGGCTGAAGCATGTCAGAGCGGCAGGTAAATTTTTTTTTTAAAAAAACTGCAAAATACTGTAGCATTTTGTCTTTTTGTGCCAAATGTCTAAAATATCCAAAAAATTGAACACGGGACGGCTTAGTAGAGTGTCTAAAAAGGTCATTTTGCTGGCATATATTTTTATTATATAGAAAGTCGATTTCGTGTGGTGCGATCTATTTGCTCATAGATTGATTGAGGAAGCCAAACAATCTACATGTAACAAATGGGGGTCGAATTTAAAACTGACTTGGCAATGGTGATCAATAATGAAACCATAGTCGGCATGTTTAATCCTTACCTTAAGCATAGGGAAGCCCAGATACTTCTCTAAGGAAGGAGTACCCCTAATAGCAGTGATATTAGTGTTTTGTCGTGGAGTAGAAAGCTCTAAATTTCTAAAGGTTGACCTGGAGGCCAGACGCTAATCCAAAGTCCATAAAAATGTCATCAATTAACCTTGCTTGGGATCCATTGGCTTTGAATAATAACAACGCATCATTTGCTAAAAAAACAAATGAGAAAGAGCAGGACTTGTTCTGAATACTCTAACGGGCTTCGACCTATTAGAGCACCTCCAACGAAGAGTGCATCAACAGTTGCAAAACTATACGAACACAACTCCCCACTCGTTTGCTATTGGAGCATACTAGAAAGAGTGACAATTGGCAAAACAGGTTCGCACACACACCGGGTGTGTTGAATAACAAGAACAGAGAAAGGAAAAATGAAAAATCTTTATTGATTGTAGAAAATGAATTGGTTACAAAAGTGAAGCTAGAGAGGGGCTTATATAGCTATAAAAAGATTACTTTGATCTTAACCTAGATCTAACAAACTAACCCTAAAATCTAGATAAGATAAAATATCTTTTTTTCAATTATTCTAATAATATCTAATAGTCCCCCACAAGCTAGAAGGTGTTCACAACATTTCTAGCTTGACATGAACAAAACAAGATTCATCCAAACAAAAGAAAATTACAATGGGAGATGCTGGAAATACATTGGCAGAAATCAAAGCCATAAGGCAAATGCTTTAACTACTCAAAGGAAGCAACAATGATATAACCACTCGAAGAAAGCGACAATGCTATAACCATTCAGAGGAAGCGACAATGCCATAACCATTCGAAGGAAGCGACAATCCTATAACCACTCGATGGAAGCAAGAGGAAAGAAATGAATCAAGATTCTGAGAGAAAGAGAAAATCGCAAAGAGAAGAGAGAAATCAACCTAATGAAGATTCTGAGAAAAGGAATCCAATTCAGGTCCAGAGGAGAAATCGAAGCAACAATTCAAAGCAACGATTCGAAGGAGAATCAAAATTAGGGAAAGATCGCAGATCAAAATCAAGATTGTGAGGTAGAAGGTTGAAACAAGAAATGATTATGGCGTTTCTGAAGAGGGAGAGAAAAAATGCGATTTTCAGAGAGGAAAAAAATCAGAATAATGGAAATTGGAAAAGTGATTGCAGCGATAAAAAGGAAATAAACTGAAAACTGAAAAGGTGGTGCTGCCGGCGGCAAATGCCGCTGTCGCCGCCAGCGGTGGTGAAGCACAGAGACGAAGTCAGAAGATTAGAACCCGCGCTCTGATACCATTGGAATTGGAATTAATAAATAAAAAATGAATTATTCTAATATGATATTTTTATGAGCAATGCTATTCAGCCAAATATTTGTAAACAAAAATAGACAAAAACCACATTACATCAATTAACCAAGTTTTTTAAGCAACTAACCAACCTACTTTTTCACAGTATTCTAGGCAATTGACTAAAAACTGTGAAAAAGTAGGTTGGTTAATGGCTTAAAAAACTTGGTTAATTGATGTTGTAAGTTGGTTTTTGTCTATTTTTGTCCCAAAAGATTTGGCTGAATAGCATTTCTCTATTTTTATATAGGGAATAAGTCGATGATTTCTCTTCCGTAATAATTTTTTAATAAATAATTTAATAGACTAGGTATTATATTAAAATAGGTAAACTAATAATTTAAATAAAGAAAATATTAAAAGTGATATAAGTAGTGAGACCCAATTTGAGATCTAAAGGATTCATTGTTGGAGCAAAACACCATTGAAATGCTGAAGAATAATGTGGCATTGTGTAGCCACTTTAAGCACCCTTGGTAAGTTCAACGTTGGATATGCTCTTAGAATCAACTACCACAGATATAGCAGGACTTGGTCAACCTTATCTAAGTTACCTCAAAATGCCAATTAACCTTAAAATAGAAAGAACAAACTGATATCTGGAAAAGAAAAAAAAAAATAGTAGTGTGTTTCTAACCATTCCTAAAATTGAGAAATCCAGGACAATTATACACCCCTCGTTTACAAAAAAAAAATTGACAACATAAATTTACTAGAGGTTTGAAACACCTATAAAAACCGCAAGATGATCCCATAACTCAACACGGGATCTCCAAGAAGCCTCCCCAAAGAACAATCAACCGGGGAGGACATATATATAATAAAAGAACAAAAAAGTAAAATGAAGGGAAAGATAATTGTCTCCGCTGTTTCTCTCATCCTCGTAGTAGGTGTTGCTATTGGTGTTGTTGTCGTTGTTCACAAGAGGCCGGGTGAAGATCCTCAAATTCAGTCTCAACAAAGATATCTACAAGTGGTTTGCTCAAACACGGATGACAAAACATTTTGTCATGAAACTCTTAGCTCTGTTAATGGTACTGACCCAAAGGCTTATATAGCCACTGTAGTGAAAGCAACCACAGACAGTGTGATCAAAGCCTTTAACATGAGCGATAGGCTAACCACCGAGTATGGTAAGGACGAGAAAGTTAAGATGACTCTTGATGATTGCAAAGATTTGATGCAATTCGCGTTGGACAGTCTTGAACTTTCCAACAACTTGGTTCGTGATAACAACATTCAATCTGTTCATCAACAGACACCTGATATCAGAAACTGGTTGAGTGCTGTTATTTCATATCGACAAGCTTGCATGGAAAGTTTTGATGGTGAGAAAGATGGTGAGAAGAAGATTAAGGAACAATTGCAAACTCAGAGTTTGGACCATGTTGAGAAGGTCACTGCTCTTGCACTTGACATTGTCAGCGGTTTGACAAACATCCTTGAACAATTGGGTTTGAAATTGGATCTCAAACCTGCTTCTCGTCGTCTTCTTTCTGATGTTGAGGTTGATAACGAAGGTTACCCTTCATGGTTCTCCGCTGCTGATCGTAAGCTTTTGGGTAAACTAAACGGAAAGGGATGGAGAACTAGTGTTAAGCCCAATGCTGTTGTTGCTAAGGATGGTAGTGGCCAATTTAAAACCATTGCTGCTGCTATTGCCTCTTACCCTAAGGGCTTCAAAGGTAGATATGTTATCTATGTTAAGTCCGGTGTCTATGCTGAGTACATCATCATCCCTAAGACCGCTGCTAACATCCTTATGTACGGTGATGGCCCTGGAAAGACCGTTGTCACTGGTAACAAGCACTATCCTGTCCAGACCATGCAAACCTCCACCTTCGGTAATAATAATTACTATATATATATATATATATATATATATATATATATATTGCACTTTTTATTCCAAAGTGATGAGATCGAGACCCACATGAATTTTGATCTTTGATCATAAATAATTGATTATGCATGTTTGGATGTTTGTTTGCAGCCAATACCGCACCTGGATTCATCGGGAAGGCAATGACATTTGAGAACACAGCAGGTGCAATTGGGCATCAAGCAGTGGCATTTAGAAACCAAGGAGATATGTCAGCTTTGGTTGGTTGCCATATCTTAGGTTACCAAGACACATTGTATGTTCAAACCAATAGACAGTTCTACCGCAACTGTCTTATCTCCGGTACCATTGATTTTATCTTTGGAACATCCACCACCGTGATCCAACACTCTGTGATTGTTGTAAGGAAGCCCATGGTCAAACAATTCAACACAGTAACCGCAGAGGGTACAGAAGTAAAGAACATGGCTACAGGTATTGTTATCCAAGATTGTCAAATTGTCCCAGAACAAGCATTGTTCCCAGACAGATTCCAATTCAAAAGTTACTTGGGAAGACCATGGAAGCCATACTCAAAGACAGTGATTATGGAATCAACTATTGGTGATTTAATTCATCCAGATGGGTGGACCATATGGGAGGGAGACAAGCACCTTAGCACCTTGTACTATGCTGAGTATGGTAACACTGGACCTGGTGCCAATGCTCAACGTAGAATCAAGTGGAAGGGTTATCATGGGGTTATTAGCAAGGCTGAAGCTACCCAATTTACCCCTGGTCAATTCCTTAAGGCTGGACCTAATGCAGGAGCTGATTGGTTGAGGGCTCTTCATGTTCCTCACTATCTTGGCTTCAAGGCTTGAAAATGTGTTTGAGAGAGTTTGAGGGTGATAACGACTTGCGGACAAATTGTTGTATTCATTTGTAATTATCTTTCCCATCTTTGTGATCCATTGGAATTCAATGTTATACATATGAAAATTTGCTTGATTTGTTTTTATATAAGCTTTATTATTTTTTATTCTTTGATCAAGTAAATAAATTTCATTTTTGCAAGAGTAGATAAACGATCGATAAACTTTGAAAATTCACCAGTATTTAGCTCCAATTAATAAATTGCATAGCGCCAATACATACTCAGGAAAAAAAAAATTATTAAATAACCATCACCATCCCCTAACCATCTAAAAACAAGAAATTACAAGAAAAGAGCATAAAGTGTCGATTCAGAAAAGTTACCACACAGCACAAATATTAATATATGCTAATGTTAAATTTTATTTCTCTTTAATTTTTCATTTGATCACATAAAAATAATCTAATTTTTATTCAAATAAAAATAATAAATTTTAATTGAAAACATTGAAATTAAAAGTAATAACCTTGTAATTAGGAGCATGAATAAAGAGAGAAAAATTCATAGGAGAGTGGTTTAATACAATTAACTAGGGGAATACCCGTGCGATGCACGGGTTGTTCTAATATTTTTTAATTAATTTTATTAAATTGATTCATAAAATATATAAGTTGGTAATGTAAATTATATATATATATATAAAGAATGTAATATAATATAAATATGAGTTGTATTTATTCTATCAAAATTATCTAATGTATAGCCAATATCCGTATATCGAATAGATGTCTTTTAATATAAATTATTACTAATACTTGTTATCAAATTATTTATTTTGAAAGATAATTTATTTTTTTAAAGTAATCATTTCATTCTATTTTGATAATTAAATTATGTTTTTGTTTATATTTATCATTCTAAAATTAAAAATAATATCTACAATTGATAGAAATCAAATGAATTTATAATAAGTAATAATTATTATACAAAATTAAAAAATGAAATTTAATTATTTGTGTGTGTTTTTAACACAAATTGTTGTCAATAATATTTTTATATTATTTTTTAGAGTAGTAGAACATTTTTCATTATATCTATTAAAAAGAAATAACATTACTTAATGTTTTGTGTTTGTGGCCACAAAATTTATAATTCTTTGCTCTTTATCATTTAATTTAGATAATGTTATCATTTAGTTAAATTGTAGGCCTTTGAAATTCTTGTATTGATTGAAAGGGAAAGATTTCACATTAATACGAATTATTCCTTTAATTGTTAATAAACTCATGAGGTAGTAGAATAATAGTGAAAGATGTAGAGTTTTAATTAATATCATATATTTAATTTAGTTTTTTATAGTAATTATTTCATTCTATTTTGATATTTAAATTATGTATTTGTTTATATTTAATTATAAAATAAAAAATAATATATACTTGATAGAAATCAAATTAACTTATAATGAATAATAATTATTATAAAAAAATGAAAAAATGACATTTAATAGTATGTTGTATACATAAAAAGCAAAAATTAAAGCCTCTGTTATATGAAAGTTATATTAAATAGAATCAGAAATATAGACAACAAAATAAGGAGCATTATAGATGCTCCCATATTTTGGCGTTACTTATTTATTTTAATGTTTTAAAATATTTTATTGTCAAAATTGTATTGAAATATTTTATTACCTTTTTAACCAAAATAATATTGTTACTTCATTTATAAGTTGTAACAGTTTTGAAATTGAAAGGTTTTTATCAATTTATGACTTTTTAATTTTAACTGTTAAGATGCCTTACCATGTTGTTATTACTATTGACTTGATGTTTGGTTCAATTTTTTTTTGTATTGCAATTTATTGTCTTTATACGTTAAAAACATATATGGTGAAATTGCATAGAAGAATTTGGTTCGATGTAGTTACTATCACTTTTTTGTGTGTAATGTTACTATTAGATATTATATAAACTCCTAAATCCTACAAAATAAAACTATTTACATGAATTCATATTATATATTGCTTATTTAGAACTATAATACAATATCGTCGTTTAAATTTGCGAATCATGGCTATTTTTTACTTTCATAAAAAATGATGACATTAACTAAATTAAAAATTATGGCATTAACCTATCATAAGAAATAAGTAATAGGTTGATATTTAATAGTATATTGGACACAAAAATGAAAGATTAAATTATAATAGAAGGAAGTATTCTAGACACTCTTTTGGGGTTTTCTTCACATACGTAGTGTGTGTGTGTGTGTGTATGTATATATATATATATATACATATATATATACATATATATATATATATATATATATATATAGAGAGAGAGAGAGAGAGAGAGAGAGAGAGATAAAATTCACAACAGAATCTCAATTACAGTTCCACCATACAATCAAGAAGATTATGATTAATAGTTAAAGAGATAGTTGCTTCTGTTTACACACTATAAAAATTAAATATGATGAATACATTAAACCTGAAACCTATAACAAACTTAATATTTAATCAACAATCAAGAAAAGCTTACAAATAAGAGACCAATTTAGACAAACAAATTTTGGAACTCCAACTACTACAATGACTTTCTTCAAGCCTGAATTAGTGATGTAAAAATCCAAAAATTTACATAAGTGATGTAACAACCAAACAAAAGTGATGTAAAAAATGAAAAGATAAATGGTGACCTCTCTTCTTAGGTATATATAGTATTTTTGAAAGAAGACTTAAAGTGAAGGAAAAGGAAAAGATTGTAACTAATTTCTAATAAAAACCAACTATAATAATTAGTACTAATCATGATAATAATTTTGAGATACCAAAAGGCAACCAAAATCATAACATCAAGTAATAATTTAAAAGTAACCATTAAAGTCTTTTAAAATAAAAATAAAAAGGGGAGAAAATATTATATTATAGTATATTATATTATATTTAGTAACCAAAAAATATTATATTATACTTAAACATAATGTTTGTTGTTATTGTCAACTTCTGTATTTCCATAAAAGAATATCATTTCCATATAAATATAAAAATGTTTAATTATTATTTCACTAATAAAATCATTTGATAATAAGTTAGTGGGGCTTTCGCAAAAATGAATGTCTTATTTATGCCTAAATTGTAAATAAATATTTTAATACATAAAAATCTTGAGAAGCTTATTTTGGGGCTTGTTAATTTTACACATTATATATATATATATATATATATATATATATATATATATATATATATATATATATATATATATATATATATAGATTGTATACTTTACACATTACGAATATAATAACTAATATATATATATATATATATATATTATGACATTTAAAAGAATTTATATATTGTTATATCAATTAATTTTAAATTTAGTAGCCCAAAAAAGCTTCATTTCTATGTATAAAACGTAATATGACTTGACATGTAATGTGTAAGAACAAAAATAAATAAATGATGACATTAACTTACAATGAATAATAATTAGTAGGTTGGTGGTTAATTAGTATATAGGGGAGTAGACAGAAAATTAAAAATTAATTAATCATAGTAGGAAGCTCATATATAATATAAAAATAAATTCAAAATATTGACAATAATTGTGGAGCTTCCTTCTTTGGGTTACCGTGGATGGCAAAAGCATTGATTTTTTTAGGGTTCTTTCACAATAACTAATTTGTTTTGATGGGATTATAATAACTAAATTTAAAAATTATATATATATATATATATATATATATATTTGAAGTTAAATAGTATATTTATAATAAACTTTCCTTTCAACTTATAAATTTAAATAAATATATACAGATTATTTTTTGTGTTTTATGATCTAATTATATAAGAAATAATCTATATATACAATTTAAGTTATTTTAGGTTAATTTTTTAATAACTAAATTTAAAAAATATATGATCGAACTTAAACTTTAAGATTTCAATAAAGTTTGATTCCAACTTATATACATCAATTTTTGTAATTATACTCCATCATAGTTTCCCTTATTAATATATATTTAAAAAATACATGTATAAATTATTAATAAATATTAATACAAATAGAAATAATGAGAAGTATTGTGAGCTTCCATCCAAGAATAATATTCCACTAAATCATCATTCAATAAGTTATAGTGTGTAATTATGTGTTTTCACTATATCTAATTAAAAGCTAAAATTAAAGTCACCTATTTAAATTATAAATATATATTAATATAAATAAAAAAAGTGATGGACACAATGTGGAGGCTCCATTGGGGTCTCCTTTACATATATATATATATATATATATATATATATATATATATATATATATATATATATATATATATAGATTAGAGTTGCTACGTCTTCTATTAGTTTTAGTATTTTATTTTCTAAAAGGAAAATCTACTTAGTTGTCATCACAACCATCTTCATTATATTTGTACATATCATTGAAAATAATTGGTAGCCGAAGTAATCATATTATACAAAAGTACATTATAACAAGTAAATTTGAAGATATTATTTTAATTTTCTGAAAAAAATCACATATTCAATAAATTTGTTTTATATTAAAAGATTTAATTAAGAAAATTATATTGTTGTTGTGGCAAATTTTTTAGGTGTGATTTTTCCACTTGGTTATGGTGCGTACACACTAAATGATTAGGTGGTTTAATTTGGGGTACACCAGTGGAAAAAACACATTTTACATCAGGAATCCATATCGGCTAAAAAATATCCGATGTTAAAAAGGAGGCGGTGGCAATTTTGAAATTTTCGTGACAATTTTAATATCAGTCGTTGTCGTAACTGATATAGAAACTACGTTTTGGCTGCTAATTTGCATTTTTTATATCGGCTCATGCGTAACCCGATGTTGAAAATACTTCTTTAATATCGGTTCCTATTTTACCCGATATTGAAAGTACTATTCATTAGGCGAGACCCCAAGAAACGAAACGCAAAATGCTCGCCTCTTCATTTCTCTCAAAGCAAAACCCTCGCCTCTTCATTCTCCAAAACGCAAAACCTTCGCTTCTTCATTCCTCTCTGTCCAGAACGCAAAGCCCTCTTCATTCCTTTGGCTCCACGATGCCTCTTGCTCCATAACGCTAACGGCGAGCTCACCACGACGACTCCATAACGCTAACAGCGAGCTCACCACGACGCTAACCGCTGCAACCTCGCTGTCACTAGGAGCGCCACCACGAGACGTCACTGCAACCACCACGCCGTCACTGCGTTCCCTTCTCTGGTTTTAGGGTTTCACATCCTTCTTCTTTTGAAATCTTCCTCCATTGATTATCTATATATTTTGATTAGGGATTCAGCAATCGCTTCTCTATTCAGTGTTTTACCACCGCTTAACGTTGCTTCGTCATAGGGCTACTCCCGTAGTTGTAGGTATGTTCTTTTCCTTCTTTTTATCATTTTCACTTCTACCTGACATTATTTTGTTTCTATTAGCTTTTAAAGATTGAATGGTAGATCTAATAATAAAAAAGCATAGTTTGGTTAGCTTTTCCTTTTATCTGATTGTGTAGTTGATAAGTGTGGGTTGGTTCAGTCACGATTTCTAATCACCCCCATATTCATGATCTGCATTTTGGTTCTGTTTCTAAGTTATTCAAAAGTTGAAGATTGCTTGTTTAGTTGTCTTGTCTACAGAAAATAAAAGCATTAATATCATATAGGGGTACACATCTTCTTTAATGCTACACAAGATAAGAAATTGAAGGGTTTGTTTAAGTAATGCAACTTTCTTTATGATCAAGTCCTCCTCAGGATGCTGATACTAATGAAGCAAATGGGTGGAAGCAAATAATTGATTGATTAGCATATATGTCACTGTGTATGTCAATTGCCTTATATATGAATACTTTTAGTTGTTTTATTTTTTTTTTTTTGAAAAGTACTTCTAGTTTTGTTATACAATTAATTTTTCTACTTTTATATTTTCACCATTTATGCTAATTCTGATAATTAGATTAATAGTACCATATTAATTGTTGAATCCCTATGCATCTGAGACTTTACTCTCTGTAATGTGCATCTCTTGCTTTTCCCTTTATTACTGCAAGGTACTCTTTAATTTTACTACTGCTGTTTCAAGGTAGAAATTTGTTTTATGGATCCTTAAATTTTATCCATTAGGTACTGGTTGAATATCAAGTTTGGGGTCTTACCTATTTTTTTCACTGCTGCTATGCTTTCACTCTTGATGGATCAATACTAGCGTGAAAACATCTCTACTTTGGCTTGCAGCAGTTATATTGGCGGTTGGGATATGCATACACTCTTTCAAGAAGATGATGGTTACTTATGCCATTGATCTTGTTTCAATTTCTGCTGTTCTTTTACCTGATTGGGATTATTACAACCGTGATTTTTCTCGTTGACCTTACCCTGTTACTGCTGAGGAAAGGACTGAATCTCTTTCCGAGAAGGATCTGGATTTCTTCTAAGGTAGTACTACTTTACATATATATATATATATATATATATATATATATATATATATATATATATATACTATATAGTCTAATTATTAATATATTCTTGTAATTGGATTTTGATGAATTTAATTTGTTTTTGAAAAAATAGTGTTACTTTTGAAAAGATCTATTGAAATGAGTTGAATTTGTACAATTTGTATTATTAATAATAATCGTGTGGTCGTGAAATGGGTGATCAGTGGGTGGATAAATTTGTTCTATGAAACAGGTTTGCAAATTCTCCAGTGACGGTGATTGCTTACAGCTTGGTTTATGCATATGCTATTTATCTATAGATTGCTTATAGATGGTGGGAGTATGTATGGCTGCATATTAATTTATTTGAACTCCAATTTTAGCTGTTTGTTTATACTTTTGTTGATTAAATTTGTTTAATTTTGAGGAATACATCAAAATTAATTTCAACAGGCCCATGGATGACCGGTCGAACATCTCTCCAAACAAAAGAAAGGGTAGGCGCGCTACAAGTATTGTTGATTTATGGCTGAAGGTACGTAATAGAATAGTTAACAAGTTATATTAAAGATGTATTTTAGTTGATGAACTAATGCTCAGTCTTGTCTCATTTTCTAATAGACTTTTCTCCCTTAACAAGAATGTTGCTTGTCCGTTGAAGCCTAAGGACAATTGAACTATTGGAGTATCAGTTAATATATATTATCATTCTCAGGGTAGACTCAAACATACTTATTCGATGCTCCATGGCTAGTGAATTTAAAATATCTAGCATTTCATGCTCCTAGTATTCAATACTGAGAAAAGAGAAAAGAGAAAAGAGTAATGTACTTTGTTCAAAATCATCTCTTTAAAAAATAAAGGCCCAAACTTAGAGTTTCCATCCCATAAATATGTGTTCTGAACGGTACAAAGGGGTAATATTTATTTATGACTAATTATTTGGAAAATTGGGAAACAATTTATTGAACATGTATGTGGGTACATTGCACTGAGCTGGTCACACCGCCCCAGAGTACTACAAGCCAAAAGAATGCTTTGAAATGTTCAAGAGGTGGATCTCTCAAGAGTCTTTGTGTTGTAAGTAAAGATCCTTTGTTCTGTTTCTTTATACTGCAAATACATATTCGTGTACTTTTTCTAGGTAGGCAGTTAATTTGTGTTTGGTATAGGGAACATTGTGCTTATTCGCAAAAAATGAAAAACATGTTTTATGGAAACAATTGAGGTTGTGCTGATTAGATTTGATAATATGTATTTGAGATTGTGCTGAAGATGTTGTAATATGCACTTGAGATTGTGGTGTTTCATCTTTTAATTATTTTAGATTATACAATATATAAAGTCTTGTCTCATGTATGCGGATCATAAACACTTTTTTTTTAAAAAAAACTCCACTTTTAACATCGTTCTCAAATAACCCGATGTTAAAAATCAATATTTAATATCCGTTTATCTGGATAATGGATGTCAAAAGTACTTTTTATATCGGTTCCAACAAAAAACCGATGTCAAAAATACGCTTATACTTGATAAAAAATTGACTTTTTATAACGGGTCTACGGGTAACCGATATGAAAACCATTTTTCGCAGATGTTAAAAGTCCTTATTTTGTATATCTTTTTTTTCTGCATCGGTTCAGGAACCGATATGAAATGTCATTTTTAACCGATATGAAATGTCATTTTTCCACTAGTGGTTATTGCTCTCGCAACCTTCCAACACATTTTAGTCTTTTATGAGGATGGTTTTCCTATTGTGAATAGTATCTGAGATTTGACACACGATCCTTTAGGCAATATGAGAAATTAGGAATGAGATAATTTTATGGAATAACATACTATATCTTTTAGAGACTCTAATTAAATTATACTCATGAAAGTAATTGTTGACCAAGACTAAGTCGGGTCATTACATCTTCTATTGATTTTTATCGATTTTTGGCTATAGGGCAACCTTGCTACCTCTTCCAGTTTTGGTTATTCAGTTGTTATCGTTGTGTTTGCCTAATGGATTTTGAGTATTCTTAATACTCAACATTAATAAAATAGAAATTGGCTTTTCAAAAAATATTATATTTTTAAAACTTATATTTAAATTTATTTTCTACTCGGAATCAAAATTCCTTACACTTGTCACTAAATTTTTTTTCCCTACATCTTAAAGAAATGGATCACAATTCACAACCAGTAGGAACGTATATAACCGATAAATTGTTCTGCATCTAGTGCATATATAACTCAGAAGCCACATGTACAACCATCATATATATATATATATATATATATATATATATATATATATATATATATATGCTCAACATAACATTTTGCATGATTTTTCCGTTTCATTTTCCACAAATTATATAAGGAAGAAAACTCATCACCAAGAGAGCTAGTCAAAAAGATTATTATATTTAACAAAAATGATGAGAAGCAAAATACTAGTAATCTCCACTGTTTTCCTCGTCCTATTCGTTAGCATTACCCTCGGCCACAGAAGCATTAATATTAATAACAATAACAACAACGAGAGTGTGTTAATAATCCACAACAAGAATGTCAATACAATATGCAATGGCACAGATGACAAGATCCTTTGCCAAAACCTTCTCTACCCCATAAAAACCTCGAATCCAAAAGATTACATCGATGTCGTTGTAAAAACCTCAATGGAAACCGTAGTTAAAGCCTTCAACAACACTATTAATCTGAAAATAGAACATGCTGATAAAAGCAACCCTGGTATTAATATGGCCCTCGAAGATTGCAAAGAAATGTTACAATTTGCAATCGACGAACTCGAAGCATCAAACGTTTTCGTTAGTGAAAGCACATCTCATGATATATATAACCGTTCAATACAACTCAAGAATTCTTTAGGTGCTGTAATTGCTTACCAACAATCTTGTCTCGATGGTTTCAACACAGAAAGTGAGAAAAAGGTTAAGTCACAGTTACAAATAGATACATTGGACAATGTTGGAAAACACATTGGGCTAGCACTTGATGTTGTATCCGATATCTCACGTTTAAACATGAATAATCAGCTGAAACTTAAACCTTTCTCACGTTCTCTTCTTGAGGTGGATCATGAAGGATACCCCACTTGGTTTTCTATTAGAGATCGTAAGTTATTGGAAAGTGGTCTAGCTCCAAATGCAGACACGTCATCTGTAGTGGTCGTTGCTAAGGATGGAAGTGGACAATACACGACGATTGGTGATGCTATTAATGCATACCCAGAGAACCATCAAGGAAAATATGTTATTTATGTTAAGGGTGGTGTTTATGAAGAGTATATTACAGTTGATAAGAAGAAGCCCAATATTTTCATGTATGGTGATGGACCTACCAAGACCATTATCACCGGTAGCAAAAGCTTCCGTGATGATGTGAAGACAATGAAAACTGCCACCTTCGGTAAGTTATAACTTATAATTACTTTCATTAAAGTTAATTAATTAATTCAACAGTTTTGTTATTTCATATATTGGCAGCATCATATGTTTTACTTTCCATAAAAAAAATGTTTGACTTTTTTATTTAGGCTTAATTACAGTTTTAATTTGGTCCTACTATTTTCACCAACTCACGATTTTAGTCTCCCAAGAATTTTTTTCACGAATTTAGCCCCCTATTTTCAGGAACTCACGATTTTAGTCCCCCATGATTTTTTTTACGAATTTAGTCCCCCTATTTTCCCAATTTGTAAAATCAAAGTCCTCCTCTAGTTTGGTCAAAATTGGCACTGAGTTGTTAGTCACTTATCATGCGTGGCTGACACAGAGCTGGTTTTTCAATTGTTGGAATTTAAACATAAAAATTATTATATATTATTACAAAAATTGTTATTTAATTATTATATTTAATAGATAAAAATTCCATCTTCTTCATTCGATACTTCCTCTCCCTTCGCCAACCCAACCCAACAAACTCAACATCGTTCATTCAAAAGCAAACCATATAAATATCAGTATTGCCTCTAGAAATGTTTGATTATAGTTTCTAAAAATAGTTTTGTGTTTTTGTCCAAAAAAAGAATAGTTGTGTGTCTATAAAAGTTGATAAACGTTTTGTCAAAAAAAAGTTAATGAAGAACAATATTCTTGTGAATTTGGAGTTCAAATTTTCTTCATTAATTAGTTATACTTTACTATCGAAGTGAGTTTTGAATCTCTCAAAAAGACATTTTCATACACATGATAGGACCAAATCCACGACAACATGCTTAAGAAACTAATCTATCTGCTCATGATACCTACCGTTCACAAATTCCAACTGATTTGCTTTTGAAGGAACGATGCTAGGTTTGCTAGATTTGGGATTAGGGTTCGCGAAGGGAGAGGAAGTATCGAATGAAGAACTCTAGATGAAATTTTTATTTATTAAATATAATAATTAAAAAACAATTTTTGTAATAATAATAATTATAATTTTAATGAGGGGGACTTTGATTTTACAAATTGGGAAAATAGGGGGTAGGAATGTCAACGGGGCGGGGCGGGCACGGGTATCTCACTATCCGGACCCGACCCGTTTATTATAAATAGGACCCGGACCCGCGCGGGTACCCGTTTAACGGGTTTTAAACGGATATTTTTTTAAACGGGTACCCGCGGGTAGGGTATTTGTAAATTAATAAATAAAAAAATTTTACAAATAAAATTTGAAATACCATAGAAAATTAGTTTTTTTAACACTATTTTTTTGATTCATTTATATAAAAAAATTACACATTTTGATATGTATTTATCGTATCAACTATTTATTAATATATAATTGTTAATGAATTGAGATAAAAAAACTAAAATTATGATAATAGAAACTTGAAAAATAACAACTAAACATTATCCAAAATATTAGGATAAAAGATACAACAAAATGTGAATAAACATCCACTTAAACAACAACAATAAGTTTTTGCTTTTTATATTGGTATATATATGAGGGCAACTATATTTACTAACGGGTACGGGTACCCGCGGGTCCGGGTACCCCGCTACCCGGACCCGCCCCGTTTATTGACGAGTAGTCAAAATACCCGTTTATTTGGCCCGCGGGTACCCGTTTAACTACCCGCCCCGGACCCGTGACGGGTTTTACCCGTGGGTACCCGCGGGTCCGGGTTTTTTTGACACCCCTAATAGGGGGACTTTAATTTTAAAAATTGGAAAAATACGGGGACTAAATTCCTCAAAAAAATTATTAGGGGACTAAATTCGTGAAAAAAATTCTTAGGTGACTAAAATCGTGAGTTGGTGAAAATAGGAGGACCAAAACTATAATTAAACCTTTTATTTATTTGTCAAAAAAAAAACATTTGCATTATTTGAACTAAATTTTTCTGTATGGTCGAGTGTAAGTGGACTTAGATCTCAATTTAAGGCCTTGGGTTCAAATTTTGTGTCCGGTAAAAACTATGTTAGGAGGTGAGATCCACACAGGCCGGCAAAGCCGGGATTTTCGTGGCCAGTCAGGTTCTCCGGTCTAAATTAGTCACCGACAAAGCCGATGAAAACTACGCACCAAGCACTAATGACACGGTAAAAAAGTAATTTTTAATTATAACAGCTGACTTTTTGATTTGGTGACGATGATGTGCAGCCACAGTAGCGGTAGGTTTTATAGCTAAGGATATTGCTTTCGAGAACATAGCTGGTCCAGAAGGTCACCAAGCAGTGGCCCTTCGCGTACAAGGTGATTGTTCAGTTTTCTTCAATTGTGCAATTCGTGGTTACCAAGATACATTATACGTACACGCCCATCGTCAATTATACCGCAACTGTGAAATTTCTGGCACAGTTGACTTCATATTTGGCTACTCCTCAACCTTAATCCAAAAATCAAAGATCATTGTAAGGAATCCTTCTCCAAATCAAAAGAACACTATAGTAGCAGATGGAACAAGCCAAAAAAACATGGCTACTGGAATTGTTATTCAGAATTGTGAGATCATGCCAGAGGTACAAAAGTTGGATGTTAAGTCTTATTTGGCTAGGCCTTGGAAGGAATTTTCGAGAGCGGTTTTTATTGAGAATGTGATTGGGGATTTGATTGAGCCAGAAGGGTATATTCCTTGGGCACCAACTAAGCCAAATATTGAGAACTCGTATTTTGTTGAGTTTGGGAATATTGGAGAAGGTGCGAGTGTTGAAGGAAGGGTGGAGTGGGCTAAGGGACTAATTAGTAAGGAAGAGGCTGCTCAATTTACTGCTCAACAATTTCTTCAAGCTCATACATGGTTGTCTGCCACTGGCATTCCTTTTGATGATGGATTCACAGGCAATTCAATGTTTCAAAGACACATTTGACATGCGCTACTTTCTACATTCATTTGATCTTATAGTGTCAATTAATGAAAAGCAACTCATATTTTACTTAAAATCAAGTTTGATTGATATCTTTGAAATCCCTTTTTCCTATATAAAAATTGAATACATATTATATTCAGGTTAGTCGGTCCAATCGGTCAAAGGCCTGGTGCAATATGTTTGATTTTTCAATTCAACCGATGACCATATCATAAATAATTTAATATTTTTTAATAGTGATTGAGTAATGCGATTCAGCTAGTGACCCGTTGACCCATGCATTGACCGGATCGACGGGAGATTGATCCAAGTTTAGTGACACTTGAGAATATAATTGGTGTGTTACTTTTAAGGCAAAAGATAACGATAATAATTAAAAAAAAAACTTCCAATTTTTTAGTATAAACTATTATTTTGAGAGTTTATTTTCTGAGCTACATAACTTGTATAATAGCAAAAAAAGGAGGTGTGTTTAGTTATTTTCAAAGATAATATTTGTTAGAAAACCTAGGAAGAGAAGGAGGCAAGGCCCAATGGGCTTATGTAGCGGATTGGCTTGTGCAACACGAATCACCGTGATTTTCAGTTTCTTCTCTGCCGAAACGTGAAAAGCAGAGAAGAGAATATATCTCTTCAGAGCAAAAGAAAAAGTACAGAGAAGAGAAGCTCAGTGTTTGTGTTCAATTCATTTCCGCGAGAGAGATAGAAAAAGCAATAACAATGAGAACTTATGGTAGATTTATCATTTGCCGTTATCTTTCTCAGTTGCGGAAGCAATTCAAATCCAAGTCCGAACTCCCACTCTCAAATTTCCGGTGTCGTCCTCCATTTTTTCTTCGTCCTTACTCTTCTGGTAACCTTTTTATTCATTCTTTCATTCATTCAATCTATTTTTGTTCATATTTGAGAGCTTTTCTTTTCTTCTTTCTTTCAAATTCAACAAAAAAATGCATTGTATTAGTTGATTAATAATGGATCATTCAGACCCTAGCGATTCTTCATAGTTACTTGAAGCAAACCATGCTGCCTCATTCTGTTCTTATTGTAACTGTTTTTGTAACAGAAGTGCAGCCTCAACTGTCACCGGAACTCTTACACATAATCGAGCAAAGACTCTCCGCTATTGAGTTCAGGACTGCTTCTCTTAACAATATTCTAAATCAGGTAATGCAATTTTAATGCTATTTTTTTGAACATAAATTTTGAAGTCACTTTTTCTGTCTTTAATGTTAGAATTTATTTGTGATTTTTGAGTTAATTATCTTATGTTTAATTTCTGTTGTTGATTGAAGACAGCCAGAAGCGTTACCCTCAGAGTATGCAAGAGCTAACAAGGAGCTTCGGAAACTCAGTGGTTCTTTGGAACTTATTAATGAATTGAGGGCCAAACAGAAGGTAATATATAACAACAAAGAATATGATTCAGTGGTTTCTGTTCACCCAAGTTGTTTTGCTTCGAATTGCCTGATTGGCATGTCATGTCAGTTCGACTGTTTGACATTGCAAGAATTACATGAATATCGAGAACAAACAAATCAATGCTAAGCTATGTCTTTCTCTTCAGTTTATGATTTTCTGCAAATGGTTTGGCAACACAAGCCGCATTTCTCTTTGAAAAGGTTCCCTTGAAGAATTGTTGAATTTATTATTTTGTTAAGCTTTGTTAAAATTGAAAGTGTTGTTTGGTATAATTCTAGGTTGGAATTTAACTAAATTTATCCTTTGTGTAAGGGGAGTGTTCTTCTTGCTGCCTAAATCTATGTTTTTGACTTCATTCTTGTGATCACCTAAGCATACCTACTTAGCAAACAGATACTTAATGATGTATACTTTTTATTTAGGTATTTGTGAGATTTGGTTCATGACCAAACACAATGGTGCCCTTTGATTCTTGTAGACGACTCCACTTAGTAGAAAGAGGCTTTTGGTGTTATTGTTTCTTCCATTATACATTTTTTACGCCTTTAGAGTTTATGCGTTATACTACTACTATCCATATACTTTGCCTATATGATTTAGTTGCTGTGTCTTTTGGAATTTAAAGAAATAGGAAGAAAAAAAGGAAAAAGGGGAAGATGATATATGTTCTACTTTTAGAAGCTAAAGGTGGGAAGTTAGTTTTCTTTTTTACTATCTGATATTACTCTTTATTTTTACTATTTGCAGGAAATTGATAGCTTGAAGTCCCTAATGAGTGAATGTGCTGATGACAAAGACATGCTTAGTATGGCAACAGACGAAATGGGCCAGGCCAAAGAGGAAGAAAGAAGACTGCAAAATTTGCTGATGAAGTTATTACTTCCTAAGGATGATGCCGATGAAAGGGATTGCATTTTGGAGGTACGGGCAGGTAAATTATCACTGTTGAAGATGGAAGTCTATTATTTGTGTTCATCAAAAACATGTTTCTATGAATGTCTGCTAACTTGTCTTAGGTCTCGTTGGTCACTTTCATGCTTGTTTGCTATTGTCTCTACACGTTTTCTGTTGTTCCCATTTTCATTTGTTTTTGCTATGTTTTTACAGGCAGTGGTGGAGAGGAGGCTTCCTTGTTTGCAATGGATATCTTTAAAATGTAAGGTTGCATTTATCACTAGGGTTCAGATTCAAAAATTATGCTTATAGTTTTTTAATGGGGATTTTGTGTGACAAAATGCAGGTACGAGAAATATGCTCACAAGAAAGGCTGGAGGTTTGAAGCAGTAGATATAGCTCAATCTGATGTAAAGGGGTACAAGGTACTTATTTTGACACATTAATGAGCGGTGGCGGATCCAGGATTAAAAAATAGGGTGTTCCTTCAATGATTTAACAATTGTACGATTTTACAAAAAAAAAACAACGATAAAGTAATGTTCCAAAAAAAATCAACGATAAAGTAATGTTCCAAAATAAAGTAATTCTAATCCAAGTCTAATTGCATTTTCCTCTTTCTCATAGCTTGGAAGCGTTACAGTCGAGTAAAAACAACATCTTCGCATGTAGCTTCATCTTTCCACATAGAAGTTTCCGAAGGATATTTTAGAGAAACGTTACAAAAAGTTAAAATATTTTTCAAAACAAAAATTACAGGCAAAAAATTGAACGGTAAACCTTCTGACCAACAGGAATGTTAGATAAATGAAAAGAAGTCAAGAATGCTAATAATTGAATACATATGTAGAAATCCACATAAATTTCGAAACTGCGATACACTTGTTCTTGCATTGTCTGAGATAGTTACAAAAAGAATCAGGATTTTGGTCTTATAAATCTAGGCTTATCCTCAGAATTTGACAGAATACTTTGTTAGTTTTAGAGGTTTAGAAGGAATATAGAAGATAGAGACCTCATGAATAGGGGTGGGAATATACAAATAATCATCTCTTGCTATAAAATGCTATCATATGTCTGTTTGCACCGCTTTGTTTTTAGTCAAACATACAAAAATGTATCTGTAATAATAAAGTATTGTTAGTTTCAAAAATAATTTAAAACAATAGTACTAGTAGTGCCGTAGGAAACATGGGAATCATACGAGTAATGAATGGCAATAAAGTTGCATATTGGTTTCAAGAAATTAAAACTAGTAACGTTAAAAATAGAAGGTGCGCTAATTTTGCTGCTAATTGATCAGAGCGAAAACTGTTTAGATTCTACTGTTTAAGAAAAAAAATAAAAAAAATAAATGTGTTCTCCTGGATTCGATCCTAGTCCCTTTTGTACAAAGTTTGGGGTGTGTTACCACTAAGGTCAGGATGTTTGGGTGTTCCTAGGAACACGAGGAACACCCTTTGAATCCGCCTCTGTTAATGAGTACCTAATATGAAATGATTTTTGGATTCCAGTTTAGTGCTTTGAATAGCTGGTTTCAACATCCACCATGCATTGCAATCTACCCATTGTGTTGCGTAACATAAGTTTTTTATCTTGTAATTGATTGATGTTTACTTTGTGTTGGATTTCACTTTCTCAGGAGGCTAGTGCAGCGATTGCAGGAGTTGGTGTTTTTGGGAAACTAAAATTTGAGAGTGGAATTCATAGAGTGCAGGTATTAGCTACCACCTTTCATAAAATCTATGAATATACCGACTTTCAGCAATTACTGACATTCTTTTTCCACAGCGAGTTCCTATGACCGAAAAGTTGGGACGTGTTCATACCAGTGCTGTTTCTGTTGCAATCCTACCCCAGGCTGATGAGGTAATTAATGAAATACCCTTGTGAATCAATGTCTTATGATATGAAATCCGAATGCTTGTTTGTTCTATTTAAGAATAGGAAAGAGTTCTTTCAACTTTTAGATCTTCTAAAATAACGATAAAATAAAAGCCAACCCATACAACTGCAACTTCTGTCTCTGTTTTTCTCTTTCGGTTCTCTTAGGGTGAATGTCGTTATGAAGGCCTGGTTAATATCTTTTGCATTCAGTTTATGATTTCTTCCTACCTTTTCCCTATTGCTAAATCTTATAGCAATGTCATGCATATGCCCCTTTTTGTAGGTCGATGTTCAATTGAAGAATGAAGACTTAAAGATTGATACCTATAGATCTGGTGGCTCAGGTGGTCAGCATGCAAATACAACTAACAGTGCTGTTAGAATAACTCACATTCCAACAGGGATTGTGATTGCTATACAAGATGAGCGTTCTCAGCATATGGTAGGTGGTTACATAATGCTTTGCATGATCAATATTTTTGAATTTTGACTGCAAATGTGCAGTGTTTTTCCTCACAAACGCAGTTTTGTCATTGATATTTATAGTAGTATAATTAGAGAAATGATCCCCTCCAGTGACAATATTATTCATTGGGATCTCTACTATTGAATAAAAAAGAACAGAGACCGACTTTAACAGATGAAAAAAAGAGAGGGTATTGAATGCTCAAAATCCAACACTTGACAACCTCCGGTGAAATTTTTAATGGAGAGAATCTTCTCCCGTATAATTAACACCAAAACACTGTCAGTATCTTGGAGTTAATAGTAGTACTACTATTTGTCTTTATTGAGTTGTAATTTGATTGACTGGCCTAATCGAAAATTAATCTATACTTCAAGTGATAGTCATTATTGAGGGAATATGTTCTGGTTTGCTGCTACTTGGTAGTTTTTCCTTCGGCAGTTTTGCTTTACTATGGCATGGATTACGCCGCCAACACATTTCCAATAAACTGAATTGTTTGCTGTATATTTTCTCAGTTCAGTTGAGGAAGGCAAGCCGCTTAAAGTTGTTGTTCTCTTCATGCTCTTTAGATTTTTGTTCATTCATGTGTGTGGTTTAGTTACAATTTATTCTTGAAATTTTCTGATTACATGGATAACTAGACTTTGTTTCCGTTTCCTTTAAGCTTATTTTGTTTTAGTTGTCTAATATATTATAAGATGCATTCTGACATTTGATGGGGCAGATTTGGTTTAAGTATGATCTGTGATAACTTTATTTTGGTTACTGTGTTCCAGATTTCTCCTTTTTTGTTATCTTTCTTCTCCTTACATGTTATCTCTGCCTTCTCATTTATTCCCAGAACAAGGCTAAAGCTCTCAAATTACTGTGTGCAAAGCTATATGAAATGGAAAGGATCAGGCTTCATAGTAGTCGAGCAAAGCTTCGATCAGAGCAGGTAGAAGAAAACTCTTAGTAAACTGTTTTTAGTTGCTACACCCCTTTTGCTTTCTGGATTGACTTTAGAGTTTCAAACTACAGATTGGTAGTGGGGACAGATCTGAACGCATCCGAACATACAATTTCCCTCAAGGCCGTGTAACTGATCATAGAGTTGGTGTTACTTATCACTCGATAGACGATGTTATGCAAGGAGAGACTCTCGATGTCTTCATTGATGCTCTTCTTCTCCAAGAAGAAATGGATGCAATTGCAACTTTTACTTCTACGTAAAGCCAGTGGATTCCATTTTTGCTTAGCGTTGTTAGTTCTAGTTCAACGTTTTATTTTTGTATTTCACTTGCGGAAAAGAAAAAGTTTCATATTTTGCGTGAGATGCTCTAGGCGAGGGGAAGAGCAAAGCATAAAATGATGCGTGTATATGATAATTAGATGCATTTGGTTTTTCTAACTAGGGAATCAAAGTTAACAAATTAATTATTCGAACACGCATCCTCCCAAAAGTTCACTTTTATTATTGAAAGTTGAGTATAGATAATTTGATTTTGTAATCCTGGCATTAGGGGTGTGCTGTGCATGGTGCAAGAACCGCACCTGCAGTGGTTTGGTTCGCAAAACCACTTTTGTAAAAAAACCGGTTTTCCCTCAAACAGGATTAGGTTTGGTTCTAAACCGGTTCCAAATTAGTTCCCATTTTAGAATCGGTTTTCTTAATATGAACCGTTTGGAAACCAGTTCTCTTTCCTGAACCGGATTTTTCAGAATTGCAGAAAACTGGTTTTTTAGAATAGAACATTTATTAACTGCAGAAACAACTGGTTTTATAACACTTTATAAGCTGAAAAAACTGGTTTGGCTTTTCTAAACTGGTTTTTTAGAATAAAACCATTACTATTGGGTCATCAAATTTAGCAACATTGATAAGACAAATTAAACTTCCCTAATAACAGATTAAAGTTCCACAAAAAACCATTACAATTCCACAAAAAAAATGTTGGCTGAAAATATTGCTCCAATAATGGATTAAAGTTCCTTTCAAGTATTGCTTTTAACTCCTAGCACTATATGCTAATGAACCATTTGAGTATACTTCTTTTGGAGACTCTTTGCAGTGTTGTTACCCAATCTCACATGATCAGTTGCATTTGTCGCCTGTTCATTACAAAATGCAATTTTGATAAGACAAAAAATTATTAGTAGTTTGAAATAATATTCATATTCATTCATTTAATTAATTCAATAAAGGACAAGGACAGAATTGTGTAAGCATCTGGAAATTAAACATGAGCAAAAGAATATCAAACAACTTGAAACCAAAGTTTGGCACATAATATCACAGACCTCAATCATCCTCAAGTGCAATTGGGACCGAAGAGCTACCGACATCTTGCGCAACAAATACCTCTACAAAACAAAGAAATATATTTTATTATATATCAAGTATAATAAGTATATCAAGTATAATATATTTTTGTACTTTACCTCTTTCAATTCGCTCAAGTTGATCAAGATCATCAGTAGTAAGAAGCGTTGAAGATGCTCCTTTGAGCCAATCTTGGCTGCAAATGAGTGCTTCCACCATTGTAGGGGTTAAAGAACAATCATACGCATCAACTTCTTCAGTAGCACCCGACTGACTGACATGATTACTTACAACAGACATGGCCACACCAGAATATTCCTCATAAATAGATTTCAAATGCAACTCTAGTTTGTCTTTTAAAGAAGCCGCGTCAGCACTACTATAAATCTTGGCAAATGCGCTCGCATTGCACTTGTTCCGTTGTTGAACTTTATCATACTACCACAGTAGTTGCACTTTGCTGACTTGGATGAGCCTTCCTCTGCAGTGAAGTGATTTCAAGCTTCCGAACGATTTTTACGCTTAGGCGGCAACATATTGGCAGTGTTTGTGACAAAAGGTGGAGGAGCAGAAACAAAATGCTCTGCTGTCTCCGAGCCCGTCATATTATCATGACCATCCATGCTATCAAATGTATGCTTCTGTAGAAAAGTAAAAACAAGTTAGATGAGATGATGACCTAATGACATATATACCTAATGACAGTCCACCTCAACCTGATTTCTGTGAAGAAAAGAAACATAATTCAGCAATAAATACATTATATAATAATTAGCCAGGACCCATAGAGAAATAAACTAGTATCACATTTAAGATGAACCTAGTATCACACAACAGGAACACTTCAGAAGAAACATAAGAATTAAGACTTCTGTTACTTGCAATTTGCGACAACAGTAAATCATCTTAAGTGGTAGGTCAATTGTTTCTGAAGGAGCCCAATTAAATTAACTTAAAGGCCATAATTTCTGTGAAGAAAAGAAACAGAATCATGTCAAATTAACTAAGCTGTTGTACACTCTAAAGACTTAGTTCAGCTTCAAAGAATCATTATAAACACATAAGTAAAATCGCAAATCAGCATATATAGAAATCTTGTAAACATCAAAATTAGCATATAAATCAAGACCCATAAGCCTTGTAAACATGAAAATCAGCATATAAACGCATATATAGAAATTTGTACAGAAATTTGCTCTAGTCATTCAATGAATCACACTAATAACTTATACAGAAACACATATAAACACATATACAGAAACACGCATATAGAAACACATATATAAACACATATATAAACTGATTCAAAATAAACGAAAATGAACAAGATAGAAGAAGTAAAGGAACGAGAATAGGAAATGCAAACCAGAAACGCGTTTGAAGGGAACGATTTCAACGAATGGAACGATTTCAACCAGAAACGCGTTTGAATGGAACCTCTGCTGCGATTTCAACGAAGGGAACGTAGCAAGCTGCGATTTCAACGGATCTGCGATCTTCAATAGCAAAAATGGAGGTTGGAGAATCGAATGGAGATGGTGGGCAGCAATCTTCAAGCTTGATTCGCACAAAATTCACCCTGATAGAGAATTGGGATTTTTCAATTTGGGGATTAGGGTTCTTCCATTTTGGGGATTAGGGTTGTGAAAGAGGTAAGGCGCTGGGAAGGCTGGAAGAGAGACGAGAAAAGGCTGAGACTAGGGTAAATGCGGTTCGAATTTTCGGAACCGGATCTGAAATATGGTATTGGGCCTCCAATTATGTTTTCAAATATGGGTTGGGATATAAACTATTTAAAATAGTTCTGGATTTTTTAATGTGGTGTGGTGCGGTTAGTAAATTTGGGTTGGTTAGCCATTTTTTTTGCACACCCCAACCCTGCATGTAATCCTCCCTAAATTATCAAGATTAGTTCTGTACTTAATTTCTGCTCTCCAGATCTTTTTCTTTCTACACAAATTAATACTTGAAAATGACCCTGCTACACGTGGTGAGGTATCAATGGCGTGGAATCCTTAAGAAAGATAACAGCACAGTTCAATTGTACTGTAAAATCGTAACCACAAAAGTCACTTGCTTTGCAAGGTAGAATTTTGAAATTTGAAAGGAAAAAAATGAATAGACAGCTCCCCTTCATTCATGTTTTACATTCTAGAAATAAAATATAAAAATATACTTTTCAACATGACGCAGGTTCTAGGTCCACACGACATCAAGAGATCCCAATTTCTGCAAGAAATGGATGATAAGGTATTTTATTGTCTATATTTTATTTTTATGTTTCCTATTTCGGTGTATAATGATCACCTTTCCTTATCACAAAAAGATCTTAAACCGTCCCTAGTTGTATTGACAATTTCTTCTCCGGTTTGAATTCAGATCTGACGGTGTAAGAGTCTCTATGGTGTTTATTTGCATTTTATCTAAGCTCATAAAAAAAAAATCTTAAACCGAGGAGTGTAATAGTGTTTATTTACCTTCCCACGGATTGGACCGAGCAGATAGTTGGTAGGGTAGTTGCTTTACTTGTTGAACTTCTAATAGCACCGGGAGGTAGAGGACTGGTCGAGCTTGGATGGGTAGAACTAGGGACTGCTGCTTGTGAGCTGACCTGCTTGTGACCTGGCCTGCTCGTGACCGAGTCTGTTTGTGATCGGGCGAGCTGATGATGAGTTGATGTCAAAATGTTCCCAGGTGGGGTACCTGCGAAGCCACTCTGACGCTCAAGTCAGTATTGAGAATAGATGAGTGATTTAGCTAGGAATGAGAATCTACCTATTAATGGCAATGCATGTCAGTATTTATAGGGATCTGTGTCAGCTTTGAGCCGTCGGATTGGTCAGGTGAATCTGAGTCATTGAAGCATGATAGCCATAAATAGGCTGATTTATCATGGATATGGGTCAAAGTTTATTGGGCTTAGTCATGTCCAATTGCCGGAGTTGGTCTCATTTTGTCTAAGCTCGTAAAAAAAAATCTTAAACCGAGGAGTGTGATAGTGTTTATTTGTCTAACCTAAAAAAAGAATCTTAAACCGAGGAATGATTGAGTTGCTATATTTGTCTCCATCAAACAAAGATCATGATATAGTTGCCCAAATCTAAGTCCTACCTTTTTTCAAAACCTTTATTATCACAAACTTAAGATAGATAAATTTGTATATTATAAAAAGAAAGACCCTTTTGAATCCCGAAAGATGACTATTTGCAGACAATCTGATTTCCCAAGCATATAAGGAGGGGTGTCAGATTCTGTTCTGTTCAAGAGTTTATATAAAACAAAGTGTCAGTACTGAGATTCTCGGCTTACAAGTTATTCTCCAAAATCACCATGATATATTAATGAGTTACTAGGAATCCTCTATTTTTTGTTCTTCACAAAATCAAAGCACCCTGAAGGTAAGTAAGGGTGAGTGGGGATAGTGAGATGGATGATTTTGCAAAGAACTTGTGTGTGTGGAGTTGGGAGGAGAACAAGTCATTTGAGCTGGCTTTAGCAGTGGTGGATGAGCAACACCCAGAACGGTGGGAGGTGGTTGCAGCAATGGTTGGAGGTGAGAAAAGTGCAGGGGATGTTGAAGAGCATTATGTGATCCTTTTGGAGGACTTACATGTCATAGAATCTGGAAAATTGGATCATAAACTGGGAGAAATTCAGCCTGGTGTACTTGTTGAATAGAAGGAGTCTTTATGCTTGTCTGTTGATGATGATAAAAGTATGTAACTTTTATCATTTTGGTGGAATCAAATATTGAAATTTCGTTTTGATGATGCTGGTGTTACCTGTTTGTAGTTCTTCATTATTTTTATGTGGCAAATAGCAAGTATCCGGGTTACTGTGAAGTTCCGGTTGCATTCAATTCAATATCAAGAATTTCAGTTTCATTTATATGATGATCGAATTATGATGCTTGCTTGGACCAAAAATCATAACTCTGCTTTATTGTAAAAAAAGTGTTGAATTAAAATCACGAAACTGAACTTTATATTCATGAAGATCTCTAATGAATGAAGATCTGAATCATGCGATGCAATTGGACTTGGACTCCATGTATATAACAATTGGACTTGAACTTTATATTCTGCTGCCATTTGCCAAGTACTATCGCAAATTTATATAGGCGGAATCTGTCCCCACCCCATGCACCCCATGTTGGAGGGCTTAGTCTATATTTTAATATTTATTTGAGATTTTAAAAAATTGAAAGAATAATATGATAGATAATGATAAAACATTGTTAATCACACTTCATTTTTTGTTTACAAACATTTTATAGCTTCATCGATTTAGAATTAAAAATCAAACCCTCCTCGCCCCTCCTAAACCCCACTCTTCTTCTCTCCAATCTCCACGGCCACAACAGCACCACCAGCCACCATCACGCAACCACCGCGAGACAACATCACCATCACGTCTTCCACCACTGCGTGATGGAAGCAGCACAACGTCTCCCTGTCTTTCGTTCACGCAAACACCACACCGGTACCACCAGAAACACCTCTCCTTCTTCCTCTCACGTTCACGTTGTTGCATTTGCTAAACTGAAAGCTAACCACAAAATCATTTGTTTGGGAGTTTTTGATTTTTTTTATTCAGATTCTGCTTTTGAGCTTTCTTCATCTCTATCTGATTCTGCTATTTTTTTTCTAAGTGTTGAAGATGCTCGTGAACTAATTTCAAGAACATTTTAATCAACTCGGTTCACTATAATAGTCGTGAACTCAGCTCACTATGGTTGTTTTCAACAAAAACACCATCGTGAACTCAGTTCACTATAGCTGTTCGCTATAACTATAGTGAATTGGGTTTATTATGGTTATAGTGAACTCAGTTGAGTTCACTTTAGTTATTTTATGAAAAACAACCCTAGTGAACTAAGTTCTCTATAACAATAGTGAATTGAGTTCACTATGATTTTTTCCAAAAAAATCACAATCGTAAACTGAGATCACAATGGTGGTTCTAATAGGAACAACCATAATGATCTAAGTTCACTATAGTTAGCAGTTCAATAGGATTGTTTTCAAGATAATAATTATAGTGAACTCAATTCACAATGGTGCTTTTATTGAAAACAACCATAGTGAAGTGTAACTTCCCAGGCTGCTTTCAAAACTGTGGACTACCCCCCACAAACCAACACGTGTCTTTTTAGCATGTGTTGTCCTCACCTGCTTGCTTTCCAGGAAACTTCCCAGAAGGTCACCCACCCTACTACTACTCCAAGTCAAGCACACTTAACTATGAAATTCTTATGGGAAGAGCTCCCGGAAAGATAATGCATTATGTTGGTATAGGTAGTCCAAATCAATTCTTTTAAGTCTTCCTTCAACTGTAAAGTCCCATACCTACACAGCCTCAGGATCAATCTCATTCTGGTGCGTATTTGGTTTATCCATGTGTCCCTCCACCTAGAAGCATGCCAGGAGCCGCTCTTTGTTTGTGCCAAATTTTTGGGCACCGGCGAACACTCCCCGCCTTCGCCAGTCACGAGTGTCACATGCCCACCGGCTTCCGCTTGGTTTATCCCTGAACCACACTCTACTGAGAGAGGTCTGCTGCTCTAATACCATTTGTAACATCCCAGACTGCTTTCAGAACTGTCGACTGCCCCCACAAACCAACACGTGTCTTTCCAGCATGCATTGTTCTCACTTTCATGCTTTCCAGGAAACTTTCCAGAAGGTCACTCACCCCCCTACTGCTCCAAGTCAAGCACGCTTAACTGTGGAGTTCTTATGGGAAGAGCTCCCGAAAAGATAATGCATTATGTTGGTATATGTAATCAAAATCAATTCTTTTAAGTCTTCCTTCAACGGTAAAGTCCCATGCCTACACAGTCTCAGGATCCCTCTCTCATTTTGGTACGTATTCGATTCATTCACGTGTCCCTCTGCCTAGAAGCATGCCAGGAGCCGCTTTTTGTCCGTGCCAACTTTCTGGGCACCGACGATCACTCCCCGCCCTCGTCAGCCACAGGTTTCACATGAACTGAGTTCACTATAGTTATAGTTATTTTAGTTCACTATAGTGTAATAGGAGTAAGGTTATTTTTGTCATTAATTTTTTTTAAAACATAAGGGGGTGTAGGTATCTAATATGGGGGTGGGGATAGACCCACCCTTTTATATATGACTTAGCATTAAAAAAAAGAGAATTGATTTTAAGTACGAAACGAAATAGACTAATGATACGCCAAAACAAAGAGCCCATTCTTTTTTGACTAAACAAGCAGCCACTACATTTCTTGTATTCTAACGAGAAATCAAAGATTACAACCATTAAACGTAAAAAAAGGTTCCATTTCTTACATTTTGTACCACAAATTATCCGAAAAATAGAAGAGTAGAGATCATCTGCTGCGCGCAGAATGATGTTGCGCCAACGAGGACCGTTAAATCTAGAGAGAGAACACTTCTCTCTAGATCTAACGATCATCGCTACGCAACACCATTCTTCACGTAGCGGATGATCCAGATCCATAAATAGAATAGCTCTAAAGAAAAATAAAGACTAAAATACACCTGAGGTCCATTAAGTTATTTAAAAGTTCATATTAGTTTTTTGAGTTTTTTTTAAATATGTCCTATTTTTTATGCAAATTAGGTGATCCAATTTCACCGTAAATTTATTAAATAAAAGAAAGAAATAAAAATGACAAAAAGATGGTGTAGCGACCGAAAAATTCGAAGGAGGGATTCTTCGAAGTTTACAATGAAGTCCCCATCAATATTTATTTTTAGGGAAAACATTGAAAAAACCTTTTAAAATGATAAGGGGGTTTTGCGGGCCAGATTTAGGCTCGAGAGTCGTTTATGCGTAGGGAATGTATTAGCACCCTACGGCATCCTTCCTAAGGAAGGCTACCTTTAACTAAATGCGTAAAAAGTATTAATCTAATACATTTGATTTACCCTTATTTACAAATTAAAGAGAAAAGAGACTTGATGGACATTTATTTATTTTTGGTTATTTTCTTGAAAGATTAGAAACGAGCAATTTACAAAAAGGACTAAAAAAAAGATTTTTATTAATGCACTTGACAGATGTGGGCCCCCATCTGCTCCTACGTATCTCAGGGTTGAGAATCAAAGGCTACGTAGTTCTTGGGTAGAAAAAATTTGTTGATGTTTTTTATTATTTGAATGTTTTTGAAATTTGAAAGTAAATGGTGTAAACAACAAATATTCATTAGTGAAAAATAAAAAGAGTGAGGCAAAACCTAGACACAAATGAGTTATAAACATAAAAAGATATGATGTAAAGTGATTAATGTTCATTTAAAAATGGATAATAAAAAAAGATGAATAACATTTGATGATTATTAGAAATAAATAAGGAAAAGATAAAATAACTAAATAGATGAGAAACAAGAAATAAAATAGGAGGGTGTAATCAGTAATACATAAGAAAAAAAGGAAGCCAGATTATGTATCATTTTTATCAAACATAGAATAAGCTCATAGGTGTTATTAAAAGTATAAAATAACTAAATAGATGAGAAACAAGAAATAAAATAGGAGAGTGTAATCAGTAATACATAAGAAAAAAAGGATCAGCCAGATTATGTATCATTTTTAACAAACATAGAATAAGCTCATAGGTGCTATTAAAAGTATAAAATAAAAGCATTATAAAAACAAAGAAAGCTAACCATAAAAAGAAATGGGATCAAAATCCCTAACAAGTGTCCGCCTCTAACATTAGGTACAGTGAGGAATGTGTGTCGTTTAAAATGGGGGTGCAATTATTAATCTGAGGGTTTTATTTTTTTAAAAAAAAAGAGTAAGCAGATAGGGGGTATATAAGGGGAATCAATACTTGAATGAAACCCTAATTCCTTTCTCCTCTCTACTCAGCGCCGTTTCTGAATGTTGGAGAGAGAGAATCCGAAATTTCACAAAAAGGAGTGAGAGAGAGAGAAAACCTGCAAAAGAGAGAGAAGGAAGAAGGAAGACGACGGTTCATTGCAGGAAGGCGAAGCTCGCGCCGTTCCAACGATGGGGATTCACGGTGGTGGTCGTGAAGGGAGAGAGAGGTTGTCGCCGGAGGGAAAGCAATGGTGTAGCGCCGGCGACGATGAGGGAGAGAGAGGTGAAGTGCGACAGAGGGAGGAAGGCAAAGGTGGTGTAGTGGTGGTTTCGCCGGAGAAGACGATCAGAAGCGTCGATGGCGAGCGTTTCACGGTTGGGGGAGCGCCGGCTACGATGGTTGTGGTTCGCGAGGTGAGAGAGAGAGAGAGAGAGAGAGAGAGGGGGGGGGGGAGGGAGAGAGAGAGAGAGAGCGAAGGGGAAGGGCGCGAGAGAGGGGTGGTTTTCGTGGTGGTGCACGGTGGTTCTCGCGGTGGCTTACAGTGGTGGTTTTAAGGTTGGAAGTTTCCTCATGGTTGTTGTGGTGTTTGGTAGTTGTGTTTCCTTAGAATAGAGAAGGGCAGGAATGGTTATGGAGTGAGTGAGGATAGGTGAAGGCACTGACTGTGGTTTGTGGTGGTTGTTACGGTGGAGGATGAGCCTTAGTGATACATCCCCTCTCTTCTACTCTACATTCCTCTCACTTATTACTGTTTTTGTTTCTCAGATTTCCCCCCTTTCACATTTTTCCCAATATCAATTTTTCCTGTGTTTTTTTGTGTTGTTCCCCCCTTTTACTAGCTGATATACACTGTATTTATAGGCAAATATGTGTGGTGTAGGTGTGGGTGCTGCCGCAGGGGAGCAAAACTCAATAGAGGACAGCCACTAAGGAAAAAGGAGAGCAGCGAGGGGTGGTGGAGGCGTTGGTGCAAATGCTCAAATGTTTTTGCCTAATATGGGAAAAGCAAAAAGATAAGGAGAAAGCATATTGACTCCATTCTCAAAATATTTTTCAGCTAGGGCAAAACCAAGGGCAACAACGCATGTCCCTCTTTTATTGAATTCGTTTTAATTTTTTTGTACATTTTACTTTTTCATTTTTGTCTATATGTGTATCAAACATGTAAAATAATTACTTTTGTAATAAAAAGCAGGATTGACCATTCAATTTGAATTGTTCATCTGATTTTATTTTTCATCTTTTGGTTAAGAGAGAGAGGAAACTACCAATATTAATAATAAACAGTAAATAATGAGCAGTAAAATAAACACACGTATATGACGAGAAGCGAACACGCATGCGCAACGAGAACAAAACCTATACACGATTAGGAATGACGTGCGTGAACGACAAACATCATAACAAACAATAATTTGGATTTTTCTAATAAATTTTAAATTAATCAGACAAAATTAGGGTACAACAGCTGCCCCTCTTTATTTATATTTTACTAGAAAAAGTAAAAGGTTTCCAAATTTTCAAAGTAAAATAGAAATAAAGATAAAAGGACACTAATTTTGTCAAAACTATAATTTTTTTTTTTTGAGAAATTCTTGAAAAACTGGGTTGACTTAAAATACGGTAAATAAGGATCACTGGGGATCTGAAAGAGCCACAGGCTCTGAAGGACCACTGGGGTCTGAAGGATCACTGGAGATCTGAAGGTCTAGTTCAAAATCAATGCTTGGCGCATTGACTTGAGTTCAACTGAAGGACCGATGGGGTATGAAGGGCTGGCTAGGCCTGATGGACCAATGGGTCTGATGGAGCGCAACTAGATATGGGACTAGTAATACGGTCTGAGGTTGGCCTTTATTATTTGAGCGGCCGTGAGGGTCAAGATCAAATCCGGAACTGATATGTTGACCACGAAGGACGTCCACTATGTCTTAGGCTGACACAACTAGTCTGAAGGACCTGGGGTCGGATGATCCGTCGGTTGCTCGATAACGCGACGTGTGATCTGAGTTGATGGACCATTGTTGGTCTGAAGGAGCACCAGGGCTCTGAAGGACCACTGGGGGTCTGAAGGATCAGCTTGGTGATTTGAAATGTGGTATGAGATCAATGCTAGAAGCGCTGATTTCGAGGAACAATATATGGGGTTTGACACTTAATGTGTTTGCCCTGAACATACCTAATAAATGCATTTACCTGATAAGGGAAAAACCATCTATATTTGGCATGTCTAACAATGCAATGAATGGTGTATGTGTGCATGCAAAGCATGTGCAATGATAGGTGTTTGCTGAGGTAGTGAATGAGATGTGGCGGGAAATCGATGCTAATGGAATACTAAAGTTGATAAATTGTGTATGCGTATGCATGATGGAATTGTATTGTTTAGCAGCAAGTGTTGCGATGAAATGCATTGTTGCATGGTGGAATGATTTATGCTATGATTGCTTTCCTTTTTTTTGCTTCTTTTTTTTTTAATATATGAGGTAAGTATATGAACGAATGGATGTACAAATGTAATGCTTAGATGCAAAAGTTGTGGTAGACGCATGACTTGATGTTGGAATAAAATGTATGGTGCAATGATTTATGATACGGTATATTAGTGATACATGCAGATGTATTTTTGCATTAATATTTTTTTTTTGAGAAACGAGACTTTCGATGCGAAAAGTAGAGAGGTGAGTATTTTGGAATAATCATTTATTGGAAAAAAAATTGAATTCAAACTTTGGCAATCTCAAGGTTGTTATTCACACTGATGTGCAAAAGTATTTGACTGTATTTACAGACTCGTTTATTTTGCTCCTCCACCATAGTGCCTCATGATGATTGAATTTTAAGTCTATAGGGTTAACTGAGTGAGTTTCCAATTTCACATTATTAACTTGTGTTCTCTCTCTTTGAAGCATTGTTTAGCAAATATGTATAAAAGTGCAAATAATAATGAAAGAGCCAGTTAATTTGGTTTTAGAGATCTGGGATACGGACAGATGAAGGGATAAATGGCAGGTTTTTTGCCAAAGTCATGAAAGGTAGGTTCTACCCAACTCAAGAAATGTAGGACTGCCCCAATTTAGAGTTGATGACGGTGAGTGCATAACTTGCCTCTGTCTAGTGGTGACAACAGCTAGAGGTGTAGTAGATGATGAATTGGGAATGCCTTGGCTTTGAAGTGAGAGGTGGAAAGCAGTAGATTTTGTCTCAACCCATGGCATTTGGTGTTGCCCCAAATATGACAAGGACAAGGTTGCCCTGACTAGAGTTTGCGAAAGGCCGTATTTAGGATGGTGGGTTGAGAAATTGCTCTGGTACGGTTTGATGGGTGTGGATAAAGGAATGAAATGAGTGTATGGTGAATTTCCCTAATTTTAGGTGGAGTGAAGGGTGACGGGATTGCCCCACTTTGGAAATGTATTTCAAATGGTTGCTTTTAGTGAGGCTGTGAGAGGTGACAGAGTTAAGGTTATGGGTTTTTGGAGTTGGTCGTATGGCTATATGGATGGGATGGACAATGGCTAAACCTCCAAGTTCAAGTGGTATGGATGATAAAAGGAATGCCCCACTTTGGGATGATATTTCTAGTTAAGGCTAAAGTGCTCCCGGGGTCCCTTATCTTTATTTAAAGTAACGAATTAGTCCTTTATGTTTTTTTGTCCCAAATAAGTCCTTTATCTTTCAAATTTTTGACACATAAATCCTTTTCCGTTAACAGTGCTGATTTATGTGTCAAAAAAAAGGATTTATGTGTTAAAAATTTGAAACATAAAGGACTGATTTGGGACAGAAAAGGATTTATGTGTCAAAAATTTAAAACATAAAGGACTGATTTGGGACAAAAAAAAGATAAATGACCAAATCGTTACTTTAAATAAAGATAAGGGACCCCGGGAGCACTTTAGCCTCTAGTTAAAGTGAGGTTGGGAAATGTGGCATTGTTAGGGTGATGGGTTTGGGAGATGGTCTGATATGGCTATATAGACTGAATGTGGTATACGAATGGGATGGACGCTGGAAAATTTCCCCAAGTTCAAGAAGAATGAAAGGTGAAGGGACTTCTCCACTTTGAGATCTAGGCGATGGTCCTAGCATAAACTTTTGGTTCTTTTATGATGAGTCCCACCGACTATGATAGTCCTGAGTTTTTGATTTGATGAAAACTTCACCTAGTGATCGCTAAACCTTGTCTTGATATCAGTGCAAGCTTGAATGAATCTTGGAGTGCAAGCCTTTTGAGTTTTTTTTCTTTTTTTGGTTTTTTTTTTGAGATTTTTTCGAGCAAATATATTGTAGATAAATAAACTTACTTGTCCTAAAACTAAAACTTTGAGAAAACGAAAGCAATCAATTATTGATTAGAATGGACTTGTTAGGGTTGTAATGTGGCCAATGGTTAGGGGTTTACGAAAGAAAGGGTTTGTAATGTGGCCAGTGGTTAGGGGTAATGTGGCCAATGGTTCTAGGCTCAAAGAGGTGTTTGATGGTTTATTGAGACAGGGACCTTTTACGAAAGAAAGGATAGTCAGGCTCAAAAGAGTGTTTGATGGTTTATTGAGACAATGTCCTTTTATGAAAGTAAGGATAAGCAGGCCCAAAGAAGTGTTTGAGGCCAATGGTTTTGAGGTTTTTATTTAGACAATGATCTCTTATACGCTTCATGGTATGATGTATCAGTTCACAATTTCTACTGCTTTTGTTTTTTTTTCCAGGATTTTTCAATCCTCCTTTTTTTGTCTCGTGGACTTCACTTTTTCTTTTTCTTTCTTTTGAGAAGAGTAAGCTGATAAGAGTGGTACACCATCGTTAGATATGGAATTGATCATTGTCTAGGGTGATTGAAAGATTTTTTTTGGGCTCAAAGTCGATAGCAAAGGGTATTTTTTTTATGCTTTTTTTAGGATATGGGAAGATGACCAAACTTCATTTCAAATCATGATTGCTTGTTTTCTCCAAAATTAACTCAAGAACAAAAATTTATTTATTTTTATATATCTGCTCATTTTCTTTATTTCTTTTTATATGCCCTAACTTTTGCTTAGGCGGCTCTCGCGAGTTTTCAACCTAACAGGCTTTTTGATTTTTGTGTAAAGGACTTGCACCAAGGGAAAACAATGTTGACAAGATATCTAGTGATCACAAATTTGCTCCACATGGGGACCTAAAGTGTTAGTTTATGAAAATTCATCATTGGGAACAAAACCAAATAGTCAACTAATTAAGTACTTGTGTGGGGGATATGTACTGGGTGGTCGAGGTGGGAACATGTACAAGGGATAATGATAAGATGCAAAGATATGGACACTAACTGACTCAAACAAGAGTAAATGCACATTGCATACAAGTTCACTATACAAATGCTTCATAGAGAGTTAACATTAGTTGAGAATATGAGAGAAGAAATTTTTGATATTCACATTAGTTAACACAGGGGACCATTTTGATCACTACCATGGGACGGATGAGACGCATCATATTGTTGACAAAAATTATGGACGAACTGCAAACGCTGAATAGTTTTTTTTTTGAAAAATTGAGTGCCAAGAAACACCTTGAGTTTGCTGCTAAGTTTGACCTTGTTTCTAAGGTTAAAATTTTCCAAAGAAGGATAATCAATTTCGCCTCATCTTTCATCAATATTTTGTGAAAAAATTATGCTCATTTTTTTTATGTATGGATGAACACACGATAATGTATATGCACGATGAAAATACAAATGCAAATGCATGAAATGCGTGAATGAATGATCACTTGAAAATGTTAACTATCCAAAATGATTTTTTTGGAGGCAATGCAACATTCCATATATTTTTGAATGATGCAGAAATGTGGCACTATTTTCTTTTTTCCTTTTATTTGAAAATGATGCATGTTGGATGACTAATGCATTTTAGGTGGATAGGAATGAAGAACTTTTTTTTATGATGCATGAAGGGGAGTAATGAACATAACTTTTTATAATATCAAAGTGATATATTTTTTTTTCTATATAGGGATATGCAAGATGATGCAATTTGGACAAATATATAATATCTTTGTTTTTCTTTTTCTGGATGATGAGATGCATGTTGGTACCATGATAATGGGATGTATATGAAAACAATGATTTTATCATATTATGAATGCATGGTGATTTTTTATTCTCTAAAAAAATGTAATGCGCATGATGATGGATACGTATGATGAAAACGCAAATGCATGAAATACGTGAAGGAACTGATCACCTGGAATATATATTATAAACGATTTTTTTTTTACTTTTTGGAGACAATATAGCATGTAGATGATGCAAATCATCGTTTATTGCCAACTGAAATATATATTTTTGGATGATGAATGATGGAAGAATAATGACATGCATGACTTTTGTTTTTTATTTAGAAAATGATGCATGCATGGAGGAATGATGCATTTGAACTAGGATTACAACATGAGTGAAATGACGTATGAATGTTATGTTTTTTTGAAATGTAATGACGTTACAAATGATATGATGCCTACACTATGTGATGGTGATTTTTGTGAATGATTATGGCGGTGCATGCTAAATGAGATGCTAATGTTATATGGCTAAAAATTGTTTTTTGTGTGAGGAAATAAAATGCATGACACTCGCAGTGACTTTTTAATGTATAGAAAGAGAAGAATGCATGATGCTTGACATGATTTTGAATATTTTTTTTGGAAAAGGGAAACTCGATGCAGGAGTACATGAATGGATGCCTGCAAAAATGAACGAATGAGAATGCGCAAATGCATGAGTCTTATATAGGCTTTGAGTCGGGAATGAAGACTTATTATCATGTTTTTTATACTCAAATTATTATCATCCTTTTTGGAAACAATGATTTTGCATGATGAATGAATGGTGTTGTCTTCATGTGCATGCAAATAAGAGAAAGAAGCGTGAAAACCTTTTTTTTGAAAAAGGGAAAACAGATGCATGAGTGTTGACCAACCAACTTGCACTTTTGCTCTGATTTTTTTCAAGATATGAATGAATGTGCATGAGATGCGAATGTATGGTTTCATTCATCGTGTCGGGGAATTGTAAGTTTTTTATTCGAAGAATAAAGTATGATTCTGGTGGTCTGATTCCCCGACGGTCGTTAATATGCATGTAAAATGGGATGTTTATATTTTTTATGATATGCAAAGAAAAAGAAAAGTAAGAATGCATGAGATATACTTGCAAAATAAAAATACGATTTTTGGATTTTTTTTCAAGAAAATGGAAAGGGGTGTATGGGGATGAAGCTCCTTTGTGACCTAGAAGCGTTTCCTTTGGGTCAAGCCCCAAAGTGTTGACGTACAACTACACCCGTTAACAAAAGAGAGCATTTGGGTTCTGTCATGATTTGCTTTAACCAAAATTGTGAACGAGTTGCTAACAGTTATAATCTCTTTTGGACACTGAGTGTCCTGACATGGCTTGAGTTTGCAAATAAACTTAAGCATGCTTGTCATTCAGAATCGAGTTTTTTTTCAAAGGAAGATTGATGAACTCGAATATGAGTACTAATATTAAAAAATATAAAAGAGTGATGTGTACACGTGAGACCCATTTAAGTACTCAATTAGGATTTCTCCATTAAGTAACAATAGTTTAATTTTATTTTAGTAGTAAATAAACTTGCCTATATAAAGGTGCTTGTATATTGGTATTTTGATCAATGTAATGCAAGTGAGTTATTAAGTCTTCAGTGTTAAACTTCTTTCATGTCATAATTTTGTTGTCTAAGGCTATTCGGGGTGGTTTTTGGTTTTGAAAATTTCAAAAACCAAAACCAATTTCAATTCTAAGTTTTGAAATTTAGTTCTGAATTGAGTTTCAATTTTGAAATGAGTTTCTGTTTTTTGTTAAACCACTACGTTTACCCTGCCTCACTATTAATTCACTCAATATAAAATATATTGGCACAACAAAATAATTAAATAAAAATGACAAAAAATAAGACGTCTCGAAAATTAATAAAGGAATCAAAATAAATTTTAAAAATAACTCTTGACAACAAAAAATATAAAATTATAAAAACAATAAAAATAATAGTTATAAATAGTAGGAACAACCACAATAACAACAACAAAAATAATAATTATAATGCTCATTTAATTTGTGTTTAGCTTCTATTGAGAAAAAATTCCACACGAATAAATAGTAAAAACATATAAGTTTTAAATAATCCAAAATGTCATAGTTTGAGGTCACTATAATAACTACACTGCTACATTAGTTGCATTCCATTAGCGTTGAGCCAAACGATCTCGAAAGTTTGTCATTCGTCGGGTATATATCTACTGTTGTCACTAGTGGAGTAGTGGTGGCACATGTTGCTCTGTTGCATTGTTACCATCCAAGTCTTCAACTTCAAGTTCAACATTTTCTTCAGCATATTCTCTGTATAGAAGATCATCTTGCATCTCCATTTTAGTAAAATTATGAATAACACAACACACAAGTGATATATTTTTGCCTGTTCAAGGCATATGGCAACATTGCTTTGAGAAGAGAAAGCGTGCTTTTAAGACTCCAAAACACCTTTCAATCACATTACGTAGTGAAGAATGCACGTGATTGAACAACTCTTTAGGACCTTGTGGTGCTCATTGACCTCTATAATCATGCAAGTGATATCGTTCTCCGCGATATGGTGAAAGAAAGCGAGGCATATTGGTGTAGCCAAAGTCCACCAAAAAATACTTACCTTCGGGCGGAATAGGAAAATGATTATCCAGATTCTGAATAGTTTCTAAAAATATTCTTGAATCGTTTGTCGTACCCTCCCAACCTGCCATGACAAATGTAAACTTCATATCAAAAGAGCACTAAAACATCGCATTGGTAGTTGGTTCAAGTTTTCTTCCACGGTACGAAATTTGCTCATCTTTTGGAATGTATGCTGAAATATGGGTACCATCGAGCGCTCCTACACAATTCGTTACCAAAATAAAAAAATTCGTAAGATAAGATATATAAAGTAAAACAAGATTCACTCATCATCAAACAAAATGTAAAACAAAATTCATATACATTGAAATATAATTTCTCAAGATTACCTTAAAAAAAGGATAATAATATCTTGGATTGAATTGTATCTCTAAGGCAACTTCATCAAAAGAAGGAGGGACAATAAAATCTTTAGAAAGAGAGCAAATGGCTTTTAGAACTCTCTTAAAATGCCTATGAATGGTGTCCAATGAATTTTAAAATGATCGGCAACAAATCTAGTACGCATCGTTTGACAAATAATTATAACAGTGGATGAAGCAGTAACTGCATAGAATGATTTAATTTTTTATTACTTTGAATTAATAATACTGGTGGATTTGCGAGGGAATTTTATTGGGTAATTATTAAATTTGCGACAGATTTATTTGCGACGTAATTTTCTGTCGGGAATAGTTAGCGACGAGGCTTTTTATGACGGAATTTAGTCCATCGAAAACGTTGATTTGCAACGATTTTGCTGCATTAGCGACGGATTTTTCCGTCGGTAATCAACGAATTTCTTGTAGTGTTTGTTGCTCATGGTTGGTACCCTGATTTTGGTGCATCACACCACATGACTTCAAATGCCAACAATCTTGCTCAGGTTACTCCCTATCAAGGCATATTATTGATCAAGTTGTGGTAGGCAATTTACAAGGTTTATCTATTTCTTCCATTGGCTCTTCAAATATTGTCTCTAATTATGTCCTAATACCAAACTATCTCTCGATAATCTACTGTATGTCCCTAAAATAACCAGAAACTTAGTCTCTGTCGCCAAATTTGCTTTAGAAAACAATGTATTTTTTGAATTCCATCCAAGTAAATGCTTTGTCAAATGTTGGGTATCTAAGAGAGTTCTTCTTGAAGGATCCCTTGGAACTGATGGTCTCTACAAGTTTCATGAATTCTGCATTCTTCTTCTTGATCTAAATACAAATCACTCTCCTACAATTAATGTTTATGCTATTGTTGGTCCTTACAATTGTAATTCTGATGATACATTCTTTAAGTGGCATGTTAGGTTAGGTCATGCCCATTCTACTGCTGTGAAATATGTTTTGTCATTGTTCCATTTCAATATAATGCATCTATTGATTTCTGTAATGCATGTTGTTTAGGCAAGGCACATAGAATCCACCCCCTCCCTCTTTCACTGTGTACACCTCTCCCTTTGAGGTTGTTCATGGTGACCTATGGGGTCCCTCTCGCAATCCCTCTTCATGTGATTATTCCTACTACATGACATTTGTTGATACTTATACAAAATTCACTTGGATTTATTTCCTCAAGCATAAATCTGATGCACTCAATGCTTTCAAACAATTTTTAGCCTGAGTCAAAACTCAGTTTTCCACCACAATTAAAGCCCTTCAAACTGACAGGGGTGGTGAGTATAAGCCCTTTGCTAAGTACCTTTCTGACCTTGGCATTTGGCATAGGCTCACTTACCCTCACACCAGAATGGCACAATTGAGAGAAAGCACAGACTAATAGTAGAAATGGGTTTTACAGTCCTTGCCCATTCATCTCTGCCTCTCTCTTACTAGGACCATGCATTCACTCAAGCAGTATACACCTCATCAATAGATTGCCTTTCTCTGCCTTGCCTAAGTCCATCTCTCCCCGTTCATGGCTCTCACTAATACCTCCTCTGATTACAAAGCCCTAAAAGCATTCAGTTGTTCATGTTTTCCTCATATTCGTCAACATAATTACACTAGTGTATATTGCAGTTCTTAAGTTAGCTTAAATAGTTTGTCAAAAAAAAAGTTAGCTAAAATAGGGTTTTTAAGTCGGTTCTTTAGACAATTTAGATTCTTCGATAGTAGAAAATGAGATTTTTTAAATAGATTATACAACTAATGTAAAAACATGATTTTAAATTGTTTTTATAACCCAGACAAAAAAATTAAAACGTTGATTTCGTTGTTCTAAAAAGAGTTTTCAAATCGATTACCCCCCTCAATTAAGTAAGTTTAAAAAACTAAAACAATAGTTTACTTAGCTACCAAAAAAATTAACATCCTTTTTTTGTCAAAAATAAAATAAAATCTCTTCAGTTTTTTTGGTCAACAAAATATCTTCAATTAAATAAAATGCCATCAAACAAAAAGAAAGAATGTGTGTGCTCGTCTTTCCCCTGATCATTAGAAAGTATAATAGTTGTTGGTTGTAGTTTATTTATATTTAGAAACATGCAATTTCAAGAAAGTTAAATAAAGGTTTGGTTGGATTTGGACATGTTTGTTGTGTTTCAATTTGAAGGTCAAGAGAAAATAATAAAATATGCATTATGAGAGCGAAATAATGCCTCTGGTATTCACAATGATGGCAAGCTGGGTTACTATCTTCTTCCAGTAACTCCCTTCCTGCTTATGACTTGCAACCAACCACCTCTAAGAATCGATGAAATTTCTGGACAAATTCTTTCTCCCAATAATCCAATCACTAAAAAATATGTGCTCTGTACATTTGCAGATTTTTTGCATGAATATTATCTTTCTGGTTTTCCATCTTCCTCCTTGTGCAAAAATAATACCTTAACTAGCTTCTGTATTGTATTCATGCGTTGACTCTTTCATGACATGCCCTCTAAGAGATGAGGTAATGTTATCTTCCCGCAGTTAGAGGGATCAAGCTTCCTGAATTGATCACAAATTTGCATTATATCTTTTTCATGTATTTTACCCATCTCCTTCAGCTTGAAGATTACATACTCTGACTTGCTGTAACCAAAGCAAATGGGGATAGAAATTTCTAGTGAGAAAAAAATCTAATAAAAAAAACTAATCTTTAAAAATAACAGGAAGATAAAAATTAAAATAGTTGAATATTGCATACATTATTGATACCTCACACTCTGTCCCTACCAGTGTACTCTGCACAGTGCATAAAACATCCTAATATACGATAATATTCTTTTAAGAAAGTGACTCTGGTCCACCACATGTTTAATAAGAGATCACAGCTCACCAAAACAAAACCAGAGTAAAAAATAATCTCATCCAAGCTAATGCTGAATTATTCAAGTCTAATTATGTCTGCTTATGACTAGCAGTATTTTGGAATATAGTTATAATTCATGTAAATGGTGACGGATGCTCCACATAAATCACAGATAATGATAGCTAATCATAATTATCTTACTAGCTACTTGTAATTATCTTTATAATAGTTGTAATTATCTTAAGGTAGATGCACACAATTAGAATACCCTATTTATGGTATCCAAGGAGATCCAGGAGCATCTTGTTTTCTTGTTTGGATAGCCAGCCACTAGAGTAAACAGTCACTTTAGTCCTTCAATATGCAAAGTGTTGTTTCTTTAGTCCCTGAATGTATCGAAACCAAAACATAATTTTCGAATATATATTTTATTAGTCAATTTGTTCTATTAGGTCAATTTCATCTTGGTCCCAAATTGGGTTGACGTTATTGACTAAAAGAAGAGACATTATGAAACAATTTTATTATTTTTAGGAACTCAAAGACACATTACACTTTTTCAGGACTAGAGTGGTAGTAATTTACCCCAAGATGGCTGCTAATAGGCTCCCACCTCAACTGTCATCACTCTTTTTCTTTTTCCTTAACTCAATCAACACTCTTTAATGCTGCTTAATTATTATTATTTTGACAAATTAGTGCATCTTACTTGTGAATTTGTGATAGCCTACCTAATCAGTGTAAAAAATAACCACAAATTTGTCGGTGATTGCCAACAAAAGAAGCAAACAAGGAACCTAAAAACAAGAAGTGTTATGATTATTACCTGATAAAACCAGTATTGTTGATATCAGCAGCAAGCCAATCATCAATAGTAATATCTCTATGCAAAACCTTCTTAGCCAATCTCCGATGTCTTCTATCAATTCTAGCTTCAGCCAAATACAAAAAGGCCCTTGCAACCATCAATGTAGAAAACAAAAGCCAAATAGCCGCAAACAATCTTCCCTGAAGTGTAGTAAAAGCTCTATCACCATACCCAACCGTCGTAACAGACATAACAGATAAATAAACAGAATCAACCCAATCCAAACCCTCAACATAATAAAGAACTAAACTTCCAACACCAATACACAAAACCACAACACCAAGTGCTAAACTAACTTTCAATCTTATCCTCATTCTACCCTTAGCCACATCAACAATATAATTTCTAGCTGAAAAGTTACTTTCACGCCCTCCCATTTGAAGCCCAGTTAAAATCATATTCTCTTGTAAATCTAAAACGAAATTGACAAGTCCACTAAGTAGTATATCTATGAAACCAAACCCTACTAAAACAAAAACGCAAGCGAAAACCTTTGTAATTGGAGATAAAGGAGCTATATCACCATAACCTATTGTACACATAGTGACTATACAAAAGTAAAGTGCATCAACTACAGGGTGAGTTTCTATGCCTGAAAATTTATCTCTATTGAAAGAGTAAATGGTTACTCCAATTGAGAGGTATATGAGAAGTAACCAAATGCCTTGTCTAATTATGGAACTTGTTTGAGGTTTGGGAATTTGTGGTGATTTGGGTTTTAAGTCTCGCATGACTACCATTGCAGGAGCGGTTTTGCAGCGAGTGAGTTTCTTCTTAGGAGATTGGTGGTGGTGTTCGGTGAGGGATTCTTCTATCTCTGATTTTTGTCTTAGTGATGGGGATTGTTGAAAGGAAACGAAGTCGTTGAAGGATTTGGAAGATGTTAAGGGTGAATCGCAAAGACGGTTGATTTGGAGAAGAGGTTCGTGTTCCATTTGCAGAAGAAAACAAAAAGATTTTAAAAAGAAGGGAACATATGATTGATTGAGGAGATGAACAAATAATGAGATTGCTTTGCTTTGCTTTGTGTGTGGATGAATGAATTTGTGGTGAAAGTGTTTTGTTTTGTGTTTCCGTTGCGTTCAGTTCACGATTTGTATTTTGTTGTTTAGTACTTTAGTTGAGCGGATTACTGAGCATCCAAACACGGCCGTCAGTTAGAGAGGGCCCATGTGATGCCACGTCTGCCGATTGCGATTGTTGATTTATTATGAAGTATGAACAGATACTATACCAGATTAATCGATTGCCGTAGCTTTTCTCATTTTCATTCGTTGAACTCAGAATATCTTGATAATTAAAAATTATAACAGAATGAACAAAAGGTTAAATAGGAGCAGCAAAATAAACATAATTAGTGTTACTAGTTGCAAAACAAGTCAATTCACGCCATACAAACTTTAAACAAAAGTGATCGAATGTTATTTTGAGAATATAAGCTAGAAAGTGTTTACACTAAAGATGAGTTAAACATAATATTAGAGCTCTTCATCAATCCCAAGAGCCTCCTAGACCTCAATAACTTCTACCACTGGATCACCGGTAATGTTATCATCATTAAGATTAACGACAATTGGATTATTAGCATTTCCATTATGAAAATTCTGTCCATGAGTATAAAATGCCAACTTGGATGCAGACCACTGATAAAATAGAAGCACTTATACAAAGTTGAAAGAATATGATGGGGGTTCTATAGTAAATGTGGCTGAAGCTCCTGCAGGAGTAAGTATCTATGGCATATTATTTATTGCAAGTCAAGGAAGCAACAAATTTAAATAATGATGGATGCAACCAAACACGTAGAGAGAAGTTATTCCTAAAAATCATAAATCCTAGAAGTTTAAAAAATATGTTTGTGATTTGGTAGTGACCGAACTAAATGAATTCAATACATATTTTAGGTTACAAAATATAAGGAGAAGAAGTATAAAAAATAAGTAATTTTTTTAAAGGTTTAGAAAAATGTAGTTCTAAAAAATATAAAGAAAAGAAGTATAAAAAGAAATTATTATTTTTTTTAAATAAAGAAATTAATTTTTTAAAGTGGTGAAATTAGTAAAGGGTGATTTGCACAAGTTAGTGTCAAAAAAATTATTTGTTTTCCAACAAATCAGTTACTGGGGAACGAATTTTGAGTTCAACAGTTAATTTTTTTCTGAACGTTAAAGTATCCTAAAACACACTACTTAGCATCGCAGTTTACGTATTTTATCACAATTTTTTTTACCATACTGATTATTGAGGAACAAATTAACTTTGTGTATCTGAACAATTAAAAAATTTTCAAACTCTAAAGTACCCAAAAACACTGCTTAGCATCGCACTTTATGTATTTTGTCATGAAATTATTATTATTTTCACCATAGCGATTATTGAGGAAGAAACTTTGCCTATTTGAATAGTTACTTTTTTTATGAACCATAAAATACACCAAAACACACCAAAAGTACCCCCAAAGCACACTACTTAACATCACAATTATTATTTTTCACCAAATTGATTATAGAGGAACAAAAAACTTTTCCTATTTGGATAATTAAAAAAAATTCAGAACGCTAAAGTACCCTAAAACGCTAGAGTACCCTAAAACACACTGCTTAGCATCACACTTTACACATTTTGTCACGAAAATATTATATTTTTTCACCAAAGCGGTTATTGAAGAACAAACCTTACGTATTTGAACAGTTAAATTTGTTTTCTGAACCATAAAGTACACCAAAACACACTGCTTAGCATCTCAATTTACGTATTTTGCATTGAAATTACTTTTTTTTCCACCCAACCGGTTATTGAGGAATAAATTTAACCTGTTTAATTTTTTCTACCCATAAAATACTCCTAAAAATATAGACAAGAAAAAAATAAAAAATAAAATAAAAAGGAGAGGCATTTGGGCGCGGAATCCCGACTGCAGAATAACTGCAGGACGGATTCCGCATATTAAACATTTTAGATTTTTTTTTGGTAAACCAATATATCCTCCACGGCGACTGTGGAGACTAATCCTTCGAGGTATCTGAGATCCATTTAAGGGGTTGACTTCTCCCAACATTTTAGATTTTAGATATTAATACTTTGTCACAAATAGTTGAATTAACAATATTTAAATATTTAAAGCATCTTAAGTGAATTCTTTAAATGAGTGATTTAATGATAAACTCATGCGAATTCTTAGAGTTGATACAACAATTCCACGTGACTCTTAAGAACTCTAAGAATTCTACTATAATGGCTTATTCTCAAAAATCCAATTTGGATCCTAGAAGTTTTTTGTTTGCATTAAAGTCTAGGTGAGATGGGATCTCGGGACTCACCGGGAACATAGCAGGCCTCACAACTCTTTGAGCACTTATAAAGGTACTTACAGATAATCTACCAAAGAGGTCCTCATAACGGCTGCGGGAGTTGAACCACGCCCTTGTGGCGAATAACCAACTCCTTACCAACTGACACTACAACATTTAGACCCTATGGCAACGGTCGAAAACCGTCTCCTAAAGCCAAAAAACCGTTGCTATAACCTTTGGCAACGGTTTTGAAACCGTTGTTGTCGCGGTCGTTGCGTAAACTAAAGGCAACGGTTTTTTGTTCCCTAAGGCAACGCGGACGCAAAACCGTTGCCATAGACAGCTGAAACGCAACGGTTTTAGTTTCCACGCTTAGCAACGGTCGCAAAGCGTTTCCAGTTATGGCAACATTGAGGAACCGTTGCCAAGTATGGCAACACGTCAGAACCGTTGCCAGATATGGCAACACTGGATAACCGTTGCCATATATATTCAAATAAAAACCGTTGCCAGATTGGCAACATTCTAAAACCGTTATCGTTGATAAAGTAAAACCGTCCCCTGTGTGTTTTTTAACATTCCATGTCAACAACAACTCTATAAAGCCGTTGCTATTATGAACAACCGCAAATAACTAGCGTATTATATATCAATCGCATCTCAATCACATCGCTAACTTCTTAATCGAAACAATTTGAAACAATTTAAAAGACATAATGATCCTTATATTGCTACTTCAAAGACATAATTAATGTATCTTAAACGAAATAATTTGTTACTTCAATAAGTACAAAAAAACACAGCAAAAGTAACAAGCCATCGTCCAAAAACACACAGCAAAAGTACAAAATAAAACTTCAATCTTCAACACATGTCTTCAAACTCTCCATCATCCAAATCTACACCTTCATTATTTTCCTACAAAAATAACAAAACTCAATTAATGCAATATACAATACTCCACATGATGAAAATAAAATGACCCAGTTCTTGTTTCTATCAAACAACAACACATAATTTGAATGGCAACACAACTTATAATGGGTTCTTCAAACTCAGAAAACAGCAATAATACATAGTATAATTTACGACAGACAAAGCAGCAATGACCTGTGTATATTTATCAATTTAAATGGCAAGAGTCCAAGTCACTACACTCCATTTCCCAACTATAAATACAATGCCAGTAACTCCTCTCACTCCAACATTCCCAAATCACAAGAAGGAGAAATAGCAGATGGCTTTCAACAAGGTGCAAAGAAAGATATATACCACTCCAAGACTTCACAATCACATTCTGTGTCCTTACCAAACTCCAATTATGTAAAACATTCAAAGCAAGACTATACTTGTGATCTTCATTTTCAAATCAGTGTGAATTTTATCTAACAATTTTTTAATGGTGACCATATCTGAAAAATGGCATATATATATATATATATATATATATATATATATATATATATATATATATATATATATATATATATTATGAAACTGTATTCTCTCTAAAATGTTGTCTCAATGTTCCAGGAGAAGCAAGGGGGACAACTGGGCCTGGTTGTAGACTGTGAATAGCGAGAGCCCAACTCTGACAAGATTTAAGATAAATCTGCTGCTGCAAGGCACCTAGATTTTCAAATTGGCTGGTAATTTCCTATAAATTTGTTTTATATTATTGCTTTCATTAGAGTTTCGTAGTTTTTTGCTTGAAATAATTGCATGTGGACCAAAGTTACCAAGCTAGACCATACTGAAAATCTTAGTTAAAATGTTTCATACTGAAATCATAGTTAAAATCTTAGTTAAAATAATTGCTTGAAATCATAGTTTCATACTGAAAATCTTGTTTCGATGGAGCTCCTTCTTGAGAAATCTGCATCATGTTATTTAAAATGTTTGACTTTCATCATAACTACTCCTAAAGTCACACCTAAAATTTTTCAAACATTGCTGATTTGTTTTTGAAGGCCAATAGAAACTCAAAACCAGAAGAGAGTACAATAGCCAGCTGAACCATGTCAAAGCAAGTATAATCCATATGGGTTATTCAAACTCAGAAGTACAACATTCAGACCACAATATGTATTTTCAGACCCAACACTTTCCCAGAAAGACAAACTTAGCAATCAAAGTTTAAAGACAAGCAAAAGAGATACCAATAAAGTGACTCTTACCCTATGAGCTTCTGGGGCATGTGTTGATGTCGAAGAACGTGGAGCACTATTAGCATCAGGTGGAGTTGAAAATAAAGCTGCCAAAGCCTCCACATTCAATCTTGAGTTGTTTTGATCTAATGCAGCCTTTACAAAAAGCTGCAATTTTTCCTCTATCCCTTTCTGAAAATTTTGATTTTTCTCTTCTAGTTTCTCTTCTAGTTCATTCATCTTTTTGGCATGTTCTTCTTTTAGTTGTTCCATCTCAATTGCACGTGCTCTCTTGATTTCTTCAATTTCTTCATTTCTCTTCAACATAGTAGCTGTTACCGCTCTTCCATAGAGGCGTCGTCTCCCCGATTTTTCTTTACCAACCACATTTTGAAAAGCTTCCGAAGAAGATTGCCCAGAACTCACCAAGTTTTGAAGTTTTATCTAGCATATTTAAAAAGCAATCATAGTTAAAGATATACGTTATTATATTTGAAATGATAAATTCATAAAATAAAACTTACAATTGTATCATCTGTCTCTTTTTTTCGATGGCTTTCCTTTCTTACTTTGTCGTGTTTCGATGAACAACTCAACTGGAGCAGGAGGCTCTCCATCCTCACTAGTTGCACACTACGAAAAAAATAAGGTCATTATGACAATAGTATAGTCAAAATATTTAAATATTCATTTACAACATTAAAATTGGAATACCATTGTCTCCTTTATGCGAGCAATGCTTACAGGACCAGCTCGATGTCTGCATTTTTGTTGAGCTATATTTTGAGCATTTTGCTGGCTGATTTCCTAAGTTGATTAATTGACATTGCAATTTATTAAATTTGAGAAATAAATGTAAGACAAAACACAAATATCACTATTTCTTACTTGAACAGGCTTAAGGCTCCAATATTCCATCATTGCTTTAAAGTGTTCCTCTGGTATGTCATCGGGACGATTCTTCAACCGCTCACGCAAGGTTTTATATTGGTAAAATGATTCTTTTTAATAGTACACTTATGTCGCCTCCATGCCTCGTCTATAATAGTATACACGACATTCTTTCCTTTCTCAGGTACATTGTATTTTTCCTACAAAAAAGAAGCTTAATTAGAAAGCTCTAATTTATTAAAGTCAACTAAACACACAAATTGAACTAGATAAGTTATTACATTGATGTAAGACCATATATTCTTATCTTTATCTGGTACAGACTTCCAATTGGTGTAATTAAGAGGGCAAAAATCTGAACTCCTTGCAATAGTTCCCAAAAAGTTGCTGAATTGGGAAACTATCCTTGCAATTGGCCCAATGGGTTGTCCTACTTCATTCAATATAATCTCTTCTCTATCATTAGCTGAACGTGTATGAATTTTCGCACATAATGTTTTCCCTCGAGCTCTTTTAGATGCTTCCCCTAATTAAAACACAAATGATTCAATACACAAATTTATGGGTAAGAATAAGTAAAAAGATACCTAGACTAAGTAAGAAGAATAAGTATGATATACCTTTACTTGTATTTTCATTAAACTCCCCAACTTCCTCACTTCCATAGTTGATATCCCCCTCAATTCCTCTTTCTTGATCACTTTCTTCTTCTGATTCCTCCACTTGGTGTGATTGCTGATTTTTTTCAATAAATTCACCAAGTGACATTGATGGACACTTTGGGATGTACTTTTTCTTTTTCAAGGATTGTTCTTCAATCATTGCTCCTTGACTTTGATTTCCACCAGCGGTAGACCTTAGCTGCCTCTTAATTGGGAGTTCAGATTGAACAATATTAGTGGCAACTCTATTGTTCAATGAAGGCTTCATAGCATCCAACATTTTGTCTTGCATTTTTTTGGAACCTGTTACTTGGATGGAAACTCCTTCATTAGTCGATGATTGGGCCCTACTTGTGGATTTAGCAAGGTCTTTTTGGTGAGAAACTAGAGTGGTCATTATTGTTTGGGTTGCCGCTTTAATGTTCAAGGAAGATTTCATTTGCTCTTGCCTTTTGTTTTGAGCTTCTATTGACCCTGTTGATCCTCTTACTGGGATTGGAACTCCTCCAATAGTCAATGATTGGGTCCTATTTGTGGATTCCCAAAATTTTGGGTGTTTTTAGGGTGAAAGAGCAAATTAAATTTTTACTAGTGAAACACTAAAATTGAACGTTGGATGTAGTACAAAAATTCATCAATGGTTGAGATTTAATATTGGTTGATTCAATCTTAACCATTCATAGCATTTTAAACAATATCCAACCAATGTTTTAAAACTCAGACCGGGCCAACCGGGAACCGGACCCCTAGCCGGTTCGGTCACCTTGTTAGATCGGAAATGCATTAACTCGGTCAACTCAAAGAAAACTCGGTCAAACCCGACAAAATTCGGCTAACTCGGTAGTTTAACTCGGACCGGTTCAAGTACAATTTTGTACTGCACGCCACCCCACTCATCTTTGTTGTACACGCTGCCCCACATTACCTGCTGTGCGCGCTTTCCCACCACTATAAAATCAAATTGCACGCTACCCGACCTGCAGTGTACACGTTGACCAATGCCGGGAATGGACTGAATTTGAATTTCACAATGTAAAATCAACGGACAACAGCTATAAATCGTAGTTGTCATAATATATTAATATGACATGAAATTTATTTAACTATTTATTACTAACTCATCAATATTTATAATTCTTAATATGTTAAAATATATTTTTTTTACTTGATTATAAATTTTTTATTAATTTACTTATGCTATATATATATATATATATATATATATATCAATATATTAATTTACTTATTTTATAAAGACCAGGCCCGAGTCGTACGGTCCCGGTTTTGATCATGCGGTTCAACTGTCGATCCCTCGGTCCGACCCTTGACCCGGTACCTTCACCGAGCCGGTCACCGGTCCGAGTTTTAAAACATTGTATCCATCGATCAATTTTAGTGTTTCACCGGTGAGAGATTTGATTTGCTCTCTCACCCTAGAAGCACCCTTAAATTTTGGTGTTGATTTTTTAGTTTTGCACAAAAAATATTGGGAATTCACGCGGTAGTATTTAGCGGCTAAATTTTTATTTTTTTTAATAATTTTCCATATGGCAATGTTTATGAGCCGTTGGCTAATGATTAAACAAAAAATCGTTGCTTTAGACCATATGGCAACAGTTTTGAACCGTTGCCAATAAAAAAATTAAAAAAAAATGAATCAGCAACGGGGTCAAAAAATCGTTGCCATTGATGTCTAAGGCAACAGTTTTTTTGGCGTTGCAAGATTAGGCGTTGCCGTAGGGTCCAAATGTTGTAGTGAGCCAATATTGTTGGCGGATCCTAGAAGTGATCACACTTTTAAATATGTTTTATTTATTTTTAATTTTATTTTAACTATTAAATTATTTATTTTAAGGTTGCTTTAGTGTGACAGATCAATTAAGTCCCTCACCAACGTAGTGACCAAATTGACCCTAAGATCTAACATAAGATACTATAAACGATTCTGATTACATAGTGACTAATACAATTTCAACCATCGACGGTATTTCATATTATATCACGGCGTATATTTGATTGCTACACCAATAAGAGACGTAGTTGGTCTTTCACTTTAGAAGACACCTTATTAAATATAATACATAAATTGTTAAATCATTTAATTTAAACTAAATAGTATGATTTTATTTATTAATTTTTTTATTTAAAAATTAATTGAAAATGAGAGTGAAATATTTGTTGTACGTGGTTGTAAAAAATAAAAAGGCTTAAATATTATTTACCCCCTGCAAATATCACGTTTATCCATTTACCTCCCTACAAAAAAAAAATTAAAACAAACCCTGCAAAATGTAATTGTATCCAGTTACCGCCCTGCTATTAGCTTTGGCTAACAGCGTTAATATTTGCAGGGGGGTAACTAGGAACACTTAATATTTGCAGGGGGTAACTACCCCCACTTAATATTTGCAGGGGGGTAACTAGAAACACTTAATATTTACTGGGGGTTAACTAGATACCAAATGTCAGCCAAGTCAGCCTAGACATAATGTTGTTAGCCAAAACTAACAGCAGAGGGGTAACTGGACACAATTACATTTTGCAGGGTTTGTTTTAAAAGTTTTTTTTTGCAGGGAGGTAAATGGATAAACGTGATATTTAAAGGGGGGTAAATGATGTTTAAACCAAAATAAAAAGAAGGGTGCAATTAGCAGCAGGGGGTGTTGTATTATTAAAAAAGGGTGCAAATAGCAGCAGCCTATTTCTGAAATACCTATCAGCCTAACGAAACCTGCCCTAGTGGGCAGGTGCGTTCAGTAAAATGGGAAAGTGTGTTTAGTTGAAAGACCAATTAAAGGGAATGCATATATAGTTGGATTTGGGAAGTGTAAACCTTAATCCCATTTTATCATTTCTCGCTCACCATCTCAACCACTTATATTTTCTTGGGAGCTTCTAGGGTGAGGGATCAACTAAGTCCCTCATAGGTGTGGGAGGTCAAAGGAGGGGGTTGAAACTCGAATTTCAATGAGTCATATGGGGAATTAAACTCGAATTTATTTCAGTAATCATTATTGTAGGGGTTGAGATTCGAATTTCAATGAGTTATACTTGAAGATAGAGAGGCAGCGAAGGTGGAGGGAAAAGAGCAGAAGCATTGTTATTACCAAATACTATGTGACCAAACCCACATGTGATTCCACACAACCATCCGATGCAAGTACCGTCTCTTGATTTAACCATACTTCACAGAGTTCACAAAAATGGCTTCTAGATATACTCTAATTCTGACATACGCCTGGGCAAGACTGATTGGAGGCTTAAGATTCATGTCCTGGATACATGGAGTGTTCCTAAATTCAAAAATCCAAGTGTCATATCCAATATTGACATGTTGTTGCTTGATGAGAAGATAATGTCAATACCTTTATTTTTCAAATAGTATAGTATGTTAATAGATACTCTAGCTTTGTAAAGTCGTCATGTTTTATTTCAGTGGGAACATGATTGAATGTATGTTGTGGGAAAGGTTTGTAGAGGAGATGAATCAATATCTTATACATAATGATGTTGAGAGTTTCGTCATTCTAATTCTACAACTTTGTAGAAGTCGATCCTGGAAGTATATTGTTTCAATAACGATATTTGGTTTAGATGTGTGCATATTTGATTGTCCTTTGTTTAATGTATAGACTTTTTTTTGAATTGGCTGATAGCACAATTGAGAATAGCAAGTGCCTACAATAGAACTAAACTTTTTATCAATCCTGACTTACCTGTAGTTGTTGAATACAAGGAGAGCAGTAAGCATCTAGTGTGATATATTTCATAAGGGCCCCATGGGCGGGAAAATTTTCCCCATAGCTACTGGACGAGGGAGAAACTTCTTTGCGGTCATTTCGGAGACGAGAAAGAGGACCATGTCCCCGTGCGGACAGGAGCAGCGAAGAAAAATTTCTCATGACGAGGCTCGGGGACGGAGAAAACTTTGGGTGACAACGGGGACTAAAAGCACTTAGAAAGCATTATTAAAAGTCACGATGGACTAAAAGCATTGAAGAAGGAAAATGTAGGAACTAAACGTGGGTGCAATTTTTTATAGGTAGTAAAAACAAAATTCTCAAATTTTATAGGGACTAAAAACATATTTAATCATTTTTACTTATTATATTTGACTAGCTGACAAGTGCATCACATAAAAAGAGGACAGACTAGGTGAATAGGTGTTGTACTTTTAATTGGTTTTATTGAGTACCGTTGGATTTACAAGGATAATGCCATGTTGGATGGCTAAGATGGTACTGTTATGTGTTTCTTCCCTCTCTCTGTGTGTGTAGTATTTCCTCCCTCTCTTTTCTCTTTCGTTTTTTCCCTGCTCCCCCTCTATCTTGGTTTTGTTTCCCTGCTTCTCTCAATCTCTGTCTTATGGTTATTATCAAAGGCCTAATTGCAAAGACAAATCACCACTTCACATCCTGCTATTAATCCTTCTCTGAGTATGTTTTTGTTCCCTGCTATTAATCTTTATGGTTTTGGCTTGCATTTTTTAGTTGGCCATTGGGGCTGCAGGTTGTTGCCTTTGCACGGGCCTTGTTTTTGTGATATGAATGTTTTGACCAAAAAAACAATTAGCCACAAAAGCTCTCATGTTGATCACACATTTAGGTTTTAATTAAAATTAAAACTGCAATTAGCGGCCCATCTGAGCTTTTCAGTCAAGCTCTGCCACCATTTCTATGTGATGAGATAAACGCATGGCCAACATTTAATAAAAAATCAAAGCACATTTTTAGCATGCAGGAATCAAACAGGGAAACAAAAATTGGCAAACATAAGGAATACCGGGCGTGCTAGCCAGTAGCCATCATGTTTAGTAGGAAATGGAATTTTCAATTAACATCATATAACGACAAAATTTTGAGGCCGTTTTTAAAAAAATATTTAAGGCCTAAAGCCTTGCTTTAGTGTCTTGGGCCGGGCCTGCTTTAGTGGTTTTACGGGGATCGTGTGCAGGGACAAGAAAGGGAAGTTGCTTACCAGTATGTCATCTCCTATCTTTGCTTCGTCTCCGTTGGTAGCTGAAGCCCTCGCCTTGAGAGAAACTGTCTCCTTCGCCGCTAACATGAAGTTCCAGCAAGTGCTTTTTGAGTCCGATTCTCTGGATCTTGTCGAAGCTTGCAGAGGGAACTTAATCAGAAAGGAAATTGCGCTTATAATCAAGGATATTAACAGTTTTAGACAGGATTTCACCTCGATGGGCTGTCTCTGGACAAATCGGAAGGGAAACGTGGTGGCTGATCCTGTAGCTCATCTTGCTGCTGCGTCATCTCTCCCGTGTAACTGGGTCCTCTACCCTCCAACTGCTCTGGCGTTGGTAATTGACGGAGAACGCCTTTTTAGTTGACGAATTAGGGCTCCAATGGTACTCGTGTTGCTTCGTTCACCTCTGTTTCCTTTTAGGGTTAGGTTTTTCGCATATTCAATCGTTTGGTGGTTGTTTTTTACTATTTGGGTGTAAGTTGTTGATTGTTGTTGTTATTACCGTGTTTAGTGTTTCCGGATCTCCTTAGTGGTTCCGTGTTTTCTTTTGGATTGGGCCTATTGTGGGCTATATCCTTTAACAACTGTTGTATTCGGGTTTGAGCCTAGTCCAGTTTTTAATGATATCAAGCTGATCCTTTCGTCCAAAAAAAAATATTATCTTAGAAACAGTCAAAAAGAACTATTATTATTATTATTATTATTATTATTATTATTATTATTATTTTTGATAACAAACTAAAAATAGGGGTCTCGCATCTAAGATAATAGTTTTTTGGCTTAATTACAGTTTTGGTCCCTCTATTATGACCAAGTCACGATTTTGGTCCCCAAACTTTTTTTTTGACCAATTTGGTCCCCCTATTTTTCCAATTTCTAAAATCAAGGTCCCCCTCTTAATTTGGTCAAAATTAAAACTGTATTTTGACTTTTTATCCTACGTGGCAGTCCACGTAGGCGCACTGTTCATCTTCCTCTTCCCTCCCCCCACACGTGGCACTGTTCATCTTCCTCTTCCCTCCCCCCTCAGTGAACCCCCCCTCCGTGAACCCAACCCTCTGCGAACCCCTCCCCCCTTCTGAACCCCTCCCCCCTCCACGAACCCCTCCCCCCTCCGCGAACCCCTCCCCTCCTTTGCGACCTCAGATTTGTCAGCGGCGCGAACCCCTCCCCTCCTCTCCCTTCGTTCTCTCCCTTCGCGATGGCAGATCTCCCTTCTCTCCCTTCGGAGGGATGCGATCCAGAGAGAGAAAACGAAAGAGAAAGAGAACGAGGGGGTTGCGATGGTGATGGCGCTGGCGTTTGAGAGAGGAGGGAGAGCGACGGTGAGCGAGAGATAGTTTGCGACAGTGAGAAGAGGGAGGATCGGTGATTTGGGGGTGAGATGTGAAGAGAGAGAGGGAAAACGGGGGGGGGGGAGATGCAAAGAGAGAGAGGGAAAACGAGGGGGGAGGGGGGTCGCAGAACCAGAGAGGGGGAGGGGGGTCGCAGAACCGCAGAGGGGGGAGGGGTTCACGGAGGGGGGGGAGGGGTTCAGGAGGGGGGAGAGGTTCAGGGAGGGGGGAGGGGTTCGCGGAGGGTTGGGTTCACGGAGGGGGGAGGGAAGAGGAAGATGAACAGTGCGCACGTAGGATAAAAAGTCAAAATACAGTTTTACTTTTGACCAAATTAAGAGGGGGACATTGATTTTAGAAATTGGGAAAATAGGGAGACCAAATTCGTCAAAAAAAAAGTTTGGGGACCAAAATCGTGAGTTGGTCATAATTGGGGGACCAAAACTGTAACTAATCCTAGTTTTTTTTTGGCAACAAACTAAAAAGAACTATTATCTTAGAAGCAAGGGGTCTCACTTTTTAAGCATGTTAATTAATTAATAGGTTGCTTGAGTATATACTTGTTTATTTTTCCACGCACATTCTAAAAATAAGTTAACTATGTGACAATGCTTGCGTTCAAGTTCTACTTTCCGCACCAACCTAAATTTAGACTTAAAGGCCAAGGAGCTATACCATAAAATATCAATTTAATCATCTATAAACAAAGCCAATATCCACAACCCATCATGAAACAATAGAGATTCTAATTAATTCCAAGCCGTTGTTCTCTTGATTAATATATCAATATGGCAATGTATGTGATGAGAACAAAACGAGGCCTAGTTAAACCAGCAAAGGAGACTCCATTAACCACACTAGACTTATCAGTCATCGATAGATTACCTGTTCTAAGATGCAACGTTAGAACTTTACACGTGTTCCCACATGGTCCTGAAGCTGCAAGGGTGATAAGAGAAGCTTTGTCCCGTGCACTTGTTCCCTACTACCCTCTTGCAGGACGACTCAAAGAATCCAAACCTTGTTGCCTACAAATTGAATGCTCTGGTGATGGCGTCTGGTTCGTTGAGGCATCAACTGATTGCACCCTTCACTCTCTCAATTTCTTTGAGGATATGGAGTCTATTTCATATGATGATCTTCTTCCTGATGATATTCCTGAGACCGAATGCATCGACCCCCTTGTGCAATTGCAGGTATATATATCAAATTGCAAACTTCACGCTAGCTAACTAGGCATTACATGCAATACTAAAACAGAAAAAGGCTTTAGCCGCGCTTCTTTTTAGTCTTTAACAATACTAAATGTCAAGAACTCGCAGCACTTTTGACTAAGCGTTGTCCATTCGCTTAGCTTAGGCATGAAATCGCAAGCACTTTTAACGGAAGTGCTACCCATTCTCTCAAATTAGGCAATGCTTTTTGCCAAAAATGCTAATTATTCTCTCAAATTAGGCAATGCAAATTGGCCATTCCCTCGTTCACCGACGCTTCTATAGAAAGCGCTACTAATTATCTCTTTTTTTTTACAAATTCAACATCCCTTTTACACGTCCTTGTTTAACCAAACTAATATTGAACAGAGAATTTCAAATGAATAAAATTACACGCACGAATTTCCAAATTTACATCAGATTCAGCAGAATTCTAATAACTATACACGCGAACTTCAATTAACAACAAAAATAACAACATGCATGTACATATCATCTCCCAGTTATTCTTCAAACCGTTAGTGAATAAAACTAGTAACATGCTGACGCCACTCTTCCTTAAGCTTTGCAAGTCGATCATTAGAGTATGATTGAAATTGAGATTCAGAAAAATACTATAAAAATAAAACTAAATCAAGTTAGAATTCAAGTGGTAAAATGTATGAGTAACTTTTAAATAATATAAATTAGAACTAGAATTACATCTGTTATTTGGAACTTGCATTTTGTTTTGAATGACTTTATGCTTTAAAAACTTCATAACATAATACCTACAATCAATGTCGTTTTTGGGCGTGGACACTAGAAAAGATTGGAATAATGTTATTAAAGTGAGATTGACATTATGAGTTTTTTTTGGTTACACATTGACATTATGAGTTTGCTAATAAGGGTGATTGTGGGTTCAAAACAAAAATTAAACAAAAATGGGACAATTCAACGAAAAAGTAATTTTGATCACAAATTTAAAGTAGTCAAAAGAATTCAAATTGTCAAAAAAGATTACACTATTGAGAGAAGAAGAAGAGATTTGTAAAAATGTAAAGAAAACACTTTCAATAGTTGAAAATGAAAGAAAAGCTTTAAAAAACAAGAATAGATGAAAGCTTGTAAATGATGATGAAAGTAAAATTGTTGAAAAGATAAACGGGAGAAAATGCTACAAACATAAGAGTGAAAACATGAAATAAAACACTATAATTTAAATGGTTGAAAATATTTGCAGTGACTTGTCAATCCATGAACATCGGGGTATTGTGATAAGTTGAATGCCTACGAGTTCGACTCTCGAATTTTTTTCTTTTTCTAATGACAAAGATTTCAACGAGAGTCGTATTTAGTATAACTTCTCTATTCTAAGATCGAAAGTCATCCACTAATAACTCCTCTAGTTACAACTTGTTGTCAAAACTTGCACCAACTATCAATTGATCAACGATATCTTCAAACTCTATCATAAATCAGCAAGTAAATTATATCTTCGACATAGTATACAAAATGCAATTGTTAACAGAGTAATATTTTAATTTTATAATTTCAATGTATGCATGCTTTACTAATTTGTGAATTAATTATCATGGATGGAACACTTATATAGATATATATATATATATATATATATTTTCCTTTATATATAGGTGACACAATTTGATTGTGGAGGTTTTGTGATAGGCCTAAAATTCTGCCACAGCATATGTGACGGCCTTGGTGCTGCACAATTTCTAAATGCTGTTGGGGAGCTAGCTAGAGGACTTGATAAACCAAGCATTGAACCTGTGTGGCACAGAGACTTCTCTACCTCTCCACAACCACCTCAAGAAGCTGCATTACCAAAACTACCCCCAACAGACCCACCTCAAATTATGCTAGACTACCAGCTACAACATGCTATCATAGACATACCAATAGACCAAATAAAACAGCTGAAGAGTGAGTTTCAACAAGTGACTGGAGGAACAATTTGTTCTACCTTTGATATTGTAGCTGCAGGGTTTTGGAGCAGTAGAACAAAAGCCATTACTAATTTGGATCCCAACACACAAATGAAACTGATTTTCTTTGCAAATTGTCGTCAACTTTTAAACCCTCCTCTACCCAATGGTTTCTACGGCAATTGCTTCTTCCCAGTGACAATTACGGCTTCTTGTGAGACACTACAAAAGTCATCGATAATTGATGTCGTGAAGCTGATCCAAGAAGCGAAGGGGAAGTTACACGTGGAGTTTGACAAGTACTTGAAAGGTGGTGGTGGTGGTGGTGGTGGTGAAGATCCTTTTGCACCTTTACCCAACTATACGACGTTGTTTTTGTCTGAGTGGGGAAGGCTGGGATTTGATCACGTGGATTATCAGTGGGGTCCACCGGTCAATGTGGTCCCCATTCAAGGCTCTGTCCTCGTGCCAGCTGGCATTTTGCGCTCACTGCCTCTCCCTAACAAAGGGATTCGTTTGGTGACATGGTGTGTGGAGGAGGCCCATCGTATTCCCTTCCTTGATCATATGCGATGCATGGCGTGATAAATTGGAAGCTGTTCCTTTTGTGGCAGATTGTAAAATCTCTTTGCTTTGCCTCTTTTATTATGTACAAGAACAACAAGAAGATGGTCTTGTTCCAACAAAAAGTTATGTCCTAAACCTTTGCAGATCCTGTTGACTTTATTTCGTGACATTCCCTTCTGAAATATAAATAAATTGTACATTCCATGCAGTTAATCCAGTTCTTGCTGGAATGCAATTCTATTTATGCATTGCTTTAGCTTTTATATTAATTTGGTAATTTTCTTTGTGTCAAGTGTTTTTTTATAGGCAAATTGGTTAGTTGTTACAGAGGAGGGGTGGTGTGGTTCAAATTGGGTATACGTGAGATACCCACCCTTCAGAGACGTTGTTACGAGTTTTTAACTTGCACAAAATGGGTCTTTGTCCAACATAGTTTGCTTTCAGCTTTGTGGTATTTGAAATTTTGTCCCCAAGTCAGAATAATCAGGATCCAATTTGTGTGTAGTCCGTACTGCATGCACTCAACGAGCTCGAGACTCTCCGATCAAGAATGAATAGTCCAGATTTCAAAGTTGGTTTTTTATTAAACAAAAATTTGAAAATTGTTATTAAAATCTGAATCGTCAAATCTTAATCAGACGGCTCCAAACAAACCGGCTACTTGACTGCGCAACAAATTGATTGCATTTAATCCAATTCAGAATAATCACTAGTAGTTCCACTAATCCAGTTTTTAGAAAGGCAGACATGGCCAAAAACTGTTGGTAGTCCTTCAATTACTTTTATAAATACGAGAGAGAATCTTAGTTTAGAGATAAACTTGATGAATTTATAATAGTTTGTTGTAAACTATTTATTATATTATATTTTTATAGTTTTTTTTGTCTAAAGGAAAACGATAAAAAAAGAAACACAGAACAAAACGAACTAAAGTTTAAGATGCTCCATCTTTATAGCATCAACTATAAGGAGAGGCGAAAAAGCAGTAGGACAAAGAGACCACACATGATCTCCATAGTTCATATATTAACTTCAAATTTTGCTAACCAATCATCGCATGAGTTGCCTTCACGAAGCGTGTGAACAAAGTTCAAATCCCAATCCTTGAGAGAAAATGGTTTAATGTAAGAAATAATGAAAGCATAGCGGCGAGTATCCCCAAGCTCACAAGCAATCAACGATAGAGCATTTTCGGAGTCTTATTCACAAATAATAAACCTATAACCGTTCGACCAAGCTAAGTTCAATCCCTTGGCAATTGCACGGAGCTCTGCATTCATGTTAGTAGCAATGCCACAAATTTCTGAGAAACTAAGAAGTCAACCACCTGTATGATCCTGAAATAATCCCTCATAGCCACTACGGCCTGGGCTACCAATGGAGCTTCCATCAACATTATCTTTAAAAAATTGCTAGTAGGAGGAAACCAACGAACCAATCTAGGAGAACGAGTAGACACCCCAGTAGACAAAAATTGAACAACATCATTAGAAAGTTGTTTAGCTTGATTAAGAATCTTCCAAGTTGCCTATTTTACATCATTAAAAACTTCATATATCATTCGATCCATTCAAAGGAACTAACAAAAACGGATAAAGATAATACCTTTGTCACTAATAGCATGATGTTTAAACCAAAGTCGGGCATCATCATTAATCTCGCAATGATCAGTGTTAAAAGACAGTAATCTTCAAACATTCTGAGCTCTAGAGCAATCACGTAACATGTAAATAATATCCTCTCTATCAGCACCATAGAGATGACAGGACCCATATTGAGTAAATTGTCTATAGTACCGAAATCTGTTAGTAGAAAGACCCATGTGCATGATAAACCACACAAAATGTTTCAAATTTTTCGGAATTTTCAATTTCCAAATTGGAGGAAGATTGATAGTTTAGTGACCAAATTAGAGGTTTATTCAAATTTAAATAGTCCCTAAAATACGAGAAATTCATCCCATTTGTTTATAAAGCTTTGTGAAATTCATCAAAGGAGCCACTATAACCAGTGGCGAAGTCAGGATTTTTCTAGAGCCTGGGCAAGAAAATTTCCCGCCAATTTACATATGACATAATATATACATAATCATAAAGTGTGCTAAATAGGAGAGATGAAATCTAACCTGTCAATAGAGTGCTAAATAAAATTAGGAGGTAAATGCCCTTTCCGAGACTTCTTTCGGGTAAATGTTCGCATAATATTAACATCTTGAAGTGACTCGAATATCTCCCGCTCGGTGTAACATATCATCAAGTCATTGAACCACTCATCGTTGATCTTGTTGCGTAATTTAGACTTGATAATCTTCATTGCTGAAAAAGCTCTTTCAACGGATGCTGTCGACACCGGCAACAGCAAAGCTCTTCCATAATCACCTTCATAACTTCAATGGCACAACACGTTGCAAGCTCCTTTTGAATGTCAGAGGAAAGCATTGTGCAATTTTTTGGACCACGGACAAAAGCATCTCTCACTTTTTCATTACTAGATTTTACCCAATCTACCATCTCTCTAAAATTGCCCTTGTTTAGAGAAGTAGAGCTTTCATCATGGCCACGGAAAGCAATGCCTTGTGCTATGAGGTATCTAGTACAATCTACAGAACAAGTCAAACGGATCTTATATAGTTCTTCTGATTCCCTACTTGCTCTAGCAAAGATACTTGTCACACTTTGTCTTTGATTATTATAATCGTCATAGTGCTTCATACATGAGTTGTGCTTACTATCATGCTTACCAATATGATCTTTAAAGCCTTTAGATGCATGCTTCCAATCTTTAAATCCGTCTTTGTTGAAGACTTCATACCCAAAGTGCCCGGCCCTCCCGGGCGACTTAAAGAGAAAGCAATAGAAACAATAAGCTGCATCCTTGGACTCACTGTATTCAATCCATGTATAACTCTTATACCATGAACTACAAAATGCTCTTGAATACTTCCCAAATTGAGTACGAGGGAAATTTGTCAAATTTGGTTGCGTTGGACCCTTCAATATATACGCCCTCCTCACTTGGTCTTGAATCTCTGGAGCATACTCATCAATTTGTTTCCTACATCCTGGATCACGCACAATGTCATTTGGATTAAACTCATTGGCCGCATTAGGGGGCGTTTCTTCTACTTCGGCTTCCGGTTGCACAGCATTCGCATTCTCAATAGAACTTCTAGGTACCAAAAACCTCCTCATCTAACAAATTTTATGATCCAAAAAAAGAAACTATGTAAAAAACAAATAATGATCAACATATAAGGAAATTAAAAAAGAATCAACAACTCTACACAAATTAATGTCTCAATAACTTCAAAGAGTCCAACGCAATAATTTACACAAACTAAAAAAGAATCAACAATTCTACACAAACTAATGTCTCAATAATTTATTTGGAATAAAGAGTAGGGATTAGGAATATACCTCAAATAACTTCAAAGAGTAACATTGAATGTGTGGGTACTTTTCCCTCTTTTTAGAGCAAAAACCCTAACTCCAAAATACTACCCAAAGAGAGGAATGAGTTGGTTTTCCTTAAAATAGAGCTCAAATGTAAATGATTTAAGCTTGGATTGGACTACTTGAAGTGAAAAGAAGAAGAAAAGGAGAGGGAGAGTGTCGTGAGAGAAGAGAGGAAATTGGGGGGGGGGGGGGGGGGTGGGGTTCTGTTTGTCGTGAGAAAAGCAGTGTTATCAGACCCGGACCGGCCATCGACCCGGTCAAGGCACCGAGTCACTAGACCCGGGGTCGGACCGCGGGTCTCTAGTCGGACCGGCATGACCCGGTCTATATTAAATAAATTCAAAAAATTATAATATATACTAAGAAAGTATACATTTATTAATATAGAAATTTTATTATAATTTTATTTATAATTATACATTTACTAACATGTTTATGAGTGTTGAACTTGAATCAATTTGTCAAAAAAATGTGTGTTTAATCAAAACTATTAATGAAAGAATGTGCAAAAAAAATTAACAAATCCGGAATTGATTATATTTAATGAATGCGGGACAGTATCAACAAATAATAGATAGCTTAGTGGTTAAAAAGTTGAAATGTTGAATACTAGGGAGGGGGTTCGAACCCCACCCAAGCCTTTTTTGTGAAAACATGCAAAATTTATAATTGGTTCATCTTTAAAAAAAAAAAAAAAAAAAAAAAAAAAAAAGAGGATCAACCGGTCCGACCACCGGTCCGACCCGGTTTCCACCGGATTTTCACCGGTCCGATGACGTCATCACCGGGCCAACTGCAGATCCGGTCCTGCACGCTGCCCGGCCCGGGAAGACCACCGGGTCCCGGTCCGACCGGCCGGTCCGGGCCGGTTCTGATAACACTGGAGAAAAGAGAGGAATGTGTTGTGTTTGCTTAATTGCTTTGTTTATTTTATGAGTAAAAGCCCAAATTCGTCCCTGACAATTTTTTCGTGGGACGAATTCGTCCCTGACACTTTTTTTGAGACACATTGGTCCCTGACAATTCCAAAATGAGACACGTTAGTCCCTCCATCCATTTAACTGTTACCAGCACAGTAAACGTGTCCTACGTGGCACGTTAAATGCCACGTTGTCACGTTAGATTTAAAAAAGGGACGAATCGGTCCTTGACAATTTAAAAAAGAGACGAATCAGTCCTCTATTACTATTCATCGTCTTCTACCTCCAAACCTCCAAATCAACGAAGGTTCCACCCATCGTCTTCGAACCCTAACAGTGGTTTTGAGGAAACCCAGATTATCCAATAACAGTGGTGTTCATCTCATCGTTCTTCTTCGTTCGTTCGTTCTTCTTCGTTTTTCATCTCATCGTTCTTCTTCGTTCGTTCGTTCTTCTTCGTTCCCGATGTTTTCATTTACGAATCTGAGAAACCCATCGTTCTTCTTCTTCGTTCCTGGGTTTCCTTCATCATCTGGGTTTCGTTCCAGATCTGTAGAACCAAGAAGAAGAAAGATTGCTGCAATTTGGGGAAAGAACGACGAACAGAGAAGAAGAACCCAGATCTGGAAACGAAGAAGATATGTTCGAGAGAGAGAGAGAGAGAAGAATGGGGTATTTGTGGGATAGGGTTTCAATTTGGGGATTTGTGGTGTAAAGAAAAAGGAAAGGAAATGAATGAATGAAAGTCGAAGGAGGTGTAAGGAAAATTGATGATGGTTGAGAATGGTTCTGAAAGAAAAATTGATGATGGTGATGACGATGGTTCTGAGAATGGTTTCAGGGACTAATTTGTCCCCTTTCCAAAAAAGTCAGGGACTGATTTGTCCCCTTTTCAAATTTGTAAAGTCAGGGACTTATTTGTCCCAAAATAAACACTTTAGTGGCAGTTAACGTGACACGTGGCACTTAACGTGCCACGTAGGAGACGTTGGATGTGCTGATAACGTCAAAATGGATGGAGGGACTAACGTGTCCCGTTTTGGAATTGTCAGGGACCAATGTGTCCCAAAAAAATTGTCAGGGACGAATTCGTCCCATGAAAAAATTGTCAGGGATGAATTTGGGCCTTTACTCTTATTTTATTTAGTTTTTTATATATATTGGGCTTTTGGGTTTCATTTAGTTTTTGGGTTTTACTTTTTTTTACATTGGGCTGGACCATTCTTTTTTTATTTCACACCCACTGTTTTACTATTTTTGCCTCTGGTTATGACTAAAAATCAGCTATTGGGTTGGGGGCTTTACAAACAAAGTAGAAGTTGAGCCCGGGCGCGTGCCCGGGCTAGCTGGGCCCTAAAATCGCCCCCGACTATAACCCTCCATTTATAAAATCGTAAAGATAAATTAGTTAAGTTTGACAAACTTAGGGCTTACTTAATATTTTTTTGTGTATTTTAAAACTAATTCTTTTTTTGACAACATTTTAAAAGTAATACTTAATATATATATATATATATATTAATCTTAATTTTACCTTCGCTGAATTATGATTAAATGACATGATACCCCCATTATTCTTAAAATGAACAATCACCTCATTTATTTGTTGAAAAAGTTTTATCCAAGTGCAATCGAGTACCCCTAATTTTAATATGAAAATATAAATAAAATATCGCGTTAGTACTTTACACACGTGTTTCCGTAGTTCCTACTTCCTATTGGAGGAGTGACGTGGCTGCAGGTGATTAGTTAAGCTGACGCGAGTAACCCTGGTGCACGCTCAATCTTGAGAAGCTGTCATAACTCGTTCCTAGGTGGCAGGTAGCAACATGCCAGCAAGGAAATAAAAAGGACGAAAGATGAATGTTAGAGGAAAGAACCGAAGTTGTTGAGGAGGTTTCACCGCCGTTGTTTTTTGCGTGTAAAAACCTAGTATCCTCTCAATTGGAGTTAGAGACAGTGTGAGGGGACACGACAATTAACTCACCATTTTCCATCTCCCCCACCGATCCCTATTCCTATTCTTCGCCTAGTCGGAGAATCCACAACAAAGAGTCATCATTTTTGATACAATTCATTGTTTCTTTTTCATTTCCCCAACAGTTTCTCGTCTCTCTCTCTCTCTCTCAGGTATGTGGATCCCAATTTCCTTTTATCAGTTATGTTGTATAATTATATTAATTCAATTCTTGATCTCCATTCCAAACCCTAGCTCATTTCTTGAATTTTGGTTCTTTTTTTCTTTCTACACGACTTAGCTGCAGAGGGGGATCTCTGAGCAGCTTCAATCGTGAAGAGATTGATCGATGGTTGGTGATTGGATTCACCTGAATTTATTTGTTCAGGAATTCACCTTCCATGGGGTTTTAAGAGGTCTTTGCAAATTCTGAGGTGTAAAGTGAGAATCTTGATGAGTGTTTAATATCTTTTCTTGGTAGTCTTGAATTTTATAAATCCCCTCCAATTATCAATACTGTAAATTTTGTAAACTATAACTCTTGTGATAGAGATACTTTGATTTTCAATGGCTAACCCAACACAACCTAATGTTGGGTTCACCACTTCAAACCCAGACAGACAGAGTCCTAACCCTGACAAGACTCCAATTCAGCCTCCTCCAAGTTTTGCAGGGGCGCCTAGATTTCCTCCACCAATACTACATTTACATCAAGATCAACCTTCTCCTCAACCTGCCAAAACCGCAAACCTTTTATCACCCCTCAATGGGGTTGCAACTGGAAGTCCAATTCCTCATTTGAGCACCCCTCCCGGGCCTCCTGTCTTTACATCACCTGTCCGTCCAGCTGCTGTTCCTTTTCGCACATCACCTGCATCGCCTCAGCCACTTGCTTTTTCTTCAAGCTCTTCTTTGCCAACATCTTCTCCTCCGCCCCAACACTCAAATGGATCGTTTGAATTGCAACATCAAGTTTCTGATAGTGTAGAGGATAGCATTCCTCATGGGGAGTCATCCTTTGTTCTATTTTCTGCTCATAAGGTAAATTCTTCTTTATGTCAATTGATAATCAGGGCATGGAATTTTACGTTGTATTAGTATTATTTATGCTCATTTATTTTAAATGTATATGCTTCTTTCCATTTGATAAGTAGGTATTGAAGCAGAAGAAACAAGCTAATGTACCCAGTTTGGGTTTTGGGGCATTGGTCTCTCCTGGGAGGGAGGTCTCAACAGGCCCTCAGGTAATACAGCGTGATCCCCATCGCTGTCAAAGCTGTGGGGCATATGCAAATATATATTGCAACATATTGCTTGGATCAGGCCAGTGGCAGTGTGTTATATGTCGAAAACTAAATGGAAGTGATGGTGAGTACATTGCACATAGCAAGGAAGATCTTCACAGATTTCCAGAACTATCTTCACCTATTGTTGACTTTGTTCAAACTGGAAACAAGAGACCTGGTTTTGTTCCAGTTTCAGATTCCAGAATGTCTGCCCCAGTTGTTGTTGTAATAGATGAATGTTTAGATGAACCTCACTTACAGCATCTTCAGAGCTCCTTGCATGCTTTTGTTGATTCTCTCCCTCCAACAACAAGATTAGGAATTGTACTATATGGCCGTACTGTATCAGTGTATGACTTTTCAGAAGAATCAGTTGCATCTGCTGATGTGCTTCCTGGGGACAAGTCTCCAAGTGAAGAGTCCTTGAAAGCTCTGATTTATGGTACTGGCATATATTTGTCACCTATGCATGCTTCACTGGCTGTAGCACATTCCATATTTTCATCATTGAGGCCATATAGGTTGGACATACCAGAAGCCTCCAGGGATCGGTGCCTGGGAACCGCTGTTGAGGTTGCTCTTGCTATAATACAGGGCCCATCTGCTGATCTGTCCCGAGGGGTAATGAAAAGGTCAGGGGGAAATAGTAGAGTTATTGTCTGCGCTGGCGGACCAAACACTTACGGGCCTGGATCTGTTCCTCATTCTTTTAATCACCCTAATTATCCTTATATGGAAAAGACAGCATTAAAATGGATGGAGAATTTAGGTCGTGAGGCTCATCGACACAATACTGTGGTTGATATTTTATGTGCTGGAACATGCCCTGTAAGAATTCCCATCTTACATCCTCTTGCAAAAGCATCAGGTGGAGTTTTGGTTCTCCATGATGATTTTGGAGAAGCCTTTGGTGTTAATTTGCAAAGGGCATCTGCCAGGTCAGCAGGCTCTCATGGATTGTTAGAATTGCGTGCATCGGATGATATTCTCATTACTCAAGTTGTGGGTCCTGGGGAAGAGTCACATGTAGACACCCATGAAACATTTAAAAATGACACTGCTCTTTATATTCAAATGCTTAGTGTTGAAGAAACACAGAGTTTCTCTCTCTCCATGGAAACCAAAGGAGATATCAAAAGTGATTTTGTCTTTTTCCAGTTCGCAATTCAGTATTCAAATGTGTATCAAGCCGATGTCTCAAGGGTCATTACTGTTAGATTGCCAACTGTGGATAGTGTTTCAGGATATCTGGAGAGTGTTCAGGATGAAGTGGCTGCTGTCCTCATTGCAAAGAGAACTCTTTTACGAGCAAAAAGGCATTCTGATGCAATTGATATGCGAGCAACAATAGATGAAAGAATCAAGGATATTGCTCTAAAATTTGGTTCCCAATTACCCAAATCAAAACTTCGTTGCTTCCCAAAGGAGCTTTCTCTCTTACCAGAGCTCCTTTTCCATCTCAGACGAGGGCCATTATTGGGAAGCATTATTGGCCATGAAGATGAGAGGTCTGTGTTGAGGAACCTGTTTCTGAATGCATCCTTTGATCTATCACTCAGAATGGTGGCTCCTCGATGTTTAATGCACAGGGAGGGTGGAACTTTTGAGGAGCTACCGGCTTATGATCTTGCTATGCAGTCTGATACTGCTGTTGTACTTGACCATGGCACTGATGTCTTCATTTGGCTGGTATGGCTCCTTTTATCTGTTTCAACATGACATTTTCTTAGTTGGAGATGTGTATGAATTCAATGATACTGTTTTTTACTAGAATCTGGCGATGCTTAGATACGATACATCTAGGATTCATATGTGGATGTGCATAAAAATAAAGCTGATAAAACATAATAAATATATAACTGCAATTCTGAAAATTCAAACTAATAACATACTTCTTAAACATTACTTTATAATCCTACCATGTGGTTCGAATTGGATGCAAATAATATGCAGTAAAATTTTAAAGCCACAGATAATTTGAACAACCCATGGATGAAATTATGAAAAAAAAGAATCATGGCTGAAATGAACTTCAGCAGCTATATGTGAAGAAAATGTATGTATCAGCGCTTAATTGGATAAAATACCTAGTCTTTTCTCTTTATGTTTTTGGTGTTATTGTTGGGGTAGTAATCTAAATCAATTATACTGTGTTTGCTCTCCTCCTGCCAGCAGCTGCATGTGTTTTTTTAGAATGGCTTCCTGCTATGTATAACCTCTAATAGACAAAAGGATAGTCATCATGGTAATGAGGTTGAAATGCCATTGCATTATGAAATGTAGAAACCGTAGTTGGTCTTGTCACGTGTGTTTGTGATGTGCAGTGTTATGCAGTGCAATAGCCTTGAGCCACTGACAGAGGCATAGCTTTGAGCCACTGACATAGGCACATAGGTGCTTTCTTCCATTTTTCCTCATCTTCATCTCATTTCTTCTCTTCTGTCCTATTCTTTTGAATGGAAGATCACCCAATCTTTTCTGCCACACCTGGCCAGTGGCTGCCTGCCAGCAGCAATTGTGGCTGGTGAGAGATAGCCAACCAATGGTGGTGCAACTGGCAACCTGTAGTGGGGAAAATAAAGTCTATTTTTATGTAAATAGAGAGGACCGGGTCTGTAGTTTTTCGTCTTATTGTTGGATTGTTGAAACACACCTTATATTCAAGGTCTGTCAGAAGAACTTTAGTTCAACTGTTAGGATAAATAAACCTTTGGACTTCAATTTTATAGAAGTTTTATTTTGGTCTCCTCAGTTTCAATCGTAACAAATGTCAAAACATGTACTGTGTGACTGTGTGTTTGTTTTCAGTTTTCATGTTAAAACACATCCGAATGTGCATTCGACCAACAGCAACAAATTGTTGCTTTCAGGTTGCACTTGTGTCAGTATGATCCGAAGGGTAACAGTAACACTGATAGTTTTTAAATAGTTGTAGTTAAGCCTCCTATCAGTTTTTGTTATATACCTTTGCTGGCATGGAAAAATCTCTTCTGCTTTTGTGGCATCAAGTTGATGACAATGCATGCTTTTTACTGGCATGGAGATGCCAATACACAATGCCACATCAGCAATAGTGCCTATACAGCAATGAGATTGCAGCTTCAATTGCAAACTAAGAAAACCATGCAGGCAAAACTATCTTGTAATTTAAACCAGGATATTGAAACTCAGAAATTTGATAGTTAAATTATAGTCCAAAACAGCAATCAATCTAAAACCTTGAATTCATAAATGTCAAACTCTATTTCTTCTAGCATATGTGGTAGTTGTTATCGTAACATTTTTGTTCCCCGTATTTATAGTTTCTTTCCCTGTTTAGAATTATCATGTTCTTGTTCAGTTTGTTTTCTCGCTGTTACATTTTTCTAATATTGATGGGTGGATCCTATCCTAGGGTGCTGAACTTGGAGCTGATGAAGGAAAAAGTGCTGCTGCGCTGGCTGCATGCAGGACATTAGCTGAAGAGCTAACTGAGTTCCGTTTTCCAGCTCCTCGTATCCTTGCATTTAAGGTTAACTTTCTTCACTATTTTTACACCACTACCATCTTCTGCGTATATAGTAAGCTATAACTTGCAGTTTACATATGAAACAGGAGGGTAGCTCCCAGGCTCGATATTTTGTCTCTCGTCTCATACCAGCTCACAAAGATCCTCCTTATGAGCAGGTAAACAACACTTGCACTTCATTCTTTATTGCGATACTCAAATGTGTTGGTTGTCTCATTGACTTCATTTTTTGTTGCGTGGTCCAAAATAAACGATATTTTAAGATGGCTCTAATCACGTATCGAATGACGTACTTTTGCAGGAAGCAAGATTCTTGCAACTTAAGACATTGACATCAGAACAGCGGACGAAGCTGAAAAGCAGTTTTGTTCACTTCGATGATCCTAGTATCTGCGAATGGATGCGAAGTTTGAAGGTCGTACCACCTCAACCAAGCTGATGACCGATGTGGTTTAGGTGATTTGTTGGTTTGATTTATTGGATGACCTGAAAAAGTCTTGGGTGGCTGCATCTTCCTACTCGTTGCTTGCCTATTCTTTATTGAGTGGTGTGAAGCCGTGTTTGTTTGCATGTGTTGTGGAATACAGTAGATTTTGCAGATGTCCCAAAACTCTCGCTTCGGTGCCTCTTCAGTTCGTTTTGTTCACTTCTGAGAAACTCCGGTAAAATTGCAAGGTGCAATTGGAAAAGTTTTTGTTGTTCTTGTTGTTTGGGGGGGGGGGGGGGGGAGAGAGCGAGAGAATGACTTGACAGGGAATTTTACAGTTTACATGACATCCGTTAAGGTGATACCATAGAGCAATAAAGGATTTCTTTTTAATTTATATTTTTGTAAAACTTGCTGATTGCCAATTATTTTCTTTCATCTTTTTAGTCTTGGAGAATGTTTCGACAATTCATTTAATTTATAAATGACTTCTTTTGAAAAATTGATAAACAAGTATTTGTCTAATTCTTTTGTATAGTTACTTTTAATACATGAGTCAAAATTTTAGTTAGATTAGTTCAAAATCAACATAGTTCCCAATCCCGATAGAATACTGACAAACATCTATTGGCCATTTTAGAGGGGCAAACATCAAATCAATTAAAAATTAGAAAATAAACTCCCAGGCCCCAGCACACAAATAATTCCATGGAAATTTTAAATTATTTGTTAATTTCAATACCGTTGATTGGGGTAAATGGAGGGGAGGGAGAATATTATTTTCAAATCTTTTTTGTGTGGTTCACTTTTTGGATGAGAGGAAAGTAAAATCTCTTGCCGTTTTGGCTCATCATCAATACTTTGTGTACCAATAAAATCATCATTTGTGCCCTAAGTGGTTTCTCTCCTTTTTCCCTACTATTCACGGCGGCGCAGCCCTCCCTTAGCGACGGTGTCACGAAATGGATCCCAATGACATGGCTCGATTATCCTTGCATGACGAAGACTCTGATGTAGTGGCAGAACAGCGAAGGCGATGAAGAAGCGGAGGACCTGAGTTTGTGTTTGGTGGGGCGGTTTCTCACCGATCATCCTATCCGGCTGGTAGTGATGAAGGATCGGATGGCTGGTGTGTGGAGGCCCCTTGGTGGTGTCGCGATCAGAGAGCTCGAGACTGGTCTGTTCCTGTTTCAATTTTTTCACCATGTTGACGTGCAGAGGGTGCTGAAGGGAGAGCCATGGTCCTTCGATAAACACCTTCTTATTCTTAGTACTGTGCAGGAGGGTGTTATGCCTAACCAGATGCCTCTTTTTGGGGTTCCCTTCTGGGTTCAAGTTCATGATCTTCCACCGGGGTTTATGTCTCAGGCGGTGGGGAAGAGTTTGGCGAGTTGTTTGGGTGAATTATTGGAGTATGATACTAAGAATTCTACTGGTGCGTGGCGTTCATTCATGCGTATTCGAGTACTTCTTGATGTGCGTCGTCCTCTTCTTCGCACTAAGAAGGTTCGAAAAGAATGTGGAGTCCCGATCACGGTATCTTTTAAATATGAGAAGCTGGGTTCCTTTTGTTACTTATGTGGTTTGCTAGGGCATAATGATGATCTATGTCCCATGTTACTCACGATGCAAGAAGATAACGGTGAACGAAGGTGGGGCCCAGAGCTGCGGGTCGAGAACAAGTTTAATGGTGGTGGCGGCAGGGCTAGATGGCTTAGGGAAGATGCTCCGGTGAGGGGTGCAGCCCTAGGGCGTGATGTGCATCGTAATCAGTGGGGAGGACAGGCTGTCTCGCAGGCTGGTAATGCGGGTATGGATGTTATTAACAGTGTGCCAATCTCGCAAAGGATGGTGGAGGCTTTCAAAAATCCTCAGGCATTGTTTGCTCCACCCCGGACGAACGTGTCCGCCGCCACGCCTTCGAATAGTGGGTCTCAGTCTAACTAGGATCAACATATGGAAGAAGAAGATGAGAGTGCTTGTGATGTTACTGAGGTGGAGAAGAAGCGTAGGAGGAATGATGAGGGTGATCACGTAGTTGTTACTAGTGCTCCTCATGTCACAACAACGAGCATACATGTTGTTACAGTTACCGTTCCGTTACCTGAGCCTTTTTTATCGGCAGGTCCTGGCAAGCAGGCCTGTCGGAAGCCATGAGTATTCTCAGCTGGAACTGTCGGGGCCTGGGCAACCCGAGTGCAGTTCCGTCTCTTCGTGACCTCGTCCGGACGTACCAACCGGATGTTATTTTCTTATGTGAGACTTTGGTACAAGCTTCAAAAATTCATATTATTCGTGTTCGTTTGGGTTATGACTCTTCTTTTGCTGTTAGTAGTATTGGTAGGGGAGGTGGGCTGGCAGTACTGTGGAGACGGCCTTTTGATTGTCACATCATCAACTATTCTCAGAATTTCATTAATATCCGGGTTTCTCAACAAGATCATCCTGATTGGCAGTTGACTGGCTTCTATGGTTTTCCCGAAACTGAACGTCGTCGAGACTCTTGGAATCTCTTGAGAACTCTAGCTATGGATAATTCTCTTCCATGGTGTATCATTGGTGATTTCAATGACCTCCTCTCTAACCATGAAAAGCGTGGTCGGTGTGATCATCCGTTGTGGAAAATAAGGGGTTTTCGGGAGGCGGTGCAAGGTTGTCAGTTGATGGATTTACATCTTGAGGGCTATCAGTTTACTTGGAGTAGAGGGCGTGGGACAAATGACTTTAAGGAAAGGAAGCTGGATAGGGCTATGGCAACTACTGGTTGGGCCGATGCATTTCCGAATTATCGTCTTTGTAATTCGGTAGTGGATCGTTCTGATCATACTCCTCTTCTCTTGCACTTGCATGGGAACGTCGTAGGAGGAGGGGTAGCCAGTTTCGGTTTGAGAACTCTTGGTTGGAGGAAGAGGCTCTTGAAGCAGTGGTTGAGAAGGGTTGGGGTTTAGGTGACGTGTAACACCCCATTTCTACCCGGCAAAAAAATGCAAAAATATCAGAGTTCATAAAAATCTTTTTCAACAAACAATGGAGTGCTACATTGGCTTCGTGGAAACAATAGACGGGTTAATTCGCTTTTGAAAACAGATACATAGCGCTTTCGGATGAACCGACAAAACAACATTTCAAAACAAGTCAAATTTCTTTTAACTACGCAGCGGAAATTCATACGGTTCAACTAAACAATCGTGGCAACTATGCGAAATTCATAATTCAAAATCCAACAGTATACAACTTAGATAACATAAATAAACGTTCATTCCCCCCGAGTGCTACGTATCAGAGCGACGACACCGACTCGATCAAATGAAGGTACAACGGCATTCATTCGAGGTTACCTGCACGTTACCAACATAGGGGTAACATTCAAACAGAAGGGGTGAGATATCGAACTATATAATGAATCATATGAAATACAATATATATCAGGTCAGAACATCAGATCATCACACAACAGTCAATATCATCATATCACAACGGTCAATATCATATCACAACGGTCAATATCATCATATCACAGCGGTCAATATCATCATATCACAACGGTCAATATCATTACGTCACGACAGTCAAAATCATCTCAATCACATAAGCATGCACATAATGCGAAATGTGACTCAACTCAGGGCCACTGCCCTATAATGCATGTGGTACCATAATTCAAACCCATAAATAGGGGCATCAACATCGCAACATCGTCGTCGTGGTTTGAGCATAGCTCCATCGTAAAAATATGATATGCATGCGATGCTATGTAATGCACAAACAAACAACAACGGTTACATAGCAACGCAACAACATCGAAAAGCAACATTGGCCGTAGGCCTACAACACATCACCTGCCAATGAATAGAGGCAAATTCGTCTTCGTACAACCTTCGTCGTCAACAATTTACAACTTAGCAATTTTAAACATTTTGGCAACATCGCAATATTTTAGCAACTTTCAACAATGGCAAACAACGGCAACAGCACAGCAACACTGCGACCACAGCAACAATAGCAACAACGGCAGCAGCAACAATGGTAACAACGGCAACAGCAACAGCAACACTGCAACAACGGCAACAGCAACCAGCAACACAACAACACGGCAACCAGCAACAGCAGCACAGCAACCAGCAACACAGCAACACAGCAACCAGGGTGTGGCGCCTAGGGACAAGGCGCCAAACCAGCAACAATAAAATAGAGCATGGCGCCTAGGGACAGGGCGCCATCATCAACCACACAGAAATAGGATGTGGCGCCTGGGGACAGGGTGCCAACACCAACAACACAGAAAATAGGGTGTGGCGCCTAGGGACAGGGCGCCAACACCAACCGCGCAGAAATAGAGCATGGCGCCTAGGGATAGGGCGCCATCACCCATAAGCAGCAAAACACCAAGCACAGGGCGCCTAGGGCCAGTTCAGCAACAACAACAGGCACTGGGCGCCTAGGGCGCCAACTTCAGCAACATCAACAGGCACTGGGCGCCTAGGGCGCCAACTTCAGCAACATCAACAGGCACTGGACGCCTAGGGCGGCTTTCTCAACAACACAGAAATAACACTGGGCGCCTAGGGCGCCATTCTCAGCAACACAAACAATACTGGGCGCCTAGGGCGCCACTTTCAACAACATCAAAAACACCATTGGGCGCCTAGGGCGCCACTTCCAGCAACATCAAAAACAGCATTGGGCGCCTAGGGCGCCACTTCCAGCATATCATTTCAAATTCTCATGATCATGGCAAAATACAAGAATAATTTAGAGCATAGGAATATCAATCACACAATCATAATTATTCAGCAAGGCATTCACAACATATATGATCACACCTATGACAATCATCAAACCCTAACCCCCACATAAAGTAATTCATATATCCCATTATAAAGCTTGAATCCCCCCCTTACCTTAGCCTTAGAAGATCACGAACCCTAGCCTTCTCTCTCCTCTTGGCGCCGCTCCCTCCTTCTTCTCTCCTCTTGGCCGTCGCTCTCTCCCTCTTCTCTTCTCTCTAATTCTATTTTTTGTTCCTTCTAAATGAGCCAAACCCTAAAATACTCTTATTTATACTTATTTAATTTTATGGGCTATAGCTTATGCGAATTACATCATGGGCCTCGCTTAACACTTCTCATATTACTACTCCCAACCCAAACAATAGGCCCACCTATACTAGCATTATTATTATTCTATTATTTTTCTACCAATTAAATTCCCAAACAATTCAATTAAATAAATAATTAAATTTTGGGGCGTTACAACTCTCCCCCACTTAGAATATTTTTGTCCTCGAAAATTCACCTGATTCGAACAACTCGGGATTCTCTGCCCCTGCCAAAGCAAACACTCTTCCACTAGCTCGTTCCTTTTTCAGTTTCTGACACTGACTACTGATGTGTCCTCCTTCGCCACTGTTGAAACAAACCACCTCCTTATGCTCACACCCGGACGCCTCATGCCCGATCTTACCGCAACGGAAACACCTCGTCGTCTCAGGTTTGCACGCATTACTCTTATGACCAGCTTTGCCACATTTGAAACACACGATACCAGCCGAAGCATCTCCCCCACTAGTCCTCTTACCATCAGTAGTTTTCGGTTCACCTCTACCAGCAGGAGTATCATACGGCTTACCACGACTCTGAGACTTGCTCCTCTTCTCGTTAACAATCTTATAATGAGCATTGCTATCCTCCTCGTAGATCCTGCAGCCGTCAATCAAATCAGCAAAGACACGGATCTTCTGATATCCAATGGCCTTCTTTATATCTGGTCGCAACCCGTTCTCAAACTTGATACACTTCAAAAATTCAGCAGTTGCTTCACTGTAGTGCGGATAAAACTTAGCCAACTCCACAAACTTAGCAGCATACTCAGTGACCGACAGTTTTCCTTGCTTCAGCTCAAGGAACTCAATTTCCTTCTTACCCCGAACATTTTCCGGATAATACTTCCTCGTAAACTCCCTACGGAACACAACCCAAGTGACCTCTTCACTTGCAGCTACCAACCTTTGACTAGTCTCTAACCACCAGTCATCAGCTTCTTCTGCCAACATATGAGTACTATAACGAACCTTCTGCGCTGGAGTGCAGTCCATCACACGGAAGATCCTCTCCATCTCCTTCAGCCAAGCCAACGCTCCATCAGGATTATACTTGCCTTTGAAAGTAGGCGGATTCTCCCTTTGAAAGGTCGCCAAACTACGAGACCCAGCATTCTCACCAGCATTCTGCTGACCCTCCACGGCCTGAGCCATAGCAGCCAACGCAGCAGCAATAGCAGCCTCGTTCCTTCCAGCCATCTCAACTAATCACTTCAACATAAACAACAGTTAGAACTAATTGACAATACTTGATCGTCAATGACACAATAACTTGACAACTTGGCCGGACAGACCGAAACTGCTCTGATACCACTAATGTAACACCCCATTTCTACCCGGCAAAATAATGCAAAAATATCAGAGTTCATAAAAATCTTTTTCAACAAACAATGGAGTGCCACATTGGCTTCGTGGAAACAATAGACGGGTTAATTCGCTTTTGAAAACAGATACATAGCGCTTTCGGATGAACCGACAAAACAACATTTCAAAACAAGTCAAACTTCTTTTAACTACGCAGCGGAAATTCATACGGTTCAACTAAACAATCGTGGCAACTATGCGAAATTCATAATTCAAAATCCAACAGTATACAACTTAGATAACATAAATAAACGTTCATTCCCCCCGAGTGCTACGTATCAGAGCGACGACACCGACTCGATCAAATGAAGGTACAACGGCATTCATTCGAGGTTACCTGCACGTTACCAACATAGGGGTAACATTCAAACAGAAGGGGTGATATATCGAACTATATAATGAATCATATGAAAGACAATATATATCAGGTCAGGACATCAGATCATCACACAACAGTCAATATCATCATATCACAACGGTCAATATCATCATATCACAACGGTCAATATCATTACGTCACGACAGTCAAAATCATCTCAATCACATAAGCATGCACATAATGCGAAATGTGACTCAACTCAGGGCCACCGCTCTATAATGCATGTGGTACCATAATTCAAACCCGTAAATAGGGGCATCAACATCGCAACATCGTCGTCGTGGTTTGAGCATAGCTCCATCGTAAAAATATGATATGCATGCGACGCTATGTAATGCACAAACAAACAACAACGGTTACATACCAACGCAACAACATCGGAAAGCAACATTGGCCGTAGGCCTACAACACATCACCTGCCAATGAATAGAGGCAAATTCGTCTTCGTACAACCTTCGTCGTCAACAATTTACAACTTAGCAATTTTCAACATTTTGGCAACATCGCAATATTTTAGCAACTTTCAACAATGGCAAACAACGGCAACAGCACAGCAACACTGCGACCACAGCAACAATAGCAACAACGGCAGCAACAGCAACAATGGTAACAACGGCAACAGCAACAACGACAACAATGGCAACAACGGCAACACCAACCAGCAACAGCAGCACAGCAACTAGCAACACAGCAACACAACAACCAGGGTGTGGCGCCTAGGGACAAGGCGCCAAACCAACAACAATAAAATATAGCATGGCGCCTAGGGACAGGGCACCATCATCAGCCACACAGAAATAGGGTGTGGCGCTTGGGGACAGGGCGCCAACACCAACAGCACAGAAAATAGGGTGTGGCGCCTAGGGACAGGGCGCCAACACCAACCGCGCTGAAATAGAGCATGGCGCCTAGGGATAGGGCGCCATTACCCATAAGCAGCAAAACACCAAGCACAGGGCGCCTAGGGAGCCAGTTCAGCTGTTACCAAGTGGCTTCAGTCTCAAGAGGGGGGGGTGAATTGAGATTTAAAAACTTTTCAGATCTTTCAAAAACGTTTTTCCCCTTTTCAATGACTTAGATCAATTTTCGCGCAGGTTAAGTGGAAGCGAAGGAATTAGAATATAAAGCAGTAAAGCGGTATAACAGTAAAGCAGGAAAGCAGTAAAGCACGCAGAGATTTATCCTGGTTCGGTCACCTCCTAGTGACCTACGTCTAGTCCTCACACCCTTGTGAGATTTTCCACCAACCAAAACAACAAGGCTTACAGGTGCCTTGGGAAACCTTTACAGACTCAGGCACTCTCCTCCTAGGATACCCCACCTATGGAGAGCCCTCAAATCTAATATAACAATAACAAGAGATACCTCACCCCTGTTACAATCAGCTGCCCCAGAAAGATACCCCACTTCCTAGTACAAACAGCTACCCTAGAGAGATACCCCACTCCCTAGAACAAATCACAACAATTAAATAATAAACAATTGTAAAGACAGAAATACCTCTAATGAAGGCAGATATTACAACTTGAAGAATGCAACCCCAACTAACTCTTAGCAACAGATCAGCTCAGACGGACCAATGGTGCGTGACGAGCAAAAGTAAAAGCGTAAAGAGTTTTTCTCAAAAGTTCTCTGATTCGTGAGATGGGTTGTGTGAAAATGAACGTAATGCAGTGCCTATTTATAGGCTATGAAAAGATCAAGTTTACGTTAAAAATAGTGTAGGAATCGATTCTTTGTTGAAAGCATTTGATCTAGGAATCGATTTATTTAAGTGAGGAATCGATTTATCTTTGTTTGAAAAATAGGGACAATCGATTCTTGAGTACCATGGAGGGCTAGGAATCGATTCTGTACTTAGTGAAAATTTGTATGAATCGATTCTCAGCTTGCCTGAGACATGTAGGAATCGATTCTCAGTTAAGTTTAAAAGAGAGTGAATCGAGTCTTTGTTTGGAAATGTTTGGCCTGAAAATCGATTTATGCAATGAAACTATATGACCTGACAATCGATTCTTCCTTTTCTGATTTACCTGAAAATCGATTTTGATGTATGTTTATGCATGAGGAAATCGATTTTATGTTTTTAAAGATGATAAGAATGTTTACATAAGTATGCATGCATCTTTTGAAAAACTTGTGAGTGTGTGAGATTTTAACATACGAGCTGACCTTTGAAAGAGCTTACACTTTTTCCTAAGACACACCCAAACCCTAAGGACTACCCTTATATTGAATCTTCAATTCTTGAGCTTGTTTGTCTTGGATTGTGACTTTGATGTTTAGTCACTTTTATTAACTTTGGCCATCAACTTTACCTTTGTCTTTTTCATCATCAAAACATATTCTGCAATATTAGTTTACCTGCAATACAAGGTATCCACATTCTCCCCCTTTTTGATGATGACAAAACACTAACTCATCTCAAGGTGGGAGGTTAGTTCAAACAGATAATGTATATAAGATACTCCCCCTATCATGATGCTCCCCCTGTTTTATTGACTGCATGCAAGTGAGTGCAAATGCATGCTAAATATTAACACTAAAACTCTATTCTTCTCCCCCTTTTTGTCATGATCAAAGAGGGCAACATGTAATAAACTTGCGAATCTAACAGTATGAAAAGGAATCAATGATTCCAAGTTCTCTTCGAATGAAGAAGAAGTTTTCTTTTTGTAAAGGTTTTGTAAAAATATCAGCCAGCTGTTTTTCCGATTCCACAAATTCGATTACACAATCCCCTTTTTGGACATGATCTCTAAGAAAATGGCGTCTTATCTCTATATGCTTGGTCCTAGAGTGTTGGACGGGGTTCTTTGTAAGATTGATAGCGCTGGTATTGTCGCATTTTATAGGGATATGATCTAGATCTATACCATAGTCAAGAAGTTGTTGCTTCATCCAGAGGATTTGTGCACAACAACTCCCTGCTGCAACATATTCTGCTTCAGCAGTTGACAGTGCGACACTGACTTGTTTCTTACTGTGCCATGAGACTAATGCACTACCTAGTATGTGACATGTTCCACTAGTGCTTTTTCTATCCAACTTACATCCTGCAAAGTCAGAATCTGAATATCCAATAAGGCTACATGTGGCGCCTTTTGGGTACCACAGACCAACATTTTGAGTGCCTACCAGATATCTCATTATTCTTTTGACAGCTACTAAATGTGACTCTTTTGGATTTGCTTGATACCTAGCACACATGCAAACACTAAACATGATGTCCGGTCTACTAGCAGTTAAGTAGAGAAGAGACCCAATCATACCTCGATATTTGCTTAGTTCTACCGGTTTACCTTCTTCATCTTTGTCTAAGTAGCATGAGGTGCTCATTGGTGTGGACATTTCTTTTGCTTTGTTCATTTCGAATCTTTTGAGTAGTTCTTTGCAGTACTTTGATTGAGATATGAAGATGCCGTTGTTTGTTTGTTTTATTTGAAGCCCAAGGAAGAAGTTGAGTTCTCCCATCATTGACATTTCAAATTCACTCTGCATAATACTTGAAAACTCTTTGCAAAGCAATTCATTAGTAGCACCGAAAATGATATCATCCACATAAATTTGCACGAGTAAGATGTCATCTTTTGACCTTTTTATAAAAAGTGTAGTGTCAACTTTTCCTCTTTGAAAATCATGATTGAGTAGGAATTTGCTCAATCTTTCGTACCAAGCCCTGGGAGCTTGCTTCAGACCATATAGAGCCTTTTTGAGTTTAAAAACATGGTCTGGTTTTTCAAAATTTTCAAAACCAGGTGGTTGTTCAACATATACTTCTTCTTGGATAAAACCATTTAAGAAAGCGCTCTTAACATCCATTTGATACAGTTTAAAATCCATGATTGATGCTTGATGCAAAAGCAAGTAGCATGCGAATAGCTTCTAATCTAGCTACATGAGCATACGTTTCATCGTAGTCTATTCCTTCTTCTTGATTATAACCTTTAGCAACTAGTCTAGCTTTGTTCCTAATTATTATACCTGATTCGTCTAGCTTGTTTTTAAACACCCATTTTGTGCCTATTAGCTGATGATTATCGGGTCTAGGAACTAGATCCCACACTTCGTTTCTTTCAAACTGATTTAACTCTTCTTGCATAGCAATAGTCCAATGTTCATCAACTACGGCTTCATCTATATTTCTAGGTTCAATTTGAGATACGAAAGCCATATGATTACATGCATTTCGAAGAGAGTTACGAGTAGTTACCCCTTTAGTTACATCACCTATGACATTTTCAAGCGAGTGATCCCTTGGGATTCTCCATTCCTTGGGAAGTTCACTGCTTGATCCTTCTTCTGATTTCTCTTGAGAGGTGGTTTTTGTTTCTTCTTCTTTCTTCTTCTCACCTATCTGTAACTCTTCAGGTTCATCTGCAATATCAATAACCTTTCCCAGCCTTTTGGGGTTAGTTTCATCAAATGTAACATGTACAGATTCCTCAATTACCTTATTTCTTTTATTGAAAATTCTAAAGGCCTTGCTAGATAAAGAGTAACCAAAAAAAATTCCTTCATCAGCTTTAGCATCGAATTTACCTAGGTTGTCTTTTCCATTATTCAATACAAAACATTTGCAACCAAAAGTGTGAAGGTGTGAAATATTTGGTTTTCTCCCCTTGTAAAGTTCATAGAGGGTTTTCTTTAAAATAGGCCTAATCAGAACTCTATTCATAACATAACAAGAAGTACTTACAGCATCCGCCCAAAAGTATTTTGGGATGTCATGATCATTTAGCATTGTTCTGGCAAGTTCCTCCAATGATCGATTTTTCCTTTCAACAACTCCATTTTGTTGAGGAGTTCTAGGTGCTGAGAAGTTGTGATTTATACCAAGTTCTTCACATAGGATTTCAAATTTTTGATTTTCAAATTCTCCACCGTGATCAGATCGAATTGAGACAATCTTCAATTCTTTCTCATTTTGAATGCTGCGAGCAAGCTTTTTGAATGCTCCAAAAGCTTCGCTCTTATTTGCCAGAAAGAGAGTCCAGGTATACCTTGAATAATCATCTACTATAACTAGAGCATAGTAATTTCCACCATAACTTTTGTCCTTGAGGGACCAAATAGATCCATGTGTAACAGCTGCAAAGGTTTGTTAGTAGACACAATATTCTTTGATTTAAAAGACACTTTTACCTGTTTACCCTTTTGGCATGCATCACACAATTTATCTTTTTCAAACTTGATATTAGGCAAGCCATTAACTAGATCTTTAGACACTAGCTTGTTAAGATGATCCATATGAATATGAGCTGTCCTACGGTGCCATAACCAAGAGTTTTCTTCCTTACTAATGAGACAACATGCATTATGAGATGAAACACTATCTAAACTCATCATGTATATGTTTTCTACTCTATTTCCTATCATTCTAACTTGTTTACTTTGTTTTATCTTCAATGATGCATGAACCTGAGTCAAATATTACCCTGTTTCCTTTATCACAAAGTTGGCTAATGCTTAATAAATTATGTTTAAGACCTTCAACATAGAGCACATTATCAATAGCAGTAGATAAATCTTTACCAACTTTACCTTCACCAAGGATTCTTCCTCTGTTATTGTCACCATAAGTCACATGACCGCTTGATCTGGGGGTAAGAGTTAGGAACTTTGTAATATCTCCAGTCATGTGCTTTGAGCATCCGCTGTCAAGGTACCAATCTGACCCCCGTACCTTGAAGCATACCTGCATTGGTTCAAAACAAGGTTTTAGGTACCCAAATTTCTTTGGGTCCTTGTGGGTTAGTACTTAGTGTGGATACCTTGTGTTGCAGGTAACCTGATATTGCAGGATGTGTTTTGATGATGAGAAAGACAAAGGTAAGATTGACGGTCAAAGTCAATAAAAGTGACTAAACGTCAAAGTCACAATCCAAGACAAGCAAGCCAAGAACTGAAGATTCAAGTTTAAGGGTAGTCCTTAAAAATAAGGGTAGTCCTTAGGGTTTGGGTGTGTCTTAGGAAAAAGTGTAAGCTCTTTCAAAGGTCAGCTCGTATCTCAAAGTCTCACACACTCACAAAGTTTTTTAAAGTTGCATGCATATTTACGTAAACATTCTTATCACCTTTTATAAATAACAAAATCGATTTCCTCATGCATAAACAAATATCAAAATCGATTTTCAGGTAAAATAGAAAAGATAGAATCGATTGTCAGGCCATGTTTTTTCAATACACAAATCGATTTCTGAGCCAAATAATTTTTAAGGGAAGAATCGATTCCCAATCTTTTGCAAACAACTGAGAATCGATTCCCACTTGTCTCAGGCAAGCTGAAAATCGATTCCTACATATTTTCACTAAGTATAGAATCGATTCCTAGCTTTCCATGGCACTCAAGAATCGATTTCCCATATTTTCCAAACAAAGATAAATCGATTCCTCACCTAAATAAATCGATTCCTAGATCAAATACATTTTAACAAAGAATCGATTCCTACATTATTTTTAACGTAAAAATGAATTCCTCATAGCCTATAAATAGGCAGTGCTTCACGATTCATTTTAACACAACCACACAACAACCCATTTGTACGAATCAGAAAAACTTTTGAGAAAACTCTTCACGCTTATACTTTTGCTCATCACGCACTGTTGGTCTGTCTGAGCTGATCTGTTGCTAAGAGTTAGTTGGGGTTGCACTCTTCAAGTTGTAATATCTGCCTACACTAGAGGTATTTCTGCATTTACAATAGTTTATTATTTAATTGTTGTGTTTTGTTCTAGGGAGTGGGGTATCTCTCTAGGGTAGCTGCATGTACTAGGAAGTGGGGTATCTTTCTAGGGCAGTTGATTGTAACAGGGGGGTGGGGTATATCTTGTTATTGTTATATTAGATCAGAGGGCTCTCTATAGGTGGGGTATCCTAGGAGGAGAGTGCCTGAGTCTGTAAAGGTTTTCCAAGGCACCTGTAAGCCTTGTTGTTTTGGTTAGTGGAAAATCTCACAAGGGTGTGAGGACTGGACGTAGGTCACTAGGAGGTGACCGAACCAGGATAAATCTCTGCGTGCTTTACTGCTTTCCTGCTTTACTGCTTTATATTCTAATTCCTTCGCTTCCACTTAACCTGCGCGAAAATTGATCTAAGTCATTGAAAAGGGGAAAAACGTTTTTGAAAGATCTGAAAAGTTTTTAAATCTCAATTCACCCCCCCTCTTGAGACTGAAGCCACTTGGTAACAAGTGGTATCAGAGCTAGACTCTTGTATAAAGGGCCTAGCAGCTTCAAGAGAAATGGCTTCAGGTTGGTCTACGCAAGAGGGTGATTCTCTTACCCGTCCTCCGGGATTCAACGGGAAAGATTACGCATATTGGAAAGAAAGAATGAGAATCTTTATTGAAGGGGTAGACTTAGATGTTTGGGATGCTGTGGAAAAAGGAACCTATGTCCCCACACACTTAGTAGATGGTATTCTTACTATTAAAAGTAGAAATGAATGGTCTGATGATGAGAAAAGAAAAGTGCAACATAATTTACGTGCCAAAAATATTATTACTTCTGCTTTAAGTCCTGATGAATTTTTTCGAGTTTCAAACTGTAAATCTGCCCAAGAAATGTGGGATAATCTCCAAGTTACTCATGAGGGTACAAATGAAGTGAAAAGGGCAAGAACGACTACTCTTATCAGAGAGTACGAATTATTTAGAATGAATACAGGTGAAACAATACCAGAAATGCAGAAAAGGTTCACTCACATTGTGAATCAGTTAAGCTTGTTGGGTAAGTCATTTCCTGCAGAGGATCTAATCAACAAAGTTCTGAGATGTCTGAATAGAGAATGGCAGCCCAAGGTTACTGCTATAGCTGAATCAAGAAATTTAGCTACTATGACTCTGGCTACTCTGTTTGGTAAACTTCAAGAGCACGAACTAGAACTCACTCGTCTAGCTGAGTACGAAAATACAGATAAGAAAAAGAAAAGCTTGGCTCTAAAAGCATCTTGTTCTAGTCAATTTGATGATAGTGACAACTCAGATGATGAAATTGATGAAAGTGAAGAGAATATGGCTCTTATGGTTCGAAAGTTCAAAAGGTTCATGAAAAGCAACAACTATCCAAAGAAGAACTTCAAATCAAAAAGGTTCTCCAGCAAAGAAAGTACATCCGGTCCTCCTACTTGTTATGAATGCGGGAAACCCGGGCACATGAAAATGGAATGTCCTAATCTACAGAAAAAGGACTCCAAATCTGAAAAGAAGGCATTCAAAAATAACAAAGGGAGAAAAGCCTACATCGCATGGGAAGACAACTGCATGGATTCATCAGATGAATCAGAGGATGAAGAAGCTCAAGTTGCATTAATGGCTGATCATGAAAGCGAGAATGAAAACGAGGTAATTTCTAACCCTGACTCTTTACAAAATGCATATGATGATTTATATGAAGCTTTCACTGAGTTGCATGATGATTCTATGAAATTAGCTAAGGCATTAGATAAATCAAAGAAAACCATTGCTAATCTTCAAGATGAAGTTAATGTTTTAACTAAAGAAAAATTAGAACTTAGGAAAGAAAATGATAAACTTGTGTATGTTAAAGAAAATTATGCATGTGATAAATGTACAGAACATGAAAAGAAAATCAATGAGCTTGAATGTACAATAGACAAAATGCCCAAATTGCATCTTAGGATTCAGAGAAATAATTTTGTGAAAAGCAATATGCATCATAGACCTAAGTTTTCCACTAAACCTTATATTAGATGTTACTATTGTGATAAACCTGGACATACAGCTTCTGTTTGCAGGGCAAGAGGTAAGCAAACTATGAAAAAGGTATGGGTTCCCAAAAGGACCATACCAAACACTAACCCACAAGGACCCAAAGAGATTTGGGTACCTAAAACCTTGTTTTGAACCAATGCAGGTATGCTTCAAGGTACGGGGGTCAGATTGGTACCTTGACAGCGGATGCTCAAAGCACATGACTGGAGATATTACAAAGTTCCTAACTCTTACCCCCAGATCAAGCGGTCATGTGACTTATGGTGACAATAACAGAGGAAGAATCCTTGGTGAAGGTAAAGTTGGTAAAGACTTATCTACTGCTATTGATAATGTGCTCTATGTTGAAGGTCTTAAACATAATCTTTTAAGCATTAGCCAACTTTGTGATAAAGGAAATAGGGTAATATTTGACTCAGGATCATGCATCATTGAGGATAAACAAAGTAAACAAGTTAGAATGATAGGAAATAGAGTAGAAAACATATACATGATGAGTTTAGATAGTGTTTCATCACATAATGCATGTTGCCTCATTAGTAAGGAAGAAAACTCTTGGTTATGGCACCGTAGAACATCTCATATTCATATGGATCATCTTAACAAGCTAGTGTCTAAAGATCTAGTTAGTGGTTTGCCTAATATCAAGTTAGAAAAAGATAAATTGTGTGATGCATGCCAAAAGGGTAAACAGGTAAAAGTGTCCTTTAAATCAAAGAATATTGTGTCTACTAACAAACCTTTGCAGCTGTTACACATGGATCTATTTGGTCCCTCAAGGACAAAAAGTTATGGTGGAAATTACTATGCTCTAGTTATAGTAGATGATTATTCAAGGTATACCTGGACTCTCTTTCTGGCAAATAAGAGCGAAGCTTTTGGAGCATTCAAAAAGCTTGCTCGCAGCATTCAAAATGAGAAAGAATTGAAGATTGTCTCAATTCGATCTGATCACGGTGGAGAATTTGAAAATGAAAAATTCGAAATCCTATGTGAAGAACTTGGTATAAATCACAACTTCTCAGCACCTAGAACTCCTCAACAAAATGGAGTTGTTGAAAGGAAAAATCGATCATTGGAGGAACTTGCCAGAACAATGTTAAATGATCATGACATCCCAAAATACTTTTGGGCGGATGCTGTAAGTACTGCTTGTTATGTTATGAATAGAGTTCTAATTAGGCCTATTTTAAAGAAAACCCCCTATGAACTTTACAAGGGGAGAAAACCAAATATTTCACACCTTCACACCTTTGGTTGCAAATGTTTTGTGTTGAATAATGGAAAAGACAACCTAGGTAAATTCGATGCTAAAGCTGATGAAGGAATTTTTCTTGGTTACTCTTTATCTAGCAAGGCCTTTAGAATTTTTAATAAAAGAAATAAGGTAATTGAGGAATCTGTACATGTTACATTTGATGAAACTAACCCCAAAAGGCTGGGAAAGGTTATTGATATTGCAGATGAACCTGAAGAGTTAGAGATAGGTGAGAAGAAGAAAGAAGAAGAAACAAAAACCACCCCTCAAGAGAAGTCAGAAGAAGGATCAAGCAGTGAACTTCCCAAGGAATGGAGAATCCCAAGGGATCACTCGCTTGAAAATGTCATAGGTGATGTAACAAAAGGGGTAACTACTCGTAACTCTCTTCGAAATGCATGTAATCATATGGCTTTCGTATCTCAAATTGAACCTAGAAATATAGATGAAGCCGTAGTTGATGAACATTGGGCTATTGCTATGCAAGAAGAGTTAAATCAGTTTGAAAGAAACGAAGTGTGGGATCTGGTTCCTAGACCTGATAAACACCAGATAATAGGCACAAAATGGGTGTTTAAAAACAAGCTAGACGAATCAGGTATAATAATTAGGAACAAAGCTAGACTAGTTGCTAAAGGTTATAATCAAGAAGAAGGAATAGACTATGATGAAACGTATGCTCCTGTAGCTAGATTAGAAGCTATTCGCATGTTACTTGCTTTTGCATCAATCATGGATTTTAAATTGTATCAAATGGATGTTAAGAGCGCTTTCTTAAATGGTTTTATCCAAGAAGAAGTATATGTTGAACAACCTCCTGGTTTTGAAAATTTCGAAAAACCAGACCATGTTTTTAAACTCAAAAAGGCTCTATATGGTCTGAAGCAAGCTCCCAGAGCTTGGTACGAAAGATTGAGCAAATTCCTACTCAATCATGATTTTCAAAGAGGAAAAGTTGACACTACACTTTTTATAAAAAGGTCAAAAGATGACATCTTACTCGTGCAAATTTATGTGGATGATATTATTTTCGGTGCTACTAATGAATTGCTTTGCAAAGAATTTTCAAGTATTATGCAGAATGAATTTGAAATGTCAATGATGGGAGAACTCAACTTCTTCCTTGGGCTTCAAATAAAACAAACAAACAACGGCATCTTCATATCTCAATCAAAGTACTGCAAAGAACTACTCAAAAGATTCAAAATGGACAAAGCAAAAGAAATGTCCACACCAATGAGCACCTCATGCTACTTAGACAAAGATGAAGAAGGTAAACCGGTAAAACTAAGCAAATATCGAGGTATGATTGGCTCTCTTCTCTACTTAACTGCTAGTAGACCGGACATCATGTTTAGTGTTTGCATGTGTGCTAGGTATCAAGCTAATCCAAAAGAGTCACATTTAGTAGCTGTCAAAAGAATAATGAGATATCTGGTAGGCACTCAAAATGTTGGTCTATGGTACCCAAAAGGCGCCACATGTAGTCTTATTGGATATTCAGATTCTGACTTTGCAGGATGTAAGTTGGACAGAAAAAGCACTAGTGGAACATGTCACATACTAGGTAGTGCATTAGTCTCATGGCACAGTAAGAAACAAGTCAGTGTCGCACTGTCAACTGCTGAAGCAGAATATGTTGCAGCAGGGAGTTGTTGTGCACAAATCCTCTGGATGAAGCAACAACTTCTTGACTATGGTATAGATCTAGATCATATCCCTATAAAATGCGACAATACCAGCGCTATCAATCTTACAAAGAACCCCGTCCAACACTCTAGGACCAAGCATATAGAGATAAGACACCATTTTCTTAGAGATCATGTCCAAAAAGGGGATTGTGTAATCGAATTTGTGGAATCGGCAAAACAGCTAGCTGATATTTTTACAAAACCTTTACAAAAAGAAAACTTCCTCTTCATTCGAAGAGAACTTGGAGTCATTGATTCCTCTTCATGCTGTTAGATTCGCTTTTTTTTATTACATGTTGCCCTCTTTGATCATGACAAAAAGGGGGAGAAGAATAGAGTTTTTAATATTTAGAATAAAGTTTTAATATTCAGCATGCATTTGCATTTACTTGCATACAATAAAACAGGGGGAGCATCATGATAGGGGGAGTATCATATACATTATCTGTTTGAACTAACCTCCCACCTTGAGATGAGTTAATGTTTTGTCATCATCAAAAAGGGGGAGAATGTGGATACCTTGTGTTGCAGGTAACCTGATATTGCAGGATGTGTTTTGATGATGAAAAAGACAAAGGTAAGATTGACGGTCAAAGTCAATAAAAGTGACTAAACGTCAAAGTCACAATCCAAGACAAGCAAGCCAAGAACTGAAGATTCAAGTTTAAGGGTAGTCCTTAAAAATAAGGGTAGTCCTTAGGGTTTGGGTGTGTCTTAGGAAAAAGTGTAAGCTCTTTCAAAGGTCAGCTCGTATCTCAAAGTCTCACACACTCACAAAGTTTTTTAAAGTTGCATGCATATTTACGTAAACATTCTTATCACCTTTTATAAATAACAAAATCGATTTCCTCATGCATAAACAAATATCAAAATCGATTTGCAGGTAAAATAGAAAAGATAGAATCGATTGTCAGGCCATGTTTTTTCAATACACAAATCGATTTCTGAGCCAAATAATTTTTAAGGGAAGAATCGATTCCCAATCTTTTGCAAACAACTGAGAATCGATTCCCACTTGTCTCAGGCAAGCTGAAAATCAATTCCTACATATTTTCACTAAGTATAGAATCGATTCCTAGCTTTCCATGGCACTCAAGAATCGATTTCCCATATTTTCCAAACAAAGATAAATCGATTCCTCACCTAAATAAATCGATTCCTAGATCAAATACATTTTAACAAAGAATCGATTCCTACATTATTTTTAACGTAAAAATGAATTCCTCATAGCCTATAAATAGGCAGTGCTTCACGATTCATTTTAACACAACCACACAACAACCCATTTGTACGAATCAGAAAAACTTTTGAGAAAACTCTTCACGCTTATACTTTTGCTCATCACGCACTGTTGGTCTGTCTGAGCTGATCTGTTGCTAAGAGTTAGTTGGGGTTGCACTCTTCAAGTTGTAATATCTGCCTACACTAGAGGTATTTCTGCATTTACAATAGTTTATTATTTAATTGTTGTGTTTTGTTCTAGGGAGTGGGGTATCTCTCTAGGGTAGCTGCATGTACTAGGAAGTGGGGTATCTTTCTAGGGCAGTTGATTGTAACAGGGGGTGGGGTATCTCTTGTTATTGTTATATTAGATCTGAGGGCTCTCTATAGGTGGGGTATCCTAGGAGGAGAGTGCCTGAGTCTGTAAAGGTTTTCCAAGGCACCTGTAAGCCTTGTTGTTTTGGTTAGTGGAAAATCTCACAAGGGTGTGAGGACTGGACGTAGGTCACTAGGAGGTGACCGAACCAGGATAAATCTCTGCGTGCTTTACTGCTTTCCTGCTTTACTATTATACCGCTTTACTACTTTATATTCTAATTCCTTCGCTTCCACTTAACCTGCGCGAAAATTGATCTAAGTCATTGAAAAGGGGAAAAACGTTTTTGAAAGATCTGAAAAGTTTTTAAATCTCACTTCACCCCCCCTCTTGAGACTGAAGCCACTTGGTAACACTTAGTATGGTCCCTTTGGGAACCCATACTTTCTTCACATTTTGTCTTCCTCTTGCCCTGCAAACAGAAGCTGTATGTCCATTTTTACCACAATAACTACAACTGATGCATGGTCTAGATTTATGATGGATATGCCTTTTAGTGTAGTTATCTCTAGGATGTGTAGGGTGTGCCTGTTGTAAGCTAGATAGTTTTCCTACTGTCCATTCTAGTTCATGGACTTTCTTTTCAAACTCAGTACATTTGTCACAGACATAGTTTGCTTTAAGGTAACCTAGGCTGTAGTTTTCCTTTCTAAGTTCTAGCCTTTCTTTAGTTAATGCAATTACTTCATTTTGAAGGTGATTAATAACTTTCTTTGCTTTACTTAATGCCTTAGCTAATTTCATAGAATCATCATGCAATTCAGTGAAAGCTTCATATAAATCATCATATGCATTTTGTAAAGAGTCGGGGTTAGATATTACCTCGTTTTCATTCTCGCTTTCATGATCAGCCATTAATGCAACCTGAGCTTCTTCATCCTCTGATTCATCTGATGAATCCATGCAGTTGTATTCCCATGCGATGTAGGCTTTTCTTCCTTTGTTATCGCTGAATGCCTTCTTTTCAAATTTGGAGTCCTTTTTCTGTAGATTAGGACATTCCATTTTCATGTGCCCAGGTTTCCCGCATTCATAACAAGTAGGAGGACCGGATGTACTTTCTTTGCTGGAGAACCTTTTTTATTTGAAGTTCTTTCTTGGATAGTTGTTGCTTTTCATGAACCTTTTGAACTTCTGAACCATAAGAGCCATATTCTCTTCACTTTCATCAATTTCATCATCTGAGTTGTCACTATCATCAAATCGACTAGAACTAGATGCTTTTAGAGCCAAGCTTTTCTTTTTCTTATCTGTATTTTCGTACTCAGCTAGACGGGTGAGTTCTAGTTCATGCTCTTGAAGTTTACCGAACAGAGTGGCCAGAGTCATAGTAGCTAAATTTCTTGATTCAGCTATAGCAGTAACCTTGGGTTGCCATTCTCTATTCAGACATCTCAGAACTTTGTTGATTAGATCCTCTGCAGGAAATGACTTTCCCAACAAGCTTAACTGATTCACTATGTGAGTGAACCTTTTCTGCATTTCTGGTATTGTTTCACCTGTATTCATTCTAAATAGTTCGTACTCTCTGATAAGAGTATTTGTTCTTGCCCTTTTCACTTCATTTGTACCCTCATGAGTAACTTGGAGATTATCCCACATTTCTTGGGCAGATTTACAGTTTGAAACTCGGAAAAATTCATCAGGACTTAAAGCAGAAGTAATAATTTTTTTGGCACGTAAATTATGTTGCACTTTTCTTTTCTCATCATCAGACCATTCATTTCTACTTTTAATTGTAAGAATACCATCTACTATCTGCGTGGGGACATAGGGTCCTTTTTCCACAGCATCCCAAACATCTAAGTCTACCCCTTCAATAAAAATTCTCATTCTTTCTTTCCAATATGCATAATCTTTCCCGTTGAATCCCGGAGGACGGGTAAGAGAAGCACCCTCTTGCGTAGACCAACCTGAAGCCATTTCTCTTGAAGCTGCTAGGCCCTTTATACAAGAGTCTAGCTCTGATACCACTTGTTACCAAGTGGCTTCAGTCTCAAGAGGGGGGGGGGGTGAATTGAGATTTAAAAACTTTTCAGATCTTTCAAAAACGTTTTCCCCTTTTCAATGACTTAGATCAATTTTCGCGCAGGTTAAGTGGAAGCGAAGGAATTAGAATATAAAGCCGTAAAGCGGTATAACAGTAAAGCAGGAAAGCAGTAAAGCACGCAGAGATTTATCCTGGTTCGGTCACCTCCTAGTGACCTACGTCCAGTCCTCACACCCTTGTGAGATTTTCCACTAACCAAAACAACAAGGCTTACAGGTGCCTTGGGAAACCTTTACAGACTCAGGCACTCTCCTCCTAGGATACCCCACCTATGGAGAGCCCTCAAATCTAATATAACAATAACAAGAGATACCTCACCCCTGTTACAATCAGCTGCCCCAGAAAGATACCCCACTTCCTAGTACAAACAGCTACCCTAGAGAGATACCCCACTCCCTAGAACAAATCACAACAATTAAATAATAAACAATTGTAAAGACATAAATACCTCTAATGAAGGCAGATATTACAACTTGAAGAATGCAACCCCAACTAACTCTTAGCAACAGATCAGCTCAGACGGACCAATGGTGCGTGACGAGCAAAAGTAAAAGCGTAAAGAGTTTTTCTCAAAAGTTCTCTGATTCGTGAGATGGGTTGTGTGAAAATGAACGTAATGCAGTGCCTATTTATAGGCTATGAAAAAATCAAGTTTACGTTAAAAATAGTGTAGGAATCGATTCTTTGTTGAAAGCATTTGATCTAGGAATCGATTTATTTAAGTGAGGAATCGATTTATCTTTGTTTGAAAAATAGGGACAATCGATTCTTGAGTACCATGGAGGGCTAGGAATCGATTATGTACTTAGTGAAAATTTGTATGAATCGATTCTCAGCTTGCCTGAGACATGTAGGAATCGATTCTCAGTTAAGTTTAAAAGAGAGTGAATCGATTCTTTGTTTGGAAATGTTTGGCCTGAAAATTGATTTATGCAATGAAAATATATGACCTGACAATCGATTCTTCTTTTTCTGATTTACCTGAAAATCGATTTTGATGTATGTTTATGCATGAGGAAATCGATTTTATGTTTTTAAAGATGATAAGAATGTTTACGTAAGTATGCATGCATCTTTTGAAAAACTTGTGAGTGTGTGAGATTTTAACATACGAGCTGACCTTTGAAAGAGCTTACACTTTTTCCTAAGACACACCCAAACCCTAAGGACTACCCTTATATTGAATCTTCAATTCTTGAGCTTGTTTGTCTTGGATTGTGACTTTGATGTTTAGTCACTTTTATTAACTTTGGCCATCTGTAACACCCCCCTTCTATATCAACTATTATTATATTATTATATCAGAGTTTAATAAAATAAAATAAAAAAAATTCTTTTGAAAGGAAGCGTCACATTTCGCCGCTTATAAATCACCCAGATTAAAACAGTGATATACGGTCAACAATCTAACAACATGATATATAGCACGAATGATTTGGGGACGGGCCCACAACACCTGTTTTAGTTTACAGCACATAAATAAGATAGCCTCAACACATCGGAATGGCATCAATACATTAATATAACAATCCAATACAATCAAACGACAAATATAATAATACTACGCCCTCCCACTGGTGCTACATATCAGAGCTGACACACTACTAGAAAAGAGGCATAAGGATGCCTTCACTCTCGATCACCTGCAAGTTGCCGACATAAGAAGCAACAGAGGCAGTAGGGTGAGTCTCTTTACACAAATAATAATAATTAAGATAAGCATTATATTAAGGAAAGCAGCAAGCAACACTATTTCATAACAATTCACCGCTTTATCAACAACAATCACCATGTTCATATTTCATCCATAGACTCATCAAATGCTTGACTAATGCATGTAATGCAACATGCATGTGGATCCATCATCACCGCTATTAGCCTGGAGGGCACTCACCGCTTTGGCCGAAGCCACCACACCGCTTTGGCCGAAGCCTACACACCGCTTTATGCAACATGAATCATGTGACAATATGACTATGCACAACAGCCCCACACATAAACAATAATAATTATTAAACTCGCCGCTTTTTATTTCTCAATTTAATATCATCAACATATAGGTCTTAAGGATGTCACACCGCTTCGGACCGGAGTCCCTCGCCGCTTTCGCATCTCCAAATAATTACGTCTCCGCACACACCGCTTTTTATCCTTAGGCTAGGAGTCTAATTTTAATTTTTACGGTTCACTCCCCCGCAACCACACACACCTACGCAGTACACACAACGCACCCGCACGGGGCCGCCCAATTGGGCGCCCCTGCACTACACCGCCAGCCCGCACCACACGCGCACGGGGCTGCCCAATTTGGCACCCCTGCGCAACACCACCAACAGTAACATATCTCCACAATTCCAAATCAATTCAATTCATCAACACATATATATATATATATAAACACCACATTCTCAATTTAACCATTCCCATTATATCACCAACAGTAGCCGTAGCCTACCCCCAATTTTCCATTTAATTCATTTCACCACATATATATATATATTAACATAACATCCACAATTTAACCAATCCAATTACAACACCAACAGTAGCCTAATCTCTACAATCCCCAAATTAATTTATTTCATCAATATATATACCTTAACACTACCTCACAATTTAACCAAATCCAATACCATTCCAACAGTAGCCGTAGCTTATTCTCGAATTCCAATTTAATTCATTATCCCCACCATTTCAATTCACTCATTTATTCATCCACCAACAGTAGCCGTACACACATTATTCCACAATTTCAATTCAATTCATTTCATAACATATATATATATATCAATGCAATATCCAACAATTACATCCTTCTCACTAAACAATCAAACAGTAACAATTAGTAAACATTCAACTAACTTATTTCACCAATCTAACTCCTACAACCAATCCTACATATATCACCTAACTTAAGCATTATTATAGGTATAAAGTAGAGCCCCCTAACCTTGATAATTGAAGAATTCGGTCACGCCTAATCACCAAGAAAACGCAGCAGCCCCCCTCCCTTCTCCCTTTCGCAAATCGTGAGGCTTCCTAAAGCCATGGAGAAGACAACCACAACCATAGGAAAATAAGAGATTGAAACTACCACTTGAAAGAGGAAGAAAATGGAAAGGGAAAAGGATCAAAGGAACTTACCTAAAGCCAAGATGGATCAATTCCTCTTCCTTCTCCCTTGAAGAACTTGCGCAGCTTCTCCTCTCACTCTCACTAGTCGCTGTTTCTTTTCTTTTCTTTTGGGTGGGAATGATACAATTCTTAGGTTTTGGTATTAGTGGAATGGGCTTGGGCCAACAATGGAATTGGGCCCTATTTACACCACCTTTATTAATTCCTATCACCTCCTGAAATAAAATAAATTCCAATTTAATTATTCTACTTAAATAATTATTGTAATTCCTCAAATAATTTAATTAATTAATTAATTAAATTATTTTAGGGCGTTACACCATCAACTTTACCTTTGTCTTTTTCATCATCAAAACATATTCTGCAATATTAGTTTACCTGCAATACAAGGTATCCACATCAGCAACAACAGCAGGCACTGGGCGGCTAGGGCGCCAACTTCAGCAACATCAACAGGCACTGGGCGCTTAGGGCGCCTTTCTCAGCAACACAGAAATAACACTGGGCGCCTAGGGCGCCATTCTCAGCAATACAGAAACAATACTGGGCGCCTAGGGCGCCACTTTCAGCAACATCAAAAACAGCATTGGGTGCCTAGGGCGCCACTTCCAGCAACATCAAAAACAGCATTGGGCGCCTAGGGCGCCACTTCCGGCAACATCAAAAACAACATTGGGCGCCTAGGGTGCCACTTCCAGCAACATCAAAAACAGCATTGGGCGCCTAGGGCGCCACTTTCAGCATATCAATTCGAATTCTCATGATCATGGCAAAATACAAGAATAATTCTAGGGCATAGGAATATCACACAATCATAATTATTCAGCAAGGCATTCACAACATATATGATCACACCTATGACAATCATCAAACCCTAACCCCCACATAAAGTAATTCATATATCCCATTATAAAGCTTGAATCCCACCCTTACCTTAGCCTTAGAAGATCACGAACCCTAGCCTTCTCTCTCCTCTTGGCGTCGCTCCCTCCTTCTTCTCTCCTCTTGGCCGTCGCTCTCTCCCTCTTCTCTCTAATTCTATTTTTTGTTCCTTCTAAATGAGCCAAACCCTAAAATACTCTTATTTATACTTATTTAATTTTATGGGCTTTTCTATAGCTTATGCGAATTACATCATGGGCCTCGCTTAACACTTCTCATATTACTACTCCCAACCCAAACAATAGGCCCACCTATACTAGCATTATTATTATTCTATTATTTTTCTACCAATTAAATTCCCAAACAATTCAATTAAATAAATAATTAAATTTTGGGGCGTTACTTGACGGTTTAGGAGTTCTGGATAGATTGAAGGCGTGTACTGAGGAGATGAATGTGTGGGGGAGGAGTCTTCGTATGAGGTTCCGTGGAGACATTGAGAGATGCCCTAAAGAACTTGAGGTTCTCCGTGAGATAGATACCACCGAGGCTGCTCACAGGTACCATGAGGTGCAGCAGAAGCTTAGTCAGCTTCTTGCTCAAGAGGAATCGTTTTGGAGGCAGCGGGCCAAAGTATTGTGGCTCAAAAGTGGTGACTCTAATTCTCGTTTTTTTCATGCTATTGCTTCTGCCCGGAAACGCCAAAATGATACAAACGTTCTTATTCCAAAAAAGCAAAATGCATCTTCCATGAGGGACTTAGGACCCATATCTCTATGCAATGTTGTTTATAAAATTCTTTCAAAGGTCCTAGCTAATCGATTGAAGTTATTATTACCTAAGTGCATATCTCCTGAGCAATCTGCATTCGTTGAGAACCGTTCTATTCTAGTTAATGCCATGGTTGCTATAGAAACTATACATCATATGAAGTGTAAGGTCGGGGGCAAAACAGGTGAAGTGGCTTTCAAAATCGATATTAGCAAGGCCTATGATAGAGTTAGCTGAGAGCACTTGCGGGCTGTCCTCCTCAAAATGGGATTTCACGATACCTGGGTGGGGTGGGTGATGATGTGTTTGGATTCTGTGGATTATCAGATCCTAGTGAATGATGATAGTGTTGGGCCGGTCAAGCCGGGAAGGGGACTCAGACAAGGAGATCCTCTATCCCCCTATTTGTTTATTCTGTGTGCTGAGGGCCTTACTAAGCTTATTCGAAAGGCCGGGGGAAGAGGTGATTTACATGGCATTAAGGTGTGTAGGGGCGCCCCGATCCTTACACATTTGTTATTTGCTGATGATTGTTTCTTATTTTTCAGGGCCTCTGAAAGTGAATGCAGGGTGATGACTGATATTCTCTCCACATACAAGCAGGCTTCAGGCCAATCTATTAATTATCAGAAGTCAGAAATTTTTTATAGTAAAAATACACCTGCTGACTTGCGTGATTTGGTCTCTAGCATTCTCGGAGTTACTGAGAGCCTTGGCACTGGGAAGTATCTGGGACTCCCTTCCATGGTGGGGAGAAACAAGAAGGCAATCTTTAACTATCTCAGAGATCGAGTTTGGAATAAAGTTCGGAGTTGGTCCGGGAAGCATCTCTCTAAGGCTGGTAGAGAAGTTCTTGTCAAATCTGTTGTACAGGTCATTCCCTCTTACTGTATGAGCACCTTTCTTATCCCCACCTCCTTGGGGGAAGAAATGGAGCGCATGATTAATTCTTTTTGGTGGGGTTCGAATAGAGCTCAAGGGCGTGGTATCAATTGGTTGAGTTGGGATAAGCTTGCTATGCGAAAGGAGCACGATGGTATGGGGTTCCAGCACTTTCACATCTTTAATTTGGCTATGCTAGTGAAGCAAGGTTGGAAGATTATTACTAACCCAGATGCTATTATTTCACGTGTTTTCAAAGCTAAATACTTCCCAAGAGGGGATTTCATGGGGGCTTCTATAGGCCATTGTTGTGCGAAAAGTAGATGTGCAAGTATACACAATCGCAACACGTAATATAATGATAAGTAAAGATCGTTCCCACGGAGATTGTTGAGTTTACTTCTATATTCAAATTAGTAATTTAGCTAATGGGAAAAACAAGTAACAAATACAAGTTGTCAACAAGTATTGTCATTGTGATTAACATAAATGCAAATGAATAAATAAAGATGTGAAAACAGTAATGAATTGAAAGTATTTAAGTGTGAGTTGGATGGCTCAGTAGTTATGTAAATTCTCAAGAGTAGTGTTCTATAATATTAGACGCTGCAGCGTTAAGCGCTGTAGCGCTACAATGTCAACAGACGCTATAGCGGCATGGTGGCGTGCCTTTCAGCCACTATCGTCAGGGCTATGTTACAAGACTCCTATGTCTAGGCTCTAAATAAGTTTTACCCCTGTATATTAAGATCTTACAGCTGGTACCTTATGAACTATTACTCCCCTATGTCTAGAGTTAAGTAGTATTTCCTTTAAATGTCTTTAAAAGGTTTTTCATTCATATCATTCCTTGAGTTCTCTTTGTGAACCATGTCTGTACCCACAAATCCCCCTTGTTTTAGTTGGCCATTCCCAAAACAAAGTTGAAAGCATTATGACATGAGGAATAAAACGCAAACATCATAATATTACATAAAAGCTACTTAAAGTTCTTTACACACTAAGAACAATCCAACTACAACGTGATTAGCTCATAACAAGTTTCATCAACATAATACAAACTAAAAAGCTCATATTACCGTAGGAAGACAAGAAGAGAATGGTTGCAAAAGATACACTCCAATGATCCCAAGTCACATACGAAGGATGAAGCTATGGCGTGAGCAAACCTTGAATGAAATCTAGAAACTATACTAAAAATAAAAGCTTAAGAGTGGAATAACAATGGAGGAAAGCTACAATGTCAAGATAGTTTCCTCCATGTTAAAACTCTCTCTGTATGAATTCTACTTACTTATTTTACAAGATGGATTAGATATATCCCTAATAGATAATATCCTCATTAGATATTATTCATAAAGCTACTTTACAAAAAGGTGTGATGATTAAAATCACCAACTATCACATGGGACACATGTAGGAGGCGCCAAGTGTCTTTGAAGCATCCACTTGGGGCCTGAAATGTCATGCTGAGGATAAGAGATAAGGGTGATGACTCATCATTTCATGCAAGTGGCTTTATAAATATCCAAATGTCTCATCGTCATATAGGCGCTGTAGCGTCTACCGCTGGCTTACCGCTGCAGCACTCAACAGAGACATTAAAATACTCAAAAAGGCACCAAATGTACCAAATGATAACAAACAAGCTCCTAACCCTTCTTTCCTCTAAATAACTAATATTTACCTAATAAAGCACGAATATTACTTGAGAACTTGTGTTGATTTAAGTGATAAGAGCATAAATAACACATCTAAATATGAGTTATTACACCCCCAAACTTAAACCATTGCTTGTCCTCAAGTAATGACGCTTGACAAAGAACAAACAACACAACAACAAAGAAACAATTACATAGATTAACTGTACAAACAAGACAACAACAATATCTTTTTCTAAATAAAATATTATCATTACTTCAGAACTCGCATTTGTTTAAGTCTAGAAAGCATAAATAACTCTTATAGATAAGAGTTATCACACCCCCAAACTTAAACTATTGCTTGTCCTCAAGTAATAACACATTATAAAGATAAACAAACTAACTTAAATAGAATAACAACAACATAGAAAGACAAGGTCAGTTGCATCCCTCAATCAAACAATTTTTCAAAAATGTTCTTAGTGGGCTAAAATTTTCAGATTCACATCCAACACACACACACTCCATTGCTTTTCACAACATATAGAATCAGTACTGCTCATTTGTGAGTGTGTGACTACTAAGCTTAGTTTAGTTTCTAGCTAGTTTCAACATTTCTCCTAGCCTTGGAAAGAGTGGCCTTCTTTTGGTTTAGCCAAAGAATTTTTTCAAAAGAGAGAGAAGACTAACAACTTCACATAAGACTTGAGGGGCTTCAAAGCACAGCAAAGGGCTTTGATTAGGCAATTTAGATCATTGGTCAGTGCAAAAGGTTTTAATTTGGTGATTTCTCAAACGCTGTAGCGTTTAGACGCTGCAGCGCTGGCAATTTGATGAACAAAACTAGTTGCTGCCTTTACTACTGAGCTCCTTATTTGCATTTCTTTTTCTTTTCATGCATTCTTGGAACAGCTCAGCAAATTATTTTAGACATTTTACAACTTTTTTCAAGACCACCTGCACACTTTTGTTTCATTTTGCAGTGACCAAGCTATCATCTTTGTTCCTAGCCTTAACATAACCGATGCACCCCCAAACTTAGCTTCAAATGCTACTCTCAATTTTTAGTAAAAACTTGACTAAACCGTATCATTCCTAGCTAATTAGGTTCCTTGCTAAGCCTAGAGTTTTGTGTAGAAGTAGCAATAAGACTAGTCATTGTTCAAACAAGGCTACTCTACTCACAACACATAATCATCATTAAATTTAGCCCAGGAAGAAACATATTCTATTATTGAAAAACTAGGAATTGCAACTGATCATGTTTTTTATTCAACAAACATAACATTAAACACATAACATTAACATTTCACATATAACATTAAACACATTTAAGGTCCTCCCCCCAACTTAAGACCTAACAGTGTTTCCACTACTCATGCAATTCTAATGGGAGAGGCCTATGACTAAAACTCAACAGAATTAAAAACAACAGAAATAAAACTCTAAACATACTGTTAGATGCAAGAACAAACACTATAGCACCTAACAGATTTATTGAAAACAAACAAACAACATTTTTTTTAAAAGAAGGGTTAGGGTACTTGTTTGCTAACCCAGATTTGAGCCTATTGCTTGCTCTGGTGGGCACTGTGGTGGCTCTGCTACTGGACTTTTCTTTTCTTTCCTGTCGTTACAGTGCTAGGCGCTGTAGCATCAGCCGCTACAGCGCTAACTGGCACTTCTTCTTGTGGAGAGTCATCTGCCAACTTGGTCCCAAAGTTTTTCCTTTGGTGGCTTCTTTTCTCACTTCACAAAATTCACTCCTGCACAAAAGAAAAATTAAAAACACAAAATTGTTAGTTTAATAACCTTGGGTTGCCTCCCAGGAGCGCTTTGTTTAAGAGTCCTCAGCCAGACTAAGTCTTATGGTAGGTATCTTGGGCTAATGGCGGCTCTGGTGTAGGAGAGGGGACCCAATCATTTGTTACAACAGAATTAGGTTCCTCCACAACAGATTTAGGTACCCTTGGCCTCTTTTTGGCCACCATTTTTGTTCTTACAACTTTCTTTGGTGCTACAGCAGATGCTGCAGCACTGCCTTCTGATACTGATGCCGTAGCGCGACTTGTGACAGCATTCATTCTCTGCACTTTAATTTCCAATAGCATTGGTGGTTGTTTTGTGGCAGATTAAGTTTTTGTGGATTTTGTTCTTTTGTGAGACTGAGATGATTTTTGTTTTGGTGAGAGAAGTTTCTTAGGGGATGGGGACTTGTGTGGAGTGGGTTGTTTTGGAAATGGGGGAGGTATTTGAATAAGGTTTGATGGTTTGGCTTGAGGTAAGGATAGATTAATGGCTGGAACTGTGAGAATTTGGAGGTGTTATAGATGGAGGGGATGGTTCTTTGGTTGGTGATGGTTTAGGTGAAGGTGTGGTGGAAAGGTTTTGGGTGGGTGGTGTGATTTGATACTTCCCTCTTCTTTCTTATTATGCTCTCCTTCATCTCTCTCATCATCTTCTTTTTAACTATTTTAACCACTTTCTCAACACCTTAGCTACGAGTGCTATAGCACATGGTGCTACAACATCAAAAATCTGCATAATTGACACCACATACGTACCACAAGTCTTCTTATTCATACCTGCAATAGTAAAAACAAAAACACATAGAAAACATAATTAGTCTTAAAAATCTGGGTTGCCTCCCAGTAGCGCTTTGTTTAAGAGTCCTTAGCTAGACTTGACATTCAAAACCCAAGTTAGGGTGGATAATAGGACAAGAAGAAAATATCACCCTTTCGCTTTCTCTTTTTGGTCAGAAATCCCATGTATTTGGCATATGGAAGCAAGTGTTCCCATGCCCCAACCAATAAGCTTTTGGGATAGGAGTTCCCCTTTTTTTTGAAAAAATTGAAGCTCATCTTGCGGAGGGATATTTTCTTTAAGTACCAAGGGTTGAGTCTCACTTGTCACATGACTTTTTTCATTCCTCAACCTTGGTTTCTCTTCCTTGTCACTATTTTTGAATTTTTCTTTTTCTATAACTACAAAAAAAATTGTTTTTCTTCCACAATTTCCACATGACCATATTCAAGCTCATACTCTACATTCTCTTTTTCTTCCTCTTGCTCAACCATTTCAGTAGATTCAATGGATTGAGCAAAAATTTCTTTAAAATCAGAGTTGCCCAAATGATAACAATCATCTTCAAACTCTACACTTTTTTCTTTCTTTTGCTCAACCACCTCTTCAACACAACTCTTTTCTTCTAGCTCAACCACTTCTTCAACACAACTCTCTTCTTTTAGATGCTCCATTATAGTCTTAAAGTGAGCATCTATATTCTTGCATGTCACTTGAAAGTTGTCTTTATCCACTTTGCTATCCTCAAGGAATTGAGCTAAGAGTTCTTTTAGATTAGAGTTGTCCTCATGTGATCCTTCGGTTTGAGCTTGAGAATATGAATCTTGCACCCGCACAACATTTTCTATTCCATAATCCATATTTTGGGCTGTCATGGGCATGGAATTTGTCTCATAACAGCCCCTTTCATGTTCATCCTCATGGAAGTCATAGTTGAAAAATTGTTGTTGAGCATTCCTTGCTTGCATGGAGTAAAAATTCAAATGGTCCATGACATAAAGTGAAATTTTTTTTTCTTTCACAAACACTAAACACAAATAGTAGCACTAAAAACAGAAAACAAAACACAATACAAACACAAAATACAATACAAAATAATTGCTGGAAAAATAGAACATGCTAAATAAAATAATCAAAACTAACTAAACTTACTAACTAAACAATAGAAGTTAACTTTCACAATCCCCGGCAACGGCGCCAAAAATTTGTTGTGCGAAAAGTAGATGTGCAAGTATACCCAATCGCAACAAGTAATATAATGATAAGTAAAGATCGTTCCCACAGAGATTGTTGAGTTTACTTCTATATTCAAATTAGTAATTTAGCTAATGGGAAAAACAAGTAACAAATACAAGTTGTCAACAAGTATTGTCATTGTGATTAACATAAATGAAAATGAATAAATAAAGATGTGAAAACAGTAATGAATTGAAAGTATTTAAGTGTGAGTTGGATGGCTCAGTAGCTATGTAAATTCCCAAGAGTAGTGTTCTATAATATTAGACGCTGTAGCGCTACAATGTCAACAGACGCTGTAGCGACATGGTGACGTGCCTTTCAGTCAATATCGTCAGGGCTATGTTACAAGACTCCTATGTCTAGGCTCTAAATAAGTTTTACCCCTGTATATTAAGATCTTAAAGCATGTACCTTATGAACTATTACTCCCCTATGTCTAGAGTTAAGTAGTATTTTCTTTAAATGTCTTTAAAAGGTTTTTCATTCATATCATTCCTTGAGTTCTCTTTGTGAACCATGTCTGTACCCACAAAGCCCCATTGTTTTAGTTGGCCATTCCCAAAACAAAGTTGAAAGCATTATGACACAAGTAATAAAACGCAAACATCATAATATTACATAAAAGCTACTCAAAGTTCTTTACACACTAAGAACAATCCAACTACAACGTGATTAGCTCATAACAAGTTTCATCAACATAATACAAACTAAAAAGCTCATATTAACGTAGGAAGACAAGAGGAGAATGGTTGCAAAAGATACACTCCAATGATCCCAAGTCACATACGAAGGATGAAGCTATGGCGTGAGCAAACCTTGAATGAAATCTAGAAACTATACTAAAAATAAAAGCTTAAGAGTGGAATAACAATGGAGGAAAGCTACAATGTCAAGATAGTTTTCTCCATGTTAAAACTCCCTCTCTGTATGAATTCTACTTACTTATTTTACAAGATGGATTAGATATATCCCTAATAGATAATATCCTCATTAGATATTATTCATAAAGCTACTTTACAAAAAGGTGTGATGATTAAAATCACCAACTATCACATGGAACACATGTAGGAGGCGCCAAGTGTCTTTGAAGCATCCACTTCGGGGCTGAAATGTCATGCTGAGGATAAGAGATAAGGGTGATGACTCATCATTTCAGCAAGTGGCTTTATAAATATCCAAATGTCCCACCGTCATATAGGCGCTGTAGCGTCTACCGCTGGCTTACCGCTGCAGCACTCAACAGAGACATTAAAATACTCAAAAAGGCACCAAATGTGCCAAATGATAACAAACAAGCTCCTAACCATTCTTTCCTCTAAATAACTAATATTTACCTAATAAAGCACGAATATTACTTGAGAACTTGTGTTGATTGAAGTGATAAGAGCATAAATAACACATCTAAATATGAGTTATCAGCCATAACCCAAGTCATGTTTGGCGTAGCATCTGTGCTTCACGGGTAATCGTCAAAGGTGGGATGCGTTGGAGAGTGGGAACGGGCTCTAATATCCGTATTTGGGAAGATCCTTGGCTCTGGAATTCTGAAAATGCCTACATCTCTACTACTCAACCGGTACACTCTAATCTTTGTTTTGTCTCCAATCTTATTGATCATGATACTAATGAGTGGAAGGCCACCCTAATCAACGAAGTCTTTAATGAGGCCGATGCACAAGCTATCCTTCGCATTCCTCGGTGCACGGTGTTGGGGGAAGACCAATTGATGTGGGATTTGAGTCAGAATGGTGTTTATTCGGTGAAATCCGCTTATTATTATGCTATGAATCATCTTGTGGACACTTCGCATCTGCGTGCTGATGGTAATTGGAATGTTATTTGGTCTTTAAAGGTTCCAAACAAATTAAAAATTCTGGTTTGGTGTATTCTCCGCGGCTGCCTCCCTACACGATGTCGTTTGCAACGTAAGGGTGTCCAATGTACGGATAGCTGCCCCATGTGTGATGGTTATCCGGAGAACGAGTGGCACTTATTTTTTGGTTGTCCAAAGGCACAACAAGTTTGGCAATCCGTTGGTTTGTGGAATCGAATTGAACCTGAATATAATCAAGCCGATGGTGCGCATGAGCGCTTCTTTTCTTTGCTGAATTTATTTGATGATGTAGCAGGTACCGAGTTTGCAGCTGGTATTTGGACCATTTGGCGGCTACGAAATGACATGGTTTGGAATTCTCTTGACCGTTCAATCAGCTTGTGCGTCCACGATACAACAACGATGATTGCTGCTCGGCAGCACCACCGCCGATCAGACTCGCAGTAACGCCAGGTACAGCCAGCCATGGTACTAACCAAAAAATCAATGTCATAAAGACCCTAATAATTTCAGATATTGGAATAAAATAGTAACCAAAAAGTGAATGTCATAAAGACCCCTAATAATTTCAGAATTGGAAAAATATATTAACAAAAAAATCAATGTCATAAAGACCTCTAATAATTTTAGATAATGGAACAAAAATGTTAGGGGTGAAAACCAACAGAGTTGGCGTAAGCAATATCACGATTTGTCACACGTGGATAGACAAATATTTCGGCCTAAATTAGCCATCGATAAAATGAATAAATGATAGATAATATACACCAATAATACAATAAAAAAATGTTAGGGTGAATGATGAACATTTTGCATAGGAAGTGAAAACACCCCGGTACTTGTTGTCTAATAAAGAAAACACCCTAGTAGAAAATTGGAATCTTATACGGGTGTGGGTAGTCCGATAACTACCCCATTTGATGGAACATCTATATTCTCAAATGAATAAATTTTTTGCTTAAAAATCTCATTAAATAAACACCACACAGCACTAAGAGTACTGTTTAAAAATCTCAATAACCTGAAATTGCTAAGGGTGTGTTTGGGAGTTTGGAGGGGAGGGGAAGAGAGAGGTTGAGACTAATAGTGTAAATTCTTTAGTAATTGGGAGAAAAATTATCCCTCTAAACCCCTTCTCCTAGTTTATTTTTGGAGCCCCTCCAAACTCCCCCAAATATGGAGGGTTTTGGAGGGGCTCCAAAAATAAACTAGGAGAGAGGTTTGGGGGGGTTTAGGGGGATAATTTTTCTTCTCATCACTAAAGAATTTACACTATTAGTCCCAACCTCTCCCCCCTCCCCTCCAAACTCCCGAACAGACCCTAAAGCAACCATTTTTTATACAATCATATAAAAAACAATATTTTTAAGTAAACCTAACACGATAATCTGTAAGATTTAAAACATTAAACTATTAAGCTCAAAGCTAACTTTGGTATCAACATTTTCCTCGTTCTATTATATAGTTGTGAAAGATCGAATAAGTTTTTATTATTAAAATCATGATCATGATATTTTTGGTGAGTAGTAAGTAGTACTCTCAGTTTGATAAAAAAAAGTAGTACTCTCAGTAATTGTTTTTAGTCACAGTAATTAACGATCACATAAAATGATCAACGAGTATCAAAACAAACGAGTAAATATTTTTTTATAAGAAATGTTAGTCGGCGCGGGGAACGTTAGTTTCTGGAGTTTGAATCCGGACCTCCTTCTTACACTTTTTTTGTACACTTCTTCGATATCTCTTAACTCGCCAACCGAGCTACCTACTTGGGATACAAACGACTAAATATGTTACTCCCTCTGTCACATATTATATGATTTTCTATCCAAAAAATTTTGTCCCATAATACATTACTTTTTAAAATCTCAATGAAACATTAATATTTCTTTCCTACCATACCCTTCATTATTTAATAATATCTCTTTCATAACTCTACTAATTTATTTTCTCAATATTATTAATAAAGATTAATTTGATAAATTAACTCATAATTTCTATTCCCATATAAAATTAACTATTTTTTTTAATAGGTACGAAATCACCAAAACTACGTATTACATGCGAGACATCGAGTAATTCCGTAAAAAAAGACGTTATTGACAATTGAGAAGGGAAACAGAAGAGTTGACTGTGCAGACAAAAGAGTGAGAGAAATTTTTTTAAAAAAAAAAGACAAGGGGCTGTGAAGCAAAGCATCTGAAAGCGAAAACCCTAAAAAAGATAGAATCTCCGGTTACGCCACCATCGCTCTCGCGCGCTTAACTCTCCCTCGGCTTCTTTCCAACGGGTAACGCAGCTTCCGTTTGAATCCAGAGTCACTTCTTCCTCACCACCTAATTCTCTTTCGTCTGTTGCAGGATCAGGTACTCGTCTTGCATAATGGCGGGCTCTGAAGCGAAAAAATCGGGCGCTAAACAATCTGGTAATTTCACATTGACGATGCTCTTGCATGTTCTTTTTGTTTTACGTTACCTTCTAACGGCGAAGCTTTGTAGGTGGGAAGAAGAAGGAAGTGAAGAAAGAAACTGGCTTAGGACTCACCAACAAGAAGGCTGAAAACTTCGGAGAGTGGTATTCCGAGGTATTTATCATCCATTGAATAGTTTCTACTTCTTATTAGTTTTGACCTGATCTGTGTTTGATTTAAGTTTTTCATTTCGATCTGATTACGATTTTGGTAGTGTGCATGTTGTTTGACTTTGGCTTTTGATCGATCTTATAGGTTGTTGTTAATGCGGAAATGATTGAATATTATGATATTTCTGGTTGTTATATTCTGAGACCTTGGTCAATGGCAATTTGGGAGATTTTGCAAGTAAGTTTCTTAATTCTTATTCTGTTTTTAGATAAATTGGGGAATGCGTTTATTTATTGTGTCCTTGTTTTATGATATAGTTTCCTCTAGATTAGTTATAGTGTTGATGCATGGATATCATTTTTTCCCCATTGGTGCCGTTCTTGGCCTTAGAAATGGATGTAGAATTACAAAGTTCTTTCTGTTAGGTTTTACTTAGCTCAGTGTTGTTTTAATTTCAAAACCAATGTGCAGGCGTTTTTTGATCCAGAAATAAAGAAGATGAAGATCAAGAACTGCTACTTTCCATTGTTTGTGTCTCCTGGTGTTTTGCAAAAGGAAAAGGACCATGTCGAGGGTTTTGCTCCAGAGGTGAGAGTTTGTGAATTCACTGGTCTTTTAATGTAGACTGTATCATGCAGATTGGTGCGCTCCTAAAGATTAGAGATCATTTTGCTGATGCTTTTTTGTGTTAACATTACTATTATTAATGATTTGCTTTAGAATAGTCTCTACAACTCCATTGCTTTCCATAAGAATTGTATTGGTATTTTTCTGATTATGGCTTATTCGTTCACCAGGTTGCTTGGGTGACAAAATCTGGAGATTCCGAGTTAGAAATTCCTATTGCTATTCGTCCAACTAGTGAAACTGTCATGTATCCCTACTACTCTAAGTGGATAAGGGGACATCGTGACTTGCCTTTGAAACTTAATCAGTGGTGTAATGTTGTTAGATGGGAGTTCAGCAATCCCACGCCATTCATCAGGCACTGATTTTTTGGTTCATGTTATCCTTTCTTTATGTTATTATGTAACATTTTGTTCGCTGCTGTTAGCATATTAAAAAGTTTCAAACTAAAATAAGGGGCTTTAACTTTTTTACATTCAGCGGTGTAGTATCTTCTGGGGAATTGATCACGGCGAAGCAGGCTTTCAAAATACCTTTTTAGACTGTTTTCAATATTAAACATGCAAGAAATAATATTTGCTATAAATATTAAATATCTTATATCTTATTGTCAGTATGTTTCAGATATTGTTTTTATCTTGCACATTTACTTTAAAGGGAGCTTGTCTATAGTCCATTTCAGGGTGCTTATACAAATTTTGATTGCAGGAGTCGTGAGTTTCTTTGGCAAGAAGGACATACTGCTTTTGCAACGAAGGAGGAAGCAGATGCTGAGGTATTTGTCAAATAGTTATTTTAGGAATTTTTCTTTTTGACTCATTTATATAACCCGCTTTAATTTTGCCTAAAACTAGAGTCTTTGCGTCTTGTGATTTCGGAACAATATCCTTTGTTTTTATTGTTTTAAATGAATGTGTCACTGTCACTACCTTCCCTCGTGGTTTTTTAGTACTTAAATTAGCTATTATCTTCCTTTTTGCTTCTTGTGCATACAATTTGCTGATACTAATTTCTTTATATTTTCCACCCAAGCACTTGCACATCCTATCTTCTGAAAATTTGTTTTTCAAAATACTCTCAAGTCTGAATGCTAAACTAATATTGTTTCAGGTTCTTGAGATTTTGGAATTATATAGGCGTATATACGAAGAGTATTTGGCAGTTCCTGTCATAAAGGGTAAGAAAAGTGAGCTTGAGAAGTTTGCTGGTGGACTTTACACTACTAGTGTTGAGGTACATGTCTGACATTCTTGTGCAGACACTGATTTGTTGTTTGAATGGTAAAAGCTAAAGATTTTTATATAACTTTGATTTTCCATTTTCCCAGGCTTTTATTCCAAACACTGGTCGTGGTATACAAGGTGCAACTTCTCATTGTCTTGGACAAAATTTTGCTAAAATGTTCGAGATAAACTTCGAAAATGAAAAGGGAGAGAAAGCAATGGTCTGGCAGAACTCATGGGCCTATAGTACTAGAACTGTAAGCTTTAATATGTTCAATACTAGTATTTAGAACCCTTGCAACGCTTGGGGAAATAATCCCTTGTACGTTATTTAGAGTACATCAATTTTGTGGAGTAACCACTAACTATCACTTTGATCTAACAATTAATTTCAACACTTCCAAAAAGTCCAAAAAGGTTACATATCCTTGAAATCACGGTGCACACAGGTCATCTCAAAAGAAACTTAGATGCTTACATTCCAAAACAAAAAGTCTAATTGTTCAAGAAACAAACACCAACAGGATTTAGGTAGCAGTTTTAAAATTTGAAAACTTGAATGAAAAAATTAGAAAAGTGAGAGAAGTACAGGCTAGACTTTTGGACAAAAATGGATAAAAAATGTTTTTAAAGGTGATGTGGCAAGGATAGTGTGTTTGAGTGACTGTAAAAATGATCCTTAAAGTCAGTTCTTAGTGTATATTATAAAAATAAAGATAAAGATACATGCATTGGGGGATTCCTCTGCATATAATTGTATTTATATTTCTGTTTTTTAACAGATCGGAGTGATGGTGATGGTTCATGGTGATGACAAAGGATTGGTGCTACCTCCTAAAGTAGCATCAGTTCAAGTCATTGTGGTTCCCGTGCCTTACAAAGATGCTAATACTCAAGGAATCTTTGATGCCTGTTCTGCAACTGTGGATATGTTGTGTGAAGCAGGAATTCGTGCAGAGTCGGATCTTAGAGATAACTATTCTCCTGGATGGAAGTATTCTCACTGGGAAATGAAAGGGGTTCCTCTAAGGATTGAAATTGGGCCAAAGGATTTAGCAAATAAGCAGGTCATTAACGTTGTCTTGTTGTTGCAGTGATTCTCATATATGTCATTTTATGGCTACCTTGTCTGTTTTTCATTGAAACTGAAACACCAAATGAATCTCTGATTTTGAACAGGCTCGTGCTGTTCGACGTGATAATGGAGCAAAGATAGACATTGCTAATGATGATTTGGTTGAGGAAATTAAAAAGTTACTTGAAAATATTCAGCAGAATCTGTTTGATGTTGCAAAAGAAAAACGAGATGAATGTGTTCAGGTCATACATACATGGGATGAGTTTGTACAAGCTTTGAACCAAAGAAAGATGATCTTAGCCCCTTGGTGTGACGAGGAGGTATGGATTTTGTATTTTTTTTATACAATTACAACAATCCCGGTGTAATGATAATATGCTTGTCAAGTTTTACTTTTTAGGCATTTCATTGTTTTGGAATCGAAACTTTTATTTATACTCTTGTTACTTTCTTATTGAGGTCAATTATGATTTATTTAGCTAAGATGCATTTGCATGTCACGAAGTTATACAACACTATCAAAGTTGCCCTTACAAGTTGGTAAATAAACACCTTCTATTTCAAAATGTCCAGTCTGTCGGTTCCTGTACAGGGTTTTTCTTCATTACCAGTTTAACAAAAACTGAAGCATATGGTTAGGCCAACCCTATTGAATTTTTATTGTACAATTTGCTTCCATCATGCACTTCATTAGCTATTAAGAATTTCATGAATTTCAATAAAATTGAAGCTCAAGTTATCAATTACGTCGTCTTCATTGGATATGAAGTAATTTTGAAATTTTGGAACCTGATTGGGAAATGTGTATTTTTTGAGTTAGACGCGACATAGCCGTTATGCACAATGTTATGAAATGTCTGGCCACTGTCGATGTATTGTGTGGTTTGCTGTTTTCTTGGTAACTTTTTTGTCCCGTAATGCTTCAGGAGGTGGAAGCAGATGTCAAAGCAAGGACAAAGGGTGAGATGGGAGCAGCGAAGACTCTCTGTAGTCCCTTTGATCAGCCAGAACTCCCGGAAGGTATAATCGTTGTTGAGTAAACCCTCAATTTGCTCCCTAAACTGTCACACTCTCTCCTACTTGGTCCCTAAACTATAAAAAATATAATAAATAGTCTTTAAACTATTCTAAATCTATCAATTTAGTCCCTAAACTATCCACCCTCTCTCTTATTTAGAAAGTAATTGAGGAATTAAATTGATGGATTTAGAATAGTTTAGGGCTTATTTATTATATTTTTATAGTTTAGAGACCAAATAGGAGTGTGTGATAATTTAGGGACCAACCTGAAGGTGTTAATGTATTATTATTTTACAACAGGTTTAAAATCTATTTGCAGCTGCTGTATAAACTTTCATTATTGTTAATTTTTATGTTAACCTCTAATAATTCGTTCTATATCACAACTAATGTCGATGTTGCTTAATAAGACCTTATGTGATTGTTTTTACAGGCACCAAGTGCTTTGCGTCAGACAAGCTTGCGAAGAAGTGGTCATACTGGGGAAGAAGTTATTAAATCTTGGTTGTGCAACTTGTTTAATTTTCTGGAGCTAGTTCAGCAAGTGTGGTGCCTTGTCTGGATTTGTGGTTTACACAAATATTAATTTTCGTTTGCTCGGATAACTTATTTTTCAATTGATAGTTTCACTTTGATTTAAATATGGTAAAATAATTATTGAGGTTTAAATTTATAGAATGAGTATTACATTTGTTGCCATCCAATTATTGTTGGGAGCATATTGTTTGGGTTGATGCTATTACTCTATTTTAAAACCACATCATTGATCACCTGTTTAAGTGGATGGCAAGCAAGTGGAATGAAAAATTATTTAACAATCTAAATATTAAAAAATGACTCGCGCTAATAATATAAAAATTATATTTGTATGGATGTTAAAAATTTATTGTTGATATGTTAGTCTAAAATAGAATACGGATCTCATGAGTCAAGACACGTGTAATGGTCGAGTTTATTGAGTTAGCCCATATATATACACATCATTCTTTTAAACTTTTTTTAATATTAGTATTTAATAAGCTTCCAATTCCTCCAATTTATCACCTCCAAAACTTTTTTAAATAGGTTTTGCAAATAACTAAACATCATCATTTTATCAATAAATAGCTCGCATTATTTTTTAAATGGGATCCACATAAAATAATAGAGAATAATAGAGAGAAAATGCTTGAATAGACACTCTTTTTGCAAGTACCCAAATTTTTTTCTCCTCAAAGAAAGGTGCATATTTAGCAAGAGAAGCACCTACAGCTACCATTAATGGGGTTGCTTTTAATTTACAGAAAATAAAATCCTAAATAATGAAAATGGTGGAGTACTAGTTTAGTTTTATTATTACCTAGAACTAGAATATATGTTTGTCAATTGTCATTGTCAATTTCGTTCATCGATATTCGTTTAATACTGCTTTGAAGCATGTGAAAATTTGTCATATCAGTTGGTGGCTTTTAAGTTGCACAAATTGACGTTTTTGTGTATCGTGCCCAAGTTACCTCAACACCTTTGATTTCAATGGCAAAATGTTGGATGGTTAGGATTAGAGTTGGCAACCTATTTTCCAAGTTGTTGCTATATTGTTATTTCAATTGCAGAATAGTAGCTTATATAATGTAAATTTATGTTACTCACCTTCTTATAACTTGTCTTTATTTGTTTTCAGATTTGCAGGTTGCGACGGATGATGATGATGATGATGATGATGATGATGATGATGATGATGATTTAGTGTTAGTTTATTAAAAAGATAATCTGAGAAGCAATTTATGAAGAGTGAATATAATGTTTTTATTGAAAATGAAAATAATTTGTGTTTACAATTGATATTCAGTAAATATACACTAACTTTTTGTTTTGAAAAATAAATAAATATATTAATTTTTTTTTTACCAAAAAATAAACATATTACTAACGTTTTATGATTTACGTTCTATAAATAAATATATATTACCAACGTTTTATGATTAACGTTTTATAAATAAATATATTACTAACGTTTTGAATTAACGTTCTAACTTTTTGATAAAATGTAGTAAGTAACGCAGTATTTTATATGAAAAGTGAGTATGTCACAAAGTCGAATGAAAAATAATGGTGTTCTCGTATAAAATTAATTTTTGAATAAATAATAGGTGATTTTTTATTTATTTGAAGATAGACTCTGTTGTGTTTGCAGCTCCGTGGTAGCCGTAGTTTAGGGACGAAAGAAAAAGCGGATCAAAAGGTGTCCCATATGGTTGTTTGACTGGTGTTACGATCGGTTTCTCTGCATGAGAAATGACCGAACACGAGAATAATGGTAATCAGACTAATGTATGAGAAAATGGAATTCAGATCCGTTTATTGGCTTCTCAGGGCGGTATTTATAATACAGTGGTGGTTAAATGCACATAATTACAACTAATGGTCGAGTTGGCCATTACAGACAGATGAGAGGGAAATCAGGGATATTTCCCTCTAATCGGGCTTCATTCCTTTCTGTGAGAGGTAGATGCGAGATATTTCTGGCCGATCAGCAAGTCGTCCGGAGAGCCCGTCCCTAGCCGAACGAATGTATATGCCGGCCGGTCCGGATGGGAACAGCTGGTAAGGTCCATTGGGCCATTTTTAAATAATGATTGTGAATATGGGTTGTTTAGAATTTTAAAAAAAATTGACCAAAAAAAGAATTTAAAACAAATGTATAATGGTTGACCGTGTAAAAATGTTTAGTAAAATATGTACGTTGATTGAGTATTTTAGTTAGTTATATTTGTATATTTTTTTAATGTTTAACTCGATTATGATAATTTGCACAAGCGCATGACGTTGAATATTGTTATGCCATTATGATCGTTGTAAAGCGCATGTCGTTGAAGGTGATTTGAATGTTATAAAAATTTATAAAAAAAAGGGAATTTCTGAGTATGGGTTGAGCAAGATTATGTAGGTGATTATTTTGGTACGGTGTGAACCTAATTTTTTTTGGTACAGTGTGTCAGCCTTATTAGATAAAAAATCAAAATGGGGTGGGGCTTCATTATGTATTATTAAACTTTTGGGAGACAATCTTATAAAATGCATAATAACATGTTGTAGAAGCTGGAACCTGCTACACCAGGTAAAAGCAAACTTGGGCACAATACACAAAAACATCAATTTGTGCAACTTAAAAGCCACCACCATATCAATTTAGTTACCGTTCATTTGATGGGGCATAGGATACCTGACTTTGGAAACCTTAACTTTTCACATGTACATGCCAGAGTGTGAGATTTATGACTAAACTTTGTGTCTCTCATATTGTCTGTTTTAGGTCCCCTTTTGTCTCTTTCTAGACACACATTGTTTTTTTCTCCTCAATAAAATGATCAAAATTGATGTTCAGTTCAGTAACATTAGCCGAAGATACCTCACTCCAAAATAATTTATTTGTTTCCTTGTGTGAAACTCAAAGCTGTGCCTGTAATCACGCGTTCAGCACTTACTTTAAAAAATAGATAAATAAAAATGTTAATGAAAGTATGCATTAAAAAATAGTAGTAGTAGTAGTACTACTACTACTACTGTACTACTGTGTGGTCACTCTTGAACTGAGAAATCCTATAGAAGAAAGAAACAAAGAAAGCGACGACGACGTTTCAGTAGGCTGCTGAACTGTAGTTTGTTAGTATTATTGTTACGGTTCCCTGACATACATAACATAACAGTGACAAAAACAGCACTTCCTCATACTCACAAACACGTACACCGGTTTAGCTCAAATTAGCTAAAACTTGTCTGTCCCTTTCACATTTGACCACCATCTTACCAATTTCAAAAATTAAATTACATTTCTTTTATTTCCTTGGCAAATAAGATATATACGTAACAGCTTTCTAGTAATGTTTAATTAATATTATGTTGACTCACTCAAAATATTAACACAGAACAAATGATTAGTAGTAGTGAGAAGTCGTTAAAGGTAAATACAGTTATTATTTATGATTTTGAATCTTGACTAGTGTCTGAGGTTGTCTGTCTGTGTTGGAAGTCACTGTCTCCATTTTAACAACAGAGAGAAGAGAAGAGAAGAGACATATATAATTGAAGGAGTTAAAGAAGCAGAATTAGAGGAAGAGTGGGTGGGGTCAGTTTCTGTCAATGATTTAAACTTGAGGTTGTGTAGTGACTCAATCAAATGACCCACACAATCAATATCACACCTTCTTATTGTTTGATACTTTCAATTTTAATCAATCAATCAACCAAACCTTCCCTTCTCCTTCACATTTCCTTTCATATCATTTAGGTCTTTTTCATTACTACTAAGGGAGAAGGAAGACTTGAATTTTAAAAGGGAAAGTTGGATCTCACCATCTCACTCACTCTTATGAGGACACTTTCAACAGTTAGTTACCTTTCTCTTTTCTTTTTCTGCATTGTTGCTTTTTTTTTTCTCTTCTTTTACTCTCATGCTTAGTTTAGTAGTAGATAGAGTAAGTAAGTGAGGGATCTAATAGCAAAATCATTCTTAATTTCCTATCGTTTTAGTAGTTCCTTTTCTGATATTTCCAACCTCCTCTTCTTGCACAGTTGATATTAGGCAAAAATGTAACTGATCTGAGTATATTTTCAACTTCAATTTTTTATAGCTTTGTCTAGCAAGATCCTACTTGAATTTCATAATTTTCATCATGTTTCTTAGTTACTATTATTGAAGAAGCATGAGAAACTGTTGTTCTTGTTCATGGCTTAGTAAAATTTGATAAGTTTCTCTTGGATTGCAGCTTGTGGAAGTGCTTCTGGTACTTGCATTGTTCTGCTGTAGATCATGGACAGTGAGGAGCAGCACACTTTGCAAAGAGACAATTTTGAAGACAGTTAGACCTCACAGTGTAAGCATTACAGAATTCGGCGCGGTTGGCGATGGGATCACTCTCAACACAAAAGCATTTCAGAATGCAATCTTCTACCTAAATTCTTTTTCAGACAAAGGTGGAGCCAAGCTTTTCATTCCGGCTGGCCGTTGGTTAACCGGTAGTTTTGATCTCATCAGCCACCTAACTTTGTGGTTGGATAAAGATGCAGTCATTCTTGGATCAACAGTAAGCCACTCTTTAGTCCTAAAAACTTGTTAGTCTAATCTGGTGAAATCTCAGTTATAACTTATAACTATGTATTTCTTGCTTGTTATAGAACTCTGAGGATTGGCCGGTTGTCGATCCTCTACCGTCTTATGGGCGAGGAAGAGAGTTGCCGGGTGGAAGACATAGGAGCCTTGTTTATGGATGTAATTTGACTGATGTTATCATAACAGGTTGGTAGTTTTCAATAAATAATTGTGTTCTTAGTATATGGTAGTTTACTGATTTTTATCATTGTCTCATTGAAGGAAATTATGGAACTATTGATGGTCAAGGGAGTATATGGTGGAGCAAGTTTAGGAACAAAACTCTTGATTATACTCGTCCTCATTTAGTAGAGCTAATGAATTCAACTGGGATTCTCATTTCAAATTTAACCTTCTTGAATTCTCCATTTTGGACTATTCATCCTGTATATTGCAGGTTTGTTCCCTGCTGAAGAATTGAGTTTATATTTTATATTCCTTGTTTGATGTGCTTTAAGTACTTTCCATTAGGGTGGAGATTTGAGACTGTTTTTCTGGATGAACAGCCAAGTTACAGTTCAGAATGTCACAATACTTGCTCCTCTTGATTCACCAAACACAGATGGGATTGATCCAGGTGAGCTTTCTCTTTCTCTCTTTAAGAGTTACTCCCTCCGTCCCATATTACTTGACGTTTGGCCCATATTACTTGACGTTTTTACAATACTAATAAAGCACTAATAATTTTTTAGGCTGGATACCATGTCCCGAGTTCGAACCTGTGTGTGAGAGAGTTTCAAGTCGCACTTGCCACATTGTCTACCAATAAAAAAAATATTTTTTTCCTATTATACCCTTTAAGCAAATTTTCTTTTTTCAATACTTAATTATGAAGAGAGATGAAGTAACAAGAGACATATTAGGAAAGTATCTGATAATTATCATGAATTCTGGACTATTAATTGTTTTTCTTAGTATGTATGCCACAACCTTAAACGTCAAATAAAATGGGACGGAGGTAATAGATTGCAATGGCCAAGCTTTGATTCTCACATGTTGATGTTCCTTTTAAACCTGTCTAGACTCTTCTGATAATGTGTGCATTGAAGACTGCTATATAAGCACTGGTGATGATCTTATTGCAATCAAAAGTGGGTGGGATGAATATGGAATTGCATTTGGTCGTCCAAGCACAAATATTGTGATTCACAGGCTTATTGGAAAGACTGAAACAAGTGCAGGTATTGCTATTGGAAGTGAGATGTCAGGTGGTGTATCAGAAGTTTATGCAGAAGACATTCACTTTTATGATTCATATAATGCTATCAGAATAAAGACTTCACCTGGAAGAGGTGGTTATGTTAGAAACATTTATGTCTCTAACATGACATTGACTAATGTTGATATTGCTATTAGGTTCACTGGTTTATATGGTGATCATCCAGATGAATCTTATGACCCCAATGCTCTACCTGTTATTGAAAAAATTACAATCAAGGATGTGATAGGAAAAAACATCAAAAAAGCAGGTCTTATAGAAGGTATAGAAGGTGATAATTTTGTCAACATTTGCTTATCAGACATCAACCTAAATATGATCTCAAGCTATCCATGGAACTGTTCTAATGTTAGAGGATACTCTGACATGGTTGTGCCAGAAGCTTGTGAGCCTCTCAAGGAGAGAATATTCCCAGATCATTGTTCAGATTGTTACTATTTGTCGAATCACCGACAAAGTTCGGATAATGGTTGGTTTCTGTCTTGGTAAATTGTGGAGTTTATAGCATTGTCCTACCAAAGCTCAATCATAGCTGAAATTTGATTGGTACATTTTTTTAGCAGGACAAATTTCAAGTGACATAAGAAGTTGAGTAAAGTTGCTGATCTGTGATTGTCCATCTGCATCTGCAGAGAGATATCCATTGTTGCTTGTAACTTGTGTGCAGTAACAAATAATTGAGTGATTTATCAAAATAATGGAAGTTGAATGATTTCATGTATTTGTATTTCTAGCTACCTAAAGCTTAGGAAAAGGAAAAAAAAATGAAAATTGTGTCTCCTTTGATTCTAAGGGAAAGAATGTGTTTGTTGATAGAGGTGAGATATAATAATTCATTCCCTTTGCTACAATATTATGGGACAATGAAGTTGAAGGCATGTGCTTCTTTTGTTTGAATATGAATAGGGAATCCAATAAAAAGCCTTCCTAGAAAGGTGGAATCTAATCAATTACATTGTATAAACTCCGATACTTCAAAAATAGAGACGTACCCGTGTCGGATACGTATCCGATACCGACACGCACCCGATACTTCCTGATACATACCAAAAGAGTATCCAATAATTTTTTAATTCATTTTAAAAAATATTTGACTCGATACTTTTCAGATACATCTTTGATATTTATTACCAACTAAAGATACTTCTCATATACTTTTTCGATACCTCTTACCAACTAAGCACATGATTGTCACTCATATATGATACACTTTAATACCTCAATAACTAAAAGACAAAATTATATGTTTTTTCATAATACAATAATAGAATAAATAATACATTGTGATATGGGTGGGATACATATACGTAACTATCTCTACTTGATATGATCATAAATATTTATTTCTACAATGTGATGATTATATATTGACTAATGATATGCTTATGTCTTATCGAGCAACTACGTACTAATATGAATATCTTAGTCTATAAAAAGTCTTCTATTTTATCTATCTTGGGGATGTTTCCTTCCACCTTTTCTGATAATCGAACTTACAACCTCTCTTTAGTGTTGATCTAGCCCCAACACCCGTGCTCTGCTACGGGTTTGGAAAATTTTGTTGGATTTTTTGTAGTTTTTTTTTTGTTAAGTAATAGTGTTAAGATATTTTTTTCGATAGAAAGTAATAGTGTTAAGTTACGTTTGGCAAGAAGAAGTAGATCAAATATGGTTAACCACTAGTGGAAAAAGATAAATCTTCCATTTTAAACCGGAATTTCAAGTTTAATGAGAAATCCTTCAAAGAATTCATTTTCTTCTAATAGAGGTTGCCAACCACGTAGAAGAACGAACTCGTTAGTTTCATCATCTGGAAATATCTTCGAATGATGAAACTAGCGAACATGGAATATGATGTCTAGCCTAACAATTTCGACATTTGTCAATTGAGCTAGACCTTATGGATAAATTCAAACCAATTGAATGATTCAAAGTTATTAAGTCAAGGGTTTTTTTAAAAAATATACCCAATATTTTTAGATATGACATGCTTGGAGGCACGTAGCTCGAGTCAAGACAACCCTTGTCAAATTTTTTAGGGGAAATTACATTGAATTAGTTATGATTAAATGATATGGACCGACTTTTATTTTTAAAATGAACACTCATCTCCCTTATTTGTTAAAAATGTTTCACCTATAGCAGAGGGTAGATGTATGTAATCTAAAGGAGGTCAATGTCAAATACAAAATAGAGACGGTGTATGTATTATTTTATCGAAATTAAATTGGAAGGTGATGAGTATAATTTCCAATGTTTTTAAAATCGGACCGGAGATCGAACCGGCGAGGCCTCCGGTTCATGGTTCAATCGGTTCAACCGTGGTTGAACCGGATGAGTAATTTATTAAATAAAAAATAAAAAATATTAAATTTTGGAGAAAAAAGTAAATTTAAAAAAAAAAATGTATTTCGGGCGGTTCAATCCGGTTCGGTTTCCGGTTCAAAGCGGTTGAACCGCGGTTCAACCCGATTCTTCCCCGGTTCGATCCGGTTCTGGGCGGTTCAATAAGACTGCGGTTCAAATGGGGTTGAACCAACCGGCCGGGGGTCCGGTTCCCGGTTGAACCGGTCGGTCCGGTCCGATTTTTAAAACATTGATAATTTCCCCGAAATTTTTAAGTATTTTTAAAACATCAAAACGCACTTGGCACGCCCTTGATAGGGGTGTTTTTTTTTGTACCCCATACCCCCCTTTTACGCTAAATCCCCAAAATACCCTTAAAAATTTTATTTTTTACAAATTTCCGGAAATACAAATATTTCCAGAAGGCAGAAATATGGGTTTTCCGGAAATACCTCAGAAAGAGGTATTTCCGGAAGCCATTCCGGAAATTTGTAATTTTTTTTTTATATTTAAAATCGCGTAAAATAATTGTAACCGAATGTGAAATCAAATTATGCGAAATAATACAATAAAAATACAAAAAATAATACAAATAAATGTTCAAAATCTGTAAAGCAGCCAACAGACTATCATAGACATCCTCAGGAATGCCGTCGACTCCGTCGACCGACAAAAGACGATCATAGGCATCCTGGACATGTGTAGCTGCTGTCATCCTGGACTCGAAGGGAAGTGGAACAACATCCTCAGCAGCTGCAGGTGAAGGCAAAGCCGGAGTCAGGCGGAGAATGGACACCTGGAAGTACCATGGTAGGTACTCGTCATCACAAGCACCCTGGATGGGTGTCCGTCGACCGCTGTCCCTGAAAGCCCGCACTGGGGGACTGATAGAACATCAGCTGTTGTACTATGACCTCCAGAGATGGACGTGGGCCCGAAATAGGTGGATCAGGAATCTGCTGGACATATCCAAACTGCCAACGGACCCTGTCTGGTATATAAGGCACCGCCGCATCCCCCCCACAGCAGCCAACCTCTGAATAATGAAATGTTGTGAAACCGGAGATACTGTCTGTGGTCGTCCCAGGGGCTCCGTATGACCAGCTGCCGAAACTCCGGAAGCTTGATACTATCGCACTTCTTGTTCGCCCACCTGCTGCAACGTGGAAGTTCACTGGCACCGAAGTCTTTCCGCACCACGATGGTGGGGAAATACTCATATATCCAGCACTAAAATAATAAAAAAAATAAATAAGTAATTAAAAAGAAATAAAAATAATTAATTAATTAGTTACCTGCAGCAGAGAAGCGTATCCGCCAATCTGCGACGCCTCCCAGTAACAAGCATCATTCAGCTGCTCGTAGAGAATAGCTAGAGCAGCTGGACCCCAAGCCCACTGGCCACACAGGGCAAAGTCCGAAATAAGAGTCACCAACTTGACAGGGACAGATGTGTGACTCTTGTCGGCAAAAATGGTGCTGCCCAACAAGTGTAGCAGATAGCACCGTGCCACCTGATCAAGATGGCCGCAGTCCATGTTCTGTGTGTATGCGGCCATCAAGAAAGAAAATCGGAATGCCGGTCCCCTGTTGAACTGACACTCTGTCCAGCAGGCTGTGTGGTCAATGCCCAGCAGGTCAACTCCAGCCCAAATAGCATCGGCAGTGTCAAAATGTGGCCGATGCGCCAACGGTGTGCCGGTGAGCGGCAAGTGGAGCAACGCGGACACGTCATCCAACGTCATTGTCATCTCCCCCACGACATGTGGAATGAGCTGGTCTCAGAATGCCACCTCTCCACAAAAGCTGATATGAGCTCGTGGTTGATGTTGTTGAGAGGTGTGATGTCCAGCTCAAAAATATGCGCCTGCTGCAACCATCCCGCTATATGTGGGTGGTGCTGCTGAGGTCTCATCTTCAGTATCTTCCCCCATGGGAAGCAACTTTAATCTTACCCCGGTCCTGTAAAAAACTAAAAGTAATTAATAAATTATTAAAAGTAGTCTGTGGACGCAGTGGACATGTAACCGGTGTAATAAAACCTCATCATCATGCTAAGCAACCTCAGCCTCAGCCTGGTCATCTACATGCATGGCGTCTGGCTCAATAGGCTCGTGATAATAATGCTCCTGGTCCCGCTGCTGCGCTCGGTCTTGGACACGTCTCTGACGCTCAGATGCGTGTCCTACCTCTCTAGTCCTCAATCTGATCCCGGTCCTAATCAAAGTATGACCTGGTCATTCAATTGGTGCCACTGCAGGCCAATACTAATCTAATTTCATATGCTATGTGGTTTTGTGACAACCAAAAAAAAATCTATTTCCACCCGAACAAATCTTCGTCAATAGCTCAGAAACATTGAACAAGTCAATAAAGTCGCTATCACGGCATGTATTGATTGTTGACTTCAGTGGTTTGTACAGTGTAGCGACTAGCAAGGGCAAGAGAGACAATGATGAAAACTAAAGAAAGAGCATGTGAAAGTTATCAATTTAATAAAGTTTACTTTTACGAACTAAACTAATAATTGAATGTTGTCTTAGTGTGTATTCACTGTTGTTTTAGTAATTCTGTTTCTATAGTATTAGTATATGTAATTAGGTTTTTTTGTAAAAATCTAGTTGAAACCCTAAACGAATTGTTTAAAAGGGTTAAACAATATTAGCCACAAATTTTTGTGTGGACAGAAAGAAATTAGTTAGTTAGAGTTTGTTGATAACAAACTCAAAATCAGTTTTGTAAAATCAATATATATACAAGTTCATTCAATCAATAAAAAAGAAGAAAGTTTTACATTTTCTTTCAGAAGCTCTCTGTTATTATCCTTTGCAACAAATATTCTTCTGCGTTTTTTTCTTCTCTCCTTCGTCTTTGCGCAAGAACCCAGCACCGCTTCTCTTCATCTTCGCGTAAAGCCTGGTTCCCGTACGATCACCAGCACCGTGAATCTTCCTTGACTCTGAACGTTGAGTTTCCTTGCTTGTTGAAGCTTGTGAAACCTGCAATTAAGAGTGAGAAGATTAGGTTTGAAATCAGAGGATTGAAGAAGAAGGGAAAGCAAGCAACAGAAGAGCAGTGAGAGTAAAGAGCGACGTATCTGAGAAGAAACAGAAATTAGGGTATCACTTGAACCCTTGTTGCCATTGCACTGGACCGGGTAGTGAGCCCAAAACCAGTAAGTGCACGGTACCTGGAACAAGCAAAAGATTGAGTCAGTTTTTATTTTACATTCTGGGCCTTTGTTTTTGCTATCTACACCACCAGAATTCAGTTTATACACCAACATTCACGAGTATGTTACTAGTGAAAACTAAAGAAAGAGAATGTGATATTTGAGTTAGTGGATCCCACTAATCTAAACAAAACAGAAACTACAAACAAGGTGGCGCTGACTCCTGGGTCAACCCCACAAACAAGGTGGGGCGAGATGCCTTCTACTTCTAGTGCTCTTACAACTAATTGTCTTGTCTTAAAGTTCAACTAATTCATTTTTTATTTCTCTCTGTATCCAAACAGAGCACTAGGGAAGATAACATAAAAAAAACTGGAAACATATTCAGTCTTCCGAAAGAAACGTTTCAATCAATTGAGTTAAAAATTACAATACCACGACAAGCACTTAATTGCACGTGATTCAGATCCGCTAAATTGGTACTTACAAGTTTTGTTCCAATAATTCCCCCTTCTTATTTTTTCTGTCTATAAAAGCTTGTCAACAACATACAACTTTTATAGCAAAAAAATGACATTATCATTTTTCTCTATAGTTTCCTTCCTATGCAGCAGCTTCATTGCACTTTCCTATTCTTCATCTTTAGGAGCTGAAGCAAGGGAATTGCACTTTCCCACTATACCAATCTCTTCTCTAATAACAGAAAAGCTTTTTGATTCAATTTTCCTACACAAAGATGACAATGCATGTCCTGCAAAAAACTTTTACACCTATGATTCCTTTATTCATGCATCCAAACACTTCCCTCAATTTGGTACTACTGGTTGTTTAGATACACGTAAGCGTGAGATAGCTGCATTTCTTGGTCAGATTTCTCATGAAACTACGGGTGGGTGGGCCACTGCACCTGATGGACCATTTGCTTGGGGTTTGTGCTTCAAGGAAGAAATTAATCCTCAGAGTAATTACTGTGATTCTACTAATAACGATTGGCCTTGCTTCCCTGGTAAACGTTACTTTGGAAGAGGACCCATTCAACTTTCTTGGTATACACTAACACTCCTTTTAGGGAATCCAGTCGTAAATATATATTGTATAGAAGGAGCAATTTAGTTGAGTTATTAATAATTAACTGTAATAAAATTTTGTGTAGGAACTACAACTATGGACCAGCAGGGAAGGCATTGGGATTTGATGGGCTAAAGAACCCTGAGATTGTGTCTAACAATTCTGAGATTGCTTTCAAAACTGCTCTATGGTTTTGGATGACAGAGAGAAAGGCAATACCATCTTGCCACAATGTGATGATTGGAAAATATGTGCCAACAGAAGCTGACAAAGCGGCTAATCGCACAGCTGGTTATGGCTTGGTGACTAACATAGTCAATGGTGGTTTAGAATGTGGAATTCCTGGTGATGCAAGAGTTAATGATAGGATTGGATTTTTTCAAAGATATGCTAACTTGTTTAATGTGGATACTGGACCTAACTTGGATTGTGCATATCAGAAATCCTTCTAACTTTTCCTAATGTATGTTTTGTGTATTTTTGTTGTTGTTTCTTTTGTCAGGCAAAACTTTTAATAATAATGTACTGAAAGCATATACCCGCTTCTTGGTATTTTCCTTCTGTAGTTATCATTGGAATTTTATGAATAGAGAATTTTATACTCTTTAGTATTGCCAACGTTACTTGAGGATATGATATGATACCATTTCAATTATCCAATACGTAGAGGACAAGCTAGCTAGCTTATATAGAACCTGAGAATCTGAGAAACAGATCAGGTTCGTCACTCCCTTATCCAAGCTAGAGTTAACCCACGAAACAAAGCCAACATGTTAAGAAAAGGGAATCTCAGAATGAATACTGCTGCTGCTTATATAGCAGTAGGATTGATTACAAGGTGCAAGGAGAATGGCAACTAACTCCTAACAAACATAACTAACTCCTCTAACAAACATATATAACAACTCCGCATGGAGGTTATCAGTGACACCAATGTTTCCATAAAAACCGTGAAGCCAAACACCATCATCTTCATTTTGAGAATAGTAACAACTTCCTTTGACGGGTGCCAAGTAAACTAGTCCAGGAGTGCTAGATGCGTTGGAACTAGCACGCTACAACCACCAAGTAACTCCAATATTAAGCCAAACACCAATTAACATCATGAATATCAAATAAAAGTTGGTTGTTAAAGCCAATAATAGTGCGCCACATACATAATATTCTGATACAGGCAGTCTCTCAAGCGGTGCAAAACATCTTCTTCAGCCAAGTTACAAAGAGAACAGAGAGCAGAGGGAAGCAATAGGGATCAAGTTGTGGCAAGCAGTCCAGAGCAGGAGTTTAACCTTTTTTGGTCCTTCAATATTCCAGATCCACTTCCAAGAAGGTGTAGCACAAAAATTCAAATCATCATATCGTTTCCTAAGGAGCCAAGAGTAGCCTACTCTCAAATGAAATGGAGAGTTCCATTACTATAACTTTGAGTGTATTAATAAACACACAAATTCTAAAAATAGGAGATATATATTAAGTATTTTTATATTTTATGCACTTAAAACTATATATTTTCATTAGTCGATCTCAACTCCAAATGAGGTGGCTCATTTCTCACTTATCTCTCTTGCATTTAATTAGCTACTCACAAAATTGTCCGCAGTTAAATTCATACTTAGTTGTGCCTCGCCATTTCTCAGGTGGCGATTTCACTCATTGTTAGGCTGAGACACGAGCTCCATAGATACGCTACCTTGGTCGAAGCTACTCAGACCAAATTACTCAATCTCAGTTGGAGAGATAAGATGCAACAAATCCTCCGATAGAGTAACATTTGTGCGAATCGTAACATCCCGCTTAAGGACTAAAACAAATTTTATTATGAGTCACGTTGGTGATAAATTTTGATTTGTTTATAGTACTTGGAGAAACTTCATACCCGAACCTTCATAAAGATTAGAGGGAGCTTTATGATGGGTTTAGGGCTGGAACTTGTATTCCTAACCACTTTAAAGTACAAAACTATGAGCAGAATTGACAGGTTCCTGTTGTCTGAGGGTTTGGTCACAAGATGGGGCGTCAAGGCGCAACAGATTGGTGATAGGAATATTTCTGGCCATTGCCCGGTGTGGTTGGTTTGCTCAGATCTAAATTGGGCCCCGAAACCATTCAGGTTTAATAACTGCTGGTTAGATCACAAAGATTTTCAGAATTTTGTACAAGAAAGTTGGTCTTCGTTCCAGGTTGAAGGAAGACACTACTACATCTTCAAAGAAAAGATGAGACAGTTGAAAGAAAATCTTAGGCGTTGGAACCGTGAAGTTTTTGGTATAAAGGACTTGCAGATTTAAAGCATTGTAAAGGAACTGAATGATGTAGAAAGGGTGGCTGCCGAAGGTGGATCTCCTAAGGCTGATCTTAGGAAGGTGCTGAGCTCCAAGTTTTGGCAGGAATTACATGCTAAGGAGAGTCTTCTTGCCCAAAAATCTAGAATTAGGTGGATTGCGGAGGGAGATGCCAATAGCCAATTTTTCCATGCTTGTATTAAAGCAATAGAAGAAAGTCTCAGCTTTTGCAACTAAGGGTGAATGATCAATGGATAGAAGATGTAATGGGGATTAAAAAGGTAGTGAAGGAGCACTTTGAAGGAATCTACAAGGAAGAGGATTTCACTAGGCCACTTCTGGATGGCATAACTTTTAATAAGATCTCAGATGAAGACAATGTGATGCTTACTGCACCATTTTCCTATGATGAAATCAAGGAGGTGGTATGGGAATGCGACGACAACAGGTGTTCGGGGCCGGATGGGTTTAATCTCAATTTCATAAAACACTACTGGGATATCATTAGTCTGGAAGTCTTAAATTTTTTCAATGAATTCCACTCTTTGGCAAAATTTCCTAAGGTTGTGAGCGCATCTTTCTTGACTCTCATTCCAAAGACTAGTAACCCCCAAGGTCTTAATGAGTACAGACCTATCACTAATTGGGAGTATCTACAAAATATTAGCAAAAATTCTTGCTGGAAGATTGAAGCGTGTGCTGGACAAGGTGATTTCGAACTGTCAAAGCGCTTTTCTACCGGGTAGACAAATCCTTGTTGGTGTTGTAGTGGTGAATGAAGCTATAGATCTAGCAAAAAGATGCAAGCATAGTTGTCTCCTGCCTTCGAAAAAGCCTACGACTCGGTGAGCTGGTCTTTCTTGGATTATATGTTGGCTAGGTTGGGCTTTAGTGATAAGTGGAGAAAATGGATGAAGGCGTGTATTTCGTCCAACTCAATTTCAATTCTTGTAAATGGTAGCCCTACGGATGAATTTGTGGCTCAAAAGGGGTTGAAACAAGGAGATCCTCTAGCCCCTTTTCTTTTCCTCATAGTTGCGGAAGGTTTGGCGGGTTTAGTTCGCAAAGGTGTGGAATCCGGATCACTTTCTGGTTTTAGAGTTAGTGAGTCTCTCTCTATTCCCCTCCTTCAATTTGCGGACGATACAATCTTTCTTTGTGATGGAAAGGAAAGTAGCATTCGGTGCTTGAAAACAATTTTAAGAAGTTTTGAGTTGGCTTCGGGCCTAAAGGTGAATTTTTCTAAAAGCAATGTGGTTGGTATCAATGTGGACGAAAGCTTTCTTAGAGGTGTATCTCGATATTTAATGTGCAATATTGGCTCGGTCCCTTTCAAATTTCTTGGAGTACCGGTAGGAGCAAATCCTAGACGATCTAGCATGTGGCAGCCCGTTCTTGACTCTATAAGAGCTAGACTAAATTGTTGGAAAAGCAAGCAGCTATCTATCAGAGGAAGAGAAACTCTAATCAATTCAGTAATATCTTCCTTACCCCTATACCTTTTCTCTTTGTACAAAGCTCCAAAAAAGATTATAGATGAAATTTCTAAGTTGCAACGTCGATTCTTGTTGGGTGGAGATGAGGAAAACAAAAAAATGTCTTGGGTGTGTTGGGATCTAGTTTGTACTTCTAAAAGTAGAGGTGGTTTGGTATTAGAAACCTTGAAACATTTAATTTGGCCCTCATGTCCAAATGGAGATGGAGGTTTTTGGATGGTGAAAACAATGCAATGTGGAAGAAATTGCTTGTTGAAAGATATGGGCCATCTGGGCCGTGGTTTCAATATGATGATCATAGGAGGGAATTATTGAAAAGTTCTATTTGGTGGAGGGACATAGCTCTTTTGGGATCAGGGACTAGAATTGACAGAGGGTGGTTTAGTAATGTGGTGAAAAAGAAAATGGGAGGAGGTAACACAATTAGTTTTTGGAAGGATACTTGGTTGGGTGTGGAACCTCTCCATTCACTCTATCCATCTTTATATGATCATTGTCCTTTAAAACAAGCTACTGTCACTGAAATGGGATACTGGGAAGCAAATTTTTGGAGGTGGGATTGTACTTGGATGGATGCATTGCAACATGGAGAGATTCAAAACGCTGCTGCTTTGAAGGATATGCTCAAGGATGTTGCGCCAGTTATGAACAGTGCTGATAGATGGTGCTGGTTGCCCGTTATGAATGGCTTCACGGTGAAAAGTTGTTACAGCTGGTTGTGCAGTCAATTAGCTGGGAAAGAAGTGCAGGGTGGCGCACAAACTGTCGCTGTCTTGAGAGAGCTTTGGGAAAATGATATACCGTCCAAAGCTTTGATCTTTACGTGGCGTCTGCTGCTGGACAAGGTTCCTACTCGGGAGGCATTATTCAGGTGTGGTGTTCTGTCATCAACAAGGGATCTGTGTTGTGTTTTCTGCTTCAAAGTGGCTGAAACATCATCACATCTTTTTCTTGAATGCGCAGTCACGATGGAGGTGTGGCGTCGGGTTTTTAACTGGCTGGGACTGAATGGTGATATGCAGAATAGTTTGATAGCTTCCTTCTCTTGTTTCGGTGAGGCTCTGCGTGGGAAACGAAGAAAAGGCGTGAGGCATCTCGTTTGGATTGCGGCGGCTTGGAGTGTTTGGCTTGCTAGGAATAGAGTGATCTTCAAAGGGGAGGTGGTTAATGTTAAATCGATTGTAAATACTGTTACCTATACTTCTTGGAACTGGTTTATGGCCAGGAAGGGGCGAAATTGCGGGGTAGAATTTTCGGATTGGTTCAATTGCCCAATGGGTTGTTTTCTTTCTTTGTAATTTTCTTTTCCTTCTGTTGTAATTCGCTACTTTTGGTAAGGCACTCTTTTTCCTCCTCTAGTTTTTTATCCACTGAGTTTTGGCTTTGGGAGGTTTTAACGAAGCCTTACCCCCCGCTGTAAGGGTTGGTGCACCCATTGTGCCCCCTTCAATGAATTGCTTATAAAAAAAAGTACAAAGGGTGCTTTATCATGGATTAGGAGAGTGATTGCATTGAGATTCTATAATGCTTAAAGACGATTGAGTAGTATAGTTATTATATACATTGCTAAACAAGAAAAGATAATAGATTTTCCTAATAACGAAGGTGTAGTAGATGCCACGTCTAGCCATCCATACTGCATAGAGTGTTGGGTTGGGTCTCATGAGTAGTATTTGATTGAATTTGGCGGCGCAGTTCCTGGTTTGAAGCACAGAGGAGCTTAAGGGAAAGAAAAACAGTTGAGCGAAAAGACAAAATATACATCTATGTCTTTCTGCATACTTCACCAAAGAACAAAATTTGAAATCACCGATGGGGAAGAAGTTGTGTCATACCCATTTCTAACACCCAAATGTGTCTACCCTTGTGATCTTCAACCTCTTCACAGTTGATACGAACATCCTACACAATCAAAAGACAAGCACATTAATACACAAAAGACAACCTCTTGACAACATAGTTTTTTCCGAGACAGAGTTTTAATGAACTTACTTCCAAGGGACATCCCCAACCATAACCAAATCCCCTTCTTCATCTTCATAAGTTAACACATGACATCTTTCTGGTTGCACTTCATCCATTTCAGTTCCCCCTGTTTTAAATAACCAATTCTTTCGTTATTTTCACCAATGAGCAAACAACAACAACAACAAAAACATCATAAAAATCTAGACTTACAGAGAATGGTAGTGTCGAACATGTACTCAAGTGTCTTTACTAACTCATCATAACAATCATGAGCAAGTATATTAAGCTTTCTACCAATTGGAATGCCTTCCATGTAAACCTTCACAAAGAAGCTACTGTGATCACAGTAATCATTTACTTCACCACCAGCTTGTGAACTTCTAACAAGTGGGTAGTTTGGTTGCCATTGTCCCCTAATAAAAAAAAATGACACAATAAATTTAATCAGTACATAATGTTATAATTGTGTGTTATAGAAATTCTGAATAATTAAAATTATCAAACCTTGAAAAAGAAGAGCTAAGATGTTGAGTTGCTGAAAGGCTGAGTCCAAGGTTAAGATCTGTGTGAAGTTGATGATCTTCTGTGTTGAGTGTGAGAGAGGATGCAGTTGAAATAAGTAGTTGGTGTTGGTGGTTGTTGCTGCTGCTAATGGAAGAGGAAGGAGAATTAGATTTAGAGGCTTTGCCCATTGTGAATGGAATGGAAGTAGCTAGATGACAGAGGAAGCAGCCGCCACCTTAAATAAACAAAAGAAAGAGAGATCATATGACCTATTCAATTAGACTTCCTCAATTGCTGCGCCCCTCTTTTTATTTCTTCCATGTCATTGGTAGACCTTAATTGTTGTCAGTATAGCCGACAATTACACGTGTCAGTTTACAAAAATCCAACTCGGCATCGTTTCTACTTTCTATGATGACATGTTTTTATCTCCATAGAACATTGTTACAATGTTTTTGGTCTGCTAGTACATATGATCTGCTTGGAAGACATTGTTACAATGTTTTTTTTTATTTTGACTAATATCACAATGTTTTTAAAACTACCCAAATTTTAATTTTAAAATGTTACTATCTCCGTCTCAAATTATAACCAAAATACATGTATTTAGATAAATTTTAGTCCAGCTACATGTACTTTTAGTGCTTACATGTATTTTTAATGTTTATATATTTAGACGGAGGGAGTATAATTCTTTTATCACATAGACACCGTCAAAGAATTTCAATGACATAATTCACTAATTCAAAACGACTATAGAAAGTTTATTTTGAAATATCATTTATGAATAGTTCTATTTACTTTTTATATAAAAAGTTTTGAACTCCTGAAATTTTAAATTTGCACTAATACTCCTAAGTATGCACATAATTCCATCCAAGACACCATTTTGAATCTCCTAATCTCGGATCCTAGATCCGCCGCCGATCATGTAAGTAACAAAAGGCTAAAAACTAGAGTTTTGTGTCACTTAGTAAAAGACAAAAGACTTCACTAAAATTTACTTTAAGTCTCAATGTATAATAGTAGATTTTTGGGGTCAATGAAGGTTCGCTCAGTTGGTAAGGAGTTGACTCATTTCTCACAAGGGTGTGGGTTCAACTCCCGCTGCCTGTGTGAGGACCTCTTTGGTGGTGATCTGTAAGTACCTCTTTAAGCGTTCAAAGAGCCCTGACCCTGATGAGCCTCCGGAGCCCAACTCACCTAAAACTTTATTTACCAAAAAAAAAGATTTTTGGGAGTCTCTTTTTTGCATGTTAATTAGAGTAGATTATTATATGCATGTAAGATTTGTACAGTTCAAAAACACTTCAATATTTAGTGGAAATTTGAAGGCAATGTTGGAGTTACAATAGAGACAACTGTTGGACAACGCGTGTATATACAGAGTTTGCTTTGGTTTGTGTTTGAGGGAGTGAACCTAGACTGTAATACTACTAGATGGGAAAAATTCAGGTGGGCAAGAGAACATTGATATCTGAAACCTTATAAACACATGAAATATCCATAAATCAATGTTCAATGGATATAATCATCGTGTAGCGCATGAGGGATATTTTTTAAATGTATCGAAACTAGTGATGCTACAAATACTGCTGTATTACCTAGAAACATATTGATGTACTTCCTTGAAACGCTCCATGAACAGCAGAGAAACCATCAACGACATGAGAACATACTTATGAAGACAACATTGTACGCTTTTATTACAATTTACACTGAACCCATTTCTTTATCAGACGTGTGTCGACCTCCCTTTTTCTTTTCAACAATTTAACTACACAATGTCATCATTTTATTTGCCTTTTACCTTTCTTTGACGTGCATGAGCATGAGTAATTTTTAGGGTAAGAAGTATTTATGGGGATTTTATGAGTACCAGTTACTTTTTATGATGCTTAAATAACTTAGATTTACTTTTAAGAAACCAACTTCATTTTAATAGACATAACATCATAAATCCCTGCTTGAGTTGAGGTAGGTATTATTTTTTTCATAAGTGCTCAAAGACTCGGAATATTTTTTGTCTTGGACCAGGACGTTATCCCTTCACCCTAAAATATCTGATGGTGAAAAAAAAAAGAAATAACATCACTAATACAAACGGTTACTCGTAAATAAAGTGACTAGAAAAAAATCGGCTGCTTTGGCTTACATGTTTCTATCAGTCCCTTTACTTCTGTTTTTTCCTAATTTTTTGGTCAAATCAAATTAAGAGAGGAGACTGACTACAAGAGCCTTTTTCTGGTTCGATTCATTGTTGGCTATCAATGGAGTGTCCCGACGCTTTCAACGTACTTAGAAGTAAATCTCATACTTAGCAACACCAAGCTCTTACTGTTGGAATCGAATCTGGGAGCACCAAATCGGCCCTTCATATCACATGTAGTTGAAGCTATTGGACTAACGGTGTTGGTGGACGACGGAAGAGTCTTACCAATTACTAGTATATCTAGCTGATTAAGAAACTAATATTAATATATAAATTAGATATAAGACTGTGTTAATTGTTGTCCTTAGAGGACTGGTTATCAAGAGATTAAAACAATGGGCCGGAGCATTATAGAACAAAAAAACATAATAATCAGAATTGTCGAACAATGTTTAATGACTTTTTTAGTGGTAAAGAGAGTGACGCCGCTCCTATATTGGGGACAGAAAAAGAATAAAAAATGCTTAATATTGCCACGTCACACTGTTCATTTCTTCTCCGATCAACACCTCGCCCCCACGTGTACAATTTCACGCTTACAAGTTACAACGCAATCTTATTCTCCCTTGTCACGTGTTGATTTTTAATTTCTTCCCCATGTTGGTTCGCAAGTTGAAGAGGGAACAACAACTTATTTGCTTGAATCTAAAGAAACGGAAAATGCTAGCTAAAGGAGGAGTATATGAGACTAAATATTGAAGCAGGAGAAAAGACAAGGAAAAAAAATAAAGTAAAATGCTCCCCACCATCCCTACCATAAGGTTGCTTACATTAGCCATCAATTTAATTGTCATTTGGTCCCCAGCATAGTTTGTGTTGAGCCATAAAAAAGTTTCTCTTTTGTTCAATAGCTGGAGAAATTGTGTCTTGCGACTATAAGGCCAATTTCTTTATCGTTCATGTTCTTGTTTCTACCACCTCGTTTTTCAATCCTAATATTGGTACATCACCATCGCGGAGGATGAGAAAAGAAAATTGACAACAAAACCAACTTCGTTTGTAGTACTTTAGTAGTGTAGCTCAATGTTAATATAATTTTCAATACTACATGTAAGGTACCTAAGTGAGAGACAATTTTAGAGACGGTTTGAAACTATTGAAAATGAGAAAAGGTAATTACCAAAAAATGAGACATTTTGGTAATTACCTTATAATAAGCTCAAACGCTAGTTGAAGAAACATTTGAAATTAAAAATGCTTAATACTACCCAAAAACGTTAAGCGCTAGTGCTTACCAAACACGTATGTTCCTCATTCACTAGTCAAATCTGTATCCGCTAGCAGATGAGACTTTTTGTCAAAAAAAAAAACAGATGAGACTTGTCAAACAGAGCCTTGAAGTAACATTTGAGTTTATAGCTTAAAGTGTTTTCTTTTTCTCTCATTTTATCCTTATCATTTAAATGAAATTTCTCGTATCCTGTATTGAATAAATATTCTCTCTCATATTTAAACATTAATTACAAATGTCCATAATGCAATTTTATATTTATATAAGTCTACTCAACCGCTAATTTTACCAAACACTTTAAATTAAATTTGCTCGTTTATCGCTATCAACTAACTGCTATCAGATCATCCGCTATCTGTTATTTTTACCAAACAGAGCCATGCGTTTGATTTGCTAAACAGTAAGGGACTAGACTGGATAACTCCAGTTGTACCTTGTTTGATTTAGAAATTAATCATGGTACTGGACAGAAGTGGATGCAATGGACTAGACAAAAACTCAAATTCTTGTACCTCACAAAACCACAATACAACTTTCTGATCACCCAAAAAAACACCAACTTTTTATTTTTATTTCCTACTTAATAATTCTCTCCCTCCCTCTCTCTCTCTCTCTCTCTCTCTCTCTCTCTCTCTCTCTCTCTCTCCTATCTCATTCTTCTCTCTCTGTCTCTCTACCTCCGGTTTGATTAGGTAAGGAAGTGCTCTTTTTTCAATTGAATAAGTCGAAATAGCTCTAAGACGAGTACGGTCCATGGTGAGTTTAGTTACCAAAGTCTCAGCATAATTGTTACCTGAGATTGGAGTCTCCTCCCTTTGAAGTAATTCAATATTTGAAGCCAGAGGTTCCGAGTAGCGATTAAAGGCGAACCAATAGCTATGGCGTGTAAACGGTTGTTGCTACGTTCGCGAGTTTGGCAACTTGCTTCCAAGACCATGAAAGGCAGCTTTGATTGTGAAAGGTTTTTCAGTTTTTGGATTTTATTACCAGCTCGGTAATGTAATATAAACATAACATCTTAGTCTTTATAGAGCTGCGGCATTCCCCCTTCCTTTTTACTTTAATTGAAGTTTGATTGTGTTAATTGGCCGAATAGAATAGAGCTTACCTCCGGCACCTGGCTTTCTCCGTCGCATATTAGCTTAGCTGCGCTTAATAGGCCGGCTTCCTCTCTGGCGGCCACTTTCCTTACCTTACCCACGCATCACTCCCACTCCATCTAGGGATATTCGACTTAGTAAAGGAGCCCCTGAAAGTAGACGACAAGTTTTAAATCGCATATCTCGTCGTCGTTGAATCAGTCTGATTCGCCACATCGCGTATAAAGGGAATCGAAGCCCGTTCCTATCGAATTTCAATTCTCGCTTTCGCCGGGCGAAAGGTTTCGCTGCTTTGGCACGGCATGACAGATGTCTTGGAGTCTCCTCTCATCTCTTATATCTTCTCATCTCATGACCTCTCTTTTTCTCCCTCTCCCTCTCTCTACCCCTGTCCTCTCATCTCTCTTATATCCTCTCATCTCATGACCTCTCTCCCTCATCTTCGTTAGCTAAATCCATAGTGCATTTTTTAACTACAGATTTATCTACTAAATAGATAAATCTGTTGTGAAAAAAATATAAACGTATTTATCTATTTAGTAGATAAATCCAGTGGTGGACCTAAGACCCTAGGTCAGAGGGTGAAAAAATTCATTATAAAATATGTTGGTTTATAGGATTGTTTTATTTTTTTTCAAATATCCTCACTTAATTTTCTAAAATTAAATAATCAAGTTATGTAACTCCAAATTTATTTAAGAGTAAATTGCCAAATTAGTCTCTAAGTTTACATGCTCTTTCCTATTTAAGTCCTAAAGTATACGAAAATAAGAAGTAGTCCATAAAAATATGTGATATTGGTAAAATATTACTTCCTAAAGTTTTATAAATAGTTACTTAAGGAGATTAATAAGACAGGTTTATTAAAAATTGGGCGTAAATTGGGTGCAAATTTAAGGATATGAGTGCAAATTTAACATTTCAGGGGTTCAATTTTTTTTTACATAGGGACAATTATTTTTTATCCAGTTGAGCCCCCTGGATTGTACATAGGTACATAGGCCCGCCACTAGATAAATCTGTAGTTGAAAAATGAACTACGGATTTATCTATTTAATAGATAAATCCGCAGTTCATTTTATAACTGCGGATTTATCTACTAAATAGAAAAATCCGTATGGAGAAAATTTATTGAGGTAAAATGGAGATATATGAATTTAGTTGTATATAACAGTCAACTGTAGTGGTAGAAAAATCATTATTCCATAAACAAATGTAACACCGTTGAACTTATGTTTTATTTTGGGTGATACTTCATACAACCCCCTCCCCCCCTCCCTACTCAAGAGACATCCCCAATCCCCCCCCCCCCCAATATCCCCAAAATGCCCCTCTTCTATTTCTTAACTCTCCTTTCACACTCCCCTTTCCACCCTAAACCCAATTTCTCCAATTCTCCATATCAATCCCTCTCTCCCTCTCCTCCATTTCACTTCCCATTTTGTTTCCTTTCGTGTTTGCCTGGAAATCTGCGGTCAAACAGGTATGAAAATCTTCACATGCAGTTCGTTTCGTCCATTTTTTTTTCTGAAACTCTGCATGTTCGAGACTTTAGGTCCGAACCTGTATGTACTCGACATTTTGCGAACGAACTGGTTCGGACTCAAAGTTCCGAACCGGTTTGGTAGTTAAAGCCCGAACCTGGCCAATATTTGCTAAATGCCTGTTTTGTGTAATTTTTCAGATATGGAATTCATGGTTGTTATCCAAAGAACTGACACTCGCATCACCATTCCATACTCGCAAAGAAATGGATAGTGTTGAAGTTTTAACTACGTATTTTAATTTAGGGGATTAGGTGTATGTTAACATTATATTCTATCTTTCTTTGAATAAAGATCTAGTAAAAATACAAAACGAAACATTCAATCTCTATTTCAATTTTTTGGAACATAACGAAATTGGCGATTATTTGGGAAGTACTTGTTGCAAAGATAAATGATCTCATCTGGAGTGCGTATTGTTTCGACATAAGCTCCAACAGACGAATTCTTGGAACATTGGCATGTGGTTCCATCATGATGCGTACGTCGTTGTCGCTTCGAATCTGCATAGCTGAATAATGAATAGGTCTGTCGTTATCGCGACTGGGCTTGCGGAAATGTAAACGATTTACTTCTTTACGCCACTCTCCCTCTCGACGAACCTTCTTCTCTGCCTTTTCCTTCAACTGGGTGAATGTTATATCCTTATTCATCCTACAGAAGATGGGATTGCGACAGTTCCACGGTGATGAATGACGATTAGGAATTTGTCACTTGAGTACTGGGTTGGGCACAACTCCCATTCCATTTCAGTGGGTGGGGTTAGGGTGTTTGTGAAGAAGCAGATAAGATGAAGCAGAAATATGGGTAGAGTGTTTGTGTGAAACTTAGTGAAATGTGAGAACCTATTTATAATAGGTGAGGTCGAACGTGAGCCGTTGATTTTGAATGATCAGAACCGTTCAAAATCCATTCGTTGGGGCACAATTTCCAAAGGAAATATCAGCCCCTCATTTTTCTGACACGTTTGACTGCTTTTTTGACTGATTTTAAGTCATTGATGATAATGGACGGTGGAATCTGAGTTGTTGAACGACATAAAATATCTGTCATATGTTACAGTGGTTCGGGACTTAAGTGTCGAACCGGTTCGGTTCGTAAGGTTCGAACCTGATAAAAACAATTTTAGGGGGGTGTCTCTGAAGATACAACACTCGGTTGTTAACATCCGAACCGGTTCAGTTCTAAAGGTCTGAACCATCGTAATCTCCAGAAAAAAATGGGAGGCACGCGTTTCATTAAGGGCATTTTGGTCTTTTCACTAGTTTGGGGGGGTGTCTACTGAGTAGAGGGGGGTTATACGAAGTGTGGCCCTTTATTTTAGTACTCCTTAATACCGTAAAACAACTTCCTGGTTCCCAAACAAAATTCAAGAGCTATCATATAAAGGCCATCACTTTTCCCACACCCCTCCCTACTCACCCCACACCCCCTAACCCTGCGAAATGACCAAAATGCCATGAGAATTGAAATCTGTTTACCTCTAGTCTAGGAATAGTCATTGGTATTCAGAATCATAAGATAATTGTTATTGATGCTTATTTCTCTTTAAGGCCACCTAAGGAATTAGGGATTTTCATTAGGAATAAATGTTCTCTTACCTAAGGAATTAGGATTAGAATAATTATAACAATTTGATAATAGCTCATAAAATAAGTTCAATAACACGTTTGATTCGTTAGATATAAGAGTGAAGTAAATTGAAGCTCGTCCCCAATGCTTTTTAATTCATATAAATTCACACTTGTGTTCTTAGTTATCGTTATAAATTAAAATCACTAAAAATATTTACAGCTTTATCACTTTAATTTCTTGTCAAACAAATCCAATTTAGTCCCTTTTCAATTTAAAAGTTAAATTGTTAAACTGATAATTAACCGCAGTCTCTGAGTTCAACACTCGGTGTTTCCGTACTATTACTTGCAACGAGATGGGATGCATGTGAATGGCTTTTGGTCATTTTCCTTCTGTTTTGAATCTGAAAGCTACTGTGGTGTTGTTGTTGTTGGTTTGGGATGGAGATAATATTTTGGAGGAGAAAATGGCTATGGTGTACGTGGAACTGAAAAATCTCTCCTCCCTCTCTTTCTCTCTCTCACACCTTACGGCTGTGTGTTGTCAAAGAAAGCAATTTAGGGTTCCAAATGGAACCCACGATTTGTTTAAAGAAAGGTTCTGCCTTTTTTTTATTTAATTTAATAAATTAGTTTTATTAATTGTTATTTACAAACCATTTTTTTACTTACATCATTCATTTATCCTAGCTTGGATCAAATCTCTTTTCACACCCTTTGTTTCACTCATACAACACCCTTTTTATTTAAACGCAGAACACTGTTCGCCCCTGTTTATAATACAACCTTTTCAATTAATAGCACCTCCCCTTTCGTTTTCTTTTTATATTTTTCTACAAACAAACAATTTCTTTCACAAACTTACATTTTTCTAAAAAAAAAATAAATAAATAAATTCTTTTCAAAAATATAAATAGGGGATTAATATGTGAACCTTAGGATAGAAGACATTATTCCTTTTCCATATTTGTTGTTTGTTTTGCAGCTTGGGGTATACTTGACATTTTGCTCCTACACACACTTCACATTTACACGTCATCACACACGTAGGTATAGTTCTATACCCGGACTGGAGGATAACCTAAGTTAGAACGAGACTGCGTAGTGATGGCCCACTGGATGTACGTCCTGTTGGGTGGTTGTTGCGTTAAAACCACACTTAGAGCAAGTGTACTCTTTCGCAGAAGTAGTATAAAAGATTATCGTATCCACAGGGACTAATTAACAAGTACCAAACTAGTTGAGATTATTTATTGTTTAGACGAACCAATAGTTTGATGATTATAGAAGCAAAATAAAAATAACTAAATAACTAGAATTAAAATACTAGATTTAATCGATGGAGAGAGACCTAGGGTCACAGTTTCACTTGCAAGATTCGATTCCCCTATGTCTAATTCTACCCGAATTCCTTTATTTTATTTAATTACCAATCCCTTTTTTTAAATCTATTAATCTGTTTGGTCATTCGCGATTAATATTCTTTTTCCTAAACTAACCCTTGTTTGGTCATGCAAGAATTTAAGTTGAGGAAAAGCATAAAGAACAGAAAGGTTGAATGATTGGAAGACTAAATTAAAGTTTGGTCATGCATTAATTATAGCCCCAATTATCCTATAGGTCCACCAACTAGTTGCAGTACGGTTGCTGATCAACTAATTGAATATGAACATGAAAAGGGTAAATAATCCTAATTATGTGATAAAAATAATAGGACAATATTAATTGAAATAAAAACCGGAATTCAGATGAAATTAGAACATAAAAAGGTCTTTAAACATGCAAGATCCACCTAAGACCCTAGAAGAGGATTTAGCTATCCAAAGTCATAAAGAACAATAAAATAGGAATTAGAGTCATGAATTACAGAGATAAAAATAACCCGAAAGTTAGAGAAATTCTTATTCTGAATCTCCAGTCTCATTTTCCTGCTCCAAAGCTCTCTCACGGTGTCAAGAACGGTACCCAAAAACTCTTTTTCTCCTCTCCCGTGCGTTGCCGTCACTACCGCTTCCTTGTTAATTCTCGTGTGTGCGGCTGCTCTTCCTTTTTATAATCATCAATCATCCCCTTTTTTTTCCTTCACGTCACTTTTCTTTTCCTTCACGGCAACTCCTAATGCCCAACAATTGGCCTTTGACAATTGAGTTGGGTTGGATCCTCTTTTCTTTTAAAATCATCACTTGCTTTTACACTCCTTTCTTTTTCTATTGGCAGCCCACATGTGTGTGTATATATATATATATATATATATATATATATATATATATATATATATATATATATAATTGTTATATTTTATTTCTTTCTGTAAAATAAAAAGCAAACTACGTCAATGATTTCACAGAGACAGCGAAATAAGGAACCCCAAGTTAGAAGCACAATGACAGACAGTAGATAATATAGCACATATGAGGTGTCAAAAAGTTGCCCATTTAGAGGCTCATGTCCCTGAAAAATACATTTTTGTGAACAAGGGAACTCGCTCACAATCTCTCTAAGTGTTTAGGGACTAGGGAAAATATACACTCAAGTTTTCACAAAATGCACATTACCATATGGTTGTAAATTGACCAAATCTCCACTAAATAGTTCACATGCATGCAAAAGATTGGGTGTTGTGGGTTGTAATGGGGTCAGGGTGAATTCATGCAGGGTAGGAAATAAGAAGGAAAGGATAATCAAAGGGCTAAAAAAAAGAAATAAATAGTAACATTTGAAACCAAATATGGAGCTCCTATCTATTTTACATTTTTGTCCAAACTCCAAATTAATTTCACTTCCATTCTTCACTCTTCTTTTTCCTATTGAGTCGACTCTTTTTGATTTGCTTTTTGCTCTTGAGTAGACTTTTTTTTATATGCCCTTTGGCTCTTTCATTCTTTTGATGTGCCTTTTCCTCCTTGTATTTTTTTTGGAGGAAAAGGTAAGTACATGAAAACTCATATTTTGTTTCCTTTGTAGGAGAATATTCTTGTAAGTACATGATTCACTCTTTGTTTTTTATCCTGACAAGATAGATAACTAAAGTATAGGACAAAATTGTAATTTTCAGTAGTTGCTCCACATTTAATTCCAAATGGTTACCACAAACATAAAAAAAAGAAAAATTATATCTGGGTACCAAAGAAAAAATATAACAAATAAGCTCAAATGGGGCAACTAAGGGATAAATTCAACAAACAACTGAGGCCAGAAAAATACCTACATTCCCCAAATCTTTTTACATGATGCAAATCAATTTTCGCCTTGAAATGGTCAAAAGACAAATTCTAGAATGTAGCAAATTGGGAAACACACTCATAGAAAGAAAAAGGGTAAAAATTTATGATTTAGTATCAATCCCCTTATGAAGGCTCAGATCTCACATTTAGAAGCTAGTTCACAAAAAGTACTCAAGAGGGACAATTGCTAATTAGTAGCTTCCTAAGGACAACCCCACAGTTACAATTAAGCACAAGTCTGTCAAGTAAATTAATTATGGGATCCCCTAAAGGCAAAATCTCTATTTTTTTTTTCAACTTGAAGCATAAGTCGCTAAAATAAGCCAGAAAAAATGCTATCAACATATACGGTGGGTTTGTGCATTAATAAAGATCAAGTGACAAGATATAATATCCTCCCCCACACTAGCATGAAGCATGGTCTTCAATGCAAAATGATCAAATAGAAATCCAAAGAAATAAATGAGAGAGAGAGTAATAGTGACTTCCCTGAGAGCGCTTGTAGTCCGAGCTTATTCCTAAAAACAAAATGAAACAAATTAAAAGTAAAAATAACTGAAAATAAAACACAGGTTTACTCCTGCGAAACGTTTGTTTAACGTCATGAGCCTGACGATAGTTAATGCTTAATCAGGTGGCTCTCCGAGAGCAAATTTAACATCTAACGCGGTACACCTTCTTAACTTTCTAACCATGTGGTTCACATTGTTCTTTCTTTTTCCACGTGGTGGATGAACTTCGAAGGATGGTGAAGTTTTTATTTTATCTCCATCCACCATTATGCTAGGATCCTGCAAAATAAGACTTTTTTCCAAAAGGTCCTGCATATTTAATTCACTAAAAATGTTAGTTTCAACCACATCATCAAAATAAGGAGAAGTTAAAGAAGAGAAAATTTCATTGGAATTTAAAGCTTTAATAACATCATCTTCTTTACCACTCCTTAAAGTTACCTTTCCTCGGTGAACCTCAATCACAGCATCACCAATGGTTAAAACAATTTGCCCAAAAATGGGCGCTTTCTCCTCTTTCTCCAAATCCAGAACCATGGGATCTTTCTCACTGTCCTCACAAATGCTCCCTTTAGTAGGATCTTTTGTTTCAATATGACTCCCTTCAGTAGGAGCTACTATTTTGATTTGACTCCCTTCAGTAGGAGTCTCCTCATCTTTCTTGAGAGCTTCTTCCTCCAGATTATATTCCATGGAGACACCTTCATCTCTCGTAGGAATACTGTCTTTGTATTGCTCACCTTCTTCATTTTGGGTAGACTTAGTTTGTGAAGGAGTTTCTTGGGCCTCTTGAGATAATAAAGCAATGATACTTGATAGTTGATCACTCATGGCTCCAATTTGACCCTCCAATATTTCAAACTTTTCATTTGTCTGCTGCATAAACTTTGCCAATACATCATTGGTATCTTGTATCTCCTCCTCTTGCCTATGAAGATGTAGTGGCTCATAATTATCCCAGTTGGAGGAATAAGGGGGTGGCTCATAGTCATCCCAATAGTTTGAATAAGGCTCATAAGGAGGAGGAGGAGACGACTTCTCCAAATTCCTTTGTGTCTCTGCCTCTCTAATATAATCTCCAATTGTCTTAACCATGATTTAAACTTTTATCTACAAAAAAGGTGAACTGCAGCGGTCTCTTGGGAAAGTATTAGCAGCTTTTTTTTGTATTTTTTTTAATAAGAAAAATAAAAAAAATAAAACTAGTGCATAAAAAAATGTCTAAAGCAATAAAAATCTTTTTCGTTTAATATTGCTAAATTAATCACCGGCAACGGCGCCAAAAACTTATTGCGTTAAAAACACACTTAGAGCAAGAGTACTCTTTCACAGAAGTAGTATAAAAGATTATCGTATCCACACGGACTAATTAACAAGTATCAAACTAGTCGAGATTATTTATTGTTTAGACGAACCAATAGTTTGATGATTATAGAAGCTAAATAAAAATAACTAAATAACTAGAATTAAAATACTAGATTTAATCGATGGAGAGAGGCCTACGGTCACGGTTTCACTTGCAAGATTCGATTCCTCTATGTCTAATTCTACCCGAATTCCTTTATTTTATTTAATTACCAATCCCTTTACTAAATCTATTAATCCGTTTGGTCATTCGCGATTAATATTCTTTTTCCTAAACTAACCCTTGTTTGGTCATGCAAGAATTTAAGTTGAGGAAAAGCATAAAGAACAGAAAGGTTGAATGATTGGAAGACTAAATTAAAGTTTGGTCATGCATTAATTATAGGTCCAATTATTCTATAGGTCCACCAACTAGTTGCAGTACAGTCGCTGATCAACTAATTGATTATGAACATGAAAATGGTAGCTAATCCTAATTATGTGATAAAAATAATAGGACAATATTAATTGAAATAAAAACCGGAATTCAGATGAAATTAGAACATAAAAATGTCTCTAAACATGCAAGATCCACCTAAGACCCTAGAAGAGGATTTAGCTATCCAAAGTCATAAAGAACAATAAAATAGGAATTAGAGTCATGAATTACAGAGATAAAAATAACCCGGAAGTTAGAGAAATTCTTATTCTGAATCTCCAGTCTCCTTTTCCTGCTCCAAAGCTCTCTCACGGTGTCAAGAACGGTACCCAAAAACTCTTTTTCTCCTCTCCTGTGCGTTGCCGTCACTACCGCTTCCTTGTTAATTCTCGTGTGTGCGGCTGCTCTTCCTTTTTATAATCATCAATCATCCCCTTTTTTGTTTCCTTCACGTCACTTTTCTTTTCCTTCACGGCAACTCCTAATGCCCAACAATTGGGCTTTGACAATTGAGTTGGGTTGGATCCTCTTTTTTTTTTTAAAATCATCACTTGCTTTTACACTCGTTTCTTTTTCTATTGGCAGCCCACATGTATATATATATATATATATATATATATATATATATATATATATATATATATATATATATATATAATTTTCATCTTTTATTTCCTTCTGTTAAATAAAGAGCAAACTACGTCAATGATTTATATAATTAGCAATATTTACTCTAAAAAGTAATCCAAAAGTATCTCTAAAATGCGCTAAATTAGAGTTTATCAGTGGTCACGAAAGTCTCACCTAGAGTTTTGTCCCTTTTGAGGGTGCTATCACTTTTAATAGCTTGCCTATTATCGCGATTAGCGTTCTTAACTAGGGTCGTTGGCTCTAGGAACCTTTTCTGGACGTTGTAGAGCTACCCTTTGAAAGGTCCACTCAATAGAAAAAACCTTAGATCTTTTCTCAAAAGAACCCTTCTAGGACACAGGAGCTTCATCCATTTGCATTCAAACAAACACAGATACATTTCCTTCCCATTTTTTTGAAAAAATATCAAAAATCATATTTCATTTGTTCTAGCTATTTTCTTTTCTTAAAACCTATATCATGCATTCTTATTTTTTCTTCTTTGCATATCTCATAAATAAATATAAAAACATCTCATTTTCCATGACCGTCGGGGAATTACAAAACTTTTTTACAGAGTGGTGGATGAAAGTAAAAAAAACATTTGAAAGTCAGACCACCAGGATCATTTTGTTTAAAAAAAAACTTGCAATTCCCCGACGAGATGAATAAAACCATACATCTGCATTTCATGCACATTCATGCGTTCATTCATATTTCCAATAAATCTGACCAAAAAGGCAAGTTGATTCGCCAACGCTCATGCATCTGTCTTCCCTTTTCCAAAAAAGAAACAACAATATTTTAAATCATGTCAATCATCATTCTTTCCTTTCCACGCATTAAAAAAAATCGCTGCGAGTGTCATGTATTTTGTTTTCTCGCACAAAAAAAAAACAATTTTTACCCATATAACATTGGCATATCATTTGATAAAAAAAACATTAGCATCATAGTTAACATGCACCGACATTCTTTCATAATCATTCAAAATTATCATCACACAGTGTAGGTATCACATCATTTGTAAAGTCTTGAATTACATTTCAAAAAAAACATAACATTCATACATCATTGTCTTATGTTGCCATCCTAGTTTAAATGCATCAATTTCATATTCATGTATCATTTTCCAAATAAAACAAAAAAATTATTTCATTATAATTGTATCATTCATCATCCCATAAATTAAAAATGAGAGTTTGCATACATGTTGCATTTCCTCTTAAAAAATAAAAATAATTGCATTTAGGATCAAACATTTATTTCTTCATGCATACACGCATTTGCATATCCGTCATCATGGGCATTATATGTTGCTAGAAAATAAAAAAAATCACCGCACATTCATAATAAAACCATTTTTTCACATGGAGCCAATTATCATTGCACTACTATACATCTCACCATCCAGAAAATAACAAAAATATTTTTGTATTTGTCCAAATTGCATCATCTTGCATATCCATATAGAAAAAATATATATCACATTGATATTATAAAAAAGTTATGTTCATTACTCCTCTTCATGCATCATAAAAAAAACAAAAAACAAAAGTTTTTCATTCTTACCGACCTCAAACGCATTATCATCCAGCACGCATCATTTACAAATAAAAGAAAAATAGTGCCACTTTCTTGCATCATCCATCATCCAAAAATATATAGCATATTGCATTGCCTCCAAAAAATTATTTTGGATAGTTAACCTCTCCAAGTGATCATTCATTCATGCATTTCACACATTTGCATTTTCATCATGTATATATATTCTCATGTGTTCATCCATACATAAAAAAAAACATGTGCACATTTTTTTCAAAAGATTGATGAGAGATGAGGCGAAGTTGATTATTACTTCTTTGGAAAAGTTTAGCTTAGCTGCAAACTCAAGGTGTTTTCAGACACTCAATTTTCAAAAAAGAAGTTATTCACTGCTTGCAGCCCGTTCACAATTTTCTTCAGCAAAATGATGCATCTCATCAGTCCCATGATAAATAAATGGTCCATTTTCACTAGTGCAAAAAGGGGATTTAAAGTCAGGCGAAAAGGGGATTTAAAGTCAGGCGGGCGCTTGACTTTTATTAAGTCGACTTTGTATGTCTGGAGTTTTAAAGTCAAGCGATAGCCTGACTTCGTAAGTATGTTTTAAAGTCAAACATTTATTGCGCCTGACTTCGTAAGTATGTTTTAAAGTCAAACATTTATTCTTGCCTGACTTCGTATGTATGATTTAAAGTCAAGCATTTATTCTTGCCTGACTTCGTATGTATGTTTTAAAGTCAAGCATTTATTCTTGCCTGACTTCGTATGTATGATTTAAGGTCAGGCTTTTATTATTGCTTGACTTTAAATCATACTTACAAAGTCAAGCAAGAATAAATGCTTGACTTTAAATCATACTTACGAAGTCAAGCATTTATTCTTGCCTGACTTCGTAAGTATGATTTAAAGTCAAGCCTAAACTTGCTTGACTTCGTATGTTTGATTTAAGGTCAAGCTTTTATTATTGCTTGACTTCGTATGTATGATTTAAGGTCAAGCATTATTGCGCCTGACCTTAAAAGTTTTTTTTTTTTTAAATTTTGGTTTAATCTATACACCCTGGTTATACAAATTTTTCATTAAAAAGAAGCGACTCCACTGGGGATCGAACCCAGATCTCTGGTCCCGTAGACCAGCGCCTTATCCATTGGGCCATGGAGTCATATATCAGTAAAGTAACGCTTAATGAATGTAACCAATCAAGTGCTAGTCAACTTGCATTCTCAAAATAGAGTAAAACATATATATTTCTCAAAACAAGCATAATTTCCCAAAACAACTCTGATTTCAACATTAACCTTGAAAATTCTCAAGGCAAACTAGCAGTATACACTATACATAGGCTGTTAGCAACAGGAAAATAACTAGAACAAAACAATTGGGATCTTAATAAAATTCATGATTTAAATTACATCAAGACTTTGCCTAATAGAACTGAATATTATACTTGTACACTGAATACAATGGCTAAGTTACAACATTAGGATCATGATGTAGAAAATACCTTAGCAGATACAAAACAATTGACAGCCTTCTGTGCTCAACCATATCCGGCAAAATATCTACAAATATCTACAAAAATACCTTAGCAGATACAAAACAATTGACAGCCTTCACACATCAAATTAAGCAATAACCAAAACAAATAAACTGTGAACTAGCATAACTCATACCATGATCAACATGTGCAATAACGGATTTTGCTTTCTTAAAAAGTTCTCCCTTCTGGATGGAAATTTGGCCTCATCTGCATCATTAACCCAAATGAACAACAAAGGAAATATACAAACAAATGCATGCTAAGCCAAGAAAAGATAATTTAATCAAATAGAAAATGCAGCAATTAATACATTTACACAACACAACCGTGTATATACTGTTTATTTAGTATTAATTTTGAGGTTCCAATATCTGATATTTCAAATCAAAACAACTGACTGTACGGCAGATCAATGTGTGATGAGATGAGACATATACCTTTTTCCTTAGACGGCTTTTCTTTGCAGCTTCTCTGTTTTGTGCCAAACGTCTCAGTGTCTGAACCCCAAACCAAACAACAAAATCATGGTAAAATGCAAACAATAAAGATACACCTTAGAATATATATATATAATATTTAACATTTATGTGTGTGTGATATTCAAAACCTTTGGATCAAGTGTCTTTTCTGATGAGGAACCAGCTGCTCCTTTCTTCTGCAGTAAAAAACCACCCAAAATAATAATAATAAGGATTAATTATTTATACATGGGAAAACAGAAAACAGATAGACAGGTTAACTAGAAAAATGTATCCATATTATATCAGTAGATTTCTAACTAGTAAATAAATGAGTTGATGTTGTCAAAAGCAAAGCTGAAAGAAATGCTGTGGTAGTCTCAACTCAAGTACTCTCAAGCAATAATGCAAGATGAGTATGAAGTAAGTATTAATGTTTAAGAATGCTCACAGAATTTGTAGCAACCATTTGTGAATGCAATTTTTCTTGAGGAACCATGCAATCATCAATATGAAATGGGTAGCAAAAATCATCTCTTTCTGCCATTATTTTGGTTTGAAGTTGGGTTTAGATTTCTAACTCAAAAATTTGAAGAAAACACAAGTGAAGTGGGTGTGGTTAACTTTTAAAAAGGACTAAAAAGATTCTCCCTTTGTTTTCTTGTTTAACGTTCATTTCTCTCTCTCTCTCTCTCTCTCTCTCTCTCTCTCTCTCTCTCTCTCTCTCTCTCTCTCTCTCTCTCTCTCTCTCTCTCTCTCTCTTCCTCCCTCCATATCTCAAGTCAGAAAATCCTACAGGAATCCTACAAACCTCTACTATTTTCTTGTTTAACTGGTACATTAAGAGAAGCAGATTTGTTTTACGTATTTGTTTTGATAATCTCTCATATAGAAGCCTGAGTTTCAAGCATACCCTTAGCATGATTAATTTTTAGAGGAAAACATCACTTCAAATCTACAAAATTGTCTACGGATAAATAGCCACAAAAATAAAAGTTTAATAAAAGAACAGTGCCAACCAAGTAAAAATCAGAAAACTTAAAAATAAACTTTCCTTGATAAAGCATTTCTGTAATTGGTACATGTAACTTAAAGAAAACACCGATATCCCAGAACAGAAAAAAGGCAACTCACTACAAAAAACAGAAGCCAGGAAAAACAGTATTTTTATTTAAATATCAATGTATAATTTATTTTTTTGCTATACTTCGTTTCGAGTAAAAAAGTAGGTGTCAAGGACCAACTCATCCAAAATATTAAATTGTAAGGTGAAGGCTCATAAAGGTTTTCTTAATTAAAATGTCCCCTCATACAGTATCCCTTTGAGTTTGATTCGAGGACAAGGAACAGACTCACCTTACTTTGTGCTCATACTCAACTTTCATTTTAAAACAATGAGACTGGAATGACATCAATGTAAAACTTTACCTGTGCTTCCAGTGTTTTCAATTTTTTGCCACGAACATCTTGAGTTTTATGTGCTAGTCCATTTGAATTAACTCCCAGATTCTCTACTTCATGCAACAATCTATTTTCTTGAAGCTTGGGGACAATAGAGTATACAGATTTGATTAGCATGCATTGACATTAAGAGAAGCAGCTTCACAACATAAGAGTAGCACCGTATTTTCTGGTTTTACAGTAAAGAAATAAGAATGGATAGGATAAGACAGCTGGTTACGAATACATGATAATCTCTTGTGATCTTATCATATGCATGTTTTACACACAATGAATGACAAACTATGTAAGTATTATATCATCCTATTATGAGTTATAAAACAACATTCTAGTAAAATTGTGCATTGAATTATAAAAGACAGGTTAAAATCAAACTCACCCCCAAGCAAGAAGCAGGACTTTCTCATAGAAAACAGTAGAAAGTTCTGAGTGAGCCAAACTGCAAGTGTTAAGAAAAAGCTTTGGAACAAGAAACTATAAACTAAAGATTCATGAAGATTGAGAAGATTCATGGCTGAGCAAACCTTAATGCCAAAAGTCGAAGATACGATGCCGTATTTGAAACTGAAAGTTGTAAAATTAACAAGCACAATCAGCAAAAAAAGAACAATGAGTGCCAAATCATGAAATGACTATAAAGTAGAAACCTTACCACTGATACAGATGAGTTCATCCACACCCTTTCCTTTCAGCTCTTCTGCTCTCTTAATGAAACCATGCACATGCTTCAAGCTGTTCCAAAGACATAAGAATTAGATCTCAACTTGAAAATTTTATGAAACAGAAATTCCCCTTTCAAGTAGCCCCAAATTTTAGGGTTTCAATTTCTGATCTCAACTCGTAACATAAACACAATCAGCCACTTCAGCAAATCACTCCAACTAAGGGACAAGTCACTGAATTTATGAACACAAACAATTAATCTTTAGAGATTAGAAATACAGAAATTTACAAAATGAATTTAAAAGGAAGAAGTGAAAGAAAAAGTGATGAACATTACAGAAAAGCAAGTTGTGTCATGTTAGCCAATGACTCAGGACATTCCCCAGAAAAACTGTTATTATTAAGCCTCCTGAAACCACAAGTAATAATAACTTATCAGCTCTACAAATCACATTACTGATAATAATATATCCAAGTGAAATATCCTTAAAGTTCAATTATAGTTCATAGATGCTTACAGGTGTCAGTAGTGTAGTTGATAAATTGAAGACAGAACCAGTAAATGATGCCCCATTAGAATTGGATCCTTCAATTTGAAGTTCAACCTTCTCATCTCTTTTCCTTGGTAGCAATGGACATTCTTCTTCATCAGTTCTGGAATTGTTCTCCAGCCCCATATTGCTGTTATTTTTCTCTGACTCTATTGCTCATTGATTTGATGCTTTTTCTTCCTCTTTCTCTCACTTGTCACCATATGATATAACAAAATATGGACCTAACAAAAAACACACAGACATCAGCTTTACAAATTTCGAAACAAAATAATCCATACTGCAAGATAATACTTAATACTCTGTTATTTATTCCATTTCAACAGTTGAAATATAAACAAGTCAAAAATATCTCCCAAAAAATGGGAAGATACATAAAATAAGCCAACTGTAACCTAAGTTCCCACATAACTTCCAACCATAAAGATATTTCAGAGAAATCTCCACTATTGCAAGAACAACTCATTCATGTAAAAGTAATCAACAAAACTTCAAATTAATAGGGCAAATAACAATGCAAAATTCTCTAAAACATAATTCATAACAAGTAATTGTGCAAGTTTATTTCAATTCAATGGTAACTTTAAAAGCACTTGCTAATCTTTATTGGATTAAATGAACATTAACTCACCAAGTTGACTCAACTCTCGAAGCCTGCAATATAAGCCAGAAAAATTAGAAAAACAAAACCAGAGAAGTAATGAATAAAGGAACAGAACAAGATTATGGAAGTAATCCATTTCAAAGAATAAGAAAAAGTTTCAAACTTACCTTTGAAACTGTTCAGTGTCTATGAACTTCAAACTAAGCTGCAAGAAATTACACAAAAGAAAGAAAATGAAATTTAATTAGCTTTCTCACAAAGTGCAGGTTATTTTCTAGCTTTTAAAATCAACAAAATAAAAAATGAAATGGTTTAATGGTTGATGAAAATTACGGAATCGATGAAAACGTTGCCATGGACCTGAGGAAAATGAGGAAAATGAAAACCTTATGCGAAGACCTGAGAACTTTTCAATTTGGGGATCATCAGAGACAGTGAGGGAGGGTTTGGTGTTGGTTTTAGGGATAGGGTTAGAGATAGAAGTAGGGGGTTGGTGGTGAAGGCAATCCTGAAGGGGGTTGGTGGTGACGACAGATCTGAGATCTGACGACGACGGTGACGAGGAGCCTTGGGACGACGGTGACGAGGAGCCTCTTGAGATCTGAGATCTGACGACGACAGATCTAATGGTTCTTTTTCGTGAGGGAGAGGAAAGGGTGATGGTGAAACGCGACGCGGAGGGAGAGGAAACGCGGCGGTGAGGGAGAGGAAACGGAGGAGAAACGCGACGGTGAGGGAGAGTGAGAAACGCGACGGTGAGGTGAGGGAGAGGAGAAACGCGACGGTGAGGTGAGGGAGAGGAGAAACGCGACGGTGAGGTGAGGGAGAGTGAGAAACGCGACGGTGAGGTGAGTAGAACCCCCATTTTCGGTTCGCGAGTGAGAAACGCAACGTTGAGGTGAGGGAGAGGAACGGAGGGTCCGAAGGTTCAGGGAGGTGGCGTTCAGGGAGGTGGATCTGGAGGATCAGGAGGTTCAGGGAGGTGGATCTGGAGAATGGTGGTTCAGGGGAGGTGGATGGCGTGCGAGAGGAGAGTGTGTGTGAATGAGAGAGAGAGAGGAGAGTGTGCGTGAATGAGAGAGAGAGGAGAGTCTGCGTGAATGAGAGAGATAGCTAGAGTCTGGCGTGCGAAATTTTTTTTTTTGTATTTTGGACTTTAGAGGTCAAGCGGATACACGCGCCTGACTTCTAAAGTATTAAAACAAAAGAAAAAAATTTCACCCTTAATTACAAGTTTGCCACCGTGTCACCTACGTAGTCAGGCGAATACATGCCTGACTTCTAAAGTCTAGTTTTTTCCCTATTTCTACACTTTAGAAGTCAGGCACGTACCCGCTTGACCTTTAAACTCGCGAATTTTGCCTCTTAATTACAAGTTTGCCACCGTGTCTACTTATGTAGTCAGGCATCTGAGCGCCTGACTTTAAATGTCTAATTCTAATGTCATTTTTGCACTAGTGTTTGTTAACTAATGTGTTATCAAAAATTTCTTCTATCATATCGCTAACTATGTTAACTCTCTGCGAAGCATTTGTATAGTGAACTTGTATGAAATGTGCATTGAGTCAGTTAGTGTCCATATCTTTCTTATCATCATCCATTGTTCATGTCCAATCCCACCCCGACCATCCCATAAGGTGCATATTCTCCACACAAGTACCTAGTCGACTACTTGGTTGGTTCCCAATGATGAAATTTCACAAACTAACACTTTAGGCCCCCATGCTGGGGCAAATTTGTAATCACTAGATATCTTGTCAACATTGTATTCCCTTGGTGCAAGTCCTTTACAAAAAAAAGAGAAGAAAAAAAAATCAAAAAGACCCGTTAAGTTGAAAACTCGCGAGAGCAGCCTAAGTAAAAATTAGGGCATATAAAAAAAAGAGCAGATATGTGAAGATAAGTAAATTGTTGTCTTAGAATTAATTTTTGAGAAAACAAGCAATCATGATTTGAAATGATGTTTGACCAGCCTTCTATATCCTAAAAAAACATCCAAAAAGAAATACTCTTTGCTACTCACTTCGAGCCAAAAAAATTCAAAAAAAAATCAGAAAATCTTTCAGTCACCCTAGACAATGATCAATTTCACATCAAAGATGGTGTATCACTTTTATCAGCTCACTTAGTTCAAAAAAAGGAGAAAGTGAAAATCACAAAAAAAGAAAGTGAAATTCAAAAAAGGAGGATTGAAAAGATCCTGGAAAAGGAAAAAAAGCAAAAGTAGTAGAAATTGTGAGCTGATACATCATACCATGAAACACATAAGATTTCCTTGTCCGAATAAACCCTCAAACACCTCCTTGGGCCAAATTATCATTTTTTTCACAAAACCCAAACCATTGGTCTCTAACACTTCTCTGGGCCTACTCATCATTTCCTTCATAAAAGATCATTGTCTCAATAAACCCTCAAACACTTCCTTTCATAAACCTCTAACCATTGGCCACATTACAACCCTAACAAAGTCCATTCTGATCAATGGCCGATTGCTTTCGTTTTCTCAAATATTCATCAAATCCATTGACATCAAGACAAGGTTTAGTGATCACCAAGTTGAAATTTTCAATCTCATGACTATCATAGTCGGTGGGAGTCATCTTAAGAAAACAAAAAGTTTATACTAGGACCATCACCTAGATCTCAAAGTGGGGCAGTCGCTTCACTTTTCATCCTTCTTGAACTTGGAGATTTAGCCATTGTCCATCCCATTCATATACCACACCCAATCCATATAGACATACGACCAGCTCCAAAAACCCATAACTTTAACTCCATCACCTTTCACAACCTCACTCAAACTAGAGCATTTGAAATACCGTTCCAAAATGGGGAAATCCCGTCGCCATTCACTCCACCTAAAATCGTGGAAATTCGCCCTACACCCATCTCATCCCCTTGTCATATTCACATCCATAAGACCATACCGGAGCAATTTCTCAACCCACCATCCTAAACACAACCTTTCGCAAACCCTAGTCAGGGTAACCTTGTCCTTGTCATAGTTGGGGCAACACCAAACACTATGGGTTGAGCCAAAATCTTTCGCCTGCCACCCTTCATTCCAAAGTCATGGCGTTCTCAATTCATAATTTTCTCTACACCCCCTTACTGTTGTCATCACTAGACAGGGGCAGACTATTCGATCAGCTTCACCGGTAGTCTAAATCGGGGCAGTTCCACATTTCTTGAGTTGGAAAAACCTACATTTCATGACTTCGGCAAAAACCTACCATTTATCCCCTCACGTGTCATATCTGTCATACCAAGTCAACTGACTCATTCATCTGTATTTGCACTTCTCTACATGTTTATTAAACAATGATTCAAAGAGAGAGAACACCAGTTAATAATGTGAAGTCGGAAACTCACTCAATTAACTTTGTGGACCTAAAAATCAATCATCATGGGACACTATCATAGGATAGCAAAATCGGCGAGTCTGCAAATACGGTCAAATAGTTTTGCACCTCAGCGGCTGTGAATAACAACCTTGAGATTGCCATGTCTGAGTTCAAACCTCTTTCCAAGGAATGATTATTTCAAAACACTCACTTCTCTACTCCTCGCATCAAAAGTCTCATTTCTCATCTCAAAACAAAATTTAAAAAAAAACACATCTGCATGCATTACTATTATACCATATCATAAATCATTGCACCATTCCAACATCAAGCCATGCATCTACCACAACTTTTGCATCTAAGCATTACATTCGCACATTCATTCGTTCATATACTTACATCATATATAAAAAAAGCAAAAAAAGAAAGCAATCATAGCATAAATCATTCCACATGCAACCAGGCATTTCATCGCAGCACTTGCATCTAACCAATACAATTCCATCTTACCTGCATACACAATTTATCAACTTTATTATTCCATCAACTTCATCATCCATTACCCGCCACATCTCATTCACTACTCCAACAAACATCAAATCATTGCACATACGTTCATACCATACACATGACATTTATCAAGCAGACTTGCCAGACGTCAATCCTTTTTTTTTCTATCCAGATCATCGCGCCAAGCGTTGATTCAACATCACATTTCAGATCACCCAGCTGATCCATCAGACCTATTATAGGTCCATAAATTAGATCAATACAGACATATGTTGATCCATCTGTCAGACCATTGAGGTCCATAAATCAGACCAATATGCAGACACATGTTGGTCCACATTTCAGACGTGTCGGTCCATAAATCAGACTAGTTGTGGTTCTTAAATCAGACTTATGAAAGTCCATAAATCAGATCACCCCGTTGATCCTGCAGACCCCAGTGGTCCTTCAAAGCCGAGTGTTGCTTCAGATCCCCAGTGATCCTTCTTTTTTGCCTTTTTAGTCAACCTTGTTTTCCATTAATTTTCAAAAAAAAAAAGAGAAAAGAGAGGCAAAAACATATTAGTATATATCATAATAAACCATGTCATAAATTACAGCACCATAGATTTTATTCCAACGTCAAACCAAGCATTTACCATAGCACCTGCATCTAAGCAGTACAATTGCATTCATATCTTATCTGCATCCACATACAACCGTTTGTCTTCTCATTCCATCAGGTTCATCACATTACATGCATAACATTGTTTGCTTCGATAGATGTGCCAAGTGTCGGTCTCATCGTTGCCCAAAAAAAAGTTTTTTACATCACTAATCATATCATTGTACCATGCATTCGCGTGTTTTCATTTATTCACCATGGCATTTGCATCAAAGCATTACATTTGCATCACAATCACTTTGCATTTCATACACTCATTATATACTAAGAAAAAAAAAGCAAAAAGAGGAAAAATCGCTCATTCCATTACATTCATCATTCCACCAAAATTAATCAGCACAATCACATTCATATCTTATCTACATTCACATACGTTGTTTGTCAACCTCCATGTTCCATCAACTTCAACTCACATCATCTGCCACATTTCATTCATCCCAACGGATACCTACCATTTCACATACCTATATTGCACGCATACATCATTCATTGCATTTTTAGATGTGCCAAATATAGATAGCTTTTCCTTTCTCAGGTAAATGCATTCATTAGGTATGTTCTAGGCAAGTACGCCATGTGTCAATCCCAATATTTTGTTCCCTCAAAATCAGTGCTCCAAGCGTTGGTCTCATATCACAATTCAGAGTCCCAGTGCTCCTTCAGACCCCCAGTGGTCCTTCAGACCATCAATGGTCCTTCAATCCAGATCGCACATCGCATTATCGAGCAACCGACGGATCATCCGACCCCAGGTCCTTCAGACTAGCTGTGTCAACCTAAGACATAGTACAAGTCCTTTGTGTCATATCAGTTCCGGATCTGATTTTGACTTTAATGGTCGCTCGAAAAAGGCCACCCTCAGAGCGTATTACTAGTACCATAGCTAGTTTGCACTCCATTTGACCCCAACGGTCCTTCAGTCGAATTCAGGTCAAAGCGCCAAGCATTGATTTTGAATTAGACCTTAGAGCCCCATCGCTCCTTCAGACCCCCAGCGGCCCTTCAGAGCCCAAGCGCTCCTTCAGACCATCAATGGTCCTTCAATCCAGATCGCACGTCGCGTTATCGAGCAACCGATGGATCATCCGACCCCAGGTCCTTCAGACTAGCTGTGTCGGCCTAAGACATAGTGCACGTCCTTCGTGGTCATATTAGTTCCGGATCTGATCTTAACCTTAGTGGCCACTCGAAAAAGGGCCCCTCAGACCGTATTACTAGTACCATAGCTAGTTGCGCTTTATCAGAGCCATTGGTCCATCAGGCTTAGGCATGCCCTTCAGACCCCATCGATCCTTCGGTTGAAATCAAGCCAATCCGCCAAGCATTGATTTTGAACTAGACCTGCAGATCCCCAGTGGTCCTTCAGAGCTCATGGCTCCTTCAGATCCCCAGTGATCCCTATTTACCGCGTTTTAAGACAAAATTAGTGTTCTTTTATCTTTATTTCTATTTTACTTTGAAAATTTTGGAGACCATTCAAATTTTCGAGAAAAATATAAATAAAGAGGGGCAGCTGTTATACCCTAATTTTATAAATAAAGAGGGGCAACTGTTATACCCTAAAGTTGAAATTAGAGAGAAAATCCCAAAAATAATACGTATGTTTTTTCCTCCTTTTATATATTACAATTACAAACTATAAAATAAAATAGAATCAGATTTTCATAATGAAAATACAAAAATACAAAGAACAATAAAAATAATAAAGTGTATGGAACACATCCTTTTTACATATCAAAGTCCCCAATTTACCATCAGCTGCTCTACACAACACGCCTCTAATCTCTCATTTCAATATTCCAGCTTTTTAACCTGTAAAAATGACAGCAAAGCCACCAGGACAAACAAATAGGACAAAAGGCAGCAGTATAGACAAGAGGAAGAAGCCAAAATGGTGACAGCATTCTCCAAAGCTTCAAATGGAAGTAGTCCTCCTTTTTTATATACAAGCTGCTCTGAACAAGTAAACACAAAACGGAAATTAGGCAATAGATAATATCAAACAAGCAAATTCATGAATGCAACAGGGGAGAAAATAGTGTACAGACCATTTCAAGCACCAAGAAGTGAAACACATTGGGGAAAACATAATCAAAGATGCAAGGTTAAAATTGACTCCACAAGCACCCAACCCTATACAATTTCACCTATAAATACAATCTAAGGACTCAAGAAAAAAGGGGGAAGAAAATATTCCAAAAAGAGAAAAAAGAGAAACGATAGAAAAAGTGAGAGAATAAACTCACCACTATGATGCAAGCACCACCGCCGTGACGAGCACCACCGCGATAGTTCAGTCACGCCGCCACACTCAGGGGAACCCAAATGGGTATGCGCCCCTACCCCCATCGCAGATCTGCAACTCGCCGTCGTCACCGTGTCTGCAGTTGCGAGCCCCGCCGTCTCAATCCATCAGCCCTCGTCGCACTCCATCGAGCCCTTCGTACGCGCGCCTGACTCAGTTTCAACCATGGTGCTCTCTTTCTCTCTTAATCCTTTCATTGCCGCTGCCGTGTTATTAAAGAATCCGTTTTGTGTTTAAAGAATCCGTTTAAAGTGGTTGGGGTTCTTTCAACCACTATCTTATTCTGTTTGCGTGTTATTAGGTTTTAGAACCCCAACCACTTTTATCACTTTTTTATTCAGTTTTCCATTTCTTTAAAAACTAATGATTCTTTATTCTTTTGTCAAAAAAATGATTCTTTATTCTTTTTTAGTTAATAGTAATAACAATCTGCATCCATTAAGCTTTTTTTACTTTGTTATTTTATTAGTTTTTTGATGCTTTTATTTTATTAAATCAATAATTAGGATTACTATTAAGTATTAACACCTACAATTTACATACTTAGCACCATTTATCTCTAGTAAGTGTAAAATCAACTTTCAATATCTTTGAAAATTATTAGGGCAATAAATCACAATCAAGTTTAACTATTTTTTCGTAGTGTGTAAGAGTCATACAACTTAAATGTCTTAAGAATTTCTACTCTAAAAACAAATACAAACACAAATCTAACCAAAATCATTTAAATAGGGGATTAAGCCGGTTGTACAACCTGGTTAGTCAGCGTCTTAGGACGAATGAGTTGTACAACTCTAAAGTCCTAAAACCCCTATAAAAATAAACAAATAAATAAATCCTTTCAAAACTAAAAAGAAGGGGGTTAAGTCGGTTGTACAACCGGGTTAATTTGCTTTTTAGGATAAATGATGGCTCAGGAGTCCTAAAATCCTTATAAAAAAGCATTAATTAAAAAAAACACCAATACACAAAGTTTTTCTACCCTAGAACTACGTAGCCTTTGATTCTCCACAAGTAGATATGTAGGAGCAGGGCCACGCCTCTGTCAAGCGCTAAAATAAACATTTTCATTCCGTTTTCTTAAAAATTCTTCAAAATAGGGGATTAAGTCGGCCGTACGACCGGATTAGTCATCGCTTTAGGATAACTTGGTCGTACGGCTCGAGAGTCCTGAAATACCTATTCAATCATATCGTTCCATACACAAACCATTTTTCTCCAAAAAATATATAAAAATCTTATTTTCAAAAACAGGTGATTAAGTCAGCCGTACGGCTGGGTTAGTCATCGTTTTAGGACAAATGAATCGTGATCCTTCAGAGCCCCACCGCTCCTTCGGACCCTCAGTGGTCCTCCAGACCCCCGGTGGTCCTTCAGAGCCCTAGCGCTCCTTCAGTCCCACAATGGTCCCCCAACTCCGATCACACAGTCCTAAAACCCTTATATTAAAAAACACCAACCAACAAACTTTTTCTAACAAAAGAACTACGTAGCTTTGATTTCTCCATCGCACCTGGAGATACGTAGGAGCGAGGGCACACTCCCGTCAAGCACAAAAAATAAAAATCTTTTATTAAGTCATTTCATTCATTTTTTTATATAAAAGGGAAATAAATATTTTTCAAAGTTAATATAGTTTTGCACGACTAATTAGAGGTAACCTTTTTCGAAAGGATGTTGTGGGGTGCTAATACATTCCCCACGCATAATCGACTCCCGAACCAAAAATCTGGTTTTCATGACCGTTTTTTTTTTTCAAAGGGATTTTTCAATGTTTTCCCTAATAATTAAACATTGATGGCGACTTCATTGAACGCGAGAGATCCTCCGGATTTTTCGGGCGCTACAATAGGCTCATAGCATCAAGCCATCAACACCAAACTCCAAACTATTTCTATGGTGCTGCAGTTTGCCTAAGGCAATGGTGTCCGAGACCTGATTACATATCAGACCTGTCCCGAATCAAACACTATGGCTTAGAGCCTGGGTTGTGTTTGACAAGTCTTATCCGCTACCTTATAATGAATTTGACTAGTTGATAGCGGATGGAAAAAATTAGACGTGTTTGACAAATAGTAGCGGTTAGCTAGCATTTTTAGGGTAGCTTATAGTGTTTTTTGAAACACTAATAGCTTATAACGTCTCATCTTTTAAGCCATTTTTACCCTCATTATTTTTATTATATTCCTTCTCTCCTCAATAAAGTAAAATAAATTTTTTTATATCCCTAATTTTAAATTACATCACCCGTCTTCACTGTGTTATGCTATGCTATGTGCGTAGTGGTAGTTAACTTCTCTTTTTCAAACAAGCACATATAAAATATAAATTTAAAGCAATAAATTAGACTATTAAAATAAATAAATTAGTTTGATTATATATCAAGTAAATAAATAAATTATACTATTAAGATATAAATTTTTAAATTTTAATTTCTAAATATCTTAATAAGTAGTTTTATTATCATGAATTTATAGTAATAATAATTTATAAATATTTTGTCATATTTTATATTGATTAATTAAATCTAACTATAATTACTGTAATACCCTAATTTTGTCTTATCCAAAAATAAGAAATTTTATTTATTTTTAATAAAAATAATAATCTTTTTTTTATTATTTTCATGCCATATATCATTTTATTTTAGTTGCCACAAGTTTTTAACCAAAAAAAGTATATTAATTAGAAGTGAAGAAACAAAAAATAAGCAAAGGAAGAAATGTAGGGGGGTCTATTAAAAAAAAGGATGAGGTGTAATCAGGATTGGGCCATCAGAAACCCAACCCAACCAAAAAAAACTAGCCCAATTCGCCCCAAACCCTAATTCCTATCCAACCCATGACCCAACTCCTCCTAACCCTAATTACTATCCAACCCATACCCATTTCCCCTCCACAAAACCCTAATTCGGCCACCCCCCCCTTACCCTAAAAATCATCCACATTCAATCCCCCCCTTAACCCTAAAATCAAGCCACATTCATCCCACTCCCCCCTCCTCAATATTCGACCCCACCCCCCTTTTTCCTCCTTGAAAATTGCATTCTCCCTTCCACACTCCACTTTTCCTTTTTTCTCTCAATTCCACTTCCCCACACTTCCCACTTCCCCATTTTTCCCTTCCCCATACACGTTTCCCCCTTCTCTCTTTCTTCCCAACGGCTCCATCTCTCTCTCTCTCCAATCTCACGCCTATCTCTCTCTCTTTCTCCAACTCACACACAACCTTTCCCTCTCTCCCCCATCCTACGACTCTTTCTCCCTCACACTCTCACACACTTCACTTCATCATTTCTCCTACTCACACACTTCTCTTTCTCTTTCACTCATCCTCCCATTCCCCCACTCTCCCATCTCCACGCATACCCCTCCCCACCAAACCCTTAAACTCCATTTTTTTTCCTCACATCATTCTCTCTCACTCACGGATTCACTCTCCTTTCTCACACAAAAAAAAAAATAAAAAAAAAACCATCATTTCTCTTCCTCTGCCATGCCCATACCCCTTTACCCCCTTTTGCATACCATCAAAAACTGTACAAGGCATGTTGAAGATGAAGTCAGAAAAACGAAAGAAAAGACACCCCTTTTTGTATAAATAGGGGCCACAACCATGAAGCAAAGGAGGATTTTTTTTTGGGGAGAAAGGAAGAAGAAGAGAAGATTTTTTCGAAAAAAAAAGAAGAAAAAGGAGAGTCTAGGTTTTGTTTAGAAAAAGAGAGTTTGAGAGTTTTTTGTTCACTGTATTCTTCTTCTCCCTTTCACAAATTTTATTTTTTTTTAATTTCAGATTCTGTTGTATTGAGGAAATCCGAAGAAAAAAAAAACTTCTCCTTCAACATTTCCAGATTTTCTTTGTTTAAGGTATTGTAATGTAATATTTTATTTAATTATTGCTGTTTTATTTTTTTTAGTTGCTATAATTTTGTTCATGTAAATAAATATTGTTGCTGTTTTTATTTTATTTTTAATATTGTTGCTGTTTTTTTTTTTGTTACTGTAAATTCGTAAATTCTTTTTTTTTAGATATTATTGTTGCTGTTTTTTTTATTTAAATATTGTTGCTGTTTTTTTTATTTAAATATTGTTGCTGTTTTTTATTTTATTTTTAATATTGTTGCTGTTTTTTTATTTAAATATTGTTGCTGTTTTTTATTTAAATGTTGTTGCTGTTTTTATTTTATTTTAATATTGTTGCTGTTTTTTTTATTTTTGTTGCTGTAAATTCGTAAAATCCTTTTTTTAGATATTATTGTTGCTGTTTTTCTTATTTAAATATTGTTGCTGTTTTTTTAAAAAAAAAAAAAATTGTTGTTGTCATGTTTCTTAGATTTTATTATTGCTTTTTTTATTTAGTTGCTGTTTTTTTATTTAATTTGGTTGCTGTTTTTATACATATTAAAATGTTGCTGTTTTTTATTATTTAAATTGTTGCTTTTTTTATTTAAATATTAATGTAATTTTCGGATTAAAATAAAATATTAAAAAAAAAATTTTTTTAAAAATAAATGGTTACTAATACCACTGCCTTCTCTAAAAAAAAATAATAATAACAATAATCATCTTTTTAAACAAAAAAAAACAGCAAAAGGCACCTTTTTCATAACCATGACAATTATTTCAAAAAAAAGAGAACTTTTCTTTATAAATTCGCAAATCTTTTTCTCACCGAATGTTTCCTTCTAACGTAGGTAGTAATCAAACCCAAACCGTCTTTTTTTAAATAAATTAACGAACCAATCAGTCAAAGAAAGGTCAAACAATCGTTTTTCTTTTAGCGACAAACCGCTATTCGCACCCCCCACATTTTAGTAATACGGCACTCCCCGCTTTCAGCCCAACTTTTGCGCAAGGGCCCAGAAACCCAAACAATGTTGTTTTGGGCTGATACTAAGCACACCCCCATTTTTGATACAATATCCCTGTTGCTCGCACCCCCTTTTTACTATTACTCATTCCGCTTTTATTTACACCATAATGTTTCCAAACCGTCTTTTCCCTCTTTCAAACAATCCAACTCACAAAAAAATATAGGTTGTTTCTAATGGTCACTCTGAGCTTAGCTTGTTTGACCGATAGGGCTAACCTTCTTTTTTTTAAAACGGATTAGTAGCGGTGATCACTCTGAATTTATTCGTTTGATCATCGCAAACACCCGCCTAAACTTCAAGAAATTTTCAGTTAATAGAATACAAACGTAATCTCAACTCCCTTTCTAAAAAAAAGGTCACGCTTCCCAGTAAGTATTTTTCGAACAAAACGCTCGATCACAAACCGGGTATTTATAGCGGTCACTCTGGGCCCCGCTCGTTTGAACGCTGTAAACACTTTCTTTTTTCGAATAAGCCATTAGTGGTGACCACTCTGGATTTATCTGTTTGGTCACCATGAACGGCCTCTAGTTTTCGCAAACTTTTCAAAAATAAAAAATACCAACACACAAATATTTTCTACCCAAGAACTACGTAGCTTTGATTTCTCCATCGCACCCGGAGATACGTAGGAGCGGGGGCCCACTCCTGTCAAGCGCAAAAAAACTAATTTTTTTTTATTAAGTCTTCCTTTCCGTTTTTTTTCGTAATTAATAAAGAGGGTAAATTAAAATGTTTTCTTTAAACTAATTTTTTCTACACATTAAATTAAAAGGTAACCTTTTTAGGATGTTGCGGGGTGCTAGTACCTTCCCCGCACTTAATCGACCCCCGAACCCAAAAACAAAGGTTTTTTCAATGTTTTCCTAAAAATAAATATTGATGGCGACTCCATTGTTCAAAAACAACGAAGAATCCCTCCTTCGGATTTTTCGGTCGCTACAGCTGGCGACTCCGCTGGGGAATATTTAAGAGGGTCAAGCCTAATTTAGTTAAATGTGTAGATATTTGTTAGTTTAGTACTTTATTTACCCTTAGCCCTTCTACTCGCATGTCTATTTTATTTATCTATTTATTTGCTCTATTGAACCTTAGGGTAGAAAACCTTTGCACTATTATCTGTATTTCTTTTGCAGCACGGGTAGTTTAGGTTGCTTGTATCACACACATCAATTACACTTGTTTGTTGCACACACTCTTGAGCGGGGCCCTATACCCGGGTCTAAAAAAACCTAGGACGAGTGGAGGCGATTAGTGTCAGTCATTCTGGATTTTATCTGTCTGACTCTCATGAAAGCCTCAGCCAGAGTACGCTCTTTCGTGGTATCCCACACCAGGTAGCTCGCTATCGTTGTGGGTCATATCACGAAAGAGATTTCAGCTCTGGAGACCCTTGTGAGGACGTGATTAGAGCCACCTAAGAGATTGATCACACAAGTAGCCCTAGACCGTAACCTATATATAAGACCTAACCTGTTTAGGACACAAGGGCAATTCACCTACCCGTTGCATCATCGCAAAAACTTTTTTTTCAAAAAAAAAAAATCAAATAATGAAAACCATTTACTCTTTTTGCCCTTTACATATATTTTATGCGACATGGTTAATGTTTCTCAAAATTCGAATCACCAAAATTTTCTCTGTAACGCCATTCTTTAATTCATCATACATCATCGTTATTTCAAAAAAATAATATACAAAAAAAATCCTCACATGCATGCTATTCATCTCATTTAGGTTTGCCGGGAATTGTAAGAGGTTTGAAGGTTTTGTCATAAGCAAGACGATATGGGATCAAACTGTGAAGCAATCCAAGCTCTGAACTACCTTATAGTAAAACAGCCTAATCTGACAAGTCTAAGGGAATGTGCTGGTCGATTGCCGCCCATCGAGCGCAGGTCTTTTGATAGAGTGTATGGGAAGATTATTATGTTACTACAATTGGACGTGCAAACGGAGGCCATTGCCGCTTTGAGCCAGTTCTACGACTCTTCATTAAGGTGCTTCACCTTCAAAAATTTCCAGATGGCACCTACCCTGGAAGAATATACACAGATCTTCGGCTTTCCTCAACAAGACAATGGACCCTACCAGTATCAGGGACAATACTACACAGATGAGAAACTCGCCTCAATGTTACAAACCAGCAAAGAGAACTTGAAGCTCCGGAAGAAAAATCGAAATGGCATTGCAGGATTCCCACAAGAGTATCTGGAAAGCCAAATGGAATCCTTCGCCGACGCTAGAAATTGGGGTCCTTTTAAGCAGGTGTTAGCTTTGACCATCTTTGGCATTGTCCTATTTCCACGCCTTGAAAGATATGTGGACACAACAGCTATTGGCGTCTTCTTATCCTCCAAGGATCCGATTCCAGCCATGCTTGCAGACACTTACTGTACTTTCACTCATTATAGTGAGTTAAGAGGAAAGAGGATATCCTGCTGCCTGCACGCCTTGTATGTTTGGCTTCTCACCCATGCTTTCGTTAACAAAGTCAGAGTAGAAGGCCCAATTGAAGATGCCAGAGGGTGTGAGGTGAAGACAATGAACACTAGTGAATGGTTGCAAGTGCTAGGGGGCCTTCATGAATACAAGGTTCGTTGGCACCCATCATGGTGGAAAGATTGGCCCGCAGTAGTTTTTCGATGTGGAAACTTTCAAAACGTCCCGCTCATGGGGACAAGAGGATGCATAAATTACAATCCTTCTCTAACTCTAAGACAGCTGGGGTACCCCATGCGAAATCCGCCCACCGAAGACATGTTAATCCCTTTTTACCTCCATGAAGGAAGCCCAAAAGAGGTTGACATGCTCCGGAAGATTTCTCAAGCGTGGGATATGGTCGTCCGCAAGGGACAAGAGCTTACTAAGAGGAGCGGCGATAAGGAAACCACCTTTCGTCAATGGCTCCAAAAGAGGATCCAAGACACCTGATTGCCTTACCAAAGTGCACTACGGGTGGAGGAAGAAATACTTGAACCTACCCTTCCCACTGTCGAAGATTTAGATAAGCTTAAAATGGCATTGTCAAAAGCCGAGGAAGAAAAGAAGGGCTTGCAGGCAGAGTTAGAGAAAGTGCTCCTAAAAAACCAGAAATTGGAGGAAGAGAACGCAAGTAAGTCAGTGGCCATTGAAGACAGCCGCAAGCAGCTTACGATCGAACAAAAGAACAAACTAGAGGTTCAAAAGTACCTAAGAGGGGCGAAAGAGGAAATAAAACGTTGCAACCTGAAAATGAACCAAGCCATCGATGATACATACAAGTGGAAAAAGTTATGGGAAGAATCAATGATGGCTGAAAAGACCGCACAGAGCCTGCTAATGGTATCAAAGAGAGAGTCCCGGATGATGGCAGCCGAGTTTGAAGAGCAAGTGAAAAGTATCAAGCAGGATAAAGATACCATTGAAGAGATACTCCGAGAATACCAACAAGCCTTGAGAAGGGAGCATGAAAAATCTGATGAGCTGAACGATCATATCAGATATCAAGAGGAGGTCTACCACCAGCTGAAGACAGAAAGCATCTATTGGGAGAACCGCTTCGTGGAGTTGGTCAGCAGGATAGAAAACCATGAAGCCTTCATAGAGTTGAAGAATGAAAGCTTATACTGGAAAGACAAATTCTCAAAATTGGCATGGCTGGCCAATCGAGCTATCACGGGAATCCCCAAGCGTCTAAAGGAGGCTAACGCGGCAATGCACCCGTTTAACACCCCAGTCCAAGTTTCCGAATTCATGGAGTTTTGCGAGGTTCTGATTGCCGAACTCCGGGAGAAGGCTGGCAGCACTACTAGTAGAAAAAGGGGGAGGAGTGGAAAAATGAAAGCCATATGTATTTAAATTTAAAGAACATTGTACTTTTATTTTCGAAGTTTTATTTCCAAAATGTTGTACTTTCCTCCATCAATGAAGTTTGTTTGTCTCACATGCTGATCCTTTATCTTGAAAATATTGTGGAACTTTAATCTGTGTACTTATGACAAATCGGGATGCGCTTGCAATTCCCGACCTAAAACAATAAGACTCATGCACACATGCATCATTCGCATTTTCATCCATTCATATACTCATACATATACTCATACCATGTGTCCCACCAACAGAGAGTAAAAGACAAGCTGGTGCGTCAACATCGCTATTGGACTCGTTCTCAGGCCAGAAACATGGAAGAAAACCAGGACAATCCGCCTCAAGATAACCAGGATCAAGGCAATCCACCTCAGGACCTAGACAATCAAGAGCTTAGGGCAGAAATAGATGGGATGAAAGAACAGATGGCTGAAATCTTAAAGGTCTCACAAGCTTTGAGGGACAAAGACACAAGTGAAGATGTCTCCGCTGGGAACACGGAAAATCAAGTTACCAACCCTCCTCCTCCCAATGGACTCGGGATCCCGCATACAGTACCCCCCACTGGGACTAATGACCAGGGTTACATAGGGCCTCCTTACGGACTTCCACAAGGTTACGCACCTCCGACAGTCAATGCTAGTCCAGAAGACGGTCCCTCAGGAGTCGCGGGCCAACAACAGCTTACACCAACGGGTCACGATGGTAATCCGGGGGCACCACAAGTACAAAACCCGACCCCCGTCGTCATACCACAAAGACTCCCACTTGGCTGCCCTCCACCGCCGATAGTTGACGCTCAAGCTCAGGGTTCCAACCTCAGGAATCCCACTCATTCACATACCCCAAATGTGAACCCAGCCATAGTTCCGATGATCCATCCTTACTATGGTATGAGTGGGCTCCCTCACAATCACTCTATGGAGAACCCTCAAGCCAAAGACAAACTACAAATGCTTGAGGAAAGGTTGAGAGCAGTCGAGGGATCCAATGTTGGTGCGAGAGATGCTTATGACTTGTGCCTCGTCCCTAACGTAGTCATCCCTCCAAAATTTAAGGTGCCAGACTTCGACAAATACAGAGGGTCGACTTGCCCTGTAAGCCACTTAACCATGTACTGCAGGAGGATGGCGGCGTTTGCTCACGACGACAAATTGCTCATCCACTACTTCCAAGATAGTCTGTCTGGGGCAGCTTCGAGCTGGTACATGCAATTAGAACGTGCCCATATCAGATGCTGGAAAGACCTAGCCGATGCATTTTTGAGGCAATACAAATATAACATTGACATGGCTCCCGATAGAACACAGCTGCAGAGCATGACGAAGAGAGATAATGAGTCCTTCAAAGAATATGCCCAACGCTGGAGGGGTTTGGCTGCACAGGTGGTACCACCTTTGTTAGAAAAAGAGATGGTATCAATGTTCATGGATACTCTTCAATCACCTTTCTACGACAGGTTGATTGGGAGCGTGTCTTCAAACTTTTCAGATATGATCGTCATCGGAGAAAGATTAGAGAATGGATGGAGAAACGGGAAGATTACATATAGCTCCGCTGGAACCAGCAATCAGAAAAGGCCCTTCCCAGGTTTCCCTAAAAAGAAAGACAGAGAAACCAATGCCATCTCTGGATCAGGAAAGCCTCCCTACAACAACCCCCGGCAGACTTTACAAATACCTACTCAAACACCACAAGCCCCACCTCACCAAGTCAACCCAGGCTATAGACCACAAAACTACCAAGAAAGAAAGCCCGCCAATTTCGACCCAATACCCATGTCATACACCGACCTATTCAATCACCTCATCAGTCACAACTTGATCACTCCCCGTCCAATGAGACCCCTTCAACCTCCTTTCCCTAGGAGCTATGACCCAGAGGCTAGCTGTGGATTCCACGCTGGGGCAGTTGGCCATTCAACAGAAAATTGCAAGGCATTGAAATATGTGGTACAAGACTTAATTGAATCTAAATGGTTAAGCTTCGCAGAAGATGGTCCGAATGTTGCCACTAACCCTCTGCCGGGGCACGGGAAACCCTCCGTCAATGCCATTGAGAATGTTGAGGGGCAATTATTGGTCAGAAAGGTGGGGGACATTGTCACACCCCTGGACGTCATCCATGCTGATTTGTGTCACTTCGGAATCATTATGAAGGGATGTACCAGAAAGGGCTCATGTGCTGATCCCCTTTGTGTCGGGGCCTGTGAAGCATTCAAACCAGTCCTGCAAGACCTATTAGATCGACACATAATACAAATAGGTCTTCAAAAGAAAGAGGAAGGCGTGTCGACTCTCCAGTCAAGCATTGACCAGAGCAAGAGTATCCGGAAACCGCTGGAAATCCATTACAAAAAGGACACAAAGCTAACCACCGCTGTGCCTAAACCAATCACTATTCAAGTGCCAGTCCCTTTTCCCTTTAAAAGCACCAATGCAGTCCCGTGGAGTTACGATGTGAAAGTTCAGACTACCCCTGATGTCATTAACATCTCAGGGACCGGTGGGATGACTCGAAGTGGGCGTTTCTATACCCCTGGAGGGCCTAGTGAGGACCGAGAAAAAGAAGGGGAGGAAAGAGCCCGTAAGGGCAAAAGCATAGAGCAGGAACCTGTCGATAAGAATGCAGGAAAGAAGACGTTATCCGAGCAAGAAGCCAGTGAATTTCTGAAGCTCATGAGACAAAGCGAGTATAAGGTGGTTGATCAACTGAACCAAACTCCCGCAAAGATATCTCTGTTGTCATTATTGCTCAGTTCCGATGCCCATCGTGCAGCATTGACAAAAGTATTGAATGAGGCCCATGTCGCTCATGACATCTCGGTCGGCCAATTTGATGGGATCGTCGGAAACCTTGTTGCAAGTAATTATCTCACCTTTACTGATGATGAGATTCCAACTGAAGGAAGGGGGCACAACAAGGCCCTACACATATCTGTGAAGTGTGGAGATTACTCTCTTGCTCGGGTACTTATTGACAATGGTTCATCTTTGAATGTATTACCCAAATCAACCATGGAGAAATTAGATGTGGACTGTTCATACATGAGACCAAGCTCCATATTAGTCAGGGCCTTTGACGGATCAAAAAGGGAAGTCATCGGAGAAATGGAATTACCTGTGCAAGTAGGTCCGGAGCACTTCGTGGTGACCTTCCAGATAATGGACATTGCCCCATCCTACAGTTGTCTCTTGGGGAGGCCATGGATCCACTCGGCAGGGGCAGTTCCCTCTTCTTTACACCAGAAGCTCAAGTTCATAGTCAACAATAAGCTGGTGGTTATTTTCGGTGAGGAAGAAATGCTGATAAATAAGTCCGCTCCCACTCGTTACATTGAGGCTGCTGAAGAGTCTCTCGAGACTGCCTTCCAAGCATTGGAAATCGCCAATACATCTGCTATGTTAGAACCCAAGCTATCCAAAACTGCCGTGATGGTTGCTAAGTTCATGTTAGGAAAAGGCTACCAAGCTGGAGGAGGCTTGGGAAAAACCGGACAGGGGATTCTGACGCCAATACAGCCAGAGGAGAACAAAGATAGGCATGGGATAGGATATCGGCCCAATCGCACTGACAAGAGAAGGATTGTGGAGGAAAAGAAGGAGCGGAGGTTAGCCAGGCTTGAGGATAGGGTGCCAAATACGAAGAGGATCACCATCTGCGACATCAATGAAAGCTTTCGGAGTGCGGGAATGTTGAACCCCAATCAGATCGCCGCAGTTGAGGACGATCTAAACGCCGAAGAAGGCGTCGTCAGTCTTGTACGCCCTTGTCCTGCAAACAAAAGGCTCAAGAATTGGGAGATCGTTGATTTTCCTGTGGTTTTTAGTTCAAAGTAATGTTTCTATAATGTAACCCTCTGGCTCTGCCCAAGGCCTTAGGATATTTCATTCGGGCACGCATGTTTTCCTTTCAGTATTAACATCAATGCAACGTTATTTCAGTTCCCAATAAACCCCCGTTTTTCTTTTCTTGTTACATTCGCTTCTTATTTTCTTTCTTTCGTTTTTATTCCGTTAATTTACACCAATGCAGATCCGAAAAAAAATGTCTTTGAAAATAACAACGCCAATAATCCATATTGTAACTTTGATCACCCCATCAATCAAACTGAGGAAGATGTTGAGGATAATTGGGAAACCCCTCCAGAGTTAATGAGAATGATGGAACAAGAGGAAAAAATAATCGAACCCCACGAGGAATCAACTGAAACGATCAACTTAGGCACGGAAGAAGACAAAAAAGAAGTCAACATTGGCACCACATTGAAAGACAGCGAGCGAGAGAAATTGGTTAGGTTGTTGTTTGACTATGTTGACGTCTTCGCATGGACATACCAAGACATGCCTGGACTGGACCCCAACATAGTCGGGCATAAGTTACCGGTAAAACCAGAATGCCCGCCGGTAAAACAAAAGTTAAGAAGGATGAAACCAGAAATGTCGCTGAAAATCCGAGACGAGGTTAAGAAACAGTTCGATGCTGGGTTTCTAGCAGTAGCAAAATACCCTCAATGGGTAGCCAATATTGTACCGGTCCCAAAGAAAGACGGGAAGGTTCGGATGTGTGTTGATTATCGAGATCTGAATAGAGCTAGTCCCAAAGATGACTTCCCTTTGCCTCACATTGATGTCCTGGTAGATAGCACAGCACAACACTCTTTGTTCTCCTTCATGGATGGATACTCCGGATACAACCAAATTAAGATGGCCCCCGAAGACATGGAGAAAACCACCTTCATCACTCTCTGGGGAACCTTCTGTTACAAAGTAATGCCATTCGGACTGAAGAATGCTGGTGCAACGTACCAAAGGGCAATGGTCACATTGTTCCATGATATGATGCATAAGGAAATAGAGGTTTACGTGGATGACATGATTGCAAAATCCAAGACTGAAGAAGAGCATATCGTCAATCTGCAAAAACTCTTCGAACGTCTCAGGAAGTTCAAACTCAGATTAAACCCTGCCAAATGCACCTTCGGTGTAAGATCGGGAAAGCTGTTGGGTTTCATAGTCAGTCAGAGGGGAATAGAAGTAGATCCAGCCAAAGTACGGGCAATACTAGAAATGCCGGTACCAAGTACTGAAAAAGAAGTTCGTGGTTTCCTGGGAAGATTGAACTACATCTCTAGGTTCATATCGCAGCTAACATCTACATGCGAGCCTATCTTCAAGCTTTTGTGCAAAAACCAAGAAACAAAGTGGAATGATAATTGCCAAGAAGCCTTTGAAAAGATCAAGAAGTACCTCCAAAATCCACCGATCCTGATGCCGCCTGTGCAGGGCAGACCTCTCATCCTGTATCTAACAGTGCTAGACAAGTCAATGGGTTGTGTACTGGGGCAACATGATGAATCCGGAAAGAAGGAACATGCCATCTACTATCTAAGCAAGAAATTCACCGAGTGCGAGACAAGATACACATTGTTGGAAAGAACGTGTTGTGCTCTGGCCTGGGCTGCACGTCGTTTGAGGCAGTATATGCTGAGCCACACGACTTGTTTGGTATCTAAAATGGACCCAGTCAAATATATTTTTGAAAAACCCGCACTCACAGGGAGGATCGCTCGCTGGCAAATGCTATTATCTGAATACGACCTTTTATATGTCACCCAAAAAGAAATCAAGGGTAGTGCATTGGCTGAGTACTTGGCACACCAGCCCATTGAAGATTACCAATCAATGCAGTGCGATTTCCCAGATGAAGATATAATGGCTCTATTCGTAGAAGGGAATCCTCCGGACAACGAAAGGTGGAGAATGTTATTCGACGGCGCTTCTAATTTATACGGGCACGGGGTCGGAGCTGTACTGATCTCTCCTGATAACCGCTTCGTACCGTTTACCGCTAGACTGAGTTTCTACTGCACCAACAACATTGCAGAATATGAAGCGTGCGTCCTAGGCATCGAAGCAGCCATTGAATGGAAAGTCAAAAGACTCGATGTATATGGGGACTCAACTTTAGTCATCCATCAGACAAAAGGTGACTGGGAAACCAGGGATTCCAAATTAATTCCTTATCATGATCACATCCAAAAGATGGTTGAACAATTTGAAGAGATCACTTTCCATCATCTCCCTCACGAAGAAAATCAGTTGGCCGATGCTTTGGCGACTTTGTCATCAATGTTCAATATCAATAACGACAAGAGTCTGACATTCATCCGAATCCAACATCGAGACCTACCGGCACATCATTGTGTGGCAATCGAAGAAGAGCCTGACAGTAAACCTTGGTATTACGATATCAAGCACTATATCACAAACAGAGAATATCCTCCTGGTGCCACCGAGAATGATAAGAGGACACTTAGGAGGCTGTCAATGGGTTTCTTCTTAAATGGGGAAGTGCTTTACAAGAGAAATCACGATATGGTCCTCCTCAGATGTGTAGTAGAAGAAGAAGCAGAAAGAATTATGAAAGATGTCCACGAGGGATCGTTCGGCACCCATTCTAATGGGCACACCATGGCAAGGAAAATCCTAAGGGCTAGCTACTACTGGTTGTCAATGGAGACTGACTGCTTCAACTACGTCAGAAAATGCCACAAATGTCAAATCTATGCCGACAATATCCATGTACCACCTGCCTCTCTGAATGTCCTAACAGCACAATGGCCATTCTCAATGTGGGGAATGGATGTCATCGGTCCCATCGAACCCAAGGCATCAAACGGACATCGTTTCATTCTTGTCGCTATTGATTATTTCACCAAATGGGTCGAGGCCGCTTCTTACGCCAGTGTAACAAAGTCAGTGGTTGTCAGGTTCATAAAGAGAGATTTGATTTGCCGCTACGGTCTTCCAAATAAGATCATCACGGACAATGGGACCAACCTGAACAATAAGATGATGAAAGAGTTGTGTGACGACTTCAAAATCCAACATCATAATTCCTCCCCATACCGTCCAAAGATGAATGGGGCAGTTGAGGCAGCAAATAAGAACATAAAGAAGATCGTGCAAAAGATGGTAGTGACCTTCAAGGACTGGCATGAAATGTTGCCCTTCGCTCTGCACGGGTATCGGACCTCCATCCGCACGTCAACAGGGGCAACACCATTCTCACTAGTATATGGGATGGAAGCAGTTCTTCCCATCGAGGTGGAAATACCCTCCCTGCGAGTGCTAATGGAAACAAAATTGGAGGAAGCAGAATGGGTTCAAGCTCGTCTGGATCAGTTGAACCTCATAGAAGAAAAGAGAGTAGTTGCTTTGTGTCATGGGCAGTTGTACCAACAAAGAATGAAAAAGGCTTATGATAAAAAAGTGCGCCCCCGCCAGTTTCAAGAAGGAGACCTCGTGCTCAAGAAGATGTTGCCTATCCAAAAGGATTCCCGTGGAAAATGGACCCCTAACTATGAAGGACCTTATGTGGTAAAGAAGGCATTCTCTGGAGGAGCATTGATTCTCACAAAAATGGACGGTGAAGACCTCCCACTCCCAGTGAACTCGGACGCAGTCAAGAAGTACTATGCCTAAAGAAATATATGGAAAAAAGAGAAAGATGAGCCAAGCAAAAATAAGCTCGCTAGGTCGAAAACCCGAAAGGGCGGCCTAGGCAAAAATTAGAGCGACCCGGTGGACTGAAAACTCTAAAGAGCAGTCCAGGCAAAAATTAGGGTCAGAAGTTGGACTTTGAGCTACAAAGGCAGTCAATACCTCTGAAAGTTGGATAATGAATGCTCAAAGTTATGTTAATGGGCGATTGGCGTTATTACTTCAAAGATACAAACAATCAAAAGATCAGCTTTCCTTGTTTTCTTTTTCTTCTCTTTTTGTAGTTTAAACTCCCAATGTAATTTTCAGCCAGCGCGACCTTCTGCGCATTTGTTTTCCATTTGAATATTAAACACTTCCTTTATTTTCTCATTTCCCTATTATCGTAAAAATAACGTTCATGGTAGACGATACTGAATTGCGAGACATGTGCATGATCACAAGCATTATAATCATTGCGAAATTTCTAAAAATCACAAAAAGAGATGATCCCTCATAAAGTTGCAAAAAGGACAAATGCATAATCTCATCAGTAAATCTTAATAACCCGCACTTTGGCACCACTGCTTGAGGCAACCCTCGTATCCCATATCGAGAGTCACGCGAGTTGATGATACCAGCAAAGTCAAGAAAGAGAAAAAGAGCATAAAGAGCTAAAGAGCAAAAAGAGCAAAAGAGCAAGAAAAGAAAATGAAAAAAGAAGAAGGCCAAGAACAAAAGCCAAAAATAAAATCATTCCACATTTCATTCATCATGTCATCAATTACTTAACTACATGCGCGCATGCATCATTCATTGTAAGTGACTGTTGAGGTAATTTTAGTATGTATCGTTAGCACCAATTCTTCAGACCCCCGGCGGTCCTTCAGAGCCCAGGCGCTCCTTCAGACCAACAATGGTCCTTCAATCCAGATCGCACGTCGCGTTATCGAGCAACCGACGGATCATCCGGCCCCAGGCCCTTCAGACTAGCTGTGTCCGCCTAAAAAACACAGTGCACGTCCTTCGTGGTTATATCAGTTCCGGACCTGATTAACCCTAATGGCCGCTCGAAAAGAGGCCACCCCCAGACCGTATTACTAGTACCATAAGCTAGTTGCGCTCCTTCAGACCCATCGGTCCCTCAGGCTTAGGCATGCCCTTCAGACCCCGACGGTCCCTCAGTCGAACGCAAGTCGATGCACCAAGCATTGATTTTGAACTAGACCTTCAGAGCCCCAATGCTCCTTCAGATCCCCAGCGATCCTTCAAGATCCACAGCGATCCTTCAGATCCCCAGCGATCCCCATTTACCTTCTGTCTAAAGCAACCCAGTTTTCATAAGTTTCAAAAAAAAACAAAAACAAAAAAACCTCAGTCTGGACAAAATTAGTGTCTTGTTATCTTTATTTCTATTTTCCTCGAGAAATTTGGAACCCCTCCGATTTCCTAGCAAAATATAAATAAAGAGGGGCAGCTGTAATACCCTAATTTTGTCCTATCCAAAACTAAGAAATTTTATTTATTTTTAATAAAAATAATAATCTTTTTTTTATTATTTTCATGCCATATATCATTTTATTTTAGTTGCCACAAGTTTTTAACCAAAAAAGTATATTAATTAGAAGTGAAGAAACAAAAAATAAGCAAAGGAAGAAATGGAGGGGGGTCTATTAAAAAAAAAGGATGAGGTGCAATCAGGATTGGGCCATCAGAAACCCAACCCAACCAAAAAAAACTAGCCCAATTCGCCCCAAACCCTAATTCCTATCCAACCCATGACCCAACTCCTCCTAACCCTAATTACTATCCAACCCATACCCATTTCCCCTCCACAAAACCCTAATTCGGCCACCCCCCTTTACCCTAAAAATCATCCACATTCAATCCCCCCCTTAACCCTAAAATCAAGCCACATTCATCCCAGTCCCCCCTCCTCAATATTCGACCCCACCCCCCTTTTTCCTCCTTGAAAATTGCATTCTCCCTTCCACACTCCACCTTTCCTCTTTTCTCTCAATTCCACTTCCCCACACTTCCCACTTCCCCATTTTTCCCTTCCCCATACACGTTTCCCCCTTCTCTCTTTCTTCCCAACGGCTCCATCTCTCTCTCTCTCCCCAATCTCACGCCTATCTCTCTCTCTTTCTCCAACTCACACTCAACCTTTCCCTCTCTCCCCCATCCTACGACTCTTTCTCCCTCACACTCTCACACACTTCACTTCATCATTTCTCCTACTCACACACTTCTCTTTCTCTTTCACTCATCCTCCCAGTCCCCCACTCTCCCATCTCCACGCATACCCCTCCCCACCAAACCCTTAAACTCCATTTTTTTTCTCCTCACATCATTCTCTCTCACTCACGGATTCACTCTCCTTTCTCACACAAAAAAAAAAAGAAAAAAAAAACCATCATTTCTCTTCCTCTGCCATGCCCATACCCCTTTACCCCCTTTTGCATACCATCAAAAACTGTACAAGGCATGTTGAAGATGAAGTCAGAAAAATGAAAGAAAAGACACCCCTTTTTGTATAAATAGGGGCCACAACCATGAAGCAAAGGAGGATTTTTTTTTGGGGAGAAAGGAAGAAGAAGAGAAGATTTTTTCAAAAAAAAAAAGAAGAAAAAGGAGAGTCTAGGTTTTGTTTAGAAAAAGAGAGTTTGAGAGTTTTTTGTTCACTGTATTCTTCTTCTCCCTTTCACAAATTTTATTTTTTTTTAATTTCAAATTCTGTTGTATTGAGGAAATCCGAAGAAAAAAAAAAAACTTCTCCTTAAACATTTCCAGATTTTCTTTGTTTAAGGTATTGTAATGTAATATTTTATTTAATTATTGCTGTTTTATTTTTTTTAGTTGCTATAATTTTGTTCATGTAAATAAATATTGTTGCTGTTTTTATTTTATTTTTAATATTGTTGCTGTTTTTTTTTTGTTACTGTAAATTCGTAAATTCTTTTTTTTAGATATTATTGTTGCTGTTTTTTTTATTTAAATATTGTTGCTATTTTTTATTTTATTTTTAATATTGTTGCTGTTTTTTTAAATATTGTTGCTGTTTTTTTATTTAAATATTGTTGCAGTTTTTTATTTAAATGTTGTTGCTGTTTTTATTTTATTTTAATATTGTTGCTGTTTTTTTTATTTTTGTTGCTGTAAATTCGTAAAATCCTTTTTTTTAGATATTATTGTTGCTGTTTTTCTTATTTAAATATTGTTGCTGTTTTTTTTTTAAAAAAAAAAAATTGTTGTTGTCATGTTTCTTAGATTTTATTATTGCTTTTTTTATTTAGTTGCTGTTTTTTTATTTTATTTGGTTGGTGTTTTTATACATATTAAAATGTTGTTGTTTTTTATTATTTAAATTGTTGCTTTTTTTATTTAAATATTAATGTAATTTTCGGATTAAAATAAAATATTAAAAAAAAAAATTTTTTTAAAAATAAATGGTTACTAATACCACTGCCTTCTCTAAAAAAAAATAATAATAACAATAATCATCTTTTTAAACAAAAAAAAACAGCAAAAGGCACCTTTTTCATAACCATGACAATTATTTCAAAAAAAAAGAGAACTTTTCTTTATAAATTCGCAAAACTTTTTCTCATCGAATGTTTCCTTCTAACGTAGGTAGTAATCAAACCCAAACCGTCTTTTTTTAAATAAATTAACGAACCAATCAGTCAAAGAAAGGTCAAACAATCGTTTTTCTTTTAGCGTCAAACCGCTATTCGCACCCCCCACATTTTAGTAATACGGCACTCCCCGCTTTCAGCCCAACTTTTGCGCAAGGGCCCAGAAACCCAAACAATGTTGTTTTGGGCTGATACTAAGCACACCCCCATTTTTGATACAATATCCCTGTTGCTCGCACCCCCTTTTTACTATTACCCATTCCGCTTTTATTTACACCATAATGTTTCCAAACCGTCTTTTCTCTCTTTCAAACAATCCAACTCACAAAAAAATATAGGTTGTTTCTAATGGTCACTCTGAGCTTAGCTTGTTTGACCGATAGGGCTAACCTTCTTTTTTTTAAAACGGATTAGTAGCGGTGATCACTCTGAATTTATTCGTTTGATCATCGCAAACACCCGCCTAAACTTCAAGAAATTTTCAGTTAATAGAATACAAACGTAATCTCAACTCCCTTTCTAAAAAACAAAAGGTCACGCTTCCCAGTAAGTATTTTTCGAACAAAACGCTCGATCACAAACCGGGTATTTATAGCGGTCACTCTGGGCCCCGCTCGTTTGAACGCTGTAAACACTTTCTTTTTTCGAATAAGCCATTAGTGGTGACCACTCTGGATTTATCTGTTTGGTCACCATGAACGGCCTCTAGTTTTCGCAAACTTTTCAAAAATAAAAAATACCAACACACAAATATTTTCTACCCAAGAACTACGTAGCTTTGATTTCTCCATCGCACCCGGAGATACGTAGGAGCGGGGGCCCACTCCTGTCAAGCGCAAAAAAACTAATTTTTTTTTATTAAGTCTTCCTTTCCGTTTTTTTTTCGTAATTAATAAAGAGGGTAAATTAAAATGTTTTCTTTAAACAAATTTTTTCTACACATTAAATTAAAAGGTAACCTTTTTTAGGATGTTGCGGGGTGCTAGTACCTTCCCCGCACTTAATCGACCCCCGAACCCAAAAACAAAGGTTTTTTCAATGTTTTCCTAAAAATAAATATTGATGGCGACTCCATTGTTCAAAAACAACGAAGAATCTCTCCTTCGGATTTTTCGGTCGCTACAGCTACACAATCTTAATTTTATATCATTTAATTTATGTTTATCAGCTAGTTCAATCGTTAATTTTACCAAATACTTTATTCGTCATCGGCTAACTTATCCGCTATATTTTTCATTGCTACTTTTTTACATAGTCAAAAAAAAGATATTTGTTGGTCACAAATGATTGACATTAAATTTTATTAAGCGACTAATAAAATATAATTATAATTGTCAAAAAATAAAATATAACTATAGTTTTACAACTAACCAAGTAAGAAAATGTTAAATGTTTTTTGACACAAATATTATTAGAGACATAAGACTTTGTTTATAGATTTTTGGGAAAAAGATTACTTTTTATTATTTTATTATCTTCGGAATAAAAAAATATATCAAACTATTGACAATTATAATTTGGATTATTCGTGTCTTTGATATATCAAATTGTTTTCGTTTATTTTTCTAATGATTAAATTTTATATGTTTAAATTAGTTTGAAAACCTATTTACAAATTACCAAATAGTTTAAGGACTTTTTTGGTGAAAACGTTTTTATTTATTTAATATATGATGTCAACATTGATTAACTATTGGCGAATTTGATTATACACCTATTGCATAAAAAAAAATTAAATCCTTAAATATTCTATAAAGGCACCCTCACCCTATAGACGGTAAATTTTAGTGGTTCACCGGTGAGAGATTTGATTTACTCCCTCACCTTAAAAATACCCTTCTATAGAGTAACTTTTATTTTTTATTTATATTATAAATTTTTTTACCATACCTATTAAGTTTTTATAGATATGATACATGTAAGAAATTTAATACAATATTTAAATTATTTAAATATAAAAAAAATAAGATATCATTTGGCGAATAAATATTATGTATCATACCAAACAAACTCATGACGGTACCGGAGTGCTCACCTTATTATAGGAAGACCATAAGGGCAGTAATGGTGTCTGTCGGGGTACGTTATGGGTGATTTTCGTTCGGTGCGTGGCATCGACTATAATTTTTAAAGTTCTTATTATTATAATAAAGAAAAGAAAAAGTACAGACAAGAAGACCCGAACGCACGTGAAGGCAATGTGATCTTCACGTGGAAACCTGAGGGAGAGGGAGAGGGAGAGGGAGAGTACTTTCGTGGTTGAGCATGGGTCCTCTAATTAACACAAACCCGCCACGTGTCTCATTCTCCGCCAAATCTTCAGATTCCATGTTGTGTTGCTTGGTCACGTGTCCGGGGCCTTTGAATAAGATGCTATTTTGAAAGGATAAAAAATCTTTCATTTTCTCAGAAAAATACAAATAACCTTACCAGTTACTACAAAACAAACGTGGAGACCATTGTCCACATCTTTTCTTTATACAAAACGACAAATTGAAGGTGCATTATGAAATTATTACTACTTTGTTGACGTGTGCATGTGAGAGAGAATCAATGAAATATTTATTTCGCTCTGTACTAGGAATTAAAGATATGATTTGTGTGCCATCGGTGCTGCCACGAATACATACCAATTTCCTTAATTCATCTTAGTAGTATAAAGTAATATTATATTACTAGCAGTATACTCGTGTATATACCCCGTAAATATCAAGACTAATTTAAAGTAAATAAAAAATGAGTTTGAAATAGTAATTTAATTAGTTCAAATATTACCCCGTGAATATTTACCAGTAATTTGTAATTAATATTCCCGTATAGATTAAAAAACAAAATTGTACTAATGTTCCAAAATTTTGAAATTGAAATATTTTCTGTAGAGATTAAATAAAACTTATTGATAGAGAAAAAATGAAATATTAAAAAAATGAAGGAGACATGTAGATGAATTTAAAGAAGATATATTGTGAAAAATAGAAAATTGAGATAGAGATAAAGTTTAAAAACAAAATAATGATTAAATATTTTAAATATGAAATAGAGGGAGGTGAGAGAAAAGTAGGTTTTAAAATTGAAATAAAAAATTAAAATATGATGTGAGAGTAAGACCCACTAATGATAAAAGTGAGAGAGAGAAAAAAATTTAGAGGAAATAATTAGGAATGACATTTTTATCTTTAAAATTGAGATAAAAGTGATGATAATTTAGTATTTTTTTGGTAACAGGTCGTTTGTATATATGGATGATAGTCAGATCACACAACACATAAGAATTTTTTTTTTCTTACGTACAAGTTACAAACACTGCAATTCATTATTTGAGCCCTTCTTAATTTCTTATAAATTTGCAATAGCTTAACAAATTCATATAGTTCAATGAATAAAAACAGTGTTGATTCTAGGCGTTCAGGGATGACAGGAACCTCCTCTCATCTAGCCTCCGTGTAAGATTACCATTTGAATCAGTTATCATATATATATATATATATATATATATATATATATATAATCTTTTATTTTCCTTTGTTTAGTTTCTAATCAAAGTGATTTTATTATTTCAGTTATGGGAAGGATTTCCTTGAGCCGGTATGGGAAAATGGTCATCAAATTCTTGCAGCAGGAGATAATAATAGAACAAGAAACACTCCTTTCTGCATAGGCTATTCAGTAAACCCTTCACTTAAGAATGAAGATGATGTCATCATGAGAAGTTCCAAAAGAGCAAAGTTAAGCAACATTTCTTATAAGCCTAATGAAGAATTCCCCAACTTAAAAGACTCTAATAGCCACACTCAAGAAACCAATAAACCAAGAATGGATTCACAAAAACAGTATTTGGGTAGTAGTTGTGATCAAAGAACAAGAAAGGTTAACTTCTCCAACTTCTCAATACCAACAGTGTTTCTCAAATCTACTAATGCATCTTCAACAAGAGTTGAGAAGATTGAATTGAAAGCAACAGAAGTTGCTTCTACTAGTAACAAAGAAGCTGATGATCATAATTCAGCAGTTATTGAACTCACAAAAAGATCACATGGACTTCAAGAACAAACTTCATTTACTGCTAACAAATCCAAACCAGAATCATTACCAAACTCAGAAGCACTTAGAGAAAAAGGAAAAGCTGATGAAACTAGCTTTTGTAATGAACGATCATCTTCTTCTGTTTGCTGCTCCCTTGAAGCCTCAAATAACCCAAACTTTAGTATCAGGAAGCATGAGGATACCGATGATGACTCGGCATATTTCAGTGATGTAAGTGAGAAAAAATCATAGGAAACTGATGACACAGCTTTTTTACTTTCTTTTTTAATTATCTTCATTCTCAAGAAGCTATTTGATGCAGGATGATCATGAAGAAACAGAAAATCTAGTTCGTGATAGCAACAGAATCAAGAGAAGTAGGAATGCTGAAACTCGTAGTTTAACTGAAAGGGTGAGAAAAACATTTCATAGAGTTAAAAAGATAAAGAAAAACTTGTACATTTTTTTTGTAAATTCCATGTAGCTGATAGTTGTGGATGTTTGCAGAAGCGAAGAGATAAAATCAACGAGAAGATACGCACATTGAAAGACCTCATACCCAATTGCAATAAGGTATATATATATATATGAGAGTGTTCCTTAGTTTAATTTCTGTAATGTGTATTTAATTTTTGTAACACTTTGTTTTATTAATTATTTATATAGGTGGACAAAGCTTCAATGCTTGATGATGCCATTGACTATCTTAAGACCCTAAAGTTTCAATTAGAGGTAAAATTGATGTCCTTTTTTGTGCGTAAACAATTAGAGGTAAAATTGTATGTTAATTATTTATGATGCAGATTATGTCAATGGGTAGATCAGGGCTATGTATGCCATTTATGATGTTACAACATCAAATGAATGCTGGAGCACAAAATTTAATGGGCTTCAGGCCAGGGAATGGAATTCCTTACACATCACCACCACAGTTTCCTATTCCACCACTTTCAGCCGGTGTCACAGACAACAGACTTCAAATGTTTGGTTTCTCAAACCAAATGATACCACCACCAATGCCAATTCCCAATGCACCTTTATTTCCTATGATTATTGGAAACTCTTCCACACAACCTTTTAATGCAACCAACATAGTTAACAATTCCAACACTTAATTAAGATCTTTATGCAAAAGGTTGACAGAGAGTAATATCTCTCTGATTATAGAATACAACATCAGTGGTAGCTAGGTTTCTGACTGTTCACAGTTTGATGTATTTTTTAGTTTATTTTCATTTTTATGTATGGATCGATGTAAAAGATTGACAAAAAATTGAGTTATACAAAATATCCATGACACCGATGATTTTTCTCTATTCAAACTTAGTTTTTTTTTTATCAGCTATTCAAACTTAGTTTAACCCCAAATCAAATGAATGTTTGGTTTCTAATTCTAACCCCAAAATTGATTTCAGTGCTAAAATCAATTCTAAGTGAAGTTACGATTGCTAAAATTATCTCTCAAATTTATTAAAAACGATAGCTATATCCACTCACAAAAGCAATGGTGATCCAAACACGAATTGATAAAAATCAGCTCATAAAAAATTAACAAGTTTATAAATCACTCTATTTCCTCCAATAAGCGACTGTATGTTTCCACCACATTTTTTTTGTTAATATAATCAATTATAAATTATTTTGTGTTCAACTCATTTTAAAAAAATCAATTCAATCAAAATCAATTTTTGTCATTCTAGAATCAAACACACACCGAGTTATGAAAATTACAAACACATCCTTAAGTGTTTCTTTAGTAAGTCATTTTGGTCTTCAAGTATGTTTTTTGTTTGTCATTTCGGTTCTCAAATGTGTTTTCTGTTTGTCAATTTAGTCCCTAAAATTACTAAAAAAGAGACACTTAAAGACATGTTTGTAATTTTAATACATTTAGGGACTATAATGACAGCGACTCACACATTTAAGGACTAAATTGATTGTTTACCTGATTAATTATAACCAGAACTATTCAAGAAACCAAAACACTACGTCGCCACCCAAAACCTTTATATTATTCATTTAATTTATTTCTAGTCACTGTGAGACTAACTATTTACACTTGAATCTACTCTATTTAAAACTGTAATAGTCTACCAAAATACTTATTTTAAACATATTACTTTACACTAACTTTTTGTACTTTCTTTCTCTCCCTCTCTCATCGTCTTCTTGCTTCTTCTTCCCTTTTTACACTCTTAACACATTTATTCTTTCTATTTTTTTTCTTTTCCCCTTTCGGGTTAATTATTTTTTCCTCACTCCAAACCAAAGGTTTTTGGAATCTACAATCTAACTTTTATTGAAATGAAATATATCATTTATAGAGGCTTTATTATATTCTGCCTTTATAAATGTATAATTTGTTTTTCTAAACCATTGGTTTGCTTAATTTTGAGCTCCAACAAGAAAGCATATGTTGCCAAAATAATTTTTTAAAAATATATTTTGCCTTCATATAAGTATACTTTGATTTAAATTCAAATGAAGAAACATTATAAGGATAATTTCAGTACTTATTATTCTTGATTAGAAACATTGCATGTAATGGGAACAATTATTTTGTTTATTTTATCTTTATAATGTATCATGTTTTTTACGACAGAAAAGCATGGGCAATCCATCCCCATTCTTCTTCCCCCTCCCCATTCAGTGCCAAACGTCCAAACGATTCTGACACTGTCATTTTTTTTTTGCACCTAACTCCATGTCTAGTTAAACCGAAAGAATCAAACTCAGAAAATAATCAGAATCCACAAATTTCATATGGTAATTATTACTTTTTCTCTCCCTTCCCTTCCCCTTCATCTTTGGCTTCAAGATTTGATTTTTCAGCAATGCATGAGCAAATTTCCCTCGATCCATTTGAAATTCCCACCTCAATCTCAAGCAGCTTCTTTCACATTGCTTGAAATTTGCCTGACTTCCATGCTCGAAACATCTCAGGTTTATAGAAATAATATTATGAATGGCAAGATGGCGAAATATGACTAGAACTCTATATAAATCCTGTTTATACAGTCGATGTGCAACTATAAAATTCTTCAGTTTTAGACTTACAAATTACATCACTAAATTTGCTGTTTTGTCTTCCTTTGCCGGTGCCTGAGTGATTTGTGCCTTCCCGGATGGAACATCTGAAAGCTTGAGATTTGAGAGTGTGCCACTAAGAAGTTCAGAAGCTTCTAAAGCTGCACTTCCTTCTGCACTGGTAATAGTCTTTTCCAGTGCAGGAACTTGATCCTCTTTCCCAATACTAAGCTCCAAATTATTGAATTCCTCTTCAATATCTTCATCCTCAATGTCTGTGTATGATGGAGTTTGCTCTGCATCAAGAAAGCAGCATGCTTAAAAAAATTCAAATCATAATTATTGATGCAAAAAATACATATGCTGCAAAAACACGAATCAAATGTGTGCCACAAAATATTTGAAAAATATACCTAGCGCCTTTTCAACTTCCTTCTGTGAATCAATGCTCTCTTGAAGATCTTTTAAACATAGATCAACATCTTCCACACTGATCTTATTTTCTTTAATAGCTCGCGCTCCAATCTGCACAGCTTCAGAAACCTGCGAACAAACAATGGATCACTGGTTGTAACAAAGTCAATATGCAGTGCAGCAGTTCAATATAATCTATAAATTCTGGTAAATACTGATCGATTTGATGCAGTACTTAAAGCTTTACCTTTTTCGTTGACTCGGCATCGATAATAATGGCAAGTACTTCCTCTACTCTATTCAAAAACGATGAACATTTTTCTCTACTCTGGTTGACCAACTTCAGCTCCCTTGCATACCTGAGGGCCAATTTCTTGTTCCCGGAATGTACAGAAGCCAATGCTGATTTTCTTGACCTAATAGAATCAATCTGTGAGGTAACAACTTTTTTGAACAAAAGTAAAATATCATATGAATGGGGATCAAACATGAAGGTTATTATGTCCTATACATCAACAATGTTTTTTAGTCGACGGATTGTTTTGGATTGGTCTTTTATGTGTGCAAAACAACTTAACCAAAATCCTAGTAAGATAATTTTGGAGAAAGAAAAAACAACGTTTTCCGAGACAATTAATCAAAACGAACATGCACTATCGTAAAGTAAAATAATTTACTGTGGAATAAGAAGGGGATATAGTTCGGCTTATGAGGGAAACTTTTCTACTTGATTATGATCTCTAGATTATTATTTAATTTTCCAAAACAAAAGTCCACTTCTAGGATACAAGTATAAGGATTCATAAAATAAAATAAACTTACGATTCGTAACGCCTGTCAATGACATCTAATTGTTGCTGAAGCTTCTCACTTGTCGAAATCAAGTGCAGTACATCATAATCTAAATTCGAGATACCGGGTAATGCTGCTGCGGAGAGAGAAATTTTTACCCCCTGTGAAATTAAAATTTGAATTAAGACAAGTATTTCAGGCACCAAAATCAAGTCTATATTGATGATTCCTACTCACAGAATCCAGGCTAGTATTAACGATTGCCAGATTTATCTTCAGCATTTATTAATTTACAAGAAATGTCAAAAGTTCTTGAAAGTGCCACCAAAATGTTACATATTAATTTAAAAGAAAAAGGCCCAGTTAGGACATTCAGCTAGGACATAGTACCAAACAACTGAACTTTTTTCATCGGAATAATACTTGAGTTTTTGTACCTCTACTAATTCGTTCTTATGGACTGACAGATATTGTGCTGTTCTGCACCCTGACATATATCTCAAGATAACAGATGCTTCATCCGGCCCTCCACATATCTCCTGAAATTTCTTCATCGTAATGATACAAGATGAATTCCAGTGACTTTCTGATAGATGTTTGACAACTTCAGCTGCCTTATCCTACATATGAAGCAACAAAACTATAAGTTGAGTAGTAGTAATCAAAAAATCTAGCATGCTCAAACAAAGGAAAATGTAATCCAACTCCCGGCATTAACTTAAATGACTTGCTGGCACTGGCATTACATGATAGCAAAAAACAAATAATCACAGACATCAGAGATCATACACCATGGAAATGAACCGATGCACACAGTCTTTGTGCTACAGAGTCACTAAACATTTGTGGGTGTATCCAATCTTTACATATATTTTTAAGAACAGAACTCCCGGGAGAATACATTTGTTAAATACTGACCCTGTGCTTCATATCTTTACAATGAAAGAACTTATTTGCAGGAAATTTGTTTTGAGCTATAACGGTTCAAAAATTCCATTGCTTACCAATCATTTTGTGTGTAGTATCTTGTGATTTCTAAACCGTTTCGTTTCAAATTAAATATTTCTATTCCAAAGTTGAAGGGTAAAAAATGTCAGACATAGCTAACATCAAGAATATTGAACGATGTTACATGTATTTGATTTATAAAAATTTAAAAATATCAAAAAATGTCAGATTGCTGATATTGACACGGAAGCAAATGAGCTATATTGGTCAATCTTAATTACAAATGAAGAAGGTATGCCAAACACACACAAGTACAAAAGAAACTAAAACTAGAAAGGCTTTTATGAAATAAATAAAAGAATGGCTAATAATAACCTTAAGCAGTGCAGTTACAACTACACATTCTTCAGCCATGATATCTGGTGTAGCTGGTCTGGTTATTAAATTGGTCACTTTTCTGAATAATTGAGAGAGTCTTCCACTTGTTGGATCCACAAAATCCCCAGGTCTTGTGATGTCACCTTCATTATACATTAGAAACTGGAAAATGAAAAAATGTAAAGACAAAAAAATAAACACCAAAGCAAACAACTAATTTTTGGTACCAAATTAAGTTTGTCACACATGAATTCAAAAAAAAAAGTTCTTCACAACCAAAAGAACATGTTTTAAACAGAAAGGAGAGAAATTAATTGAAAATAGTAGTGAGTGAGACTCACCATTACATGGTCGAGACACAAAGGAGTTAACCCTCCTCTATTAAACCAATCATTCTTCACCTGAAAATCAAATTAACTAACTTTAAGGTAAGAGAGAGAACAAGAACCAAAAAAGAGTGAAATTTAAAAAACCTAACTTGTACCTGGGATGGTCGAATGAGAAGGAAGCGAAAATGAGTGGCAATTTTGATGATCAAATCTCTCCAGAAGAGGAAGGAGGTTTGCCAATCGGATCTTTGACCGGAAAAGGCTTTGAATCGAGCAACGGCAATCACTTCGTCATCCCAATTAGAAACCTCTTTTGCTATGAAATCCCTCACCTTCGAATCCATCTCCAAGTACATCCCGGGATTCTTCTATGATTATGAATTATTAATCACTTTCCTTTCCTCCTTTTTCTTCCTTCAACCCTTTCTTCTCCTGCTTGATGCTTATTGCTGATGAATTTGAATTTCGTCTTCAATTTTGTAACAGGCTAAAATAGACTTTTTGTTCTTTATTTTTTTTGGCTTAAATGTGTTTTAGGCCCCTGCAAATATAGGGTGTTTTGGTTTAAGCCTCTGCAAAAAAAATTTTTTTGTTAAAAGCCCTTGCAAAATGAAATATTTTGTTATAAGCCCTTCTCAACATATCCAGCAATCATAGCATTCCAAGTTAAGGCTAACATTTTAGTTATAGAAGGGTTTATAACAAAATATGTCATTTTGCAAGGGCTTTTAACAAAAAAAAAAATTGCAGTGGCTTAAACAAAAACACCCTATATTTGCAGGGGCCTAAAACATATTTAAGCCTTATTTTTTTACTGTTTTTGACTTTTTTCGGTTTTGTTATTTTTATCTTGGCTAAATTGAAGTTTTGGTCGTTTTTCTTTGGTTTTGGTGTCATTTTGGCCATTAATCTTTCTTTTTTTTGTTTTGGTCCCTCATCTTTTTTTGGGTGTCATTTTGGTCCTGTTTGTAATTTTCCGTCCATTACATTAATGGACGCCACGCTCGCAGTTAACTGTTAACGTGGTGTCTTAAATGTCAGGGCTGACTTGGAATTTATTAAATGATGTGGCCTATAAGGGACCAAAATGAAACTTAAAAAAATATGAGGGACCAAATTGACAAAATTAACAAATCTGGAAAAACACCTCAATCTTCATCTTCATCTTCTCCGGCGAGCCACCACCACAAATAGTGACATCGCCTCTCTCTCTCCCCCCCCCTCCCTCTCTCACTCTCTCCGTTCGTCATTTAAAACACTGGGCGATGTCACCACCACAAATAGGTTAACTGCCAGCGTGGCGTCCATTAAGGTAATGAACGGAAAATTAAAAAAAAGGACCAAAATGACACCCAAAAAAAGATGAGAAACCAAAACGAGAAAAAATAAGATAAATGACCAAAGTGACATCAAAGCCAAAGTTAAAAGACCAAAACTGCAATTTAGCCTTTTATCTAAAATGGTCTTTTTTTTCTAATTATCTTTTTTTAATTATCTTCTCAAAATTTTTCCGGAATTACGTGTTTATACATAAATCCGAAACGCATTTTCTTGATGTTTCCGGAATTACGTCTAAACACATAATTCTGGAACGTATTATTATAGATTTTTCCGGAATTATGTCGTTTGAGATAATTCCGGAAATTTTAATAAAAATACGTTCCGGAATTATCCCATAGCACATAATTCCAGAATTTTTTTTAATTGAATCTTTATTTTAATTAATTAAAAACGCGGATTATAAAGCCGTGGACTAAAATATATTATCATACAATCAGGTAATGTCTACATAATCAATTGGGCCGGTCGGTGCAATATGGCCTGGAGCTAAAGCAGTCCATAACTGAAGACGTCCACGATCTAGTGTCTGGTGAAGCATAAGCAGACCAAGATCGATGAACAGGAGGTAATGGACTAGTAGAGTTCAACATAACCTGGACCCAATGAATCCCATGGACAAACCCAATACCGACTAACTAGCTCTGACTAGCCACATATTTGACTCTAAGAGGCAAGAATGTCCATGACCCACCATCTGTAGGTGATAACGCAATCAGTGCTATGTGATATCTGGTTGCTATAACGTGCCACATATCAGGCATCGTCATCCACTACTCAATTGGTTGATGCTCCGTATCATAAGCAACTAATGATTCCTCCACTAAAACCTAATGCCCTTTTCAATGCCCAATGGGCAGCCTCGACCCTATTAGTTGTTGTATTTCCATAGTGTCTCACCCTATCAGTCCACACTCCGACAAATCTCTCCTTATGAGGAATCAACCAATAGTTGTTCACATAAGTCACAAACTGGGGTACATCAACACATGATTGTTGAAATTCATTCAACCGCTGATAAAACTCCTCCTCACTTGTAGCGTCAACTATAAACTTCCAAAGCTCCATCACTGACTTGACTCTATCCCCCTTCACCGCCTGCTTGCACTTAGCATTGACATTCTTGTTTATGTGATACCGACAAAGAAAATTCAGACTCTCAGGAAACACAACTTCTATAGCATTCATCAATGACGTTTCTCTGTCGGTGAGGATCAATTGAGGAGGTGGAATATCTACCACCATCAAATCTCTCAATGTCTGCAATACCCATCTATAATCATCATACCGCTCTGCAGACAAGTAAGCAAATGCCACTGAAAATGTCAACTTACTGGAAGTGACACCAACAATCTCCAAGAGAGGCAATCTATATTTGTTGGTTTTGAAGGTGCTATCCATTAGGGCTGGACAAAATGTCCAAATGGAGCGTGAACCCGGCCCACCCGTGTTTGCAGAAACCAATTTGCGGGTTTGAATGGTTTATCGGGTTCGCGGGTCACAAATATGGGTCACAGTGGTTTGTAACAATTTGGCCTGGGTGGGAAAAGGCCAACTCTTACAGAACCGAAACCGATCGAATTGAGGAGATGTGAGTTAATACCATTGCAGACTGCACTCTACAGTTGAACCGTGCGCCTAGTGACTACAATACTACTCCCAAGATTGGAATAAATAGTGAGACGTGCCACAATTATTACGTTCTCTCACTGACAATAGCTCTGCCCAAGGAGTATTATTACTTTCTCTTCCACTCACTTATTTTTTTACTTTTTTATGTTATTCTTGTTTCTCTCTCTCTCTATTCAGTATTCACTATTCACCTCTCCATTTGCCTCGCCTCACTACTTGCTCTGTTCATGTTACCAACGATGAGCTATGATGCAATATCCAGTTGGAAATGCGAGAAGGAAGATGGAATCGCAGCTAGCCAGATCTGTGACGGTGCTGCGAGATACTATTTAGTGTGACGTTTTACAATCTATAAGCGCCACATTTTAAGATTTGGGCATGTGGCAAGAGATCATCTCTGTAAGGCACGACCACTTCGTTGCAGCCATCTATGTTGCTAGGTGCTTTCTTCTTCTAACCGATCTAAACCGCCCGAGAAAACCATCAAACCGTCAACCGTCACCCATTACAACCGTTCCTTCGAATGTTCGGAAGTGGGTTCAAATATTGCCACTTCGGTTTTGCTTGGATGATGACTTTTGAGCCCGAATCCGACAACACTCGACTGTTGTCCACCCCTACTGTCCATAATCAAAATCCTAAGCAACATCCTCAATAACTTGATAGACTCAGGGTGTGCCCACATGATCTCTTTAACAACATCGGTGTTATCAAGTCGTCCGGTCCAACACAAATAATGTTGAGAATCTACCAGTCTTCATAAGCACCAGGAACGTGCTGCGGATTCTATACATTTGCAAGATAGTAGTCAAGTTGTTCGAAAACTGCTTCTTAATTGCATCCAGACTTTTCTGCGCTTTAACATTCAACAACAAATGCTCTTCAACCAATGATCGCTCCTCCTTATTAAACCGCCCAAATATTGCAAGCTCGAGACACGTTTTATGAGGCGCATGATTGTGTATTCCACACATAACTCTGACTTTCCAATCCCAATCAGGAGGCTTCAATGGTGTAGCTTTCAGCCTGAAAGGACAACCACACTTCTTTGAAGACCTCGCTCTAGAACACCCAATGTCTACTCCGACATATCTACCATGTCTCTCGCAACCCAAAGCTATTTTATTCTTCTTCCCTTTACCATTCATGGAGGACTCGGATCGAATAATGATAACAACCACTCTGTTGGCTTTCTCGATGTCCCTAGCCCAAAGTACGAGATTATCACGAGTAGTAAAAATGTACAAAATAATCATAAACATAATTAATAACTTATAAATAATCATAAGAAGAGCTTTAGGGAGATATGTACATTTGTAGTGGTAAATTCGTCCGATAAATCCATAGTATAGAGAAGATTGCCATCAGCTGCAGTCATATCTATAAAATAAATAAATTAAATGTTAATTATAAAAATTTAAAAAAACTATTCCGGAATTACCTACGTAAGACATAATTCCGGAAGGCTAAATTTTACAAATTTTGGAATTACGTCTAATGGGATAATTCCGGAAGGTAAAAGTTTTAAAATTTCCGGAATTACGTATATTTAGATAATTCTGGAAGGCAAAAAATTAAAATTTTCGGAATCATCAAAATTAGATAAATCCGGAACACATTTTTAAGGTTCTGGAATTATCCTTTATACGTGTTTCCGAAAAAATAACGACGTAAAAATTTCCGGAAATACCTTTTTGAGAGATGATTTCGGGAACAGTAAAAATTTGGAGCTCTGGTGAGATTTTGGTAAAAATGAGAGGGGTATTTTGGGGATAAAACGTATTATGGGGGTACAGAGTCTATAAGGGGGGTACCCAAAAAAACAGCCTAATAAAAAATGCCCAATAAGTGGTATCAAGGTCAGATTTTTGTATGGGTCGGGTTGGTGTATGGTCCAATAACATGTCATAACCTCTCATAACGGGTTGCACACATATTGATTAAGACTCACACTTGAGGGGTTGCATGAGGGTTGACTAACCAGCTTGCCTCTTTGCTCTGATTTTGTTTCAAAATATAAGTACATGAATGAATGAATGTGGATGAAATGCAAATGTATCGTTTTTTCTTATACTTTCATCCACATCTCTTATATAATAAAAACCTCCTAATTCCTTATCAATTTAGCAAAGTAACTGACACCGCCAAATCACTTCACTTCACTCAGCTAAGTGAGAGAAATATGACAAAGCTGCAGAGGGAGAGACAAAGAAGAGATGAAAAAGGGGCTGGCCACACCCCACAGACAGTGGAGGAATGGCGTCAATGTTAGTGCCATTTTCGGTACAATGATCCTTCAAAGAGATCCAATTCAGGTGGTGGCGAGGTGGGGGACACAGAGCACGAAGCTGGAGAGGGAGTAGTTGAAGGAAGAGTGGTGGCGCAATGGTCTTGCGGTGGTGTGAGTGGCATAGACGAGGCTGTGCACCGTGGAGATGACGATGGTGGTTGTGTGGTTGCTTTAGGGGTTGGAGGTTTGCTCACTCTCACTCCCTTATTTTTTGATTTTTTTGTTTCTGTAACAGGAAACTTGGATTTTAGGGAATTAATCCGGTAAAACCCTGCTACTAGATAAGGAAGAGTGATGACTGAATACCCTTCGAATATGCTAGCAGAAGTATAAACGAAAGAGATGAAGTAAGAGAGAGAGAGAGAGAGAGAGAGAGAGAGAGAGAGAATATCAATTCTGTTGTGATATCAATAATGATTATCACATCCCATTTCATTCACAATATAGTGGTGGGGATTCAGTTACACCAAAACCTGTGCAATGCACACTTACAAATAGTAAAATGCTAAAAGTAAAGGTAAAACGTGAAAATGAAATGTAAGTGAAACTAGTCACAAGTAAAACCGTGACAATACCCTCCCCTTAAAAGAATCCTTGACCTCAAGGATTAAAATTTGGAAACTTTTGTTGAAGATCATAGTAAAATTCCCAAGTAGCATCTTCCTTAGGTTCACCCAGCTGTTGCGCCCGAAAAAGTCCTCGAGGGAGAACCTTCCTCGTTCACAACTTTTCCTAAGACAATGAAGCTGCCACCAATATTTATTAAGGAAAATATTAGGAAAACCTTTTTTGGAAAGCGATTGGTCTTGCGAAACTAGAGAATAGGGTTCGGGGGTCGGTTACGCGCAGGGAAGGTGTTAGCACCCCACACGTCCTCTCTACTGAGAGGGAACCTTTAATTAAATGTGTGGTTTTAGTGTGCTGAATTGAAAATACTTAATTTTGCCTCTCTACTTCTTATTGAAAAATTCTTAATGAAAACCTTTGTTTATTATGAAAAAAAAGGCGAAAGATGGTTTTTTAGAAAAATGCGCTTGACGGGACAAGGCCCGCTCCTACGTATCTCCCGGTGCGATGGAGAACTCAAAGCTACGTAGTTCTTCTTTGTCTTTTTGAAAAGTTTTTGTTTTTTATCTTTTTTTTGGTGAGTTTTCGAAATAGGACGAGCATTTAGTGAATGATTAAACTAACCAAGGTTATGGGTAATCACCGCTAAGTACTCTAGAAAATGAGAGTCAATACCACTAGTCAGACGAACAAAGGTTCTGATTGACTATTAATAGCAACCCGTCTTTATTTGCTCTTTTGAAAGTGGTCTTCGAAAGGGATTGATTGGCACAAATGATCAAGCTAACAAAGGTTATGAGTGATCATCGCTTGTTGTTCTTTTGGGAAAAAGACATTGCTACCAATGGCTAGACGAACAAAGGTTCTGATTAGCCACTAGCGACAATGGGTTGAAAATGTTTTTAGAAAGGAAAAGGTTTTCGTTTTGAAAATGATCTTGGCTTGCAAAAGTGATTCTTTTTTGTTATGAAAATAACTCTTTTCTTTTTGTTATGCAAATGCTAAACTTTTTATGGTTGCGCTTGACGAGAATGTGACTCGCTCCTACGTATCCCAAATGGGAATCAAAGCGACGTAGTTCTAACGAGCCTTGAAAAATGAAAATCTTTTTGAAACGTCTTTTGAAAATGAAAGCTTTCATGATGATCAAACTAACAAAGGTTATGATGTATCATTACTAGTAACTCTCTTTGAAAATGCCTTTTGTAAATGCAAGCTTTCATGGTGATTAAACTAACAAAGATTATGATGGACCACCGCTAATAACTTGTTTTTGATTCTTTGATACTTAGAAAAATGCTTTTTCAAATTGGACGCGTTCATGATAATCAAACCAACAAAGGTTGTGATGGATTATCACTAGTAGCTTGCTTTATGCTTACGAAAATTCTTTTGGAATTGAGGCTTTCATGACAATCAAACCAACAAAGGTTGTGATGGATTGCCACTAGTAACCGTTTTTGTGCCAGGTCGTTTAGAAATGAAAACAATGAATGCAAGAAAGAATTGGTGGATTCAAGCATAACACAATCAATGGAATCAAATCATTAAGCAACAATATTTGAATTCGCAAACAAGAATCAGGCCTAAACTACACATATTAGATCATAACACATAGATAGGCACGAAAGGAACTTGAATTGGGCATTAAGCAAAATAGAAGAGTAGGCGAGATTGAACCTAAATGCACATCTAGTGGAAGATGCTAGGCGAGAACCATACTCAAATATTTCTACAAAACGCAAGGGAATCTAAATGCACATCTAGTGGAAGATGCAATGTAAGGAATGGACCTATCTAAGTATTGATGATATTCTATATGAGAGTAGACGATGACACTGTAAGTTCAAGCAAAAGAGTTGCCTCAATCATGATCATTGACCAGCATAAGCAAGCAAATTATTTAGCGACCAAAGTATCAAAAAACGTTGAATCACTTTGGTCAATCCTCACACTTAAGATTAAGTGCACAAGTGTGAATCACATTGCCAATCATCAACTTAAACAACATATAAACTAAAAGGGTTGAATCATATAGAGCAGTTTTGGCATGGATCACAATAATTAAATAATGACAAATGTAAAGACAGAAATACCTCTAATGAAGGCGGAACTTACAACTTGAAGAATGCAACCCCAACTAACTCTTAGCGAAAGATCAGCTCTGACGGACCAACGGAACGAAGAGAGCACAAATAAAATATAGAAGAGTTTTTCTGAAAAGATGGGATCTGCGAAAATTGGCTTCTCTGATCTCGTGAAAAATCTGTGTTTTTCTATGATCTTGTGAAAATCTGTGTTTTTCTCTGATCTCGTGAAAATCTGTGTTTTTCTCTGATCTCGTCAAAATCCGTGTGTTGGAAATGAAATTTGGTGCGCCTATTTATAGGAAATTAGATTTGATCTATTTTAGGAAACGGAGTAATCGATTAGTTGAAAAACACTTAGTGTATGTTAATCGATTAAGGGCTCAGGATGTTTTGACAATGATAATCGATTATTAGCCTTGAGTAATCGATTAGGCCCTTTCCAAAATCATAGAAACTTTCCAAAATAGGTGATAATCGATTATGGTGTGTAGTTATAAAAGAGGATAATCGATTATGCTCCTAAACACTTTTCAGGAGGATAATCGATTATAGGCTTGAAGAAATGAAGTGTGTAATCGATTAGTGGCTTTCCAAAATCATAGAAACTTTCCAAAAATACTTGTAATCGATTATGCTGCTTAGTTGAAAGCATGGGATAATCGATTATGCTCCTGAATTGTTTCAGTCGATTATCCCCTTTGATTTTCAGAGTGGATAATCGATTATCCCCTTGATTTTCAGAGTGGATAATCGATTATCCCCTTGATTTTCAAGTAGATAATCGATTATTTGCTTGAAGGAATGATATGATGTAATCGATTGAGTGCTTCCTAAAAACATGGATAACTTCCTTATTCATCAAGAATACATTATATGCATGATAAAATCAATTTTATACTTTCTAAAAAATATTTTCATGCATGAGGCTTATTGAAAAATATTTTCATGCAAAAATTATTTTTATAGACCCTTTTGTGAGAAATGACCAAAATGCCCTTTTTGACCCTAAAAACCCTAATTTCCCAAAAAGTGCATTCTAACCCTAAAAATGATTTCAAAAACTTTGGAATGGTTTCTAGGACCCAAAATGCAATGCATAATTTATTATATATTTTTTGTGTGGAAAATTAGGGTTTGGACCTAAGCCGGACAAAATTGGGGTATAACACCAGCCACTGGACAAGCACCTTCGTAGCTGCAACATTTCCCCTCTTAACCATTTTTTGTTTCAGAACAGCAAAAGGAACTCTGGATGAAGCAGAAACAGTAGGCAAAGCAGTGAAAACAGCAGTAGAAGGATCCAAGCACAATTTGAGCTGTGAAACGTGAAATACATTATGAATTTCAGCAGAAGCGGGAAGTTCTAGCTTATAAGCAACAGCGCCAATCCTATCAACCACCTTAAAAGGACCATAGTACTTAGGATTGAGTTTATGTGCAGCTTGTTGCCTAGCAGTTACCTGCCTATAGGGCCGCAGCTTCAAAAAACTGAGTCACCAATGTTGAATTGTCTCTCAGCCCTATTTCTATTTGCCTGCTGTGCCATACGGTTCTGTGCTCGAAGGAGATGAAATTGAAGAAGCTTGATCACAGACTCCCTAGCACTGAGGGTTCTATCAACCTCTTGATTGGGGGATTCACCAGGAAGGTAGGGGAGGTGAATGGGAGGGCTCTGGCCGTAAACATCCTCATAGGGACTTGTTTGAATAGAGGAATGGAAGTGTGTATTGTACCACCACTCAGCTAGAGAAATCCACTTAGACCAACTAGTAGGCTTATCAGCACACATACATCTCAGGTAAGTGTCTAAGAACTTATTCACCACCTCAGTTTGACCATCACTCTGAGGGTCATAAGTAGTGGACTTGTTTAACAATACTCCCTGCAATTTAAACACCTCATTCCAGATGGAACTAAGGAAAATGGGATCCCTATCACTCACCACAATACTGGGCATCCCATGGAGCTTAAAAATATTATCAAGGAACAAATGTGCAACATCTATAGCAGTGTACGGATGAGATAGAGTAAGAAAGTGAGCATACTTACTCAATCTATTAACAACAACCAAAATAACCTACTTGCCATGTGAAGAAGGTAGACCTTCAATGAAGTCTAAACTGATTTCATCCCATATACGATGAGGAATTGGAAGAGGCTGCAGCAACCCAGGTGATTTAACAAGTTCAGGTTTGCTTCTCTGACAAGTATCACAGGACCTGATGTAATTCTCAATCTCCTTATTCATTCCTTTCCAATAAAAGAGAGATTTCACTCTTGAGGCAGTAATATCACGCCCAGAGTGACCACCTATAAAGGAATCATGTAGCCATTTTAGAATGATGAGCTTCAATTATGGATCATTACCTATCAGTAGCTTGCCTTTCCTCCTTCGTTCATCACGGAACCAAGTGAACTTGGGGTGTGAAGATGGATCATTCTTCAAATCAGCAACAATTTCCTGCAAGTGAGGATCAGAAGACCATGACTGCTTGATGAGTGTGAGAAGATCATCGTGTGCATTGTTGAGTAACATAGGCAACAACTCAGCTCCATTTTGTCTAGAAAGAGCATCAGCTGCTACATTGGAGGAACCTGTTTTGTATTGAATTTCAAAGTCGAAACCCATTAACTTAGCCATCCACACCTATTGAAAAGGTGTATTGAGTTTCTGGGCCGGTAGGTATTTGATGCTCTTCTGATCGGATTTGATAATGAAAGATTTGTGGGAGACGTAAGCACCCCACTTCTACAGAGCTTACACGATGGCTAGGAGCTCTCTTTCATAAACAGACATAGATTGTTGCCTCCAACCAAGAGATTTGCTGATATATGCAATAGGGTGGTGATCTTGCATCAGAACAACACCTTTTCCCTGAAGCATCTGTTTCAACAACAAAAGTCTTTGAGAAATCAGGTAAAGCTAGGACTGGAGAAGAGATAAGAGCCTCTTTCAACTGAGTGAAGGATGCAATAGCCTGCTCACTACAAACAAAGCTATCCTTCTTCAACAAACCAGTGAGTGGTCTTGCAATCTTGCCATAGTCACGTACAAATCTTCTATAGTAGCCAGATAAGCCAAGAAAACCTCTCAGTTGTTTGAGGTTTGTAGGAACGGGCCAATCCTTGACTGCTTGAATCTTGGATGGATCAGTGAAAACTTGCCCTTGAGATATGAAATGACCGAGGTATTCCACTCTTGATGTAGCAAAGTGGCACTTCTTCTTCTTGAGGAACAATTGATGGCTTCTAGTTGTCTCAAAAACCTGTCTCAAATGATCAACATGAGCATCAATAGTAGGGCTATAAACTAATATATCATCAAAAAACACTATCACAAACTTTCTAAGGAAATGAGTGAAGATGTAGTTCATTAGAGCTTGGAAAGAAGCAGGAGCATTTGTGAGCCCAAAAGGCATCACAAGATACTCAAAGTGGTCCCCATGAATCTTGAAAGCTGTTTTAAATTCATCTCCTTCTTCAATCCTCATTTGATTGAAGCAGACCTAAGATCTAGTTTAGAGAACAGCGTGGCAGACCCCAACTCATCCATCAAGTCCTCAATGAGTGGAATGGGGTATCTATCCTTAACAGTGTGCTTGTTAAGTCTTCTATAATCAACACAGAGGCGCCATGATCCATCTTTTTTCCTGACCAAGACTGCAGGTGAGGCAAATGGACTGTTGATGTGCCTTATGATACCCTGATCGAGCATATCAGTAACTAGTTTATCAACAACATCTTTCTGGACAATTGAGTATCTGTAAGGACGAAGATTGAAAGGAACAATGTCTTCTTTGAGGGGGATTTTATGATCAAATCCAAGCCTCTTTGGAGGTAATTCAGTTGGTTCCTTGAACACATCCTCAAAATCAACCAATAGATCCTGTAATTCCAATGGTAAGTCAGAAGATTCATCTTCCAAAGACATCAATTGCACCTTGGGAACTGACAAAGTAGGAGTATCTTGATGCAAATATAATAAATAGTTCTCTGCCTCGGAATTCAAGGATTGAGTGAATTTCTTGTTGTTAATCAATTTGTTAGATGGAGTCCCGCCACTTCTCAACAAGCATTTCCTGCCCTTGACATTAAATTCCATCTGCAATTGATCAAAGTCCCAAACAATCTTTCCTAGGGATTTAAGCCACTGCACACCAAGAATTAAATCACAGCAAACAATTGGCAACACATAGACATTGTTGCGCCCGAAAAATCCGGCTTGGGACTTTTCGTTTGACAACGTGGAAAAATTTGGAAGCCGCCACCAATATTTTAATTTTAAGACCAAAACATTGAAAAAAGGTCTTTTAGACAAGGCGGATGGTCTTTCGAAAACTAGAGATATGGGTTCGGGGGTCGGTTAGGCATAGGGAAGGTATTAGCACCCCGTACCTCCTTTCTACCGAAAGGGAACCTTTAATGGAATGTGTGGTTTGAAGTGTTGACCTGAAAATATTTAATTTGCCTCTTTATTTCTTATTGAAAACGAATTAAAGAAACTTAACAAAATTTCTACTTTTTGACGAGAAAGGAAAAAAAGGGTTTTTAGAAATAAGTGCTTGACAGGACATGGCCCGCTCCTACGTATCTCCCGGTGCGATGGAGAATTCAAAGCTACGTAGTTCTTGTGTAGAAAATGTTTGTGTGTTTGGTGTTTTTTAATATAGGGGTTTTAGGATCGCGTGATCTGTGTTGAAAGACCACTGGGGGTCTGAAGGGCCGCTGGGGGCTGAAGGAGCGCTGGGGCTCTGAAGGACCACAGTTCACTTATCCTAAAACGATGATTAACCCGGCCGCACGACCGACTTAATCCCCTACTTTGAAAATAAGATTTTTGATTTTTGAAAGAGATGTGTTTGTATTTTTTATTTAGAAATCATTTGTTTTTGTGCTTGACAGGGGCGTGGCCCTGCTCCTACGTATCTCCCGGTGCGATGGAGAATTCAAAGCTACGTAGTTCTTCTTTGTCCTGAAAAGGGTTTTTGTTTTTTAATCTTTTTGGAGTTTTTCGCAAAGGGGTTGAGCGTTCGTAGTGACCAAACAACAACGGTTTAGAGTGGTCGCGCTACTAACTCTTATGAAAATGAATTATCATTAACGACCAAACGGCAACGGCGCGAGTGATGATTAATGATAATCGGTTTTTATTTTGAGCATTGAAAAGGTTTTCGCAATTGAAGGAGAGCGTTTGTGAGGACCAAACAACAACGGTTTAGAGTGGCCACACTACTAGCTCCCACAGGAATGAAATCATCACCCACAATCAAACGGCAACAGCGCGAGTGATCATTAGTGATGATTAGTTTTGACTTCGACGTTTGAAAAGATTGGTTTTTAAAAAGTGTCTTCGTTGGTTTTAATTGGAGAGAACGTCGCGATGAAAGGAATTTGCAATTGGATTGATTTTTGTTCGGGGAAAAATTTATCCATCATTTAAAAAAAGGTTTGAGAAAAAAAAAGTTCGTTTAGGGAAAAGAAAATTTATCATTTGGGAAAAAGGTTTTGTGAAAAAATAAACTTATTTAGGGGAAAGAAACAAAATTTAAGAAGAGAAACAGGGGGGTGCAGTAGTAAAATAAGGGTGCGATTAGGAGCAAGAGACTGTATAAAAAAAAGGTGCGAATAGCGAGCCCAGCTGGTTTTTTACAGGCTGGGCTGCATGGAAAATGGGCCTGCGCAGGGGGGGGTCTCATGCAGCAAATGGAGGGGTGCAAATATTAAGCGGGTCAAACAAAATTAAAAAAAAAACATAGTGAACCAAGCCCAAAGCAGCATAATCCTTGGGACCTAATTTCTCTCAACTGAATCTTTCAAACCAATCTCAGCGCCGCATCAAGAGGAAAATGGGAGGGAGAGAGAGAGAGAGAAAACAAAAAAAAATCGTGGGTGGAGAGAGAGGGATGGAGAAGACGAACGGGAGAGGGGGAAGATACGAGAGGGAAGGGCGACAAAGGGCGATGGTTGCTGCGGGGCGATGGTTGCTGCGCGGTGAACGTCGCAGGTGGTGCGACGAATGATGCGACGGAGGTTGACGGCGACGCGGAGGGGGGGATGCGGTGTTTGAGACGAGGAACACGGTGATGGTGGGTTTTGGTGGTGAACGGTGAGGGACGGTGACAGGGTGATGATGGCCGTTCGGTTCTGTGGGTGGATGGTGGATGGCCATGAGAGATGATGGTGACCCACGGTGGTCGGTGGCGTGGAGGGTCAAGGGTGATTGAGGGGTGTTTCGATTTTTGTCGGTGGTGAAAAGGGGCGTTTCGTTCGACGGTGTGACTATGATCTCTGAGATGGTGATTGGTGGCGAGGTGTGGTGGTTTCCGGCGAGACTACGGCGACGGCCACCGTGAACGGTGGCCGGAGGTAAGAGCCTCTCTCCCTTCTTTTTTTGGGATTTTTCCTCTCTTTTTTTTTAATTTTCTCACTGTTTCATTTTTCGTTTTTGTTTTTGTTTATTTTTTTTAGGATTTCTAAAGGATTTAAACAAATGTTTCAAATGCCCTATTGATTTCATTCCCTCTGTTTGTAGGTTTCATTTTTTGAAACAACTAGCCATAAATCCTAATCTTAAAGACCACATTCTGTTTTTTTGTACTTACTGGCCTGAATAGCTTAGAAGCCTTAACTCAACATTTGTACACAAAAAAAACAGAGACTTCATATAGGATCCTACTGACTAATGACGAAAAAATAATTAGCAAATTTCACCAACCTTTACTCTAGCTTCTGATATTTGCCTTATTACTTGCTGCCTGCAACTGCCTAGTGCTTAGCACGTATTTCCCTGACGATTCTTATGAAAAATTCGTTTTCTTTTCTAGGTGCTGTATGTGTATATTGCTGTCTGTGTGTTCTGTGAATTGCTTTGTGTGTGTGCTGCTGTGTTTGCTGTGTATCTTGCTGTCTGTGTGCACATGGTTCTGTTTGTTATTGTTTGGTCTCTGTGTTGTTTTTCAGAATTCTCCCCCTTACTGGTTTCTGTTTCTGTTGTATTTATGGGCAGAGAATTGTGGTGTAGGTGTGGGTGCTGAAGCAGAGAATCAAAAACTCTTGGGGACAAATTTTGAAGGACAAACAAACAGCTCAGAGGTGGTGGCAAGGGGTACTGAAAAGTGGCTTGGTTGGGGTTTATTTGGAAAGAAGCAAGGAGCAAGGAGAAGGAGCAAATGGCCACATTCTTCAAATGTTGCTGCCAGCCATAGTGCTGCAGCCAATAGGGGCGCTCATGCTCTGTTTTTGTATTTTTATTTTGTTTTTCTCTAATTTTTGTACTCTTTGTAATAATTTTTTTGTCTACATTTGTGCAATAAAAAGTTGACTTCATTCCTTTATTTTTTGTTGTACTATTCTGCTTTTTATTTATTTATTTTGGCTACATATGTAACAAATTAAAAAAGGACAGCTAATAAAAAAACTGATTTTATTTTTACTATATTTTTTTTATGATAATAAAAGCGGTAAAAACAACGCGCACCGACGCGACGACTCACACGACTCGAAATGAAACGCGCGTTCACCTTAAGACTAGGAACGCGCACGCTATTTGAATGCGCACGCGTGTACGTTATTAAAACTGATTTGATTCTATCCTCACTTTTCTAAAAAGAAAATGGTAAAAATAAACGCGCACCGACGCAATTACTCACACGACTCGAGACAAAACGCGCGCTCGCGTTGTTTATTATTTTATTATTTACATTTGGATTCCTTTTTTTTTGAAAACAACGAGCGCCAAACAAAATCGTTGCACGAGAGTGCCAAATACACCCGCATTTAGAACAATATGCGAAGCGATAAAATTTTTGGGATTTTTCGATTAGTCGGACAAAATTGGGGTATGACAGCTGCCCCTCTTTATTTCGATTTTACCAAGAAATATGAATTGCGCGAGACATATTTCGAAGGTAAAATAGAAATAAAGAATTCAGAAATTATACCAATTTTGTCCATTTGGAGAAATCCGAATTTTCTTTCTTCTTTTTTGGAAAGATAGACACTTTCGTGTTGATGCGAAAACAGTAAATGAACACTGACGTGCAGACAGAAATGTAAAATGGGCACTTGGCGTGCAAACAGAAAAGTAAAATGGGCACTTGGCGTGCAGACAGAAAAGTAAAATGGGCACTTGGCGTGCAGACAGAAAAGTAAAATGGGCACTTGGCGTGCAGAAAGCGGTAAATGAGCACTTGGCGTGCAGAAAGCGGTAAATGAGCACTTGGCGTGCAGAAAGCGGTACATTGGGAATTCGGAGGCTGCCTAAAACCTTCTAACGGACTCTTGTCGAGTCCGAGCTCTGGGGGTGGCCTTTTCGAGCGGCCGATCAACATCAGGTCCGGAACTGATTTGATCAATGGATTTACGCTATGCCTTAGGCTGACATAACTAATCCGAAGGACTTAACGAAGTCTGATGGATCCATCGCGCGCTCGTACACGATGTTGTGATCTGTGGAAGGAGTTCACTAACTCTGTGTTGATGGAGTTTACTAACTCTGTGTTGATGGAGTTTACTAACTCTGTGTTGTGGTGATTTTCTAAAAATGAGATTTTTGGGACTCTCTGGTCCGAAGTAACTTTTCTCTTGGATGGTGCATGAAATGCGTGCACTTGGATGTTTGGGGTGCACATGAATGCAATGATTTGACTTTGGTGGGATGCCTTTTCTGTTTGATTTTTCTCTTCTTTTCCTTTTGTTATTCTTTCGCTCTTCTGAGATGCGAGTTTGAAGGCGTAATGTACTGTTTGATGCCATGGAGTGATGATTGGTATGGATGATATGAGAATGATGAATGATATGAAGATGTTGTGTTCTTTTATGTTCCATCTTCTGTGATTTTCTTCTCTCGTTCCTTATTTGCTCCTTTTTTTTCTATGGGATGCAGATATCTATGTAGATGGAGTGTGAATGTATGTTATGCAAAGTGTATGTGATGTGATGATTTCAATGGAATGATGGATGCTATGAGATGCTATTTTTGATTTTCTTCCTTTTTATTTTGGTTAAGGATCAACACTTCCAGTGCCTACAAGGTAACGTCCTAGTCCCCAAGGATTAAGGTGAGCACCCAAAGCCCTACAAGATAACCACCTAATCCCTGAGGATTAAGGCGAGCACTAAAGCCCTATAAGCGGCCAACTTTAGGCGACCCCCTCATGTGCTGAGATAGCTGGTTAAAGAATTTTTCCTATTTGTCTTTTTGCTATGTGAGGATGCAAATGCAGTATTTTGATGCATGATATGACAAAATTTTTTTGGGGTATTCGAATACCTTTTTTGTGAATACTTTCATAATGATGAGACGCGAGACTTTGGATGCAAAAGTGGGATGATTATTGACCATTTTTGTTGAAAAATTGAATTTGATTCACACTCCGGTGTTCTCAAGGTTTTTATTTACAAACAAGCTCACTTGTTTTCTCTCCCTTCCAATGACGACTGAATCTTAGACATCGCATGACTAACGTGTGTTCTCTCTCTTTGAAGCATTGCTTAGTAAGCATGCATAGGAGCGCAAATGTGAATGAGTGATGGATTGGTTTAGGATATGTATGACAATTGAAGGGATGACAAACATGATTATTACCGACGCTTATGAGGGACCAAGGGATGCAAGACTGCCCCGGTTCGGGCTCTTGATGAGTGAATAAGCTTGCCTTTGCCTAGTGGTGACAACAACTAAGGGTGTAGAAGATGATGAATTGGGAATGAAAAATGGAGCAAAAGAGATTTTGTCTCAACCCATAAAGTTTGATGTTGCCCCAGTCATAACAAGGACAAAGTTGCCCCAATTAGGATGACAAGGCCTTGTTTAGGATAGTGAGTTGAGAGATTGCCCCGGTGAGGTTTTGTAGGAATGAATGAGGTGAAGGAATGGGAACGCACTTGTCCCACTTTCGAATGACATCACAAATGGTTTCTTTGAGTGAGGTTGTGAAAGGCGATGGATTTTGCCAGACTGCTCCAATCCAGGCTTAGTAACTATGAATGAAAGGCTTGCCCCTGTTTGGTGATATTGACGATTGGAGTGAAAGGGCAGATATGCGGGAACTGGCGTCATGGATAACACCTGGTGAAAGGATGAATGACATAGGATGGACGCTGAACAGGCTTTCCCAAGACTAGGGTGGGTGGGTGGTGAAGAGAATGCTTCAACTTTTAGATCTGAGTGGTGTTCTCAGTGTAAATCTTTGGTTCTCTGTGAATGCCTTGACTTTTGGTAATGAAGAGAAGCCTCACTTGGTGGTCACTAAACCTTGTTTTAAGGCAATCTTGAATGCTTTTTTGGGAGTGCAAGTCTTTTTTTGTTTCGTCAGCTTTCTTTTTTCCGACTGTTTGTTTTTGTCTCCTCAGTTCTCTTTTTTCCGAGGGTTTATTTTTCTTGATCAGCTTTCTTTTTTCTGATCGTTTGTTTTTCTTTTTGAGCAAACACATTGTAAACAGATAAACTTATTTGTCCTAAGATTAAAATTTGAGAAAACGAAAGCAACCGGTCATTGATCGGAATGGACTTTTTAGGGTTGTGATGTGGAGAAGGGGATGATTGAGCTTAATGAAGTGTTTGGGGGCTAATGGTAGGATGATTTTCATTCGGCGTTGGCTGACGATCGATGATTTATGATGGTTAATTGGCTTGATGAGGTGTTTGGAAATTTTATTCTTGGCTAAGGGTTCGTGGAGGGCGGGTTACCGAGGTCAAAGGGAAGTGTTTGCGGTTTATGGAAGGAGGGGTGTATGGGAATGATGAAGTGTTTGAAGGTTATTGAGACAAGGATCTCTTGTGTTTTGTGGTAACATGTACCAGCTCACCACTTACATTTCTTTTGTATTTTCTTTTGTTTTGGGATTTTCATTTTTGAATCCCTTTTTTGATTTTCTCTCTCTTTTTTGTTTTATGATTCTTTTCTTTCTTTGATTCGGGTGAGCAGATAGAAAGTGATGCACTTTTTTTGGATATTTGAGGTGATCCTTGTCTAGGGTGATTTTTGGATTTTGGTTTTTCTTGGGTTAAGGTGGGTAGGAAAGGGAACTTCTGGATGGCCAAACTTCATTTCAAATTCCGATTGCTTATTTTTTCATAAAACTTGACAACAATTTATCTAGCTATATGTGTTTGCTCTTTTCTTTGCATTTTTTTTATGCCCTAATTTTTGCCTGGACTGCTCTTTGCGAGTTTTCAATCCACCGGGCGCTCCTTTTTGCCTAGGCTGCCCTTTGCGGGTTTTCAACCTAGCGAGCTTGTTCTTCTCATTTATCTCTTCTTTTCTCTTTTTTTTTGGAAAGACTTGCACTAAAGGAATATAATGCCGATAAAGAAAGTTAGTGATCACAGAATTGCCCCAGCATGGAGGACTTAGAGTGTTAGTGAGAATGAACCAAAAAGTCAAGTATGCACTGATGGGAGAGAATATGCGCCTTATGGATGGACGGGGCGGGGTTAGACTGGGATGATGATGATGACAAGGAAGGAAACTGACTGACTCAAACAAGAGAAACTGCACGTGTCATGCACGTTCACTATAGGAATGCTTCGCAGAGAGTCAACATTAGTTAGAACGATGAATTGATGAGCTGCTTCAGTTTTTTTTTTTGTCATGGAATGGATGGGATGCAGTGCTTTTGAAAGACATGCAAATGAGCTATTGATTTGCAAAACTGAGTGCCTTGGAACACCTTGAGTTTGCAACCAAGTAAGGATAAACTTTTTCAAAAAAAGGATGATTGTTTTGCAAGAACGTCTCGCTTCTCATCACAACTTTTATTTTATGCAATGAATGAATGAACAAATTATGATATGCAAGTATGATGCAAATGCGTGGAGAACGACTACTCGAAAAGTGTGGCTTATTCTAAATTATTTTGTTGCAAGACAAAATATGGAATACCAATGCGAATGATGCAAGAATGATGCCCCCCATTTTTTCCAAATGATTTTTGATTTTTTTTTTATTTTTTAGAGGCGAGACAGGATGCGAAATGCCAATGCCCCTTTTTTGAATGATGAGAGATGCAAGAATGGTGATATGAGGCAACTGATTGTCGTTACCCTGAGTAACTTGCCTGAAACATTGAGTGGATCCTGACTCAATACTTCACACAATGTACTGAAACGTTTTGACAATTAGTTGACTCAATTTAATTTCCTACTCGAAATTAAAATACGTGCGACTGGGTCAAAGTGCTCTGACATCGTAAAGTAGCATCTCAAATTTGTAGTCGACAAACAAATTTGAGACATTACCCTTCGCCGTTCAAAGGTGCACTTCTATCCATTAAGCCATCACATGAGAAATTTTTCTTTGTTTCGAAAGGATGCATGCAGGGAGAAATGGTGTATTCGAACAAAGTGATGAGGTTAATGAAATGATGCATGAGCGCCACATTGACGCGATGTCCGCATTATTTGATGATAGTTTTTGCATAATCAAGGATGAATGAAATGCGATATGGATGATAGATGCTTCTGGTTTTCATTTTTCTTATGCAATGAAATGAAATGCGTGATGCTTGCAATTACTTTCCTAATGCATGGGAGATATTGAATGAAGATGCATGCGAGATGAGACGTTAATGCTTATTTTTGATTTGCGACACAGGAAAGTATCAATGCGATGATGTGATATGGACGGACGACGGAATGAGTGGGTGAATGAATGAACGAATGTGCATTTTGAATGAGGATAACGTAAATTGCATCACTTGATGATTTTTTATGATTATGAGCGAATGAAATACCATAGGGATGATAATTGTTTTTTTTTCAGAATTTTGTTTTATGTAATGCATGATGCCATGATGCGAAGTGCGGATGATGATTGCTTTTCGTTTTATTTTTAAACTATGAAATGGAGTGCATGATACTAACAATTATTTTTAGTTCGTGGAAAGATATGATTCTTATGAAAATGCATGCAAAATGAGATGTTTGCATATATGATATGAAAAAGGAAGATAATAAAGCATGTGATATGTTTCTAAAAAATTTTTATGCGAGAAAGCGCATGATGCTCGCAAATGATTTTTAATGCAAGGGAAAACATGATTTATTTTGAATGGAAATGTATGCAAAATGAGATGGTCACATGTTCATTCTTCATGATATGCAAAAAGCAATAACGCATGAGACACGTTCCTAATAAAATATGTTTTTTGGACTTTTTGACAAAATTAGGAAAAAGTTTAGTGAATGGAAACGCACCCGCGCGGGGAATGCACTCCCGACAAACCTAAATGAGATAGAGAAAAATGCGCGTATGAATTTCTATTTAGCTTTTCCATGTTATGCAATGCAAAGATGCTTTTTGTATGAGAATGAGGTTGATGATGCTTTATGCCTATGCAACTTAGAGAAAAGTCCTTATTGGCAGTGATTCAAAAAAAAAAAAAAAAAAAAAAAATTGGAAAATGCGGGCCGTACGTTATTTCATATGGACCGGTAAGAGAAAGGCTACAGCGGTAACTCTTTCTCCCTTTTTTGAAAATAAAGTGGGTCAAATGTCACTTCGTACGGACCGGCAAAAGAAAAGCTACAACGGCAACTCTTTCTTCTTTCTCTCTTTTGAAAATCTTCTTCTTTTTTCTTTTTAGGAAAGACATGCATAAATTACAATGCAACATACAATTTGTGTGCCCTTGCGTCCTACAAAAGGTGGGGGAACCTAGGCTCTAGGGCAACTCAAAAGGGATCCTCCCATGTAGGTTCTAAACACTTCCTCACAATGGCTACCAGAGTTAAATCTCTCTCATGATAACACCCACAACGATAGAATGCTATCTGGTGTGAGGTACCATAAAGGAGCATACTCTGGCTGAAACTTTCGTGAGAGTCAGAAGGACAACAGTCCAATTGCCAGTCACTACTCATTTCCACTCTCCTAAGTTTTGTCAGACCTTGGGTTTTAGGCCCCTCTCAAAGCACAATAAGCATGAGGTGTGAGTGTGTGTAGCAAGGACATACCACTTAAAACTACCCAACACATATCACCCCACCTGCAAATGAAAACCCTGAACAGTCCAGATAAAAGCAAGCAATAACATGTTGTCTACCCTAGGGTTTAATATCTAGGATATCTATAAACAAGGATATTGCTTACCTTAACAAGAAGAGCCAAGAAGAGGGGACATGATAAAATTGGGGAGAAATGCATGAGCTTACCTTGAAGAAAGGGAGCGAAAAAGAAGGGATCGTGGGGATTGGAAGAATGCATGGGCATAAGCAATAAGAGAAAAGGAGTAGAAGAGGAGATAGGGAACAACAAAGAAGACAAATGCATATGCCTACAATCAATGATAAGAAAGAAAGGCAAACAAGGTATTAATCAAATCAACAATACATTAAACCACACATTTTAATTAGTTAGGCTTGACCCTCGTCTTTTAAAAAAGGTCCCCAGTGAAGTCGCCAGCTGTTGCGCCCGAAAAATCCGGCTTGGGACTTTTCGTTTGACAACGTGGAAAAATTTGGAAGCCGCCACCAATATTTTAATTTTAAGACCAAAACATTGAAAAAAGGTCTTTTAGACAAGGCGGATGGTCTTTCGAAAACTAGAGATATGGGTTCGGGGGTCGGTTAGGCATAGGGAAGGTATTAGCACCCCGTACCTCCTTTCTACCGAAAGGGAACCTTTAATGGAATGTGTGGTTTGAAGTGTTGACCTGAAAATATTTAATTTGCCTCTTTATTTCTTATTGAAAACGAATTAAAGAAACTTAACAAAATTTCTACTTTTTGACGAGAAAGGAAAAAAAGGGTTTTTAGAAATAAGTGCTTGACAGGACATGGCCCGCTCCTACGTATCTCCCGGTGCGATGGAGAATTCAAAGCTACGTAGTTCTTGTGTAGAAAATGTTTGTGTGTTTGGTGTTTTTTAATATAGGGGTTTTAGGATCGCGTGATCTGTGTTGAAAGACCACTGGGGGTCTGAAGGGCCGCTGGGGGCTGAAGGAGCGCTGGGGCTCTGAAGGACCACAGTTCACTTATCCTAAAACGATGATTAACCCGGCCGCACGACCGACTTAATCCCCTACTTTGAAAATAAGATTTTTGATTTTTGAAAGAGATGTGTTTGTATTTTTTATTTAGAAATCATTTGTTTTTGTGCTTGACAGGGGCGTGGCCCTGCTCCTACGTATCTCCCGGTGCGATGGAGAATTCAAAGCTACGTAGTTCTTCTTTGTCCTGAAAAGGGTTTTTGTTTTTTAATCTTTTTGGAGTTTTTCGCAAAGGGGTTGAGCGTTCGTAGTGACCAAACAACAACGGTTTAGAGTGGTCGCGCTACTAACTCTTATGAAAATGAATTATCATTAACGACCAAACGGCAACGGCGCGAGTGATGATTAATGATAATCGGTTTTTATTTTGAGCATTGAAAAGGTTTTCGCAATTGAAGGAGAGCGTTTGTGAGGACCAAACAACAACGGTTTAGAGTGGCCACACTACTAGCTCCCACAGGAATGAAATCATCACCCACAATCAAACGGCAACAGCGCGAGTGATCATTAGTGATGATTAGTTTTGACTTCGACGTTTGAAAAGATTGGTTTTTAAAAAGTGTCTTCGTTGGTTTTAATTGGAGAGAACGTCGCGATGAAAGGAATTTGCAATTGGATTGATTTTTGTTCGGGGAAAAATTTATCCATCATTTAAAAAAAGGTTTGAGAAAAAAAAAGTTCGTTTAGGGAAAAGAAAATTTATCATTTGGGAAAAAGGTTTTGTGAAAAAATAAACTTATTTAGGGGAAAGAAACAAAATTTAAGAAGAGAAACAGGGGGGTGCAGTAGTAAAATAAGGGTGCGATTAGGAGCAAGAGACTGTATAAAAAAAAGGTGCGAATAGCGAGCCCAGCTGGTTTTTTACAGGCTGGGCTGCATGGAAAATGGGCCTGCGCAGGGGGGGGGGTCTCATGCAGCAAATGGAGGGGTGCAAATATTAAGCGGGTCAAACAAAATTAAAAAAAAAACATAGTGAACCAAGCCCAAAGCAGCATAATCCTTGAGACCTAATTTCTCTCAACTGAATCTTTCAAACCAATCTCAGCGCCGCATCAAGAGGAAAATGGGAGGGAGAGAGAGAGAGAGAAAACAAAAAAAAATCGTGGGTGGAGAGAGAGGGATGGAGAAGACGAACGGGAGAGGGGGAAGATACGAGAGGGAAGGGCGACAAAGGGCGATGGTTGCTGCGGGGCGATGGTTGCTGCGCGGTGAACGTCGCAGGTGGTGCGACGAATGATGCGACGGAGGTTGACGGCGACGCGGAGGGGGGGATGCGGTGTTTGAGACGAGGAACACGGTGATGGTGGGTTTTGGTGGTGAACGGTGAGGGACGGTGACAGGGTGATGATGGCCGTTCGGTTCTGTGGGTGGATGGTGGATGGCCATGAGAGATGATGGTGACCCACGGTGGTCGGTGGCGTGGAGGGTCAAGGGTGATTGAGGGGTGTTTCGATTTTTGTCGGTGGTGAAAAGGGGCGTTTCGTTCGACGGTGTGACTATGATCTCTGAGATGGTGATTGGTGGCGAGGTGTGGTGGTTTCCGGCGAGACTACGGCGACGGCCACCGTGAACGGTGGCCGGAGGTAAGAGCCTCTCTCCCTTCTTTTTTTGGGATTTTTCCTCTCTTTTTTTTTAATTTTCTCACTGTTTCATTTTTCGTTTTTGTTTTTGTTTATTTTTTTTAGGATTTCTAAAGGATTTAAACAAATGTTTCAAATGCCCTATTGATTTCATTCCCTCTGTTTGTAGGTTTCATTTTTTGAAACAACTAGCCATAAATCCTAATCTTAAAGACCACATTCTGTTTTTTTGTACTTACTGGCCTGAATAGCTTAGAAGCCTTAACTCAACATTTGTACACAAAAAAAACAGAGACTTCATATAGGATCCTACTGACTAATGACGAAAAAATAATTAGCAAATTTCACCAACCTTTACTCTAGCTTCTGATATTTGCCTTATTACTTGCTGCCTGCAACTGCCTAGTGCTTAGCACGTATTTCCCTGACGATTCTTATGAAAAATTCGTTTTCTTTTCTAGGTGCTGTATGTGTATATTGCTGTCTGTGTGTTCTGTGAATTGCTTTGTGTGTGTGCTGCTGTGTTTGCTGTGTATCTTGCTGTCTGTGTGCACATGGTTCTGTTTGTTATTGTTTGGTCTCTGTGTTGTTTTTCAGAATTCTCCCCCTTACTGGTTTCTGTTTCTGTTGTATTTATGGGCAGAGAATTGTGGTGTAGGTGTGGGTGCTGAAGCAGAGAATCAAAAACTCTTGGGGACAAATTTTGAAGGACAAACAAACAGCTCAGAGGTGGTGGCAAGGGGTACTGAAAAGTGGCTTGGTTGGGGTTTATTTGGAAAGAAGCAAGGAGCAAGGAGAAGGAGCAAATGGCCACATTCTTCAAATGTTGCTGCCAGCCATAGTGCTGCAGCCAATAGGGGCGCTCATGCTCTGTTTTTGTATTTTTATTTTGTTTTTCTCTAATTTTTGTACTCTTTGTAATAATTTTTTTGTCTACATTTGTGCAATAAAAAGTTGACTTCATTCCTTTATTTTTTGTTGTACTATTCTGCTTTTTATTTATTTATTTTGGCTACATATGTAACAAATTAAAAAAGGACAGCTAATAAAAAAACTGATTTTATTTTTACTATATTTTTTTTATGATAATAAAAGCGGTAAAAACAACGCGCACCGACGCGACGACTCACACGACTCGAAATGAAACGCGCGTTCACCTTAAGACTAGGAACGCGCACGCTATTTGAATGCGCACGCGTGTACGTTATTAAAACTGATTTGATTCTATCCTCACTTTTCTAAAAAGAAAATGGTAAAAATAAACGCGCACCGACGCAATTACTCACACGACTCGAGACAAAACGCGCGCTCGCGTTGTTTATTATTTTATTATTTACATTTGGATTCCTTTTTTTTTGAAAACAACGAGCGCCAAACAAAATCGTTGCACGAGAGTGCCAAATACACCCGCATTTAGAACAATATGCGAAGCGATAAAATTTTTGGGATTTTTCGATTAGTCGGACAAAATTGGGGTATGACAGACATCACAAGTAAAAGTGCATTGCTGCAATTGCCAAGTAAAACCTCTCACAATATACATGGCTGCAATCTTGCTGCCACCCGCAGCAGTAACTGACATAGGTTTAATTGGCTCGAGCTTACAACCTAGTCTCTTGGCAGCATCCAAATCAAGGAAGTTATGAGTGCTCCCACTATCATTAAGTATCTGTAGCAGTCTCTTAATGTACATTCTAGTGACTCTCATAGTTTGATGGTTAGGGTTACCTGATAAAGTATTTAAGGACAGTCTAGGGCTGTCTGTTTGGGTAGTATCTGCACTGGCTTCACTAGACTGCTTAGCTTCTTCACCATCATCACTATCACCCTCGGCCTCTAACATGAAAAATTGGGCTCTCCTATGTTTGATTTGGTGACCAGGTGTAAAAGGCTCATAACAATACATACACAATCTCTTTGCCTTTCTTTCCTTCATTTGGGCATGAGAAAGAGACCTGCAGGTTTATAATTTGTGTTTCTGGGATTCTGGTTAGCTATTTGGGCCTGGTTTGTGTTTGGTCTCGGGTTGGGTGCTGTGATTAGGTTTGTGGTTGAAGGTTTGGTGAAGTTGGTTTGGGTTTTTGGGTAGTTATTAAATGAGCTCGAGCTTGGGGTAAATTTCTGGTTAGGGCGAAGGATTTGGGTTTTTGAGGATTCATACAATCGAGCCAAATTAGCAGCATGAGCAATATCAGTGGGATTGAACATCCTTACTTGCATTTGTGTATTATGCTCTAAACCAGACAGAAATATACTAAGAGCATCTTCTGGTAAAAGTGATACCTGAATTTGAGCAAGCTCAAATGCGTTAATGTACTCCTGAACCTTGCCTGTATGCTTGACCTGAATGAGAGATGAGAGTGGATCTTCGTAAACATCACCGAATCGAGTTCCAATATCAACCACATACTGAGACCATGGTGGATAGATATCAAATTTGCGCAGTATGTAGTTCAAATGCCACCGGAGTGCTAAACCTTCCTTATGAATCGAAGCTAGCCTCACCTTATTCTCCGGTGGAGTCTCATCGATCCGAAAAACTGATCACAACGGTATAACCACTCTTTCACGTTGCGACCATCAAATTTGGGGAAATCCACCTTGGAGATCCTCGTAGCATACAAACTAGCAGATCCACTTCCTCCATTTCCATCGCCTCTGTTTCTCGGTGGATTGTTGTTCGTCGAACGAAACGACGAGTTCTATGGGTTAGCTTGCTCGCGTAACATGGCGCGCATTTCTTCCATCCCAGCAAACAATTGCTCCATTCGTGAGCTCAACTCAGCATGTTTGTCATCGTGTTTCTTATCCAACTCAGAAAAGGTAGTTGCAGATCTAGTGCTTGAAGCCATCAGAAGCAAGAAATTCAAAGCACCAGGAAAGATGCTTTGATACCACTTGTAACAGGAAACTTGAATTTTAGGGAATTAATCCAGTAAAACCCTGCTACTAGATATGGAAGAGTGATGGCTGAATACCCTTCGAATATGCTAGCAGAAGTATAAACGAAAGAGATGAAGTAAGAGAGAGAGAGAATATCAATTATGTTGTGATATCAATAATGATTATCACATTCCATTTCATTCACAATATAGTGGTGGAGATTCAGTTACACCCAAACCTGTGCAATGCACACTTACAAATAGTAAAATGGTAAAAGTAAAGGTAAAACGTGAAAATGAAATGTAAGTGAAACTAGTCACAAGTAAAACCGTGACAGTTTCCCATTTCTGGTTGTTTGGTGGTTGGCTATTTCTGTGATGAGAAGGGGGTTTTGCTATTGGTTATAGCTTGAAAATTGAAGTGGAATTCTGAAATAGAAACAAAAGGTAGAAGGGGGTTAAAATCCCTATTAGCTGTAACAGAGTGAGAGACGGAAAAAGTGAGAGAAAGAAAGAGAGGAAGAGAGAGAGAGAGAGAGAGAGAGAGAGAGAGAGAGAGAGAGAGAGAGACGTAGATACGGAGAAGAAGGAAAATCACAACCAGGGTTGTGCTTTGAGAGCGAGGGAAGCCACATCCCTCAATGAGAAGATATGGTGAGAAGGAAGAATGGAATACGGCGGAGGGGGAAACAATTTCAAACTCTAGCTGGTACCATTGCATTCAAGGTTTCTTTTTATAAAAATTATGGGTTTCGATTAGTTTATTCAAATTGATAACTCAATCCTTAATTTGTCCATGCATGTGTATGTTTGTGTATATTTGAAAAGATGATTTATATTTGTTAGTTTGAGATGTGTAAGTTGATTTTAGGTGAAGTGGTGTGTGTATTGTTTTTGGTGTCTAACCTTCCATGACAAGGCAGTGTTTCAGTGGAGTCTTCTAACTCATCTCTCAAACTTGGCTCATAAGAACTCATCCAAATGGTGATCATCCACATTCACACACACCCAGAACAACAAGCACAGAGAGCTTAGACTGCCCTTTACCTTCAAGATATATGCCTGAATGAGTTCCGAATTAAGTCTCTTTTGCATTTAATTAGTTTTGTTGGTTAGAAAAACAACGAAGAATTAAGGTTTGGTTTGGTTTCTTTTCATTTGAAATTAAATGGTTTCAATTTCTCTTTTGTAATGGGATTGTGGTGGAAATGTAGAGTATATTCAAGATGCTAGAGAGGTCCATACCAAAGGATGCAACATATCATATAATAAATGATGAGTTGATGTTGGATGGGAAGCTAAGGCCCAACTTAGCCTCATTGTTTATGACGACTTGGATGGATCCTGAGTGTGACAAACTCATCATGGCTTCACTTAACTAGAACTACGTTGACATGGATGAGCACCCTATCATTACTGAACTCCAAGTCCCTGTGATAAACATCTTTTGAAATGAGGGGTATCGCACTTTCATGCCACCAACAACTGTATGGAGGGGTTAGAGGGATGGTTGCTAGATGAAACAATTTCAGCTCGATATTCTCATACATACTTGGAAGGAGAGGTATATCTCATATGTAAATGTGCTTTTGTAATTTACTATTACTTTACTGTATCAATTATTGGTTTAAATTGAATGCTGAGAATTTAGTGCATTAAGTACCCGTTAAAATATAGATAGTAAACTCATTAGTTAGTAGTAAGACCTGTTAGCTGGTTAGTATATAAAGTAGATGGTAAACGAATTTGTAAATCATCTCTTCTCACTTTATAATATCTCACTACTTTCAATATAATAGACTTTTCTCCCTAATTTCCATGAATGCCGTGTTTTTCAACATCATGGTATCCACCTTGAACGCCAAGGTTCTTTCTTTATTTTATTAGTTTCTTTTTCATTCTTTTCCTTTTCCATATTTTGTGTTCTGATTTTCCGATACTTTTTTACCTCATATCCGATTTCTTTTATTTGCGTTTTTTCGGTTTCTGTTTCTTGATCGGTGTAGTGTGTGTCTTTGACCCCTATCAAGTTCAACACTCTGATGTTATCATTTCTCTGAAATCGTTGATTCTTCATCAATTTCTCAATTGACAATTCTTGATTTCTCCTTGTTCTGAAAATCTCTTAAAACCTAATTCTCCCTAGTTTGATGTTTCACTTTCTGGATTTCGATCATCTTCTGGTTTCTTGAATCAATTTCTGTTTTCTCTAATTGGTTCATCTTGCTTTGATCTCTGATCTGTTTCTCTTCATTTGAGTTCTATTTTTCCATCTCTGAACTGTCGCCATTGTCGTCGACGACGCACATCGATTTGGGCGTTTCCCCTCTTTCTCTTCCTCGCAAGATTTCTAGATCTGCTTCATTCTCTGCTCACTTCGGTCGCTCCTTCCTTCATCAGAAGCAGTTTCGCAACTCGCTCAGAATTATGGGTATTGATTTGACGTTGTTGTACAAAGCTTATCACGTTCACCAGGAGTTAGGATTAGAGGATCAATTTAAGAAATATTATTTTGAGAATCGGAAGCTTCAGTTGATCTCAGACTTTCAGGTATCATCGATGACGCCTTTTCTTGAATCTCATCAAACATTTTTTTGCACAAATTGCGGATTTCTTGGTTGTGGAGGATCATGTTTTGAGGGCTGGTAGTGGTTTAATTTCGAAAATGGAAGTTGAAAATTTGTGGGCAATTGCTGTTAGTAAAATGTGTTCTGTGTTGGAGGACCAATTCTCTAAAATGCAAACTGCTAATCATCTTTTGTTGATTAAGGACTATGTGATTTTATTGCGAGTAACATTGCATAGATTTGGGTACCTCATTGATGCTTTGCTTGATGGTTTAAGCAAACCTAGAGATAGGTACCATGAGTTGCTTTTGTCAGATTGTAGGAAGTAGATAGCTGAGGCCTTTAATGCTGATAAGTTTGTTTAGATGTTGATGAAGAAAGAGTATGAGTATTCCATGAATGTGCTTTCTTTCAAGATTCAAACACCAGATATCATACCTGTTTTTTTGGCACCGTTTTCATTCATTGTGCCGGATTGTTGTCGCATTGTGAGGTCTTTTGTTGAGAATTCTGAGTTTCATGTCATATGGTGGGCAATGTGGGCATGAGTTCTATGATGTTGGTAAGAAATATTTAGACAGGCTAGGTGTTAAATGAAGTTTTAGTGAAGCTTATTAATACCTCAGCTAGTGGTGTCTCCCAAGCAATGCAAATCCCAGCAAATATGACTCTTTTGGAGCGTGCGTGTGAATTTTTTGGGGGATTGTTGATATGGTATATGAATATGAATGTCCTTGAGAAGTACTCTGGAAATATATTTTTGGCTCCAGCATTCCCTTCAGTTGCCTTATTGGCTTTTAATCTTTTGTTGTGCTTCGATCTTGAATTCCTAGAATCCTCAAGGTGATGGGTGTGGAGAGCTGGTGTACTGCGATGGCCATATTGTACTCCATTGGTTATAATTTGCATCACTGTGGCGATGGTGATAGAAGCAACTTGCTGTGATAATGCAATTTGAAGGGTGTCTTACTTTTATATAGTTCGTGCCTAGTTGATCCCATTAGCTTGGTCTTGCTAGCATGCAAGCATGACTCTTATCCCCTTCAACAATTCCAAATGTTGGTCATCAGGTTTGGGAAGTTAAGCAAGTGTTATATGATTTGACATTGGATAAGGATCGGCAATTGGATTATGTCAAAAGGGTTAGAGAAGGCTGGTCAAAATGTGAAGTTGATATCCCTTAAGCAAATATATTATGGTTTCTAAGTTTCTTTACCGACTTGAGGATGATATTCATGGAGAAAATGCACCGGTTGATATTTGCAAAGATATTCTTCTGGATTTGATGAAATTTTTTTGATTAGCCTTATTGGCTTGATTTTACTTTCTGTCTATGGCGGTTAAGCATGATGCTTCTGCTATAAATGGTTAAGCATTGAGATTTTGCTTCTGTCTTGAGTGATTGAGTACTCTTGATGGTTAAGCGTTGATGTGCTTCTGCCAAGTGGTTAAACTTTTCGGAATAGTTTCTACTTGGTGGTTAAGCCTTTGTCCTATGACATTGTTGATGTTTGCTTCTGCCCTATGGTGGTTAAGCATTTTGCTTCCTTCAAGTCATTAAGCCTTGAGTTGTGGCTTTTGCTTGATAGTTAAGTGATGGTTTGTTGCTTCCTCCGAGTGGTTAAACCTTGAGTTGTGGTTTTTGCCCGATGGTTAAGCATTTGTTGATTTCTTTGTCACTTGGTTGGTTTTGCCCAAGGGTGGAGTTTGTCGATTCCTTTGGAGCAAATGTTGTGGAGACGCTGGAAGAAGCTTGAAGGGGCTCAAAAGTTGGTCGAAGACTTCTAGTAGCTATGCACCTCAACTGCTACCAATTCGGACTGCTCTTTATCTTTCTTTACTTTGATAGTATTTTCTATTGTTTATCTCAAGCTGGAAGTGTTGTGAACACCTTCCAGCTTGCGGGAGGCTGTTAAAATATAGATAGTAAGCCCATTAGTTAGTAGTAAGGCCCATTAGCTGGTTAGTATATAAGATAGATGGTAAACTCGTTTGTAAATAATCTCTTCTCACTTTATAATATCTCACTACTTTCAATATAATAGACTTTTAAGGGTTTTCTCCCTAATTTCCATGGATGTCATGTTTTTCAACAGTAACACCTAAATATTGACTTGAATTAACAGAAGACTGAAGTTGCACACTCTTTTGCAATGCTTTCACTTCAAGATTTTGCTGTCACATTGGTACACGGAGGCGACATTGCTGAGGACTTAACTCACTGCTCTTTTCTTTCGAAAAACTGGCAGGTTTGATTAGGTAACGAAGTATGGTTACTTAAAGGAGCTTCAGAAGGCTATCAAGGTGTGTGAGCGAGCTTTAGTTTCATAATATGACCCAACCAACTGTTACTTCATTAGGAACTTCCAACGGGTTTAACTTACCTCATTGGTCTATCAACATTAGGCATGACAATGGGGCGAGGCGGGGACGGGTTTAACATTCCCCATCCCCGATTCCCATATTCATCCCCGTTCCCCGTCCCAAACCCAACGGGGATGAAGAATTGATCCCCATACCCGTACCCAACGGGTTCGGGGATCCCCGCCTCAACCCCGTCCCCGCAGTGGAATTCATTTTTTTAAATTTAAAAGTAGTTTTTACCTGTCCCAAACCCAAATCCAAACCCGCCCCCAAACCCAAAACTTATCCCACACCCAAACCCACCCCAAACCCGAAATTTAACTCAACATAAAATCAATGCAATACTACAACATATAACCAAAATATCAATTATCCAAAATGACAACGTATAGCAATGACGTTACATATCAATATATAAAAATCAATGTAACTTCCTACATTCGGGCGGGTTCGGGGACGAGACCTATATCCCCATTACCCGTCCCATCCCCGTTTTTCAATTTCGGGGAAAACCCAAACCCAAACCCAAACCCAGTCAAAGCGGGGAAAACCCGTCAAATCGGGGCGGGTTTGGTTCGGTCCCCGCAGGTATGGGTTTCGTTGCCATGCCTAATCAACATCCTCCCTAATTGTAAAAATATTTTTTCCAGCAATGGCTTTGGTTATGGAACATTAAAAGGACAATGACAACGTACATAATATATGAATATGAACAAAAGTATTGATCTAAAATGAAGATATAAATGAACTCGGGTGTTTGCTGCAATTAAATTTATTATCTTTTAGAAATGGGGTTGGTTATACATGAACGATGATTCGATGTCTCTCAAGTGTAAATTCTGTTTAATTTGCTATCGGTTATTTTTTTCATGGGTCCAATTGATGAATACTTGATACAATATGGTAAAGATACGTTTTAGGAAGGTCTATGGTTTTTTGTTTTGGATAGGCAATGTTAGTGGGGGTGGGGAAAATGTTAGTTTCTAAAGGTTGAACCCGGGAACTAAAAGTTAAGTCAGCTTCCATAACACCAAATTTTGAGAAGGTTGATATCTTGATTTTTATGGTTTTTTGTGTGCATGCATCTATATGTGATCCACGTTCAAGTTCAAGTTCACCATCCTCAATAATCTTCTGGAAAGAAATCCCGAGAACCCGATCATGGTTAATAAATAATATGTAGGGGTGGCAATTTCTACCTGTAAGTGGGGATCCCCGCGGGGATTGCCCCGTTCGGGGCCCTGTGGGCGGGGAATTTTCCCCCGTGGGGACTGGGACGGGGAAGAAAATTTCCCCGCAGTCAAAGTGGGGATGGGGACGGGGATCATACCCCCCGCCCTGCGGGGCCTCCGCCCGGAAATATATTACATAAATATTTTTATTATAGATGTATATTATATAATAAGTATTAATTTTTTAGTCTTTTTATACGTGTTTCTAATTTAAAATATTTAATTGTTCTAACTTTTATACTTTTTAAAAATTAAAATATAAAAGTAAGACTAATTTTTATATTTTTTGTATTAAAATATTAAAGTTTTGTTTTTTAGTCTTACTTTTATATATTTATTCAATTTTATTACATTTTATTTTATATTTTTTCAAATTTTTAATAAATTTTCGGAGTCCCCGCGGGAACCGTGGGGATCCGTTGAGATAGAGATGGAGGAGGAAAACTCCCCAAAACAGAGATCGGAGATGGAGACGGGAGACAACTTGGGAAAACCCGCCCCATTGCCATCCCTAATAATATGGATGATTAACTCGTGCTTCAATAAGGAACGGATGTTTGTTATATTATTTATTAATCTGTCCTTTCATAGATATGGATATAATTATAATCTCTACGATTTTCTATTGTACTCTTATAATATCTAACTTTTTAATGTACTTTATTTAAATTAAATTTCTAAATAAGCTTAAATTATTATTAACCATTATTAACTTAATGAAAATTTGTCGGTCAATACTAGCGCACCCTGTGCATCGTACGGTTAATGTGGCTAGTATTTTCTAAGTCTCTTGTTATACACCATAAAAATAAAAATAAAAGAACCACCGTTGGTTCCATCATAATCAATTCTATTCACTCTTATAGTTTTCCACTATAAAAAAGTGATAACATCAGGGATGTAATGTAAAAAAAAGTTGACTATAGTTTCCCACCACAAAATAAATTAGTAGAGGTGAATTTACTCAAAGTTAACAGAGAGTCAAAAGACACACATCATAGACTCGTTAACTAATTAAAGCTAAAAAGTCCTTCATTATTGGTTGTATTGGCAATTTTAGTGATATGAAAACGTTGGCTTCCGAGTTCAAACTCAGGTGTGAGCGATGATAATGTATATACATAATGTTTATTTTGTCATTTTGTCTCAGCTCACGGTTAAAAAAAATATCAAAGTTAAAAAGAAGCTTAATTCTTGAGAGGAATAAAGATTGTTCCCCATTCTCTTGTATAGCTTTCTTCCTTCCAATTAAAGTCATTTTGTAATAATGACTGTTTGCTATTCTTTCTCTTCATTCATCTTTTCTCTTTAATTTATTATCCTCATTTTCGTTTTTCCCATGGAACTTGATAGATACTAAAGAAAAGTGCTAAGCCTTTCTAAACATATCTCATTGTAGTAAATCAAAATCATGATGAGGGAAAAAACGAAAAATAGACAAGATTGTGATGTGTGATTAAGGGTGTTATAATTTACTAGAGGAGTATGATGAAAGGAATGGACAGTAAAAGTTTTTCATTAATTAAGGTGGTAATTGAGTTTATCTGGCTGATAATTATTTCGATTATGATTAGACACATGCATTGAATGAAACCGTTTCTTTTTCTTTTCTTAATTGCCAATTATGTTTCGTACTATAAGTAGATTGCAGATCTAAACAAAGTCGTAGTATAGCATTAGTGACAAATGCATGTGCTAATTATAGCTTCAACACTAATAATGGGCCTTCTTGAGTAGACCCTTATATGTGCTGGAATTTAATGCAAATTCCTAAAACACCATGAGAATAAATATAACAGCTATAAAACTGTTATAAGGTAGTTACAATTCTGTTTACAGTTAACAGTTTGTTAACTAGTTTGTTATTTTCAACAAACTGGGTTTGTAACTAACACAAACCCATCTAACAGCTATTGATCCAGTGAAAGCTGTATAAATAAATAGGTATACATTGTAATAATACACATAATCAAATACACAGAGAAATAATAATTTTACATTGCAAGTTTACAAGTTCTTCAAGTCTTCTTTCATCTTTTTGTGCTTTTGCCTTTTTCTGCGTTCTGAGAGAGAGAGTTGGTGAGCCTGCGTTGATAAAGTGTACCTCGCATACACCAGGAACACAAACAGTGAGTGTTTGAGTTCAAGTTTCAAACAAATAAGAAGGAAAAACAAGAGAGAAAGTGAGTGAGGGAGAGATTATACCTTTACGTGCTTGTAATCTTGCAATCTTCACAGGTGGTGAAGATCCTTGCAAGATTAGTGTTGAAGAAGCTCGTTCATGCAACCACTACAAAAAACGGATCAAATAGCGGGGGGTTTTTCGCGGAGGTTTTAAAAACCCCCTCAGTTTAACGTTAAAAAAAAGGAACTTTTCACTAATTCAGTTAAAAAATTTGTTTCAATTTATGGAGTTTTAAAACCCCCGCCGATTGTCAAGAAAAAACCCCACTACTTGTAAAAAAAACCCTTTCAACATGTAATAAAAAAATAACATTTCCCTCTTTTCGGTTTCAGGTTTCCCTCTTTTCACTTTCATTGAACGCTTCAGATTTCACTTTCCTGTTTCCCTCTCTTCTCACTTTCACACGAACCGCAGATTTCATCTCTCAGCTTCATCAATTTCGCAAACCCTCATTCGGAATCCAACCATTGTAGCTAACCTCATCGCACTTCTCCACCAACACGCACACTACCTTGAATCCCAAACCCTAATTTCAGAAACCACTTCCAAACTCAACAAAGAACGAGACCTTCTTCTATTCTACTGTAAACTCTTGGAAACACATTCCAAACGACCTTCTTCCCCACAAACCGGTTTCGATTCTGCTTATTCTTACCTCAATCACCTCCTTCACACTTCCTCCTCGGTTTACGTTAAACACAAACCTTATCAGTACATGAAACCCTTTCCCCTTCCACTCTCTATTTCACGAAAACCTTTCCCCTTCCACTCTCTCGTTAAACAAAAGCTGAAACCCTCCCTCTCTGTCTCACGAAACCCTCTCTTTCTCTCTCGCAAAACCCTCTCAGCGTCCATCCATCTCTCTCGCGAAACCCTCTATTCGTTCATCCCTTTCCAGAATCACCCGATTCTTTTTCCGTTAATCCTCAGTTCGCAGGTTCTTACGGTTAAATTGCTCACGGTAAGTCTAATTAGTTTCTCAATTTTATTATGTACCTAAGTTACAAATTTGGAACTTAATTTTGATCTTAAGAGCGTTTAAATTTTGTGGGGCATCTCACTGTGCTTCTGATACGAACGCACTCAGCGTTCATTCGAGTGCCTCTTCAACTTCTAACATGCGTCTCTGCTACTCTTTCGGCGTGTAACTTCTTCTATTCTGAGGTAAAGGTCTTGGCTTCCTTTTTTGTTTTGATTCTGTGATATAAATACTGCATCAGTGGTATAAATATGTGATTCTGTGATTAGTCGTACAAATCTGTGATATGAATACATCATTAGTGGTATAAATCTGTGGCTTCCTTTTTTGCAGATTGATTTTGTGATTCTGTGATTCTGAGTTTTTAGTTATTGGTAATGTGATTTTGTGGTGTTTGATTATTCGTGGTATAACTCTGCCTTGTTTCTTTGTCGTGTCTTATTGTCGTGTGACTCGTGTCTCTTATTGCTGTTGCCGTTGCTTTTTGTCGTCGCCGTCTTAAGAAAGATATTTCTTCTCATTCAGAATATTGTTCATTTTCTTTGTTGTTTTTTGGCTGAATTCTTCATTTTGCTTAACTTTGTAATTATTTCATTGTAGCGTGGAAGTCAGAAAGTGTCCAAAATTTCCGTTGGAATTGTCTTTTTTGTTTGGTTGACTGCTGCAATTTGTTTCTTCATTGCTTTGTCTAATCATTCCTGGCTTTGGCTTCTCTCCATCTTCAAGTAAGTTGTTGTCTCTGCTTGTGTGGTTAATTGCATCTGTTTCATTCTTTTTGACATTCAATTAACTTCTTTCTTTCTAATATACAAACTATAGAATCATTGCTTATCGAATCTTAGTGCAAAGATTATATTCTGGAGAATCTGAAAAGATCAAGTTGCCTTAGTTTGGATTTGATTGAGTTTTGTTCTAACTTGTTTAAATGGATCTTGTTTCAGCTCAATTCAAGTGCTTATGACTACCATAAAGTACATTCCTCAGGTTAGGATTTCTTTAAAACTTCATTTTGTTTTTTTACTTCTTGTAGACATATGTTGAATTTTCATTCCTCAGCTCAATTTAGTTTTTTTATTTATTAAATAAATATATACAAATATAAAATGAATGGAATGAGTATTGGTGGAAGTTGACTCTTACTCTCTAGTTGTGGCATCCACTAATAGTTTGAAATCTTTTTAAAGCAGCATTGGTTGAAGTATCATTTTTCTATGATTGATGTTAGAATAGCAGTTTATTCACTCAATAAAATAAAAATGCTCTTTACAATTGACATTGTTCTAATGAGATGACATTTGTTTGATACAAAAACTTTGTTCCCCCAAAAGAGACTGTTTTTGAAATGTCAACTATAATACTAGCCTGGTTCTTAACAATGCTGTTGATAACTGATGCAGTACTAAACCTGTAATAATGAACTCTTTAAACTTGAGTTGAATGTTATGAAATGTTTTGTTCTTTATGTCCCGGGGGTGAAGCGGCTTTAGTTGTTTATTTTTGTTTTCTATGAGTTAATTTTGATATTAAATTAAAAAGAACTGTACATCATTATTCCTAAATTGTGTAGAGACCAGGTTTACTTCACAGCTTCTAGCTCTCCATCTTATCACATGTGTTGTGATTTTAGGCAATCATGAACTTCCTAAGGAAAAGTACTGATGGCTTCAGCATTGGTAACATTCTACTTGATTTTTTTGGAGGAATAGCAAACTATGGACAGATGGTTGGGCAGTCAGTAGATCAAGGTTTGTCCGACTCATCTCTGCTATTGATATAGGTCTTGCCATTTGATTTTATATTGTCACTGACATATTTCAAATCCCAAAATTCCAGATTCATGGGTCAACTTCTATGGGAATATAGGAAAAGTGCTACTCTCTCTGGTATGGAAAACTCTCTTGAAGAGTATTTTGCTTCTTTCTTAAGTTATACTCCCTTTGGTCCCTATTTATAAGAAAAAATTGCAATTTTATCTGGTATAGGGTTTAGGGTTTAGGAGTAAGACTAGAGGGATAGTCTTTTCTCACTTTTCCGTTGCATTTATTTTGCTTGAAGCTATGGTTGTTGTACTGAATCTGGTTTTATTTTTATATCATCATTCTAATCTTAGAATTATGCTACTTTATTTTGGTTGGGAAAATTTGTTTGGTTTTCAGTTTTACTTTCTGGTTTTAGTTGTAGTTACAAATTACAAATTTCTACTTTGTCTTTGTTTTCGAAGTTTTGTATAGGAAAGGGGTCTATAACTTTTAATTGTTTTCGTTGATCGTTTACAATACTTAGTGTTATACCCCTATTTTGTCCGATCATTTATCGCAATTGTTTTAGCCCCCGTGTCACAAGTCCATATCATTACGAGAACGACATTTCGAGCGCTTGTTTTAATTTAGACGATTTGTCTAGTTGGGCCAATTCTTAGTAAATGGGCCTATGTTCGGTATTTTGGACTTAATTTAGTCTTTTTGATCAAAATACCATAAAAATAATAATGAAATAAAATCAGAAAATAAAAAGTATATATTACAATAAAGTGTCCAAATAATACAAAAAGCCCAAAAATACAAAAATATCACCAAAAATATACAAAAATAAGAATAATTCAAAAAATAGAGAAGAACGAAAATAATAAAAAGGGGGTGTCAGTAGCATTAACCTTCAGCCCAACAAGCTGCTTGCCCAGCAAGTTAACTTGTCCAGCAAATCTCTTCACCTAACCCTTCACCTATAAAAGGAGGCCCTGTCCACGGTGAAAAACACACCACAGTGATTCAACAAGAACACTGAACACATTCTCTCCCTCTCCTAGCGAAGCTCTCTCTCTCTCTCTCTCCCCCTCCCTTTTTTATTTTATTTTTCTTTTAATTAGTTTATTTTAAATATTATTGATAATTATTTTTCATTAGTTGCACTTTTCATTTTTTCTTCTTTGTTAACTTTTCGTTCATATTCAAAACAGAAAAACAAAATAATCATTTTCCTCCAAAAATAAAAATCTTATTTTCAGAATAGGGGATTAAGTTAGCCGTACGGCCGAGTTAGTCATCGTTTTAGGACAAATGGGCCGTACGGCTCAAGAGTCCTAAAATACCTATTCAAATAAAATCACTCCCTACACAAATCGTTTTCTTCCAAAAAATCAAAAATCTTATTTTCAAAAACAGGGGATTAAGTCGGCCGTACGGCCGGGTTAGTCATCGTTTTAGGATAAATGAACCGTACGGATCCCAAGTCCTAAAATCCCTAAATTAAAAAACACAAACAAATCAAACTTTTTTCTACCCAAGAACTACGTAGCCTTTGATTCTCTACCAGGAGATTCTACCCAAGTGGACTAATAAAAAACCATTTTTAGTCTTTCTCTAAATATTCCTTTTCTTAAATTCAAATAAAATATCAAGTTTCTTCTTTCTTCTAATATCTTTCAAACTCAAAATAAAAGGGTAAATTAAATGTTTTTTCAAAATTAACTATCGCTTCTACAACTAATTAGCAGGTAACATTCCTTAGGAAGGATGCCGTGGGGTGCTAGTACCTTCCCCACGCATAACCGACTCCCGAACCCAAATCTGGTCTCAAGGACCCTTATCCACTTTAAAGGGATTTTCCAATGTTTGCCCTTAAACTAATCTTTGATGGCGGCTTCATTTTTGAACCTTCGAAGAATCCTCACCCGGATTTTTCGGTCGCTACACTTAGAAAACAGGTAACAAAGAGAAAACAATCCAGCACTTTTGTAATTAAACTTAAAGCAAAAAAATGAACATGAAAACCAAACAGGTCCTTAGGTTTCTGTTCTACCTTTCACTACAAAATTATCCCTTCTTTTTCACTTTGTTTCTTATTTTGAATGTTTTGTACAAACAGTTTTCACTGTTGCCTTATTGAATATTGAAAAATAAAATAAAGTGAAAATAAAGAAAATGAAAGCATCTCTTCAGAAATCAAATTTGCATAGATGTAGTATAGTTTTTGAGCATTGTAAATTATGTTTGCACGCAAGGACGCCACTGCTGCTTGATCATTTTGTGATACTTCTTTTTATGGAATATACAATTGCAGGTATATGTATTCTTTGACATTATTTTCATTGTTCAACATTACATTCTATATCCTGCTAAAAAATCCTCCAAACTGGTGACTACTGAGCATGAAGATCAAATCCGAGAGCACCTTGTCAGGCCTTCTGATGAGTCTCCACCAGATAATGTGTGAGACACACATGGTTTGGTTCATAATGTATATTTTTTCTAAACCAAGCAGGAAAAATCTGATCAGAGAGCTGCTTGTCAAGTCTTCTGAGTTCTGATCAATCACCACTAGAGAACGTTAGCCATTATTTAAGTACAAAATGTATATCTAACTTCCCATTGATTGATATTAATATGATTTATTAGTTACACAATAAAACTTGCAATGCAGTCATACTAACTTGATTTATTAGTTACACAATAAAACTAGCACAAGCTCATATTTAGTTCTTTTTTATTTTTATTTTTGATATTTGAAATGAGTCAATTTTTCTTTTGTTATTTCAAGCAAGTGATCGTGCAGGTGAGCCTCATTCTCCAATGGATACAAGTGGATCATTCGGCGCTAGCAACATTTAATGGTTTTAGGATCCTTTAGTATAGGATTTCTTTGATGCTATTATCATTTTGAGCTCTATGACAATCGATATTTGAGCTACAATTGTTTCTTTTTATTATGTTTTTGAGTTGGATGACATTAAATATTTTAGATATTTGACATTACATTTATGTTATCACAGTTATATTTTTAATGAAATTTTCAGTTTTTTGATTAAGCTTGGTAAGTTTTTTTATTAAGCTTTTTTTATTATGTAAGATTTATGTATGTATGATAATGAGATAAGGAAAAAAGAAATTCCCAAATTACAAAAGAAATATTGTCTCTATTATAGGAGGTTGTAACCCCACAAAAAAGTCCTATCAACTATGGCAATAAAAAATCTCTACAAAAATAAAACTCCTACAAACCACTGGATTTAAGGAGGTTTATAACCCCCTCAAAAAAATCTCCACTAATCGTGGGGGTTAAAAATCCCCGCAGTAAAACCCTCGCTAAAAGACATGATACCAGCGTTTTCTAAAAACCCCCGCAAAACGATTGCGGCACTTGAAACTCCGGCGTTTTTTAAAACTCCCGCAGATTACGTTGCAGGGGTTTAAAACCCCCACAAAGTGACTTAAAAACCCCTGCAATCTGTTCCGTTTTTTGTAGTGAACAAAACAACAAACACCAGATTAGGGTTTTTCTGTTAATAAATCAAACAACAATTAAACAGAGGGTTTAAGAACAGTATACCTTCAAGAGTGCCTTAGCCGAGTTCTTGATCACGTTTGAAGTGTTCAACAGTTCATACAAGACAGAAACTCAGATTAGGGCTTCTGAATCAACCATAAACAGTGAATAGAAAAGATCAAGAAGAAGAGATATACCTGTTCGCAGTTCCAATCGTGTTCTGTTTTGAAGGTTTCAAGCAGTCTTGACCAGTGAACATACAGAACTCTGTTCGTAGGTGAGAATTGCGATTTCGTGGAGATTTGTAACCAAAACCATAGGGGTTTTGGTGATACGTTGCTGTACTCACCATTTGTGAGTGATTGAAGCAGATTTGAAGCTTCAATCACTGTGTTTTTGGTGAAGAAAGGAAAACCTAGTAGAGTAGTGTGAGAGGAGAAGGAGGAGAACGGTGGAGTTCCAAGAATTAAGAGAGAGAGGAGAGTCTTGAAATTCTGGCGAAAAGTTAGGGTTTTACCTTTTATACTACGGGTAGTGGAGCGGGTCAAAAGGATCCTCGTGTTGCTATAGTGTAAGTGGGTCTGGGTGCCGCATAACCCGTTTTGGTAGCCAAGGCTGGGCTGCTGTGTTTTTTTGGCGCCTGTGGGCTGAATTAGTTGGGCTGGGCATTTGCTATTTGCACCCCTGCTGCTTCATAATTTGCAACCTGAAAGAAAATCATTATATGGTTATGCAAATTCAATAATATGTGGTAGAGCTTATTAGTTCTAAGGAACGTGGTGTGCTTCCTAAAATAAATTATGGGATTAATTTGAGATGTTGATTTGTTAGACGTTAACATCAAGGAGTCCATAGTACTAGAGGCCATGTAGCAGCCTAAAGTATTCAATAAGGCATGCAATTACATATAAGAAATTAAGTATGCATGAGCTGTATTAACAAGAGCTTAGCATATAATGCCTAATCCCATTATCACAAGGTGATGGTTGATGTTTCTTGTCAAATTGGTTGTCATCCTTTAGGAAAGGGACGGGTTAAAGATAATGAAATTAGTCAAATATTGGAGCCACATCTCACAAATGTGTTCAAAGATTAGATACAGTCTAAAATCTATTTTGTAACTCCCCCTAGTAACCTAGCCACCCCATTAGTAGCGAAATAGCAATTTGAGTTTTTGAGGAAGGCTCACCAATTGGGAAGGGAGAGATAAATGGAATAATATTAATTAGACGTCTTCACATGTCCGACCTCGATTGAGGATTGATGAAGGTTGATCTACAAGTGAAGATAGTATATGTGGTACGTAGCGTTGTTGGGCCTACAAAAAATACTCTAATACTGAAATCAGACCTCGTAACGATGTAGTAAAAATCTATTTATCCATCTATTTATTCTGTAGTTAGTAGATACAAACCTGCTAGATAATTAGCTCTCTGGTAGCTAGCAACCTCGTGCTACGTCGCATCTCCTAGGGTTTGTGCAGCCGAGCACACCTCCAGGGCTCTTGGTGCACTGGCACCCTTTTGCTTTGTCTCACAAGGTTGCGCAGTCGCACATAGCTAAGTTTCTCAGTGCTCTGGCACCACATCTGTTCTAGGCTTCAACTAAGTTTTCTTGATCATCAGAAGCCGCTTCGATCCTTCTTCCCAAGCATTCGCCACCTTGTATTTCAGCACCATTGCCTTGCCAATCTCCTCCCACATCCACATCCTTTTTTTGCCAATAAGCCAATGTGTGCCTCCCATCCCTTTTTCTTTCACAGACATCATTTTCCCACTTCCCCTTGATTTTTTCTAGCTTTATTATGAGTCTCTATATACACACCTCATAGACTCACATTCCTATCCCATTTTCCAATCATCTTGTTTACTATAGTCAAATCCTCATCAACCCTTCCAATGTGAGCCTTATTCAAGAGAGGAAAGAGAGTGAACCTTATAGAGAGTAATTGTGAGAGAAATAGTAAGCTAATTTGTGAGAGTAATCTATAAATTGAAGATACACTAAGAGACCTATGTTGTGGTTTTTCCTTTCTCACATTGAGAAGGTTTTACACCCTAAAAATTTTCTTGGTGTCATCATGCTTATTTTTATGTTTCCGCTAGTATTTATTTGTATCTAATCACAAATATGTACGTAGGTCCACGTGGAAGGAAGGAAGGAGCTAGGAAGGAAGGATCAAATGGCCCCATGCATGAGCTAAGCTATGTCCCATTCCCTTTCTACTAATCCAATGTCCAATAATTGAATGTAATGATAGTTTAGATACCATTGTGGTATGTATGGCTCAGCTGAGAGCAGTCTCTACAACCTATCCTCTTTTGTAAATGGAAGGTATTAGATTTACCTAGTGGATGGAAAAAGGGGTAAATAGTCATTTTGGTTTCTTATTGTGGGAGACGTTGTCATTAAATATATCAAAATTGCAAATAAGTTCTTTTTAATAGTTTTAGAGACTAAAATGACCAACAAAAAATGCATTTAATGACCAAAACGACTAATAAATAATACATTTGAGGACCAACACGACTCATTAAAGAGACACTTGAGGATGTATTTACAATATCAATACACTCAGAGACTATAATGACAGCGTTTCACACATTCAATGACCAAAATAACTATTTACCCAATAAAAAGAGATAAAATTGAATTTGATAAATGATTTTAAAAATATAATAAAATTGTTTCTTTTTGTATGTCGTATTCTCTCGAATAAAATTAATTTTACTTCTAAAATATTTTAACATGAAGCTAAGATTTTTAGTTTTTACTTATAAAATAATTTTATTCTTAAATTTATTGTTCAACACCATGAATTCATAGAATAACCATGGAAGATAAAAGGAACATCACACCTAGAACTCCCATGTGCAACAATATTAAAACTCTTAAGGAAGAGTTTTGCCGCTCATCGTGGTCCTACCCAACTTAAAATATTAGTCTTTGTGGCATGGAGATGATACCAGTTTACATCAAAAATCAAAGGACTATTGCACTTGCACATAACCATACATGCCGGTTATGGAGTTAATGAGATTTAATAAACCCATTGACAAATTATATCAGATGAATCAAAAGTGCGCCCAATAAGTTGTCCATAATTAAAGTTTTGCTTAAAAGTGGCAGGTTAACTATTGAGAAAAACATACTTAGTCAAAACCCAAATTGAGTTCTTAAGTTATCTATGCTTTGAAAATGGAAACTATGCCCCAGACATAATGGCACATTCCAAAGATATCATGACATAAATGAGTTGCATCTATAACACAAAAGAGTACAGAAAAGAAAATGGATTGAATCACAATGTTTTATTTTATTCATTAATTTATTTTATCAAGCACTAGTTCCTAGTAATCCAGATTTACTACAGTCAAAAGAAAAACACTATGGGAGAAAATAATTTCACTTCTTTGTATCACATTTTGTGCTCTGCCAGTTGAGATATATAAGTTCATAGCAGCCAAACCTTATTAGATAATTTAATTAGGCTTAATCTTAAGTGATAGCTCGCGCAATACATAATTATTCACATATAAATGTTGGATTAATGATCCGTTCTATTTCACTTGTCATTACATATGTAAATATAACACTAAGTACTATTGTGGTGTAATTACAAATTTGTGTAGGACTTATTAGCAATTAAGAAAATTTTGTGTATTAGTTTTAAGTGATTGGTTAAAATCCATTTAACTGTAATTAGGCAATGGTAAATTCTGTTTAGCTTTGTCCAAGTGTTATAAATACACATTGTAATAAGTCAATTACCAATTGAATGTGAAAGTTGTTCCTATTCTTGTATTCACTCTCTCAAAAACAGTTCTTGACATTCTTCAACACCCTCCCCCCTTCTCTTCGACAGCTTCTCTTTCTTTCGACCTCTCTTTCTCTTGTGTATATGAAAGTGATATTCCAACAAGTACATGTATTACTTTTTTATTCACCGAAGAGAAAAAATAAAGAAACTAAAGGACACATATTTTTCAAAGGAAAAAGAAAAAGAAATTGAAGGAACTTTATCAATGACTATGACATCTCTCATCTCATGGGGCCTCACTCTTATATTAATTCAACTCCTTTTCTCAGCTGCCACTTCATTTTCCTTCTCTCATTCACACATTCTGCCTGTCACAGTCTGGTTTTAGTGACACTTCTCAAAGCAATATTTCAACAATCTTTCTGTTAATTAATCAGAAAGTATTTGTAAGCAAACTAGAAATGGGAAGACACTCTTGTTGTTACAAGCAGAAGCTTAGGAAGGGACTGTGGTCACCTGAAGAGGATGAAAAACTTATGAGACATATTACTAAATATGGTCATGGATGTTGGAGTTCTGTTCCTAAACAAGCAGGTTAATTCCAACTTTGATTCTCTTTTAGCATCAAAAATAAATTATTATTATTATTATAATATTGTGGTTTATTGGCAGGTCTTCAGAGGTGTGGTAAGAGCTGCAGACTTAGGTGGATTAACTACTTAAGACCTGATTTAAAGAGAGGCACGTTTTCACTAGAAGAAGAAAACTTCATCATTGAACTTCATTCACTACTAGGGAATAGGTAATTCCATTCCTTCTTCTCATCATCAAATTTTGTCCACTTTTTCATTCTCCAATGTTTATTTATTGTATAGATATCCAATCGCGATTAGGATCGCAATCTCTATACTGCAGATAATTGCAGTCAAATGCGGCTAATGCAACCTTAATCATGGTCACGTCACGATTACAAAAACATCAAAAACCTTGATGTTGTGGCTCAGATCGCGGTGGCAGACATTTTTTAAAACCGCTTAACTTTTTTCTTCGTGTTCTTGACATGAATATATATGATGTTTAATCTCTCAGGTGGTCTCAAATTGCGGCACAAATGCCAGGGAGGACAGACAATGAAATAAAGAATCTATGGAATTCAAGCTTAAAGAAGAAACTAAGGCAAAGTGGTATAGACCCTATGACACATAAACCATTATCTGAGGTTCAGAATGGAGAAGAGGAAAAAACAAGAAGCCAAGAGAAAGCACCACAAGTATCTAATGAACTGAACCTCATGAAATCAGAGAGCTCAAAGTCAGATTCAGCTTCATATGAACATATACAATCTTCAATTGCTTCAAAATCCTATACAACAGAAATGGAAGGTTCCACTAGTTGCCAACCTCTAGATTTGATGGGAAATTACCCTCTTCAAATGAGTTATGCATCTACTGATAATTGGTTATATCACCAAACTGAAAGACCCTTTGACATGAACCATGATTTTACTTCTAATAACATGTCTATGATGGAAAGTAGTAGTATGGTTTCTTCTTGGGGATTGACAGATTGTAGCTCATCTTCTAAAGAGGTTCAGATTGATATGATGGAAAACCATACAGAAGAAGCAAAGTGGTGTGAGTATTTTCACAATCCAATGTCAATGCTTGGAGCAGCACCTGAATCTTTATGCAACCAGATAAAGCAAGGCAATCATATGGTACCTGATGATGCTTTATTGCCTCATTCAAAGCAGCAAGGATCTTCTTCTAGTGTTTTCTCAAAGGACATTCAGAATTTAACAGCAGCTTTTGGACATATATAGTAGCAGTCTTTTACATACATAAAAGAATTATTTGAATTGTATTTCAGAGAATTCAGGTTTGTGTTCTTAATACATTATGTGTGTGACCAAATATTTTGTTCTTGTATATAGGTCTTTCACTAAACATTTTTATTTCAACCTCTTCATTTTTGTCATATTTGTGAGTCAATTTATTTGATTCTACCTTCTCGGGTGGGTTTAGAATTGGAAAATAGAGGATTGTTCCGCTTTGTTCTTTCAACTCTTTCTTTGCTACAAGATAAGTGTCACTTTTCTTTTCAATGGCTCGGAATGCTTTTACAATTGCGATAAAGGTCGACATATTTAATATTGTAGAGAATTGCGGTCAAATGTAGTTGATTATTTTAGATATGGAGGCATCGAAAACTTCGATGTCCCATCTCGTGAATATCTTTTTAAAAGCTTTGGCCGCGACAAACACTAGTTAGTATATGTTTGTTTTTCTCCTTTTCTATGGTAACATACATGGACGTGAAAGCTGGGTTTTGGAGCTTCAGAGTGGATGTGGGTTTATCAATGTGAGACATGGTTCCAAACAGCCAATTACTTTCCTATAAACAATTCTGCGAATCACTTTCAACTTGCATGATCTTCTCTCTCCACATTAACTTGAAGATTACTCAAAATGACAAGAAGTTTGTGCAACCAGAACTTTACCTAATCCAAGATTCTAAAGGTTACCCATCGTTTTCTTGACAGAAGAATAATTTATTCATGAGTTGCTTAATAATAGCCTTCTAGACACTTTCCCATCTAAGTAAGTTTTAATTTTACTTGCATAACTAAGGCAGTTAGTCTTGTTCTCTCTGTAAAACTACAAGTGAATAATGTTCTTAGCTTACTCACCAAGAAAAGGACATGGCCAAAGATTAAATGTAGATAACATGAAAGGTCTTTGACATTTTGGAACGTATAGTTTTGAAGACTCTAATCTATGTCACAAGCCATTTACACGATCATAGAGTGGGACCACCTACAGCCCGTACAATTAGACAAAGACTCCAAAGCTAATAAGTGCCATATGTGCATGTGTGTCTTGCAGAGAAAGTGCGTACAATATATTGAGTTTGCAATTCGCAAATCTCAGTCACATTTTATTACTTTCACCAATCCGTAATATATAATATTACGGTCACCTGTTTAACAGCGGCAACAGACTAATAACAATATAAGGCTAAACACAATACAGCACAGTACACATGGGCCAGCCCAAAAACAACTGGGCTCAATTGCTAAACAATACTGGTCTATTACTTATACAGTCAGAACATAATGTAAAATACAAGGTTAACATATACAACAATTCCTCACTTAAGCTAAAGCACTATTCAGTGTTTAGTTTACTTGCAGTATCTTCAACATCTTTGAGAGCATGAACACCAAGACACCCTCTCAGATGAGCAAACACTTCATTCTTCATTGCCTTTGTCATTATATCAGCTATCTGCTCTTGTGAGGGACAGTACTTCAATTTCAGCTTCCCATCTCTACACACATCCCTTAAAAAATGAAATCTAACATCTATATGTTTACTCCGGCCATGCATCACAGGGTTTTTGGACAATTTAATAGTGGAGCTATTATCACATTCAACAATGAGGCACTCTTCTTGCTTAAGATCCAACTCTTCAACAATTCTCTTCAGCCAAATTCCTTGCATATGCAATGAGCTGCAGCAACAAATTCAGCTTCTGGGGTGGAGAGATTGACTATAGGTTGCTTCTTTGATGACCATGAAACTGCTGCATTGCTCAGAAAAAACACAAAACCAGAAGTGCTTTTTCTATCATCGAGATCACCAGCATAATCACTGTCACAATATGCTACAAGTTGTTGTCCAGCTTTCTTTCTGTACAATAATCCCATGTCTGCAGTCCCCTTCAAGTATCTCAAATTTCTCTTAATTGCAACAAAATGTTTCTCAGTGGGTTTCTACATAAACCTGCTGATCAGACTCACTGAGAACATGAGATCAGGTCTGGTTGCATTAAGATACATTAGGCTTCCAACAATTTGCTTGAAAAATGTTGAGTCAATCAAGGTTCCTTCTTCATCTTTTGTAATTTTACTTCCAGCAGTAACAGGGTTATTTACTGGCTTACTATCAGCCATATTAAATCTGTCAAGCACTGTCTTTGCATATTTGTGTTGAGTTATGAAGATATAATCAGCACCCTGTATAACTTCAACTCCTAGGAAATGTCTCATTTTTCTCAAATCTGTCATATCAAATTCAGTTTTCATTGGCTGCTTGAAGTCTTCTATCATGCCAGTGTCACTGCCAGTGAGGATTAGATCATCAACGTACACACTCACAATCAGCAAGTTGTTGTTCTTGTCTCTCTTGGTGAAGAGAGTGTGCTCATGAGCACATTTCTTGAAACCCTCCTTGTTGAAGTAGGCCTCAATCCTGCTGTACCAAGCCCTTGGTGCTTGTTTCAATCCAAACAAAGCTCTCCTCAATCTATAAATTTTGTCTTCATGACCCCTTTTCTCATATCCCTTTGGTTGTTCAACATGAACAACTTCCTCCAATTCACCATAGAGGAAGGCACTGTTCACATCAAGTTGGTAAACACACCAGCCCTTGTGAATAGCCACTGCCAAAATACACCTAATGGTGTCCCACCTTGCCACTGGAGAAAATACTTCTGAGTAATCTATACCATGTTCTTGGGCATATCCCTTAGCCACCAACCTAGCTTTGTATTTTTCAACCTGCCCAGCTTCATTATACTTGGTTTTGTAGATCCATTTCACACCAATTCTTTTTCCACCTTGTGGAAAGTTCACCAATTCCCAAGTATTGTTTTTCTCAATAAAGGCTATTTCCGTATCCATAGCCTTCCTCCACCTGTCTTCTTTCACAGCTTGTTCATAGGTAGCAGGATCATTCTCTTCACATATCATTAAGTTGTATAGAAGATCACTTTCATATACATCATCAATGTCAGTTTCTTCTGTCATAGCACAGCCCATATAATAGTCTTTGTGCCAACTAGGATTACTCACATTTCTTCCACTGATTGTTTTTACTACAACAGTGTTAGTGTTCTCCTGTTCATCACTTTCAGTAACTGCTTCATTCTGATTCAGGTTGTTTACTTCAACATGAGTGCTGCTTTCCCCAACTTCAGTGACCTCCTCACTTTGTTTTGCAGTTTCAATCTCACTGTCATCAACAAGTTCAGTAATTGTCTCTTTACCTTTATCTGTCTCCTTGGGATTCCATGTTTCTTGTTCAGCAAAAATGACATCTCTGCTAATCAGGATTTTTTTAGTTATAGGGTCATAGAGCCTATATGCCTTAGACTCTTCACTTACTCCTAAAAAATGCATTTCAAACTCTTATCATCAAGCTTTTTTCTATTTACATCAGGAATATGCATGTGTGCAATGCACCCAAAGATTCTAAAATGCTTGACAGACGGTTTGACATTGCTCCAGGCTTTTTCTGGTGTGACATCTTGGACAGATATGGTAGGACATCTATTAAGCCGATAAAAGGGCCATTTCACTGCCTCTGGCCAAAAAGTTTTTTGCAAATTTGCCTCAGTTAATAGGCTCCTAACCATATTCATTTCTGTCCTATTTTTTCTCTCAGCCACACCATTTTGTTGAGGTGTGTAGGCAGCTGTAAGTTGTCTCCTAATACCATTAGTTTCATAGAATTCATTGAATTCACTAGAGTTGAATTCACCCCCTCTATCTGTTCTTAGGCAACTAATGGTACATTGTGATTCTTTTTCAACCATTAATCTAAATATTTTAAAGGTTTCTAAGGTTGCTGATTTTTCTGACAAAAAATAAACCCACCCTTTTTCTACTGAAATTGTCAATAAAGGAAATGAAATACCTCTTTCCTCCATTTGATTGAAGATTAATTGGGCCACATATGTCTGAATGTATGAGTTCTAGCTTCCTAGAAGCTCTCCAATTGCTGTGCTTTGAGATCTTTTCTCTACTCTGCTTTCCAACTTGACATTCTGTGCAAACTTTATCAGATTCTGTGATTTCTGGTAGGCCCCTCACCATTTCCTTTTGGACAAGCAGTTTCAACCCTTTGTAACTCAAATGTCCAAACAGTTTGTGCCATAGCTCTGAGATGTCCTCTGTACTAGCTTTCAAGCATGCTATAATGATTGGGATTGCCATTATGGCAAACATTCTATTGTTGGCCATGTCTGAGGTCATAATCAGCCCTTTCTCCTTATGGTACAATTTGCATTTATCATCTTCAAAGATTACCTTCAGACCCTTTTGTTGTAACTGGCCAATGCTCAGTAAATTGTCCCTCAGATTTGGGACATAGTACACCTCAGTGACAACTTGGATCCTTCCTTCAATCTAAAGTCGTACACTCCCTTTTCCTTTCACCTCTATTCTTCTGTTATCTCCAAGTTTTACTGTTTCTTTGAAGGTTTCATCAAGTTCAAAGAACTAGATTCCTTCACCACACATGTGGTTGCTGCACCCTGAATCAAGGAACCAAACTCTTCCTCTTTCTGTGACTTTTGAGTCAGTCTGTGCCATTAACAACATCTCTTCCTCGTCATCAAAGCCAGCATAGTTTGCTATGTTGCCTTCCAAACTAGGACACTCATATTGGTAGTGCCCTAATTTGCGGCATTTGTAGCATTTAATGTGTTCTTTGGAGATCTGTCTTCCCCTTCCTCTTCCTCCATTTCTTCCTCTGCCTCTACCCGTAACATTTCCCGTAACCTTCAGTGCCTGCTCTTCTTCCTTTTGACCATTCATACGTTGCTCCTCAACAAGAACACTGCTTTGTAACTCGTCGATTGTCATGGTTTCCATATTATTGGCTTGTGCTATAGCACAAACTACGTAATTGAACTTAGGGGTCATTGATCTTGTGACCTTATCAACTACAGCACTTTGTGTCACAGGTTCACCAAGACTCTTCATTCTATTAACAATTGATAGAGTTCTTGAAAAGTAATCGGTAACAGACTCACCTTCTTTCATACTTAGGGTTTTGAATTCGCGCCTTAGGGTTTGTAGTTGAGTCCTCTTCACCTTGTTCGAGCCACGATACTTCTGCTTGAGCGAATCCCAAATTTCTTTCGCTGAATCATGCGTCAAGATTGTTTCCAGCACTCCTCTATCAATCGCCTGGTATAGGTAGTTCTTGGCCTTGAGATCCTTCAATTTTGCTTCATCTGCTGTTTTCCTCGCTTCCGGTGTGGGATTGGGATTTAGGGTTGGAACGCCATTCTCAACCACTTCCCAGTATTCTTTAGATCGCAGCAAATTTTCCATCAGAAGTGCCCAATGATCGTAATGCCCGTCTAGCTTGGGGATCGCCGCTTGCACGAAGGTTCCGTTCTCCTTGTCCGCCATGGACGCCGCTTCACACAAATCTTGCTACTCACATAACTGCGGTTCTTGATTTCTTCAGGCACAGGCCCCGGGTGGAGCTCTGAGGCCAATTGTAGAGAAAATGCGTACAATATTGAGTTTGCAATTCGCAAATCTCAGTCACATTTTATTACTTTCACCAATCTGTAATACATACAATTATGGTCATCTGTTTAACAGCAGCAACAGACTAATAACAACACAAGGCTAAACACAATAAAACACAGTACACATGGGCCAACCCAAAAACAACTGGGCTCAATTGCTAAACAATACTGGCCTATTACTTATACAGTCAGAACAGAATGTAAAATACAAGGTTAACATATACAACATGTCTTGTATTGTTTGAGCCCCTTGAACACACTTGTTAACATTATCACAATTCAAATAGCCCCCGTCCGTGCAAGAGAGAAACTTCCAATTCCAATAGGGTGTACAATAGAACCGGATCTCTATAGTAGTTTGGGAAATTACTTTAGGGGCTAGATCCGAACATTTAACAATGTTAAATAGCAAAAGAAATGGAACCGAACGATGAACGGAACGGAATGGAATGAAACGATATTTTTCATTCCATTATTTGAGAAGTTTATGACGGAACAAAACAATTTTCATTTCATTGTTTGAGAAGTGAATGTGATGGAATGTGTTATAACTCTTTTATTTCATTTTAATTCTTACTTGAAAAACACTATTATCTAAAGAGTTTTTATCATATATATATATATATATATATATATATATATATATATATATATATATATATATATATATATATTTGCATTTCAGAGGTTGGATTCCATCTCATGCACCTTAAATTGGGAGAAGAAAAATAAGAGAAGAGGATAAAATGGGATGTAATGGATCCCATATCGTCGTATTCCACTCCATTCCACTCATTTAAAAAATCCAAATAGAGGAACTTCATTATATCACTTCATTCCACTCCACTCCACCTAAAGCTGTCGAATTTGCCTGCCGGCCCAATCTGACTCATCTTAGCTGCCCAAATGCAAAAACTCTTGGGTCGGGCCAACCCATATATCTATTAAATGTGTTCTTTGTAGTCCACCCAAAAAATCAGCCCATCGGGTTTGGCTCAATCCATCCCAAAAAACACGAGGCCATCAGGCTGACCTAATGGGTGGGACCAAATTTGACAACTCTAATTCCACATCATTCTATCAATCCAAACAAAGCCTATATCATTTTCGATTAGGGTGCGCATATGTACAAACATAGTTAGAATTAAATTGTTGGTGTCCTACAACCTCATACATTAAATCATTGATTCACTCAAAAAAAAAACTAAATAAAAATTGGATTGTTGATAAAGTGGAAGACAAGACTTTCTCTAAACCCCCGTCTCTCTAACCTTTCTCTTTACTATTATATTCTTTTCTATTCATCTATGGGGAAGGGGTGATTTTGGGTCATTTTTAGACTTAGAATCACCCTTTTGCACCACTTTTCCCCCTTTTTTTTATCTAAATAAGTGACTTTCACATAAATCTAATTTTCGTTTGTTTTTTTTTTCTTGATTTCGTTATCTGAGTGCGGCGTTGTTTTGTTTGTCGTCTTGGTGTGACGCTATTCAGTTTTCCGTCTTGTTGTGGTGTTCGTTTGATTCCGATTGACAGATCAACTTCGATTAACTACAATTCTATTAATGACTTGGGTACTAACATTACAGATCTAGAGGCATGAATATTCCAATGACTTCGATTTTGTGGCATTTTGCCATTTTGCGCTATTAACATTGGTGCTGTGAGTTTATTTGCAGATTCATCCTTTTTGTTTTTAGCAATTTTGAATATATGTTGCTATCGACTTATTCTACCAATTTGAATAAATGAATATCTTTTTAAGTTTCTTTACTCAATCTTTTTTAGTAAAAAAATGTCCTAACATGCTAAGCAATGGTAATGGGTACCCAGCAAGTCTGCAATCAAGATGCAACTTTCCTGAGTTAAGCACGACACCGAAATGAGTTTATAACAGACACTATGCTAAAATCTTAAGTAAATAGAAAGCACTTCTAAAAGCTAAAAAAAAGCGCTACTGATTGTTGTTTTTGTTGTAGTGAGAAATATATTCAGGGCCTAAGGATAAGGCTATTAAAGTCCTAACTTTAGATCTCATATTTTGTCATTAGTTTTTATAATGAAAAAGGTCTCACCCACTAAAAAAAAAATTGGACTGACCTGCATATATCCAAGGACCAAGGTTGGATGTGTATCAATGAATAATGAAAAACCATTTAGTTTAAAGACAACTAAAGTTTCTATGCAGACGGTGGAACATGAATGAGCGAGCACCAATCCAATCGTTAGAATATTTGAAATTGAACTTGACAGTTAATTATATATAGTGACCATCGTTAGATTTAGATATATAATTGATGTGCATAGCAGAGCCAAGAATTCATTATCCAAGTTACCTAAGGAAGAAGGATATGTCAAACTACACTATGTCTGCTAGTACTTGATTGCCTAAACTTACGAGGAGTTGGACCCAGATATATAATTGAGTAGTCCTTATGAGGAGTTGGACCCAGCTCTAAACTTTCGACGTACTAATAAAAAAGCATGTGGCTGCTAGTACTTGTATTTGGGCAAAACGACCAACTAGGTATAGTTTAGAACATTATGTACCAAAACGGTATAGTTTCTACATTATTTACCAAACAGGTATGGATTTTATTTTCAGTAGTGAAGTCTCCCCTATAGGTGGCGACTTCACCACATGAAATGTATGTTTTTTTGAAAAATTTAGTTATGAAGTCTACACCATAGGTGGCGACTTCATAACTAAGTTTTTCAAAAAAAATTGCATTTCATGTGATGAAGTCGTGGCCTATAGTGGCGACTTCACCACATGAAATGCAATTTTTTTTGAAAAACTTAGTTATGAAGTCGCCACCTATGGTGTAGACTTCATAACTGATTTTTTTTAATTAGTTAATTAATTATAAGGTAATATATAATTAGTAGTAATATTTATAATAAATATTAAATATAATTATAAGTATTTAAAATGATTATAAGTAAATAAAATTAAATATAAAAAAATCTAAAAAATTACTATTTCACTCTGCACAGTTAATATAAATGTAATAAATTTATTTAAACTTGAAATACTTTAAAACCATTAAACATAAAAGTTACATTAATTTAAAATAAAAATACATGAACATAGTAATTAATGACGAAGATGGCCTCCAGTTCCACACCCTTTAGGTTTGGGGACACGCCTTGAACGCCGATTTCGTGGTCTATGTTCTTCCTCAGGTTGTTGTTCTTCCTCAGGTTGATGTTCTTCCTCGGTCGGGTCATTGTCTGGTTGCTCTGTATTGAACTGAGGAACTGCTGATGAACTAGCACCAGTCAGTTGCTGTTGAATAAAATTAAGAAATGAAAAATCTTGGACATTGCTGGAATAAGGAGTTTGTTGTTGGAATGGTTGTGTGTGGTGGAAATGGTCGGTGTAAGGATTATTTGGATGGAATGGTGGTGTGTGGTGGAAATGGTCGGTGTAAGGATTATTTGGTTGGATTGGTGGTGTGTAGAAATTGTTGGGGTAAGGAGTGTTTTCTTGGAAAGGTGGTGTGTGGAAATTGTCAGGGTGGTAAGGACTGTTGTGTTCGAAACTTGGTGGGTGGGAGATAGAGTGGCGATGAGGCACATGGTCTTCTATTTGGTGAGACGTTTGGGCTGGCTGTTTCTTTTTTGCCCGTTGACGTCGAGCTAGATATAGTTCTCGACGTTCGGACTGAGTTTGTGGTACTGGTGGTGGGACGTGTTCGTCATCTTCCTCATCGACAACACCGACATCAATATGACTGCGCGGATCCTTTAGACGTGGGTCTTCTGAGATGAATAGCTTTGTATTTCTTCTGAACCAGCGCATGTATTTTTCAGTATGTGCCGGTGTTGATCCATGGAATGGTTCTCCTGTAACACAATGGTTATGCCTATCATTCCATTCTGCAATTGATTGCTGGTGAAATATGGGCCAATTTCGATCATGTTGTCCCTGCATGGTTATGCTGTGGAAGCGCGTCATATCTACTGGTTCTTCAGGAGGATTTTGGACAAGCCGATATTGTAATAAAACTCTATCAGCAGCGTGAAATTCAACCATATGGAAACAAACCATATATGTCCTTGAATGCCATATCCTCCTGTCCAGATATGCCCTTGGTGGTAGATGTCTTAAGTTGTCGTATGGAATCCAGTCAAATTGATCATCGGTCATGCGGTCGATGTCTTCTCGGTAATGAAGAAGGCTTCTTGGACAGTGATTGTGTTTTTTTTTCTTGCTAGCCCATCTGGTAAAAAATATTAACATGTTAGGATAAACAAATAAGAAAAATGTATGCGAATGAATAATGTTTGTCAAATCTTTACCTCTTTGCTAATGGCCAAGCGTATGGAACATCGCAATACGGTGCGAGGAAAGGCATGCGGTACCAGACCCAAGATTGTAGCAAAAGAGTACATCCTCCCATACTTGATGACATATGCATTGGTCGAGGGTGAAACAAAGGGAGCTTGGTCTTTCTTTCTAAAGCGTTTAAGGCAATATGTCACACCACAGAACGGTCTTTGTTTGATATCGGATAGACACGAGTCTATCAAAAGTGCTGTTGCCCAACTAAACGCTGATTGGCAACATGTCTACTGTGTTCGCCACGTAGCGTCAAACTTCATGACCAAATTCAAAAACACTGAAGGAAGGAAAGCACTTATCAACATGGGTGAGTCTTTTTAACATTTGTTAATCAAATTGTTTGAAAATTTTATTTCTTAATTAACATGCTTATTTTTTCTTTGTTGGTTCAGCATACTCAATGAATAAAGAGTCTTCTGATTACTACAAACGCCTACTTGAGGAACATGTAGGTCCTGACGGGGTGACATGGGTTGAAAAAATTGAACCTGAAAAATTGTTGCAGCATCTCGATAAGGGTCTCCGTTGGGGGCACATGACAACTAACCTGGCAGAGTGCATGAACAATGTCCTTAAGGGGGTGCGGAATCTCCCTATCAGCGCTTTGATACAAGCAACATATTTCAGGATGAACCAACTATTTGTTGCTAGGGGAACACAGGCTGAAGCAATGGTGACAGGGAACATTAATTATTCTGAAACATTAATGAAAAAAGTTTTCACAAACATGGAAGTCTCCAAAAAGCATAACGTCGAAATTCATGATCGTCCCAGGAAGTTGTTTCGAGTTGAAGAAATTGCACGACCACGAAGTGGTAGACCTGCAAGGTTTTTCATTGTGAATTTAAGGAAAAATATATGTGACTGTGGGGAGTTCCAGGCACTTCACTACCCTTGTTCACATGCCATCGCAGCGTGCACTACGTGCAATTACGATCATATGCAGTTGGTCGACAACACGTACAGGATGGACCATGTTTTCGAGACTTACAGAGTGGAATTCCCACCATTGCCAAATGAGACTTCATGGCCTGAGTTCGAGGCTGTTGAACTACAACATGATCCAGAAAAGCGAAGAATTAAAAAGGGGCGTCCAAAATCTACCCGTTATCGTAACGAAATGGATCAAAGAGAGGGCAGTAAAGGCTCCAAAAGATGCGGCTTTTGTAGAGACCTGGGTCACAACCGGAGTAATTGCCCAAACCGTAATTAAAGTCTTCTCATATTTTGGTTTTGTATTTCGGATACCTATTGTAATGTTTAGCTTTATCGTTTAAATAATTTTTATTAACTAATTTTTTAAGACAAATTTTCATCATCTACATTATTTATATTATTATATTAATTTATTTTTAATTTTTTCAAATTTATATAATTACTAAATATTTATAAATATTAATTATAATTATTAATAATTAATTTTTACACATAAAGATTACCTTATAATTAATTAACTAATTAAAAAAAATCAGTTATGAAGTCTACACCATAGGTGGCGACTTCATAACTAAGTTTTTCAAAAAAAATTGCATTTCATGTGGTGAAGTCGCCACTATAGGCCACGACTTCATCACATGAAATGCAATTTTTTTTGAAAAACTTAGTTATGAAGTCGCCACCTATGGTGTAGACTTCATAACTAAATTTTTCAAAAAAACATACATTTCATGTGGTGAAGTCGCCACCTATAGGGGAGACTTCACTACTGAAAATAAAATCCATACCTGTTTGGTAAATAATGTAGAAACTATACCGTTTTGGTACATAATGTTCTAAACTATACCTAGTTGGTCGTTTTGCCCTTGTATTTGACTATTTGTATAGATCGAGCCTAAAACAGGACAAAGGCATATTATTATTATTACTCATTATTGTTATATGAGAAATTATTGAGGAAAGAGAAAGGGAGAGAAACAACAAGGTCAGTTATGTGTGGCGTTGTCTTCTCTGAAGATCTTGTGGTTCGCTGTTAGAACTAGGGTTCTCTGAACTCTTTTTAATTTAGCTTTACTTTGTAGTTTCATGTTGCTAAGTGTTTGTACCGGTTGTTCTGGCCGCTTATGGACCCAGGTTTTTTATTTGTTTGGCGCCAGACTCCTGTTTGTTGGGCCTTTTGTGGCTTGTATTGGTTTGGGCCTTGCCCTCTTGTTGAATCAATGCAACATTTGACCCAAAAAAAGAACTATTAACGTTGATTTCATGTAAGGTCATGCTTTCAAGTTTCATGAATAGTAATGTTTCAAGTTTAACTGTAAACATAACGGAAGCCTCAAGCCCGTGTGGAAATTGTCGAAGGAAATTGTCAACATAATCGTGTTTCGATCGAATTATGGTGTAATTGATGGATTCATGAAAAGAACTTAAGCTGAAGGGTAAATCAGTCTTTTTACTCCCTTCTAATGTTCCAACCTATAAGTTACTGAACCTTCAGCCCCACTCTCACACTCAGCCATTTGCCAATTCTGAAATAAAAAGAAAGGAGCTGAAACTTAAGGAGAGAAAAAAGAGAGGAGGGCGTGGAGCAAGGAAGGAGAAGGATCACCAAAATCATTGCATGTAAGTGATTCAACATTCATCCCACTCCATTTTCGATTCTGAGTTCAATGGAACCATTTTCAGAAACTGATTCTCTCCCTATCTCTCAATCCCTTTTTCTGTTTTGGAAGCTCCAATGATGAAGATGGAGAAATTCTGAAGTTGTTATGGTTGCATGTTCGATTTGACAGTAGGGAGCTGGAATTTTATGCTTTCATTTCGAATTTGGAAGTGGTCCAATCCTTTGAGGTCATTGCTTCAGTCTCAGTCTTGAAGGGGTTGCTGTTTGGAAGCTCAAGTTCGAAGTAGCAACTGATGGAAGTTGAAGATGCAAGTTCAACAAAATTCTGGGTAAAACCCGTATGGTATACCTTCGGTGATTTCATCGAATCTCCCTGCACACAACTCCGATGATCTCGATTCTTGTTAATCTGAAAAGTAGACGAAAAGCTCTTCATTTTGGGCACAAGAACCGTATGATTTCGTGGAGAAATGAAGGAGATATCATGTCCCCAAGTTTCGGATTCAGAATCAAGCACTATCCTGAACCAGTCACCTTGTCTTGGTGATATCTCCCAAACCACTACATGCATGCGTGTGAATCTTCCTCCATCTGAAAGTAGACGAAATTATCTTCACAATGGGCACTGATTTGAGTAGATTTGGTCACGGCTTGACCAAGTTATGCTTATTGCAAAACTGGGTCCTGATACTGGGAAATGGAAATGGAAGCTAGTATGTCCGTTCGTCAAATTTGAGTTCGATTCGTCAAAGTCTCGAGCGCCATCAGTTCGATATACTAAAGTGGGTCCAGTAGCGAGGATGATTGACTTAGTTACTGGTTGTGCAAGTGGGACCCATCAAGTTCAGATGCGGAGGCACTAGGAGCGTGTACGTGACTACGAGGATTGTTCGAGTGGTTACGGTCCGGTCGTCCGTGCTCCGGCGTGATTTCTCGCGAGATCGTCAACCGGGTGAGTTCTACTCACGGATAGGGATATTTTTCGTGTCTTGAAAATATATCGGTTTGAGTCATAAGGCAATTATCAGTTTTCGAAAGATTTTGGAACCGAAAACCGTTTTTGAGCAACATCGCGTTTTTACGGTTTTTATTGAATTTTTGAACAATTTACGAAATTGTGAATTTAAGCGCTTTCACTGGATAATGGTCTGGAATGTTGTTTATTAAATCTTCTTTTAGGTTGGAGAACGATCGGAATTCGATTTGGGCGAGAAATGGAAAGCGGAATGAGAAGCTAAAATTCAGTAACAGAACAGGCCGCACGGGTCGTGCGCCCCTGGGCACGGACCGTGCGCCCTCTTCTGGTGGACTGTATGAATTTTGGTGCATCACGCACGGGTCGTGCGCCCCTGGGCACGGACCGTGCGTGAGCTGCTGTTACCGGACTCCAATTTCTCATTTCGTCGCTCCTTTCGATCCCGAATCACTTCTAATCTTCTTCCCAACCAATTTTAAGGATATTGCCTTACTGACAACCGTATTTTGAACTTGTTCAACTCATGTTTTTGAAAAGAGCTTTGAAAGCATAATTGATTGAAAAACCGAAACCCTAGTATACGTGTGGGTACACCGTCTAATGGACTGACTGAATATATATATATATATATATATATATATATATATATATATATATGTCAATTGAATATGATTATAATGCCGGAGGTCTAATTTATGAATTCCTCAAAATGGATTATAGATCGATATGGATATTGTTTATCCAATTACTATGTGAATGATCCTTTGGTGATCGAAAGATATAAATTATCTAATGAACTTTTATGACTGATCCTTTGGTGATCGAAAAAGATATAAATTATCTAACTCTCGAGAATTTGATGCGTATTGACATATGTATCGCGTTGGGTGACGACCCGACAAGTAGCATACTAGGAAGGGAAGTCATGAGCCCTCACCCTAGGCCCTGAATGTGTTTTGGCGTGGTCAACTCACGGGTTACCGGGATTAGCAGGCGTTGTGCAGCCGGTTTGTGCTAAGGTTAAACACGAATTTGCCGGGATTAGCAGTCGTTGTGCAGTCGACAATTCGATTAAAAGTTTAAAAACACGAATTTGCCGGGATTAGCAGTCGTTGTGCAGTCGGCAATTCGATTAATAAATTAAGAACACGAATTTGCCGGGATTAGCAGTCGTTGTGCAGTCGGCAATTCGATTAATAAGTTTAAAAACACGAATTTTCCGGGATTAGCAGTCGTTGTGCAGTCGGCAATTCGATTAATAAATAAGACATTGTTATGTCAGCACATGTTGTAACGGTTTAATAAATTGAACCGAGTGTCAGTGAGGGGGCACGGTAGGACTCACTGAGACAAGTTGTCTCATCTAATCCATATTTGTTGTTTTTACAGAGAACAGGTTATGAGGACAGCAGGCGGCACAGTTAATCGTCAGGCTCGAGGAGAAGTTGAAGATGAAATCTTCCATCCGTGTTTTGGATTCTTCTGATGTAGTCTCTGTATTCGGTCTTATGACTCGAACTTGTATCATGTTATATTTTTATAGTTTCCGCTGTTTCTTGTAAAGATGTATATCTGAACAGGAATTTTTGTACTCTCATTTATACCAAATTGTATATTTAGGTGTTTCTTTGTCAAAGAAATACCGGGGTGTTACATTTAACCGTGTTCTGTACTGTACTTACGAGCTTTATGATAAGATCGAAGTAGTTAGTAGGTGTTTTATCCTTGATAATGTGGCGATCTTAAAGTTACGGCCTAGTTCGATCTTGAGATGGTGGTCTTTGTTCGATCTTGACGTGGCGGTGTTGTACCTGCAATAACACTCCGAAGCTCAAGTCAGTGTTTGAGTAAATATGTGGTGGTTGGAGAAAAATTACTTACTTTTATGATCAGTATTGAATGCGGTATTTATAGAGTTTGTGTGATGTATGTTCTGACGATCTTGAGCCGTCAGATCTCGCCGAGTTATCTGAGCCGTTGGTCGATTGGGCTAGATTTTCTGGCTATGGGCCAGTTTGTTATTGGGCCTTGCTGGGGGGTGTAAATTTTGCTGAGCCTTTTTACTTATTACCGTAACAAATTGTAAACATAACGGAAGCCTCAAGCCCGTGTGGTTGGGTGGGAAAACAAAGCATGACACTCGTAAGAAAAAAGCATGGCGGGAAAGACAAAAATTACATAGTGAGTCCTACCGTTATTGGAATGAGTAACTTAAGTAATAAAGAGTGTGTATCTTTAACATGGGGGAGGAGCTCCTTAAATAAAACCATGTCAAATGTAGTTTTCGTGGGAAAAACCGTTATTGGAATTCATGATTCAAGGCGGTAGATGCGGATTGTCAATCAAAAAAAAAATAAACCCTATAACTGAAGTTTCATAAAAAAAAAGACTAATGATGAGATCTGAAATCCTAGTTTTGGCAATAAACAAATCCTAGGTGAACTTAAGTTTCATAAAATAAACTGTCATACCCTAATTTTGTCCGATCAATTAAAATCCAAAAATTCTTATTCTCATCGGGTCACATATTGTTCCAAATGCGCGTGTCTTTGGCACTCTCGTACAACGATTGTTCGATGCTCGTTTTATTTTATTTCGTTGTTGTTATTATTTAGTGTATCGTTATTGGTGAAAAAAAAATGATAAATAGAAAGCTGAATAGTCAAAAGTATTTTGTTATATAATACAGTTTTCTTTATAAATATGAGCCAAAAGAAAAACAAACAGCAAAAAATAGTACAAAAAATAATACAAAAAATTAAAAATACAAAATTTCAAAAAAAAAGAAAAAAGAAGAAAAGGGGCGCAGCAGCTGGCTGCCTACCCTAGCTAGGGTTTCTCCTTGGTTGTCCTTTTGATTCCATTTTTGCTGTTATCATTCCTTTGACTGTCCTTGGCGCCCTAAATTACTCCAGCTGTTGTCCTTTTAATCCCTCCTCAAAATGCTGTCCTTTTGGTGCCCTAGACTTGCCCTAATTGCTGACTGTCCTTTTAGCCCCTCAACACCTCACTAATCCACCTATAAAAACAGTAACACAGTCACAGAAAAAGGGTCAGCACACAGTGGACGAAAATTGTCACAAAAAACACACAGAAAATTCACTTACACACAGAGACACACACACTGAGATACACTAAAAATGAGGAAAAACACTAAGTGATTAAGTTTTCATACCAAAACCTTAGTCAGCTAAAACACCCGAAGACTCTGAAACAAAGGAGAGGAACACAGTAGCAGTGAAACGAAAAAACGAAGCAGCAAAAGGGAGCAGCAATACCAAACAAGCACGTATTTGAGAAGTCCAGATTTAAGTGCGGTTAGCTATTTCTTTATTTCTAAGAGACATGTTCTGAATCTGTTTTTTAGGGAATTAAAAAACTATTTTTTTTGGAATTAAAAAACTGTTTTTTTTCTTATTTGTATCAATTTCATAGGACGTTGGAAAACTAGGATCAAGGCTGAAACACTCTTTTTCAGTTAAAACTGAATGTTCATAACATGGTAGTTATAGTACACTGTTAATAGGTTAGGCAAATCACCAGGAAATTTAGAAAAAAATAAATAACGAATTTGGGGAAGGGTTTAGGATTAAAACAAAATGAGCATAAAAATTAAAGGGATAATAAGAAACACAAAAACCAAAACCAGTTCGATAGTGGGGAAACAAGGTAGAGGGAAACACATATCAGGGCACTGTAAGAGGAGAGAGTAGGAAAAGGATTTTTTTTACCTTTGGCCACCGCTTGCGGTGGCCACCACCGTAGCATCGCCGTAGCCTCGCCGTGCGCCACGATCAAACACCATACTCCCCTCTCACCGTCACTTCCACCACTGCAAACCCTCACCGTCAGTCACCAACACAATACACCACCACGACCACAAACCGAACCACCCCCTCCACACCACCGTAGCCAACCCTCTCCTCCCCTTTGCAACCACCATGTCCTAAAATCACCAACACAGTACATCACCATGACCACAAACCGAACCACCCCCTCCACACCACCGTAGCCATCGCCCTCGTACTGAACCCCCACCACCAAACTCCTTCATTCTTCTCTCTCTCTTCGCAAACCACCCTCTCACCGTCGCTATCACCGAAGCCATCGCAACCGCGAAAACCATCTTCATTTTTCGATTTCTCTCTCTCTGAAAATTTTGCCCTCTCTCTCCATTACTGATGTACAACGCTGTGAGGAGCAAATATGGGGGTTATTGGTGGCTGGTGTGGGTATAAGAGAAGACGAAATCAGGGGAAGAGAAAGATTCTTGTGGGACGGCGCTGCTAGGGGGGAAGGCGAAAGCTTGGGTCGGTGAGGAGAGGATGAGAATGGTGGTGAGGGAGGCGAGATTAGGGTTGAGAGGAAGAGGGAGGCGTTGCAGCGTTGAGAGAAGGGAAAACAAAAATTAGGGTTGAGGGGAAGAGGGAAGCGTTGCGGCGCTGAGGATGAAGAGGAAAGAATTAGGGTTTTGAAACCCTTGTTTTCGCTTTTATACCCTCTCCCTTTTAATTGTTTTTTTGAAACAAAAGAACTTTAATCAGATTTCTACTTGCACCCCTCTGTTTCGTCACTGCAACCCCTGGAAAGCCCATAATTCGTGGGCCCAAAAATCCGAAACTAAAACTGGGCTGTTTAATATTTACACCCCCAGTTTTAAAAATACAGCCCTGTTGCTATTCAAACCCCTTTTTTAATAACATAACACCCCTCCTAATTACACTTCCTTTTCTATTACAACTCATTTAGTTTTTTTTTATTATTACATCGTAATGCTTCCAAACCTGTATTTTTCAAACGATTATTCACAAAAAAAATGGTTTGTTACTAATGGTCACTCTGAGCTTAGCTTGTTTGGCCGTTAATAACAGCCTTAGTTTTCAAACGAGCTATGGGTGATGACCACTCTGAGTTCTACTTGTTTGGTCACTACGAATACCCCTCCCAATTTCAGAAATAAATAAAAACACCAAACACACAAACTTTTTCTACCCAAGAACTACGTAGCTTTGATTTCTCTAGCGCACCTGGAGATACGTAGGAGCAGGGGCCCACTCCTGTCAAGCACAAAAAACTAAAATTTTTATTAAAAATTCCTTTTCAATTTTGCGAATAATAAAAAGGGTAAATTAGAGTATTTTCTTTGAATTAACTTTCTTTCCACACATTAAATTAAATGGTAACCTTTCTTTGAAATGATGTTGTGGGGGTGTTAATACCTTCCCCACACATAATCGACCCCCGAACCCAAAAGAAAATAATAATAAAGGTATTTTTCAGTGTTTTTCCTATTTAATAAATATTGATGGCGGCTTCATTGTCAAAAACGTCGAAGAATCCCTTCCTTCGGATTTTTCGGTCGCTACATAAACAAATTTTCAATTCAGAATGTAAATTTTTTTAAAATTTTCTGGATTTACCACTTAAAACTTAAATTTCGTATGGTTTTTTCAAATCCGGAACATATTTTTTTTATTTCAAATTTATGTTTTAAGACATAAATCCGGAATTAAAAAGATCTTTATGATTATTACAGTACTTGTAAGTCCGCCAGGGATGTCTGTGATGCTTTGAAAAATAATATTCCTATAGAAAGAGAATAATTTTCTCTATACTATTTATCAATAGAAAGAGAATTGTTTTCTCTATACGGTCTAATAATAGAAAGAGAATGATTATCTCTATAATTTTTAATTCTACCGAAAGAGAATAATGATCTCTATAAGAATGAATTTTTTTAATTCATATTTTTGAAATTATTTTTTACTCACATCTTTTGTTGCTGTTAGTGGTTAACACTTAACGGTTAATGATTTTATATCATAGAATTGCTTTTGTTCTCAATAGCAATAATATTTTTTTTGAGAAGTTATGTGTTTCACGATATATTGCAATATATAATATTGAAAATCGCAATATAATTTTCTAGAAAACCTTTCAAAATTAAAACTGTAATCAGACTCAAAAGAACAGCAACTGGAATGGGACCCCCAAATTTCCCATATTCTAAGCTTCAACTACCACCACCTAGAAATGATGCTGCTCTTTCATTTAATTATTTCAATTGCGAGAGACCAGGTCATATGACACGCAAGTGTAGGAACAGGTCAAGCTCTGCCTCGCAGGCTAACCTGATTGAATAGCAATTTGTTGCTATAAATTTCTGAAATCAACATTGTTGATGAATGCGAAAGTTAGTGGATGGTTACGGGCTTCGCTCGCCGTGATCATGCTATGTTTTAAACATACACCGTTGCTGAAAATAAGAAAACTATATTGAGTCTGGTGAATTTTTTAAACCAAGATAATTTTTTTAACGCATTGTTTACTTCATCTATCGGAAGTTTGTTCACTATACTAACTTTTACACGTCTTTGACTTTGATGTGTAAACAAAAACGCATTCTTTTCAATAAGAGCCAGATAGTTTTTTCAAAAGTTATTTTCTTAAATGACTTAAAGAAAAAATTGTAATTTTTGTAGTCAAGCAAGAATTTTCAGGACTTCGCATAAATCAGTAAGGAAATCTGAGTATTAGTTTTGACTCACTCAGATATATGCGAATAAGATAGAACGTTAACCAGAAATGGATAACGATAGTTTACGACTTTTATTTATAATTGATTTGACTACATTGTAGTATACTTTGTGAAAAATAAAAGTAAAGTGCTTGACATATTCAAAGTTTTCCATTACAGATTTTGAAAACAATTAAGTAGAAAGGTTAAGAGTTTTTATAGCGATTGAGAAATGGAGTATGATTCCCATTAATTTAATGGAATTATACATGAAACGACTGCACCATATTCTCCCGAAATGAATGGTAAAGAAGAAAAAAAGAATAGAACTTTTACAGAATTAGTAGTTGCTATTATGCTCTATTCTGGCGCTGCATCTCACTGGTGGGGGAAAATTTTGATAACGATATGTTATGTCCTGAATAGACTTCCAAAGTCCAAGAGCAAAATTTTTCCTTATGAGATCATAAAGAAAAGACAACCAAATGTGTCTTATTTCCGAACCTGGGGTTTGCTTGGCTTATGTTAGGATCCCAGATCCAAAAAGAGTTAAACTCACCAGTAGAGCCTATGAATGTGTATTCATCGGGTATGCAGTAAACAGTAAAGTTTACAGGTTTTATGACTTTAAAGTGATCATAGAGTCAAATGATGTTGACTTTTATGAAAATGAATTCCCTTTTAAATATAGAAATAGTAGGGGCACCGGAACTAGTCAAGTTTTTTGTGCCTAGGAACGTTGAAAACAACGAACAAAGGGAAATAGAACCTCGAAGAGGTAAGAGAGCACGTGTTGCTAAGGACTATGGATTCTCTAGAGTCTAACAAGACATGGCACTTAGTGGATTTGCCTCCTGGTTGCAAACCAATTGGATGTAAATGGATTTTGAAAAAGAAACTAAAACCTGACGGGACTGTTGATAAATACAAGGCTCGCCTTGTAGCCAAAGGTTTTAGACGAAGAGAGACTTCGACACATATTCACCTATTACTAGAATTACATCCATAAGACTACTAATTTCGTTGGCCGCTATTTACAATTTGGAAGTACACCAAATGGATGTCAAAACTGATTTTTTAAATGGTGAATTAGAAGAAGAAATCTATACGGAGCAACCTGAAGGTTTTGTAGTTCTTGGGCAAGAACACAAGGTCTGTAAGTTGGATAAGTCTCTGTATGGTCTCAAACAAGCTCCTAAACAATGGCATAAGAAGTTTGATAATCTGATTTTATCGAATGGGTTTAAAGTGAATGAAAGTGACAAATGCATTTATTAATAAACCGAGAATGACATTTGCACTTTCATATGTCTCTATGTAGACGACTTACTCATATTTGGATCAAACATTCATGTTGTAAATAAAGTGAAATCACTGTTGTGCAACATCTTTGATATGAAAGACCTTGGAGAAGCAAATTTAATACTTGGTATTAAGATCACTAGGTTCGAAAAAGGAATTTATTTGGATCAATCTCATTATATTGAGAAGAACTTAAAGAAATACAATTATTTTGATTGTAAATCTGCTTGTACACCATATGATCCGAGTGTCAAACTTTTTAAGAACATTGGTGACAATGTTAGACAAACGGAATATGCGAGCATCATTGGCAGCCTAAGGTATGCTACTGATTGTACTAGACCCGACATTGCCTATGTTGTGGGATTGCTATGCAGGTTTACTAGTCGACCTAGTATAGAGCATTGGCACGCTATCGAGAAAGTCATGAGATACCTTAAAAGGACCATGAATCTCAGACTACATTATCAGAGATTTCCAGCTGTACTTGAAGGATACAGTGATGCAGATTGGAATACTCTATCAGATGATTCCAATGTTGACCAAGTGACTTCAAACACAAGAGGGGGGGGTGAATTGTGAAATTAAAAATTGCGATTTAAAAATAAAGTTTTTAAAAGATTTTGATCAAATAAGACGCTTGAATTTAAATAACAATGATAAGGCAATAAAATAACTTGCAAGGAAAATAAAGGAGATGAAGGGAATGAGGATGACACAGAGAGATTTATACTGGTTCGGCCAAACTACAGGCCTACGTCCAGTTCCCAAGGAATGCTCCAAGGGATTTCAACTAATCACTAGCTTTTAAAACAGGTTCAGCTAGAAACCTTTACAATCAAAGAACTTACAATACCGGGATATCACCTCCCTATGAAAAAAAAACCTTCAAGAACCAAGAGATCTCGCCTCTCTTGAAGAACTTGGGAACACACCCAACAAATAAGAAGAAAAAAGATTTGATAGCACACTCAATAGTGTGGATAAAACAAGTTGAAGCACAAATAACACAATATCAAACTATGTGAAATATAAAGCTCTCAAAAAATAAAATAGCAAGTGTAAGAGTAGTGAGAGTGATGAGAAGAATAATAGATCTCAGATGCAAGTGTGAGTCGTGTTGAGAGTGAAGAGTGAGGCCTCTATTTATAGGCTTTTAGGAAAAAATATGATGTTGAAATAATTATGGCAATGAGTAATTGATTATTTGTTTGAAAGAAGGAAATGAGGAAATCGATTATTGCTTTCTTTAAGGACATGGATGAATCGATTATGTGCTATGTTAAAAATATGAAAGAATCAATTATGTGCCTGTTTAGATGCTAGGAATCGATTATGTGCATCAAAGGAAAAAGGAAAGAATCAATTGTGAAGCTAAAATAAAAGAGAGAAGGAATCGATTCTTTGCTTGAATCAGGAAGTGTTGAAATCGATTTCTTGCTTGAATATGACATGCTAAAATCGATTGTATGCCTTCCTAAAAACATGGATCACTCCCTTATACCATAAGAATCGATTGTATGCATGCAACAATCGATTATATGCTTTCCAAAAATCATTTTCATATCATATGTGCTTGTCCTATTCAATTATGCATGCATGAGATTTGTTTAAAAATATTTTCGTGCAAAATTATTTTTATGAAACATATTGTGAGTGTGTGTTTTATTTTATATTTAGAGAGTTTTATTTTCACTTACAAAAAGTCCTAATACACACACAACAGTAGAACCACTCTTGACTTGATCTTTATTACATTTTTTTGCTTTTTGCAGTCTAGTCCTTTTTGACTTTCTTTTGTCAATCATCAAAACCTGTCAAAGCATATATTCACATTCTCCCCCTTTTTGATGATGACAAACATCATTTGGAGGGATTTGCTTAATGAATGGGTTAGATAAGAATATTTCATTAGATAAGAATATGTCAGAGATATGCGCAGATGGTACTCCCCCTTTCTATATGCGAACATTTAAAGAATACTCCCCCTGAGACAAGCAAATCAAGTAACTCTCCCCCTTTTGGCATTATCAAAAAGCGAAAAATAATCGAAAAAGGAGCAGTCTAAAGCATATATTCAACATGGAGCAATTGAAACAGATGCATTTGCACATAGTCACTCAATGCATGATTGATTTAGAATTCCCAATTCGGTTCTTATAAAAGAGAAACTTTCTTTTGGCAAAGGTTTAGTAAAAATATCTGCAAGTTGATTAGATGTTTCCACAAACTCAATCACGCAATCACCTTTTTGAACATGATCTCTGATAAAATGGTGCCTAATCTCAATGTGTTTAGTCCGTGAGTGATAAACCGGATTTTTTGTGAGATTTATGGCACTGGTGTTGTCGCATTTAATTGGGACTGTTTTGAGATCCATACCAAAATCATTTAATTGTTGTTTCATCCAAATTATTTGCGCACAACAACTACCTACAGCAACGTATTCCGTTTCGGCAGTGGATCGCGCTACACTTGCTTGTTTCTTACTGTGCCAAGACACTAAGGCATTTCCAAGCAAGTGACACGTTCCACTGGTACTCTTTCTATCGATTTTACAGCCTGCAAAGTCAGAATCAGAGTACCCAACCAAAGTGCAATCCGTCCCTTTAGGATACCATAAACCCATGTTTTGTGTGCCAATGAGGTATCTCATAATGTGTTTGACCGCAGAGAGATGTGATTCTTTTGGATTAGCTTGAAAACGTGCACACATACAAACACTAAACATAATATCAGGACGACTAGCAGTGAGATAGAGAAGAGAGCCGATCATACCTCTATACTTGCTTACCTCTACCGACTTACCTTCCTCGTCTTTGTCAAGAGAGCATGATGTACTCATGGGAGTTGAGATTTCTTTGGCATTGTGCATTCCAAATTTCTTAAGGAGCTCTTTGCAGTACTTAGATTGGTTTATAAAGATTCCTTCCTTTGTTTGATGGATTTGTAATCCAAGAAAGTATCGAAGCTCACCCATCATGGACATTTCAAATTCACTTTGCATGATGTTAGAAAATTTTTCACAAAGAGTTTCATTAGTAGCTCCAAAGATAATGTCATCAACATAAATTTGAACAAGTAAAATGTCATGATTTGAATGTTTGATGAAAAGTGTTGTATCAACTTTACCTCTTTCAAAACCTTTTTCAAGTAGAAATTTACTTAAACGATCATACCAAGCTCGAGGTGCTTGTTTCAACCCATATAATGCCTTTTTCAATTTGAAAACGTGATCGGGAAACTCAAAGCTTGTGAAACCCGGGGGTTGATCAACATATACCTCTTCTTGAATATAACCATTTAAAAATGCACTTTTTACGTCCATTTGAAAAAGTTTAAAATCCATGATGCAAGAGAAAGCAAGAAGCATGCGAATGGATTCTAGCCTAGCCACAGGGGCATAGGTTTCATCAAAATCTATGCCCTCTTGTTGATTGTAACCTTTGGCAACAAGTCTTGCTTTATTTCTAATAATAATGCCGTTTTCATCAAGCTTGTTCCGAAAAACCCATTTGGTTCCAATCACAAGATGGTCTTTAGGTTTAGGAACGAGTTCCCAAACACAGTTTCTTTCAAATTGATTTAATTCCTCTTGCATGGCAAGGGTCCAATGTTCGTCAAAAATAGCTTCATCAATGTTGTTTGGTTCAATTTGAGAGACGAAAGCCATATGATTACATGCATTCTTTAAAGAATTTCGAGTAGTTACCCCTTTTGAGATATCACCTATCACTTTGTCAAGAGGATGGTCCTTTGAACTTCTCCATTCTTTAGGTAGATCTTGATGAGGTGATTGATCTTCATCTTCCTTGCTTTTGTCCTGTTCTTTTAGAAGACTGTTTCCCAAAATTTCTGCAAGATCATCAACATTCTTTTCTACAACAATTTTGAGGTTAGTTTCATCAAAGGTAACATTCACTGATTCTTCTATAGACAAGGTTCTTTTATTATAGATTCTAAAAGATTTACTAGAGTTGGAATATCCAAGAAATATGCCTTCATCAGCCTTAGCATCAAACTTACCAAGATTGTCCTTCCCATTATTCAAAACAAAGCACCTACATCCGAATACGTGAAAGCGGGAGATATTTGGCTTTCTTCCTTTGTAAATTTCATAGGGCGTTTGTTTTATAATAGGCCTTATGAGGACTCTATTCATTACATAGCATACGGTGCTTACCGCGTCTGCCCAGAAATACTTAGGAAGGTTAGTTTCATTGAGCATCGTCCTCGCTAGCTCTTCAAGAGACCTATTTTTCCTTTCCACTACTCCATTTTGTTGAGGAGTTCGTGGGGAGGAAAAGGTATGGTCAATTCCATTTTCATTGCAAAAATTTTCAAAAGCCTCATTTTGAAACTCACCACCGTGATCACTTCGGGTAGATGCTATAGTCAAACCTTTTTCGTTTTGAATGATCTTAGCAAGTTTTCGAAAAGCATCAAAAGCATCATTTTTATGAGAAATAAACAAGGTCCATGTATAGCGAGAGTAGTCATCCACAATAACAAGTGCATAGTAATTGCCACCCAAGCTCATAGTTCTAGATGGGCCAAATAAATCCATGTGTAAAAGTTGTAAAGGTCGATTTATAGAAATAAGATTTTTTGGTTTAAAAGTGACCTTTACTTGTTTTCCTTTTTGGCACGCATCGCATAATTTATCTTTTTCAAAACGTAGCTTTGGTAGGCCAATTACTAATTCCTTACGAGCAAGTTTATTTAAAAGATCCATGTGGATGTGAGCTACTCTCCTATGCCATAGCCAAGTTTCATCCTCTTTACTAATAAGACAGCATGCATCATTTGAGGGAAGATCATTTAGATCAACAGTATAGGTGTTTCCAACTCTTTCACCAGTAAAAAGGGTTTGCTTGTCCACAGTATTTTTTACCTTGCAAATAGAAGAATCAAACACAACCTTATTACCTTTGTTGCAAAGTTGACTAATACTTAGCAAGTTATGCTTCAAGCCTTCAACTAATAATACATTTTCAATAACAGGGTTTGGTTTCTTACAAATAGTGCCGACGCCGATAATTTTACCTTTTGTATTGTCACCATAAGACACAAACCCACTGCTTTTTGTAGTCAAGTGAGAGAACTTCTCTTTGTCCCCTGTCATGTGCTTTGAACAGCCGTTGTCTAGATAGCATTGTGAGCTCTTGGCTTTCAAGCACACCTACATCACAACATTAAGTTTTAATTTTTGGTACCCAAATCATTTTGGGTCCTTTTGGGTTAGTCTTGGGAATTGTGCCCTTGGGAATCCACTTCCACTTGTCATTCACATCAGTGTTCTTTCTTGTATTACAAATAGAATATGTATGACCTTTTCTACCACAATAGTAACATTTTGTAAAGGGGCTACTAGAAGTTTTGTTTGGGCAAAAAAACTTTTTGAAAGGTTTTTCATGATTCTTTGGTTGATAGCCCAAACCGGCTTTATCATAAGTTTCCCTTTGATTTCCCAAAATTATATTTAGATTGTCTCTTCCCATGGTGAATTTTGCAAGAGTATTGTGTAAATCATCAATTCTATTTTTCAAAATATTGCAATCTTCACATTTGAGAGTACTCTCCTTTTTATTTTCATAAGAGTTGCACGAGGAGACCTCACTTACAAAAATTTGTTTCTCTTTAAGAATTTCTATTTCCTTGTTTAAAGTTTCGATTTTAGATTGAAGAGAGGAAATAGTTTTCTTTGAAGTGGAAACAATTTTTCTAAGCTTACTTGACTCATTATTTAATTCTTCACAAATACTAAGCAGTTCATCATAAGTTAAGTCAAGTTTAGTTTCAATGGAGTTTACCTCATCTTCCTCATGCTCTGCCATGAGACATAGTTTTGCTTCCTCTTCTTCAGATTCATCGGAGGACTCTATGTCATTTTCCTCCCAAGTGATATACGCCCTTCTTCCCCTTGACTCCTTTCGGGGTCTTCTGTCCGGTTTCTCATATTTTTGATTTTGAGGGCAGTTTGGCTTTATGTGTCCCTTCTTACCACATTTATAGCACGTTGGATTGAAGGAAGTTCCTTCCTCGTTCTTCTCTTGAGGATTAGCCCATTGTCTTGATTTTCCTTTGCGCTTCATGAAGTTTTTGAATCTTCGAACCATTAGGCTCATGTCTTCATCATTTTCATTGGGGCTGTCATACTCTTCCGTGTCACTTTCTTTGGTACATGCTTTTAGAGCAAGTCCTTTCTTTTTCTTTTCACCTTCCTCGCTTTCAGTTAGTCGATTCAGTTCGAGCTCATGTTCCTGCAATTTACCAAACAGAGTAGTTAAGTCCATAGAGGATAAGTCTTTTGATTCCGAGATAGCTGTCACTTTGGGTTGCCAATTTCTATTTAGGCATCGTAGAACTTTATTGGTCAAGTCCTCATTTTCGAAGGATTTTCCAAGGCCTCTGAGATGGTTAATTATATGGATGAAACGTTTGTTTAGTTCTTGGATGGTTTCCCCCGGTTTCATCTTAAATAGTTCATACTCATGAGTTAATGTGTTCATTTTAGCCCTTTTGACCTCGGTAGTACCTTCATGGGTCTCTTGAAGGGCGTCCCACATTTCCTTGGCGGTTTTACAATGTGATACGCGATAGAACTCATCGATGCTTAATGCAGTTGTGATGATGTTCTTAGCTTTCAAATTGTATTGAACCTTTTCTTTTTCATCTTTGGTCCAAAGAGATCTAGGTTTGTTCACCATTTCATCATTAACAAGATGAGTGGGAACAAATGGACCATTTATGACAGCATCCCAAATATCACAATCTACTCCCTCAATGAAAATTTTCATTCTTGTTTTCCAATAATCATACCCTTCACCATTGAAAGATGGGGGTCTGTTAAAGGAGTCATTTGAAGTCATCTTGCCTCTTGAGACAATTAGTCTTGACCAAGAGTCTATGACCAAGTGACTTCAAACACAATAGGGGGTGAATTGTGAAATTAAAAATTGCGATTTAAAAATAAAGTTTTTAAAAGATTTTGAACAAATAAGACGCTTGAATTTAAATAACAATGATAAGGCAATAAAATAACTTGCAAGGAAAATAAAGGAGATGCAGGAAATGAGAATGACACAGAGATTTATACTGGTTCGGCCAAACCACAGGCCTACGTCCAGTCCCCAAGGAATTCTCCAAGGGATTTCAACTAATCACTAGCTTTTAAAACAGGTTCAGCTAGAAACCTTTACAATCAAAGAACTTACAATAACGGGATATCACCTCCCTATGAAAAAAAAACCTTCAAGAACCAAGAGATCTCGCCTCTCTTGAAGAACTTGGGAACACACCCAACAAATAAGAAGAAAAAAGATTTGATAGCACACTCAATAGTGTGGATAAAACAAGTTGAAGCACAAATAACACAATATCAAACTATGTGAAATATAAAGCTCTCAAAAAATAAAATAGCAAGTGTAAGAGTAGTGAGAGTGATGAGAAGAATAATAGATCTCAGATGCAAGTGTGAGTCGTGTTGAGAGTGAAGAGTGAGGCCTCTATTTATAGGCTTTTAGGAAAAAATATGACGTTGAAATATTTATGGCAATGAGTAATCGATTATTTGTTTGAAAGAAGGAAATGAGGAAATCGATTATTGCTTTCTTTAAGGACATGGATGAATCGATTATGTGCTATGTTAAAAATATGAAAGAATCGATTATGTGCTTGTTTAGATGCTAGGAAACGATTATGTGCATCAAAGGAAAAAGGAAAGAATCGATTGTGAAGCTAAAATAAAAGAGAGAAGGAGTCGATTCTTTGCTTGAATCAGGAAGTGTTGAAATCGATTTCTTGCTTGAATATGACATGCTAAAATCGATTGTATGCCTTCCTAAAAACATGGATCACTCCCTTATACCATAAGAATCGATTGTATTCATGCAACAATCGATTATATGCTTTCCAAAAATCATTTTCATATCATATGTGCTTGTCCTATTCAATTATGCATGCATGCGATTTGTTTAAAAATATTTTCATGCAAAATTATTTTTATGAGACATATTGTGAGTGTGTGTTTTATTTTATATTTAGAGAGCTTTATTTTCACTTACAAAAAGTCCTAATACACACACAACAGTAGAACCACTCTTGACTTGATTTGATTACATTTTTCCGCTTTTTGCAGTCTAGTCCTTTTTGACTTTCTTTTGTCAATCATCAAAACCTGTCAAAGCATATATTCACATCCAAAGCAACTAGTGGCTATATATTTAGTATAGCTGGTGGTGCTGCCTCTTGAAAATCTAAGAAACAGATCATATTGGCTCAGTCCACTAAGGAGTCTGAAATGATAGCATTGGCAACCGCTAGTGAAGAAGCTAGCTGGTTGAGATGCTTACTAGCAGAGATCCCTTTATGGGAAAAACTGATGTCAGCTGTGTTGATCCACTGCAATAGTACCGCGACTATTGAAAAAATAGAGAACCGTTATTTCAACGGTAAAAGACGACAAATACGTCGTAAGCACAGCACTGTGAGAGAATGTCTCTCAAAAGGAGCTGTGAGAGTGGATCATGTACGCACTGATCAGAACTTAGCTGATCCTTTGACAAAAGGATTAGATAGGGGAAAAGTCCAAAATACATCTCAAAGGATGGGACTACTACCTTTAGAATCACGAGTCACTCACGATGGTAACCCGACCTAAAAGACTGGAGATCCCAAGAATTAGGTTCAATGGGTAATAACAAGTTGTGAAGTGATACGAGATGAACATGCTATTATAAGTAAAGAAGCATGATTCTTGAAGCGACGTAAGGTTGAGGTAATAGAAACTCTTAATGAGATCTATACTCTATGTGGAGTGGAGTACCTAGCTACAGAAGTACTCTTGATAGACTCACCTTTGTGAATGTGGAAGTGGGGCCGCTTCCTATGAAATCGTTGGCAGGATTCCTAAAGCGTTCACTAAACCGGGATAGACGTGCAGGGCCATAAAAGCACGGGCTTATAAGAATACACCCATGGAAAAGGTTGTGTGTGGTTTTGATGTTAGAGATAGAGTTCAAGACTACGAGTCACTCTTGTTGAATCTAAATTTTAACCACTATGCAAAGGTTCAAGTCGTAAGACACCTCTGTTTATGCACAATCCTATGGAAGCATTTGACGTTACTTCTAAAACTACTTTTTAAATTCAAGTGGGGGATTGTTGGAACTCTTGTGTGTGAATTGGAAAAAGTCCCACATTGGATAGAACTATTGTGTGTGAATTGGAAAAAGTCCCACATTGGATAGGCTAAGCACAAGAGGTGTCTTACGACTCTTGTGCATTACTTCTTTCTAAACTTATTCTGAATTTGATCACCTTGGAATAGGTAAACTTGTAACAGCAGACATCTCAACTTAGACTAAGGTGATCATATGTGGTGGTATTGAATCCTTAAGAAGAACTCTTGTGTGTGAATTGCACAAGAGTTTAAATGCATACACAACTTACAACATCTCAACTTAAGGAACATAACAAGATGAGTAAAATAGAAAGAATCTGTAAGGAACATAACAAGATGAGTAATATTGCAAAAGAACTAAAAGAGATAGAGATTACTCAAGTAGAAGAACTTTTGCATGAGATTTCCAAGTTGAAGTACAAGATGATATCCTTACACAAGTTTCCTCCAAGTAGAAGTGAAGGGAGTGGTTGTCAAGCACCTCCTTACCTTCCTTCTCTTCAGAAACGTAAATAAAAATAAACTAAACTAAAAATAAAACTAAACTTAAGTGATCCTTTAAGAAATGGATGAAGGATGATTTCTAAGTGAAGATATGGCTTCTATTTATAGGCATGAGAGCTTGCCTCCCTTGGAGGGTTTCCTTTGGCGCGAAATTGTAACTGAGATAATTAACCATGGTTAGTTGCAGACGTCCCATCAAGCAAGTTGTTCAAATTGGTCGCTTTGCATGAAGCTCACATGGGGTGGTCCAATGAATGAGTGCCACATGGCCTTGAGTGAGTGAGCTTCTCAACTAGTCTTTGATAGTAGGCGCCGAATTCTGCAAGTGGATCTGCTCCATATGACTAGGCATGACGTCACATATCAAGTGTTGAAGCATTGGAATGGTCCTTGGATGTTTTGGTCCAAAGTGCTGGTTTAGCAGGTGTAGGCGGCGTGGGCACTCCTAGTGTAGGCAGTGTGGGCACACCTGAAGTAGCTGCACTGAACAGAAACATCAAACCTAACAAGATATATGCATTTTGCCTAATTCATTGTCCTTATTCATTTGAATCTTTAAAATGTTGTTTCTTAATAAATAAGCTATATTTATATATTAATGTTCTTGAAGATAAGCAATAATCCAAGTTTAATTCTATGAATAACTCTATAAAAAATAGAGTTATCAACGGTGCAGTGAACATTCGTAGCAGTTTTGACTGGGCTGTTTCTTGGGGACGTCGTGGTTGATAGCCTGCTTACACCTTGGAGCAGTGCCACGAAACGTCTTAAAGAGAGCGACCTAGTCCGCGACTCATCCCAGTAATATCTTCGGCTTGTTCTTGATGAAACCAGCGTTGTTTGGGGAAAGTTCTGGCTAGGAAAGACTTGGTACTTAAGAGTGTCCATTGTGACCCACCTCTCTTTCTTGGGAACCTACTCGGATTAACACACGCTATCCCTTCCCGTTGTTAGGGATAAAATTCAATTGTATCGTTTCTCATTGATGATAGAGCTTTATAAACAGCTCACAGTTACAACTAAGGAATTCTATCAGCAACTAACTTTACCAAACTAACTAATTATCTGGTACAAGTTGGTTCACAATACTAACAGTGGACTATACAATACAAAATTACAAAACTGACCCCTAATACAGAATCACAAACTAACATTTCTTCCCTTAAACTGAGCTGTAACAACAGTCAGTTTACATCACTCAACATGCACATTCCCAGCAGAGTTCTAAGCTTGGAGAAAGTCTATTGCTTCAATCCCTTTGTCATCACATCAGCCACTTGATTATCTCTTGAGCAGTATTTTAGTTGGATCTCCCCTTCCTTGCACAAATTTCTCAAAAAATGAAAACGAATGTCTATGTGCTTTGTTCTTCCATGAAGAACAGGATTCTTTGACAGATTTAAGCTGGAGTTATTGTCACATTGTACTGTAATGCAGCCCACTTTATTCACACCAAATTCCTCAAGAATTCTCTTGATCCATATCCCTTGACAAGCACACAAGGCTGCAGCAATGTATTCTGCCTCAGTGGTGGAAAGAGTAACCACTGGTTGCTTCTTGGAAGCCCAGGACACTGAACCAGACCCCAAGATAAAACAGTAGCCATAGGTACTTTTCCTGTCATCAAAATCACCAGCATAGTCACTGTCTGAGAAGGCAGTCAGCTGTATTTCTTGATTTCCCTTGTAGAAAATCCCATACTCTAGTGTCCCATTTACATATCTCATGATCCTCTTTGCTGCTGTCAAGTGTTGTTCAGTAGGTTTCTCCCTATATCTGCTGATGGTGCTCACAGCAAAGGCAAGGTCAGGCCTAGTTGTTGTTAAGTACATCAAGCTGTCAACAATTATCTTGTACTCAGTAGCATCCACATCCCTGCCTTCTCCTTTTCTTGTCATTTTAGTTCCTGGAACCATTGGTACTCCAACAGGTTTGCAATCCTTCATGCCAAACCTTTCAAGCACCTCCTTGGCATATTTCTACTGGCAAATAAAAGTTCCACTTGATTTCTGATGCACTTCTACTCCTGGGAAGTATTTCATTCTTCCTAGATCTGTAATATCAACATACAAGTTTAAGATAAGAATTTCACCTACTGCATCAGTTTTAGTGAACAGAGCATGTTCATGGGGGCACTTCACAAAGTTTGCTTGAGCAAAGTATTGCTCTATTCTGCTGTACCAAGCTCGTGGAGCTTGTTTGAGGCCATACAATGCCTTATGTAGCTTATAAAATTTCTTCTCACTTCCCTTGACTTCATACCCAAGTGATTGATCAACAAATACTTCTTCAAGTAGCTCTCCATGTAGGAAAGCACTTTTCACGTCTAGTTGGTTCATTTTCCATCCCTTCAAGGTAGGAAAGGCTATCAAACTTCTAATGGTATCCCGCCTTGCCACAGGTGCAAATACTTCATTATAATCAATGCCATGCTTTTGTGAGTATCCCTTTGCAACAAGCCTTGCTTTGTACTTCTCTAGATTCCCTTCTTCGTTATACTTGGTCTTAAAGACCCATTTCACACCAATACTTTTTGACCCTTTTGGTAGATCAATAAGAGTCCAGGTTTTATTTCTTTCTATGGCATCTATCTCAGCATTCATGGCTTCTCTCCATTCCTTGAACTTCACTGCTTCTTCATAGGTACAAGGATCCTCACTGGATCCAAACATAGCTAGATTGTGCAGCTCACTGTTGTTATACATACCATTTGTATCAAAATCTTCAAGCCAACCAGGAGGTCTAATCTGTCTCTTGTTCCTGTTCTGAGCAATTGAGCTATTTTCTGGTGCATCCCCTGTTGTATCTTCAGTGATTTCAGTTTGAGTTTCTGGTGTTGATGAGTCTTCCCTTAATTCAGGGCCAGTTGTTTCTGCAGATACATCTTCTGTTTGTTTATCTACAATATCACCATCATCTTGTAGAATCAGTTTCTCTACTGTTTTGCTGTCCTTTTCCCATTCCTAGGCTTCATTCTCAGAGAAGACCACATCTCTGCTAGTCACTATCTTCTTAGTTACATGATCATACAATCTGTACCCTTTTTGATTCTTCACTAATTCCCAAAAAGACACACTTGATGCTTTTATCATCTAGTTTTCTTCTTTGTGCACCAGGTACATGCACATGGGTATCACACCCAAATACCTTGAAGTGATGTACAATGGGCTTGACACTGCTCCAAGCTTCTTTTGGAGTTGTGTATTTTACAAAGAAGCTAGGACTCCTATTCAACACGTAATTTGCCCAATTCACAGCTTCTGGCCAGAACACCTTTGGGACACATCTACCAGATAACATACTTCTGACTAGGTTCATGAGAGTTCTATTCTTTCTCTCAGCTACTCCATTCTGTTGAGGAGTGTATGCAGTGGTCAGCTGTCTTTTAATTCCATTTTCTTCACAAAATTTGGTGAATTCTATGGAATTGAATTCACCTCCTCTATCAGTTCAAAGGCAGCAGACAGCATTACCAGATTGTTTTTCAACTACTGTTTTGAACTTCTTAAAACAGTCTAAGGCAGCAGAATTTTCGACTAGGAAGTATATCCATGTTTTTCTACTTAAGTCATCTATGAAAGTGAGAAAATACCTCTTTCCTCCACTTGATTCTGGCTTAATTGGCCCACAAATATCAGCATGGATCAACTCAAGTGTCTTGGATGCTCTCCAAGTAGCAGACTTTGGGAATGGCTCTCTGTGTTGCTTTCCCTTCATACAGTTAGTGCATACCTCTTTTGTCTCCATTATCTCTGGCAGCCCTTTCACCATGTTCTTTTGACTTAGTAACTTCAATCCCTTCACACTCAAGTGAGCAAATCTCTGATGCCACAGTTTGGTGGTGTCCTCAGTATTGATCTTCAAACATTCAGGTAGTACAGGAGTTGTTTCCACAGCAAATAGCTTGTTTGTTGCCATCTTGGATGATATGACCAGACCCCATTTCTTATGATGTACATTACATTCATCATTTTCAAACACCACTGTCATACCTCTATGTTGAAGCTGCCCTATGCTAAGCAGATTATTCTTCAATTTAGGAATGTAGTACACTGAGGTGATCACCTGAATTCTTCCCTTAACTCTGATCTTCACACTTCCTCTGTCTTCCACGGCAATTCTTGAGCCATCTCCTATTTTGACTGATTCCTTGAACCCTTCATCAAAATTAAAAAACCACTCCTTGTGTCCACTCATATGGTTGCTACAACCTGAGTCCAAGAACCAAATTTTCTCTTGTTCTGTGCCCTTACCTTCACAACTAGCCATGAGAAGGATCTCTTCTTCATGTTCTAATCTTGCATAGTATGCATTGTCTTCATTGTTAGGACACTCATATTAATAGTGTCCTAGTTTCTTGCATTTGTAGCATTGAATCTGTTCCTTGTTAACATTCTGCCTTCCACGACCCCTTCCGCCTCTTCCTCTACCAGAATTATCTTGACGGGTTGCCACCTTAAGAGCTTGTTCTTCTACTTTCTGAGTCTTCATCCCCTGTTCTTCTACAATCAAGCTGCTTTGCAGATCATCAATTGACATAGTTGTGATGTCTCTAGATTGCTCAATGGAGCACACCACGTAATTGAATCTTGGAGGCATTGAACGCATTATCTTCTCAACATCCATAGACTCGTTCAATGCTTCTCCGTGCATTGTCATTTTCATCACAATCGTCAATGTTCTTGCAAAGAAGTCATTCACTGATTCCTCTTCTTTCATTCCAAGAAGCTCGAATTCTCTGCGTAGAACCTAAAGCTGGGCCTTCTTAGATATACTGCTCCCATCTATCCTACTGATTCCTATTCTTTCACTCATTTGTATCGTTTCTCATTGAGAAATGAAACTAGGGATCTTCCCAGATATACTGCTCCCATCTATCCTACTGCAGAAAATGCAAAGTGATTTCAGAATTTAACAAATACATAAAATGAAAACTGGGGAGCAAATTTGTATCATATCATATCACTTACAATTGAGTGATATTCTTCAGATTGCCTAATCCTTCTAGTATTGTCCCTGTAAAATTATTTGCAGAAAGCAATCTGCAGACTCATTCACAATATGCATAAGTAGTTAGGTATGGTTTGGAAAAGCAATATGAAATCATAGATAATACGGAAAAATTGATGATTCAAGAGGATTATATACATACATATATATATATATATATATATATATATATATATATATATATATATATATATATATATATATATATATATATATATATATATATATCTGTGTGTGTGTGTGTGTGTGTGTACATCAAATGAAAATAAATAAAAAGAAACAAGTCATACAATCTCTGCAATTTGCTCAAATTTCCAAGGCTGGGAGGAAGAGTCATACAACTCGGTTTTGTAGGCAGACTTGTAAGCAGATAGCTCAAGGTTCACTGCATTGCCATCTCGGATTCCTTCATTTGCCTTACAATTGTGGCCTGGAATGGAAGAAACAAATTTGCTTTAGATAACTATAAACTAGCACATGGGAACAAAAGAAACCAGCTGTTCAATATTGACTGGCACAGCTTCTTATCTAAAATGAGAGAAAGCATTTAAAAAAGCTAATAGATGCTTCTATATATGATGTGGTAACAACAACATAATCTACTTTTCTTCTTATCAATGTTCTAAAGGAGGCTAAAAGGTTTAGGAATGAATAATATTTCAATTGTGTAAAGAGTACGAATGCTAATCTACATTTATAAGCTAAGTACTAACTAAATGGACCCTATGAATTAATGGGCCTGTTACAACTAATACACACTAATTACAACAATTATTTACAACAATGAGACACCAATTATTATTCCTAAACTGGAAAATTTTCATCCATGATTCATTTTTTCGGTTATTTTCCATATTTGGTTATTATGATCAGAAAAGAGTAGCAATCTCAAACCAATTTAATGGGAATAGGTTTCTTATGATTACCTGAAGACGTTTCCCGAGCTGGACTTCAACTTCTGTACCAAATGATATATTACTAGCTAGTGACTTGAGAGGATCTGCTGTTGGATCAACAGAAACCAAGCTAGGAATTTGAGGTGCATATACTACTCTCCACCTAGCCTGGCCAAACTCTCCCTTCCCTTCAATTCGTGGCATCAATTTTTCCAGAATCGCGGTTGCAAGCTTTTCAAATGCAAGTTGACCATTGCCTTCCAAAATGGATTCGGCCAACTGACTTTCAGATCTTCTGGCGGCCTTGAATCCTATGCAAGCAAATTACCTTCTCGTCGTCCCCAGTACTGGCAAGCAACTTTCCATCTGAAGAAAAGTGACAGCAAGTAACTTTGTTCCATGTTCTTATGCAACTAAATTCAGCAAAACTGAAACCTGAAATAAAAGTGTGGCTAATGATACTTCCCCATAAAACTTTGCAAACAGAGAAGAAAGACAAATACATAAATAAAGATTACCTTTTGAAGACTCTTTTTGTTGCTGAGCCGGACTTTGTTTTATTGCTCCATAGAGATTGCCACCATCTCCTCCTCTGCTAGAAAGGATTCAACATTATCATCTAAAGCGCCAACATCTCCAAATCGATCTATGTCGTCCTGGTTTATGAAATAATGTCAAAAACACAGAATAATTTGTTTAACTTATAAAATAAATATAAAAAAAACATGGTAAAAATCATTCTTCTGAACAAAATGAAGCGCACCAGGACAATACATAGGGTTGGCAAAAAGCCAGTCATCAATTTCCGCTTTAGACTTAAAAGATTTCTGACGGTGACGACGGATCTGGGTTTAGGGTTTGTTTGGCGTGGAGGTGACGACAGATCTGAAGGTTCTGGGTTTGTTTGGCGTGGAGGTGACGACGGATCTGAAGGTTCTGACGGTGACGATGGATCTGAGATCTGAGATCTGGGTTTAGGGTTTGTTTGGCGTGGAGCTCTGAAGGTTCTTTTTCGTGAGGGAGAGGAGAAACGCGACGGTGAGGGAGAGGAAACGAAGGAGAAACGCGACGGTGAGGGAGAGGAAAGGGTGATGGTGAGGGAGAGGAAACGGAGGAGAAACGCGACGGTGAGGGAGAGGAAACGGGGGAGAAACGTGCCGGTGAGGGGGAGGAGAAACGCGACGGTGAGGGGGAGGACAAACGCGGCGGTGAGGTGGGGGAGGAGAAACGTGACGTGAGCATGACTGAGCAGTGAGGGACTGAGCGTGGGTGAGGGACTGAGCGGTGAGGGACTGAGCGTGAGTGAGGGGTACTGAGCATGATGAGTGAGGGAGGGAGGAACCCAATAGTATGGATATTTTACTACTTTAGAAGTCAGGCCAAATACGCTTGACTTTAAAACTTTACCTTTTAATTACAAGTTTGCCACCGTGTCTACTTATGTAGTCACGCGTCTGAGAGCATGACTTTAAAAGTCTAATTTTTTTCCTATTTTTCACTTTAGAAGTCAGGCGTGTATTCGCTTGACTTTAAAACTCGCGAGTTTTGCTTCTTAATTACAAGTTTGCCACCGTGTCAACATATAAAGTCAGGCATCTGAGCGCCTGACTTTAAATGTCTAATTCTTTTCTTGATTTTGCACTAGTGAAATGAATCTTAACCACACATGAAGCGTGTAGCATGGTCGGTTTCAAAGAAAAATAAATAATCCTCAAACAAAGAAAGGAGCTTAAAAGTAAGATGGCCCAAAGGAGGATATGGAAGCTCTAAAAGAGTAATTTGACATAATTGCTTTTTCAAGTTCCAGAAGAACTAATCAGGTACCTGAAAAAATTCTGAAATTTATGGAAATGGGATCTCAATAAAATATGTCATGAATGGAGAAAGATGGAACCAAAATAAAGTCAACGTTGACGATATTTTGATATATAATATAGCGCTAAATGTGATGAGTGATAATGAGGATCATGAACCAAAGTCCATCGAAGATTGTCGACAGAGAAATGATTGGACAAAGTGGAAAGATGCAATTGAAGCGGAATTAAACTCACTTTGTAAGAGAAATGTTTTTGGACCTGTAGTCCGAACATCTGAAGGTGTGAAGCCAGTTGGATATAAGTGGGTTTTTGTACGAAATCGAAATGAAAATGGTGATATTGTGAGATAAAGCTCGACTTGTTGCTCAAGGATTTTCACAAAGACTTGGCATCGATTTTGAAGAAACTATTTCACATGTAGTGGATGCAAGTACTTTACGATACTTAATTAGTCTAGTAGCACGTGAGGGGCTAAATTTACATATGATGGATGTTGTTACAACATATTTATATGGTTTACTTGATAGTGAAATTTATATGAAACTCCCTGAAGGATTTCATTTTCCTAAGGCAAACAATTCAGGCTCTCGAGAAGATTATTCGATCAAGTTGAATAAGTCTCTCTATGGACTTAAACAATCTGGACGCATGTGGTATAATCGTCTCAGTGAATATTTGTTAAAGGAGGGATATAAAAATGACCCCATATGTCCACGCATTTTTATGAAAAGATCTGGAAAAGAATTTGCTATAATTGCTGTTTATGTGGATGACTTAAATATTATTGGAACTCCTGAAGAGCTTCCAAAAGCTATAGATTGCTTAAAGAAAGAGTTCGAGATGAAGGACTTAGGAAGGACAAAATTTTGTTTGGGATTAAAAATTGAATATTTAAGAAATGGAATTCTTGTACATCAAGAAACTTATATAACAAAAGTGCCAAAACGGTTTTACATGGACAAATCACATCCACTGTGTACACCAATGGTTGTAAGATCACTAGATGTGAATAAAGATCCATTTAGACCTCGAGAAAAGGATGAGGAACTACAAGGTCCTGAAGTACCATATCTTAGTGCAATTGGTGCACTAATGTACCTTACTAATTATACACGTCTTGATATATCATTTGCTGTCAATTTATTAGCAAGATATAGTTCTTCACTACACGAAGACATTGGAATGGAGTCAAGCTTGTACTTCGTTACCTTAGAGGTACAATGGATATGAGTTTCTTTTATTCAAATGAATCAAAGTCAGATTTAACTGGTTATGCAGATGCAGGTTATTTTTCTGACCCTCATAATGGTAGATCACAAACAGGCTATCTGTTTACATGTGGTGATATAACCATTTCATGGAGGTCTGTAAAACAAACCATAACGGCCACATCATCCAACCATGCAGAAATTTTAGCACTACATGAGGCAAGTCGAGAATGCGTTTGGTTAAGGTCAGTAATTCAACATATACAAGAAACCTGTGGTTTGTCTTCTGAGAAAATGATTGCAACAACTATGTATGAAGATAACACTGCATGCATTGCTCAATTGAAAGAAGGGTATATTAAAGGAGATAGGACAAAACATATTTCACCAAAGTTCTTATTCACTCATGATCTTCAAAAGAGCGGTGTTATATATCCAACAAATTCGCTCCTGTGAAAATTTAGCAGATCTTCAGACAAAGTCATTGCCAAGCAAAACTTTTGAACAGTTAACAAGGAAGATTGGTCTTCGTCGTCTTAGAGATTATTACATGCACGGGGAGGAGAAATAAATATGTTCTGCACTCTTTTTTCCTTCACCACGGTTTTCTCTCAATGAGTTTTCCTGGTAAGGTTTTTAACGAGGCAGCCCTCAAGCAAATGATGTTGTACTCTTTTTCCTTCACTGAGATTTTTTCCCATTGAGTTTTTTCTTAGTAGGATTTTAATGAGGCATATCCTTAATAGACATTCAATGGGGAGTATTGTGAATAAAGTGGATGTCTAATGCAATTGTAACTCCTAGGCATTATTCCTTATTATTATTCATCATTGTATATGTTAAATGCAAATCATATGTTACAATACTTGAGACTATAAATAGGACTCATATGACATTGTAGAAGATACCTTTGAAGAGTACAATACAATAGCTCTATTATTCTCTCATCTTCTATTATTGTTCTTGCTCTATTTGAGTTTATTTTTAACAAATAGAATGAAAAACTTGAAGACTACCCATAATAATCGTAGGATTGGCACATTGTAACAAACGAACAATTATATCATATATCCCATAAAATGTCGCAACTATTTTTTTTTTAAAACCAATGTATCATCCACGATTATTGTGCAAACTAATCCTTTGAGGTATCAGAGATCTATTTAAGGAGTTGATATCTCTCAATAAAAATGTTTTTCTATACGTACCAGTCAGAGATCGAGCTCATGACCAAATAGTTAAGAGACTCAAGTATTTACCACTTGTATCACATGATGTTGGTAATCCCGCAACTATTTAGATATAGGCGGCAATTGACTTAAATATATTAGTATATATGGTTAAGTGAGACTTTGATTTATTAAAGAAATGGATATACTTATATAACATTGATTTAAACCTGATTGTGTCTCTAAATTATGACGTGTAAACAATCTAATGGCAGATTTGACGCGCTCCAACCATCCCATTCCCATCTCCCTTCTCAAAATAAAAAAACATGGTCAACCAACGGTCGGTGAGCGTCCAAGCAATAATCAAATTTATCAAACCAAAAAGGCAAAACCATTAAAATCAGTATTATCAGACCCGAACCGGCCATCGACCCGGTCAAGGCATTGGGTCACTAGACCCGGGGTCGGACCGCGGGTCTCTAGTCGGACCGGCATGACCCGGTCTATATTAAATAAATTCAAAAAATTATAATATATACTAAGAAAGTATACATTTATTAATATAGAAATTTTATTATAATTTTATTTATAATTATACATTTACTAACATGTTTATGAGTGTTGAACTTGAATCAATTTGTCAAAAAAATGTGTGTTTAATCAAAACTATTAATGAAAGAATGTGCAAAAAAAATTAGCATATCTGGAATTGATTATATTTAATGAATGCGGGACAGTATCAACAAATAATAGATAGCTTAGTGGTTAAAAAGTTGAAATGTTGAATACTAGGGAGGGGGTTCAAACCCCACCCAAGCCTTTTTTGTGAAAACATGCAAAATTTATAACTGGTTCATCTTAAAAAAAAAAAAAAAGATCAACCTGTCCGACCCGGTTTTCACCGGATTTTCACCGGTCCGATGACGTCATCACCGGGCCAACTGCAGATCCGGTCCTGCACGCTGCCCGGCCCGGGAAGACCACCGGGTCCCGGTCCGACCGGCCGGTTCGGTCCGGCTCTGATAACTATGATTAAAATGCTTTAGGAACAATTTTTTGGGTAAATTCGGGTATCAACCGTACGGACAGTTGTCCCAGAGTTTTAACGCTGATCCGTACTCAAAAGAGGATCGAACTCCCGACTCTTGGTTAAGGAAGGATCAGTCTCAACCATTGAACCCCACGCTCTGGGTTTTCCAGCAGCAATTGATTTAATTAGTCGTGAATTTTCTAGAAATGGTTTTTTTTTCTCTAATCAATATACTAGCTTAATGCAATGTTTGGATTGTAAAAGAAAGTAAGAGGAAAGAAACTGAGAAAAATTGTTAAAAGAAAAAAAAAGTTGGAGCAAAAGGAGCAGAAAGTGATATATTTTTTTGTTTATTTGTTAAGAGTGAGAGTGAAAAGAAAGGAAGGGAAAACTTTTTCTTCGCTTGTTTGTAGGAGTGTTGAATGATTCTGATAAATCTGAACCAACTTATAATCTAATTCAAACCAATTGACCTATATGGCTTGTGTTTTTTTTTTTTTTTGTGTTCGAGCTAAACCAAAACTAACACAACCTAACTGATAGTTGTTTGGTTCATGCTACGAATTTTAAAAAACAAACATGTGTATCTTACCACCCAAATCAACACCAACTGGCTAAGTATATTTGATGGCTATTTTAAAAGAAAAATGTTATTAGATTAGACTTTTTACTTAATATATGATTAAGTTCTAAGATTTTAATAATTTGGATTGGATAATTATTACGTTGCAGTTTTGGTATGTTTTCTAAATTTTAGAACTTTTTGCTATTTAAAAATGTTGTAATATTAAAAAACAAGTTTTTTATATTTTAAAAATTTAACATTTTGGTGCATGACACACGAGCCTGATATGAGCAGACCCGTCAAATACATGGTTAGTTTGGTTCCAGTATTGAAAAAAAAAGCACAAAATCCAAACCAACTGAACCCAACTAAATTTAATTAGTTCTTGGCAACACTTTGGGCAAATTCGGTCCAAACCTACCCTTAAACACTCCTACTTATTTGATTTAGTAGAAATATGAGAGGAAAAAATAGTTACAGTCTTCTTCAACCCTTTTTTCTAGATAAGTAGTAGAGTATATACCTAATGATGGTATACGAATAATATGAAAATAAAAAATATAATAGGAAATATTCATGAAAGAAAAGAAATTAAATAAAGAAAAACAAAGCAAATAATCGTGAAAAGATAGTTCATAACGCTTAGTAAAACTAACAAAATAGTCGTTATTGTTGATAATAATTCAAGTTAGAATTAAGTGAAGTTTTACTGTGCTGTAAGTTCAATTCACAAATTGTTCCAACAGTTATTAGACTAAACATTTTCCATAGTTACGCAATTCAAACATGGGATCTCCACTTTGTAACAATGAGATCTCCACTTTGTATCAATAATCTTTATATACGGTATTTGACACTTGGTGTGCAGACAAAAAAACTGTGAAATATACGGTATTATTGTGCATACGAGAACCATCACTACAATAAAAGCGCATAGATGATCTGTGAAAGCAGAAGGTTGTTCCCGGGGTCAACATTCTAGGGTTAAATGGCTAAACCAAGGGGAAACAAACTCTATGTTTTTCCATGCAAGCACCATTCAAAGGAGGGACGGGAATAGGCAGGTTAGGATTAAAGATGATGATGCCATTTGGCGTGAGGGGCAAGACAATATTATGTGGGTTGTGGTAAATCATTTTGAAAGAGTTTATTCCTCTGATAGTCCTTCTGATTTGCACTATTGTGTGGTAAATATTCCTAAGTTGGTGTCTTCCTGACTATGGTTGGGTGTATAGGGAAGTTATTTTCAAAAATCATAGGGGAAAGTTGATTAAAGGTGCTACCTTTCGTGGTGCTGCTTCTGGTGCTTGTGATGTCGAAGCTTTGGTCTTGAGGAGTGCCTCTCTCTGCTGCTGATAATTTGGGGATGGAGCATGTTGTTGTTAGTTGAATCAATTGTTTGACCCTAATTAAAGCTTGTAGAGGTCACATTGTATACTGGGGTTAGTCAACATCCTTCATGATATTCAATTGTTGAAAGGGAGATTCAGATCTTGTGGCTTTACTTGGGTGTCGAGGCAAGGAAACTCTGTGGCGCATACGGTTGTTGAGCTCCTTCGTCTTGATCATCTTCCCTCTGTCTGGCTCCGATCTCCTCCTACTCCTATTCGTGATAGTTTGCTTCGGGATAGTACCAAAATCGCGTCGGTGGCTTGTTGATCTTGCGGTGTGCTTGATTTGGCTTTGGTTGTGCGCAATTATGGAAGCTCTGGTGGTGTCTCTATGTTGCTGTTGGTTTTCCTAATAAGGGTTGGTGTTTTATGTTCGTTTCTAGGGCTGGACAAACATGAATGACCCGCCCAAAACCCGCTATGACCGAAGCTGAAGTGACTAACACGGGCGGGTCGATGCGGATGTCGGGTACACGGATAACGAAAATCGGTTTTCATAGGGTCCATTGATACAAATCCATTCCTACCCGAAACCGCCCGAATTGTTAAACCACACACCTGCACACTTTCTTTTAGACCGCCTATTGCCTAATAAGTAATAACTTGCACACACGTTTTCTCTGACACACGCAACCTTTCCACTGCCCAATGTGAAGCACTGCTACTAATAAAGTAACACCAGACTTTATATCATTATATGTGTAGCAGTAAACTTTCCTTTCTATCTTATTTAATTACTATTTTGTAATATTTTGCTTTTCAATGTTTATTTTCATCTCTCTCCTCATGAATTGACTCGTACACACTTTCTTTCTTTCACTTTTCAGGTCTCCTTGTTGTTTGTCCATCTCCCTTCTTCCGTGTTATTTCATTCTTCATCTCTCCGTCATTAATGGCAATCTCACTCCCTTACTCGTCATTCATCTTCTCCTTCCTCTCGTGACCCCAACCCGCTCCTACCCATCCGTCAAACCCGCCGAATCCGCCGAACCGAACCCGAACAATCCGACAGAAATTTTGGGCTGATTTGGGTCTGTGATTATGAACCGCGGTTTTGGGCGGATCGGTGTTTTGGGCTCGAAACCCCCCAAAACCGCCTGTTGTCCAGGCCTATTCATTGCTAGCATTTTGTTTCCCTTTTGCTATTGGGTTTTTTTTTGTACCCCCATCACATAACAATCTACCCACATCGACCCTGCGAAAAGACGCAATTTCCCTTCACAAAATTTAAAAAACCCGAACGTATCCTGATTTCTATTTTTTTTTTGGAAATCGGATTTATGTATCTCTGCGGTAAATCGGATTTATGTATCTGTGAGGTAAATCCGATTTCCACTGAGAATTTTAAAAATTTAATAGCGGATTTATTTAAGATGGTGTAAATCCACTTTTAAAAATAACAAAACGGATTTACCTTAAGTGAAAACGGATTTACCTTAAGTGGGGGTAAATCCGATTTTGTTATTTTTAAAAGCGGATTTACCTTATATGGGGGTATATCTGCTTTTAAATAACAAAAGCGGATTTACCTTATGTGGGGATAAATCCGCTTTGTTAACCTAATTAATAAATAAATAAATCCGGATTTACCTAATTAATAAATAAATAAATCAGTTAAAAAATTAGATACAAATTTCGACCGTCTTTTGGTTCTGTTTAGTGTGTAGTTCGTTAACACGTGACGATGTTGTACGTCGAGCGAATAATTTAGGCTAAAAAATCGGTTCTCGGGCAATCTGCTCAAATTGTAATGAAACCACGGCCATTAAATCCGAAAAAATCAACGATCAAGACACCTCAAGAAGAGACTTCTTTTAGGACAGTGGACCTCAGAATCCCAAATTCCATCGTTTACTATTTTTTATTAATTTTTTTAATTTTTAATAATTTCCAAAAAATCTAAAAAAATTTGCATAAACTTATTTTGGTTTTATTAGATTTTTAGTTGTGTTTTGATAATTTTTGGATTAGTTTTGACTCTTTAACGGATTTTTAGTAGCATTTTTATAGCCTTTTTTAAAAATTTAAATAAAAAACAATTATTTTTAATAACAAAATCGGATTTACCTTAGGTGGGGTAAATCCGAATTCCTTTTTTTAGGGAAATCGAATTTATCTACCCACTAGGTAACTCCGAATTGAAAAATAACAAAGCGAATGTATCCCCATCTGAGGTAAATCCGCTTTTGTTATTTTTAAAGTCGGATTTACCTATTAGGTACCCCCATTTGAGGTAAATCCGCTTTGTTGGGCAGGGAGTATTTTCGGGTATATCGAATGTGATGGGGGTATATGGGATGTGATGGGGTAAAAAAAAAACCTTTGCTATTTTAATGTAAGTGAGTTATTGTAACTCACCAACCGGGTGTTTGTTTCTCTGTGTTTCGGGTCGCCCCACCGCTATTGAGCCCCTTCGACGTATTGATTTTGGCTTTGCCCCCATTTAATGAAAATCCAACACATTTTGGACACACAAAAAAAGAAGAAGAAAAACAAAACGATAAAAGTCCAAATTTCAATAATCTTTCTCTTCTATGGAGTTTCTACCCTTCTACTTTCCACTGAATCAAACAATGTCTAACACCACCGACTAAGAAATATGTTGTACTATATTTTATTAACAAAATATAATAATTAATATTATCTAAGATTTCAATATGATACATATTAAAGAGAAAGAAAAAAAAACGATCAAAGAATTTTTATGCTTATAATAATACACTATATTTTCTTTTTTATTACAATAAATAACGTTACCTGAAACACTGGGTATTCACGTTTTCGAGAAGAGTTTCAAATTGGAATTGGAAACTGACAAATGATTGACAGTGACATTTTTGTTTTAAAAAACAAACTTAAATATTAAAGAAAAAAGTCTGGCTGAAGAAAAGATTTAAAAATGAATATAAGTGGCCTGCAAGTCTTCCTTCTGCAAACCAACAAGAATGAATGACAGGGACCCACCTTCTCTATCACTCACACTCATACTTCCCTTCCTCCGCAGCAGAATAGCTTAGGATGCACCGATCAAATCCACGTGTCTAAGAAGCACACACAGTCTCTAGGGTTGTTCTGTTTTCTTTTGTCCACGGTGAGTGAGAATACATATCCTTCATTTCAATTTATTCAATGACTAATGATATTTGGAAATATATTTTCCTTTCAAAAATAGCCAAAAATATTTTACAATATCAATTAATTAAATTTTTAGGTTATTAATCAATTGACTAAGTTTTTAGTTAATAACCTAAAAATTGTGAAAAACCAGGTTGTTAATAACTTAAAAAACATGGTTAATTGATGTTGTAAATTGATTTTTGACTATTTTTTGCTAACAAAATGTACCTTATCTCAAGCTCGGTAGATGATCTTGGATAGTCGGTAGAATGATCTTGACCAACTCGGATATCAGAGCTCTAGACCGGAGGAGTGGTATCTGCAAAGACACTTCGACGCTCAAGTCAGAGTAAAGTGAATGGCAGGTGTAGTGTTGGAATCTGTGTACCTTATAGGTGTCAGGGCAAGGTTTAACCAATAAATCGGAACCGTCCGGTTATAAGTGATTAATCAGGACGATTAGATGCGTAACTGCGATTACCGACTTTGGGCCTCAGTAATGCGGCCCATAAAGGATTTCGTATATGTGGGTCGGTCAGAGTGCAATCTGAAGGCCCAATTCAAAACACAAAATATGTCCGAATATCATTCCTGTTATTTAATTTTAGATTTTTGGTCCAGACAAAGAATGCATGGAGGGGTGTCTTGGAATAATTTTATTCATATTCATCATATGAATAATTTTTTCAAAACTGATAATTATAAAAAAATGAAAAGCGTAATAAAAAAACGTGGACAGGTGTCTTGAATCGTTTCGGAAAAAAATAGGAAAACGGGACAAGCTACATCGGTAGTGTTGAGTTTGGTTAACCCAAACAAATTCAACAACCGTGGATTTAGCAACTGTCTTATAAAACAAACAGTAGACAGTTGCTCCAGCAGTTATGAAAACTAACTACTTCAACAAACTTTAACAAAAATCAGTTTTAAATCAGTTGGAGTTTGTTAAGTTTGTTATAACTAATTGTGTATCCTAAGCTCTAGGAGGTTTATTCAGTTAAGTAGCCGTTATCTCTTATAACAGCCTCTTAACTGACATGTCCTCTTGCTATGAGTGCCTAAGTGTATATAAATACGTATGAAATAGTCCATAACTTGTACAGAAATTAATACATACAAAGAAATAAAGTTTTCTTTCAGTTTTACAAGTTCTCTATTCTTCTGGTTTTCTTTTTGTGTTGTATTCTTCTCTTTGAGTTTCTGAAGCGTGTGAGTGACAGTGAGTGAGATTGTACCTTGCACAAGCAGAAAAGAAAGGTTAGATTACGGTTTCAGTGACTGAAATACACAACAAATAAATGAAGGAAGTCTAGAGAAGAGTTTTACCTTGCAAAGAACACCTAAGTGAGGGTTTCTGGGCAAGTTCAGTTTTGTGTTCACTCCAAGAACCCAGAACAGCATTCATACATTCAACAATACATAGAGAAATTAGGGTTTGCGAAAGTACTAAGAGAATCAGAGAGTAAATTGCATAGTTGTTGTAGATTTACCTGATTTGAAGTACTTTGGACCTTGATTGAGTCTCTGTGTACCTGAAATCACAAGAAAGAAAATTAGGGTTTCGTAGAGCTTGGGGCTTTAACGAATCTCAGCAAAAAAAGATAGATCAAGTGATTGTTTACCTTCGTTCAGTGTTTGATTCAAAGAATCAAACTCAGATCTAGGGTTTTGAACAATCTCAGCATCGCGAAGTGAGAAGACTTCGTATTGGCTTCAGACCAACGCAACTCAGTGTGAAACCATCAGGTTTTCATCATCATTGCTGCTTGATCATCATCAGCATCAAAACCAGTGAGCTGTGCTGCTTCAATCATCACACAGTGGTGATAAGAGCTACACTGTTCAAAGGGTTTCAGAGAGAGAGAGAGAGCAGAGAAGAGGAAGAACGAAGAATCAAGAAAGAAAACAGTGTTTCTTGGCTTTCTGAAGAGAAGAGAGAAAGAAACAAACATATATACTTCGGGTCAGGGACAACCCGCGGGCATACCCAACTCAACCGGGTCCGGGTGCGCAAGATCCACCAAACAGAATTGTTTGGCTGCAAATCACTGGGCTGGGCCAGTTTTAGAATTGGACTCTACAAACTGCACCACCCTCATTTCTGTTTGCCACCTGAAAAGAAAAAAAACATTAAAAGGGTTAATAAATCTAAAAAGTTGCACGTGGAGATAAAAGAGCTTTATTTTCTTTCTTTATCCTCTGTTGTTGTGGTTAGATTTGAAAAATTGCTTTACCAAAAACAAAAGATTTGAAAAATTGAAATAAAAAATAAAATCCCCCGGCACCATAAAAAATTAAAAATAATTCCGTTGAAAAGCATGATCATAACAATTTTTTTACGCAAGTAGAAGTGTTAAACCTTTTTTGCAACATCAAGATGGAAGATGAGATTTGTAACCTGATTTTATTAAAAAAGAGAAAAAAGAAAATTGATAAAAAAGAGTTTAAGGGGATTAAATCAATACTTTTAGCAAAAAAAATAAAGTCAAAGTAATAATAGCGAGTCCGTTACAAATCCCCCGGCCCCTAAAACACTTTATCTTAGAGACAATTATAAATGACTAACTTACAAAAGCCGGATCAAAAAAAGACAAACACAGAAATTTTTCTTGAACAATTTTCTAGATTCGCCTACAATTGTTGAAATTTCTAGGACTGAATTACAATAGTTAGAACAAAAAGAAACGGAGACAGAATTTGTATTTGAGCAGGTATTATAGACTATAGTGTTCTTATGGACCAATTTCGTTTTTTACTGAGATTTCTTCTTTTGGGTTTTGGACACCGCCGGTTCGGACTTATCAAACTGCGCAACTGTTCCTTGAATTATCAGTAACCATAGGAACAACAACATCATTTAACGCATTATCCCAAATCTTTCGTAATATTCTCATGTCTGATGCTACCACTAAATTAGAAGTAGTATCAGACTCCAAAACATTTAGTGATCATAACATACCCCCCCATTCTTATCCCCCTTATGTCCTATACCCAAATTTGTACCATCGTCTATCTTTATTAGTATTTCGTAAAAGAGCAATGTTCTTTGTTACGAAGAGTTTTGATCTACGAAATATAAGAATAATTGTGTGGCTCAATAGTAAACATTTGGTAGGGAAAAACGGCAAACTAACTCGTCAACATCTTGTTCATACATTTCATTTTCAATTTTCATAACAAACATCATTTCTCTAAATAAAAATAACTATTTTTAGAGTAATTACAAAAATTAGTTAAATGTAGTTAATTATTTAGTTTCCATTCAGAAGGTTAAATGTGTGTTGAAGAAAATAGATCAAACTAATTTGTCAGAGTGGTTGGTGTTTACACTCCAAGAGTATTAGTTAAAATTAAAAACTTCAATTAATGATGTGTCCTTAATTCACATGTGAGTTTAAGCATTGAGATGTTAAAATAATTTTGATTGTTGCGTCGAATAGAGATTGCTCTTTTGTACGTACACTCAAGTAAAAAAAATGTGTGGCAGGAGGTGCAAAATATTACAAAGATCAAAATTAGAGTTATCAAGGTAATAAATACTACCTCCGTAGAGCTTGGGGCTTTAACGAATCTCAGCAAAAAAAGATAGATCAAGTGATTGTTTACCTTCGTTCAGTGTTTGATTCAAAGAATCAAACTCAGATCTAGGGTTTTGAACAATCTCAGCATCGCGAAGTGAGAAGACTTCGTATTGGCTTCAGACCAACGCAACTCAGTGTGAAACCATCAGGTTTTCATCATCATTGCTGCTTGATCATCATCAGCATCAAAACCAGTGAGCTGTGCTGCTTCAATCATCACACAGTGGTGATAAGAGCTACACTGTTCAAAGGGTTTCAGAGAGAGAGAGAGAGCAGAGAAGAGGAAGAACGAAGAATCAAGAAAGAAAACAGTGTTTCTTGGCTTTCTGAAGAGAAGAGAGAAAGAAACAAACATATATACTTCGGGTCAGGGACAACCCGCGGGCATACCCAACTCAACCGGGTCCGGGTGCGCAAGATCCACCAAACAGAATTGTTTGGCTGCAAATCACTGGGCTGGGCCAGTTTTAGAATTGGACTCTACAAACTGCACCACCCTCATTTCTGTTTGCCACCTGAAAAGAAAAAAAACATTAAAAGGGTTAATAAATCTAAAATGGTATCATAGAGCTAGATTCAATCAGGGCCTGTTTTCTTTAAATTCTTTAAATTCTGTTGGTTTTCCTTAAAGTTTCTTTGTTTTTACACACACACACAGTCACTGTGTGTGTTGTGCTACTAACTGTGTGTTGAGACTTGTGATTTACAGGATAAAGAAAATGTCTAAAGATATGCAAACACATCCTAGCTTTGGGGCTCAGATTCCTATTCTCAATGGGAAGAACTGGGACAGATGGTGCCACCAGATGAAAGCAGTTTTTGGCTGCCAGGGTGTGCTGGGAATTGTCAGGACTGGTGTGACACCAGTGATAGGACCTGCTACTGCAGAGGAGACTGCAAAGCATGAAGAAGAAATCCAGAAAGATTGGAAAGCATTACATCTAATCCATATAGGATTAGATGACAGTAATTTTGATAGAATTAGGGGAATAGAGAGTGCCAAGGGAGCTTGGGACACTCTGGACGCCTACTATAATGGGGCAACTGAGGCAAAAAAGGAAAAATTGCAAGCCCTTAGAGCCCAATATGAAGCTCTTAAGATGAAGAGTGATGAGGACATTGTCTCATATTGTGGCCGTGTGAAAAAGATTACTAATGCTATGAATCTAAATGGACACAGTCTTACAGATGAAGAAATCTGTAGAAAAATCCTAAGATCTCTAACTAAACGTTTTTATGTCTGTGTTAACAGTCTAGAAGACACCATAGCTATAGAAGATCTAAAGGTGGAACAGCTTCAAAGTAGATTGGAGGCTAAGGAAATTAGATTGAATTTGATGAATAATGACAGTGATGATGACACAGCTTTCTTCATTAAAGGGAAGTCCAAGAAGAAAGGAGGTAAGGGCAATTCTAACAAAAACAACCAGCAAGGTAAAGGTAAGGGGTCTAAACCTAAATCTGGGAATTTTGTGGGAAAGGCTGAGAACTCTAAGTCTAGTGACAACTCTAAGAAAAAGGACAAATCTAATGTACAATGCTATAGATGTGATAAATATGGCCATTATGCTAATGAATGTCCAACTAAACCTAAGTCTAAATCTAATGTGAATGAAGCTAACATAGCAAAACAAGATTCAGATTCAGATAATGAACATGTTGTGTTTTCTATGTTTTCTGAAGAAACAGAGTCAAGTAGTGACTCTGTCACTAATAAAGCTACTGAGATAGAGCCTAAGGAAGACTCTGTCATGACTAATCTTGATCTAACTCTTAGTGAGGACTGTGTTGTACTAGTAGTTACTACCAGTGATGGAAAGACCATCACTGAAACCTGGTATTTAGATTCTGGTTGTTCTAATCACATGACAGGTAATAAAGGGTGGTTAGTTAACTTTGATTCAAGTAAAAGGACTACTATAAGATGTGCTTCTAACCAATCAATAGTATCTGAAGGGGTAGGGGACATTCAATTCACTAAGGAAAATGGTCAAGTTTTTACTATAAAAGATGTGTTTTATGTGCCAGGAATCAGCTGCAATCTCATTAGCTTAGGACAACTTGTTGAAAAAGGTTTTTCAGTTTTAATGAAAGGTTTAAAATTAAAATTGTTTGATGCTAATGAGAAGCTGATTCTGACCACACCCCTTGCTTCCAACAGAACCTTTAAAACCAGCATAAGTGTAACTGAGACTGAGTGTCTCAGTGCCACTGCTGATGCTGAAGGAATACTGTGGCACAGGAGGTATGGGCACCTAAACACTAAAAGCCTAAGTGACCTAAGTACTAAAGGGTTAGTAACTGGTCTACCTAAGCTAAGTCTCAGTAAAGAAGCATGTACTAGTTGTTTAAGGGGTAAACAGCCTAGGAAAAGTTTTAAAACTGAGATGAGATATAATTCTAAAGACCTACTGCATGTTGTTTATTCTGACCTATGTGGACCTTTTGAAACACCCTCTATGGGGGGCAATAAGTATTTCATGACTGTGGTGGATGAGTTTTCCAGGAAGATATGGTTCTACTTACTGAAAACTAAAGGAGAAGCCTTTAGTGTGTTTAAAAAGTTCAAAACAATGGCTGAAACACAAAGTGACAGAAAGGTAAAAATACTGAGAACAGATGGTGGGGGTGAGTACACCTCAAAGGAATTTGAGGAGTACTGCACTGCTCATGGTGTTGTGCATGAGGTGACATCACCTTATACTCCTCAGCATAATGGTATGGCTGAGAGGAGGAATAGAACAATCCTGGACATGGCCAGGAGTATGATTAAAGCTAAAGGGCTACCTAATTGGTTGTGGGCAGAGGCAGTGACTACCTCTGTTTACATACTAAACAGGTGTCCTACAAAGGGCCTAAGTGGTAAAGTTCCTGAGTGTGTTTGGAGTGGTGACACTCCAAATGTTTCTCACCTAAGGGTATTTGGTTCAATTGTGTTTAGCCATGTACCTGATGGCAAAAGGACTAAGTTGGAGGACAAGGGCAAACCTCTAATCTTGGTAGGGTACCATCCTACTGGGGCTTACAGGTTGCTTAATCCCTCTAACAACAAAATTGAAATTTCTAGAGATGTGGTAATTCTAGAAGACAGACAGTGGTGCTGGAATTCTGTTGAACAGAGTGGTTCAACAGAAAACTGTGTTGTAAATGACGAAATTCCTACAGAAACTACACCTATGGGTGATGTTTCTGAGGAAGATGAGCCTATGGACAATGAGACAGTTCCAAATTCTCCAGTAAGGGAGGATGACAGTTCTGAGAGTGATGCAGAACCTATTGTACCTAATGTGGAAGAAATTCCTAGGGGTCATAGGCAAAGGCAGCCTCCTAGAAACTTAGCAGACTATGAAATGTTTAATGATGATGAGGTGGATGAGACTGGTAACCTTATCCACCAGGCTATGCTAGTTGATGTAGAGCCAGTAGACTTTAGAGAGGCTCTAAAGGATCCTAACTGGAAAAGGGCAATGGTGGAAGAGTTAAATTCTATAAACAAGAATGAAACTTGGACACTGTGTGCCTTACCTAAGGATAAAAAGGCAATTTCTGTAAAATGGGTTTTTAAGCTTAAATTTGATCCAAATGGCAACATTGTCAAGCATAAGGCTAGACTTGTTGCCAGGGGGTTCCAACAAAAGGCTGGTATAGACTTTGAGGAGGTTTGCTCACCTGTGGCCAGGCATGAGACCATTAGGATGGTCACAGCCTTGGCTTGCAGTAAGGGATGGGACTTGCATCATTTGGATGTCAAGTCTGCATTTCTGAATGGTCCTCTAGAAGAACTTGTGTTTATTTCTCAACCCCCTGGTTTTGAAGTAAAGGGCAAGGAGGACTTGGTGTGTAAACTCCACAAAGCCCTATATGGTTTAAAACAGGTCCCTAGGGCCTGGAATAAACGGATTGACACATTTTTTGTAAACAATGGTTTCAAAAAATGCACCACTGAGTTTGGTGTTTATGTCAAAGGTACCCTAAATTCAGATATGTTACTAATTTGTTTGTATGTTGATGACCTATTGGTAACAGGTAATAAAGCTGCAGAGATTGAGAAGTTCAAGTTAGCTATGGAGGCAGAATTTGAAATGACTAACTTGGGGCAGCTGACTTATTTTTTGGGCCTAGAATTCCTATGGAAACCTGAGGGAATTGTTCTACATCAGAAAAAATATGCTAAGGGGATTCTGACCAGATTCAAAATGGATGAATGCAACACTGCACTCAATCCAGCTGAACGAATCCTAGCTAAAAAGGAGGGTGAAAAAGGAAACAAGGTGAATCCTACTCTATATAGACAGATTATTGGCTCTTTGAGATATCTGTGCCATACAAGGCCTGATATTCTCTATGCTACTGGTATGGTAAGCAGGTTCATGAATGAACCCCTTTAAATTCACCTAAATGCAGCTAAACGTATACTAAGGTATATACAAGGCACCACAAATTTTGGAGTGTTTTTTTCTAAGAAAGGTTCTAAAGGATTTGAGCTTATTGGATATTCTGATTCTGACTGGTGTGGTGACCAGCTAGACAGAAGAAGCACTTCTGGCTATCTTTTCAAGTTTCAAGAGGCCCCAATATGTTGGAGCTCCAAAAAGCAAAGCATTGTTGCTTTGTCTACATGTGAGGCTGAGTATGTGGCAGCATGTAGTGCTGCCACTCAATGTGCTTGGTTGGAAACCTTACTTGGTGAGCTTGGGGTTACACTAACTCAAGTTCCTAAGCTACTGGTGGACAACAAATCTGCCCTAAATTTGGCTAAAAATCCTATTGGCCATGGGCGCACAAAGCACATAGAGACCAGGTTTCACTACTTAAGGTCTCAAGTGTCTAATGGAAAGCTAAGCCTAGATTATTGCCCTACTAAGGAGCAATTGGCTGACATATTTACTAAGCCACTCAAAGGTGAGCAGTTTTCTAAACTTAGGAGAGATCTAGGAATAATTGCTTTTAAACTTTAAAGGCAATGTTTAAATGTTAGGCTCAGAGGCATGTTCTGAGTGTTTTGGTTCTAAGGCTATTTCACAGGGGCTTGTCCTGTTTAGGTTTCTCTCCTAGTTTAGGTCTTGTAATGGTTTCTATGTTGTAACTCACCCATGTTTTATTTTGTTTGGCTTAAGGGAGGATGTTGAGTTTGGTTAACCCAAACAAATTCAACAACCTTGGATTTAGCAACTGTCTTATAAAACAAACAGAAGACAGTTGCTCCAGCAGTTATGAAAACTAACTACTTCAACAAACTTTAACAAAAATCAGTTTTAAATCAGTTGGAGTTTGTTAAGTTTGTTATAACTAATTGTGTATCCTAAGCCCTAGGAGGTTTATTCAGTTAAGTAGCCGTTATCTCTTATAACAGCCTCTTAACTGACATGTCCTCTTGCTATGAGTGCCTAAGTGTATATAAATACGTATGAAATAGTCCATAACTTGTACAGAAATTAATACATACAAAGAAATAAAGTTTTCTTTCAGTTTTACAAGTTCTCTATTCTTCTGGTTTTCTTTTTGTGTTGTATTCTTCTCTTTGAGTTTCTGAAGCGTGTGAGTGACAGTGAGTGAGATTGTACCTTGCACAAGCAGAAAAGAAAGGTTAGATTACGGTTTCAGTGACTGAAATACACAACAAATAAATGAAGGAAGTCTAGAGAAGAGTTTTACCTTGCAAAGAACACCTAAGTGAGGGTTTCTGGGCAAGTTCAGTTTTGTGTTCACTCCAAGAACCCAGAACAGCATTCATACATTCAACAATACATAGAGAAATTAGGGTTTGCGAAAGTACTAAGAGAATCAGAGAGTAAATTGCATAGTTGTTGTAGATTTACCTGATTTGAAGTACTTTGGACCTTGATTGAGTCTCTGTGTACCTGAAATCACAAGAAAGAAGATTAGGGTTTCGTAGAGCTTGGGGCTTTAACGAATCTCAGCAAAAAAAGATAGATAAAGTGATTGTTTACCTTCGTTCAGTGTTTGATTCAAAGAATCAAACTCAGATCTAGGGTTTTGAACAATCTCAGCATCGCGAAGTGAGAAGACTTCGTATTGGCTTCAGACCAACGCAACTCAGTGTGAAACCATCAGGTTTTCATCATCATTGCTGCTTGATCATCATCAGCATCAAAACCAGTGAGCTGTGCTGCTTCAATCATCACACAGTGGTGATAAGAGCTACACTGTTCAAAGGGTTTCAGAGAGAGAGAGAGCAGAGAAGAGGAAAAACGAAGAATCAAGAAAGAAAACAGTGTTTCTTGGCTTTCTGAAGAGAAGAGAGAAAGAAACAAACATATATACTTCGGGTCAGGGACAACCCGCGGGCATACCCAACTCAACCGGGTCCGGGTGCGCAAGATCCACCAAACAGAATTGTTTGGCTGCAAATCACTGGGCTGGGCCAGTTTTAGAATTGGACTCTACAAACTGCACCACCCTCATTTCTGTTTGCCACCTGAAAAGAAAAAAAACATTAAAAGGGTTAATAAATCTAAAAAGTTGCACGTGGAGATAAAAGAGCTTTATTTTCTTTCTTTATCCTCTGTTGTTGTGGTTAGATTTGAAAAATTGCTTTACCAAAAACAAAAGATTTGAAAAATTGAAATAAAAAATAAAATCCCCCGGCACCATAAAAAATTAAAAATAATTCCGTTGAAAAGCATGATCATAACAATTTTTTTACGCAAGTAGAAGTGTTAAACCTTTTTTGCAACATCAAGATGGAAGATGAGATTTGTAACCTGATTTTATTAAAAAAGAGAAAAAAGAAAATTGATAAAAAAGAGTTTAAGGGGATTAAATCAATACTTTTAGCAAAAAAAATAAAGTCAAAGTAATAATAGCGAGTCCGTTACAAATCCCCCGGCCCCTAAAACACTTTATCTTAGAGACAATTATAAATGACTAACTTACAAAAGCCGGATCAAAAAAAGACAAACACAGAAATTTTTCTTGAACAATTTTCTAGATTCGCCTACAATTGTTGAAATTTCTAGGACTGAATTACAATAGTTAGAACAAAAAGAAACGGAGACAGAATTTGTATTTGAGCAGGTATTATAGACTATAGTGTTCTTATGGACCAATTTCGTTTTTTACTGAGATTTCTTCTTTTGGGTTTTGGACACCGCCGGTTCGGACTTATCAAACTGCGCAACTGTTCCTTGAATTATCAGTAACCATAGGAACAACAACATCATTTAACGCATTATCCCAAATCTTTCGTAATATTCTCATGTCTGATGCTACCACTAAATTAGAAGTAGTATCAGACTCCAAAACATTTAGTGATCATAACATACCCCCCCATTCTTATCCCCCTTATGTCCTATACCCAAATTTGTACCATCGTCTATCTTTATTAGTATTTCGTAAAAGAGCAATGTTCTTTGTTACGAAGAGTTTTGATCTACGAAATATAAGAATAATTGTGTGGCTCAATAGTAAACATTTGGTAGGGAAAAACGGCAAACTAACTCGTCAACATCTTGTTCATACATTTCATTTTCAATTTTCATAACAAACATCATTTCTCTAAATAAAAATAACTATTTTTAGAGTAATTACAAAAATTAGTTAAATGTAGTTAATTATTTAGTTTCCATTCAGAAGGTTAAATGTGTGTTGAAGAAAATAGATCAAACTAATTTGTCAGAGTGGTTGGTGTTTACACTCCAAGAGTATTAGTTAAAATTAAAAACTTCAATTAATGATGTGTCCTTAATTCACATGTGAGTTTAAGCATTGAGATGTTAAAATAATTTTGATTGTTGCGTCGAATAGAGATTGCTCTTTTGTACGTACACTCAAGTAAAAAAAATGTGTGGCAGGAGGTGCAAAATATTACAAAGATCAAAATTAGAGTTATCAAGGTAATAAATACTACCTCCGTCCCAAATTAAGTGTCTCACTTTTTAAAAATGTTGTTCTAAAATAAGTATACTTTTAATCAATATTTTGTTAATCTTTTCTTTAATTAATACTATGTGCATCGCTTCTAAATTATTATCGGTCACTTTATATTTACGATAGTGGTGAAAAAATCAATTATCAATAAAGTTACTTTTGTAAAATTATTCAACTGTTTCTTTCATTTACACATTTTTTTTAATACATATCTTAAATATAAAAAAAAAACAACACTTAATTACTTAATTTGGGGTACATGGAGTACAAATTTTTGACTGTTGGTAACTGGTTTGAATAAGGTAGGTCCACCCTGCCTACAGAGATCTACTAATACAGCATCCACAATAAAGTTTGTGAAAGACCTACAGATATTAAGTAAAAAATTTGTCGTTTACATAACATCATCTAAATAATTAATTAACTAACTAATCTTCACTAAAGCATCACCTTTATGACATCTGTAATCTCCGCGTTAAATGCGCGTTTTTAGAAAGTAGAAATGAAACTACTATTCTTATTTCTGCTCGAATCAATAGTAATTACGTGGTAGATAAAAAATATATTTATTTTTTTTGTATTAAAAAACAAGATCAAAAAATGGAACCAATCACTCGATACTGCTCGTCACATTCTCAAACTGTAATGTTTGACCGCCACAATATATCACCTGGCACACGAGCCAAAATAAAAAAATATTTATAATAGTAGATGAGATCAACCAGATTTTATTTAATTATTTAAATAAAAAAAATTAGCGTATAAAATTTTGGCATAAATAGGGTGGTTGATTGAAGATGCTCCTCTACTCTCTCTACCTTATCATTAGTCTCAATTCATTACAAACAAAAATTATAGCTAGCTCTCTTCTCAGCACTTTCTCTAATTTACCAAAGTGATCATAAATACGATACACTATATATGGCTTCAAATGAAACGATGACGTTTCAATCTTCATTACAAGATGAAGATTTTGAAGATGATATTCATCTTCTTCAAAATCCACATCCTCACAATTTGTCAAGGCTTTCAGTTTGTACGAGCAGCACTTTCTGTGGCACTGTGGATGATGATGTTGATAATTTAGCTTCCATGTGCATGTCACGTTTATCCATTGAAAGTTTTGAAGGTGATGGGGGAGAAGATGCAGATGGAGAGTTTTCCGATGGGAAAGAGATTCTACAATTACAAACAGGTTTGTTATCCTCTGGCTCTGAAAACGAATCAGGTAGTTGTTATTCTTTACCGGCGACACCACCACGGCGGAGGAACAGAGGTCAGACACCGTCGATTGGAGTGAAGGAGTATGCTAGTGAGAATGAATTAGTTAAAAAGGAAGTGAAGAATAGTAGTGAGTTAAAAAGGAGAAGGAGGAGGAGGAGAATGAGAAGAGATGTGTGGGGGTTTGAAAAAGAAAATTCAGGGGGTGAGAAAAGTGATCAGAGTACTGGAGGTGGTGGAGGAGGAGGGGTTATGGTTATTGCTAGACCTAAAGGTGGGAAGAGAAGTTTGTGTATGGATTTGGAAGAAGTTAAGGCTTGTAAAGATCTTGGCTTTGAATTGGAACATGAACGTATGCTTGATATTCCTTCTCATCTCTCTTTCTCTAATTCTACACTTGATACTAGTAGTGGTGGCAATTCTCCCATCGCTAATTGGCGCATCTCTTCTCCAGGTAAATTTCAACTTAACTAATTAGCTCCGTAGCACCGACACTCTCTGTTGAAGAAGACGTGTTCAGTGTCCGACACGTATTGTGTGGAACACTCTACACCGACATTGACACTTCAATTACTTGTATCTTTTAATATTTTTCAAATTAAAACTAGTATCTGTGTGTCCGTGTCAGGTGTTCATGTTTGTGTCGGTGTTTCATAGCTAATTAGGAATATTGTTTATGTCAAAAGAAATTAAGCTGAATTTATCTAGAATTTGAGGGATTAAACCGACTATTAACTTCAAATTATTATGTGATTTAGGTGATGATCCAAGAGATGTGAAGGCTAGGCTCAAAGTGTGGGCACAGGCGGTAGCTTTAGCATCAACATCTTCCAAATTCAGTTCGTGACACCCAATTTTTCTAGTTAACCCACTTCCTCTTTTTGGAGATTGAATTTGAGACTATATATATATATATATATATATATATGGTACATTGTGTATAAGCTTTTCTACCCACTATGATCCGTTATCAAATTATATAGTATTTCTAGAGTTTTTGTTATATAAGTTTTCCATTGGGAGTGCTGTTTTTTTTTTGGGTTCAAGTGATTGTCACTTTTCCTATCTGTACCGTATGAGTGTTTGAATAAGATTAAAAGTCGTGATATATAGAAGAAAAGTAGTGTGAATGGTATATAGTATAATGCAGAAGACCAAAAAAAAAACATAAAGCAAAACTTTATGGGAAGTTCGGATACCTATAGTTAGTTACTAAATAGTAAATACTGTTCTGCTTCAGTCCAAAAAAAATTGTATGCTGTTCTGCTATTATTTTTTGATGAGACTGTGTTTGATTTTATTTTTGAAATTAGAAAATTATTATTTGAGAAAAAAATCATACTTAAGAAAATTTTTTGGTAAATCGTATTTCAAATTTTTCAAAACAAAAAAAAAATGCACTAATGATTTAGGAAGTGCTTAGAGAGATATACTTCAACCTACATATTATATAAAAAAGCATACTCAAAATTAGTGGAAACACACCTATTCCTCTTCTTCTCCCTCAAGGCAATGCATTGGAGACTGGAGAGGTGTTTCCCTTCGTCTTAAGTTGTGAAATTAGGGTTGATGCTCTATTTTGATTTATGCCATTCTTATTTTAAGATTGGTGTCCATTATAAGCAGATGGAATTCGACAATGACCTTAACCACATTGTAGTTTCCCCCATTAATCTTAGGGGTATTCAAATCTAAACTAATCAAAACAAAAACCGTAAATGGATCCAAACCGAAAATCGGTAAAAATATTTTTTTTATCAGTTTAGGCCAATTTATGTGTTAACTAAGCAGTTGGGTTCGACCGAACCAAAACCAAACCATACCAAACCGCCTATATTATTAAAAAAAAACCTAATACTACTCTAGTAGTCATAGACATGACACGATTATCACCAATCCTAATTTTATTGCCTCATAATTTATCCTTTAGGGTTTGTTTGGTAGAAGAGAAAGAGGGAAGAGAGTGACTTTCTAATGTTTGGCACTCTCTCTTCTTTCTTTGTCTCTTCCATTCCTCTCTCTTCCCTCTTTCTCTACTACCAAACACACTCTTAGTGTAAAATAGTACTAAACTAATCCCATTTCTTTCTCTCTTTCCTATTTCTCTCCTAAACCAAACAATAAAAAGTCTCTCTCTCTCCCCTCCCTCCCTCCCTCCCTCCCTCTCCCTCCTCTCTTCCATTTCTCTCTCCCTTCTACCAAACAAACCCTTAGTGAAAGCAAAGTCATTGTGCACAGTAGTCCATGCATGTGGTACATTATATTTTTTAGGTAGACAAATGGTATTTTTTAGAATATATTTAGTTAAAATATTGTACCAAAAAAAAGTTTTAAATATATTTCTCACAATTGCCGAGATTCAATGTATTTTTCAATTCTAATAACTGTATTGTAGAATATATTTGTAATTCCTTTCTCTGACTCGTTAAAAACAGAATCATCTGATTTAATCCAAACTACATTTATTGGGATCTGATGAGTTAGAGCTTTTTTAAGAAAACCATCCAAATCAAATCAAACCGAATGATATTTTCATTTTAGATGACTTTATGTTTCAAAATTGAACCAAAAGCAACGCGAACACCCCTAATTGAACTCACCCAAAGAAGTTTTCCACATCCAAGGCGTTGACTTCAACTCCCACACTTGCAACCTTGTCTTCGACAACTTCACAGGCACGAGATAACACATGGTCTTCATTGTTTACTATGACAATGGCGGAAAATATAGAGGATAGTGACCATTTTGTTTTTGCCAACAGTTTAGCATAATGAGTTCAAGTGTGAAGCTTTATGTGTGTTTGTTTCCGCGTTGGAAGGCGGGTAGACGCGAGTTAAACGAAACTCTACAACTTGTAGAGTTTAATGAAATGTGCGTTTATGCAACTGGTCAAGTTTCCAAACACACATAAAGTCCCAAAGCCATCCCCAGAGTCACTTTTGATGTGTAAAAATAAAGAATATTACGCGTATCACATTTAAAATTGATTTTACTCAACGCAAAAGTTAAAAAAAATTTACTTGCATCAGAATTAATTTTATTTCCTAGGTTCAATTCAGCATTGGGCATGCAGCAGTGTTAAGACTCTTGAGGGAGAACTTTACTGTCCATCGTGGTCCTACCCGGCTCGCAAGAATAATTATTTTCACTTCTATTGATCTTGTTCTCTCTCTTCTAGAATTTATTCTAGGCTATCAAGAATCTAAACCAATCACCTACCGTGTTCAATTAAATTGCATGTAACCAAGTTTATCCTGCCGGTTGAATATGCTGTAGATACAAGTGGTGCAAACTCAAGATCACACCCAGAAAATATGAGTGGGTTCGGATGCAATTCCTATCGACCACACGTACAATTGTAACAAACCATAAGCACGTTCTTAAATCCTACATGCTCCTTGAACATGTGTCAAAATTTGACACATAAGTCAGAAAAACTAACAAAAATGAAAGAAAAAAACAAATGATTGTGGTGTTGATTAGCTGAACGCAAAAAAAAAGTCATATTGATTGATACATTGATGTGAAGCTTTTAATGCGGGATAATGACGAGTTTACACTTTACAGGACAGATCAATTCCACAGAGCAATGAACTTATGGCGTTTCATTAATTTGATGTTAACTAGTCGAGAGCGATCTTTTTTTTAACAAAGCTTTTTGGTAAGAAACGATCACAATAGAAACTATGTAAAGTTTAACCGGTGTTGATTTTTTTTTTTTATGAACAAAAACTTATGTGAGTTGGATTTCGAAGGCTCACTAACTATGAAGCATAGACACAAATACAGACATGTAATCATCGATTTTAATTTGAAAAATACAAGTAATTGAACTGTCAATGTCGGGGTCCGACACATATCAAACAAAGGCTCAGACACGCAAACACCGATTTTAATTTGAAAATTACAAGTAATTGAAGTGTCGATGTCTGACACAAGTGTGTCGGACACCAGACACATCTTCAACCGAAAGTGTTGATGCTACAGACCGGAGTTAAGGAAAACCTCAAAGCTCTTTGAACGCTTATAGAAATACTTACATATTACTCACCAACGAGGTCTTCCCATCGACAGCGGAATCCGAACCCACGTCATTGTGGAATGTGAGCTAAATCCTTACCAACTGCATCAACCTTCATTGGCTTAACCAGTATTGTTTTAACACGTCCTCAATAGTTTCAGACATTTCTTTTCGTACCATTTAGCATTGCTGTATTTTTTAGGAAGTCTTGAGAGCGATAGTTAGTTAGGTAAAAAGCATAGTATACTGTACATAGTTTTGCTCACAACTCGTATTGATCAAAAAGTCTTGACCAAAAATAATATTGATCAAAAAGGATTTCAAGAATATCAGCCTACCTCCCCTTCTTCACTTTTCTTTCCTAATAAATATCACTTTTATATTCTGGAAGGCCTAATTCAACTAGCAAATACAGAAACTGTTAGACTATATATCATTACCCAGATTCGAATCCAGGACCTAGTAGTTGTGTGTGAATTTCAGGTGGTATTTACCACTCTCTCTATAGACAAAAAAATTAGGAAATTAAAAAGAATCTGGCTTAGTGGTCACTCTCTCTCATAACTTGTCCCTGAGGATCCAAACTCCTGTTTTTCTGTGTATCAACACTAAAAAAAAATTTCTCCACCTAATGATCTCATTGAATCCAGTATTTATTTCCTATCTAACACCTATGGCGTCTGCATCCTCCAATAACAGCAATAATACTTCAACTCCAATTCCTTCTCCACCTAAATGTCCTGTTATTTATTCAGCCCTTGTTTCCAATCCATCTATGTGCTGTGAATCCTCCTAACGTAAAAGCACCATCATCACTGCCATAACTTCCATTTATTCACCTAACAATCACATTGTACAACACTTCACTTCAACTTCTCATCAAACTCAACTATACTAATTATCATGCATGCATGGTACAACTTAGATCAAGCCCAATTTCTTTTCTTGCTCTCCTTGAGTCTCGTGAATCGAAGCACGAGTTGTTTCTTCCTTGCTCACATTTCTACTAAAGCCTAGATCAAGCCGTGACATGCTCGAGTCAAATGCATATTTAGAGCTTGTGTACATATATAGCTAATACCATCATCTAATGTAACTCAAAATTCAACAACTTAACACCTTTCTCAAACTCCTTTACAAAGAACCATGCCCTTGGCTAAGATTGGAGTAAGTACCTTCAATGTTACAGCTTGCTTAACAAAATTCGACTCCTGGGATAACCATTAATCAATCAACTGTGTGTCGATTGTCAACATAGATAACCGCGAATGACTTAAAATGAAAGGAACCTCCCCACAATGCATTTGCTCTTTTTTTGGGACTGAAACGAGTGCACTAGGAACATGTTATTGGCAATAAAGCACTTAGCACATATAGGACAGTACTAAAAGTCAACGTCGTTGAGGTGGAGGTGAAGCCGGAGTATATCATTGTGGTAGGTGTGTCTGTGTCATCACTGCAAAGGAGGAATACAAGAATCTCAGTCCCACTGTGGAATTGCAAAGATGGAAATTAGAAGGGGGTAGGAAGGGTTAGTAAAAGAAAAGTCAACCTTGTGGACTGAGAGTCCACTATGGCAGATCTACCAATGCTGCAAAGCAATGAAAATATGAATCTCAGTAGTGTCACCGTGGAATTGGAGAGAAGAAAAAAGGGATCAATTTTTGTTATACTTAAAAAGGGACCAAATAAGAAGACAAACAGAAAGGTTGTTCTTATTTCATGTCGTTCAGCAACTTATAACTATCTAACTATCCAGTGTTTGCTGGGTTCTAGCCAGATCATTGGGCTAGTCCTGATGTCTAATGAATTACGGGCCTAAAGCCCTAAATGGCATATTACATTTACAACTGGAGGCCGCAAGACATGGAAATTTCACAATAAATCACCATCTTCTTAGTACAGATACCACAGTAGTTCATATTCAACTCTAGCCGAAAAGCACGGGTATCAGGTATAACTTGTTTGAGTAGAGAGAGCCAACACAGCAAACTGAAATCTGTTCCATTTTACCGAATTTTTACGTCTACCGATGAATTGTAATCTCAAATAATCAATGTAAGGCCTATTGTTGAAGTTTACCATAATATTGGTAGAGAGAAGATATCAGAACTCAAATCACGATTACTTTGGCATCGCCTATCCAAGTTCTATGGAACTAAATACTTTCTAGAAACGTGGCGGAAGAGGCACAAGCTCAATTGTTTTAAATTTGTAATTTCAATCCAATGAAATTTTATTAACACAACATACTAGCGAACATGATGTAAGAATAGATATTATTAATAGCAACCTTAGCCAAGAATGTTTTTTCTATAAATATTAATGAATGCCAAATGCACCAATGGCAATCACAATGATTTAATTGTGAATATATCAAATTACCATATGATGTATAATAGACTGACTCACTTGAAGTCCAGATTATGGCAGGTATTGTCACAAGGGTAATCACAGTCAATAGCTTTGACAGCTTGTCGATCGAAAAACCAGTTTCCAACAGCAATTGCAATTGGCTGCACCATAAAATATATTAGCTTATCAGATGATTATTTTCAGAGAATAATAAAGTTAATTAGTTAAACAAATGTAAAACGATATTCAATCTGCAATGTTTTAGAAGCATATAAATCTTAAGGCGAAAGTGCTCTCGGGGTCCCTTATCTTTATTTAAAGTAACGATTTAGTTCTTTATCTTTTTTTTGTCCCAAATCAGTCCTTTATGTTTTAAATTTTTGACACATAAATCCTTTTCTGTCCCAAATCAGTCCTTTATGTTTCAAATTTTTAACACATAAATCATTTTTTTTGACACATAAATCAGAACTGTTAACGGAAAAGGATTTATGTGTCAAAAATTTGAAAGATAAAGGACTTATTTGGGACAAAAAAAACATAAAGGACTAATTCGTTACTTTAAATAAAGATAAGGGACCCCGGGAGCACTTTTGCCAAATCTTAATTCCCACATACCATTTTGTTAATGAGAGGAGAATCGTCAGCAAACCATGTATCTTGTCTCTCGGTTTGGCAGTGAGCAAAACAAGAATTTATGAATAATCCAGTTTGAGACTCCCTTGAGAAGTCTTTTACGTCACTTAACATTTGATTTCTGAAGGCTGATTAAAAGAGACATATTACAAGAATATCGGACAATTATAGGCATACAACAAATGTTTCGCATAATGTACAATTTCACATTAATAGAGACCATCAAATTCACCTTGGAGGAACTGAATTTGAGATGAGTTACAAGCAGCGTGATTTGATTTACAATCCTTCCAAGAGCCACGAGGATCTGCTGAAGGTGGGGCTAAACTCGCTTGGAGCTAATGAAAATAATTTCAAGGGTTTTAGTCCACGTCATAAAGAATTCAGTGGCACAATAAAACTACAAGAAAAACAATGTAATTTAAAAATATTACCTGCCATGCATCATAAGCTGCATTCAGCAGAAATAATGGAGTCTGAATATGCTGAATCAAATTTTGAGGAAAGAAGCACTGGAGAAAGAGAGTATATATGTTAAAAATCTGCAAGTTTAGCAATTTCAAGCCGTGAATACAATGTCATCGAGGATAAGAAAACTACCGAAGTTGGGTCCAGCTGGTTGAGACAACTTTTTGGTAAATTTTTTTGCACTTCCTACAATTTCAAAGACGCCAATAAGGTGACATATTTATACAAGTTTTCTGAATATCAGAAAAGTAAAACCGCTAATGGGAGATTTTATAGCAAGCTTGAACAAAATGGCTCTTCTAAATTGAGCTCAGACAACATAGATTCATAAATATCATCTCCTACTCAGACAATTATTTACTACATTAAATAATACCTGTAAGCTAACTACGCCTCCAAACAGATTCCTCAGTGTGTGTCCCCCAGATACGTCAACTCTACACGATTGAACAGATAGTCAATTATTTCTAAGCTTCCAAGCAATTCTGAAGATTAAACGTCCTATGAAACAAAATATACTACTTACGCATCAAGAAAAAATCCTGCATCACTCAAACATTTCACTTTGGTAGATTTTGGAAACAAGCTCCCAAACTCATCACAATGTATAATAGATGCTAGACCACCCGCAGAGCATCCAGACAAAAGAGCCTGATTTACGTTTTTTTTTTTCATTAGCATCCATGCACATTGAAGACTAATAACAAATTACAATACTGAGATATGGGAAACCTGTTTGGCGTTCTTCATTCCCTTGGACATTAATTCCTCCATTGCAGCTAGCCATATTTTTTGTCCTCTAAATTGAAGATTTGCAGCCTGAAAGAAGTATGAATTCACATATCACTGCAATAGTAAATTTAGAAAATGAAGAATAGTCCCATATTATGTAACAACCAACTCATCAGCATTATTGGATACAATTATAAGAACCTGTTCATTAGAAAATATGTCTTCCATACCAGCCAAGATTCATAAAATTATAAATAGATATGTTCATTTCATGTTTTCAATGATTTTAGAAGACAACATAGTTTTTGTTGTAATTTGAAAATTTAGATGTATCCTTACTGCCATAAGAAAAATACCTATATTCGAAAAAATGTAGTCATAAAAATATGTCTATCTTCTGCCATAAAAGTATATATATTTTGAAACTATGAATCAATGTATTGCAGAAGTTGCCTACAAACAATGCAAACATGGCTTATATGACTAGGATATTAGAGAATAATTTAGATAAAAGGGAAAAAAAAACAAGTTCTTTCATACTCTGACTGACCTCATTTTGACTATCTCCACTGAAAGATGCCCCATCACAGTATCGCACTTTGACTCGGTTCCAGTTAAAGAAATCTGTGCACAAAAGATAATGTCCACAAAATTGACAACATACATGCTTGAGTAAAATATCTGGCAATCTCCAGAAGTGCTGAGGTATATTTGATGTAAATGTATGCATGTGAAAGGTGGAGAGAAAAACCAGGGTTCTCTTCAGCTTTATTGCTCAATATCCCAGTGAAGGGTAGCTGCTTTTCCATGTATTTTGAGGAACCACGACGAGTAGTTTTTCTAAATACACAACTTCTGATGGTGTTACACCATCCTCCTCCCTACAACAAGGTATTCCAAGAGGTTTAATTGAAACCTTGAAAAGTATTGTTACTGAGGTTCTATCCAATTGGACATTGTTTTACTGTTACATACCTCCAATTGAATGAGCCAACTGTTTGCACCAGATCCAGATCCAGGATGCAAGTGATAACCAGGTAAGGTTCCATCCAAACAGACTGCCATTATTGGACAAAGATAAAAAGTAACCTTAATGACCCATTTGAGGTACAGTGAAAGATTTATCCATTTGAGAAAGCCTTTACAACAAAATAGGCTCTACTACCATACATTATGAAACCCTGAAGTAACCAAAACAAGCATACACTACATGTATTGCCTTAGTACATAAAAAAATGTAGCCAATAACTAGATAACAAAAATCTCAATGTCATGCATTAGGAATTATGATTGTGTCTTTTATGTAGCCAGCATTGCAGCATGTAATAATAACCAAAAAATCAAAATTGCTATAGAGTATAGAGAATTGTTTTAAAAACCCGAACCAACGAAACGGTTTAATCGGTTAAATCATGACCCGACATCATATCGCATTTTTAGCATTTTAAAGCAGTTAAACCATGCCTTGAAGGTCTCTTCTATTTCATGTCTGGTGTGGTTTTCAAAACATTGCTGTAGAGACAATTGAGAGAGAGAGGGAGAGAAGAGGAAGATACCTGCTCCTTTAGAAGCAGCTCCTTGAATAAGAGTAAGGGGAACCATGAGAGGTTGGGGTAATTGGGGGGAGGAGGAACGCTTTACTGCAAGTAGAACTGGAACGACGTCGTTTTCCCATGTAGTAGAGTAGTTAGTCTCAGATCTAGCTGAGATAACCGCGGAAACAAAGACAAGTAGCGTTATCAGCTGAACCACCACCTTCATTCTCATTTCTTCGATCAAAGAAGAAGCTAAGCTCCTCCAATCTCAACGAATCACACTCACCTTTTTCTTCAGTTATTTTATTATAGTAGAATAGAAAAGAATCTTTGTTTTCGCTTGAGGAAGAATGTCGTTCGTGGATCTTTGATACTAGTATTTTCTTTTCCCAAGTTTTTATTACTGCTAATAACTACTACAAATCTAAAATTAATAACGCACTTCTTATCGTTACCGGTAGGATACCTGTTAATACGCACGAGTACTCTCGTTTTCTTTTTATGAATCGACTTAGACAGTATTTAAACAGTTTGAATATTCACACATTGATGTAGTAGTAGCAGCAGTAGTTGTGACTACCTATCTCGCATCACGTGTAACACAAAAGATTCACCAAGTATACCCGTGTGTTGTCGGTTGTCTTTTGACTTCTCCTTTGCTTTATGCCTCTTTTAGTATTTTTACTAGGTGTTGCTTTGCGGTGATCCAGTCAACAATCCTGGGATATCAAAGGGATATCGAAGGTGATCCCAAGAAGGTAGTTTAGTTGACGAGTTAAAGGATATCGAATGAGTGCACCAAATGAGTGCAAGAAGAAGGTCCCGAGTTTAAACTCGGGAAACTAACATTTCCTCCGCCCCCACTAATATTGCCTATAAAAAAAACAATCCTGATTAAGAAAATTAATATAAAAATTATTTTATCATAAATTTATAAAAACAGTAAATGTTCTGTCAAAAAAAAATAAAAGAATGCATTCTAAAGAATGCCGATAGGTTATGATAGAGACACAATAGCACTATCGTATCATGTGTTTAAAGTGCAACACCCAATAAGAAATAAGATAATATATATTATTTCTTTTTAGGTACAAAAATAATTATGTTATTCTATTATATATTTTAGATAAGCTTGTTTTTATAGAATATTTTAGATAAACAATAAACAATAGTATGATATATATATATATATATATATATATATATATATATATTATATTAACGACAAAACTACCCTCGTGATAACGAAATTTCATTTGTTAAAAAATTAATTAGTTTTCTATTTTTTAATAATAATTTTATCTTTTTATCGCTTATATCATTTGTTTTGAATTTCAGTAGATTTTTAATTTTGAAATTATACAAAATGACAAAATTACTCTTTTGACTAAATCATACATTATTTTTAAATTAAGTGCTAATATTTAAAAGTTTTAAATTTGACATTCTCGGCCAATCCACAATCATGTATGCGGAGTTGCGTGCTCTCTTGCACGGGTTGGAGTTGTGTTGGACCTTGGGTTACCGGAACATTGTTTGTTACACGGACTCTCTCAATACTTTACGTCTTGTGGAGAGTGCCCAGGATCGGTTCCATGCCTTTGGGAATGAGGTGGCGTTGGTTCGTGGTCTTCTTGCTCGTGTGTGGGTTGTGAGGCTCCAGCATGTTTACCGGGAAGCTAATTTTTGTGCGGACTTTCTTGCTAAGTTGGGAATGTCTTCTCAACAGGTCCAGGTTCAGATTGACCTTCCCCCTGCAGGCATGCAGCAGCTCCTTCTAGCTGATGCCCAGGGAGCGAGCTTTATTAGGCCTTAGTTGTGCCTGTTTTTGTTTTTCAATTTCTCCTTTGTAACCAAAAAAAAAATATACTTATTTTTATTAGATTTAAAATTTTTATATATTAAACTATCTTTTAAAAAAGTAAATGAGTAAATTATTTTCTTATCTTATCCTGTTGGTTTCTAACACAACTCAAATTCAAGATAAGATTTTAACTACAGAGACAGGATAAGATAAGTCACAAGATTAAACTATCATATCATGTTGACTCAACAAACGCTAGACTCACAAATGATATGATAGACGTATCACATCATGTCTCCCTATCCTGACCATCAAACAGACCCTAAGACTATACTAATAGGTAAAAATTACTGTACAACAAATTTTTTTAATTTATAGTCGATAACTCGTAGTAGATAGACTAGCAATGTAAATACAAGTTGTTTGACAAAATTAGTGATTGAATTAGTTCATAGATATAAAATTACAAATATGAACATTTTTAATTGGTGTTGATTGTTGAATGTTTAGATTAGAAATGAGAGAGATTATTTTTTGGGTTCGGATCATTGTTGACTATTCACAGAATGTCCCAAGGCTTTCAACGAAACACTGATCTCCACTCGTGCTTATGAGCAAATTTTATACTGGTAAATACTGAGTTTGTCCAGGACAATGGGAGCACCGAGTCGACTCTTGTATCCCATAGTAGTTTATGTCACTAGCCTACTATGTTGGTTAGAGAGATTCTATATTTAATAAACGATAAATGAAAAATTTAATATGTATATATATATATAAATGAAAAATTTAATATATATATATATATATATATATATAGAGAGAGAGAGAGAGGGGTAGAGTTAGGTTTTGCATTATATTATTATTACTTTTTCATTAAAGTGTGTATATTTACATTATATATATAAATATAACAAAGTGTTATATTAAAATTAACGGTACAGTTTAAGTCATTAATTTCAACATCTCGTATGACCAGGGGCGGATCCAGGATTTTAGAATAGGGTGTTCCTCAGTGGCGGACTCAGGACCCCGGAGTCGGGGGTGTCAAATTTTTTAAATACACAATTTGCCAAAAATATAATTAAAAACAGTTATAATATATTTAAATAAATAAATTATACATTTCATAATGACAGTAATCCCCCACTGCTGGTTGCATTAACAAATTCAGCAATATGAGGACACCGACTTTCGGGTTCCAACCCAGATGTGACCGTGCGATAGTGTGTCTGTAGTGTTTATTTGCCAAATTGTCTAAGCTGATAAAAACAACTAAGTAACAGGAAGATGCAGGATGTGATTTACTAGGATCCACTGAAATAACATATATTAAAGGTCCATAAACTCCTCTTGTTGGTATGCCAGTGGTTCCTTTTTCAGCCCAGTAGAAGTGAATCTTCAAAGTATGTTCTGTGACACTAGCATTAAAGGTCTTCACAATTGTGTGGTGTTTTTTTTATAATAAAAGTGTGTGGTGTTTGGGTAAGTGAAATTTGGGTCTTTGGTGCAAATTGATGCAAAATTTGAGTATTCCTTTTTCTTCAAGAGTAAATAGAGTGTTCCTTCAATGACACAAAGGCAGGATGTATTACCACCAAGACATGATATTTGGGGTGTATTACCACTAAAAGAGGATATTTGGGGTGTTCCCGGGAACACAGGGAACACCCCCTGAATCCGCCTCTGCGTATGACTGTTTCCTTTTTAATTAAAATCACTAGAGATCTTGTAATTAATTACGTAATATAAACCGGTATATTTATTCTGGCGGTTATAATTAAATGTTCTCATTTTTCATGATAATTGAATGTTCTCACTCGGGCCGTCTCCTACACACATAGGCTCGTGTGTATGTATAGTTATTATCATAGCTTTATAAACTCAAACTCATCAAAGCTTAGAGTTAATAAAAAAAATTAATAGTCTATCACGATCACATACATTTCCACACAAATCTTATAGCTAGAAAATGGCCATCACTAATATTCACTAACTCTAATGAAGCAGATTCGTTGGAAGTTCTCAACAAATTGGGCTTGAAAAATTGTTCTGAAGGCATCATATGCTTTGAAACACTTAATTCTTATTATAAGAATTTATGTACCCATAATCCTGTACTTGCATGTAGGCCTGGACATTGGATGGGCATCCGGCCCAAATCGTGGTTGCTACAGATTGGCCCAAATCCATCCATTTTTGGATTTCGGTTGGAACGGATTTGATTTTTCGGTTACGCGGATCACACGGGTCGGTTTTAATGGGTTGGGCGAAAAAAAAACAACTCTATTTTTTAGAAGGAGTTCATCAGGAAGAGAAAAATAGAAAGAATAAAAATAATAATAATAATAAATGAAACATTGAGTCTTCTGTAAAATAATAAAATAAATAAAAAGTTTAAAACTAAAGTAAAAGGGTCGCAGTTGGCATATGCCTTACTGCCTTGTGTATTGTGTAATCATGTAATGTGTGCAGGTACCTTACTGTTTAGTCAGAGTAGCTGTGCAGTGTCAGTGAGAGAGAGAGATTTTGACATCACGTGAGAGAGAGGGATGTGGGTTGGTGTTGGCGTGAGAGAGGATTGGTTCGGCGCACACTGATGTGCTGCTGCAGTCAGTGAGTGACATATGACAGTCAGTGACTCCCTCAGTCGGGTTCGGTGACCGACGGATTCAGAAATCAAAATCGAAACCGACGGACAATAACCATTTAAACTCGAACTGTGTAGTTTGTAGACCCGAAAACCGCAGCAGCCCGACCGATGTATCTATTTTGAGTGCAAATATGACGGTTTTCGAGCGGGTCACTCACTCTTGTCCAACCCTACTTGCATGGAATCATTCGTTTAGAAATGTATTTGATTGATGGTATCAACATCAATCAATTCGCACTCAAGTACAACAAATCTCCATATAGCCTCTACCACGATGGAACCAGAATGTACGGCTTCTCCTCACAACAACAATGAGTTCCCACTCGGGTATTTGTTTCATGTTTAAAGTCGTTGGCTTCTGGTTTAAAGCTGTTGAGTCCCTTTAGCAAAAATCATGTAGGATGCATGAGCTTGCATATTCCTTCTCTATATGATTTTTCGTTTCCCCAACTTGAGCTATGCGATGTCAACTCAAATACATTCGGTATAACTGCAACAATCCACGCAGACAAGGTGCTCGATATTTGAGTATAGCACCTTGTCAGTTGTGATCCTTGTGACTCATATCCCATTGACCCTTCCCTTATTGATCCCATTGATCCTTCCCTTATTGGAGCATAAAGTCACAAGGATCACAACTCACAAGGTGGACAAATTAAACAAAGGGATAAGTGCTAATACACTTGATGATGACTCCTTTTTTTTTTGATGTAGCACTTGATGATGACTCTATTCTAAAGTGTGTCAAGAACAAAAAGATGCTTCTTCAAGGAATGTCTCGCGTGAGTGTCCATCAAGTACGCCATGGGTTCGGCATGCCCTAGAGATAATCTCCTATTCACCAGCCAAACCACCTAATAAGGTTTGAACGAAAATGAAGGATAATAAGCCTAACATTTGGTTTCCACTTGCACGACTAGTTGGGGTTGTTTGAGTTTATGTAATTTGTGATTAGATGCTATAGTTAAGTGGCTTGTTTAGTCATGAGCAATTAATGCATATTAGATTTTATCGAAGACTTTCGTCGACAATCCTATATTGTACACCAGTAGTGGGCATACCCCAATGTGGGTTGCTATTATGCACTTGGTGTAATAATCTATAGGGCCTTGCTGGTCATGAATGGATTATTTCACTGGTGACAAAAAAAAGTATTTGATCGTGTAAATAGTGGATTATTCAACTTCAATACATAAATCCTCAACAATCCCTTTCTCGAAGAAGCCTTTGAAGCTTCTACTAAGGTTGCTAATAAGGATCCAAGTAAAATGGTAAATTTCGTTACTTAAGCTATAAATTGACACATTAAGATTACCTCCTTGTGTTTAATATATTTTGGCACTTAAGACTTGCAACTAACTTATAAATTATAATAGTTTTAACTCCAAGAGGTTGGTAGAGCATAACACAACTTGTATTTGACATATATGAATTCAAGTCACCACTCTCTAGTGTCTTTGTTGGTGAGGTAAATAAGTACCCAAAGAACTCTAAGGTTTTTCTCACCTTAAAATGGGGCTTCATTCCCTCACCTTGAATTTTTTTCAAATGAAAAAAAAAAACTTAGTTTTTAACTTGCCATGCGATTACAAGTCACCACCTCAGCATAATTGCTTATCAATGTAGAAGAATAACTATGAAATTGCCTCCACGTATAATGATGCTTAAACATGTGAATTGTGTAATTAGGGATTAATGAAAATGGATAGATTGTAAATGCAAATAACAAAGCAGAAACTAAGAAGTAAGAACTGAAAGACAATAATATCTTTATAAGGAGTTAACATTAATCTAGTGATACAAACTATGGTGTTGTGTCTCTATAGTGTCTCCAAATGACAACCAACTCAACAGAAACTAATGATAATTGATTAACATGATCAATAGAGAAAATCAAAATATTGAAAATTGTACTCAATCAGAAAGATGTGATGCACACCCGCATAAGGATCAACCATCTATAGGCAGTTCTCCGCAATTAACAATTCTGCAAGGCTTTCTAGGGATATCTAACCTGCTTGTCTCCTGCGACTCGAGTGTCTTCACAACATCTATTCCATCAATGACATGTCCAAACACAACATGACGATTGTCTAGCCATGGAGTCTACATCATAGAAACACAAACATTAAGATAGTATACAAAAAATTGAAATGCAGAAGATTTGAATATATTAGTAAATATGTTAGTGAATAAGTGAGCACTAAATATGATACATAGCATTGACAAAAAAACTGGGATCGAATAGGTCTGAAAACATAATAGATATAATCTTCCATAGTCAAGATACTACATGTCTCTTACCTTTACAGTGCAAATAAAAAATTGACTACCATTGGTATTAGGACCAGCATTTGCCATGCTCAAAATTCCAGGACCGACATGCTTCACTACAAGGAAGTATTGAAAATAGAATTTTCAGAATATAAATTACACTATTGTAAGTTTGAATTACGGTCAAGGCTGAACTTTAAATACCAAGCAAGCACTATCAAAAATATAAGTACTACTATACAGCAAAAGAGACTTACAGCTAAAACTCTCATCCTCAAATTTAGAACCATAGATACTAGTTCCACCGGTTCCCTGCAGCCAACAAAAGCATATTTTGAGTGAGAAGAAGCGTCATTACCCCTCAGTGACACATACTATAATACAGACTAGATATATCACTTATTCAATAAACTTAAAACCGTACTTTTTTCTTATAAATATGACCAGAGAGTACATGGCAAGTGACAGTAAATGCACACATTAACACATATATTGGCACGCAAATAAATATAACTAAGCTTACATCTCCTTCGGTAAAGTCCCCTCCCTGAATCATGAATTCTTTAATTATACGATGGAAGGAACATCCTTTGTAACCATAACCTTTCTCTCCTGCAAAAAGATTATTCAACTCAATCAATAAAATGCTTTTCTACACAATCCATTCAATGTAGTAAACTAGTAATCCAACTTCAAGAACAAAGGTGCAGAGAAATTTGATTGCTTGCCTGTGCACAAAGCACGGAAATTTTCAACTGTTTTAGGAACAACCTCTCCAAACAGACCCAGTACAATCCTTCCCACAGGTTCACCCCCAACTTCTACATCAAAGAAACATTTGGTAGTCACTTTGGCTTGCAACTCTTGAACCTAACCATATCAAAATCCATCATGTAAGAGAATAAACCAAAATCTTAATCACAGCAGAATAGACTACTGAACATTGTCAATAATTTCTTGGGTTAAAGCAGTCAACATGAAATTTATGAATCATAACAATCAACAATTAAAATACTGAATGATACAACAATCAATGAGCAAACTAAATTTCAAAATACATTTAGGATTTGTTTGACTTAAGAAAAAATTTCTGTTTTTATTTTCTGTTTTCCTTAATAATTACAAAAGTAACACTTTGTTTTCATCCATCAACTTCTTCGCAGTCTCAAACTCACTGACAAATATTATGTAAGTAAATTACAAACTAGAAATTTTAAATGACAAACTTACATCTGCAGAAGCAGCAACACAGGTCACTCTCCTATGTCTAATTGATCTTGCTCCAGATTGTTGTGTGGCTGAAAACCTCAAACCAAAATGTGACTTTGATGCCAATGTTTTACTATAACCAATTCGTGAAATAGCACCATTGCAGACCATATCTGACCTTCCAACCTTGGTAACATTTTGGCTAAAATTACCCTGAAAATTAAAGTAGCAAACTTTCACAAAAAAAACGATATGCACAAAAGTATATATACTTAATTACTTATTATAACGAAATCTGAATAAAAATGATCCTTTGTATACATTATATTTGATTAATGGAAATGATTTGGGTGATTCAAATAAGCAAAGTCCAATTTAATTATAAACAGTGCACCTTTGATAATAAAAAGGGAGAATCGAAAAGAAAGAAAAGGATTGAAGTGGGAAAAATTAACCTGAAGATGAGAATGAAGCAACTGAGTTGAGAAAGAAGATGCCATGGCGAGGAAGGGTGGGTGGATACAGAAACCTAACCGCTTTGCTATCTCTAGCTCTGTCTCTCCGCGGTGACTCAAGCCCTGGTTGGTGTGTTGAAGAACGTTTATGAAGAAACGCGAGAAGCGGCTACCAAGGGATATATATTTATTTAAAGTCAAACTCAAAAAACTAAGCAGACCAAAAATTTATTTATAGTATAAGTTTGTCTCTCACACTGTCACACATCGATTTCTCTGACACCCAACCACTACAGTTACATCATCACGTAGACATGTACGCAGCTAGGGCTGGACAAAATATTGGGCCCGACCGAAGCCCGAACTAACCGAGACAAAATGTTGCTCCACGGGTGGATTAATAAGGATTAGCGGGTAGTCGGTTTGTTGACTCGGTTTTAAGTGATACAATTGGTCGGTTGTGGTTTGCAATAAAATAACTCATGGCCTTTTTTTTTTGTACCCCCATCAACTCCCATCTACCCCCATCAAATTGCTAAAACCCGAAAATACCCCTGCCCAACTTACAATTCGCTCGGATTTACCTTCATCTAAGGTAAATCCGCTTTGTTATTTTTAAAGTCGGATTTACCTCAGATGGGGGTAAATCCGATTTCAAAAATAACAAAGCGGATTTACCTTAGCTGAAGGTAAATCCGCTTTGTTATTTTGGAAATCGGATTTACCTGGTGGGCACATAAATCCGATTTCCCTAAAAAAAGAGAAAATCGGATTTATCCCACCTAAGGTAAATCCGATTTCCCTAAAAAAAGAAAATCGGATTTATCCCACCTAAGGTAAATCCGATTTTGTTATTAAAAAAAATTGTTTTTTATTTTATTTTTTAAAAAAAGGTTATAAAATGCTACTAAAAATCCGTTAAACAGCCAAAACTAATCCAAAAATTATAAAAACACCACTAAAAATCTAATAAAACCAAAATAAGGTTATGCAAATTTTTTCAGATTTTTTGGAGATTATGAAAAATTAAAAAAATTAATATAAAATAGTAAACGATGGAATTTGGGATTTTGAGGTCCCCAGTCCTGAAAGAAGTCCCTTCTTGAAGAGTATTGATCCTTGATATTTTTCCGATTTAAAGAATGTGGTTTCATTACAATTTGAGTAGGTTGCCCGAAAACTGATTTTTTAGCCAAAATTATTCTCCCGACGTACAATATCGTCACGTGTTAACGAACCACACACTAAACAGAACCAAAAGACGGTCGAAATTTGTATCTAAAATTTTAACTGAGTTATTTATTAATTAGGTTAACAAAGCGGATTTACCCCCACATAAGGTAAATCCGCTTTGGTTATTTTTAAAAGCGGATTTACCTTATATGGGGGTAGATCCGCTTTTAAAAATAACAAATCGGATTTACCCCCAATTAAGGTAAATCCGATTTGTTATTTTTCAAAGCGGATCTACCCCATCTTAAATAAATCCGATTTTATTTTTTTAAATTTTTTAGTGGCAATCGGATTTACCTAAATCCGATTTAAATTTTTTAGTGGAAATCGGATTTACCTAAATCCGATTTCCAAAAAAAAAAAATTGAAATCAGGATACGTTCGGGATTTTTAATTTTTATAAAGGGCAATTGCGTCTTTTTGTAGGGTCGATGGGGGTAGATAGGGAGGTGGTGGGGGTACAAAAAAAAAACCCTAACTCATTTATAACTGATACCGGCCGAGAGCAAATTATGTTTCTCACCTAATTAATAAATCATAGATATGAGCCCACAATGACCAAGCCCAAAAGAATCAAGGTTAATCTAGTCTTGCAAACTCATTTGCAAAACCTAGCCGTCATCAATTCTTCCATCGAGTGTTCCTCTTTCCATCAATTCTCCTTCTATTTCTCGGTGCCAAAACCCAGCCATCCAAGTCTCTCCATTAGGGGTGTTCAAAATCGAACCAAACCAATCGAAAACCGCAAACTGAACCAAACCAAACCGAAAACCGCAAAAAACCGCTTCTTATTGGTTTAGTTCGGTTCTTTTTTTCATTGCACCGCGCGGTTTGGTTCGGTTCGCGGTTTTAATTATAGAAACCAAACCAAACCAAACCAAACCGCAAGTAACACTAAGACTTATTGACTTACAACCTTCCTTACTAACTTACTAGCCCAAATGCAACTAAAACCCAACTCTCACTCACTTACTAGCCCAAATACAATTAATTCTTTGACTCATTTACAAACAATCTATATTGTTATGCTATATTTAAAAATTACAATAAAATATTTAATTCAAATTCTTTTAAACATTTTCTTAACTATCTTAAAAGAATTAAAAGAGCGTAATTTATATACTGCATATATTTGAGTAGATTTTTTCTTAAAGATTTATGGTAGCCATTTTTTATGTTAGTTAATTTTAACTTCATTTTAAATTATGTTTTGTCTTGGAAAAAACCGAGCCAACCGAACCAATCCAAACCGCATTAGTTTGGTTTGGTTTGGTTCGGTTTTATTTAGGAAGCCAACCGAACCAAACCAAACCGCATGTAGTTTTACCTTGCGGTTTGGTTCACTTTTTATCTCAAAACCGAACCAAATCGCACCGCGAACACCCCTACTCTCCATAAACTCTTCCTGTTTTTCCTCCAATCCAATATCTCTTGTTCACCTTCTCATGGTGGCTGAACCACCAACAACCAGAATCATCTCGCCGTTTTAGACTACATCGGATCTCCATTTCCCTATGTTGCTTCTCTGACTTCAAGTGCTCCATTTATCTAGCTTATACACCAGATTTGCAAATGAAGAACAGACATCACCAGATTTTTAAAGATTGACGTCAAAGATGATACCTTTACCTCCATAAAGAATAAGAGGTGGTGTTGTTGCGCCAGATCTAGATCCAGAAGCATTTATTTGCAAGTTTTTTTTTGTGTTTTTGCCTTTTCTTATCTGTATTCTTTGGTGACTTAGTTTCGTTGAGTTTGATAAACGATCTCAAGTTTCTGGATTGTTATTGAGATTTTAGTGTTGATTATAAAGTTGTTTTTCTTTGAAATTTTTTGGGTTGCATGTAAGATTTCTGTTTGCTTCTTAACCGCTTCAATCCGCCATTTTACCCGCCGAACCGCCAAACCCGCCGCCGCCAGAACCGACACCTCAAATGGTCGGAGATGGGTGACATTTTATCGTCTTCGGTTTTGGTTGGATTGGGTGTTTGATAACCGAATCCGATCTAACCGACCGGAATGTCCAGCCCTATACGTAGCCTTATGTTTTCGAATTTTTTTTATACCAATAAAGCGGTTAGTAATCAGTGTCTTAGTTATATATGTAGATATTAGTATGAAACTCGTGCGATACACGGGAAACAATTTTCGTATTATATTAGAATTAAGTAGTATTGTGTCGAAAATATTAAGATATGTATTAATAATCATATAAGAATTCAATCGAATTGTTTTTGAATTTATGAACTTGGATAACAATAAATCACGTTACTTGTTCATAAAAAAAATGTTATTTGTTTACTTTGGATTATAAAATGTTATTTGGGACATCAATATAAACAAATATAATTTATATTAGAATATAAAAAAATAGCTACTTTTATTGTCTTCATTCTTTTTTGATTTATATTAGAATGCAGGCCAAACATTTGATAGACTATCAATATGAATTATGTTTTTACGGACAAAATTTATAATTATATTTAACCAATTTTCTGCGTTCAATAGTGTGCATGTATACGTCAGAGAATAGTGCATGTATTCATTGGGACTATCATGCTAACAAATAAATATTGATTATTTATCATCTTATCTTATATATAGATTTATCATTGTACCAAAAAAATATATAGATTTTAACACAACTAAAGGAGTATTTGTAAAGATAATCAAAGGTGTACAATAAACCATGCCATGCACGGATATACATATCTTTTTAATAGATCAAAAAATTTGGTCCCTAATATTTATAATATATCAACTTAGTCTCTGACTTTTATAAAAATATTTTAATTTAGTCTTTTTTTTTGCAAAATAGAAGGACTAATTTGATATAATAAAGACTGATTGAAATAATTTTATAAAAGTCAGCGACTAAGTTGATATATTATAAAGTTTAGAAACACAATTAAATTTTTGTGAAATTTCAACCAAATTTCCTAATAACTCAAATTTGCACCCTACTGTACAGTGCACCACACACACATCATTCACATTTTTCTTCCCTTATTTCTCCCTCTTGTTTCCCGTGTTCTCTTTCTCCCTCACACAACACTGAGAGTGAGAACGCCGACGCCCCGTCCTCCATCCATGCTTCCTCTTACTCACGCGAGGAGTCTTCTTCCTTTTTCCTATGCACTATTAATCCGTCATTGCTTCTACTTAGGTGAGAATTTGATTTCTCACATCACATTTAATGGCTTAAAACCCTAATTCGAATTTCCCCAAACTTTTCCCAATTTTCCCCAAAATTTCAAACCCTTATTCTGTTATTATTAACATGCATTTGAGTTTCCTTAATTTGATAATTATGAATTTTTCCTAATTTTCTCAATATGTTGAATTTGTTCTAATTTTTTGATAGTATGGATGCAGACGTGGGTTCTTATAGGTATATTGCTTTCAAATGGTTCTGAATACATATGATGTGTCCACCCCTGCTAATCTATACGCTCTTTCAAATTTTATGATTTTCACTAAAAAATGATATTTGTTTCCATGAAACTATGTAATCAGATATCGTGATCCTAAAATATAACCAAGGCATGTTTTTTTTTACTCAAATGTTGAAAACTTCATATTGTAATAATAGATAGTTAAATCTTGTCAAAAAAGATACTTAGTAATTCATGTTTAATACCTTGATGCTTCAATACTTTTTGCATGCAATTAGCTAATTGTAAATTTGGTATGCTCTTGAGTATTTGCTTTAATTCCAACACCGTAAAGAATCTTCTATCTATTTATTTACTCTGTTCTATTTTATTGACAGACTAACATTGATGTTCATATGCTGGGTTTTTATATGTTATATTTCTTCTATGCAGGTTTTTAATTAAAGGCAGCTTCCAAGATTGATAAACATATATATTCAGAACCATTTAAAAGCAATATATTTGTAAGAGCCCCTACACTAACTTATTTGTCCTTTAGTATTTTCTGTAATCTTACATGTCGCTGCATATATTATACCAAAAATCTATCATTTACTTTGCTCTAATCTAGTTGCTTAAAAGTAATTATCATGAACCAACTTATCCTATTGGTTGTGTAATTTATTTATTTAAATATATTAAAATTTTATTTTTATTACATTTTTAATGATGCGTGCGTGATTAAAAGAAAATTAACCCCTGACTCCGAGTCCTAGATCTAGCATTGGTTTAGAGGTTTGTTTATCCTTTATATCCTTTAGAAGTGGTGTGTATAATGTGTATATATATATATATATATATATATATATATATCAAATATGTATTATGATATATTTGCACACAAATAATACTCATACATGCATTCCACTATTTTAAGGACAATGGAAATCCTTATTTTATTAAAAATGCAGTAAAACATGAAATAACCTGCAATGTTACTCCTTTTGTGCCAGACTTCTTTGAAGTAACTGTTTTTCTTTTTGCATATATGGTTGATGATTTTGTCCTCATCCATCTTGGTCAGTTATGAGATTTTATTGTTTTCTTATTGTTGTTTCCACACTACAAAGACCGGTTTTATGATAGATCAATGAATAATTGTATTCATGGGTATTGGTTTACAAACTATCATTGATTCACCGTAACATACGCCCTAATCATTGTATACTATGATAGGATGGGTGAAGGATGACAAATGATCACGAGTTAAAGTGTGCATCGTTTAATCCTTTGTTGGCCAAACTTTTGCTGCTAATTATGTTGAATTAATAATCTGCATAATCGAGATGGATTTCATTTTGGTCAAAATCATATTATTTGTCATGATTTAAAATGAGTTAGTACTTCCTTTTAAGACTTGGCACATTTTTTTATGATATATTTTGTAATAATCATTAAATATATTATGAATTAGTATTTTGTTAGCCAATGATTTTGAAAATTTGGGTTGGAAGTCAATGCACCCGTTTAAATGAATTCAAATTATCCCTTGATTGGTGTTGGTGCATTTCCTGGCTATCTTTTTTGGACATATATTGCATGGATGGTAATTTAAATAGTAATATATATCCCCTAATTTAATCTGTTATGATTTTATTTTAAACCACTCTGTCAATTATTAATATTGATTTTTTATTATTACGTATAGTAATTAGTTACTAATATTTCGAATTGTGCAGGTTTAACCCTTTTTAGGGAATTTTCACCTACGTACTAAATGAAAAAAGATTGTCGTCTTTGTACTAATAAAAAAATATTGTCGTCTTTTTCGAAGGAGTGAATTGCTGTCGGTGAAAAATTAAGCAAGATGTGGGTCATTATTCTTGTTAAGGTGAGAGTGAACCCACACATTACACATATGAAATTTTAAGCTAATTATTATTATGAAATTGTTAGTCAAATGTGATCCTAAATTGTTTCTCTTAGACAGGAGCTCGAGTAAATTGGATAAAAATGAACATATAATAGATTGGATAGAATGATAAGTTATCATTTTTAGAGAATTGTAAACTTCTTAATTCAAGAACAATAACGATTTAAATATTTGTTGTAGTAAACCAAATAAAATGCAAGCTAGGATAATAAAACTTTGTGAGTGAGAATGACTTTGCATCTGCTTTGCTCATTGTGCTTAATGATTTTCAATGACCATCGAAAACATTTCATTCTACAATTTTATTTTGAATATGGAATTTCAATAAAGGGATAGCAACTGAGTTGTCTAAGTTTGCTAATCATAAGTGAATAGCATTGAGAGTAGCATTGATCTTTGTACCCTGCAAATAAAAGTGAAATATAATGAGTTGTAGTTCTTAATAAATTGCTTTTTAGATGAATAGAAAGTTCATTGAAAAAAAGGGCAACCTGTGTATCAATGAGGCCCAACTTGATCAATAGCAAATTGCACTTTGTTTGTAAATCTCAACCACGCTCCACATGCGAACTACTCGGACCAAATGGCTCCAGTTTTTCGGTGCTATTGTTAATAGATGAAAGTAGATCATATGTATTAGCCATGCTGGAACTCATTTTTTGCGCGAGAATATTTTTTCAAACAAATCGGTAATTGTTGTCATCATTTGTGTGTGGATTTTTGCGATTAGTAGTGTTGCAGTATTTATAGATGGCAATTGATTCATGATTCATTTTGGAATTTGAAATTCAAAGGATTAGAATTGATGTGGTATTTATAGATGGCAATCAATTCATGATTCATTTTGAAATTTGAAATTTGAAATTGAAAGGATTCAATGACAAAGGTAAAGGTAATTAATGCTGAATTCAATTCATTTTAATAAGATTGGCCTAATTGTGGGAGTTGTGTGTGCAGTGCTGGTTTGAGAACCAGAAGAGTTTGTGTGTAGCAAAAGATTCGTCATTTGGCATTAATCAAAAACTGCAATAGGAATAAATTTAAAATTTAGATCGTAACTGATGCAAAATTTGCAGTTGGTTGCTTGTCTCCTATGATAGTCTTTTAACTGTAGTGGGATAGTAACTGGAAAGAATTTGAATTTTAAATTAATTTGTATTTATTAGAAATTTAGGATGATTAAGAGCAATAAATTGGAATGAATTGGTTGGATAACATTCTAGATAAATTCTTTTTTAAAATGTTGCTGAAATCAAACATTTTTTTTTTGTAATTGGAAACAATTGTGCCTTCTATAATTCATCGACTCATTTAAAATGTATTTGGACAGAAAGTATGAGTATATGCAGGCAAATAACATGCAAACAATGTCGTCTGATTCCGTTAATTTCGGATTCACGGAATCACCATATGTGCACATACAATGATCAGTATTATTCTGAGAATTTGTTTGAAAAAATAAAACGTTTTGAATTAAATTGTGATACTGATTAAAATTTCTGCTTTTAATTGATAGGTACAGCTGTTCGGTCCAGAATTTAAGATCTTGCTGGTTCATATTTTCATACATTGATTTCTCATAGTCAATGGTAATTAATTATTCATAAAGGACGTGGAATTAATATGGTCGAAACATCAGTTGTTTCCATTTAGGCTTTGAAGCACAACGAACTTTGACCATTCGTGCGCAAGTACGTGACCTACTCAAGTATGTGACCTACTCTGCTGGGAATTGTTTTCAGATTTCTTGATTATTATTGTGATTGGGTTTTCTTGATTTACACTATTTCTTTAGATTAAAAGTTTAGGTGAGTTGGGCTCTCTTTGAGAGGTTACAGAGGTACTATAAAGATCACCCACCAAAAAAGTCTTCACGCCGACAGCGGAGTTGAACCCACGCCTTTTTGGGGAAATGAGCTAACTCTTTACCAACTGTTCCAAACTTCATTGACACACTATTTTGGGAGAGCCAAACCTGATTATGGAAACATAAATTGTTTTTGTCATATTTAAGTGTTTTTAAGTATGTGCTCGGCTTTGTAGTGACAAGAATTGATTTTTATTGAATTGATCCTCTAAAATTAATTTTGCTAAAAAATGATACATAACGTGATATATGTTTAGATACATTCAAGGAAAACAGTGATTTTATCGATTCATGTTGTTTGGATCATAATTTTTTTTTAGTGTAAAATTACAAATATGAATATGATAAAGTTTTAAAAAGTAACAATATAATTAGGTCAAATTGCATTTTTAGTGTTTTATCTTTGGCCAAAATTTCAGTTTGGTCCGTTATCTTTTTTCCTACTTTGTTCCTTTATGTTTCAAATTTGTGTCAGTTTGGTCATTTTTTAAAATAAAGGACCGAGGTAAGAGAGAAAAAGGACCAGTTTGTACAAATTTGAAACATAAATGACAAAAATCCGATAATGCAACTTTTTTAACATTTCCGGCGGCCAAAAACTGTAGGTAATGTTATCGGCGGTTGTTAGTCCCCGTTAACGTAAAAAAATCCGAAATTTTTATTTTTATATTTAATTTAATAAAAAATAATTAGGAGAGAATGATGAGGAATGAATGAATGAGAATGAAGAAGTAAGAAGGAATAAGAATGAAAGATAGTATGAGAAGAAATGATACAAGAGATAATGAGAAGGAATGGAGGAATGAGAATGAAGAAGCAAGAAGGAATAAGAATGAAAGAGAGTATGAAAAGAAATGATATAGGAGAGAATCACAAGAAATGAAGGATGAGAATGAAGAAGTAAGAAGGAATAAGAATGAATGAGTGAGAATGAATGAGAAGGAAGAAGAAAGGAGAAAATGTAGAAGACAAATATAAGGAGAAATTTATGGAGATCGGAAGGGTATGAGAAAGAAGAAGAAAGATAAGATAGGGAAAAATGTAGGTGAGAATGAGAAAGGAAATAAAGAGTGAAATGAGAAAACGAAAAGAGTGTAGGAGAAAGTTTTATTTATAGGTATTTTGAGATGGTTCTGACGGCCAAAAATGCGGTTTACTGGCAGTTTTTGGCCGTCGGTAGCGGGAAAAAATAATTTTTTCCCACAAGTAAAACGCCAAAAATTGTCGATAACATTACTAGCAGCGTTACCGACGGTTTTTAGCCGGCAGTAATGTAAAAGAAGAAAAAAATATTCACAGGTAAAACCGCTGGAAATGCTACCAGCGCCTTTACCGGTGGTTATGGCAGCCAAAAAATTTCCACTGATAAAATGCATTATCTTACATCTTATAAAGCTTCAAAGAAAAAAGCCACTTGAAACATAAAAATGCTATACGTATTTTGTATTAGAATCTGTGTATCCTTCACATCGCATCAGATTGTAACACATGACACCAAAATCAATCCTTTATATAAGTATATCTACTTTTCAATCTCAAAAACACTATTCATGAACAGTGTTCATCCATTTGAGCGGCAAAGTGAAAATCAGCTCAAAGGGATAAAAATGTAAATTGCTCATCACAAAAAAGTAGTAACTTTCACTTTCTTCACAAAAGAAACTCACACATTTCTCTCACTTCAAAAGAAAATTGAATCGGCCTTTTTCTCTCCTTCAAATGTTTTTCTTCTCTTCTTCCCTTCAAACCCACCACTCACTTCCCGACCATGGGTTCACCGCCGTTTGAACTCCACTATTTTTGAAACTATCACCTATCTCTTTCCCTATTTGCGATCTACCCTCTTATCCGAATGGTTTTTCAAAACTCACAAGTCTTCGCTAAAATCTCCAATGTAAAAACCTCTTTTTATGGCCAAAACGGCATGCAACTCGAAAGATGACCACCGTTTTCGGATCCATGTCTATTTCTCTAGGTGAGAGTTTTTTTTTGCGTGTGTCTCTGTCTTTTGGTTGTCATCCTTTTTTCTCACTTTGCTCCCTCATTTATTTTATCTTCTTTTCCCTCAATGTTACTTCTGCCGTTTTGGAAGTGAAAGTTAAGGTTTTTCAACACCATCTTTAACATGTTTCATGTTTTTTTTCATCAAGATTGATTCTTTTTTTTTCATATTTTCCATCAAAACAGATAGTTGTTTTTTTTTGTGTGCGTGTTTTTTCAATTTTTGTCGTTCAATAATGAGTGAGAAATAGTTTATTCACAATTTTTTCTTCAAGCAGAATGTATAACCCACAGTTGTTCAAAAGCAGTGTCAAAAGGGTAAGAGAGAAAAGAGACCAAAAGGGAGAAAAGAGAGAGGGGTGATTTTTTACAGTTTCAAGTATGATTTTCTGCTATGGTCTTCACCCTTACTATGGTGTTCTTCAGATTCATGTAGGCAAGTAAGGAAGCTTTTGAACATGCGTGGCTTTTCAATTCAATTCGCCAACTAATTTAAATACCTTTGTTTTACTTAAATGTTCTTTTATCTTCTCCTAAAAATTATATATGTTGTATGATTTAGTTGAATTTATGCTTTATTTTAACTTGCTGTTGATTTAATAATCAGTTTACTATATTATTTGATTCACTTTGCTCATTAAAATTCACATTCAAAGGCAAGGAGTAATTACTTGGTCTCAAATTTAAAATTTAAAAAAAAATAGAACTGTTTTGTGTTTGGAACTATGTAATCATGAGCACTTTGGTTCTGGTTTCAGAATTTCCCTCACCTATTTGTTCCTTTCTCAAATGGGTGGGATTAGTATGCAATATTTGGAAGACCTTAGCCAGCAATTCTGCTGGACTCACCTAGCCCGGCAAGATGAGACATTTTTATCTTTTGTAATTTGACAATGCTCGTAAGTTAGCTTTCAATATGATTAGAGTTTTATTTTATTTTATTGTTTCATATATATATATATATATATATATATATATTTTATATTTAGCTTTTAATTGGTTTAATGACAAGAGGTGTCACTAAAACCTATAAAAGTTGTTAATAAGTTCTGTACCAACGAAATGAAACAGTGGGTATAGCAAATTAGGAGGCATTAATAAAACCTATACCGATGGAGATTCAGCCGTGGGTATAGCAAAATTAAGAGTGTTGTTAAAACTTATACCAACGGAAAAGTAACCGTGGGTATAGCTCTAAGGTTTTGTCCAACGGTAAAAAAAACTGTCACTATAGGCTATAGCAACGCTATTTTTTCGTGGGTATTGCCAAATAGAGACGACGAAAAAATTGTCCGTCGGTATAGGTTTTTGGTGCTATACCCACGGTTTTTAACCCTTTACCCACGGATTTTTGCTGTCGCTATATGTCAATTTTCTTGTAGTGTTGGTAAGGATATTTGTATTAATGTCAGGATATCAATGATAAATAGTTATTGCCAATAGATTGTTTAATTGAGATCAATGCTCTCATTTACGACTGGAGTGTTACTTTAATTTGTCACTCAAAGGTGAGCAGTGAAATCATAGGTGACGAATGGAAGGGTGAAGTAACACACCAATTCATTTATATGTACAGGTTTTGCATCAAAATATCCATAATATTTTGCTTTTTTTAGTATTCAACTTGCTATGTATCAGTATTTTGTCAAAACTTGCCAGCACTGCTGCTGAAAATCTTTGGATCTAGACTCTTTCAAGAGTTTCAAGTTTCAACGAGACTCTCATCATCTTTTATGATAAATAGTTTTAAACAAGAAAAGTAACTAGAATTTATTCTAAAAATGCAATGATTCTTTTGCAATTTGTCTATCCTATACTTTGCTTCCTTTCTTTTTTATAATAGCTTTTTTTCCTTCTTTGTTGTTGAATATTTATTCAATTTTTGTGCTTTTTATGCTGTTCAGTTTTCCTTCGCATTTCATTTCTAGAGTTGTAATATTTTGCTTATTTTTGTTAATACATGTTATCACCTTTTCCTTTTGTTAGCATAGAGGAAGAGTCGCAACTCCCAAACAAGCAAGAGATTACTCAAGGAATTCCTCTATTCAAGCTCCCACCAGCAAGCAATGGTTGTGTACATTTATATCTGAGTGTAAGATTACACATTAAATAGTTTTGTGATACATTGACTCCTATTTGACTTTCAGGTAGATGCTCCCATAATGTATAATTTTTTTTACTTTTATTTTAAGATAGTTGGTGTTTCTTCTTACTTACTTTAGAATGAATTACTAAATTAGATGATGCAGTCATTGAATTCAATGGGTGGTAAGAATTGTTCTTTGTTCATACCCCTCCACTTCTTCATCCATCAGTTTTAGTCTTTTCGTATCATTTGTAGCTAACATGGTAGGTGAATCGTAAAAAGAGCTCTTGGAGGGTGGATAGGGAATGAGTTCTCTCCTTCCTCTATGACCTATCTATTGGGAGAAATCCCAAGTCCCACATAGACTAGTGATAAGGTTTCAAGAGAGTTTATAAAGAAGAGGCAACCCTCACCTTACAAGCCGGTTTTGTGGGGTTGAGTTAGGCCCAATCCACATTCTAAGATGGTATCAGAGCCTATCCTAGATCCATCGGGCCACCTACCATTAAACACGCTTCAAGCCCAATAGTGCTGCGCGTGAGGGGGTGTATTGGGAGAAATCCCAAGTCCCACATAGACTAGTGATAAGGTCTCAAGAGGGTTTATAAAGAAGAGGCAACCCTCACCTTACAAGCCGGTTTTGTGGGGTTGAGTTAGGCCCAATCCACGTTCTAAGACTATCTGCACTCTTGATGTATCTACAAGGATATGAAATATTTAGTTTAGTCAAAAGGGATTCTCTATCATTGAACAAATATACTAATTTTTATTAGGAGAAATACAAGTTCTCTATTATCAAGTTGTTGGTTCATTATCATGAGTATTTACATGATATTTACCGCTTGACTGAATAGATATGTAACATGACGCGCTGTCCCACTTCTTATGGCTACCTCAAATCCTCAACCATTTTATTATTATATATACAAATCGTTGTATATAAGAGACACAAGTTTCATCCGGAAATAACCACAGGTTATTCACTTTGTCATATAATTTGCAAGGTGTTTGGCTTCACGTTCTTATACAATGTCCGTTCATATATTCATCTCAATTACGATCTGTATTACCTTTTAATGAAAAAAATACTATACACATTTTTTTGACACAAGTGCATATGTTTTAATACTTTACACATATGTTCTCTATTCTTACAATAGATTGATTCATTTGAGCCCCGACGTATCTCAACTCATCTTTTGTTTCAAGGTCCTGCAATATATTCACATTGGTTTACCTACGAACATTCTCAGTTTTTTTTGCGATACCAAAGATTTACCCTCTTACTTTTTTTACTCTATCAGCGAACCTACTAAGAAGTTTCATCATGGATCTCCATATGAAAACAATGTTAACTAATAGGTTTACATTTTGATAATTAAATCAGACAAACACAAGCCCTTGCTATTGTCGCCATTCTATCTTTTCATGGTCTTTCTACCGTGTTCTGGTCATATGCCTGTTCCATAATTATATTTTTGGTTGTCTTATTTAATCTATTTTATATTTCTTTTACTATTTTTTTTCGTGTTGTTCGATTCTAAAACAATGTAATACTCTTTTTATATAATCTTATTCCATTGATATATACTATAATCACGTGTTTAAATTTTCCAGTAAACATCTCGAATCACCTTAATATCATAGTAATTGGTACACTCCAAGCTATCTTCACGCATTCTTCTTACTTCCTCGTATAAAACCTCCCCGTGCGTATGCACGGGTGTTCGCACTAGTGCATTTGATTGTAACATCTGTCTAAAAACTATTATTATACAATTGCTTGGAGTTCTACTTTTTAGATGGCACATTTGTAAATTAAACAAACATCAGAATTAACAAAACCCCTATCTGGTTTGGTGCAACAAATTTACAAGGTTTTTTGAATTGGTCCCCTAACAATTGCACTTGAGGCTAATGTAAGCTATATCAAAGTTTCATGAAAGCACATCATAGTTTAATAATGACCTTATAAACTTGTTAAGGACACATAACTTTTCCACTACATTAGACCTGTGATTAAATTGAAAAGATAATAACCAACATGGTGTAAGTGTGACATGATATTAATTCCTTTGGAACAATGGTGAGCTTTTAAAAGTTTTCAATCATCTGTTAGTTTTTTTACTTATTGGTAGCGTTGACGATCTTTTAATACCATTTCTTATGTCTATTTAGTTTGATAGAAGATTTATCAATACCTCTGGTTTTTCTTCATCTAAATTTATTTATCTATATACCTTTCGTCATTTGTAGCCATTTAACTATTTTTCTTATGTTGAATGTTCGAGAATTTTATTTTTTCTGAGCTTCTTTTGGTTGTAATATGCATCCTATTAGCCGTTTCAGTTTTCCTCCGCACTTTTCTTTTATGTGAATGCCTAACAAATTGTTCCACATAACATATTATTATGGTAATATTAACAACTCCCATGCAGAGCACGGGTGAGGGTCTAGTTCTTATAGTGTATAGGTACATTGCTACCGTGAAATACAAACATGTATTACTAGTCTCTGCTTTTAAAAAAAAAGAATTTTTATCTTCAATTATTGTTCAACTCACTTTTACAAAGTACAATGCAGCCCCAAAGCTAGGGTTTTATGCATAAAAAAAATTCATCAAAAGGAAAAAGGCCTCGTAACTTGCCTATGCATAAATTCTACAAAAACTAGAGTAAACCCTCAACCAAGTCCAAAAACTAACACTATTTCTCTCTTGTTTGGTACATAAACCATATGAAAATAAGTACTCACTAAAAATTGTAAAGTCCATCAAATTAGTCCACAAAGTTTTATACATAATGTCTATAGTTTGGTGTTATCTCATTAGCCTTATAAATTACTTATAAAACTTTAGGACTACTAGTTTTTAAATATTTAATTTCTGTGAGTACCAACACCTAGATGACTTGTCAAATGTGAGTACTATTAAGAATTGCTATTTCTATTTTATCACTATCACGATTTGCTCTGATTCCTTGCATTAGTTACTAAGATTGGTTTTATTTATTGCTGCCAATCAATTATAATCTATTACATCCATTCTCAGGTTCAGATTTGTTAGTGTTGCCAATCAAATTTTAAAAAGCCTTTTATTCTTTTTATTTTATCAGGATAGTTTTCTTTTACTAACTTTTTTTATTCTTCTAAAAAAGCCTTTTATTCTCATCATAAAAATAAATTCTTTTATTATCCTTAGTCTATTTTTTTTTATCAATACCCTTAGTCTATTATTAAATATGGAGAAATTACCTTAGCCTTAAAAAGTATAAAAAATAAAATAAGAAAATACATTATCTTTTAATGTTTTAAATAAATATTAATAAATCTAAATCATCAATTTGAATTTATATTTTGAAATTTTGAAATCAATTAATTAGAATTTTCAAACTAAAATAATTTTCAAATTATCAACTTTCAATTATCAATTTCTTCAGAATTACGGGAAATCTGCAGTTTCTCAAAATTGACTATTGCTAAATGAGTTGGCAACATTTAAACATATCAGCTCTTATTGTTTTGACAACTCACTTAAGTATTTGGTACGACAGATTATGTAGTAGGTACTTAAGAATTCAACTATTATTAGTTGTTTTAAAAGGCCTCACAGGAGCCCTTAGTTTAGGCTCCAACAATTGTTGAGTCGGCACTATGTGAAAAAGAAGACTTAGACTTAGTAAAAGATGCAAATATAAAAGGAAAAGAAAAAATTGGAGGAATAATGAAGGGATTTAATGAGAACAAAATATTATGTATTATGAAAAGTAGATAATGAAATACCTACAGATATAGCAGATGTTTAAGGACATACTTATGCACAATTATTAAATAATAAAAAAACTTGTGAAATTTAAAAATATAAAGAAAAACGAACATGTAGGTAAGGGCGTGTCCGATTGATTGTTGTTAATGGCCAGGGGCATATCTTCTTGAGTTGAGTGCGTATCTGGCAATGGCGAAGGCATAGCTCCCAACCAAGGGTCGGGGGTTCGATCCCTGTCTTGGGTATGAAACAGCGTTAAAATTTTGGGTCAGCTGTCCTGCCCCTCGAGGCGATTACAATGAGCGAGGGATTAGTCATTGCTGTCCGTGCGGAGGATACTCAGGTTTACCCAAAAAGACCATTTTGTTTCTTGGTGTTAATTTTTTTTAGCATTTCCTATTTTGAAAATCGAAAATACTCATTGTTCTAGTTCGCATTAATGCGCAGATTTCTTTGCAAAGGAAGGCTCCTGATCGATGGCCGACATGCTCTGGAATCACCCACCGTTGAGACTGGAATCTCTCATTCTGAGAGATAAGCTTGGAACTTAGTTTTTTTCTCTGTTTTTTCTTTTCTTTTGTCTTTGTTACATTGTAACACAAATAAAAATCGAAAATACTCAATTAATTCTACAAAAAGAATACAACAAGTTCTCCAAAATAAAACCGTGGTTTTAAAATTCTTGGAAGTATGATCTGATGTAGAATTAACGCATAAAAAATAGTAAAACTATAGGTGGTAGAAACAACATTCTTCTAACTTGCAAGAACATTTGACGAGCAATAAATGATAACAAACAGAGCAATTTAAATGCATAAGACACACACAAATTTTAATGTGAAAAACCTCTCAAAGTGAGAGTACCAATTACACTGTGCACCAATAACACAATAACCAAAAAAATAAGCATATAAGAGAGTCTCAATACGGTGAACAAACAATGGCAACAGTCAGTCAAAAACAACAAAACACAAATGCTTACAAATGAGAACAGGAAACTATATGTCTCGCACTAGATCTCCTTTCGCCAATCCAATCGTAGAAAATAAGAACCACATGTCCTGCACCTGCTAACAAAAAACTAGTCTGATCCAACAGTGAATGAATCTCTAGCGACAATCTTTCGGTGAGAGGTTGTTGAAAAATGGGAATAGGTTTTTCCTCCTCTCTTTGGTGACACGCACACACACTACCACTGCTCACATCTGGGTTTGAACTCGGGAGCCAACGTCCCCATGTCGCTGAAATTTCCAAGGCAACCAACAGTGAGGGACACTGCCACGTAGGATTTAAGCAACCCATAGTTGACAAAGTAGTTTTTACTCAAATGGTAATTGTTTATAAGGAACCGTACTTGACTCCAGTTATTTATATTTTTTGTTTGTGTTTATTGATTAATATCAGTTCAAAGTGTGAGAGAGGGAGAGAAAAAACAACACAACAACAATATACACGACCTCCCTTAACCAAAGGTCGGGGGTTCGATCCCCGTATTGGGTACGGAGCAGCGTTAAAACTTTGGACCAGCTGTCCCCTCGAGGCACCTACAATGAGCGAGAGATTAGTCACTGTTGTCTGTGCGGTGGATACCCGGATTTACCCAAAAAAAACAACAATATACACAGCTACATAAGACAATTTTATCGCAAGTCTTTTATAGTTCACACATCTTCTAATAAATAGTTTCTCTCTAAAAGAGCGTTAAAGTTGCTATTAGACATTTTAGGGTGAGAGGACGTCGCCCTCGTCCAAGGCAGAGAAGACCTTTGAGCTCTTTGAGGACTTACGAAAGTAATTACATTTACCTTCCCCCAAAGGGACTAATGGGGATTTGAACCCAGACCTCCCGAATACAAATCATGTCATGCTCCACTAGGCCAACCCCTTGGGGTTAAATAATAAAAAGTCTACCAACATGGGTTGGTCCAAGTGGTAACTGGGCTTGGATATCACCCAAAGGTCTCAGATTCGAATATTTGGTGTGACAAAAATTGTGTTGGAGGGAAGAACCACACGGCCCGACAAAGGCGGGAAATGGCGAATAAACTAGCGGGTATTGGATGAGTGAATAGTGGACGAAGTAGCGGATAACGGATAAGCTAGTTGATAGTAAATTATGTGTTTGGTAAAACTATTGGTTAAAATAGCTGATAAATGTAAAATGACATAAAAAATATTAATTAATGATTAAATTATTTAATAATGACAAAATGTTTAATGAGTAAAGATAAGTAATTTAAGAAAATAATAAGGGTAAAAATGCCAAAAAAGTGAGACGTTATACGCTATCCGCTAAAATGCTAGTTGAAGTAGTGTTTCAAAAAACACTAAAAGCTAAACACTTGTACTTATCACTCGCTAGTCAAATACACTAATCTAATCCGGTATTCGCTAGCCAATAAAACCAAGGTTTTAAAAACCGGACCGGACCGACCGGTTCAACCGGGAACCGGACCCCTGGCCGGTTGGTTCAACCCCATTTGAACCGCAGGCCAAAGAACCGCCCCAGAACTGGATTGAGCCGCCAAGAACCGCTTTGAACCGGGAACCGAACCGGGTTGAACCGGTTTGAACCGCCCGAAATGAAATTTTTTATTTTTAAATTTACTTTTTCTCCAAAATTTAATATTTTTTATTTAATAAATTACTTATCCGGTTCAACCATGGTTGAACCGCTTGAACAATGAACCGGAGGTCTCGCCGGTTCGATCTCCGGTCCGGTTTTAAAAACATTGAATAAAACCCACCAAACAAATTCTATAATATTTAGGTATTTGTCAAAAAAATAATATTTAGGTATTTCTTCGCACGTAAAGGAAACCAATACCCAAAACGCTCCACTGGATTCATTCCCTCCCATCCAATTTTATCGATGAAAGTGATGATGGGGCATAGCTTATTTATTGACTTACAATTATTTATTGACTTCAACACCACCAAAAAAACCAGGAATCATTAGGAGGAAAACACATACTACTCCACCATCAAAGGAGAAAAAGACCATACCCACTCCAATATCTAACACCCTATCGTCTCCACTTTTCAACGATATTATTTATTATTTATAGGTATTAATAGTCAGTAAGGTTGTCCAATATAGTTAGGTATCGGCAAACCCAATAGATCTCATATTGCAATGTTATGGTAACCCAATATTTTTTTAATATGTCAATAAAAGAAAAATTTATCATGAGAATATAAATGAATACAATATTTTTAATATAAAAATATATTATTTTCCCGTACATTATTATTACTATAGATTTTTTACTACCTCCGTGTATAAGACCCTTTCAAATTGTTATTGTTTTTTATAAGACTCTTTCTAAATTACTAAGTGTATTAATTACTTCTTTTTTTTTACAAAAATGTCTCTAATTATTTAAAAACTTGAAATAACAGATAGTTAAATGCAAAACAATGAATCACAACAATTAAAGAATAATTTTGAAAAAAAATATGTATTACTAACAAAATTAATCTAACTATTAACTTAACAAATTTTCTTAATTATTTTATGTTGGTCCAAAAGGTTTTATTTACAGATGGAGTGTGATTTTCACTTTATTTAAAAAAATTGTAAAAAAGTGGGAAATGTTTTTTACCGGTAAGAAAAAAGAGCATTTGAAAAGAACCCAAGAAAGAGACCTTCCTTGATGAAACTCATCTTTGATTCTCATTTTTCTTCATCTTCAAACCAAGTCTCCATTATTTTATTTTATATTTTATTTTTTATTATATAATATTACAAACCAAAACACACTTTCTCTTCCTTCTCGTCTTGTCTTCTCTCTTTAGTCAAACCCACACTCCATTTCACACCTCTTCTCAATTTCCCTAAAAAAAACAAAAAAATTCAACTTATTTTCTAACCCTGTGAACGATTCAAGTTGAGCATGGTCTCCTTCATCTCTTTTTCTCCGAAGAAAAATAAGTTAAAATAAAAAAATCACAGTGATTTGATTTGTAAATGTTTTTGATTTGTTCCTTTCACTGTGTTTGGCGCTCTTAGATCTGTTTCTTGGTCTACTCCGTTCATCGCTTCCACAAGGTTAGATTAGATCTTAAGTTTTTTTTTCTTACAAAAAAAAACTGCGTTTGAAGGATTTTGCGCCTGCCCACTTCGCAAGATAGTGTTTTGGCTTCTTTTTATGTTTGTTTTGCTCGAAACGGCAAATGGGTTGTGTCGTTTTCAACTTGGGAATTCGTTGCAGTTGATGATGATGCATGGTGGTGATCTGGGTAATGAGGGGGTGGTTGATAATAAAGGGTTTATTGGGTTTTATAGAAGTTGGATTTCTCGTTTGTATATGTATTCTGTGATGTTTAGAGTGTTTTTATTAGCATTTATGTGTAAGGGGTATTTGTATTTGCAATAATGGGCAACGGCACTTCTCGTGTTGTTGGCTGTTTAGTTCCATTTAATGGCAAAAATGGTGTTGATTTGGAATTTTTAGATCCATTAGATGAAGGTTTAGGCCATTCTTTCTGTTATGTTAGGCCAACTATTTTTGAATCTCCTGCTATTACCCCATCAAATTCTGAGAGGTTCACTGTTGATTCAAGTACACTTGATTCTGAGACATTGAGTGGTTCATTTAGACATGATAGCATAGAAGATAAGCCTTGCAAGAATTTCCCTGAAACCACATTTAAGACCATCTCAGGGGCTTCAGTTAGTGCCAATGTTTCCACAGCTAGGACTGGTACTAACCAGAATGCATTGTTTGCCAGTGATGCTTTGGAGCCCGCTGCATCGTTTGAGGGAACCGCTTCGTTTGCTGCTATACCTTTGCAGCCTGTTCCCCGTGGTTCTGGACCTTTGAATGGTTTTATGTCTGGTCCTTTGGAGAGATTTGCTTCTGGTCCTTTGGATAGAGGTGGTGGTTTCATGTCGGGGCCAATAGAGAAGGGAGTTATGTCGGGTCCTTTGGATACTACTGACAAATCTAATTTTTCAGCGCCACTTGCACGTGGTGGTGGTGGTGGTCGTCGAAAGCCGCGCCTCCAACGCCTCATGAGAAGTGTGAGTGGACCGGTGAAAAGCACTTTTTCTCGGACTTTCTCAAAGCATTCTGTGGGAGGCAGTTGGATGCAGCGGCTGAGTCACCTAGCTTCTAATTCTAGAGAGGCTAAGTTTCAATCAGAAGCATCTAGAAACTGTATTGAGGTTGGATCATCTGAATTTGAGTATAAACATACACACAATTTGCAGTGGGCTCATGGTAAGGCTGGTGAAGACAGGGTTCATGTTGTTCTATCTGAAGAACAAGGGTGGTTGTTTATTGGGATATATGATGGTTTTAGTGGACCGGATGCACCTGATTTTCTGATGAGCCATCTTTATAAATGTATAGACAAGGAATTAGAAGGGTTGCTTTGGGATTACGAAGATAATCCTCCTGTTGATTCATTCAAACCTGAATACCTTAAATCTGGAAATTATGTAGGGGCTCCTGAATACCATAGGGAGGAAATATCAGATGCTCATACTAATTCAAATGTAGAAAGTTCTTGTTGTTTAGAAACTTCATGTTCAGAAATGATCAAGGATAAATTATCTAACAGTGAGATAGTGGAGGAAAATGTTGAAGGGAAGGCCAATGCTGAACAGCACAATTGTGGAAATCCTAGTATCTCTGATACCGTCCCTGCATCTGTTTCACTTGGGCAATTGTCTGGTCAAGGCAGAAAAAGTGTGCGACTTTATGAGCTACTTCAGATGGAATCTTGGAGTGAACAGGTGTCAGAACAAGGTAAGGATTCATCAGAGAATAGGGAAGTAAAACAAGAGGGGAAGCGATTCTGGTCATCTAATGGAAAAGAAGTTAGATTTAGACTTCAGAACGAAGGTCCTACTACTTCAGGGGAAAATGGGGGAACCGAGTTTAATTCGACCAACCAGGAGCCTGTTGCTTCATTTTCTGTTTCAGAACAAAGGCAGAATGCAGGAAAGTCATCCATCAGTACAAAAATTAGAAAAATGTACAGGAAGCAGAAATCCTTACGTAAAAAGCTTTTTCCTTGGAGTTATGATTGGCATAGGGAGGAAACGTCTGCTGACAATAAAATAGTGGAAGCCTCAGGACATTTTAGAATATGCAAGTCTGGAGGAGTAGATCATAATGCAGTTTTAATAGCAATGGCTCGAGCTCTTGAAAAAACGGAAGACGCGTACATGAGAATGGTGGAGAATAATTTGGACAAAAATCCAGAGCTTGCCTTAATGGGATCTTGTGTTTTAGTGATGCTGATGAAGGATCAAGATGTTTATGTTATGAACCTTGGAGACAGTAGAGTAATTTTGGCACAGGAAAGGCCAAATGATCGTCATCCCAATCTGAGTCTTATCAAAGATGACGTGAGGCATAGAAATCGATCTAGAGAGTCATTAGTAGGAATGGAACTGGACAGAATTTCGGAGGAATCCCCGATGCACAACATAAATAGGCATGTCAGCGAGATGAACAAAAACAGAGAGATATCCGTTTGCAGATTAAAGATGAGGGCTGTTCAGCTTTCTACAGACCACAGTACAAGTATTGAAGAGGTGTGTTTCCTTCTTTTTTTGTGGATTGATGACTAAATATTTATTAACATCTGATTTGAGAAGTTTATAAATTATGATAAAATCTTCTAGTTCTAAAACGCGATCAGCTGGGATTACAGGGATTGTTGAATTATGTTCTCTTGTTGCTTGCCTGTACAGGTTGATATGTTGTCTCTGGATTCATGTTTTTAACTCTTTCCTTGTATACCTGAGGATGCTTAAAAAATGATTTTTTTTGCCATTTAAATTCATGCTTCTGGAAGATATTGATTAGTACATTTACCCATGATCGCAAAAAATGATTCCTACACAGTAGTTTGTACTTTGTAGGAGAGAATCCACGAGTGTAGTCAACAAAAATGTGTTGTTTTGGTGTCAAATTGATCCATTTATATAAGAATTCCAGTTATGGATAGACATTGGGCATTTCCGGAGTGGGTGAATTTTCTTTTACTGGCTTTTATATTTCATCAGGTTAAGACTTAAGCTTTATACCCAACACATTCTTTTAAAGTATTTCTCTTCGTTGGTAAATGTTGCCTATTTTTACATCTAGGATTTACATATACAACATATATCACTGTCAAATTCCACAGTGGATTTCATACTATTTATAAAAGATATTTTAATTCGAAAATTCAAGAAAAACGTTAAGTGACTAGAAATTTGAAAGAAATAGATTGGGTTGCATGGTATATATACGCATATTAAAGTATAGACATTCACCAGAAAGCAAAATTGATTGTATTTAATACGGTAGTAGTTTTACAATATTCTCCAATCTTTGCTGCAGGAAGTTTTTAGAATAAGGGCAGAACACCCTGACGATGATCAAGCTATATTAAATGACAGAGTGAAGGGACAATTAAAAGTCACCAGAGCATTTGGGGCTGGATTCCTGAAGAGGGTCAGTTGATCTTCTGACTTTGGCTATCTGAATTTTTAGTTTGCCGCAGTCCTTTTGTCTGTAGTTTATAGGTAGGGATTCTTTTTGCATTCATACTTTTCTTTCTTTTTTCATAACCTATGGAATAATCAAGGAAAAGGGCATATGAAATAATAAACTCTTGTCTGTTTGTTCATTACAATTTCAGACTATCAATTTTCATAGTCTATTTTCAGACTATCATTTTTTTCATCTTTTCATGTTCATTCTCTCTTTCTTTATTTGTGTATGTGTATCCTTGAAAGAAGATCTATAAAGTATAAACAATCTCTTCGTGCAAAAATGGATATCTATAAGACTATACGTGACGGTTCCTGTTGAAATGTGGTTCAAAGCTTAGGCACAATCCTTTCACATATGCAATATCTGCTATTGATATTTGTTATGTTTGGTGGAGTGATTTACGAAATCAACATTTCTCTTGGGGTATGTTGGGAGGGGGATTTGGGAGGGTTTTGAAGGGTTTGGTTTATATTTTAATATCTATTTGAAATTTTAAAAAATTGAAAGAATAACATGTTAGAACATTGTTAATCACACTTCATTTTTGTTTAGAAACATTTTATAGCTTCTTCAATTTAGAATTGAAAATCAAGCCCTCCCCTCCTTTCCCCTCCTAAACCCTCCATCCAAACATACCCTTAGTGAATAATTCCTGATAGTACTTTGCGTATGATCAAGCCACTATTCTATAAAGCTATTAATTTTGTTCCAAGTTGTGCATGACCAACTGCTGAGCTTTATTTTTATAGCATGACATCATGCACACTAAGTTTAGTTGACTTTGACTTTGTATAGTTTGTAATAAAACTGCTAATGATTGTTTCATTTTAAAAGTAATATACAACTACTTTTTGGCTAATATATGTTTGTGTTTGAAAAAACTACATACTTACCTATTTGTATTTATTATGAATTATTTTTATAGGCACTTATAGACTATAGTAATTGGCTATATCAGTTTCAGTTATATACTTCCCTTTCATTGTCCATATAAATTTCTCGAGCAAAAAGCACAGACAGGGAAATCCGCCCATTAAAAAGTGTGCTGTTAGAACTTTGAATGTTCTAACATGAACACATTTTTTTAAGTATCCATAGATTTCTTTGAGGAACATATTTCTGCATACTAAGCTGTTTACTAACTTTTGATGATCACAATAATCAATAATACCTCCTACTTACGTTTTTTTTACTCGTGTAATTTTTAAACTTCAAACCTGTTCTGACTTGAATTGTATGATTTAGCCATCTTTTAATGAACCTCTACTGAAGATGTTTCGAGTTGACTATATTGGCAATGATCCGTACCTAAGTTGCACTTCCTCCGTTCTTCATCACCGACTTTCCTCAAGTGATCGATTCTTGGTACTCTCCTCCGACGGGCTTTATCAATATTTCAATAATGAAGAGGTAGTTGCCCATGTCACCTGGTTCATGGAAAATGTCCCTGAAGGTGATCCTGCACAATACCTCATTGCGGAGCTTCTCTTCCGTGCTGCTAAAAAAAATGGTCAGTTTCACCTTCTTAGTCCTTATGATTTTATTATGGTTTTTGATATAATGTGTGATAGGAAATGCTTGCCAATTATTATTTTGCCAAAAGGGACACACCTCACATTTGATCTGAGGGTAAACATTTCACATCTATAACTATATGTAATGGCAAAGACATATATTATTGTACACAACATTTTTTCAATTTTACCCTTGATTCTGTTTGGACCGTCTTGTTTGGACTTATCTACTGGCATAAACATTTGTGAGACTGGTTGGGAGAGCTTATAGAAACAACTTATGACATATTCATTGCTGTTTTCAACTAATTTCTGTAAGCTTCCCGGGCCGGGATAGCTTATGAAAACAGCTTATAGCTTATAGGAAAATAATTTAACATTATTTTATTCTTTATTATAGAAAGTTAGAAACGACTTATGAATAAGCTCTTATATGATAAGCGCTTATGCCATAAACGCTTAATTATGCCGTTTATCCAAATGGGGCCTAACCTAAGTAATAAATACGGACATACAGTCACTATCGTCATCCCGTCATCCGTAGTTTGAATAATTTCCATGGAAGCTCTCAACTCAAATTGGCTTCTGCTGATCAAATTTCTAAGTAAACCCTTTAAAATTTCAAACCCAAACATCTTTCTTAATAGATATCTTGTATTTTTACTTAGGTATTAGATAACCTTACAACATTAATGATAGTGCAATACGTTTGAATTGCTACCCCTTCACTCTTTCACCTCTTTCATAGAGATAGAGGAACCATATGAGATACCTGTCTAACTACACGCTTGCATTATTACTTGTCATAGTGATAGGTTCATTCACATCAATGAGTTTGCCTTTATTTTATTTTTGCAGGAATGGATTTTCATGAACTGCTTGATATTCCTAATGGTGATCGACGTAAATATCATGATGATGTTTCTGTCATGGTGGTTTCTTTAGAGGGAAGGATTTGGAGATCATCGGGATAATTTATTTTTAAGTAACTCTGTTTAATTTTTGTCGTGCCTTCAAATTTGCATGTTGCGTTGATAATGTAACAATTTTGGGCAACAAGTAAAATGATTTAAGATATCAAAATCAGGCTTTGATATATTTTGAAATGGAAGATTTTTCAAATCGTGTCCTTTGATCAAGGCAGTCTTTTATTCAAAGACATTTATTTATATAATTTGAAATTTCAATCACAACTTTATATATCAATTCAACAACGTAAGTTAATGCTTTGGATTTTTTTATGCAAGCGGAACGGAGTGACAAGTATTAACCGTAAACTCACACACGCAAGGTGTAGATTCTAGGTTTGAACTTGAGTAATCACGAAAGATGTACAACCTAAAAACCAATTGTGCTTTCCTAAAAAGACAATCAATTGTGCTAGGTATTGTTTCACTTGTTTCTCTCAAAATCAATTAAATACTTAGGTATTGTTTGGCAGAAGAGAAATAAATGAAAATCATAATAGAAAGAAGCGTGTTCTCTCTTGTTTGTTTGGTTAAATAGAAGTGAGAAGAACCCAATAGCACTTGACTGAGATGATAAGAGTCTTTTCCAGCTTAACAAAAGTCCTGAATTCAAATCTAGCCCTGGGCATGCAATAGTGTTAAATCTTTTAAAGAAGAGTTTTGCCACCCATTATGATTCTACGTTACCCATCTGTGTACAAATTTCCATACCCACATGCACCACCTACAAACAAAAAGTTAATTATATTATGATTTTTCTTTAAGTAGGGTTTGCTTCAAAAGGTTTTAACGATACTAAAAAAATAATGAAAAAAAAGAGAAAGTTGCACTATAGACTATAATATACCCATTGTTCCTGAGGCATCACTTCCACCATAAAAAGTTGCGTGAGCTTGCTGCCAAACAGCAGCTACTCTCATTTCTGTAGTGAGTAAACCCATTAACAATATAAAACCACTCATGAGAATGATTTTTTCCATTTCATTTCTCCTTCTCTATCTCTGACAAATTTTAAAGGAGGAATTAGATTGTTTGATTTGATGCTCAAAATAGCAGGCTCCGTAGATTATGGCTGTTTTTTTTACCCCCCTCTTATATCATCTACCCCCAAAATGACCAAACGTACGAAACTACCCCTTAAATCCACAAAATTTCTGGAAATACCTCAAATCCAGGTAAATCCGGAAGGATGTTATTTTGATTTTCCGAAAATATCGCATTTTACAGTAATGATTCCCTAACTGTCTGAATGTTGTTACCCATCACCTCTGAGTGTTGAAACCAATTTGAGTCCATCTCCTCAATCAAATCATTGCGAACTATTTGCCAGCTATGCTCCGAGTAATCAAGTGAGGCAGAAATGCATCTGAAGCCACAGTTTCCATCCCCAATCACATTGATAATGTCATCAATGTACTTATGCATATGCTCTGGAAAGTGACTTACCAAATGAATGTCATGTTGTGCTCGCTCAGCTGCTGACCTCTGTGATGGTAATTGGGAGACTTGCTGTGAGGACCGCTGGGGAAGTCTCTGTGATGAAATCTGGGTGGGTTTCTTATCTGAGCTCAAAGACGCACCCACGTGCTCCCAATAAGAAGGATCTCTCTTCACATCATACTCTTTCTTCTTCTTCTTTGGTGCACCCCTAGTCTTGACTTTGTGCTTAGGTGGAACCATGGTTGTAGTGCTTTTGAAGACATAATCATCAAGACCTCTCTTCTAGACACATCTCTCCTCAAGAGACATCTCAGCCCATTGCCTCCAAACCTCCTCTATTGTATAGCCCTCCTCTATTGTATAGCTTATGTCACATTCAAGTGACGCTTGTTTCACCCGCTCCTCATCCATACTCTCAATACTCAGCCTCATCCAATGAGGGTCAATCATCTTTATTGGGATTCGACAGCCATGTAGGTGCAAATTCCCAAGCTCACAAGAACAAGGTAACCTATGAGTAACTTTAATCACACAACCAGCACAACGGGTCTTATCGGTCCCTACTCCATCCAACATGCCTTCAAACTCATGAGCTATATGATTCAATGCCTCATGAGACACTAAACCGTGTAGATTCTTGTAGAATGGAGTGTTGTGCTGGGCATCTACATGGTTGGTGCTCTTTTGAAAAGAACCGAAAATTTTATCAATTTGTGCATTGATCATCCCATGCATGGATTCCCAACTTCTGCATAAGTCACCTCCACTAGAACCCAGTGACCTCTTCAATGACCAATGGGCTGACTCAACCCTATATGTAACAAATTAAAACACATAAGAAAAAAATTGACTCGAAATAAATTTAAAACACATAAGCAAAATATTAACGTACCTATTAGTCATGGTGTTTCCACAGTGTTTCACTTTATCCGTCCGCGGTCCACAAAATCTTTCCCTGTGAGGATACAGCCAATACTCGTTCACATATTTGATAAGCTGGGGTATATCAGCACATGATTGTTCAAAATCATGCAAATTCTCATAAAATTCATCCCCAAATACAGAGTCAACTATTGCATGCCAAAGACTCATCACTGACTTCACCCTATCTCTCTTGACAGCCTTCTTAATTTTAGCATTCACATTGTTGTTAATGTGATACCGACAAAGCAAATTAATTGCTTCGGGAAACACAACCTTGATAGCATTCATCAATCCCTCCTCACAGTCAGTGAGGATAACCCGAGGAAGTGGGATATCTAATACCATCAAATCTTTTAGGCTCTGCAAAACCCATGTTTAGTCATCATATCTCTCGTGAGACAAGTAAGCAAATGCAACAGAAAATGTCAACTCAGTAGAAGTGACACCAACAATCTCAAGTAGAGGCAATGCATATTTGTTGGTCTTGAAGGTGCAGTCCATAATCAAAACATTAGGAAACATCCTCAATAACTTGATACTATCAGGGTGTGACCACATGAACTCCTCAACAATATCACTTCCTTCAAGCCGTCTGGTCCAACAAATATAATGATGAGTCTGAATCAGTGTCAGAAGCTCCTGCATCTCAGTCCTACTTCCTCTCTTTCCCTTCCGGAGACTATTGCGGGTTCTATACAGCTGTGAAATGTTACTCAAATTGTTGGTAAATCTCCTCTTTATTGACTCTAGACTTTTTGCTGCTTTCACTCCCAACCACACATGCTCCTCAACTGCTAATCGCTCCTCCTTGTTGAACTTACCAAATATTGTTGCTCAAGGATAGTCTTAAGAGGCTCATGGTTGTGAATTCCACACATAACTTTGACCTTCCAATCAAGACTAGGAGGATCGAGTGGTTTAGCTTTCAATCTAAATGGACAACCACACCTTTTTGAAGTCTTTGTCTACTAGAACACCCAACATCTACTCCACTATATCTCTCATGCCTATCACAACCAAAACAATCTTATTTTTCTTCCATTTACCATTCTCACTCGACTCGGATCGAATAATAATGACAATGACCCCGTTGGCTTTCCCGATATCTCTAGCCCAACAGGTAACAATATCTCGAGTAGGAAAAACCAGTGATATGGTAAACGCATCCGATAAATCCATAAAGAGACCTCTGCCATCTGTCGTAGCCATATTGGTAAAAAAAAAAGCTAAAAAATCGATTTCCGGAAATACTAAAAATAAGGTATTTCCGGAAGTTTAAAAAATTAAACTTTCCGAAAATACGTCAAGAAAAGGTATTTCTGGAAGGTTAAAAATTTGAATTTCCGGAAATACCTAACAGTGGATATTTCCGAAAGGTTAACTTGTATTCCGAAAATACCCTATTTCCGAAAATTTGAACTGATAATATTTACGGAAATACATTTTTTTAGATATTTCCGGGAATCTTACAATTTTGTGGGGCCTGATCAGATTTGGGTAAAAATGAAAGGGGTATTTTTAGATTAAAATCAAATATGGGGGTATGGGGGTTTAGCGGGGGGTTTGTGTTTTACAAAAAAAAACATCCGTAGATTATTTATAGGTGCTGTTGGCTAGAGGCTTGAATTAGGCAATAGGAACATTAAATGGAATTCTATAAAGCATGTAGGGGTGGACAAAATTTTAAATCCGACCCGTGACCCGTGATATCCGAATGTAAATAACGTTTTCGGGTATGATTATCCGGGTTCACGGGTTATTGGTTTCTAAAAGTGAGTTGCAGTGGATTAACACGGACGAAATCGGATCATTAAAAATCAACCCCTTAGAAACCGAATCCAACCGAAAAGGTATGGCTTGTGGCCGTAGACTGCCTACACACTTACACATACACGGCTTTGAAGAGTGCAAAAGCCTGTGCAATTAATTGCACACAGCTATCACTATTTAACTTCGCAATCTGTACACAAACATTTACCCCTAACACCCTTTTGTTCCAGTCAAATAAATCTCTTTCTCTTCCAAGGCAACCTTTCTATAAAACTGCATCTACACTTTTAATTTGATTCTTCATCTTCATCATTTTTTAATTTTTCTACTGCATCTTCTCCTTCTTTTCATACCTTGTCGTGATGTTCTTTTCAAAGAAAGTTATATGTTTGTTTACTTTTGTTAAAGGTTGAGTTTTTTGGGGGGTTTTGTTGTAAGTTTGATGATTTTTAGTAATTGGGTTAGTTAAACTTTGTACAGATTCAGATTTGTAGTGATTATTGTTGAAACTTTTGATGTTTTGTATTTTGAGCAAGAACTGGACTTCTCCTATTCTTCTCATCTAAATTTCGAAATTTCTAAGTTTATTGATTAACAATCGTGGGAAACCACCCGAATATCCGTCCACCCGCCAAATTCGTAACCGAATAATCCGATGCTGCAAATGGACGTGATGGGCCAGAGAATCAGTACAAAAAAATGCCTTATTAGCGACGGATTTTTAGCGAGGGAACCAAAATCCGTCGCTAATGTTTAAGTAGCGACGGATTTTAGCGAGGGAATCAAAATCCGTCGCTAATAATGACGAATGCGCGCTTTTCTTAACAAAAAGTTTAAATTCCGTCGCTAAATTTAAAATCCGTCGCAAAAAATCCGTCGCTAATTCCTTGGAAATTGCACCAATTCTGAATCCGTCGCTAAGGCACTAATCTGTCGCTAATGCTGACGTGACCGTTGCACAGACATTGGAATGCGTAAAATTCTGAATCCGTCGCTAATTTGAATTTCCGTCGCTAATTCTAATTTTTTTTATTAAACCGAATCCTCCTCACTTCTTCTCTCTTATCTTCTTCTTTTCTTTTCTCACACTTCACTCTCTTTCTCCCTTACTCCTCTATACCCAAACCCACCCTACACCACTACACCACCACCCTACTCTCCTCTCTGTCTTCCCATATTTCACCTCCACCACCACCACCAGCAGCACCACCACCACCACCACTACCACCACAAAATTAATTTCCACCCTCACTCCTCTCTTTAACCATGCCCCTCTCTCTCTAACCCTCTCTCTCTATACACAAACTCCTTCCCATATTTCACCACCACCACCACCACAAAATTAACTTCCACCCTCACTCCTCTCTTTAACCATACCTCTCTCTCTCTCTCTCTCTCTCTCTCTCTCTCTCTCTCTCTCTCTCTCTTTCTCTCTCTCTCTCTCTCTCTATACACAAACTCCTTCCCATATTTCACCACCACCACCACCACCACAAAATTAACTTCCACCCTCACTCCTCTCTCTAACCATACCCCTCTCTCTCTAACCGTCTCTCTCTCTACACAAACTCATCTCCATATTTCACCTCTACCATCACCACCACCACCACCACCACCAATAATTTTATAATAATTTTATAACAAAATTATAACAAAATTATAATTTAATAATATTATAACAATAATTTTATAATATATCGAATATTAAAAATATTATAATAATTATTATAACAATAATTTTATAATTATTATAATGATATTATAATATTAAAAAAAATCACGAATTACGAGGTCATTAGCGACGGAAAATCCGTCGCTAATTTTAAGCGGGATTCCAAAAAAAACACGGATTACGAGGTGATTAGCGACGGAAATTCCGTCGCTAACCAGTAGCGAGGCCCTTTTTAGCGAGGGATTTGTTCCGTCGCTAATTCCCTCGCTAAGGCACATTAGCGACGGAAAAATCCGTCGCTCATACTGCTTTTTTTTGTAGTGAATAGCGTCTATGGTTTTGGCCGGATTGGGGGTTTTGAAACCGAATCCGATGAACCCGCCCGATTTTCCAGCCCTAAAAGCATGGTGGGATAAGATAAACGTTGACCAAAATATTCTTCTCCTATTAGAAATAAAATATTGTGTAGTTGTATGTATAACATGCATTGGGAAAAACTGACAAGGCAAGTGTCTGAAGGCATGTATAATAAATTAGGTAACCAAGAAGTTTTCCAGGTTTGAATTTCGAATCTCCTGCTTGTATTCTTTTGGTGTATCCTTTCGATATTTTTTAGCTTGCCAACTAAACTATCTACTTAGAATAGGTATTAATGTTTAATTTTACATGTTTTTTTATAAGCTGTTTAATTTTACATGTGATCGTCCGTAGTATCCGTGGTACGTTTGTTGTGCAGTTTACACCGCCTGCCCGGCAGCACAACAATAACATGCATCGATCAATCAATTGATAAATAGTTAAATACTAGTTTAAATTAAATGCTCTTCTCTTTGAATGATAGGATAGGCTATCAATCAACCGAAACCAACGAACAGATAGATAGAATAGAAGGGAAGGGAGTCATGCATATAAAATATTTGATTTAATGATAAGCAGTAGCAGTAACATGCAACTACCTAACCTCCATTGACTAACCTGAAATTGTTATGCTTTCACGTAAGCAGCTATGTCAAAAAACACGTTAACCATAAAGATGCTCATATGCCATGAATTCGATCTGCCATTCTTCATGGAACTGCACTCACATGGCACATGGCTGATGATGGCATTGGCATCTCTCCGCCATTATGTACTGTACAATAACGGCTTCATAGTTCATACACACCGCGCGCGATATAGTTTCGCCAGGACTACTAGTACTTCAGTATGCAGTCCAATATTACTACCCATGGATTGGCCATTGATATTACATTGTCCAAAAAGAAACCAAAAATTCCATGGGTAGTGAAATAGATAGATAGAGAGAGAGAGAGAGAGAGAGAGAGAGAGAGAGAGAGAGAGAGAGAGAGAGAGAGAGAGAGAGAGAGAGAGAGAGAGAGAGAGAGAGAGAGAGAGAGAGAGAGAGAGAGAGATGTAATCCTAATCAATAAATAGATTTTTTTTTTACCCGCACACCTTCACTTTATACCCACACACCTTATGAAAGGACGAAAATACCCTTGATAATTTTACAAAATTGCAAAACATTTATCACTTCTCACTTACATCCGTTTGATATAGAGGGAGAGAGTCTTAATTTCACAGCAAACGGATTTACATATTTCCATCCCACGGATCTACATAGTTCCGTTTTCCAGCAAACGCAGTTGCGTACATCCGTTCCCAGCGCACAGAAGTAAGTACTTCCGTTTTCCCCTCAACGGATTTACATAGATCCGTTTCGTTTGTATTAATTTTTTTTTCCAGTGTCTGTTCCGGTCGAGGTCTTAGAGCAGATACTGAGTAGGCTTCCTGTGGAGTACCTCATACAACTCAAGTGTGTCTGCAAGTATTGGTTATTGTAGATCTCTTCCAACAAACAATTCTCCAAACAGCACCTTCAGATGTCAATTCAGCGTCATCACCTCATCACTCCTTGACCACGGTGACGACTGGCCCCCCGGTGCAGCTTAACACCCTCTCAACAATCAGAGTCCTTACCATCGACTTGTTGGGTCTTGCAAAGGCATCATTTGTATTGCCATCGATAACAGTTTTGCTCTTTTGTGGAACCCTTCAATTAGAAAATTCAAGCTACTACCAGACTTACAAAATCCACATCCAGAGAGAATAAGCTTCAGTCTATGGCTTTGGATATGATCATTTCACTGATACATACAAGGTAGTTGTTGTTTATTGCTATAAATGTTATGATGGGCGTAGGCTGTTTTATGAAGCAGAGGTCAAGGTTTATACATTGGGTACAAATATTTGGAAAAGGATTGATCAGCAGTTCCCATGTCAAAGGTTTCCCAGAGCCTTTTTTTTAGCCGGATTATTCGTCAATGGTCATGTTAATTGGATGTCATATGATACTAGTCGTGTGCAGGTTGTTGTTTCTCTTCATCTGGGGACCGAGTCTTATGGATAGGTATTGCAGCCGGACTATGGGGATGTGGTTGTTTTGGATAAATCATTGAGTGTATTGAGAGATCAGCTGTCTATTATTGCTCATTATAGCAAATTTGTTGATATCTGGGTCATGAAGGAGTATGACGTTACGGAGTCTTGGACTAAACTGTTCAGTGTGCTCACAGCAGATATTGCTACTCAATTCGGTAACAATCTTTATCAAAATGCTAGAGCACTGTATGTTTCTGAGGACTCTAAAGATGAAGATGTGATTTTGGAGCTTTTCTCAAGGTTGTTTGTTTACAACTCTAGTGATGGTAATTTCAAGACTCCTGAAATTGAACGTCTTCAAAACAACACCATGTTTCAGAGAGATGATGCTTGTTTGGTCCCGACCGTCTACGTTGAGAGTTTGATATCACCTAGTGATTAGTGCTCTGATTGTACTGTTTGAACTATTTTAGACTACTCTATTATTAGTATTGTTCTTTTATTATATTAGAGTATTGAAATTAAAAATTTATTTTCATTGATGCAAACATACAAACTAACATAAAACGTAAAACATAAACAACAACAACAAAGACAGTTCTAAACTACTTCTGGTCCTAAATTATAACAACGTCGTAAAATCTCATTGTCACAGTCCAATTGGCACCTAGGCCAAACTAGACCCATTTTTAATGCATTTTTTAAAATTTCTTTTGTTAAAAATTGGACTGGTTGGGTCAACCTGCTGGCCCAATATTTTAGATTGAAAATCCACTCCAGGTCGCTTGCCCTTTTCAAAATAGGGCACCAATCGGTAGCAATGGGAGTGAGGTTGATCCCCCGAATCTCCAATGGCTTCATAGGCTTGATGGGAGTTGCTTTCAAGTGGGTTGCCACCCTTGCATCGACAAACAATGAGCTAGCCAGGAAGTCAGAAGGAGTGAATTCCTTGAAGTATACCTGATCCCACAGCTCCAGGAACCAGATGGGTCCTTGAATCTTCTTGTAGCATTTTTTTATGAAGTTGATCAAGCAGCCTATGCATGCTTTTATAGATGTTGCTTAAGAAGAAGGAACCCCAATAATAGGCTTGGTTAGAGAGAAGCATGGAAACAAAGGGTTGGGGCTCCTGGACAACAACTATTGAGTTAGTGCCCTATATAGAAGTACTTGCTAAAGAAGTACATAAGGAAGGATGCATGCTCAAAATCAAAAACTTTTCCTAATTCTTTGGCATTAGCCTCTAAGAAAATGGATTAGGCACCACCATTTTTGGCAAAGGTATAGCCAAGGTCATGGAATTTGGTGTTGGATGGACATCCCTACCCGGATGTAGAAGACCAAGAATGGCTGCCACATCAAGTAGAGTAGGGGTTAATATTCCCTAGGGAAAACAAATGCGTTTATAGAGATTGATCAAAAGCCCATGAGGGGCATAATGTGGCTAAAGTGGGGAATCCAGTTAGAAGCGGATTTAAATGTCATATAGCCCTCATGCTTTCCATATAGGTCAGATTTGGCAGAGGCTATCCTCTTGACCCAGTTGGCATAGGGATCAGTGGTTCTCGACCAACCTCTAAGGTCAGTGGCTTTAGCATCAACATTAAATCAATCACAGGTGATTGGTAGACCATACATGCTTCCTTCAGGAGCAAAAACATTTTAAAGAAGGTGAGACTCTCTTTAATATCATAAGTGAATGGACAAAGGGAAACCTAATCTTGAACATTGACCACGACATGGATATGTTCAGGATTAGCATAAAGAGGTAAAGAAGGGGGTCGCCTAGGAGACTCTATGGGAGACTCAATTGGAGAGGAAGAGACTGATTGCCTCGGGGATTCGATATGGCTATTGTCACCCCAGTAGTTGTTTTCTTGGTTCTGAGAATCAGAATTCTCAGAACCAGAAGACATAGTGTACAATAGAGGGAAAAATCTAGATTAAAAGGTCAAGAAAGGCGAGACGAAAGCTAAAGAACCAGGAAGGATTGAGGATTTGGAGTTTGGTTGAGAATTTGGCAGCGTTTTGGCAAGATTCAGAGTGCGAAAGTAAAATTGCAGAAATCGAATTAAGACCTATTTATAGTGGGCAGAATTAATGATTAAAGGCGAATTAAACATTGCCAAATACATCGGGTGAAGGCAAACTAGTCGTTTTGCGTCTAATCAATAGCATAGCGGCTAGTTTGGCAGTTGTGATGATCCCGTTGTTTCTGGAAATGGTTTTCATGCTGCCACACCTATCTCTCTCATTGGCTAAGTAACAACGCAAAAAAAGGGGTAGTTGTAACACCTAAAAATTTCTATTATAATTGCCGAGGGAGCCCTCAGCCGAAGTAAGTGCTCAGCTGAGTCTAGGGCCGATTTATCCAAAAATCTTATGAAGCAATAACCAAAGGGCTAGGAAAGGTCCTATATTTCTCATAGACCTCCTAAATTCTATCATTATTTCTATAAATGGAGATATTGGTGGCTTCAGCAGAATTTATGACTAGCTGGATAGGCTTTCCGAGAAGAAGAAAGGGTATATTTTGCCTACGACTAAGATGGTGAATTCTAATTTTTCGAGGATCACTAATTCTGATGAGATTCCGTCTATTGTGAGGTCTATTAAGAATTGGAAGATCCTTGCTAAGGGAGGTGAATAGGGCTACATTGAAGAAGAATCCTTTGAAGAACCTCAATATGATGTTTAGGCTCAATCCTTATGCTAAGACTACTAAGAAGATGGCTCTATTTGCTGAAGCTGAATGTCTCAGCCGATGAATGTCTAAGTTGAGGAGCCAATAGCCGAGGATTTAGCAGCTGAAGATTTGGTAGCCGAGGGTACTATTGCTGGAGCAGGGAGTTACTTTGGGAGCAAACAAGCATAGCACGTGGAAAATGCGTTGAAGAGAACATGTTTAGGCGCCTAAAATATAGGAGATAGTGGTTACTATCCACTATACGTGCTAGTGGACGTTACAGGGAGATTTTTCCTAGGTTTTAGCGCCCGTGAGGCTTAGTGTATGTTGGTTTTAGCCGATCCAACCGTTTTTGTAATCGTGGTTAGCTATAAGCTAGTGATCGTGGCTGACAAAGACCATCGTATATAAATACTTCGCTTGTGAAAATTTTAAACCACACGACATTCAATCAAACATCTACTTTCAAGCATTTTTACTCTTCCTTTACGTTATGCATTGCCTTAAATTAATCCTAGATGACTAGCTTCTTCATCTTCCAAATCTAATCCTAACGCTCTTTGTAGCCGTTAACCCATAACTAAGGAACACATGTAATCATTTGAAGAAAATGAATCACAAGGCCTAGGATTTAGCTGATCCTTGACTAAGTTAAAGCTTGAAAACAAAAGCTGATAGTTAGATCTCACCGGATTCTGTTAGATCATAGTTACAGAATCTAATCACAGAGCATATGTATATAAGGAAGAGCATAGCTCATTCCTGATAATAAAATGGAATACACACTGTATCAGTTACCTCACTCTCTTCTCTCTCTCGAATTCTTATAAGGGACATTGGATATGCTGCAGGGAAAATCTTAGCCATTGATTTGTTTTATTTAAAAAAATTAGCAGTAGAGAGACATAGACATGAGTGACAGCAGTACTGGATCCAATTTTGGATTATGATTAGATATCCTCAAAATACTCTCTGCAAGCGGTACACTTAACCATATTTTGGATTATGCCTTTATTTGGTGAAGTTGAATTATGAATGGTTCAATTCTGTGACTAAAACAGTAACCAAAACAGTTGATTTTCCAGGAGGAACTTAGAAATCCTCGTAATCAAATAAGAAGCTGCCAGAAAGACAAAATGATTGGAACGTTGATCGATGATGCAGCAAACCAGGACAAGGCAAATTACAAAATAATTAAATTTGTTTCGGTTCACATTCACATACATATATAATATATTATACCAAAGTTAGTGGGCTTCCTGGCAAATACTAAAACATATTGCTGAGCCACAACCACATAATACAATACAACTATAAACTATGAAAACAAAACAATGCACAATAATTATAGGAAGGTGCTATTTCTTCAGAACTATAAAGTATGAAAACAAACCACATAATACAATACAATACAATACAATACAACTATATGTGTGTGTTATTTCTTCAGAACTGAACGTTGCTTTTGAAAGACTGGCCAAATCTCCAATTGGAAGGAGCTACATTCATAGCCGTACGAATCTTTCCATTGGTTAGATGAACTCTAAAAGACAAGCTTTGACCATTGAGATAGCTTGGACTTTGCCAGTTAGCACCCCAATTTCTTGACATAGATTCCCAGTTACTCATTTTTGACCCTTTGATCCAAACTCGAGAAATCTCTCCACCTCCACCCACATTGCTTATAAGCACTAACTCAAAATAGTCTCTCCCATTGATTGTAAATCTCATAGTTCCACTCCTTTTGCACCCAACTCTGCATAAATGTAAACACAAATTTGGTTAAGTGGAAATTAAAGGAGAAAAGGGTTGAGGACATATTTATAAACTCTATAGCACCGACACATCAGGTTGAAGACGTGTCTGGTGTCTGACACATGATCTGTGTGTCGGTGCTTCATAACATAATTATAAATAAATAAGAAAACATACTTTCTGAACAAAACAGGTACAATTCCAGCTTTATATTTTGCTATGGTTTGAAAGGCAGGTTGAGACATATCAAAGTGTGGTCTTGGAGGATTGCACCAACCACCATTGTCATTTGGGAGTGCATAGTTTGGAGGACAGAAGTTAGTGGCAGTGATTGTAATGGAAGTTCCCTTAAGACACCATTGAGGGACTTGTGCTGCGTTACAAACTATCTGATAACAACCACCACATGATTTGCCATCATTAAACAGAACTGTACTCAATGCAGCTGTTTTTATACCATACCCATCTGTGTACAAATTTCCATACCCACATGCACCACCTACAAATTAAACAAAAATTGCTTATATATTAATTACTTGGACCACATAAATAAATGATGAAGAAAAAGAGAAAGTGTTGTATTATATATATGTAGTATACCCATTGTTCCCAAGGCATCACTTCCACCATAGAAAGTTGCATGAGCTTGCTGCCAAACAGCAGCTACTCTCATTTCTGTAGTGAGTAAACCCATTAACAATATAAAACCACTCATGAGAATGATTTTTTCCATTTTCTTTCTCTTTTTCTATCTCTGACAAATTTTAAAGGAGGAATTAGATTGCTTGATTTGATGCTCAATATTGCAGGCTCTCTTGATTATTTATAGGTGCTGTTAGAGGCTTGAATTAGCCCATAGGAACATTAATTGGAATTCTATAAACCATGGTGGGATAAGATAAACGTTGACCAAAATATTATTCTCCTATTAGATATAAATTATTGTATAGTTGTAGTATGTATAACATGCATCTGAAAAACTGACAAGGCAAGTGTCTGAATGCATACCCAACCATGCAGATACATGTAACAATAGATGCTATAGAATATAGATCGATATGAACGGGGAAGACTCTTGAAATAAACTATTTTGAAATCATTAAATAAAGTAGTAATCTTTTATTTTATATATATATATATATATATATATATATATATATATATATATATATATATATATATATATATATATATATATATATATCTCACAATTTTTTTTGACGGAATATATCTCACAATTTTAATTTGCGTGAATACTCGATTTTGTCTTTGACAAAAACTTTGGTGCGCAATTTAGTCCTCGAGAATAATTAACATCAAAATAAGTCTCTTACATTTACCAACAAGGGACACGTTAATCATTCTATTAGATTTCGTTGAAATTTAGTCATTTGATTGCTGACATGTCATGTTAGTTTGTTAATGTGTCTGTTAGGGTCGCTCTTGTGATCATATAAGTGAGTCAAATTTTGAAGGATCCAACTATGACCCTTACATTTCTAATTTTGAGCCAATTGGTCTCTCGTGAATGATTTATATTAACTCCATTTTTTCTTCGCCTTTTGAACCATAACCCAAGTTTTTGAAGCTCCAATCTGATTCTAATAGAGCAAACTAGCACTACCAGCTTCTTGCACAAATTTCATGATGAACCACGTTGGGTTTACTTCCATATGTTTCATTTTTGCGACTTCTCAATATTGAGATATGTCTTGTAATTCTATTGCTTGTAATAATAGTAGGTGTAGTTAGAAACCTAGTCGAAATGGGCCAGTCGAAATGGGCTAGTCGAAATTATGGGCCTGGGCCTGTTTCATTGTATATAAATATAGACGTCAGTAGTGTTGCACCCCGAAGAATCCCCGGTTTGGGTTTCTCAATGTACAACGTGGAAAATTTTTGGAGCCGCCACCAATATTTTAATTTTAAGACCAAAACATTGAAAAAAGGTCTTTTGGACAAAGCAGATGGTCTTTTGAAAACTAGAGATATAGGTTCGGGGGTCGATTACGTGCGAGGAAGGTGTTAGCACCGCGCACGTCCTTTCTACCGAAAGGGAACCTCTAATTAAATGTGTGGTTTTAACGTTTGATTTGAAAAATACCTAGATTTGCCTATTTATTTCTTATTTGGAGATGAATGGGAAATCTTTAATGAAAATTTTATTTTAGGTGAGATGGGGGAAAAAAGGGTTTTTAGAAAAAAGTGCTTGACGGGACATGGCCCGCTCCTACGTATCTCCCGGTGCGATGGAGAATTCAAAGCTACGTAGTTCTTGGTTCTTTTTTTTTTTTTAAGTTTTTGTTTTTTATCTTTTTTAGTGAGTTTTTTGAAATAGGACGAGCATTAGCAAATGATTAAACTAGCAGAGGCTATGATGAATCACTGCTAAATGCTCAAAAAGAGTTGTACCGCCAGTCAAACGAACAAAGGTTCTGATGGACTATTGATAACAACTTGTTTTTATTATCTTTTTGAAAGTGATTTTCGAAAAAGATTGATTTGCACAATGATCAAACTAACAAAGGTTATGATGGACCATCGTTTATTATTCTTATGAGAAAAAGATATTGCCACTAATAGCTAAACGAACAGAGGCTCTGATGAGCTATTAGCAACAATGGGTTTGAAAATGATTCTTTTTGTTTGTTTTTATGAAAATAATTTGTTTATGGGGATGAAAAGAATTTTTATTTGTTGCGCTTGACGAGAACGTGGCTCGCTCCTACGTATCCCAAACGGGAATCAAAGCGACGTAGTTCTAATTAAAAAATGTTTTTGAAAGGGGTTAAAAGGGGCAAGCTGAATCACCCGAGACCATCTTCACCACTTAGAACATGATGCACTAGGCATAGGTGGGAATCATATGGTTCGTCATCAACAATGGACGATAATATACAAGAACGAGTGGATAAATGCTATAGCTAAGTTTAAATCACATGGATCACAATAACTAAATATTAACAAATGAAAAGACTGAAATACCTCTGATGAAGACAGATATTACAAATCTGAAGAACGCAAATCCCGACTAACTCTTGCAGAAGATCGACTCTGACGGACCAACGGAACGAATAGAGCGAAAAATAAAGCGTAGAAGAGTTTTTTTTTAAATGTGAGGGATCTCGCAAAAACGAGTTTTTTCTCTGATCTCGTGAAAAATGCGTGTCTTGAAATGAAAAATGAGCTTCCTATTTATAGGAAATCAGATTTGATCTATTTTAGGAAACTAGGTAATCGATTATGTTAGAAATAACTTGGGAGATGTAATCGATTATGTGCCTTGGATCTCAGATTCAATAATCGATTATGTGCTTCAAAAGGGGAAGGGGATAATCGATTATTTGCTTGTTTTCATAGAGCAAATAATCGATTATTTGCTTGAATGAAATAAGAAGGTAATCGATTATTTGCTTTCCTGAAAATATGGGCATCTTAATAATCGATTATGTGCTTCAAAAGGGGAAGGGGATAATCGATTATTTGCTTGTTTTCTTAGAGCAAATAATCGATTATTGGCTTGAATGAAACAAGAAGGTAATCGACTATTTGCTTTCCTGAAAATATGGATACCTTCCTTATTCATCAAGAATATATTATATGCATGATAAAATCGATTTTATTCTTTTCTAAAAAAAATTCATAACACATGTGCTTGTCCTATTTTGCATGCATGAGGTTTGTTGAAAAATATTTTCATGCAAAAATTATTTTTATAGACCCTTTTGTGAGAAAAGACCAAAATGCCCTTTTTGACCCTAAAAACCCTAATTTCCCAAAAAGTGCATTCTAACCCTAAAAATGATTTCAAAAACTTTGGAATGGTTTCTAGGACCCAAAATGCAATACATTTTATTATTATTATTTTTTTTTGTGGGGAAAATTAGGGTTTTGACCTAAGCCGGACAAAATTGGGGTATGACAGCTGCCCCTCTTTATCTGAATTTTAACGAGGAATATGAATTGGCCGAAACATATTCCAAGGCAAAATGAAGATAAAGAATTCAGAAATTATACCGATTTTGTCTACTTGGGGAAACCCGAATTTTCTCTTTTTCTTTTTCTATATTTTTTTTTGAAAAGATGGGCACTTTCGTGCAGAAAGCGTTAAAGTGGGCACTTGGCGTGCAGACTGAAAGGTAAAATGGGCACTTGCGTGCAGACAGAAAAGTAAAATGGGCACTTGCGTGCAGAAAGCGGTAAAATGGGCACTTGGCGTGCAGAAAGCGGTAAATGGGCACTTGGCGTGCGGAAAAGCGGTAAAATGGGCACTTGCGTGCAGAAAGCGGTAAATTGCCCAGGCTGCCTAAAACCTGTAATCCTTAAACGAACTCTTGACGAATCCGAGTTTGCACGTGGCTTTGAGGAGCACGCTCTTCCTGTTGGCCTTTCGAGCGACCGGGGGGATCGTTATCAGCTCCGGAACTGATATACAGATCAATGCACGGCGTCCACTGTATCTTAGGCTGATACAACTATTCCGTTGAACCTCACATGGGGCTGCGGTCCATCGCGTTGCTCGTACACGATGTGAGACCTGGGCAGAAGGGAGCGATGATCTCTGTGCTCCAATCCGCAATGCGCGCTTGAGCGCTCTCTTTTCTTTTCTCTCCTTCTTTTCTATTTCTCTTTTTTTTCTTTTTTTTTTCTTTTTTTTTCTTTCTGAACTCCCAACTTGGGGGAACATTTTCTGGAATCTGGGGGCGAGGGCTAACACCGAAGTGCTCATCTTCTCTTTGTACCTGTAGCTGAAAATGAATAAATGCATGCAATGCAAATGCCATGATTGCTGTTTTTTTTTTCTTATGATGGATGATGAGTTTCTTATTTCCTTTGTCTATGTCGGATGAATGCATGATCTTTTACTGTTCCTATATGCTTGATGAATGCAATGATTTTCCTTCTCTTCTCTTGTCTATACGCAATGCATGATTTTCTTTTTCTTTTACTTATGAATGCATGATTTTCTACTGTTCTTATATGCTTGATGAATGCAATGATTTTCCTTCTCTTCTCTTGTCTGTACGCAATGCATGATTTTCTTTTTCTTTTGCTTATGAATGCATGATTTTCTACTGTTCTTATATGCTTGATGAATGTAATGCATGACTGTGTTTGTTTATTGCCCCCCCTTTTTTTTGCTTATTTTTTTATTTTTGCTGGTTCAGCCGACCCGCGACACTCATGACAGGAGACTGAGGAAGCTGTTGGACTTGCGGGGCTCATGGGCCGAGTGCATGTTGGTCTTGACTTTGCTGGTTTGAAGCAATCATGGATGTAGTTGCTTTCTCTTGCATGATTGACTGATTTTGAGGGTGTGCTTTCTCTCAGGACTCTTAAGAATCTCGTAATGATTTGCAATGCTCTATGATGTATGCACATGTTTTACGGTTCAGGACCATCATCATCATAAAACGTTTATTTTGAACAGAAAAAGCAGAAAATAAAAGAGTGAACAAATACGAGAAATTTGAACTTTATTAATGTGGAAACCGGTCGCACAAGAAGTTACGCCGCTTATTTATTACACTTGAAAGTTTAAACTGTAAAAAGACACGAAAAAGGAGAGAAGCTGAATTCTGACTGTCTGTCTCTGTGGAACAGTGCCAAACATCTATGTCCTTGACCTTGATCACTCCCTCATCCAAGCTTGTAGGAGAGTTGTATGCCTTTCTTTACTTTTCATGCCTAAGTTTTCAGACCCTAATTTTTGCCTGGATCGCCCTTTGCGGGTTTTCAATCCACCGGGTCGCTCTGATTTTGCCTAGGTCGCCCTTTGCGGGTTTTCAACCTAGCGAGCTAATTCTTACTTGGCTTGTCTTTCTCTTTTTTCATCTATTTCTTTTAGGCATAATACTTCTTCACTTGATCTGAATTGACTGGATTCCTGAGATCTTCGCCGTCTATGTTTATGAGTATCGGCGCTCCTCTGAAAAAGCTTTCTTGACTTCACATGGACCGTCATAAGTGGGCCTCAACTTCCCACGGAGTCAGTCCGGATAGGTAGGATCTTTTTGAGTACAAGGTCTCCTTCGCCGAATTCTCGAAGACGGACTTTCCTGCCGAAAGCTGCCTTCATCTTTTGTTGGTACAACTGGCCATGGCGCAGGGCAGCAATTCTTTTCTCTTTAATGAGATTCAGTTGATCTAGACGAGCTTGGACCCATTTGCTTCTTCTAACTTGATCTCCATGACTACTCGTAGAGAGGGTATCTCAACCTTGATGAGAAGAACTGCTTCTGACCCATACACTAGAGAAAAAAAAGGTTTGCCCCTGTATGATTTCATGAATGTGAGTGCGACAAGGGATGAGATAGGTGTAGGATCAATTTCCCCAGTTGTAGGAGGGGTGAAGAGCGACAGGATTGCCCCACTTGGCATATTGTAAACAAATGAATTTACTTGTCCTTGAGCTAAGACTTTGAGAAAACAACAGCAATCAATCATTGATCGGAATGGACCTTTCGGGATTGTGGTGTTTTGTGGAGGAGAGATGAGTAGGCTTAATGAGGTATTTGGGGCTAATGGCAGGATGGTTTTTATTCGGTATTGGCTGTTGATCGATGATTTATGATGGTTAACTGGCTTGATGAGGTATTAGGAGGTTTTATTCCTGGCTAAGGGTCTATGGAGGGCGGGCTGTCGAGGTCAAAGGAGAATGTTTGCGGTTTATGAGAGGAGGGGTGCATGGAAATGAGAAAGTGTTTGAAGGTTTATTGAGACGAGGATCTCTTGGGTTTTGTGGTAACATGTATCAACTCACTACTTACATTTCTTTTGTATTTTTCTTTTGATTTTGGGATTTTCCTTTTTGAATGATTTTTCCTTCTTTGACTTCTTCTTTTTCTTGAGCTTGGGTGAGCTGATAAAGAACGATGCACTGTTTTTTAATTCGAGGTGATCCTTGTCTAAGGTGACTTTTGGATTTTTGGCTTTTCTTGGCTTAAGATGGGTCGGAAAGGATTTTGGTTTCTCTTTGGGATTTTCTTGGCTTAAGGTGGTTAGGAGAGGACTTTGTTTTTGGATATGGAATGGTAGTCCGACCTTATTTCAAATCATGATTGCTTATTTTCTCAAAAATTAACTCTGGGACAATAATTCACTTATTTTCATGCTCTTGCCCTTCTTCTTTATTTCCTTTTTGTGCTCTAATTTTTTTTATTGAAGTACCCATCTTGACCTCTTTCTTGTTCTCAGCGGTCCCCAAGTTGATCACTTCAGTGGATTCCCCGTGATGCTGAATAACCCTTTTTCCTTGCTTCATTAACCTTCTGGAGGATTTTCCCGGTCTTTCTCAACGTCCCACTCTGCTTGATTGATAAGGTGATCAAAGTCAAAATATGGACTGTTGGCACTGTTATTTTGAGAGACAATTGCTGTAGATTTGCTTTTTGCCGAGGCGAAAAAGCAGAATGGAAGGTGAGACATGCAGGCAAAAATAATAAAGAAAAGAAGAGACACATGAAATGAGAAAGAAGTTGATTTTTATTGATTGGAATTCAAAAACAACGTTTTTATTGATGATGATAATTTAGAAAATAAAAACATGTGCGCCCCTAACAACTGGTCCCGTGGCCTTGGGCAGAGCCACAGGGTTGCATTACAAATGACTACTTTAAATCAAAGGTCCCAGGAGGATCAACAGTCTTTCAATTCTTTAATTCTTTCACCAGCACTGCAGCGACAAACCAGGTTTGCACCACCCTCATCCTTGATGACAGCAATTTGATCGTGTTGTTCCTTTTCCTCATCCCATCCTGTGGGCTGGATGTCTTCTATTCGGATTTGAGCACTCTCGGGAGCGTCATATCTGACCAAGTAATCAAACTTTCCACTGGGCTCCCCTAGGGTATCCCAACATCCCTCTTCTGACTTAGGACCATTATTGATGACAGCAATTTGGTCGTATTGTTCCTCTTCCTCATCCCATCCTGTGGGCTGGATGTCTTCCATTCGGATTTGAGCACTCTTGGGAACGTCATACCTGACCAAGTAGTCAAACTTTCCACTGGGCTCCCCTAGGGTATCCCAACATCTCTCTTTCATAGGCACCGCTATTACTTCCTCATTGATTTCTTTTTCATCTTCAATATCATGGGTCCCTATCTGAACCACGCACCGATCTATCAGGTCTTGCAGGACTGACTTGAAAACTTCACAGGCACCCACACATAAAGGATCGGCGCATACACAGCCCTTCTTGATAACACCACGACGACACAACTCAGCATGTATATTTTCCAGAGGAGTCTGGATACACTTAACATTTTTTATCATTGTCTGCCCCACAGAATCCTCTACTGCATTAGCGGATGGTGTCCCATGTCCCGGTAGGGGGTTTGTAGTTGTACTGGGACTGTTCGGCTTGAAAGAGATCCAGTTGGCGTCAATCAAATCCTGGACTACATATTTGAAAGCCTTGCAGTCCTCCACCGTGTGGCCGACTCTTCCACTATGAAAACTACAAGTAGCATCAGCAATGTACCCCCTAGGAAAGGGAGGTTGTATAGGCTTCATGGGGCGAATATTGACCAAATTCTTTGAGACAAGATGATTGAACAATTCAGTATAGGTCATCGGAATCGGATCAAAATTAGCACGCCTCTTCTCTTGATAGTTCTGGGCTCTGTAGCTTGAATTAGTTTGCTGCGGAGAGTTGAAAGATAATGGTACCGCCTGCTGTGGAGAGCTGAAAGATGGGCCTCCCCCTGCGGAAATAACATTGGTTTCCCCTTCTTTCTTCTTGGGGAAGTTGGGAAAGGGTTTCTTTTGTCCACTAGAATTGCCAAAACCTCCAGCAATCTTTCCGCTACGCAATCCGTGCTCTAATCGTTCCCCAATGACAACCATATCTGAGAAATTGGACGAAACACTCCCCACCAACCTATCATAATACAACCCTGGAAGGGTCTCCATAAACATGTACACCATCTCTTTTTCAGTTAATGGCGGCTTCACCTGAGCAGCTATGCTCCTCCCTTTTTGAGCGTATTCTTTGAATGATTCTCTATCTTCTTTGCTCATGTGCTGCAATTGAGACCGGTCTGGAGCAAGGTCCATGTTATACTGGTATTGTTTTAGAAAGGCTTCAGAGAGATCCTTCCAACTGTGAACTTCGGAGGATTGCAGTTGCATGTACCAATCTAGTGATGCCCCAGTCAGACTGTCCTGGAAATAATGAATGAGCACCTTGTCATCATGAGCATAAGCGGCTATTTTTCTAACATACATCGTCAGATGGCTAGATGGACACCCGGTGCCGCGATATTTATCAAAGTCAGGTGCTTTGAATTTAGGGGGGATAACAACATCTGGGACAAGGCACAAATCTCGGGCATCCCTGGCTCTAGTTCCTGATCCTTCCACAGCTCTTAAGCGCTCTTCAAGCGAGTGATACCGATCCCCATGCTGAGTGTTCCCAAACAAATGACCTTGTGGATAGTTCCCCGGACCGTGATAATAACCCCCATGCTGAGCAGGGTTTCCCATATGATGGACAGCGTTCTGAGGGTTCACAGTAACTCCCAGAGTAGGACTAGGTGAACCTCTTGGCAGCACAATATCAGGACTAGGAGTATGAATTTGTGGTCCCATAGAAGCTCCACCGGGCATAGTCGTGACAGGTTGACTCGACCCCACAGGAATAGCTTCAGCAGCAGGCGACATATAACCCATTGGCATCCCCCAAGGATATATCGGTGCATTCAGATGACTCTGTCCGCTCGCCCCTGGAGGATGGGCAAAGTAACTGACCCCCTGTCCATAAGAAGTGTGAGTAGTTGTAACTTCAGCGGACACCGGAGGAGAAACGAAGGTAACAACCCCTTCGGGATTTACAACAACAGCGGCCCCAGCAGTGGCCCCATCCCTCAAATTCTGTAGCATACTCATTACTTCGACCATCTGTGCTTCCATAGCCTCCACTTTAGTCTTTAAAGCTTGATTCTCTTGAGCCAGCTGCTCGGGGTTAAGAATCTCCACAACCGACTCATCTTGACCCAGGGGGTCCTCATTCTCGAGATGTTGATTGCTAGCCATCAATCTTGCTTGTAGACGGGTGGAGTATCGGTGTTGGCGAACCAGCTTGCCTTTTGTTTCTCTCTGATGATAGAGCATATTTTATGAGTACAAGTAGGAATGCGTAAATGAATGCAATGCATATGGCTTTATGTTATTTTTGTATTTAGATGCATGAGGAATGCTGTATGAATTTTTTCAGAATTTGCTTATGTAATGCATGCTGTTATGATGTAAAATGCGGATGATGAGGATGCTTGTTATAAAGACAGATATTTACAGGTGGGGTTTTTGAAAAATTAGGGCGGTATACCCTATATGCCACCCCATATATGTATTTATGAAAGAGAAGGAAAAACTTATTCTTTTTTGGTTTTGTTGTTTTTTCAAAAACGTTGGTGGAAATGAACTAAACTAGATGCAATAACGCACACACAATTTTGGAAAAAGCCCTTGTGACCTAGAAAGAGGTGAGACCTATGATCTAGGGCAATTTAGAGGGTAATCCTTCCATGTAGCTCTATTCACTTCCTCACAAGGCCACCAGAGCTACAGTCCCTTTCACAAAATTCCCCACAAATGCAGCAAACTGCTAGGTGTGAGGCATCATGAAAGAGCACAACTCTGGTTGAAACTTTCGCAAGTAGCCAAACGGACAAAGGTCCTGATGGGCTCTCACTACCCGAATCCACTCTCCTAAGTTTTTGCAGACCTGGGTTATGGTCCCACTCAAAACACATAGTCACAGGGTATAAGTGTAGTGTGTGTGAAGGGCATTTTCCCTAGTACTACCCCCACCTGAAATGAAAACCAGAGCAGTCCAGACAAAAGCAAACAATAACAAGTTATCTACCCTAGGGTTCCATACCTAGAATATCTATAAACAAGGATATTGCTCACCTTAGGAAAAGGAGCCAAGAAGAGGGGATCATGGGGATTGAAAAAAATGCATGGGCATAAGCGATAAAAGAAAGAAATAGAAGATGAGACAGGGAACAACATAGAAGAACACAAATGCGTACACCTACAATTAATGATAAGAAAGAAAGGCAAACAAGGTTTTAATCAAATCAACAATACATTAAACCACACATTTAAATTAGTTAGGCTTGACCCTCGTCTTTTTAAAAAAAGTCCCCAGTGGAGTCGCCAGCTGTTGCACCCCGAAGAATCCCCGGTTTGGGTTTCTCAATGTACAACGTGGAAAATTTTTGGAGCCGCCACCAATATTTTAATTTTAAGACCAAAACATTGAAAAAAGGTCTTTTGGACAAAGCAGATGGTCTTTTGAAAACTAGAGATATAGGTTCGGGGGTCGATTACGTGCGAGGAAGGTGTTAGCACCGCGCACGTCCTTTCTACCGAAAGGGAACCTCTAATTAAATGTGTGGTTTTAACGTTTGATTTGAAAAATACCTAGATTTGCCTATTTATTTCTTATTTGGAGATGAATGGGAAATCTTTAATGAAAATTTTATTTTAGGTGAGATGGGGGAAAAAAGGGTTTTTAGAAAAAAGTGCTTGACGGGACATGGCCCGCTCCTACGTATCTCCCGGTGCGATGGAGAATTCAAAGCTACGTAGTTCTTGGTTCTTTTTTTTTTTAAGTTTTTGTTTTTTATCTTTTTTAGTGAGTTTTTTGAAATAGGACGAGCATTAGCAAATGATTAAACTAGCAGAGGCTATGATGAATCACTGCTAAATGCTCAAAAAGAGTTGTACCGCCAGTCAAACGAACAAAGGTTCTGATGGACTATTGATAACAACTTGTTTTTATTATCTTTTTGAAAGTGATTTTCGAAAAAGATTGATTTGCACAATGATCAAACTAACAAAGGTTATGATGGACCATCGTTTATTATTCTTATGAGAAAAAGATATTGCCACTAATAGCTAAACGAACAGAGGCTCTGATGAGCTATTAGCAACAATGGGTTTGAAAATGATTCTTTTTGTTTGTTTTTATGAAAATAATTTGTTTATGGGGATTAAAAGAATTTTTATTTGTTGCGCTTGACGAGAACGTGGCTCGCTCCTACGTATCCCAAACGGGAATCAAAGCGACGTAGTTCTAATTAAAAAATGTTTTTGAAAGGGGTTAAAAGGGGCAAGCTGAATCACCCGAGACCATCTTCACCACTTAGAACATGATGCACTAGGCATAGGTGGGAATCATATGGTTCGTCATCAACAATGGACGATAATATACAAGAACGAGTGGATAAATGCTATAGCTAAGTTTAAATCACATGGATCACAATAACTAAATATTAACAAATGAAAAGACTGAAATACCTCTGATGAAGACAGATATTACAAATCTGAAGAACGCAAATCCCGACTAACTCTTGCAGAAGATCGACTCTGACGGACCAACGGAACGAATAGAGCGAAAAATAAAGCGTAGAAGAGTTTTTTTTTAAATGTGAGGGATCTCGCAAAAACGAGTTTTTTCTCTGATCTCGTGAAAAATGCGTGTCTTGAAATGAAAAATGAGCTTCCTATTTATAGGAAATCAGATTTGATCTATTTTAGGAAACTAGGTAATCGATTATGTTAGAAATAACTTGGGAGATGTAATCGATTATGTGCCTTGGATCTCAGATTCAATAATCGATTATGTGCTTCAAAAGGGGAAGGGGATAATCGATTATTTGCTTGTTTTCATAGAGCAAATAATCGATTATTTGCTTGAATGAAATAAGAAGGTAATCGATTATTTGCTTTCCTGAAAATATGGGCATCTTAATAATCGATTATGTGCTTCAAAAGGGGAAGGGAATAATCGATTATTTGCTTGTTTTCTTAGAGCAAATAATCGATTATTGGCTTGAATGAAACAAGAAGGTAATCGATTATTTGCTTTCCTGAAAATATGGATACCTTCCTTATTCATCAAGAATATATTATATGCATGATAAAATCGATTTTATTCTTTTCTAAAAAAAATTCATAACACATGTGCTTGTCCTATTTTGCATGCATGAGGTTTGTTGAAAAATATTTTCATGCAAAAATTATTTTTATAGACCCTTTTGTGAGAAAAGACCAAAATGCCCTTTTTGACCCTAAAAACCCTAATTTCCCAAAAAGTGCATTCTAACCCTAAAAATGATTTCAAAAACTTTGGAATGGTTTCTAGGACCCAAAATGCAATACATTTTATTATTATTATTTTTTTTTGTGGGGAAAATTAGGGTTTTGACCTAAGCCGGACAAAATTGGGGTATGACAAGTAGCATGTAATTTGTACCCTACTTTTATGAAATTCAGTGCAGTTTTTACTATTCATATTATATTGCCCTAGTCATTCCACTGACACCTAGCGTCACCACTTCCTTTTCTTCTCTCTTTCACGTGTTTATCCCCAACAAACTGGTATCAGAGCTTGTTAGATCCTTACAACATCTATCAAGATTCATGGCAGCGCGAGACAACTCTGGTGGAGGTATTCCGGGGAACCTCCCAATCTTCGACGGAAAGGATTATGAACGTTGGTGTGCGCAGATGAAGGTGCTATTTCGATATCAAGATGTCCTTGATGTCGTGAATGATGGTGTTCCACCCCTGGCAGCAAACGCCACTGAAGCGGTGAGGAACAACCACCATTCGCTGAGGAAGAAAGATGGAAAAGGGCTATTTTTGATTCACCAATGCGTTGATTCCAACATCCTGAACCTGATCATCGACTGTGATTCAGTAAAGGCAGCTTGGGACATCCTAAAGAACTCGTATGGAGGAGCAGATAGGCTGAAGAAGATACGTCTACAGTCGCTCAAGAAGCAGTATGAGGGCTTGAAGATGACAGATGGAGAATCGATTGGAGATTTCATTACGAGGTTAGTAGCATTAACTAATCAAATGAAAGGTAATGGTGAAACTGTGACTGAAGTAAATAAAGTCGAAAAGGTGCTCAGGTCCTTAATCCTGGAATTCGACTACGTTGTTACTGCTATCAAAGAATCCAAGGACCTAGATACATTGAAGTTAGATGAACTTCAGGGTTCCTTAGAGGCGCATGAATTGAGAATAAGGCAGAGAAGTTCAGAGAAGGAAACTGAACAAGCCTTGCTTTCATACTCCTCTAAAAGAAATTGGAAGGCAGACAACAAGGAGAAGGGTAGAGAAAAGGGATCAAGCAGTAAGAAGAAAGAACAAGGATCTTTCGACAAGAAGAAGGGAGACCTGTCGAAAGTTCAGTGTTATAACTGTCAGCAATTTGGGCATTATAGGAACAAGTGTAAAAACAAGAAAGTTCCTAGGGATAAAGATGCAGAAGCCAAGTTTGCTAATGATGGTGACTCATACTCTGACTCAGAGGAGTTAATGCTGATGGCTGTCGAAGATGAGATTCGACTCGATGAAGGAATTGCTGAAAGTAGCGAGCAAAATAGTGGGAACACTTGTATAAGTGGATTCACTTGCGATGCTCAAAATACTTGTGCAATGTGTGTGTGGCAGGGCAGTGGAAACACTGGTGATGCCTCCAACACTGCCAGCAATGATGATGAAGAATTGTCATTCATGACAGCTACTGACCCAGAATTACTGTTGTTGAAGGCTGATACAAATTCGACTGAAGAGAAGTCTGTCGAATGGTATCTCGACACAGGGTGTTCAAATCACATGTGTTGTCACAAGGAGTGGTTTGTCGAACTGGAGCAGATAAGCAAAAAGATAAGGTTTGCAGATAACAGTAGAGTTACTGCTGAAGGAGTAGGTACCATAAAGTTCCTGTCGAAAGATGGTAAGTGGTGCTACATCCAAGGGGTATTTTATGTACAAGATATGAGGAGCAATCTGCTAAGTATTGGGCAGATGATTGAGAAAAACTTCACCGTCGAAATGGGTGATAACAGTCTCAGCTTGTTTGATTCGACCAAGAAGTTGATCCTGAAGGTGTTAATGCAGAGTAACAGAACCTTCAAGATCAAATTGCAAGTAGTCGAAGAACATTGTCTCCAGACCACTGTCGAAGAGGAGCACTAGAAGTGGCACGGAAGATTCGGCCACCTCAACTTCAAGAGCTTGAGTCAACTACATGAAAAGAAGATGGTTCATGGGTTGCCTGCAGTAAAAGTACTGTAATACCCTAATTTTGTCCTATCCAAAAAAGAGAAATTTTATTTATTTTTAATAAAAACAATTATTATTTTTTTTTTTTATTTTTTTTTTTATGCCATGTTTTATTTTATTTTAGTTTGCTACAAGTTTTTAATTTTTGAAAAAAATAATAATTAGAAGTGAAGAAATAAAAATAAGCCAAGAAGGAAGTGGGGGGGTCTATTAAAAATAAGGTGCTGTCATGGAAGCCCAACCCAGCAAAATAGCTAGCCCAATTCGCCTAGCCCACTCCTCCACCCAACCAAACCCAATCCATATCCTAACCCACAACCCACAACCCATAACCCAATTCCCACCAAAACCCTAATTTTTCCCCCCCTCTCATTCAAAAATTCGGCCACCCCTTTTTTTTTTAAAAAAAAATATAATAAACATTTTTTTTCTTTTTTAACCACTCTCCCCCTAACCCAAAAATCCATCCACATTCATCCCCCTTTTTCCCCACTCCTACTCGAATACCACACCCCCTCTCTCCCCCTTGGAACTCACAAACTCCCTTTCCCCCATGCATTGGAACCCTAAATCCCTCTTCCCAATTCTTCCCCACTTCCCCACATCACACTCTCACACACAACCCTCTCTTTTCTCTCCCCATCCCCCACGGCACTCACTCTCTCTCCCCTCTCCTTTGTTCATTCCCTCACTCTTTCCCCCTCACACACTTCACATCACAATTCCTTTCCTCTCACTCTTGCCATATTCGACCTACCCCTCTTCTCCAACACACCAAAAAATTTTTCACTCTCTCTCACCCTCATACACACATACACGCATACCCCTCTCCTCTCCATCATTTTTTCTTCTCTTCTTCACCACTCCCCATCCCCCACGGATCCAACACATCACCAACCCCATTTTTTACTTCCTTTCTCCAATCTCCACACACACACCTCACTTAAACCCTAAATATTAACTTTTTTTTCACCCACGGTTTTACCCCCTCCTCTCATAGAAGCAATCCTTTTTCCCTCTGCTACACCCATACCCCTTCACCAAACCTCCATCATTTCAAAAAATCATCATCACTGAACAAGGCATGGTTGAAGTCAGAAGAAAATGAAGAAGGAAAACGAAGGCAACATCTTTGTATAAATAGGGGTCCTTACCTTAGAAGGAGGGACGATTTTTGGGGCTCTTAGAAAAAAAGGGGGAGAATCTAAAAAATTTTAGGGTTCCTCTTAGAAAATCTTCTTCCCTTTCTTCTCCTCCTTCCTAGATTTTTTTTAGTTTAAAAGGTTCATTGGTATTGAAGAAATTTGAAGAAGGAAATTTTCTTCAACATTTCTGGATATTTATTGTCAAGGTACTAAAATGTAATTTTTTTTATTATTATTCGCGTTTTTTTATTATTATTGTTGTTTTTTTTTATTTTTAGTTACTGTTTTCGTTATGTAAATATTATTATTGTTTTTTTTAGTTACCTTTGTATATATTTATTTGCTGTTTTTATTATTTAGTGTAGTTGTTTTCTTATTAGAATATTATTGTTGTCTTTTTATTATTTAGTTTAGAGGCTGTTTTTATATTATTTTTTTTTGCTATTGGTTATTTATTTTGTTGTTTGTTATATTATTGTAGCTTTCGGAGTAAAAAAAGGTGATAAAAAAATATGCTGTTTCTTTAAAAATAAATTATACTATTTTCGGACTAAAAAAAAGAAAGTAAAAAAAAATATTGTGCTTTTTTAAAATAAATTATACTATTTTAGGATTAAAAAAAAGTGGAAAAAATATGTTGTTTCTTTAAGTAAATTATTCTAATTTTCAGATTAAAAAAAAATGATAAAAAAAAAGGGATATGTTGTTTTTTTTAACATTTACTATTTTTCGGAGTTAAAAAAAAAAAGAAGTGAAAAAATATGTTGTTTTTTACAATTACTATTTTCGGATTTAAAATAAACAAAAAAAAGATAAAAAAAAGTGTATCCCTTTTTTTTTATTTTCGGTTCCAAAATAAACCAAAAAAAAGTGTTAAAAAAATTGTGTTCCTTTTTATTTAAGTATTATTGTTTTCGGATTAAAAAAAAAATAAAAGAAATGTTGTGCTTTTTTTTTTAAATTACTATTTTCGGATTATATAAAAGTGATAAAAAAAAAATGTTTTTTTTTTAAAAAAAAAAAATGGTTACTAATTTTCGGTTTTGGAATAAACCTTTTAAAAGAATATAATAACAAAAATCCTTTTTAAAAAAAAAAAAGAAGTAAAAAGGCCCCCCCCCCTTTGTATTAAATAATAACTATGAAAAAAAAAAAAACAACAAAAGATTTTTCTCCATAATCCGCTTTCAAGATACCACTTGTTAGGCTAGGTTTGTTTTTTTTAAGGAAAAAAAGCGCTTCAAGAATCACGCGTTCTAGGGTAGAATAGTAAAAAGGGTAATAAACCAATCAATCGTTTTTAGCGCCAAAACGCTATTTGCACCCCGCGTTCTCTTAAAACAGCAAGCCCATCCTTTTTTTATTACAAGCCCATCTATTCAAACACAACCTAGTTCAGAAAAAAAAAAAAAACGATTTGGTCACGCTATTCACACCTCCCCTTTTTTAATACAACCCCTTTATTATTTGCACCCCCCTTTTTATCACTTATTCCGCTTTTTTTTCACAACGTGATGCTTCCGAACCGTTCTTCTTTTTTTTCTTTCGAAAAATCGAATTCGCGCAAAAAAAATAGGTTGTCTATAGCGGTCACCCTGGGCTTTGCTTGTTTGAACGCTATAAATACCTTCTTTTCCGAATAAGCCATTAATGACAACCACTCTGGATTTATCTGTTTGGTCATCATGAACGGTCTCTAGTTTTTCCCAAACTTTTCAAAAAAAAATAATAAAAAAAATACCAACACGCAAATTTTTTTTTTAACCAAGAACTACGTAGCTTTGATTTCTCCATCGCACCCGGAGATACGTAGGAGCGGGGGCCCACTCCCGTCGAGCGCAAAAAACTAAAATTTTTATTAAGTCTTCTTTTCCGTTTTTTTTGCAAATAACAAAAAAGGGTAAATTAAAGTGTTTTCTTTAAACTAATTTTTCTACACACTTAATTAAAAGGTAACCTTTTTTAGGATGTTGCGGGGTGCTTGTACCTTCCCCGCACTTAATCGACCCCCGAACCCAAAAACAAAGGTTTTTTCAATGTTTTCCTAAAAATAAATATTGATGGCGGCTCCATTGTTCCAAAACCACGAGGGATCCCTCCTCCGGATTCCTCGGTCGCTACAGCTGGCGACTCCGCTGGGGACTTTTTTTAGAGGGTCAAGCCTAATTTAATTAAATGTGTAAATTATTAGTTTAGTACTTTATTTACCCTTAGTCTTTATATTCGCATATTGAACCTTAGGATAGAAGACTTTTATACTGCTATTTGTTTTCTTGCAAACCTTAGGGTAGAAGACTTTTATATTGCTATCTGTTTGCTCTTTTGCAGTTTGGGTAGTTTTAGGTTGCTTATATCACACACATCACCTACACCTATTTATTCACACACTTCTGAGTGGGGCCCTATACCCGGGTCTGAAAAATAACTTAGGACGAGCGGAGATGATTAGTGACAGTCATTCTGGATTTATCTGTCTGACTCTCATGAAAATCTCAACCAGAGTATGCTCTTTTGCGGCATCCCACACCAGGTAGCTCGCTATCGTTGTGGGTCATATCGCGAAAGGGATTTTAGCTCTGGAAACCTTTGTGAGGAAGTGAATAGAACTACCTGAGAGGTTAATCACATAAGTGACCCTAGACCGTGACCTATATGTAAGACATAACCTGTTTAGGACACAAAAGCAATTCACCTACCCGCTGCATCAAAAAAAAAAAAAAACTTTTTATCTTTCAAAAAAAAATCAAACAATGAAAACCATTTATTCTTTTGCCCTTTACACATATTTTATGTGATATGTTTCTCAAATTTTTGAATCACCAAAATATGCTTTTATTAACGCATGTAACGTCTTCCTTTAATTCATCATACATCATCATTATTTCAAAAAAAATAATACCAAAAAATCCTCACATTGCATGCTATTCATCTCATTTAGGTTTGCCGGGAATTGTAAGAGGTTCGAAAGTTTTGTCATAAGCAAGGCAATATGGGATCAAACTGTGAAACAATCCAAACTCTGAACTACCCTATAGTGAAGCAGCCTAATCTGACAAGTCTAAGGGAATGTGCTGGTCGATTGCCGCCCATCGAGCGCAGGTCTTTTGATAGAGTGTATGGGAAGATTATTATGTTACTACATTTGGACGTGCAAACAGAGGCCATTGCCGCTTTGAGCCAGTTCTACGACTCTTCATTAAGATGCTTCACCTTCAAAAATTTCCAGATGGCACCTACCCTGGAAGAATATACACAGATCTTCTGCTTTCCTCAACAAGACAAGGGACCCTACCAGTATCAGGGACAATATTACACAGATGAGAAACTCGCCTCAATGTTACAAACCAGCAAAGAGAACTTGAAGCTCCGGAAGAAAAATCGAAATGGCATTGCAGGATTCCCACAAGAGTATCTGGAAAGCCAAATGAAATCCTTCGCCGACGCTAGAAATTGGGGTCCTTTTAAGCAGGTGTTAGCTTTGACTATCTTTGGCATTGTCCTGTTTCCACGCCTTGAAAGATATGTGGACACAACAGCTATTGGCGCCTTCTTATCCTTCAAAGATCCGATTCCAGCCATGCTTGCAGACACTTACTGTACTTTCACTCATTATAGTGAGCTAAGGGGAAAAAGGATATCTTGCTGCCTACATGCCTTGTATGTTTGGCTTCTCACCCATGCTTTCGTTAACAAAGTCAGGGTAGAAGGCCCAATTGAAGACGCCAGAGGGTGTGACGTGAAGACAATGAACACTAGTGAATGGTTGCAAGTGCTGGGGGGCCTTCATGAATATAAGGTTCGTTGGCACCCATCATGGTGGAAAGATAGGCCTGAAGTGGTTTTTCAATGTGGAAGCTTCCAAAATGTCCCACTCATGGGAACAAGAGGATGCATAAATTACAACCCCTCTCTAACTCTAAGACAGCTGGGGTACCCCATGCGAAATCCGCCCACCGAAGACATGTTAATCCCTTTTTACCTCCATGAGGGAAGCCCAAAAGAGGTTGACATGCTCCGGAAGATTTCTCAAGCGTGGAACATGGTCGTCCGTAAGGGACAAGAGCTTACTAAGAAGAGCGGCGATAAGGAAACCACCTTTCGTCAATGGCTCCAAAAGAGGATCCAAGACACCCGATTGCCTTACCAAAGTGCACTACGGGTTGAGGAAGAAATACCTGAACCTACCCTTCCCACTGTCGAAGATTTAGATAAGCTTAAAATGGCGTTGTCAAAGACCGAGGAAGAAAAGAAGGGCTTACAGGCAGAGTTAGAGAAAGTGCTCCTAAAGAACCAGAAGTTGGAGGAAGAGAATGCAAGTAAGTCAGTAGCCATTGAAGACAGCCGCAAGCAGCTCAAGATCGAACAAAAGAACAAACTAGAGGTTCAAAGGTACCTAAGAGGGGCGAAAGAGGAAATAAAACGTTGCAACCTGAAAATGGACCAAGCCATCGATGATACATACAAATGGAAAAAGTTATGGGAAGAATCAATGATGGCTGAAAAGACCGCACAGAGCCTGCTAATGGTATCAAAGAGAGAGTCCCGGATGATGGCAGCCGAGTTTGAAGAGCAAGTGAAAAGTATCAAGCGGGATAAAGATACCATTGAAGAGATACTCCGAGAATACCAGCAAGCCTTAAGAAGGGAGCATGAAAAATCTGATGAGCTGAACGACCATATCAGATATCAAGAGGAGGTCTACCACCAGCTGAAGACAGAAAGCATCTACTGGGAGAACCGCTTCGTGGAGTTGGTCAGCAAGATAGAAAACCATGAAGTCTTCATAGAGCTGAAGAATGAAAGCTTATACTGGAAAGACAGATTCTCAAAGCTGGCATGGCTGGCCGATCAAGCTATCATAGGAATCCCCAGACGTCTGAAGGAGGCTAACGCGGCCATGCACCCATTTAACACCCCGGTCCAAGTTTCCGAATTCATGGAGTTTTGCGAGATTCTGATTGCCGAACTCCGGGAGAAGGCTGGCAGCACTAATAGTAGAAAAAGAGAGAGGAGTGGAAAAATGAAAGCCATATGTATTTGAGTGAAATTTAAAGAACATTGTACTTTTCTTTTCGAAGTTTTATTTCCAAGATATTGTACTTTCCTCCATCAATGAAGTTTGTTTGTCTCACATGCTGATCCTTTATCTTGAAAATATTGTGGAACTTTAATCTGTGTACTTATGACAAATCAGGATGTGCTTGCAATTCCCGACCTAAAACAATAAGACTCATGCACACATGCATCATTCGCATTTTCATCCATTCATATACTCATACATATACTCATAACATGTGCCCTACCAACAGAGAAAAAGACAAGCTGTTGCGTCAACATCGCTATTGGACTCGTTCTCAGGCCAGAAACATGGAAGGAAATCAGGACAATCCGCCTCAAGATATCCCGGATCAAGGCAATCCACCTCAGAATCCAGGCAATCAAGAGCTGAGGGCAGAAATAGATGGGATGAAAGAACAGATGGCTGAAATCTTGAAGGTTCTACAAGCTTTGAAGGGCCAAGACACAAGTGAAGATGCCTCCGCTGGGAACACAGAAAATCAAGTTACCAACCCTCCTCCTCCCAATGGACTCGGGATCCCGCATACAGTACACCATACTGGGCCTAATGGCCAAGGTTACATATGGCCTCCTTACGGACTTCCACAAGGTTACACACCTCCGACAGTCGATGCTAGTCCCTCAGGAGTCGCGGGCCAACAGCAGCTTACATCAACGGGTCACGACGGTAATCCGGGGGCACCACAAGTTCAAAATCCGACCCCCGTCGTCATACCACAAGGACTCCCACTTGGCTGCCCTCCACCGCCGATAGTTAACGCTCAAGCTCAGGGTTCCAACCTCAGGAATCCCACTCATTCACATACCCCAAATGTGAACCCAGCCATAGTTCCGATGATGCATCCTTACTATGGTATGAGTGGGCTTCCTCACGACTACTCTATGGAGAACCCTCAAGCCCAAGGAAAGCTGCAAATGCTGGAAGAAAGGTTAAGAGCGGTTGAAGGATTCAGTGTTGGTGCAAGAAATGCACAAGATTTATGTCTCGTCCCAAACGTGGTCATTCCCCCTAAGTTTAAAGTACCAGATTTTGATAAATACAAAGGAGCAACATGTCCGGCAAGCCACCTAACTATGTATTGCAGGAAGATGGCTGCATTCGCAAATGACGATAAGCTGCTTATCCACTACTTCCAAGACAGCTTAGCTGGGGCAGCTTCAAATTGGTATATGCAGTTGACACCCACTCATATTCGGTGTTGGAAGGATCTCGCCGATGCTTTCCTCAAGCAGTACAAGTACAACACTGATATGGCTCCTGATAGGACTCAGCTACAAAACATGACTAAAAGGGATAATGAGTCCATCAAGGAATATGCTCAGCGTTGGAGAGGACTAGCAGCACAGGTAGCACCGCCTCTTTTTGAAAGGGAAATGGTATCTATGTTCATGGAAACTCTTCCTTCACCCTTCTATGAAAAACTGATCGGAAGTGTATCGTCAAGTTTCTCGGACATGGTCGTTATTGGAGAAAGGCTAGAGAACGGAATGAGGAATGGAAAAATCGCTTATACCCCCCCCGGAAACACTAACCAGAGAAAGCCCTTCTCCGGATTTCCTAAAAAGAAAGAAGGAGAAGCCAATGCCATCACAGGAACCGGAAAAACTTCCTACTCCAATCCCTCTCACACCAATCCATTCTCAGCACAAACACTACCTACCCCACCTACCCAAAATAACCAAGGCCATAAAACACAAAACTACTCAGTCGGAAAGTTCGTCCACTTTGATCCAATCCCAATGTCATACTCCGACCTATTCCGCCACCTGCTCAGCCATAATTTAATCACCACCCGCCCAATGAGACAGATCCAGCCCCCTTTTCCTAGAGGCTTTGACCCAAACACCACATGCGAATTTCATTCAGGAACGGTCGGCCATTCCATAGAAAATTGCAAAGCATTGAAGTATGTCGTCCAAGATCTAATCGCCTCGGGCTGGTTGAACTTTAAGGAAAATGGTCCTAATGTGGCTACCAACCCATTACCAGGACATGGGATGCCCTCAACTAATGCAATTGAAGATTCTGCAGAACCATCCCTAATCAGGAGGGTAGAATGTATCCAGACACCCCTGGAAGTGATTCATGCTAATCTGTGTTCCTTTGGGATTATTGAGAGAGAATGCACTGGAAAGGATCCATGCAATGACCATCACTGCATTGGAAATTGTGAGGCGTTTAAACAAGTGCTTCAGGACCTGTTGGACCGACATGTAATACAAGTAGGCTTTCAAAAGAGGGAGGACCAGGTGTCAACTATCCTATCGAGCAATGGCCAGAACAAGGATACTCGGAAGCCGCTAGAGATCCACTATACTAAGGACTCCAAGTCGTCCCTGGGTATGCCTAAACCAATCACTATCCAAGTGCCAGCTCCCTTCCCCTACAACGACACCAAAGCAGTCCCCTGGAGCTACAATGCGAAAGTCCAAGTGGAAGGTCCTCAGAGCAATCCTGATGTCACAAATGTCTCGGGAAGCAGCGGAATGACTCGGAGCGGGCGCATCTATGCCCCTGAAAGAACCAGAGGAGGAGAATCAAATGAAAGAGGAAAGATCGATAAAGGCAAAGACAAAGAAGTAGAGCCATCTGACAAAAATACGGGCAAGAAGGCACTATCTGAGCAAGAAGCCAGTGAGTTTCTAAAGATTATGAGGCAGAGCGAGTACAAGGTAGTAGATCAGCTGAATCAGACTCCCGCTAAGATATCCCTGCTATCGCTATTACTCAATTCGGAAACCCACCGAACAACACTAATGAAGGTGCTGAATGAAGCCCATGTCACTCCCGACATCACAGTTGGTCAGTTTGACGGGATCGTCGGAAATATCGTTGCAAACAATTACCTCACCTTCACAGATGATGAGATCCCCGTCGAGGGAAGAGGGCACAACAAGGCTTTGCATATCTCCGTGAAATGTGGAGAATACTCTCTAGCTCGGGTACTCATCGATAACGGATCGTCCCTGAATGTACTACCCAAATCAACCATGAACAAGCTAGACGTAGACTGTTCATACATGAAACCCAGTTCTACACTGGTCAGGGCATTCGATGGGTCTAAAAGAGAGGTTATCGGAGAGATGGAGTTACCTGTACAGGTAGGACCAGAAGTCTTCATAGTAAGTTTCCAAGTGATGGACATCAATCCGTCTTACAGTTGTCTTCTGGGAAGACCATGGATCCATACGGCAGGGGCTGTGCCCTCTTCTCTACACCAAAAGCTCAAGTTCATAGTCAACAACAAATTGGTGGTCGTCTCAGGAGAAGAAGAGTTGCTAGTCAATAAGCCGTTTCCTATACGTTATGTTGAGGCTGCAGAAGAATCTTTCGAGACCGCCTTCCAAGCACTAGAAATTGCAAATGCTACCTTTGTGGGGGAAGGAGCCCCATCATTAAAACCAAAGCTGTCCAAAGCTGCATTGATGATTGCTAAAGTCATGACAAGCAAGGGTTATCAGGCAGGAAGTGGTTTAGGGAGGACTGAACAAGGGATCCTAACACCCATACAGCCGCGTGAAAACAAGGACAGATGTGGGATAGGGTACCGGCCTAGTCGTACTGACAAAGGAAGGATCGCCGCAGAAAAGAAGGAGCGAAGGTTGGCCAAACTTGAGGGTCGGGAGCCAAATATGAAGAAGATTGTCATCTGTGACATAAAGCGAAGCTTTCAGAGCGCAGGAATGCTAGATCCTAACCAGGTTGCAGCTATCGAAGATGATTCAAGCGCTGAAAATGGCGGTGTCAGTCTTGTGCGCCGTTGTCCAGCAAGCAAAGAGCTCAAGAATTGGGAGATCGTCGATTTTCCTGTAGTTTTTAGTTCAAAGTAATGTTTCTGTAATGCAATCCTATGGCTCTGCCCAAGGCCTTAGGACATTTCATTCGGGCACACATGTTTCCTTTCAATATCAATATCAATAAAATGTTATTTCAGATTCTCCAATAAATTTCAGTTCTCTTTTTGCACTTGCGTTTTATTTTCTTTTGGCTCGTTTTCATTCCATCAATTTATACTAATGCAGATTTGAAAAAAACACTGTTGAAAATAACAACGCCAATAATTCATACTGTGACTTTGAGCACCCCATTAATCAAACTGAGGAAGATATTGAAGATAACTGGGAAACTCCTCCAGAATTAATGAGAATGATGGAACAGGAAGAAAAAATAATCGAACCCCACGAGGAATCAACCGAAACAATCAACTTAGGCACGGAAGAGGATGAAAAGGAAGTCAAGATTGGCACCACCTTAAAAGACAGTGAGCGAGAGAAATTGATTAGACTTTTGATCGACTATGTTGACATCTTTGCATGGACATACCAAGACATGCCGGGACTGGACCCCAACATAGTCGAGCATAAGTTACCAGTAAAACCTGAATGCTCGCCGATAAAGCAGAAGTTAAGAAGAATGAAACCAGAAATGTCACTAAAAATTCGAGATGAGGTCAAGAAACAGTTCGATGCAGGATTTTTGGCGGTAGCAAAGTACCCTCAATGGGTAGCCAATATTGTACCGGTCCCAAAGAAAGATGGGAAGGTTCGGATGTGCGTCGACTATCGAGATTTGAACAGAGCCAGCCCAAAAGACGACTTCCCTTTGCCTCACATTGATGTCCTGGTAGATAGCATAGCTCAGCATTCCCTTTTCTCCTTCATGGATGGATATTCCGGATATAACCAGATTAAGATGGCCCCCGAGGATATGGAAAAAACCACCTTCATCACTCTCTGGGGAACCTTCTGTTACAAAGTAATGCCATTCGGTTTGAAGAATGCTGGGGCAACGTACCAGAGGGCGATGGTAGCGTTGTTCCACGACATGATGCACAAAGAAATAGAGGTCTATGTGGATGACATGATCGCAAAATCCAAGACTGAAGAGGAACATATCGTCAATCTGCGAAAGCTATTTGAACGCCTAAGGAAGTTCAAACTCAGATTAAACCCCGCCAAATGCACTTTCGGTGTAAGATCAGGAAAGTTGTTGGGGTTCATAGTCAGTCAGAAGGGTATAGAGGTAGATCCAGACAAGGTACGAGCAATTCTTGAAATGCCAGCGCCTAAAACCGAAAGGGAAGTTCGTGGGTTCCTAGGAAGGTTGAACTACATCTCCAGATTCATATCCCAATTGACATCGACCTGCGAGCCAATCTTCAAATTGCTGTGCAAGAACCAAGAAACGAAGTGGAACGATAAGTGCCAGGAGGCCTTTGAAAAGATCAAGAGGTACCTCCAAAATCCACCGATTCTGATGCCACCGGTGCAGGGCAGACCCCTCATTCTATACTTGACAGTGCTAGACAACTCAATGGGTTGCGTACTGGGGCAACATGATGAGTCTGGAAGGAGAGAACATGCCATCTATTACCTCAGCAAGAAGTTCACCGAGTGCGAGACAAGATATTCATTGTTGGAAAAAACATGTTGCGCTTTGGCCTGGGCTGCACGTCGCCTGAGGCAATATATGTTGAGCCACACGACTTGGTTGGTATCTAAAATGGATCCCATCAAGTACATTTTTGAAAAACCTGCACTCACAGGAAGAATCGCCCGCTGGCAAATGCTACTATCCGAATACGACCTTTTGTACGTTACTCAGAAAGCAATCAAAGGTAGTGCCTTAGCGGAATACTTGGCGCATCAGCCCATTGAGGATTACCAATCAATGCAGTATGATTTTCCGGACGAGGATATAATGGCTTTGTTCGGAGAAGGAAAATCTCCAGACGATGAAAGGTGGAGGATGTCATTTGACGGCGCTTCTAATTTGTATGGGCACGGGATTGGAGCTGTGTTGATTTCTCCCGATAACCGCTTCATACCATTTAGTGCTAGACTGAGCTTCTATTGCACCAATAACATTGCAGAATATGAAGCGTGTGTCCTAGGCATCAAAGCAGCCCTTGAATGGAAAGTCAAAAGACTCGATGTATATGGGGACTCAGCGCTAGTCATCCATCAGATAAAAGGTGACTGGGAAACCAGGGATCCCAAATTGATTCCTTATCATGATCACATCCAAAAGATGATTGAACAGTTCGAGGAGATCACCTTCCACCATCTCCCGCGCGAAGAAAACCAGTTGGCTGACGCTTTGGCAACTTTGTCATCAATGTTCAATATCAATAACAACAAAAGTCTGACATTCATCCGAATCCAGCATCGAGACCTACCGGCGCATCATTGTGTGGCAATCGAGGAAGAGCCTGATAGTAAGCCTTGGTATTACGATATCAAACACTATATCACAAATAGAGAATACCCTCCCGGTGCCACTGAGAATGATAAGAGAACACTTAGGAGATTATCAATGGGTTTCTTCCTAAATGGGGAGGTGCTTTACAAAAGGAATCACGACATGATCCTCCTCAGATGTGTTGCAAAAGAAGAAGCAGAAAGAATTATGAAAGACGTCCATGAAGGCTCGTTCGGAACCCATTCTAGCGGGCACACCATGGCAAGAAAAATCCTAAGGGCCGGCTACTACTGGTTGTCAATGGAGACCGACTGCTTTAACTACGTGAGAAAATGCCACAAGTGTCAAATCTACGCTGATAATATCCATGTGCCGCCTGCTTCTTTGAACGTCCTGACAGCACCATGGCCATTCTCAATGTGGGGAATGGACGTCATTGGTCCCATCGAACCTAAGGCATCAAACGGGCATCGCTTCATTCTTGTCGCTATCGATTATTTCACCAAATGGGTCGAGGCCGCTTCTTATGCCAGTGTAACCAAATCGGTAGTTGTCAAGTTCATAAAAAGAGATTTGATCTGCCGATACGGTCTGCCAAATAAAATCATCACAGACAATGGGACCAATCTGAACAACAAGATGATGAAAGAGTTGTGCGACGACTTCAAAATCCAACATCATAATTCCTCCCCGTACCGTCCAAAGATGAATGGGGCAGTCGAAGCTGCAAATAAGAACATAAAGAAGATCGTGCAAAAGATGGTAGTAACCTTCAAGGACTGGCATGAAATGTTACCTTTCGCTCTGCATGGATATCGGACCTCTATCCGCACGTCAACAGGGGCAACACCATTCTCACTAGTATATGGGATGGAAGCAGTTCTTCCCATCGAGGTGGAAATACCCTCCCTGCGAGTGCTAATGGAAACAAAATTGGAGGAAGCAGAATGGGTTCAAGCTCGTCTGGATCAGTTGAACCTCATAGAAGAAAAGAGGGTAGTAGCTTTGTGTCACGGGCAGTTATATCAGCAAAGAATGAAGAAAGCTTATGACAAGAAAGTTCGACCCCGGCAGTTTCAGGAGGGAGATCTAGTGCTCAAGAAAATTTTGCCTATCCAAAAGGATTCCCGTGGAAAATGGACCCCAAATTACGAAGGGCCTTATGTGGTAAAGAAAGCATTCTCTGGAGGAGCCTTAATTCTCACAAAAATGGACGGTGAAGACCTCCCACTCCCAGTGAACTCAGACGCAGTCAAGAAGTACTATGCCTAAAGAAATATATGGAAAAAAGAGAAAGATGAGCCAAGCAAAAATAAGCTCGCTAGGTCGAAAACCCGAAAGGGCGACCTAGGCAAAAGTTAGAGCGACCTGGTGGATTGAAAACTCTAAAGAGCAGTCCAGGCAAAAATTAGGGTCAATGAGTTGGACTTGGAACAAATGCAAAGGCAGTCCTCCGAAAGTTGGGTGATGGATGCTCAAGGTCATGTGTATGGGTGATTGGCATTGTTACCTCCAAGATACAAACAATCAAATGATGTGTTTTTTTTCTTTCTCTTCTTTCTTTTCAGTTTAAACTCTCAATGTAATTTTCAGCCGGTGTGACCTTCGGCACACTCGGTTTCCATTTGAATATTAAACTCTTTCTTCATTCCCTCACCTCCCTATTTACTTTGGAAAGATGTTTTATGGTAGATGATATTGGTTTGCGAAACATGTGCATAATCGAAAGCATTATAATCATTGCGAAATTTCTAAAAATCACAAAAAGAGATGATCTCCCATAAAAGGACAAATGCATAATCACTTCAGCAAAACTTAATAACCCGTACCTTGGCACCACTGCTTGAGGCAACCCTCGCATCCCACGTCAAGAGTCATGCGAGTTTGATGATGCCAGCAAAGTCAATAAAGAGCTAAAAGAGCAAAAAGAGCAAAAGAGCAAGAAAAGAAAAATGAAAAAAAAAGAAAAAAAGCCAAGAGCAAAAGCCAAAAACAAAATCATTCCACATTTCATCCATCATGTCATCAATTACTTAACTACATGCACGCACGCATCATTCATTGCAAGTGTCTGTTAAGATAATTTTATTTTGTGTCGTTAGCACCAATTCTTCAGACCCCCAGCGGTCCTTCAGAGCCCAGGCGCTCCTTCAGACCAACAATGGTCCTTCAATCCAGATCGCACGTCGCGTTAATCGAGCAACCGACGGATCATCCGGCCCCAGGCCCTTCAGACTAGCTGTGTCCGCCCAAAAAGCACAGTGCACGTCCTTCGTGGTTATATCAGCTCCGGACCTGATTAACCCTAATGGCCGCTCGAAAAAGGCCACCCCCAGACCGTATTACTAGTACCATAAGCTAGTTGCGCTCCTTCAGACCCATCGGTCCCTCAGGCTTAGGCATGCCCTTCAGACCCCGACGGTCCCTCAGTCGAACTCAGGTCGATGCGCCAAGCATTGATTTTGAGCTAGACCTTCAGAGCCCCAGTGCTCCTTCAGAGCCGCAGTGCTCCTTCAGATCCCTAGCGATCCTCCAGAGCCCCGGTGCTCCCTATTTACTTTCAGTCTAAATTAGCCCAGTTTTCATAATTTTTTCAAAACAAAAAAAAAAACAAAGTACCTCAGTCTGGGCAAAATTAGCGTCTTTTCTATCTTCATTTCTATTTTCCTCGAGAAATTCGGAATCCCTCCGATTTCCTAGCAAAATATAAATAAAGAGGGGCAGCTGTAATACCCTAATTTTGTCCTATCCAAAAAAGAGAAATTTTATTTATTTTTAATAAAAACAATTATTATTATTTTTTTTTATTTTTTTTTTATGCCATGTTTTATTTTATTTTAGTTTGCTACAAGTTTTTAATTTTTGAAAAAAATAATAATTAGAAGTGAAGAAATAAAAATAAGCCAAGAAGGAAGTGGGGGGGTCTATTAAAAATAAGGTGCTGTCATGGAAGCCCAACCCAGCAAAATAGCTAGCCCAATTCGCCTAGCCCACTCCTCCACCCAACCAAACCCAATCCATATCCTAACCCACAACCCACAACCCATAACCCAATTCCCACCAAAACCCTAATTTTTCCCCCCCTCTCATTCAAAAATTCGGCCACCCCTTTTTTTTTAAAAAAAAAATATAATAAACATTTTTTTTCTTTTTTAACCACTCTCCCCCTAACCCAAAAATCCATCCACATTCATCCCCCTTTTTCCCCACTCCTACTCGAATACCACACCCCCTCTCTCCCCCTTGGAACTCACAAACTCCCTTTCCCCCATGCATTGGAACCCTAAATCCCTCTTCCCAATTCTTCCCCACTTCCCCACATCACACTCTCACACACAACCCTCTCTTTTCTCTCCCCATCCCCCACGGCACTCACTCTCTCTCCCCTCTCCTTTGTTCATTCCCTCACTCTTTCCCCCTCACACACTTCACATCACAATTCCTTTCCTCTCACTCTTGCCATATTCGACCTACCCCTCTTCTCCAACACACCAAAAAAATTTTCACTCTCTCTCACCCTCATACACACATACACGCATACCCCTCTCCTCTCCATCATTTTTTTCTTCTCTTCTTCACCACTCCCCATCCCCCACGGATCCAACACATCACCAACCCCATTTTTTACTTCCTTTCTCCAATCTCCACACACACACCTCACTTAAACCCTAAATATTAACTTTTTTTTCACCCACGGTTTTACCCCCTCCTCTCATAGAAGCAATCCTTTTTCCCTCTGCTACACCCATACCCCTTCACCAAACCTCCATCATTTCAAAAAATCATCATCACTGAACAAGGCATGGTTGAAGTCAGAAGAAAATGAAGAAGGAAAACGAAGGCAACATCTTTGTATAAATAGGGGTCCTTACCTTAGAAGGAGGGACGATTTTTGGGGCTCTTAGAAAAAAAGGGGGAGAATCTAAAAAATTTTAGGGTTCCTCTTAGAAAATCTTCTTCCCTTTCTTCTCCTCCTTCCTAGATTTTTTTTAGTTTAAAAGGTTCATTGGTATTGAAGAAATTTGAAGAAGGAAATTTTCTTCAACATTTCTGGATATTTATTGTCAAGGTACTAAAATGTAATTTTTTTTATTATTATTCGCGTTTTTTTATTATTATTGTTGTTTTTTTTTATTTTTAGTTACTGTTTTCGTTATGTAAATATTATTATTGTTTTTTTTAGTTACCTTTGTATATATTTATTTGCTGTTTTTATTATTTAGTGTAGTTGCTTTCTTATTAGAATATTATTGTTGTCTTTTTATTATTTAGTTTAGAGGCTGTTTTTATATTATTTTTTTTTGCTATTGGTTATTTATTTTGTTGTTTGTTATATTATTGTAGCTTTCGGAGTAAAAAAAGGTGATAAAAAAATATGCTGTTTCTTTAAAAATAAATTATACTATTTTCGGACTAAAAAAAAGAAAGTAAAAAAAAATATTGTGCTTTTTTAAAATAAATTATACTATTTTCGGATTAAAAAAAAGTGGAAAAAATATGTTGTTTCTTTAAGTAAATTATTCTAATTTTCAGATTAAAAAAAAAAATGATAAAAAAAAAGGGATATGTTGTTTTTTTTAACATTTACTATTTTTCGGAGTTAAAAAAAAAAAGAAGTGAAAAAATATGTTGTTTTTTACAATTACTATTTTCGGATTTAAAATAAACAAAAAAAAGATAAAAAAAAGTGTATCCCTTTTTTTTTTATTTTCGGTTCCAAAATAAACCAAAAAAAAGTGTTAAAAAAAATTGTGTTCCTTTTTATTTAAGTATTATTGTTTTCGGATTAAAAAAAAAATAAAAGAAATGTTGTGCTTTTTTTTTTAAATTACTATTTTCGGATTATATAAAAGTGATAAAAAAAAAATGTTTTTTTTTTTAAAAAAAAAAAATGGTTACTAATTTTCGGTTTTGGAATAAACCTTTTAAAAGAATATAATAACAAAAATCCTTTTTAAAAAAAAAAAAGAAGTAAAAAGGCCCCCCCCCTTTGTATTAAATAATAACTATGAAAAAAAAAAAAAACAACAAAAGATTTTTCTCCATAATCCGCTTTCAAGATACCACTTGTTAGGCTAGGTTTGTTTTTTTTAAGGAAAAAAAGCGCTTCAAGAATCACGCGTTCTAGGGTAGAATAGTAAAAAGGGTAATAAACCAATCAATCGTTTTTAGCGCCAAAACGCTATTTGCACCCCGCGTTCTCTTAAAACAGCAAGCCCATCCTTTTTTTATTACAAGCCCATCTATTCAAACACAACCTAGTTCAGAAAAAAAAAAAAACGATTTGGTCACGCTATTCACACCTCCCCTTTTTTAATACAACCCCTTTATTATTTGCACCCCCCTTTTTATCACTTATTCCGCTTTTTTTTCACAACGTGATGCTTCCGAACCGTTCTTCTTTTTTTTCTTTCGAAAAATCGAATTCGCGCAAAAAAAATAGGTTGTCTATAGCGGTCACCCTGGGCTTTGCTTGTTTGAACGCTATAAATACCTTCTTTTCCGAATAAGCCATTAATGACAACCACTCTGGATTTATCTGTTTGGTCATCATGAACGGTCTCTAGTTTTTCCCAAACTTTTCAAAAAAAAATAATAAAAAAAATACCAACACGCAAATTTTTTTTTAACCAAGAACTACGTAGCTTTGATTTCTCCATCGCACCCGGAGATACGTAGGAGCGGGGGCCCACTCCCGTCGAGCGCAAAAAACTAAAATTTTTATTAAGTCTTCTTTTCCGTTTTTTTTGCAAATAACAAAAAAGGGTAAATTAAAGTGTTTTCTTTAAACTAATTTTTCTACACACTTAATTAAAAGGTAACCTTTTTTAGGATGTTGCGGGGTGCTTGTACCTTCCCCGCACTTAATCGACCCCCGAACCCAAAAACAAAGGTTTTTTCAATGTTTTCCTAAAAATAAATATTGATGGCGGCTCCATTGTTCCAAAACCACGAGGGATCCCTCCTCCGGATTCCTCGGTCGCTACAAGTACCTGTCGAAGTTTGCGAGAGTTGTTGCAAGTCGAAGCAACCAAGAAAGTCGTTTAAATCAGAAGTACCTAGCAGAGCAGAGAAGAAGCTAGAGGTGATATTTTCTGATGTCTGTGGTCCTTTCGAAGTATGTTCCTTAGGAGGGAATAAGTACTTTGTCACCTTCATTGACGAATACACTAGAATGTCCTGGGTGTATTTGATCAAAAGGAAGAGTGAAGTACTAGAAATATTCAAGAAGTTTAAGGTAATGATTGAAAAGCAGAGTGAATGTGCAATCAAAACCCTTAGAAGTGATGGAGGTGGTGAGTACAATTCTCATGGATTTGTCGAATTCTGTGAAAAAGAAGGAATTGTGCATGAAGTCACTGCACCTTACACGCCTCAGCATAATGGTACTGCTGAGAGGAAAAACAGGACCATCCTCAACATGGTAAGAAGCATGTTGAAGGAGAAGAAGCTACCTCATAGTCTATGGGGAGAACTTGTAGCCACAGCAGTATACATTCTGAACAAATGCACCACAAAGAGATTGATTGGGAAGACACCTGAAGAAGCTTGGCTAGGAAGAAAGCCAAGTGTCAAGCATCTCAGAATAAGTGGCTCAGTATGCTATAGACATGTCCCTGAGCAACTAAGAAGCAAGCTGGATGATAGAGCACAACAAATGATTCTTGTTGGCTATCATTCGACATGAGCATACAAACTGTATGATCCTGTGCAGAAGAAAATAGTGAAAAGCAGAGATGTCATAGTAGATGAGTTGAAACATTGGAACTGGGAAGAAGGCTGTGAGAAAACTACAATGATGGACTTCGACGAAGTCTCTGATCGAGACGATCGGAATGAATAGGTCGAAACTGAAGAGCCAGAAGAACCCATTGCTGTCGAACCTTTAAGAAGGTCGCAAAGGGAAAGGCAGAGATCAGTAAGACTAGAAGGATTCGACACTTACCCAGATTCTGCCATTACAGCAGAGGGAGACCTGACACACTTTGCACTAATGGCAGAAGCAGAACCAGTGAGCCTGGAGCAAGCCCTTAGTCACAAGCAGTGGAAGGAAGCAATGATTGACGAGTTGAAATCAATCGAGAAGAATGATACTTGGAAGCTAGTCGAACTTCCAAAAGAAAAGAAAGCCATAGGGGTGAAGTGGGTCTTCAAGACCAAAGTCAAGCCAAATGGAGAAGTGGCCAAGTACAAGGCCAGGCTAGTAGCCAAAGGGTTCCTGCAGAAACCTGGTTTGGATTTCAATGAGGTCTTTGCCCCAGTAGCCAGGATCGAAACCATAAGATTGGTAGTAGCATTGGCAAGTCATAGAGGCCGCCCCCTGCATCAACTGGATGTAAAGTCAGCATTTCTTAATGGACATCTGGAGGTGGAAGTCTATGTTTGTCAACCACTTGGTTTTGAGTCGAAGGGCAAAGAAGACAAGGTCTATAAGCTGGAGAAGGCCATGTATGGACTCAAGCAAGCTCCAAGAGCGTGGAACAAGAGAATTGATGGTTTCCTCTTGGCTCAGAAGTTCATGAGATGCACCAATGAACATGGAGTGTATGTGAAGAAGAATGGAACTTCGACTCAGTTGTTGTTGTGCCTGTACGTAGATGATCTACTTGTAACTGGCAGCAATGGAGTCGAAGTCGAAGCCTTCAAGAAAGTGATGATGTCAGAATTTGAAATGAGTGATTTGGGACATCTATCATATTTCTTGGGGATGGAGTTACCAAGACAAGTAAAGGTATACTCCTGCACCAGTCGAAGTATGCGGCTGATATCCTGAAAAGATTCGACATGAGCAACTGCAAGGAAGTTTCTACACCATCAGACACTAGCAGCAAGCTGTCGAAATACGACGAAGGGATTGAAGTAGATGCCACCTTGTTCAAACAGATCGTGGGCTCCCTAAGGTACCTGTGCAACACTCGACCTGACATTATGTTTAGTGTCGGAATGATCAGCAGATTTATGGAGAAGCCGAAAAGCTCTCACATGGTAGCTGCAAAAAGAGTACTAAGGTATGTAAAGGGAACACAAAGTTATGGTATTCTGTTCCCTAGCAAGAGTGTGTCGAAGAATGGTAATGAAGTGTTTGGCTACACTGACTCCGACTGGAGTGGAGACAGGAGTGATCGAAAAAGCACAAGTGGGTATGTCTTTATGTATGGATCGACACCCATCTCTTGGTGCTCGAAGAAGCAAAGTATAGTTGCGTTGTCCTCCTGTGAAGCAGAGTATGTAGCTGCTTCCTTTGCAGCATGTCAAGCATCATGGCTGAGCATGTTACTGGTCGAAATTGGAGTGCACAGGGTCGAAGCAATGAAGTTGTTGATCGACAACAAGTCTGTGATAGATCTCGCAAGGAACCATGTCGCACATGGTAGGTCGAAGCACATAGAGACCAGATATCACTTCCTGCGTGATCAAGTAAACAATGAGAAGCTGAATCTGGAATATTGCTGTTCAGAACTTCAAGTAGCTGATGCAATGACCAAGCCATTACAAAAGGGAAGATTCGAAGAATTGAGAACAATGCTTGGGATGATGTCACTCAGCAATGTGAATTAGGAGGGAATATTGAGATATGCCTTGTAATTCTATTGCTTGTAATAATAGTAGGTGTAGTTAGAAACCTAGTCGAAATGGGCCAGTCGAATGGGCTAGTCGAAATTATGGGCCTGTGCTTGTTTCATTGTATATAAATATAGACGTCAGTAGCATGTAATTTGTACCCTACTTTTATGAAATTCAGTGCAGTTTTTACTATTCATATTATATTGCCCTAGTCATTCCACTAACACCTAGCGCCGCCACTTCCTTTTCTTCTCTCTTTCACGTGTTTATCCCCAACACTCAAAACCATAAGTTCTAATAGATACACTTTAGAACTCGTATCTTTTAGAGCTCGTATCTTTGAATTGGCATTTATAAATTTTGCACAACTTCGATGATGAAAATGTGAGAAGTTGCATAATGCATAACTTCTTGTAAAGAGTCCCACATCGGATGTGATATGGCCCCTGAAAATGAGTTTATAAGTGGGAGGCATCCCTCACCTTACAAGCCGGTTTTGTGGGGTTGAGTTAGGCCTAAACCACATTCTAAGATGGTATCAGAGCCAATCCAAGATCCACTGGGCCACCCGTTATCGGGCCACACTCCAGTTGTCTAGTCCTGGGCGTGAGAGGGGGTGTGTTAAGAGTCCCACATCGGGGATGTGATATGGCTTGAAAATGAGTTTATAAGTGGGAGGCATCCCTCACCTTACAAACCGGTTTTGTGGGGTTGAGTTAGGCCTAGACCACATTCTAAGACCAATATAATAAGTTCGGCATGATGATGTGAAAAGTTAAGCATAATTTAATGCGAGATCCATTAAATAACTTTAGGATTTAATTTATATACACAATATGTGTATAAGTTCTTTTACACTATCTACGAATTAGAGGCCGACACATCATCAAAAAAGAATTGGTCAATTGGTAACCACCAATTAATCAATTGGTAACCAACCACTCCATGTATTGTAATTTGTGGTGGTTGTAAAAGCCCATACACAATATGCGTATAGAAATTAAATTCATAACTTTAACTTACCCTCTATTTAAATTTTAATGTGACTCTGAAAAATGCATTTAATAATGAAAAATACAAAATAAAATTCTTATTACACATTTGATTGTCCGTCGTACGTTAGTTGTGCAATTTGCAGGGAGAAAAACTGTCTTGGTCCTAAAAGAATAAATATGTACCATTCTAGCACTGGTTTTACTTTATTTATAAATTAATATAGCATTGTTTTGCTTCAATGTTGAGCATTTGGTTTCCACTCCAACGATTTCTTACCCGTTTTATTTTAGTTTTTTCTTTAAAATTGTTGGTGAGAAATCGGGGAACGTTTTCTCACCCTTGCTATTTTTTTTAAAAAAAAACGAATTTTAATTTAAAAATTGTAGAAAAGTAAATTAAGGAATTTACGTTCTTTCTATCAAAATAAATAAAAGATTTCAGTTTTATTTTATTTTATTGTAATAAATTTAATAGGAAAAAAATAATTTTATTTTAATATTTTTTAAATAGTTCATTAATTAGTTAAACCTAGTTTTAATTTTATAACTAAATAATTAATTACTTAATTAATATTGTCAATAAATAAAAATAATCATAAAATGAAATGGAGATTAAAATTGGACAGTTAAATTAAGGCTTAAATATGTTTTAGGCCCCTGCAAATATAGGGTGTTTTGGTTTAAGCCCCTGCAAAAAAAAAAATTTGTTAAAAACCCTTGCAAAATGACATATTTTGTTATAAGCCCTTCTATGACTAAAATGTTAGCCTTAACATGGAATGCTATGATTGCTGGATATGTTGAGAAGGGCTTATAACAAAATATTTCATTTTGCAAGGGCTTTTAACAAAAAAAAAATTTTGCAGGGGCTTAAACCAAAACACCCTATATTTGCAGGGGCCTAAAACATATTTAAGCCTTAAATTAATATAGACGGTTACAATAGTTTTTTTAGATAAATAATTTGGTATTAAAAGGGGGCACAGGGGGTGCACCAACCCTTACAACCAGGGGGTATCGTTAAAACCTCCAAGGGCCAAAACCCCATGGGAAAAAGACCCAAGGAAGAACAAGAGTACCCCCGAAAGAACGAACAGACAAATGCCATTAAAGTGTTACAATGAGAGAAAACAGCCCAGCAGGCAATGTAACCAATCCGACCATGTAACTCCACAGTTTCGGCCCTTCCTAGCCATGAACCAACTCCAAGCGCTGAACTTCACGTTGTAAAGAATAGATGGAATCGCAGCCACCTCCCCTCTAAACATAATATTGTTCCTGGTTCTCCAAATGTTCCACGTTACCGCCATCCAAATCAAGTGTCTGACTCTTTTCGTCTTCTTTCCCTTCACTAGTTTCCCAAATTCCATAAAGTTCTTCACCACATCCATGGTCTCAGCCCTGGGGACCCCCATCCATTGACTCACAAGTCTCCACACTTCTTTAGTAACGTCACACTCCAAAAATACATGAGCTGCTGATTCATCTTCCTTGAAACATAGGACACAACACCGATCATGGGCCGACGTCAGGATACCCTTTCTTCTTAAAGCATCCCGAGTGGCCAGCCTGTTTAGCAATAATCTTCATGAAAAAATTAAAAGCTTTGATGGAGCGTCATTTTTCCACAATCTTGTGCATGCCTTCATCTTACGGTCCTCCAACAGTTCTCGGGTACCTGCAAAAGTAGAAACCAGCCAGTCATAGCAGCTTTTCACCGAAAAACCAGCAGCTGCGTCACGCAGCCATATCCATCTGTCGCCGTTGTTTCTTTTCGGTTGCACCCCCTGCAGAATGGTTGCGAGTTCCTCAGCCTGTTGCATTTCCTCTGTCAGCAATGTTTCCTCCATTAGGGCCCTCCACACCCACCCTGGCTGTAACACCCCCTTACTCAATTAGTTATTTAATCAAAAATCAGAGTTCAAAAATCTTTTTCCTTTTTAAAAAGGTACATCCTCCAGGGAATGCTACTTTCACCAAAACCTCACTTTAATTAAAATAAACAGTGCTTTTCACAATAAATGTAATTACGTGATACATAGCACGACTTAAATGGGGCGAACCCTTGAAACATCGTTTTCTCAAACCAGTCTTACATTACCAATATAATTAAACCTAACTAAAATAATAACAAAACAAATATAACAACCCGCCACCCCCAGTGCTACGCATCAGAGCAATACGCCACACTCAGACTGAGTAAGGAAGAACCTTCACTCGGAAACACCTGCACGTCGCCGACATGAGAAGCAACATAAAGCAGTAGGGTGAGTCTCTTTACATAAATAATAACAAATATGATAAGTATTATATTAGGGAAAGCAACTAAGGCACCAATTCCAAAAACAACACCAGCATACAACATCAAATTCACCATCAACTCCTAATCAATCAAGAAACATCACCAAACAATACCAAAAACAACAACGTGCACAACAACACTGACTTCACCAAACAACACCCACAACAACACTGGGCACAACAACATCGACAACAACAACAACATAATAATACACACCGCAATAAATAGCCTTGAAGGCACACACCGCTTTGGCCGAAGCCCAACACCGCTTTGGCCGAAGCCCAACACCGCTTTATTCACCTCAATAATAATTACACCTCAACTTGTGGCTCTAAAGCTAGCCTTTAACTCATCAATAAATACTCAGTTCCCCAATAAATATTCAACTCGCCAACAATTATACTTCATCATAGACATTGGACTAAACCGTCACCTACCTCGTCACTTACACCATCACTTACCTCGTTATTAATCCACCAAAACATCATCTATAGCTCTAAGGCTAACATCACCACATCCGTCACTAGCTCTATGGCTAACCTCACTGCACCAATCCATAGCTCTAGGGCTAACCACAACTCATCAGTCAATAGCTCTAAGGCTAACATCCATCTCACCGGACACATCGACCACTAGCGCTATGGCTAACAGCAAACTCATCGGACAATAGCTCTATATCTAACGTCCAACTCACCGGACACTTCGACACCGAACGTAGTGGACTAAAATGTCACTACAAGGACCAACTCATCACTTAAGGACCAAACGTCACATCACATTGCTTCACATCCACACTTCGACACCTACATGTCGACACCCATACCCCTACACCTCGTCACATCTACTCCTCAACACATACACCTCGGTACATAAACCGTACACTTCAGCAACTACAATTCGACAACACTAGCGTCAACATCCATACAATATACTTCGATGTCTATACCCCTCGACCATGCTAACTTTGACAAACTTCCACTGCACTTCAGCAGCTACACTTAGGCAAGATTACACCACCCTCAATACCTCTACTCCTCGAAAATATATACTTCGACCAACATACACCTCACTTGGATTAACTGCACTTAGGCATTTTTACTCTACACCTTGACACTTCACTTAGGCAACTACACCTCATCATCACTCACCTCGGGTACTACCTTGGTTACTCTTGGGAACACCACCTCATCATCATTCACCTCCACAACTACCTCGGCTACACTTAGGAACACCACACCTAAACACAAAAGTTCACTTCGGCTGCTACACTTAAGCACATCACACTTAAGCTCAACACTTAACTTTAACACACATGTCCTTCGACGCACACCTACACTTCGGCACACACCTAAACTCGACTCACCTCCAATTCGACACATACATACTTACATCTCGACAGCTACTTATCAAAATTCTAACAAAAATCCGGCAGAGCTTCCCCTGCAATATGGACATCCCAAAATACTATATATACCTGTATATCCAGTCCAGACACAATTTTTGTTTATAAATGATTAATTCTCACACAATCACGCACCACACACCAAGGCGCGCCCCAAAGCGGGCACTAAGGCAACATCGTGCCACGCCTCACCCACACACATCATTTAATTCAACCACGCACAACACATTTTATTCAACAATTCTACACCATTTCCTCAACTCTCATTTGAGCATTTATCAACATCAAGCAACCAACAATTTTCACACAATCTTCGATGTTTCAACGTCACCTTAATTCAGCAATTCCACAATTATTTCACACCACAACCAACACCATTCATATTCACCTTATTGAAGCAATTACCAGACAATTCACAAGCATACGCAACAACACAGACATTTTCCAACATCAAATAACATGTTTTCACCAAACTAAACTCAATCACAACAACAACATAAAAATAACACCACAATCAACCCTTTGAACCACCCTAGAACCCAACCCACCTATAAAACAAATCATATAAGCTATTATATAGGTAAAGGAGAGCCCCCTAACCTTAGGAAAATTGAAGAAATCAAGCAAAACTCCAAGCACGAAACTCCGACGAACTACGAACACGCTCCGGATCCGCTCCGAAAGTTCAAAAACCGAACCCATCACCGAAACTCCCCAAAATCACTCCCAATTCGAAACCCATGCCTTCCAAAACCTTAATCTAACTTCCATTGGGTTCAAACTTCGTCTTCTCCACTTTGAGCTCGGATAGGTCAACAATGGTAAAACGAAAATGGGTAGAAATTAGGGGTTAAAAGTTACTTCAATGCGAAGAGGATGAAAAATAAGAGAGATTGATATAAAAAGCCCCTTACCTAGATTAGAATTGAGGGAGATCTCCCCCCCCCCCTTTCTTCCTCGCGGTCGCGTCTCTCTCTCCCTGTCTTGCGCTGCTTCACGGTGCCTCCCCCCACTGTTTCTCTTTTTTTTTTCTTTCAGTCCGTTCCCCCCACTCCCTCGCTGCCTTCTTTCTTTTTTTTTTCTTTCATTTATTTCTTTAGGCCCAACCAAAGGCCCTAATTGCACCCCCCTCAAATTTCTTCTACCACTCCCTAACACACACAAAATACTCACTCTATTACTTCCACCACTTAATTATTTGTTAACACCACTTCATTGATTTAATAAGATACCATATTATTATTTCTAATATTTCTCCACAAACTAATTCCCTCTAATTAATTAAATAATTATCCAATTATTTTTGGGGCGTTACACTGGCGATCTCCATTCCCCCATGTCAGCAACCTTCGCATTTATCTTACCAGCTCGATGTAAGAGGGCAGGGAAGAGTTTAGCGAAAGAATCCCTACCCAGCCACACATCCGTTCAAAAACATATCGTTGTTCATCCTCCTAACTTCTTCCTACTCAACTCCATAAACCAGTCCCCACCAATGCCGTTACCGTTGCCCATTATTTTCAAGTCCCGCCACTATAATGAAGTACGCCTCCACCTATTCATGTTTCCCACTTCACCGTTCCAACCACTTATAGTACCATACCTGTGCACCATAATTTTCTTCCACAAAGAGCCCTCTTCATCTACTAGATATCTCCACCTCCACTTTGCTAGAAGGGCCAAATTGAAGGTCTCTAGATTTTTAATACCAAGCCCTCCCCTCTCCTTGGGCAGACAAATCAATTCCCAACTAACCCAAGCAACCTTCTTGTGATCTTCATCGCCTCCCCATAAGAACCTTCTTTGGAGCCTTACAATTTCATCAATTACCTTCTTTGGTGCCTTATAGAATGAGAAGAGATATAATGGCAGCGATGATAGGACCGAGTTTATAAGTGTAACTCTACCACCAATAGATAGTTGTCGATTTTTCCAACTAGTCAGTCTAACCTTGATAGCTTCGATAATAGGTTGCCATGTGGCCACCCTTCTCGGGTTAGCGCCAACCGGTACACCCAAAAATTTGAAAGGAACCGATCCCACCTTGCATGCAAGAAAATGTGAGATGCCATCTAACACTCTTCTTTCAATGTTGATGCCAATGACATTACTCTTTGCAAAATTTACTTTCAGGCCCGAAACCAACTCAAAGCTTCTCAATATTGATTTGATGCTCCAAATACTCTTGTCTTTTCCATCACAAAAAAAGATTGTGTCATCCGCAAACTGTAATAATGAAACCGAGAGTTGTTCACTTACCTGGAAACCTTTTAGGCAATTAGATTCTTCACCCTTGCGAACTAAACCTGTCAAACCTTCCGCCGCCACAAGAAACAAAAAAAGGGATAAAAGGTCACCTTGCTTTAAACCTTTTTGGGCCACAAACTCTCCCGATGGACTACCATTCACCAAGACCGCAATAGAGTTAGACGAGACACATACCTTCATCCATCTCCTCCACCCTCATTGAACCCCAGTCTCCCCAGCATATAGTCAAGATACGTCCAATTAACAGAATGCCTTCGCGAAATCAGCCTTCAACACCACACATCCCTCTTTATTCCGTTTTGCCATATCAAGGATTTCGTTCACCACTACCACACCGTCCAAGATGTTGCGTCCCGCTAAGAAGGCATTCTGGCAATCCGAAATCACAGTCTTCATCACCTTTTTCATCCTTCCCGCCAACACCTTTGCCAAAATCTTGTACAAGCTACCAATAAGTGCTATGGGCCTATACTCCGTCAGCCCCTGAGGGTTTTTAACTTTCGGAATAAGTGTCAAAAACGAAGCACTTATTGCTTTTGGTAGTTTCGCCTTCCTCTGGAACTCATCAATAAACTTCATAACCTCCAGATTCACAATTTCCCAGCAACTCTTGAAGAAATTGTGATTGAAACCATCCGGCCCCGGGCATTTGTTGCCGTCGCATTCCCACACAATCTCTTTGACTTCATCAATGGTTATAGGTGCTGTGAGAAAATCATTATCCTCCCTTGTTATTTGTTTAAAAGAGATACCATCCAGTTTTGGCCTTGCAAATGAGTCTTCTTTGTAGCTCTTCTCAAAATGTTCCTTTACCGCTAGCTTTATACCATCCACATCGTCCACCCATTCCTCATTCACCTTCAATTTCAGAATTTGTGTTCTTTGCCGGTTCCCCCTTACACAAGAATGGAAGAATCTACTGTTAGCGTCCCCCTCAGCCAACCACCTTACCCTTGACTTTTAGGCCAAAAGGATTTCCTTGGCATGGAGTTCATTCCAGAACTGGGTACTAAGAGCTTTCCTTTGTGTTTCATTAGAGAGCCCACCCCGAGTAGCCGTTTCTTCCAATTCGTTCAGATCTTGCACAATCTTCTCAATCTGTAACTCTTTGATGCCGAATACCTCACGATTCCATCCTCTCAATTTATCTCTCAACCATTTGAGTTTTTCTTTAACAACATAGTCGCATCTCCCCCTCACTACACGAGTCCCATACCTCCTTCACAAACTGCACGAAATCTGCATGCTCCATCCAACAGCTATTTAATCTAAAAGGCTTCAGTCCCTAACTCGATGGAGAGCTCAACAGCCATACCGGGCAATGGTCAGAGATGTCTCGAGCTCCAACCCACTGTGCAGAAATGTTCCATCTTGCCACCAATCCACCGGACACCAATATTCCGTCAATACGGCTAGCTCTCCCATTTGAGCCAAAACTAGTAAATTTCTTGCCAATGGCTGGCACGTCAATCAAACCCATATCCTCCATGAAAGCCGAAAATTCCCTCATCTCTGTAGCGCTAAAACTGGCTGAGCCCCCAGATCTTTCCTCTTATGACATAATTGCATTAAAATCTCCTGCTATACACCAATCACCCTCAACAAACTCCCCTTTCAACTTCCTTAAGCTATCCCATAAGCGCCGTTTTCCTGCCATATTGCATTCTGAATAAACATTCACTAAGTAACATATTCTCCCCTCTCACAGCGCTCCCACCCCCACAAAGTGCTCTCCGGTGAAATAAAACTGTACATCCATACATCCTTCCTTCCATACACATAGAAGTCCCCCTGATTGCCCATTAGCGTCCTTACTAACCCATTCAAAGTTAGGATTGGGCCAAATACTTCCCATCATTCTTCTTGTTAAGTTGCTGCATTTTGTTTCTTGGAGCATACAACAGTCAGAATCACCTGCAATAATAAGTTTCTTGAGATGTCGTCGTTTGGCAGCACCTCCCCACCCTCGCATGTTTAATGTCCATAAAATCATTGAGAAGAATTGTTTTTCCCCTTCTTTGCTATCGCACCCTGGTCACGATGCTCCAAAGCCAATATCTTGTTTCTATATTCATTGTCTAAAGCCCCACCTGTTACCCCTAAAGCCTCTTTTGCAATGCACCATATCTTTGACGCCAACTGAATCTCATATTCGCCCAAATTCCTTTCGTTCCCATTTCGGATTTCCGTGTCCCCTATTGACCTTGTTCCAATCGAAGCCTCCGCCAAGCCCTCATTCGTAGAGATTGCGAGGTGGGCCCCAGGGATGTTGCGCACTACACCCCCGGCGTTTTCAGAGGAAAATGACTTCGACAGGCTAAAAGACGGGATCAACTTTCTACCATCTTCTTTAACAATCCCAATTGTGACACCCATCCCACCACCATCTTGTTTGCTCTTCTTCCCTTCTTTTTTGTTTTTCCTTGATTGCTTTTGTGTTTCCGGTATCCTGACATTCCAAAGACCCTTCTTCTTTATTAACTGCACTAGGCCCATACTCCAATGGGCATGATGTAGTTTCAATTAAAATTCCCCCATTCTTCGGTCCCCGTTCATCCAACCATTCCTCCACTACCTCACAACTTTTCCCGTCTACCTCTGGTACCCCCCATATCTTCAAAACCCATCAGCATTGGTTTTTGATTGATCCCATAAGACATACCTCCCCCATGCGTCGGTCCACTGATTGGGCCTTCATCATGCCTATTATTTTCCATGGTTGCCTTCTCCACATCCCCCCAGGATTAGCACTTCCCAACACGGTACCCTCAACAATGGTGAAATTGTCTGCATCGCTTTTCCTACCATGCTCCTCTTCCTCTTCTGACTCCGGCACAAATTCATCCTCCGAAAACAGTGGAGGACCGTCGTCGTCACCTTCACTATTGTCATCCGAATCTGAGGTAACTTCTTCATTATTCTTCAAGATTGGTTGAGTTAAGCCATTCCAATGCATAGGGCCACACCAGTCCTCAAAGACCTTAATGTGGAATAAAGAACCGTTGATTTGTGCATGAACCACCATGTTGAATACATCATAGTGTTTCGTTCGAACCATAATTCTCGCCACATCCATTGCGTCTTTCTTTCTCGTGTTTTCATCAACACCAAGATACACACCACATCTACCAGCCAGAGCCGCAAAAAATTCGGTATTCCAAGCGTGCGCCGGAATCCCATGACATTACACCCATACGACCCTCTCTTGGTCCGTCTCCGAGGGGCTCCATTTCCTTATAGCACTGAACCTCTCAAGCAACCAATCACTCGCATCCGAAATGATCGCCGGTATCATACCCTCTTCAATTTCTTCTAAGAGGACGAGGTTTGCCCCAAGTGGGGTGCATTTGATGGAGAATACCCCTTGCATATTAAACCATTCTTGCACCATATGTGAACTTCCCGCATTCTTCACTTCCCCTACGTACATCTTCTTGAACCGATTCATCTCATCCTCCGGCACTTCATAGCAGAGATCATAGAGATTCTTTTTCCTGAAATAAACAATTTTCTCGTCTTGCCCTTCCTTTCGCGTCCCTTTTGGCTTGTTGCTTCTTCCTCATGTTGTGTTTCGCACCTCCATGTTGCGTATCTCATTGTTTCCCTTCCCCCCCTTCGGCTTGTGATTTCTCCACTACCTTCCACACCTTTCTAGTTCGTTGATCGGCTACCTTTCTTTCCGGTTCTTTGAAATCTTGCACCGTTCTTTGAAATCTTGAAACATTAACAAAGGTCTTCTTGGTACCAATGATGATGTTGTCAACTTTCACCGCAAACCATCTAGGATCATTGACGTTGCGGAATCTTGCAAACCCGAACCTAAGGAACTTCTATTCCTCTTGAATGGTATAACAACTTCCACCACGTCTCCGTAGTAGGAGAATGCCTTGAGCATGTCTTTTGCTCCATGCGAGTCCGGTATTTGTGAGAAGAAGAAGGAGCACGTCCCTTCATGGCTTCCGTTCCAATTCTTGCATGCGGTATCCATTCTTCCTTGATGATTGGCTGTTCGTTTCTTCTTCCTTGTCACTGTTTGCCATCCTTCCCCCTCCTCCCCTTATCCACCGTCGCCCTCCCCCTTGTTTCTCCCTCCCACGCTCACAAGCCTCCCTTCTCCCTCCATGGAGGAGTGCTGTCCACGGGTCACAGCCCCCCATTCTTGTTCCACCGATCGCAGCCCCCTCCCCTTTGTTGCCTCCACCCTCGCACACCGCCCTTCCGCCTCCCTCCCCATTCTTTCTCCCTCTCCCTCTTTCACTCACAGCCCACCCCTCTCCCCCGGTGGATGGTTGCCAACGGTCGCGCACATCCCATCTATCTGTCGCTCCCCACTCCACCACCCCCTCTCCGGTTCTCCCCCCTCCGTCGTACGCCGCCCTTCCACCGCCCTCCCAGATGTTTCCTCTTTTGTCTCTTGTACACTTAAAGTAATAAGCAAACTTGTATTCTCCTGGATGGTGTCCATTCCCACATCATGGTGGATGGCCGTTACGATGTGGACGGTGTTGAGCTGAGTTTTGTTCGTCGTCATCGGGGCGAAGACGGGGCAGTGGCAGATGGTTGTTCGTCATGGGGCAGTGGTAGGCGATTACATTTAAAGTAAAGAACATAATTTTTTTATCTAATTTATTGATGGTTTTTTACTTAATTTTAATTTTGGCTTTGTTAAATAATTAGTTAATTAATGTAATTAATTGTCTAATTTAGAGATAGAACTAATTTTTTTGACAATCAGAGATAGAACTAATTAGACAATACAAAAACCAACACAAATGATATATTTTGAATTGAAATAATTTTATTTGATTAAAAATTAGACAATACAAAAACCGATACAAATGGCACAATTAATTCCCCTCTAAGCTCTATTGCGTTAAGGAGGGCAATTGTTGTTGTTATGCCCCTTATTTCTACAAAGACCACATCTCTTAGGGTGGCTCCTCTTTTCTCGTTGATCCATCTCAATACGAATGCGAGTGGACTTTGGTCGACCTTTGGATCTCTCTGCATCGTTGGATCATTGTGCAATTCAATTACTTCGTAATTTGGTCAGTACACCTCATATTGCAATTAAATTTGGGAACTCCTCGAAGTATCTTTTGAAAACATACTCCACTGTCTACATCGTCACCACCGGCCACCACGATGTGAGACTAGATACCATCTAAGAGAATAAAAGTTTGCATATTACTTTAAGGGCTAAATTGCTCTTTTGGCCCTTTATCTTTGGGGTTGTGGTCACTTTGGCCCTTTATCTTTTTTTTTCTCATTTTAGACGCTCATGTTTTTTTTGTGTGTCATTTTGGCCCCTGCCGTTATGTTTATGTTTTTTGTAGCAAATTTTTAAGGACGAAAATGAAATCAATTAAAAACATAAGGGCCCAAAATGAAATCAATTAAAAACATAAGGGACTAAAATGAAATCAATTAAAAACATAAGGGACTAAAATGATAACGGCAGGGACCAAAATGACACACACAAAAAACATGAGGGTCTAAAATGAGAAAAAAAAAGATAAAGGGCCAAAGTGACCACAGCCCCAAAGATAAATGGCCAAAAGAGCAATTTAGCCTGCTTTAAGTGTACAACTATATATTGTAACTGTCTATATTAATTCAATTGTGCAATTTTAGTCTCCATAGCATTTTTTTAATTATTTTTATTTACTGACATGATTAATTAAGTAACTGATTATTTAGTTAAATAATTAAAATCAGGTTTAATTAATTAATAAACTATGTAAAAAATATTAAATTAAATTTACTTTTTCAATTAATTTTTTTACATTAAAATGAATTCTTTTAATTTTCTTTTTTTTACAATTCTAAATTAAAATTCTATTTTTTTAAATAGCAAGGGTGAGAAATTGTTGGGGGGGGGGGATTTCTCACCGACAAATTTAAAAAAAAAAGAAATGGTTGGAAGGGGAGCCGAATGCTCAACATCAAAGCAAAACAATGCTATCTTTTTTTTTTAACGCAAAACAATGCTATCTTTAACAATGCTAAAATGGTACATATTTATTCTTTTAGGGCAAGACAGTTAGAAATAAAATATTCTATTTTTTTTATAAGCAAATAAAATATTGTATAGTTGTACACTTGTACGTATAACATGCATTTGAAAACTGAGAAGGCAAGTCTGAATGCATATACAACCATCCAGATACATGTAACAATGGATGCTATAGATCAATATGAACGGGGAAGACTCCTGAAATAAACTATTTTGAAATCATTAAATAAGGTACTGAAATTTTATTTCATATTTGATTTAAAATATATATCACAATACTAATTTTTGTGAAACAACCTAGAAAAATTTGGTGCTCAATTTAATCTTTGAGAATAATCATTAAAATAAGTTTTTTACATTTACTAAAAAGGGGACACGTTAATCTTTGTTAGATTTCGTAGAAATTCAGTCGTTTGGTTGCTAACATATCATGTTAGTTTGCTGATGTGTCCGCTAGCGTTGTCATGTAGCCATATATATAAATGAGTCAAAATTTAAGGGACCTAGCTAAGTCTCTTACATTTCTAATTTTAGGCCAATCAAATTTAATGATGATCCATGTTGGGTTCACTTCATCCGACGTTATGCGATTTCTATTCAGCACGGTGATGTGCAAAATTATGCATAATTTAATGCAAGATCCATTAAATAACTTTAATTTACCCTCTATTTAATGTGACTCTGAAAAATGCATTTAATAATGGAAAATACAAAATAAAATTGTTATTAGACATTTGATCGTCCGTAGTATCCGTGGTCCGTCGTTAGTTGTCCTATGAAGTATGAATTGCAATTTGCACCGCCTGCCTTGCAGCACAACATGTTACAATATGCAACAATCAATTGATAAATAGTTGTTGTCAATTTTTTTTTTGATAAATAGTTAAATACTAGTTTAAATTATAAGCTCTTAGAATGATAGGATAGGCTATCAATCAACCGAAACCAACGAACAGATAAGAAGGTTTACGATCCGTACTTTTAAATTATTTGTATAGATGAGAAGTCAAATCGTACAACCAGGAATTATGGGTTGAAGGTTTATAAATATTTGATTTAATAATGATAAGCAGTAGCAGTAACATGCAACTACCTAACCTCCATTGACCTTCATTGTTCCTCAAGAAAACGAGGAATTTTCTATATATGCTCTATCGTAAGCAGCTATGTCAAAACACGTTAGTTTAAGTCAGCTCACATGGCACATGGCTGATGGCATCTCCCCACCATGTACACTACAATAACTGCTTCATACATCCCAATGGCAATCCCAAAAAATAAACCAAAAATCCACGGGTAGTGAAATAGAGAGGTGTAATCCTTATCAATAGAGGCCCAAGAAAAATTGGGTTATATTAGCCCAGCCCAGTTGACACATGGGTCAGACTAGATCCGTCTTTTAAGTTGGGTTGGACTGCAAAAAATATAGCCAGATAAATGGACCGGCCCATTCAATTCCGTTTTTCGTTTTGGGCTATTGGATTGGGCAGCTCAATTTGACAGTTCAACTTGTTGGAGTTGGTGACTAATTCCTCAACACATGAAGATTTATTTAAGGGGCAGAGACGTATTATTTGCTTAAACATATTAATTTTAAGGGGCATAATTGTGTTCTTTCATGTATAATATTATTCATGAATGAATACCTATATTCATTGCATTGTTGAAATTATTAACCCTATATTGATTGTTACACTGTAGGTTGCAAGAACAAAAAAACTGGGATGTGCAACTAGCAAAATACCCAGCTACCAGCCCAGTCCACAATTACACAGTTGCAAGGAGCCAAACAAAAATCAAACGGGTTAAAGCGGAGCTCTTTGGATCCTTGAAATGGGTCAACACGGACCCGGATTCAACCCACCGTATTTAAGCTCAAACCCTAGAATTCGGCTACTGTTTCAAGAACTTCTCTCCCGTTTCTTGATATTCCGCCGTCCTTCTTCTCTTCTTCTTCTACAACAATCTGCTAGGGTTTCATCTCTGATGCTGATTTTGGAAGATTGAAGCTTCAGATACCTTCAATCTTGCTTCTCCTCACTTCAGAAACTAGTAAGGTACAAAAGCCCCTTGATCTTGCTCCTTGATTTCTTTAATTTCTTTTCTTTTCTTCTCAAACACTGATTCAGTGTTCCTCTGTTGTTGTATGTATGAAAATCACTACTACGATGAACGATTCACGCAAACAACCACACGCGAAGGTATAACACTCCCACACCTTCTTCCTTTCTGTTTCGTTTTGATTTTGTGAACCCTAATTTGGTTCTTTGATGTTTCACAGGTTCAGAAGGTAACGAATCTGAAAACGAAGGTTCACACAAGGTAAAACAACAACTGCTCTTGTGTTTTACTTTGTATATGGTTTTATCATAAAACCCTAATTCACTTTTCTTCTCTTTCGAATGTCTCTAAACAAGGTTGAATGAAGACTCACACGGCTTCAAACAACAGAGAACTCACAGAAGGTAAACTCTTCTCTCTTCCTCTCTATTTTGTTATTCACACTTTTTTGATTTGTGATACTTAGAATAACACCTAACTGTGTTTTTTCTCTTGTTTGCGAGGTGCTCACACGTTGAACAAACTCTCATAGATTCTCACTCACAGAACTCAAGAAAACAAGCAAGACAGAGAAGAAGCGGAAGATTAAAGACTTGAAAAAACTGCAGAATGTAAAAATACTTCTTTATTTTCACTTGTAATGAATCTGTGTATGTACATGTATATTTATAGCATTTATTGGAAAAACTAGTTGTTAGAGGGAATTTGTTGTAGCCAACAAACTCAGGTTGTTATAACAGTAACAAACTAGATAGTTAGTTAGGAACTAACTTCTACAAGCTGTAAATAGGGACTGTTTGGACATTTTAATCCTTTCTAACTGCTATTTCTGTTTCAAAAAATAGCTGTTAGAGTTTTTAGGGTTTTGCTTAAAACCCAATATGCATAAATGGTTAAATCGGTCGGTAAAAGTTTAAGACTATGTGAATGGTTGTTTTCAACCATCAAGTGATGTGAAGTGAATTGGTATACATATAGGCATATAGCACCAATTTGCATGCAGAAAAAGTCATGAAAATTATTATGTTTTCACCACTCTAAATCATTTTCCTTATTCCCCCTATGCACAAAAACAAAGAGATGAAACTATTTTTCCTGCAAACTACCATTATCGATAAGCTTAATTGTGGGTGTACAAACTAATTCTATAGTATCTTGACGACCTGTTCAATCTATTGCATCCAATATATAGAGAAACTGATGAGGGCGTGTCGAACGTAAAACTTAGTATAAACACGCGCTTTGGTCTCTTGCAGAGTCTCCTTTTTGCTCTTCTTTAGTTGCAAAATCACCACCACCAGCACCACCAATATTCTAACAAAACCTCCTCCCAAACATATCATTGATTGTTTAATGTATTAATTGGTTAGTTTGTTCTTCTTAAGGATGTTGGTTACTATTATTTTGGAGTCATTTCTGCAAGTTATGTTTTTAAGTGGCGTGTGTAGTTTATAAAGATTGTTATTATTATGTTAATAACTATAAGAGGACACATTCACTTGGTTTTGTAATGAAAAGGAAAAAAGGGAACGTAGCTACAAGTGTAAACCACAGTGACACATGCGCTTGTTCTTCCTGACTGATGGTTATATTTCTCTTATTTGAATAATACCTAATATTCAATTGTACAAATAATCTCAACAAATTATTAACCATTCCGGTTTATAACATTAACAGCAATACAAATAAAAAGCTATAAAAGAACTTGATTGCCTGCCTACACAATAGTTAGCCCTGTGCTGAATGAGCCAACAAAATGAACATGTAGTTTCTTGATTTCCATTTATTGAAGATTCAAAATTTGATACCTGATCCCTGATTTCAGGACCGTAACACTTATTCAGAGCAAAAATTTGAAAATGGTAATATACCCTCCATCAATGATTAAATGATTGTGCCATTGGTTATTTCCGAGTCTTTTAACACCACTGTGATCCCTGATCGAATATAAAATCCCTCCGAGGGTCTATCAGCCTCCTGCACATTCTACACCCCAAGTACAATTGTCATTTTTTTTTTTATTATCAAGTACAACTGTCATTTGAGAGAGATATAAAATAAATTTGCAATAAATAGCTGATTTTCTTCTTCTTTTCCTATGAATTATGGACACGGCATTCGGAAGAGGTGTGCGTGATTCAAAGGTAATAATCATGGCTATATATCACTGCTGCTGCTGATCTTAGTGCCGCAAAATTAAAAAATGAGGAACCATTTGTCCACACTTTAGTAAAGAATAAAAAGAACGTCAAAAGGAAAAGGGCGGGAGAAAGTAGAGAACATGGAAATCTAGATTGATACTTACTTCGTTGTTTGCAATTATTACATTGTTCCCAATTCTCGCGTTTTTGTCAATTATACAATTCCTGCATGTAAGATTTGAGTGACAATATAGACTAACATGTATTCAAAAACTATAAGAAAGTCACAACACAACACTACTAGAGAAATAAATTGTTGTTATACTACTCCATGTAGAGTGTAAGTGTTTGTAAGAGCTTATAAAAAACATCTGATATGTTCATATATAACTAACTCCCGAAGATAATCTATAGAAACAACTTGTACATACATATACTTTTTGGTTCTAGAAACAATTTATGCATTAACTCTTACATGATATAAGTGATTATTGAATAAACGCTTAATTAAACTGTTTACGACAGCGATTTCAGGATTCTTACGTGATTTTGGTATCCTTTCCGACGCCTATCGGAACATTTCCCCCTGCTAAAAGGGATGCTATTTCAGCCTCTGTTTGGTAATAGTCCGCGCCCATCATCATGGTATCCTGTATGTATAGTGGTTGTAGATGTTACTAACTAACATCATATGGCTCCTCCATATCATATCAGGTTAAGAGAGAAATTAAGCAGAAAACATTTGTTCCCATACATTTGATTTAACAAAGAAAAATATGAGGACAACATTGTTGGAGAGGAGAAAACTTGGGTCCAAATAAATAAATTATTGTAATAGCAAAGTATATATAGAACATACCTTCAGCCACACTCCATTATCGAGTCTCGAGCGAATTCCCACAATGGAATGTTCAACCGTGCACTCTCTTAAAAAGCAACCATCTGAAATCAAAGAATTAATCACCTACAATAGACCCGATTAGAATCATAAAAAGGTTGTTATATTATATATATATGGACTAAATTATTTCTGCAGTTCTTCTACCTGGCACTTGTCCATTTTAGTTGGGGGTAGGAACCGGGGACATGTAAAAATAGGCTTTGACTGGTCATACAACTCAAACTTGGGCGGCTTCAACATGGAAGAACAATAAATTGCAACTTGTATATATAAATAAACTCAATGGATTTGTAACTTATATAAATACTAAAAAACCTACCTTATCCATAAGAGCCAAGTTTGCATCAAAGAAAGATTTTATAGTCCCAATATCTTCCCAGTAACCATTGAAAAGACATGTCTGTGATGAAATAGAATATGATAAATCAAAAGCTAGTTTGAATTGAACAGAAGAATATTTCCGTTATAACAACAACTTGTATAACCCGAGTAGTAGTAGTAGTAGTGTTTACTTTGAGCAACTACGTACCTGGACTTTAAAATCTTTTGCAGCCATTGGAATGACCTCCGACCCAAAATCATTTGCATTAGGATAAGAGCTTCTGAAAATTTATTACCAAAGAAAAATGACATGGACTTTAAAAAAATCGTGCTTCATCTTAACTCTTAAGTCATGTTTGACACTATAATTCATGTAATGATGATAATCTAACCAAGTACAGTAAAAGCATCAACTAGAATTACCTGAGAAGTTTGAGAAGAACGTCTAATTTAAACACGTATATGCCCATCGATGCAATATATGGAAATCTCCTTGCTTCTTGGGGTGATAATCCAAAAACACTCGTATCTACATGCTAATAAGAGACAAGTGATTTCAGATCATCGAAAACTGAAGGTATAGTATAGTACAGCATTTCTCAATAATTTAAGAGTGAAGTGGAAGAGTAACAACCATAGATTGCAATAATCTACCCTTGGGTTTTTCCAGGAACTGTCGTATCTGTCCTCTTTCATCAACCTTAACTAATCCAAAATCAGAGGCGCGACTACACGTAAAAAAAAAAAAGAATAAAATGTAAGTATTTCAGAAGGCAAATGTGAAAATGGTGGGTCTCAGATGAGATCAGAGGAAACTTTACTTAGAATACCTACCTGCCATCCACTGGGAGACAAGATACAGATATATCAGCACATGAATTGATGTGCTTCTGCAGATGTGAAATTAATCAGTTGTCATGTGAAACATTTACAGTACTGAAATTGAATCAGCAAAAATTAATCAAATTAAAAGCTAACACTAACCTGCACAAGCTCCATGTAATCCATTCGATAGAGCTGATCACCACACAATATCAGAACGTTCTCTATGTTTTTATGCTCAGAAGAATCCTACTCAACTTCCAGAAGCTCATTCAATTATGTAAATTTAGAATGACTCAAATCCATTGCCACTTAAATCTTAAACATTTGCATATATATATATATGGCATACCTCAAACAGCCAAAGAAATTGTCTTACGGCGTCCGCCGTACCCTGAAACCACTTGTTTCCTGATTCACCCAGTGATTGAGTTGCTGCCAATACCTCAACAAAACTATTGCCAGAGTTGATGCCACCTCCCAAATTATATGTTCGAGCAATGTGTCGGTTTAGGGACTGAGAATTGAATTGTGTAAGAACATAAATTTTATCAATTCCACTATTAATACAATTACTCATTGGTACGTCCACCAGTCTATAGCATCCTCCAAATGGCACCTAAGCATCACAGGAAGAACATATAAAAGACTCAGATTTTTTAGTTTAAGTCTGTTCTGCAGGTAGAACATAAAAAAGTGCAGAGATGACTGAATTTAACACTTTACAGCTGGTTTAGCCCTTCTTTGAGTAAGAGGGAATAGACGAGTTCCCGCTCCACCACCTAAAATGATCGATGCAACACTTTTTGGATTGCCTTCTGGCCCTGCTGCAACTATTGGTGATTGTACGGCCTGAAATGCAGCATTATCTATGTAAATTCATATTCAATGATCATGGATACTTTTTTAAGAGACCAGGTAAAACCAATTAAATAATTAGTGATCAAATTTAAGAATAGGATAAACAAGTTTAAGGCTTTTTGTGGAGCAGAAACCTAACATTGCCACATAACTAAGACATAATAATTCAGGACGCAGAATTTACCATAAAATCATTTGCAACATCAGCAAGAGTACAAGTAGCCAAAAATCTTTTGGTTGTGTTTCTCGGTATAACACTCGAGAATTTTCCTAAACCAAAACCACATGCTACAGCATTCTTTGAATGCAGCAACTTTTCTCTGCTACCAAAGAATGAACAAGACAGAATACTGTGACGGTGAGTGAGTGGCTTCATCCAACCCGGTAACACGGGAATTCCATGGAACTCACTTGCCATCACAATTTCTAAATTTCCAGGCACAGCGACAAAATGTATTCTTTGATTCTTCTCTCAAGAGGATAAACAAACAAGTTATTATTTAAAGCCCAAGTTTACTATTACACAAGACAAAGCTAACTCAACACTCAACAGGATTCTTTATGTTATTAAAGCAGCAGCATATGTTGTCATGTTTAAGTTGTCCACTGTGTTTGTTAACCACATGTTTTATGATTAAATTTAAATAAAAAAATCAAAGCAAAGTAGGTTTCCCTCAAGGTAGAGCAAAGAAAGGCTTATAATAACACAAAATCAGCATTGGAAGTTTTTAAAGATTCTCCTACATAACACAAACCAAGTTAGAAGTTTTTAAAGATTCTCAGTAGCTTACACTACACTGAAAAGCCAAAAGTAACAGCATCCTTGTTTATAAATGTTTATGTTTCCCTCCTATTTTGAGTTTCCGGTCTAATGAATCTACCCATAATTAAAGGCTAATACTTTTTTTTAAAAAAAAAGAAACTAAATAGCAATAATAATAAAAATAAAAATAATTTGTTAATTTCTTGTGTACCAGGAATGCAGTTTCTCATTCTGTAGCTGGCTAGAGGAAGATTATGTAAAGACTAGAGAGAATTGTTGAGGGAAATCACACTAACTTTCATTGAATGATCCCCTTTTATAGGAGTAGTGTTTTACATGAAAAATCAGTTTTGCAACTAACTCATTTGTGCATTCTGTTACAGCATGATTAACTAACTCTAATTACAGTTAATGCACTAATTAAACACTACTAATCAAGCTAATTACAACTAACATCCTCCCTTAAACTGATTTGCATACAAGCAATCAGTTTAACATTGTAATCCTGCACATTCCTAGGTGATTTCTGGACTTCTCAAATGCTTCAAACTTGAGAGCCTTAGTCATTATATCTGTTGTCTGGTTTTGAGTTGCACAATGCACCAGCTCAATTCTGCCTTGCTTGCTCAGTTCTCTTAAGAAATGGAAACGCACATCAATGTGCTTGCTTTGTCCACGCATTACTGGATTCTTGCTCAGTTTGATTGTAGATGTGTTGTCACATAGAATTACCATGCTGTCTTGTAGCTTCACTCCCAATCTAGCTAGAATTCTGCTCAACCAGATACCTTGGCAAACACACACAGCAGCACCAATGAACTCTGCTTCTGTTGTTGACAGTGTCACAACAGGCTGCTTCTTCGAGCACCATGACACAACACCATTTCCCAGTAAGAACACATAACCTGTGGTGCTTCTTCTTATTGTTTTTTCTAATCATATAATTTGATTTGTTTGCAGGTTGCAAAAATGACACATCAGAGGTGTGAATAGCAGTTGCCCAGCCCACTTATTCAGTCCACAGTGACCAAAAAACACAGTAGCCCAACTTGGCTGCCAAACGGGTTCCAGCGGAACCCAGTGGATATTGCACTGTTGCAACACGCGGGTCTGCAACAGGGTACGGGTATGACCCGGTTCTTTTAATAAAACCAAAGAAACCTAACTGTTCACTGTTTCTCTTTCTTCGTTCTCCTCCGTTTCTTCTCTTCTTCTCCAACCTTCGTCTCTCTTACGCCCTTGAGCTAGGGTTTCTGATTTCACCACAGAAACTCTGATTGAAGCTTCAAATCCTTCAATCACGCATGAATGATGATCGTGGATGTTGTTCTTGCAAAACCCCTTTGGTTTTGCTGCTGTTTGTTCGTAACCTTGACGATTTGCCTTACGAACACAGTGTTCGTATGTTCACTTGGCAAGACTGCTTGAATCTTTTCAAAACAGAACACAGTTGCAGCTACGAACAGGTATAATCTCCCTAGATCATCTTTTTCTTTGATTTCCTTTACTGTTTGTGCTCAGATCAAAACCCTAACTCAGGATTTGTTGCTTTGCAGGTAGCGAAGACTCAACTAAGGGTTTACAAAACTCAATCAAGGTAAAATCACAACCACTATGTGATTTTAACTCTGATTTCTTTCTTAAAATATAAACCCTAACTTACCTTGTTTGTATCTGATTGTATGTACCTGTTGAACGTTTTTGGTGAACAATTACTCACCAAAACCTCTACTGTGAGCCTTCACACAAGTCCACAGAAAGGTAATTACTCACCCTCTCTTATTTTTCTTCTTGCCTTCTATTTCAATCTCAGAAATAGATCCCTAACCTCCTTCTCTTTTCTTGCTGCGAGGTCTTCACACTTTGAAGAGTTGCAGCACATAGAAGATGAAGACTTGCAAAGATTTACATGCATACACAGAAGAAAAAATAGCACACAGGAAGAAGAAAAGACTGAATGTAAAGAAAAATGTAAAACTCTTTTATTTCTTTTCAATGATATGTAAAAGTATGTGTGATTACAATATGTACAGTTTATTTATACAGCTTTCTCTGGATAATAGCTGTTAGATGGGTTTGTGTTAGTTACAAACCTAGTTTGTTGAAATAACAAACTAATTAACAAATTGTTAACTACCAAAACAGATTTGTAACCACCTTATAACAGCTTTTAATAGCTGTTATATTATTCCCAGAGTGTTTTAGGAATTTGCATTAACCACCTTATAACAGATTTGTATAGACAGCTTCTGCCCATAGCCTTTTAGGTAGCCCCTTTGACTTGATCATGCTCCTAGCCATATCAAGTATTGTCCTATTCCTCCTTTCAGCAATACCATTATGCTGAGGAGTATAGGGTGATGTAACTTTATGTATTATTCCTTGAGTGGTGCAGTATTCCTCAAACTCTTTTGAAGTGTACTCACCACCACCATCAGTCCTTAAGACCTTAAGTTTCTTACCACTTTGAGTTTCTGCCATTGCCTTAAACTTCTTAAAAACACCATAGGCTTCTCCTTTAGTCTTAAGTAGATATAACCAGATTTTCCTTGAAAATTCATCTACAAAAGTCATAAAGTATTTATTTCCCCTAATAGAGGGTATATCAAGTGGTCCACATAGGTCAGAATATAAAACATGCAAAATATCCTTAGAAAAATGTTTCATTTCCTTATTAAACTTCTTTCTAGGTTGCTTACCCACTAGGCAAGTAGTACATGTCTCTTTAGTAACTTCAATTTTAGGCAATCCCTCTACCAACCCTTTAGTATTTAGATTACTTAGGCCTTTGAAGTTTAAATGCCCAAACCTTTTATGCCATAGCATACCTTCAAAACTAGTTGTGGACTTAGACAATCTGTCTCTGTGATACTAATGCTGGTTTTGAAGGTTCTATTGGTGGCTAAAGGTGTTGTTAAAACCAGTTTGTCATTAACATCATACAACTTTAGTTTTAGATCCTTCATTACTACTGAGAAACCCTTTTCTATAAGCTGTCCTAGGCTTATAAGGTTACAGCTGATCCCAGGAACATAGAAAACATCTTTTATCAAAATTTATTGTCCATTTTATTTTGTAAATCTTATGTTTCCCATTCCTTCAGCTGTTATAGCCTTATTGCTAGCACATTTTATAGTGGTTTTTCTACTAGAATCAAAGTCAACTAACCACTCTTTGTTACCAGTCATGTGATTAGAGCACCCTGAGTCTAGATACCACATTTCAGTGATGGTTTTACCATCACTTATAGTAACTGACGGGACTACACGGTCACTGTTTTCCTTTAAGTCTAGGTTAGTTACAACAAAATCCTCCCTAGGTTGTGTTTCTCCTAACTCTTCAGTTATCATACTAAAGCCTACATGCTCAGATTCTGATTCAGAATCTTCTTTAGCCATATTGGCTTCAGTTTCAGTTTCCTTAGCCTTAGAATTATTTCTAGTAGGACATTCAGTGGCATAATGCCCATATTTATCACATCTATAGCATTGTGCCTTAGATTTGTCTTTCTTTTTACTAGAATCAGAATTCTTCTTAGTGGAGTCACCCTTACCACTAGACTTACCTGACTTACCCTTAGACCAATTACCTTTGCCTGATTGGTTGTTGTTGTTGTTGTTGCCCTTAGTCCATTTCTTTCCCTTTGGTTTGGCAGCAAACATAGCTTGATCTTCTTCACCCTCACCATTCACGAGATTCATCCTAATCTCTTTGGCTTCAAGCCTACTTTGGAGATCTTCAACTTTAAGATCTTCAGGCTTGATGGTGTCTTCAATGCTGTTCTCAAAAAAACCAAATTTTCTTGTTAAGGACCTAAGAATTTTCTTACACACAGTTTGTTCGGTTAATGTTTCTCCATTGGACTCATTGCATTAGTGATTTTCTTTAGTCTCCCAAAGAAATCAATAATACTTTCGCCATCCTGCATGTTTAGATTTTCATACTGCTTTCTCAATGATTGCAGTTTTTCCTCGTTGACTGGTGCAGCACCATTATAGTATTTGTAAAGGAGATCCCAGACAGTTTTAGAGACTTTGATGCCTCTAATAATTCTGTCAAAATTACTCTCATCACACCCCTGGTGTATGAGATAGATTGCTTTCCAATCTTTCTTAGTGTTTTCCTTATGTTCAGCCCTTTGTTCATGGGTTGGGTTTCGAGCTAGTGCTGGAACCCCTTCTTGAACAATTTCTAACACATCATGGAAGCCAAAGATTGCTTTCATTTGCAAACTCCACCTGTCCCAATTTTTCCCATTTAGCTTGGGGATTTGGGTGGATAAACTTGCACTTGACATACTGTTTTGAGACCTTGATTAGCACATTCTAATACCTTGTTTCAAAACACTTAAACTTTCAAAAACACACACACACACACACACACACACAACCTGCTTGTTGTGTGCTAATTAAAACTGTAAAGAACTTAAAAGAATTGTGAAAGAAAGATAAAGAACTAGAGTTTAGAAATGTCCCTGGATTGTTACCATGCTCAATGATACCATATTGTTTTTTCTAATCATATAAATTGATTTGTTTGCAGGTTGCAAAAATGACACAGTAGGGGTGCAAATAGCAGTTGCCCAGCCCACTTATTCAGCCCACAATGACCAAAAAACACAGCAGCCAAACTTGGCTGCCAAACGGGTTCCTGCAGAACCCAGTGGATATTGCACTGTTGCAACACGCGAGTCACTGTTCACTGTTCACTGTTCACTGTTTCTCTTTCTTCATTCTCCTCCGTTTCTTCTCTTCTTCTCCAACCTTCGTCTCTCTCACGCCCTTGTGCTAGGGTTTCTGATTTCACCACAGAAACTCTGTGATTGAAGCTTCAAATCCTTCAATCATGCATGAATGATGATCGTGGATGTTGTTCTTGCAAAACGCCAAAACCCCTTTGGTTTTGCTGCTGTTTGTTCGTCACCTTGACGATTTGCCTTACTAACACAGTGTTCGTATGTTCACTTGGCAAGACTGCTTGAATCCTTTCAAAACAGAACACAGTTGCAGCTACGAACAGGTATAATCTCCCTAGATCATCTTTTTCTTTGATTTCCTTTATTGTTTGTGCTCAGATCAAAACCCTAACTCAGGATTTGTTGCTTTGCAGGTAGCGAAGACTCAACTTAGGGTTTACAAAACTCAATCAAGGTAAAATCACAACCACTGTGTGATTTTAACTCTGATTTCTTTCTTAAAATATAAACCCTATATAACTTACGTTGTTTGTATCTAATTGTATGTACCTGTTGAACGTTTTTGGTGAACAATTACTCACCAAAACCTCTACTGTGAGCCTTCACACAAGTCCACAAAAAGGTAATTACTCACCCTCTCTTATTTTTCTTCTTGCCTTCTATTTCAATCTCAGAAATAGATCCCTAACCTCCTTCTATTTTCTTGCTGCGAGGTCTTCACACTTTGAAGAGTTGCAGCACATAGAAGATGAAGACTTGCAGAGATTTACATGCATACATAGAAGAAAAAATAGCACACAGGAAGAAGAAAAGACTGAATGTAAAGAAAAATGTAAAACTCTTATTTCTTTTCAATGATATGTAAAAGTATGTGATTACAATATGTACAGTTTATTTATACAGCTTTCTCTGGATAATAGCTGTTAGATGGGTTTGTGTTAGTTACAAACCTAGTTTGTTGAAATAACAAACTAATTAACAAACTGTTAACTACCAAAACAGATTTGTAACCACCTTATAACAGCTTTTAATAGCTGTTATATTATTCCCAAGGTGTTTTAGGACTTTGCATTAAATTCCAGCACTTCTATCATCTTGGTCCCCAGCATAATCACTATCAGAGTAGATTTCAAGCCTGTCAGTTCCTCTTAGCTGCCATGTAGTGTTTTTCAACAGGATTTTCCATGAATCTACTTATGAAGCCCGCTGCAAAGGCAATGTCAGGCCTTGTTTCTGTGAGGTACATGAGACTTCCTATGACTTGCTTATACAAGGTGCCATCAACTGCCTTGCCTTCATCATTTTTAGACAGCTTGGTGCCTGCTGCAATTGGAGTTTTCATTGGTTTTGAGTCTTGCATTTGAAATCTTACAAGAATTTCCTGAGCATACTTTTGTTGACATATGAAAATTCCATCACTTCCTTGAACTACTTCAACACCTAGGAAGTACCTCATCCTCCCTAGATCTGTCATATCAAACTTCTTTCTCATTGTGTCTTTAAATTTTTCAAACATATCAGCATGGTTTCCTGTAAAGATAAGGTCATCAACATACAAGCTTATTATTAAACAGTTTCCATTTTCCTCTTGCTTTGTGAACAAGGTATGTTCATGTGGACATTTGACATAGCCTTGTTCATCAAAATAAGATTCAATCTTGCTATACCAGGCCCTTGGAGCCTGTTTTAATCCAAACAGGGCCTTTTGCAATCTGTATACTTCATTCTCTTTCCCTTCAACTATGTATCCTTGTGGCTGGTCTACATATACTTCTTCTAGGAGATCACCATACAGAAATGCACTTTTCACATCTAATTGGTACACATTCCAATTTCTTAGAGCTGCAACTGCCAAGACACTTCTTATAGTATCCCATCGAGCCACTGGGGCAAACACTTCATCAAAATCTATACCATGCCTTTGTGAGTATCCTTTAGCAACCAATCTGGCTTTGTGTTTCTCTATTTTACCAATTTCATTGAGTTTAGTTCTGTAGACCCATTTTACTCCAATGTTCTTTGCACCTTTAGGTAAAGGTGTCAATTTCCATGTATTGTTTCTTTTAATAGACTGTATTTCAGCATCCATAGCCTTCCTCCAAACCTCATGTACAACAGCTTGTTCATAAGTGGTTGGATCATCTAGACAGTTCATCACAGCTAGATTCATAATGTCACTGGTCTCATCATCAATTTCACTGAACATTGAGGTATCAAAGCCATTTAACCAAGTTGGTGGTCTCTTCACTCTAGGTTCTAGTGTCTCTTCTCTATTCTCTTATTGTGTTGTTTCTGCCTGTGGCTCACTTGCAGTATCACTGTGTGATGTTTCTTCTGCACCAGTAATAATTTCATCTACTACTTCTTCTCTAGTTTCTTCAATTTCATCTTCTTCAGTATTATCAACATTTGTTCCACCACTGTGCTTAGCTTGCCAATTCCAGTTCTTATCTTCTGAGAAGATCGCATCTCTATTAACAATAATTTTCTTTGAGATGGGATCATACAATCTATAGGCTTTAGACTCATTGCTTACACCCAAAAAAATGCACTTCACACTTTCGTCATCTAGCTTCTTTCTCATGACACTAGGAACATGAGCATTGGCTATACAACCAAACAATCTAAGGTGACTGACATTAGGTTTTGCATCTCTCCAAACTTCTTCTGGTGTGACATCCTTCAATATCACAGTAGGACTTCTATTTATCAAATAAACCCCCCAATTTACTGCCTCAGGCCAGAAGTTTTTTGGTATACATTTACCTGCTAGCAAGCTTCTAGTCATTTCCATTAAAGTCCTGTTTTTCCTCTCAGCTATGCCATTTTGCTGAGGACTATAGGCAGCAGTTAGCTGCCTCTTTATCCCACATTCAGCACAAAATTCATCAAAAGCTTTGGAGGTAAATTCCCCTCCTCTATCAGTTCTAAGACACATAATATTTTTCCCACATTCTTTCTCATTTTGCTGAGGACTATAGGCAGCAGTTAGCTGCCTCTTTATCCCACATTCAGCACAAAATTCATCAAAAGCTTTGGAGGTAAATTCCCCTCCTCTATCAGTTCTAAGACACATAATATTTTTCCCACATTCTTTCTCAACTAGTGCCTTAAAGTTTTTGAAACTTGCTAGTGCTGCAGATTTTTCTACTAGGAAATAAACCCAAGTTTTCTTGCTAAAGTCATCAATAAAAGTGAGAATGTACCTTTTTCTTCCACTAGACTCTAGTGTGATTGGGCCACAGATGTCAGAGTGCACGAGTTCAAGCTTGCTTGCAGCTCTCCAGTTTGATGTCTTAGGAAATTCACTCCTGTGCTGCTTGCCCTTCAAGCAAATGTCACAGGTTCTATTTGTATCTTTGATCTCTGGCAGGCCTTCAACCATGTTTTTCTGAGCTAATTCCTTCAAACTCTTCATGTTCAAGTGACCAAATCTACAATGCCATAGGTAAGATACATCTTCCTTTGCTGTGTACAAACATGATGCTGAAGTTGCAGTAGCTATTACAGGAAACAGTTTATTCTTGGCCATCCTTGAAGTTATAATGAGTCCCTTCTTTTCATGATACACCTTGAGTTGATCTTGATGTAAAGTTATTGATACTTCAGCCTTTTGTTGCAATTGTCCAAGGCTAATGAGATTGTTCTTTAACCTTGGAATATAGTACACATTTGACACTACTAAAATTGCTCCTTGTACTTGCAATTTTACAGTTCCTTTTCCTTCAACAGTGATCTTGGATCCATCTCCAAGTTTCACTATTTCTCTAAAGTTCTCATCTAGCATTGAGAACCATTCTTTCTCTCCAAACATATGGTTACTGCAAGCTGAATCAAGGTACCAAATTCTTTCAATTCTTTCTATGGCAGACTCAATCTTTGCCATCAATAGAACCTCTTCATCCTCATCAACTTCAGTGTAGTGAGCCTTCTCCTCACTATTGGGACATTCATATTGAAAATGTCCTAGTTTCTTGCATCTATAGCATTCTAGGGTATCTTTATAGGACTGTCTGCCTCTTCCTCCTCTTGTAGAGTTATAATGAGTCCCTTCTTTTCATGATACACCTTGAGTTGATCTTGATGTAAAGTTATTGATACTTCAGCCTTTTGTTGCAATTGTCCAAGGCTAATGAGATTGTTCTTTAACCTTAGAATATAGTACACATTTGACACTGCTAAAATTGCTCCTTGTACTTGCAATTTTACAGTTCCTTTTCCTTCAACCGTGATCTTGGATCCATCTCCAAGTTTCACTGTTTCTCTAAAGTTCTCATCTAGCATTGAGAACCATTATTTCTCTCCACGCATATGGTTACTGCAAGCTGAATCAAGGTACCAAATTCTTTCAATTCTTTCTATGGCAGACTCAATCTTTGCCATCAATAGAACCTCTTCATCCTCATCAACTTCAGTGTAGTGAGCCTTCTCCTCACTATTGGGACATTCATATTGAAAATGTCCTAGTTTCTTGCATCTATAGCATTCTAGGGTATCTTTATAGGACTATCTTCCTCTTCCTCCTCTTGTAGAGCCACGACCTCTTCCTCTTGTATTCCCTCTGCCAGCATTGCTCACCTTCAAAGCATGTTCTTCTTTCTTTTGTGGATGCATTCTTTGCTCATGAACCAGAAGGCTTCCTTGAAGTTCATCTATGGTCATCTTTGTCACATAATTTCCTTCATCAATTGCTGCAATAACATAACTGAATTTCTCAGTCATTGTTCTCAGCACCTTTTCAACAATTTCTCCTTGATCCACCCTATCACCAAATATCTTCATTTTGTTGACAATCGTGAGAATTTTTCCAAGATATTCCGTGACAGATTCTTCTTCCTTCATACTAATCAACTCAAATTCTCTTTTTGCTGCACGCAATTGAGATCTTTTCACTTTTGTTGTTCCTCGAAACTTCTGTTTCATTGAGTCCCAAACAGCTTTTGCAGAATCTTTGTCAAGAATTGTTTCAACAATTTCACGATCAATTGATTGGAAAAGATAGTTTCTGGCTTTCAAATCCTTCAATTTGGCTTCATTGTTGGCTTTGATGTGTTCTGGTGTTGCTGGCGATGGCAATCTTGGTACTCCTCCTTCCACAACGCTCCAATACTCTTTGGAACGAAGAAGAATCTCCATGAGCATGGCCCAGTGCTCGTAGTGTCCGTCAAACCTTGGAATTGAAGCGTGCATGTAATTTGCATTGTTCTCTTTGTTCGCCATTGATGCGAACTCAGTTCTTGGATTCTTGCAGGTCCCTCTCTTTCAAGCTCTAGATACCAATTGTAAAGACTAGAGAGAATTGTTGAGGGAAATCACACTAACTTTCATTGAATGATCCCCTTTTATAGGAGTGGTGTTTTACATGAAAAATCAGTTTTGCAACTAACTGATTTGTCCATTCTGTTACAGCATGATTAACTAACTCTAATTACAGTTAATGCACTAATTAAACACTACTAATCAAGCTACAACTAACAGATTACAGCAAGGAGTGAAGCATCGTATTCTTAAAGCATCATTATTATGATGAAAAATCAATTCTATTGGAAGAATGTCCATTTCTAAATTAGCTTCCTTTACCAATTACAAATTCGAACGAAACACTATTCCACAAACACACGGTAACTGTGAGTGGATTCAACCCAAAAGCTTTTGCTGATTGCAATTTGCATCGCAAGGGGAAAATTAAGGGGCAAGCAGGTGATTCTAAGCAGATGTTAGCTCCAGACAAACACGTGAGACTCCACGTCTCTCACTCGTCTGCAAGATACTCTCTTTTGAAAATCCGACTGGTGAGGTGAAGGCATTGTTCAAAGTTTAATAGTTCAATCGTGTTTGAAATTTGAATGGTGGACTCTTGGAATAGTTAGATTTATATTTGGTATGGATATGTTTTTCGTCCCGCAAATATAGTCGTTTTTTAAAAAAGTCTCTGCAAAATATTATTTTTTAAATACGTCCCTACAAAATCAAATTGTTTTTAAAAATGTCATTTTGTTAGTTAAACGTTACAAAAACGCTGACGTGTCTAACAGAGTGCTGAGGTGTTATATTTTTTTATTTCTAATTTTTAAGATAATGAATTAATCCGCCACATCATCTTCTTCCTCGTCTCCCATTTTTCCATCGTTTCTTCCTCATCTTCTTCTCCCTCTCTGAATCACTCATCATTTCTTGGCAAACCCATAAGGGCCTTTCTTGTACTGAAACATCCTTATTGGAACATCTTCATAACCCACAACAAAAATAATCAAACCCAACCTCAATTTTTTAGTCCATTGATGCAGAAAACAATATGTGCTTCCTCATCAAAACCCACATTTTTTCCCACCATCTCCCTCACGGGTATGTCACTATTTTAGCTAATCTCTAGTGTTTGTGTTGAAGGAAAGTGGTTGTGAGGGTGAAGAAAATGAAAGATGGAGATGAGAAATTATTAACTTGAATATTGTAGCGAGAATATTGTAGAGAGAGAGAGAAAGAGAGAGAGAGAGTAAACTCCAATTTAGTGCATTTTTAGAGATACTTTTGGATCATTTTTAGAGCGATTATTATTAATTATATAAATCATGAACTTATTTTGCTCTTTATTTTGCAGAAAGGAAGAAAATCAGAAAAAGAATGAACAATCTATTTTTAAGCCAATTATATATATATATATAGAGAGAGAGAGAGAGAGAGAGAGAGAGAGAGAGAGAGAGAGAGAGAGAGACGTATGTATAGGCTGAATTGATTAACGGCCATGCATAAGCCACAAGAATTCTCAAAGGAATGCAACTTGAATTATGAAATGGGCCGAGAATTGACATGAGCCAAGTTCAATTGGGTAACACCTCATGGCCCAATGGAATAATTATAGGCCCATGCTTTTCCCACATCCCCTCCTACTCACCACACACCTAACTCCAAATATTCCAAAAATACCCTTAAGTAGATGACGTGTTTACGTGTGATTCGGTTGGGGCCAACCGAATATATTCGGCTAAGGGCAACCGAATATGTTCGGCTAAGGCCAACCGAACGTTATAAAAAATAACAATGGATGTGTTGTTCAGAGTTCTGAACTGATACCAAATTGTCCCCAACCAAAATGTCATGAACTACACCAAACTGATACCCATACTTCAGAGTCACGAACTCATCAACAACATTAAAATCAAAAACAAAGTCAGGCCATGTATTAACATTTCACAATTTGCAGAGAAAAAGTGAAAAATGTAATTATTCAATCAAGGATGGAGTACAAGGGAACATTTTCATTTTTCAACCGATATTAACTAAGCTGAAACTAGTCCAATGTACATTTATTATTATTAGTCAATCAGTTAGAAGATTGGTTAACTACATTCATTATTGTTAGTTAATCAGTTAGAAGATTGGTTAAATTAAGTGACCTTGGTTAAAGGGGAGAGTTCGGTAGGGTGCCCCTAACCCGTTCGGTAGGGGTGCCGAACTTGTCAAAGAGGGGCGTGTGTCAAAAAATACACGTTCGGGTGGGCCTAACCGTAAGTATTCGGCTGACCCTAACCAAACCGGTAAAAATTTCAAAAAAAAAAAAACACAGAGTGCATGCCTCGTTAATGGCATATTGGTCATTTCGCAGGGTTTGGGGGTGTGGGGTGAGTAGGAGGGGATGTGGGAAAAGTGAGGGCCTAATTATAAAAGTGAGGTTTGTGATAAAACCCTCACGGAGAGATTATAAAAGGGAGACCACAGTCCGCACACAGACAAGCCGAAAATATACACAAGCCGACAGCATACACAGCAACGCATAAGAGAGAGTGAAGAATTTGGTAAATTTTCTTGACACCGTGAGAGAGCTATGGAACAGGAAAAGAAAAAGGATACTGAATTCTCAAGATGAGAAATTTCTCTATTCCGGGTTGTTTTTATCTCTGTAATTTATGACTCCTTATTTTATTTCAGTGTTCTTGATTACTATGGATAGCTAAATCCTCTTCTAGGGTCTTAGGTGGATCTTGCTTGATTAGAGACCTTTATATGTTTTAATTTATACTTGAATTTCGAATTTTTATTTCAATTAATATTATCCTATTGCTTTTATCACAAAATTAGGATTGACAACCCTTTGCAATTAGTTGGTGGACCTATAGGATAATTTGGGCTATAATTAATGCACGACCAAACTTTAATTTAGTCTTCCAGTCATTCAACCTTTTTGTTCTTTAAGCTTTTCTTCAATTTAAATTCTTGCATGACCAAACAAGGTTAATTTAGGAAAAAGAATATTAATCGGGAATGACCAAACAGGTTAATAGCTTTAGTAAAGGGATTGGTCATTAAATAAAATAAGGGAATTCAGGTAGAATTAGACATAGGAGAATCGAAGCTTGCAAGTGAAACCGTGACCCTAGGCCTCTCTCTATTGAATTAATTCTTGCATTTTATTATTGTTATTTATTTCTTTTTTATTTGTTCCATAACAATTCAAATATTCGTTAGTCTAAATAATAAATAATCTCAATTAGTTTGGTACTTGCTAATTAATCCCTGTGGACACGATAATCTTTTATACTACTTCTGCGAAAGAGTACACTTGCTCTAAGTGTGTTTTTAACGCAACAATGGAGTAGAGAAGAGAAGATTCAACTGGGCCTCACACTCTCACCGTCACTTCAAAGTTGAGGATGAATGTTTTCTGGGTTTTTCATTTAGAATTTTTGGGATTATTGTCTTATAAGCATATTTAAATTAAATGAGAATAAAGAAAAATATGTGGCAAAGCCACATATGACTTTATCAGCAACTGCCTAACGGAGACACTAACTGAAGGATGAATATGGAAAAGTTTGAATTTGTTGGGACTGATTTAAAAAAAATTGTAGGGGCTTATTTGAAAAACAACTATATTTACATGGACGAAAAACATATTTATATTTTTAAGGATTAAATATTATTTTTTTCTGATAATCAATGATTCATTGATGAGAGCACTAGGGGTGCTCAAACCCACGTACACATCACAATTCAAAAGTTGTTATTATTCCACAAAGAAGAATGAGCATAACTAGAACCTTTGTCCACCCATTAATAAATCAATTCCAAGATAAACATTTTATGTGGGTCACAATCGAATCAATATTGAGATCTTCCCCCATAAATAAAAGACCATTTTGAGCCTTCAAGATGCACCAACATGTTGCCAACCATAACATGTATTTAACCTTCTTAGCCTTTTTGCCCAAACAGGCCTCACCAGAACAGTAATTTTAGGAAATGGTTACTTAACTTTATTGCATGCAATGCAAGACTTTCCCTACCTGGATCAGAAAAGAAGAGTATAGTTAGCACAACTGCCAATAGTGTGACTGATCAGCACTCATCTGTAATCATGGGTTACACTTGTATCTTATTGAGATAACAAACCACGTGGAAGAAATTCCACAAACTGAAGTGAGCAGACAACTGCAATCAAAATCTGAACTACACTCTTCTGTTACTACACACCCCTTTCGTTTTTTTTATTTATTTCTTTCAAAAATACAATTACTTTAAAAAAAAACCTATAAAAAATTATAAAAGTGGGTTTGGCTGAGATGTACATCTTGTCAATCCCGGTTTAAGAGACTTTAGCCGTACGGCTTCGATCTTAAACCCCTTTCAAAAATCAAAACCAATCAACAAACAAATATTTTCTAGAAGAACTACGTAGCCTTTGATTCTCCGCACACGGAGATACGTAGGAGCAGGGCTTCCCCGTCAAGCCAAATTGATTTTTTTCCAATAAATAATATGTTTTTCTTTTCTTTTAACACCTATTTTCATAAAAATTATAAAAATGGGTTTGACTGAGATGTAAATCTTGTCAATCCCGGTTTAAGACGCCTTAGTTGTACAACTTGGTGATTTCAAACCCCTTCAAAAATTAAAAACAACCAACCAACAAACTTTTTCAGAAAGAATTACGTGACTTTTGAGTTCCTCATTGCACCTGAGGATACGTAGGAGCGGGGCTTCCCCGTCAAGTCAAAATTAAACTTTTCTAAATTAGTCCTTATTATTCTCTACTATTTTATTTTTGGGTAAAACAAATAAATTCGTAATTTATATTTGCACAATCAGATTTAGGGTAACTGTCTTAGGACAGATGTACTAGGGGTGTAGTGGAATTAAGTTTTCGCCCTTCCCTATGCATAACCGACTCCCGAATCCAACCTAGTTTAAGCAGACCAATAATTTTAAGGTAGGTTTTTCTCAATTTTCCCTATTTAATAAATTGGGTGGCGACTCCCTGAAATATCAATTTTTGGGCCGTCTACGTCGGGATCCCGGTCACGACGGATGGCGACTCCACTGGGGATAATCAATTTTTGAGCCGTCTGCGTCGGGACCCCGGTCACGACAGATGGCAACTCCGCTGGGGACGGTGAGAGTCAAGCCTATGGAGTTTGTTTGTGCAAAATGATTATAAGGTACGCTTTGTTTACCCCTCTTAATTTATTTTTTTTTCTTGGTATATATTTCATTTGATATTTATTTTATATTCTGCTTGATATAAACCCTAGGCTAGATAACACTTGATATTATTGTCTGGTTGTATTTTCTGGTTAATATGCAGGTTCAATTTGGGTTTTTATTTTTAGGATTTGAGGTTTGTATGCTCTATTCACACACTACACCTACACTATGAGCACACCTTGAGTGTTGAGCTCACACCTGAGCCGCAAAAAACACATAAGTTAGAACGAGGATGAGTGGGACTCATTTTGGATGTACATCATGTGTGACTTCCACAAATTCCTCATCTAGAGTACGATTCTTCTATGCGGGTATCCACATCTGGAATGTACATCATGGTGACCTTCTAGAAGAGTACTTGACTCTAGAGACCTTAAATCTCAATAGGTTAGAACACCCACCTTGTGAGTACTCACAATAGAAGACCTTAGATCTATAGGGCTAAATAGCATGGGCTAACCAATTTAGGTCACAAAGGGAGCTACTCTACCTCTTACCTTATTTTCCATAAAAAAACAAAAATATCTTTTTCCTATAAAAAAAACTTTTGGGTTTAGAAAATCACTCATTTTCATGCATAAAAAGCAAAAAAAAACATATTGCATGGTAAAAAAAGGTGCATTTCGCGTAAAAAAAATAGAATGTAATTAACTTTGTCTCGTTCACCGCGTGTCATTGAAAAGTATGCATTCATTTGCATTTTCCTTCCATAAGTCCTTAGAAAAATATTTTTTTGTCTACATGTAGTGCACATTTTCGTTTCATTGTCATCCATCACACTCATTTGTCAAAAATCATTCATCATAAAATTTCTTCATATTTCATTTTCTCTTTGCATCTTTGCACGTTATGCATACTTTCGTCAGTAAATAAAACAAAGCACATTATCATTGGTCAATCCTCATAGCATTTCCCTTCAAATGGGGCAAAAAAAATTGAATTTCATTTCTTGCATGAAAAGGATTAAAAAAAAAGCCATTACAAAACAACGCATATTGCACCGTATTAAGTATGCACCGTATTAAGTTGAAAATTATGAAATGTATGATCTATTTTTGTTTTTTTGTTGTTGGTGTTTTCTAACTCATTTAGCCAAATATAAGATTAAATTAGGTGAGATAGCAAATTCATTACAGCCACCTGAACGCAAACGCAGCTCCCACGAAAAATGTGACCAACTCTGCAACGAGAAGGAATGTTTCTCATGCAACAGTTTCCGTAAATTAAATTCACAGACAGTTCGAGGGACATTCCTAGTCTGAATGCTTATGAAATCAATGACTTTAACTATACATTATTATTTACTAATTCTTATACATTATTGGGGTGTCGTGGGGGGGATATTTGCATATGTATTCAAGTATTGTAATATACTGATTTGGACCCATAACAAAATATGAACAGATACAATGTCGAATAGCTATGCGTGGGAGCTTCCCACTAAATGACACCTATTTCCAAGTCAACAAGGTAAAGTAGTGTTAAATCAAGGGATTCTAAATTTCTACCCCTTTTATATTTGTATATTTTCAATTTGAGCACCACTAACACGGAATGCTAAATTACAAAGATATAAATATAAAAGGGGTAGAAATTTAGCATTTTGTTTTAGTGGTGCTCAAACTTCAAAAATACAAATATAAAAGAGGTAGAAATTTATCATTCCGTGATTTAACACTACTTTACCTCGTTCATGTTATAGCTATTCGACATGGTATATGTTCATGTTTTGTTATGGGTTTAAGTCAGTATATTATACAATCCTTGAATGCATATGCAAATATTCCCTCCACCACACCCTTATAATGTATAAGGTATGGTAAATAATAATGTATAGTTAAAGTCATTGATTTGATAAGCATTCAGACCATGAATGTCCCTCGAACTATCTGTGAATTTGATTCACGGAAACTGTTGCATGAGAAGCATTATTTCTCGTTGTAGAGTTGGCCACATTTTTCGTGGGAGCTGCATTGGCGTTCTGGTGCCTGTATTGAATTTGATGTCTCACCTAATTTAATCATATATTTGGATAAATGAGTTAGAAAACACCAAAAACAAACAAAAATAGATCATACATTTCAAAATTTCCCAACTTAATATGGTGCATATTGCAAACAAAGGCTTCACAACCCATCTAAATTAATCTAGAAAGGCATGATATTGTCTACCTGGAGTCCATATAGCAAGAAGATGTGTGTCTGGATAATCAGGGTCACACGTGTCTCACTATAATGCACAAATATTTAATCAAAGTTAGACATATAGGATAAAAACACTGCTTAAATTTAAAAATGCAGCAATAACTAACCCTTCCAGAATAGGCTGTGTATCCTGGTGTTCACATGTATGAAGGGAACACAAAAACAACATAAATTGTTAGTATTTTCCATTTGTGTATTATGTGCAAGATATTCGGTTTCTAATCATGGATTTTTGATGTGATGAGTGGGGTGGGGGTTAATTCTTCGTATCTTAATATTTTAGGATTAATGATGCTACATATATAGTTATTGATTGTTGGTCCTGCTTTAGTAGTATTCACTAGTTTCTTTCCCTGAAATTTCGTTAGTGCACTCAAGAGTATTTAGTTGGTGATAAGTTAGTTATGTTACTTACACACAGTTCTCTATTCGTAATCGACTAACATTCTTTAGCTTTGGCACAGGAATGGAGATAGCTTATGGATTCAGAACAACCAGAGCCTTTTACATTTCACCTTCTTGAAGTTTCATGTTTGTTTGCATGTAGTTTTGTAAATTTAGAGTGATGATGATAGGAATTTCACACGAATCGTCGTAGGAGGCATCATCCATATCGTTTAGTGATACTTGTGAACATTCTAGCTCTGGACTTGTTGGCTCTTCAATGATAGCTAGGTTAGCAAATACTTAGTTCAAATTTTGATTGCAGTTGTCTGCTCACTTCTGTTTGTGGAATTTCTTCCACGTAATTAGTGTTCTCAGAAAGAGACAAGTGTAACTCATGATTACAGATGCGTGCTGATCAGTCACACTATTTCCAGTTGAGCTAACTATACTCCTCTTCTCTAGTCCAAGTAGGGTAAGCCTTGCACTGCATGCAATAAAGTTTATGTGTAATAGATCTATCATAATTTATAGTACATGCATATTTTTGGATTTTGGGTTGTAAGCTGTTAGCTAATTAACCATTTCCTAAATTTACTGTTTTGATAAGAATAGAATGCAATTAGAGTGATACCATTGTAATGAGATAGCTAGTATTATTATAACTTTGGATATGTAGACTTCCTAGTATTATGTCTCTTAAGTTCCATATCTTTATTATTGCCAACATTAATATTACTTGCAGTCCCTTCTAGAGTTCTAATGTATGAGAAAGGAGTTCTACATGATGATAATGATGACGACGAGGATATATATATTTTTCCCTCTAAGAGAATTTTAATATTTAATATACGCATACCTTGCAAATACACTAGCAAAGTGTCTACATTCTCCCCTCATTGGGAATGCATTACAATTTGGTTTGCTTTTTGTACACAAGACCTGTATTCATTGTAGTTTATATCCCAATCCAATCACAAATTGTTTTGGTTAAGTTTAAGTAGAACCTCGTCCTTATAAGAAAATGCACTTTACCTTTCCAAATGTAATCATCTGGTAATGTAGCTCATATCTGAAATATATTGAAACATGACATAAAAAAAATCAACAGGTAAATTTCTCTTGCTAATAAACTTATAGAAAAAAAAAAGAAAAATATAAGTATTTGTTTTTGTTTATTTTGGTATACTAAATTAAAAAAAAAACGTTTACGGGGTTTTTTGATCTAGCTTGCACAGTCGAGGCCAAAGATATTTTTGTATGCAATCCAACACTGGGTACCTACAAAGGGCAATGATATTAGTTATTCAATTAGAGTTCAACTGCAAACTGCTGATTCGAAAGTATAAATGCATTTTATGTCGTAGTGGTCAATTTTGAAGGAAACTCAGACATAATACTTTCTTGTGATAGTGTTATTTAATACATTTTTCTTTCCATATTTGTATAGTCCAATAGTCTTCTCCATAAATTTAACTATACTAGAATCGAATAAGTTTTTTTTGTTCAAGAGGCTGGCATAATGGCCACATATAGGGAAAATAGGGAATGAGAGTGCCGCATATCGAGTTTGAACCCGAGAGCACGCAAAAGATGTCCCAAAATAAGTTGTTGGATCCAAAATAATTTTCAATTGTAATTGCAATTTTGACCCATTTTGTCCAAGACGTGGTTCTACTTTGAGACTTCAAGTCATGCATTACAAGATTGCATTTGGGCACTAGACTTGTGTTGTCTTTTTTTTTTGACAAAAACATGTGTTATCTTAGGAGTCATTTTTTCTGAAATTTTAGAGAGAGAAGAGTTTGCAAAATCTCATTATTAATGCATCTTCTGATGTTCTGAAGTTGGTCTTGTGTTTTGCTATGGTATTTGGTTAGGTTGCAACAGAAAGTGTTTTGGAATAAGGAACTCGCCATTCAAGACACATATCTTCATGCAGTTCTTTGAATGATTCTTAAACTGGAATGACTCTACTAGATTGCAAAACTACTAATTCTTCTTTTTCAATATTTGAATATGTTAGAATAGAATATTTATAAAATACTTGAGTTTGCTTAATAATACTAATAAAAGGAAACGAGAGTTATGGAGAAAAGGTGATTTGTAATTGAGGGTATATGACTGAATTTTGACTTGAAGGAGTTTGATATTAGTTCTAGCCACAGCTAGAATTTATCAATTATTTTCTGTTTATATGATAGAACTAACCAGAGAATCCAGAATTTGTGCAACATGTGTGTGTGTCTTCACAATAGGTCAGTACATGTCTTTATATATAGGCTTGATTCCTTACTAAAGGAGATTTTGACGAGTGCCACTCATTCCTATGGGTGGTAATTTCTACCCGTAAGTGGGGATCCCCGCGAGGACTGCACCATTCAAGGCCCCGTTGGCAGAAAACTTTTCACATGGGGACAGAGGAGAAAATCCCCTTGTGGTCAATTTGGGGATGAGGACGGGGACCATACGCCCCAATCTGCGGGGACCCTGCTCTGAATATATTACATTAATATTTTTATCATAAATATATATTATTTATAAGTAATTGAGTTTTTAGTCTTTTTATATGTGCTTTAATTAAAAATATTAGTAAAATGTTAAATTGTGCTAATTTTAAATTTTTATTCTTATTTTTTATATGTTTTTAATATTAAAATAATAAAGTAAGACTAACTTTTATATTTTTTTATATTAAAATGTTAAATTTTTGTTTTTTTAGCCTTACTTTTATATATTTTTAAAATTTTATTATATTAAAGTTTACATTTTTCCTAATTTTTAATAAATTTACGGGGTCCCCACGGGGACCGTGGGGATCTGTGGGGACGGAGATGGGGGAGGATAACTCCCTGAGGCGGGGATTGGGGATGGGGACGGGGGACAATTTAGGAGGCGGGGACGGGGAGCGGGGGCGCCCCGCTCCATTGCCATCCCTACTCATCCCTACTACAAAGAAAATGACCTATGGAAGGGGAGCTAATTGTAAGACTTTGATCTCTGTTCTGGTTCATAATCCGTCATTACAAATATTTGAAAATGAAAATAGGGAACCACCATCTTTAACGGACTTCTGGTTTAGTCGTGCCTTGCAAATCTTTCGAATTTTCATCTATTGCATTTCACACACCCTTTTTTATCACTTGTCTTGGCCTCCAGAACGAAGGTTCATTTCATGGTCCTCACACGGTGACAGTTCGTGTAGTTGTGACTCATTTGTACGATGTCGCGTTTTCATTTTCTGAAGGATGTTTTCACCATTCACTTTGTGTTGTATTTTATTTATATAAAAAAACAATAAACAAAGTATTTAATATTATTTTAATAATCTTACGTTTTATATGAACGTTTTTCTTAGGAAATCATTATGAGGAGCCGTTTATATATTATTATAGGAGCTGTTATCTTTTTAACAAGTTTATATAGAGCTAATGGAAACGTTCATATAAAACGTAAGATTATTAAAATAATATTAAATACTTTGTTTTCGTGACTCAGCCTATTTTATTCGTGTTCGTCATTGTGTTCATAATTGTAACAACAACTTTAAGACGGGAGTTATTTGCCATGTCCGCTGAGCACGACAACATTCCCATGATCTCAACAAGCCATTACATTTCATCGCCCCTAGAGAGTTGCTCATGAGTCGTGTCTAAAGGTATGTCTTTAGATTATTATTATTATTATTATTATTATTATTATTATTATTATTATTATTATTAATATTATTATTATTATTATTATTATTATTATTAGTGATTACAATGATTGATAAATTCTTCCTTCTAGGAAAATACTATTGTAAATTTCACTTTATTTGTTTTGAAATCAAAAGATTTTTTTGAAAGCTCAAGAATTTGAAAAGATAAATAAATAAATAGAGCAACAACAAAATTAGAGCGATTTTTATCTAGAAAATATGACCCTATGAAATTTATTTGTTTAGTGGTATCTAAATAAATTTTTGTTGTAAGTTAATATAAAAAGGCTTTGGTTTTTTCCTATAAAACTAAACGCGTGAACAAAAATAGAGCTTTAAACAACCCAGAGCGTGGGGTTCAGCGGTTGGGGCTAAACCTCCCTTAACCAAGGGTCGGGGGTTCGATCTCCGCATTGGGTGTGGTGGATAGAGCTGTCAATGGGCCAAGCCCGGACCGGCCCGGCCCATGGGGCCAAACAGCATATGCAGACTGGGTCGGGCCGGCCCAATATTCTAATGGGCTGCATATTTTATGGCCCAGCCCAGCCCGCCATCAGCCCATGGGCCAACGGGCCAGCCCAATGGGCCAAAAAACATTGAATTTTTAGAATTTTTACCAATTTTTTTCTACAAAAATGAGCAACACACATAAATAAATCTGTTTCAGCTCAAACAAAGCCAATTTAAATCCGTTTTGGGTCTAAAAATCGCCATGAATAATACATTAATGCTTTGTCCAAAACCATAAGCATCCAAAAAGCAACCTAAATTTGTCTTGGCTTTACAAAATACTTTGTCCATAAGTAGCCAAAATAGCTCAACACAATATATCTTGGTCCAAAAACTAAAGCTTAACAACATTAAAAGGAAGCGAGACTCAGAGTAATGAACAATAGAAGAATGAATATTGTATTGAATATTGTGAAGTAACAGTTACATATATACCAAAAGACTAAACTGCCCTAACTGATTTACAGTAAGTTCCAAACTGCCCTAACAACATTGTAACATATTGATAACTAACTAAAGAGATAATAACAAATAATAACAAATCAACTCCTAATAGATTGTGTAACAAAGGCATATAATACACTGAATTTTCTAATACCCCCCCTCAAGCTGGAGGGTGAATGTTGTGAACCCCCAGTTTGGAAAGAAGTTGATTAAATTGGTGAGGTTCCAAAGCTTTTGTAATCAGATCTGCTAGCTGAGAAGAGCTGGGAACTGGTAGTAAATGGAATAGCTTGTCCTGCAACTTCTCACGCACCACATGACAATCAATGTCAATGTGTTTGGTGCGTTCATGAAATGTAGAATTAGCAGCAATCTGCATAGCAGATTGGCTATCACAATACAGTAGAGCAGGTTGAGTAAAATCCAGCATTAGATCGCGAAGGAGGTAGGTCAGCCACTGGACTTCACACACAGTGGCAGCAAGGGCCCTGTATTCAGCTTCAGTGGACGATCTGGAAACAGTAGTTTGTTTCTTGGATCTCCATGAGATTAGAGAGTCACCAAGAAACACACAGTAGCCAGTTACTGACCTTCTTGTCAAGGTGCAAGTAGCCCAATCCGAATCACTAAAAGCCTTTAATTGAAGAGTGGAGCATGCTGGGAAGAACAAACCTTGCCCTGGGGCACCTTTAATGTACCTGAGAATACGATTGGCTGCTTGTAAATGTTGCTCTCTGGGGTCAGCCATAAACTGACTCAATTGTTGTACTGAGAAACTCAAGTCAGGTCTGGTGGTATTAAGATACAGCAGTCTTCCAATTAACCGGCGATACCTAGAGGGATCAACTGGAGTTGAAGCTTCATCAGTGGCAAGATGGCAAGATTTTGTCATAGGGGTAGCAGCAGGTTTTGCACTTAGCAGCCCAGTTTCAGACAGCAAATCCAAAGCATATTTTCTTTGACAAATGGAAATGCCATTAGTAGTTCTAGCTACCTTAATTCCTAGAAAATATCTCAAGTTTCCTAGGTCTTTAATCTTAAAGGCAGTGTGTAATTTGTTTTTGACAAAAAGAATTTCTTCCAAACAATTCCCAGCCACAATGAGGTCATCAACATATATTAACAGCACTGTGAAAGTGTGATTGTGGCCTTTGGTGAACAGAGAGTGGTCTGACTGTGACTGCTTGTAGCCATGAGAAACAAGAAAGGCAGACAGTTTTGAAAACCACTGTCTACTTGCTTGTTTCAGGCCATATAAAGACTTTAGTAATTTGCAAACCATGTTAGGAGAATCAGAAGCATACCCTTGGGGAATATCCATGTAGACTTCCTCATCCAAGTCACCATGGAGGAACGCATTGTTCACATCCAACTGTTGGAGATGCCATGACTGGCTGGCAGCTATGGCAAGAAGTCATCTTGGCAACAGGGGAAAAAGTGTCAAGGTAGTCTATGCCTTCAATTTGTGTATACCCCTTTGCCACTAGTCGAGCTTTGTGTCTTTCCAATGATCCATCAGCCTTGTACTTAGTCTTAAACACCCATCTGCATCCTATTGTACTCTTACCAGGAGGGAGAGGCACCAACTTCCAGGTCTGATTTTCTTCTAAGGCTTCCAGTTCAGTCTCCATAGCCTTCCTCCAACAATCATGTTTAGAAGCTTCATTGTAGCTGTCAGGCTCAGTGTGGGACCCAATTGAAAGAGCAAATTTTTTGTAGGAGGGCATGAGCTTCTCATATCCTACCACAGATTGAATAGGGTACAGAGTTTTGGAGTCTGTGGCAATATTGCCACAAATGTAATCATTGTATTTTGTAGGAGGTTTAGTGATTCTGATAGGTCTTTGATGTCTCTCTGTGGCATTGTTTTCTGGTGCACTTGTATGGTTGGTGTTTTGTGAAGGGGGGATCATATCAGTGCCCTCTTTTTCAGTGGAGTCTTCATCTGGGGCAGAAACATCAATGGCAGTGATATTTGCTGGAAGTTTAGTGGCAATTTGAGGACTGTCAGGATCAAAGGTGGCAAAGTCATATGTATTTGGTGTAGGGGTAAATTTCTCAGTGTGTTTGTGAAAGGCTATGTAAGGGAAGGTGTCTTCGTAAAAGATCACATTTCTTGAGATGAAAACCTCTCTAGACTTTAGGTCCATTTGGATGTATCCTTTTGTACCAGGCTTGAAGCCAAGGAACACACACTTTCTGGCACGAGGATCAAGTTTGTGCCTCCCTTGCAGGAGAGTAGAGGCAAAGCTGAGGCATCCAAAAACCTTGAGGTGTTCTAGGTTAGGGACATGATGATACAATGCTTCATAGGGGGACTTGTTCCCATCCAAGACACTTGATGGCAGCCTGTTGATGAGGTGGACTGCATGTATGACTGCATAGCACCAAAACACCTTTGGTAGATGAGATTAGAACATAAGTGCTCGAGCAACGTTGAGTATATGCCTGTGTTTCCTTTCTGCCACAGCATTTTGCTGAGGAGTTTCCACACAGGTCCTTTGGTGTAGGATTCCTCTTTCTTTGAAATATTCTGTCATGAGGAACTCCTGCCCATTATCTGTTCTAACTCCCTTAACAGGTGTTCCAAATTGAGTTTGGACCATAGCTATGAAGGCCTTTATCAACTTTCTAGTTTCAGATTTGCTCTTCATGAGGAAAACCCAAGTGTGCCTTGTGAAGTCATCTACAACAGTTAAAAAATAGAGATGGCCATGGACAGATGGAGTAGAGAAAGGACCCCATATGTCCATGTGGATTAGATCAAAAGCATTCTTTGACTTAATATTGCTAATAGTAAAGGGCAACTTATGTTGCTTGGCAAGATGACATGAATCACAAATATGATCTGAAACATCCTTTACAAATGAGAATTTATTACAAACTTGTTTGATTACATGGTGTGAAGGATGCCCTAATCTAAAATGCCATAAAGGAAAAATATCAGATGCAACATGATTACAGGGAGATTTATTCAAAGAATTTGATTTACATGTTAGGACAAACTTATCACTATCTATACTAAAGGCAGACAAGCATTTAGATCCTTGATCAAGCACATAAAGTGATTGGAACGCTCTAGCGTGCCCAATCGTCCTCAATGTAGGTTTTTCCTGTATTGTACAGTCATCATCATCAATAACTATTTTGCACTTCAGATAATGTGACAACTTATAACCAGAAATCAAGTTAAAACCAAATTCAGGGATATATAGCACATTATGTAATATCAAATCAGAATTAAACATGATTGTTCCAGCATACTTAGCATAGGTTTTAGTTCCATTTGGCATTCTGATACTAACAGGTCTAATTTCATGGTAAGAGTAAAACAAGGACAAATCATTGCATATATGATCAGTTGCACCCGTGTCAATTATCCAAATGGTATAAACGATTTTACCTGTGCAATCTTGTGTGGCACTGGCTGCTATAATGTGGTTGACTTGACTTGCTGCTCCTTCTCCATTTTTGTTCAACAGACCCATCAATTTCTGGTACATCTCAGGTGTAATGCTGACTGAGGATTCGTTCTGTCCTGTGCCCCCAGTGTCTTCTTGGGTGTTGTTTATGTCAGCAACAGTGTTGTTAGCAGCAGTTTCCTTGTCTTTGAACTTGAACCCTGGTGGAAAGCCATGTTTGAAGTAGCATGTATCCACTGTATGACCTAATTTTCTGCAATAGCTGCAAACCTTGCCAGGATTGTTGCCAGAGGATCTACCAGGTGTCATACCCCAATTTTGTCCGACTAATTGGAAAATCCCAAAAATTTTATCGCTTCGCATATTGTTCTAAACGCGGGCGTATTTGGCACTCTCGTGCAACGATTTTGTTTGGCGCTCGTTGCTTTCAAAAAGAGTCCAAAAAATATAATAAAAATAATAATAAGTTACGCGGGCGCGTGTCGGTTGCGAGCCACGTGCGAGCAGTTGCGTCACTGCGCGTTATTTTAAGCGTTTTTAGAAAAGTGAGGATAAAAGGAAATCAGTTTCAATAACGTACGCGCGTGCGTATTCAAATCGCGTACGCGTCCCCGGTCTTAAGGCGAGCGCGCGTGTCGTTTCGAGTTGTGCGCGAGTGGTTGCGTCAGTACGTGTTATTTTACCGCTTCTTTCAGTTATTAGTAAAAAATAATAATAATAATAATAAATAATAGTAACATAAAATCAGTTTTAATTAGCTGTCCTTTTATTTAATTTGTTACATATACAAACAAAAAATAAAAAAAAGCAGAATGGTACAAAAAAAGAAAGTCAGCTGTTTTATTTAGATGTAGACAAGAAATTTAATTACAAATAATACAAAAATCAAAATACAAACAAAAATTAAATACAAAAGTACAAAAAATAAAAGAATAAAAAAAAAGGGGGACAGCTCAAGTCGCTGCTGCCCCTGTTTGTTGCTGTGGCTGAAAAACATTTTGAGCTTCAAACTCAAACTCCTTTCATCTTGCCCTTTGCTTTTTCCATTTTCAGCAAACACATTGCTGCAGTAGCAGCAACCCTGCTGCCATCCTCGCTGCTCCACTGATGCACCAATGCTGCAAACATAAAACAGAAACTTTGCAGAAGTCAGGGGCAAAAACAAGACAAGCAACATCATAGAAGAGGAAATGAGAGAGGGACTTATGAGGGGATTCCAACTTGCTTTAACAAAAGGACAAGACAAAAGGCCTCTATATGAGAAGCCAAGAACAGAACTTAGGGGGGAATCAACGAAAATTGACAGCAAAATGTAAAAAATACTCAAGCACAGATACAGACAGAGCAGCACAAAATAAACAAAAATGTAGAGCATGAATTTTGATATCCTAAAACACTGCCCCCCACTACCGTACACCACGCCTACACCACCGTCAACCACCCTTAACACCACCCTTAAAACCACACCCCGCCTCAACCACCAAACCGTGGCCATAACCACCACTAAACACCATACAACCACCACGCAGCCACCAAACCGTAGCCGTCCTATACACCCCTGACCACCGTCTACACCCCTCTTCTCGTACCCCTTCCCCGTCGCTCTCTCCCTTCACGCACCGCACACCAAACCAACGACAACTCAGTACCATTAGGAACGAAAAACCCAAGACAGAGGTTTCAGAAACCAGCAAAAGAAAGCAGAAGAGAAGGGGAAAACTGTAAAGAAGAGGGAGGATCTGGAGACCTGTAACTCCAGCCGCCGTAGACAGTCGTCGTTCGTCCCGGACCTCCGTAGGCGCCGTCGTCGTCCTCCACGAACCGGTTTCCATTCTGACGCCGTTACCATCGTTCAGTAAAACACGCCGTCGTTGTCGCGAATGCCACCGGCCAAGGAACGATCGGTCACCCCCGCCAGAGCTGTCGCACACAACCGTTGTGCGTCTTTCCGCCGTGTGCGTCGTAAACCCTTTTCCTCCCCCCGCCGTTCGCCATTCTACCTCTCCTCCCTTCGTTCCCCCCTTCACGCCGCCGCAGTCTCCGGTGACCCTCGTGAAGTCTTCTCCTCTCGGTCAAAAGCCTCCCACCGCAGCACCGCCGATACCACCCTACCACCATCGCCCCTGTTCTCTCTCACTCGTTCGCCGTATCATCTCTCCCCCACCGCAGATCGCTTCTCTCCCTCGCTCGTTTTCTCTCCCTCCGAAGGAACTGCCTCTCTCTCCTCAAGATCTCTCTCTGTGTGCGGCGCTGAGGTAAGAATTTGGGATTAGGTTTTTTAGTTGGCATTCGAAATGTACCCCCTCCCTCAATTTAGTTATTTTAATTTTATTTTTTGTCTTAACCAAGCTTACTCATCACACCCCAATTTTTAATAACTCAACACCCCCATGAAAGCCCAACATTTGTGCAGGCCCTGGGTCCGCAAACAAAACGGGCTAGGCTACTAAACACCCCCCATTTTTGATACAATACCCCCGTTTTAATATTTCGCACCCCCTGCGCAAGCCCACCAGTCAGAATGCAGCCCAGTTTACGGAAAATGAACTTGACCTGTTTTCTGCACCCACTATTTTAAAACACAACCCTTTTCTGCTAACCACACCCTATTTCACTATCTGCACCCCAGTTTTAATAATACAGCCCTCCTTTTATTTGCACCCCCATTTTACTACCACGCCCCCTGTTTCTCTTTTTTTTTTTTTAAATTTCGTTTCGTTTCCCTAAGCGAACTTATTTTTTTCACAAACCTTTATTTTCAAATGATGGATAAATGTTTCCCCGATAAAAAAATTAATCCAATTGCGAAAACTCTTCAAAATCAAAAACTTTGTTAGTAGCCTTGCGGAGCCTCTGCTTGCATGATTATTAACAATGGAGTGCTAGTGATAATCACCCATAACCTTTGTTAGTTTGATTATCACGAATGCTTTCAATTTCAAAAGATATTTTCCCAAGCATCAAAAATCATGGCAAGTGTTAGTAATGATCACCCATAACCTTTGTTAGTTTGGTCATTATGAGCACCCTCCACCTTTCAAAACCTAAGCAAAAAGACTTTCATTTTTAAGGCTCGTTAGAACTACGTCGCTTTGATTCCCATTTGGGATACGTAGGAGCGAGTCACATTCTCGTCAAGCGCAACCATAAAAAAGTTTAGCATTTGCATAATAAAAAGAAAAGAGTTATTTTCATAACAAAAAAGAATCACTTTTGCAAACCAAGATCATTTTCAGAACAAAAACCTTTCCCTTTCTAAAATCATTTTCAACCCATTGTCGCTAGTGGCTAACCAGAACTTTTGTTCGTCTAGACATTGGCGGCGATGTCTTTTTCCCAAAAGAATAATAAATGATGATCCATCATAACCTTTGTTAGTTTGATCATCGTGCAAATCAATCTCTTTCGAAAATCACTTTCAAAAAAAGATAATAAAAACGAGTTGTTATTGATAGTCCATCAGAACCTTTGTTCGTTTGACTAGCGGTACAACTCTCTTTTTGGATATTTAGTGGTGATTCATCATAGCCTCTGCTAGTTTAATCATTCGCTAATGCTCGTCCTATTTCGAAAACTCACTAAAAAAGATAAAAAACAAAAACTTTTCAAAAAGACAAAGAAGAACTACGTAGCTTTGAGTTCTCCATCGCACCGGGAGATACGTAGGAGCGGGCCATGTCCCGTCAAGCGTTTTTTTTTCTAAGAACCCATTTTTCCCTCTTTTTTTTCATAATAAATAAAGATTTTCATTAAGAATTTTTCAATAAGAAGTAAGGAGGCAAAATTAAGTATTTTCAAGTCAATACACTAAAACCACACATTTAATTAAAGGTTCCCTCTCGGTAGAGAGGACGCGTGGGGTGCTAACACCTTCCCTGCGCGTAACCGACCCCCGAACCCTATTCTCTAGTTTTGCAAGACCAATCGCTTTCCAAAAAAGGTTTTCCTAATATTTTCCTTAATAAATATTGGTGGCGGCTTCATTGTCTTAGGAAAAGTTGTGAACGAGGAAGGTTCTCCCACGGGGACTTTTTCGGGCGCAACAGCTGGCGACTTCACTGGGGACTAAAAAAACATTTTTTTCAAAAGTGGGTCAAGCCTAGTTAATTAAGTGTGTGGTTTGTGTGATTGATTTGAACATCTTGCTTTGCCTCTATTCTTCTTCTTTTTCATAAGCATGTTGCATCCATATGCATTCTTCTTCTATGTTTGCTTTTGTTTAAAATAATAGATAGTTACTTCTTTGCTTAAAATGCTTAGTTCCCTCATGCATATTTCCCCTCTCTTGTCATGTCCCCTTCTTCTTTGCTCACTTTCTTGAGGTAAGTAGTGCATTGTTGTCGGCACCCTAGATTAGTTGTATTTGATTGATATTGAACCCTAGGGTAGACGACATGTTATTGCTTTCTATTGTCTGTACTGTTCTGGATTTTCATTTGCAGGCGGGGTAGTTTTTTAAGGGAATACCCTTCGCACACACCCACTTGTACCTTGAGGCTATATGATTAGAGAAAGAGACCATAACCCAGGTCTATTAGGATACCATAGGATGAGTGGATTCGAGTAGTGGGAGCCCATCAGGACCTTTGTCCGTTTGGCTACTCGCGAAAGTTTCAATCAGAGTTGTGCTCTTTTATGATGCTTCGTATCTAGCAGTTTGCTGCATTTACGGGGATTTTCATGAGAGGGACTGTGGCTCTGATGGCCTTTGTGAGGGTGTGAATAGAGCTACATGAGAAGATTATCCCTAAAGTGCCTTAGATCATAGGTGCTACCCCCTTTTAGGTCACAAGGGCCTCCCAAATTGGGTGCTGCATTGTTGCATTTCGTCCTGTTAATTTTTCCCCTCAAAGATTTTCAAAAATAAAAAAAAAAGGGATATGATTTTCCCTTAAACACCTATATGAGGTGGCATATAGTGTGAAAGTTTTCTAAATTCCGCCTGTGAATACCCTCCTTATGCAGAAACCTCAATAAAAGGACGTATCTTGCATCCTGCATCATTGCATCATTGCATCATTACATCATTGCGTCATTTGCATTAAATAAAGTTCCAATTTTGGAAAAAATTATTCATCTTGCATTTCATTTCATTGCATAAAAATGAAAAAACAATTATCATCTTCATAGCTTAAGCATTTCGTTTATAATCAAAAAAAGTGGAAAAAGCTCCTCGCCAAGTTCATCCAAAACATGATATTCATGCATAAGCATTATTTCAAAAAAAAAAGACCCAGTAGAACTACGTAAGCTTTGATTCCTCATTACAATGGGGATACGTAGGAGCGGGTCATACCCCGTCAAGCACATCCTTTCTAAAACCTTTTTTTTATAATAGATCATTTGCATCTCCAAATAATTTTCAAAATCATGTTCCAAAACTAGAAATGAAAAAAAAATGAAAAGTTTCCAATGCATGCATCTTCTCTAAACAAAGAAAAAATAGAAAAGCTCTTCATGTAAAAGCTCAATGAGTAAAAGTGCGCCTTCGGATGACGAAGGGTAATATCTCAAATTTGTTTGTGCACTACAAATTTGAGATGTTACTCTACGATATCGGGGCACTTTGACCCTATCAAGTGAGGTTTGTTTTCAAATAAGAGAATAAGTTTGAGTTAACCAAATGTCGAAGCATTTCAGTATATTGCGTGAAGTATTGAGTCAGGATCCACTCAATGTTTCATGCAAGTTACTCAGAGTAACGACAATTGGTTGCCTCACGCCATCATTTATACGAAAAAAAAAGAAGATTTTGAAAGGGGAAAAGAAGAAAGGGTTACCGTTGTAGCCTTTCTCTTACCGGTTCATACGAAATAACGTACGGCCCGCATTTTCCAAAATAAAATAAAATAAAATAAAATAAAAAAATAAAAAAAAAGAGCTTGAATTATTGCCAATAAAAACCCTTTCATTTATCCTGCATACACGTAGAGCATCATCATCATACATAAAACAAAATTTTCAAAAAAAAGGGTAAAAAGCAAAACTTCCAAAAAATCATCATAGTCTTTTCTTTTACCGGGCTATATGAGGTGATGTTCCCAAAATTTCAGTCACCAAACTCGAAAAAATGTTTTCATCTTATTTTTCATATGCATGTCAAGTCGCATTATCGCCGTCATTTTCATATGAAGACATCATTTGCATTGCATAAAACAAAAACTTGATAAAATTCATACATGCATTCTTCTCTATCTCATTTAGGTTTGTCAGGAGTGCATTCTCCGCACGTGTGCGTTTCCATTCACTAAGGCTTTTTCCCCTAGTTTTCTCGAAAGATCCAAAAATCGTGTCTTATTAGGAGCGCGTCTCATGCATTATTGGTGTCCTTTTTCACACATCATGAAAAATAATACATTAACCTCTCATCTTGCATGCATTTCCATTCAATAAAAATCATGTCTTCCCACGCATTTTTTTTAAAAAAAAATCATTGTGAGTATCATGCATTTCATTGCACAAAAAATGAAAACAAGAAAGCATCTCATTCATAATCATGAACAAAAGTCATCGTCAAATTTATTCAAAATGTAGCATTCGTGCATCATTTCATTAACCTCATCATTTTTGTTCAAATACATCATTCCTCCATACATGCATCTCTCAAAAAAGGAAGGGGCATTGGCATTGCATACCTTGTCTTGCCTCTAAAAAATCATCATTTAGAAAAAAAAGCATCATTCCTACATCTTTCATCATTCGAAAGAAAAAGGGGGCATCAGCATTTCATATCTTGTCTTGCCCCTATAAAAATCATTTTGAAAAGAAGCATCATTCTTGCATCATTCATCATCCAAAGATGCATTGGCAAAAGAAAGCATCAAAACAAAAAAAAAACTTTTAGAATAATCACACTTTTCAAGTGAATATGCTTTCATGCATTTTCATCATGTATACATCATAATGTTTTCATCCATGCATTGCATACAACAAAAATGTTGTGATGAGAGACGAGATGTTCTTGCAAAGTAATCTTTCCTTTTTGGAAAAGTTTACCCTCACTCGTTTGCAAACTCAAGGTGTTCCAAGGCACTCAGTTTTTCACATCAATAGCTCATTTGTATTTCCTTCAAAAAAAAGACATTACATCTCATCCATTCCATGATAAAAGACCGAAACAGTTCATCAAAAAAGTTTTTATATCTTGTTTTAACCAATGTTAACTCTCTGTGAAGCGTTCTTCTAGTAAGCATGCATGCCAGGTGCAGTTTCTCTTGTTTGAGTCAGTCAATTTCCTTCATTTATCATCATTCCCCATCCAAGTCTAACCCCACCCCGTCCACCCATAAAGCGCATATTCTCTCCTATCAGTGCATAGTTGACTTTTTGGTTCATTCTCACAAACACTTTAAGTCCTCCATGTTGGGGCAATTCTGTGATCACTAATTTTCCTTGTCAGTATCATATTCCTTTAGTGCAAGTCTTTCTAAAAAATATATAATAAATAAAAAAATAAAATAAGCTCGCTAGGTTGAAAACCCGCAAAGGGCGGCCTAGGCAAAAAAGAGCGCCCGGTGGATTGAAAACTCGCAAAGAGCGGTCCAGGCAAAAATTAGGGCACAAAAAAAGGGGGAAAAGAAAAGAGAAAACACATGAAGATAGATAAAGTATTGTCCTAAAGTTAAGTCTTACAGAAATAGGCAATCGGGATTTGAAATGAAATTTGGCCATCTCTCCATACCATCAAAAACCTAAAATCCCAGAAAGTCCATTTCCTACCCCTCTTAAGCCAAAGATTCAAAATCACAAAAATACCCTTTGTTACTCATCTTAAGCCAAGAAAAGCCCAAGATATCCCCATCACTCTAGATGAGGGTTAATTCTACATCAAATATGGTATATCATTTTCACCCAAGTCAAAAGGAAAGGAAATTCACCAAAGGAGGGGAATAACAAAGTTTTAAAAGGAGAATCCCAAAACAAAGAAAGGAAGACAAAGGGAGTATAAATTAAGAGTCAATACATTTTGCCATAAAGCATAAGAGCTCCCCTCCAAAAAAAGGGGCCCCAAATTCAATGGGTTCAATCATTTCTCCTTTCAAAGAAGCCCTCAATTCATTGGGTTTAACCATCTCTTCTTTCATAAAACCTTCAAACACCTCATTGGGTACAACCATCCCCAAACGCCTCATCAAACCTAATAACTATTCCCTTCATAAAACCATTGACCATCGGCCAACGCTGAATAAGACCCATCCTCCCATCAACCCCAAACACATCATTAAGCTCAATCATCCCCTTCTCCACATCACAACCCTAAAAAGTCCATTCCAATCAGTGACTAATTGCTTTCGTTCTCTCAAGTTTTAATCTTAGGACAAATAAGTTCATCTATTTACGACGTGTTTGCTCAAAAGAAAAAAATAAACAAGCAGAAAAAAGAAAGCTGCTCAAAAAGAAAAAACAAACAATCAAAAAAAGAAAGTTGGAGAAGGACTTGCACTCCAAGATGCATTCGTGTTGCATTAAAACAAGGTCTAGTGGTCACCAAGTGGAGCCTCTCCTCATACTAAAAAGTCAAAACTTTCATTGCATTTGAGTTGTTCTTAAAGAAAACCAAAAGTGTGTACTAGGGGGCATTTCTTTCACCTCTCACTCCACTCAACTTTGGGGAGGTTTGTTCATTGCCCACCCCATTCATATATCACCATAACTCTGTCGCCTTTCACAACCTCACTCAAAGAAACCATTTGAAATGTCATTTGAAAGTGGGGCAAGCGCGTTCCCATTCCTTCACCGGGGCAATCTCTCAACTCACTATCCTAAACAAGGCCTTGTCATTCTAATTGGGGAAGCTTTGTCCATGTTATGACTGGGGAAACATCAAACTTTATGGGTTGAGACAAAATCTCTTTCAAAAGCCGAAGCTTTCCCAATTCATCATCTTCTACGCCCCTAGTTGTTGTCACCACTAGACAGGGGCAAACTATTCACTCATCAAAGACCTGAATTGGGGCAATCTTGTATCTCTCGACCCCCCATAAGCTTCGGCAATAACCATGTCTGTCATTCCTTCACTTGCCATGCCCTAAACCAATTCCAAGTTAACTGACTCATTCATTCATATTTGCACTCCTATGCATGCTTACTAGACAATGCTTCAAAAGAGAGAGCACAAGTTGTTTACGTGATATCTAAAATTCAGTCATCATGGAAAGAAAGAGAAAACAAGTGAGGTTGTGTGTAAATAAAAACCTTGAGAACACCGAAGTTTGAATCAAATTCAATTTTTCAACAGAATGGGCAATAGTCATCTCAATTCCTTGCATTCAAAGTCTCGCATCTCATCTTCACAAAATGTTTACCTCATGCACCTAGGCATTTCAATCTATTCATTATGGCATATGCATCGAAGCATTACATTTGCATCTTCGCATTTTGTGCATTCATCACATAGCAAAAAGAAAAACGTTCCACGTCAGTTGCACCATATTAATACTTGCATTCCATAGAGGAAAATAGTAAAGAAGAAAAAGCAGAAATCTTTTCATTGCATTGGCATCATTCCATGTCATTCACCATTCCACAAGATACTAATCATTGCATGCACCATTGCATCATCAAAATTCTTCAGACCATTAGATCAATACAGACATATGTTGACCCATAAGCCAGACCTTTGCATCCATAATTCAAAGCTACTCCCTTGATCCCAAGCGATCCTCATTTCATGTTTTCTCATTCATTGCTTTTTCATTAACACATCCAGTGTTGACTCTCACTTGCAAACTCCAAACAAACAACAAAAAGAACAGAAACATTCCTTGTCATCCAGAATTCCATATCATTCACAAGCATTCCTTTGTCATCCAATCATCAAACATTAAAGCGGTGCATTTGCATCATATTAACGTTAGCATTTCCATAAAAGAAAAAGAACAAAAATCATTGCATCAAACATCAGAGCATTGCATCATATTAATGTTTGCATTTCATTGAAGAAGCAAAAAGAGACAAACAGAAGTTAGAACCGGAGCATCCCATTCATCAAAGCATCAATCACCGCATACACTTGCATTCAAACATCAAAGCATTATGTTGATATTTGCATTTCATAAACTACAAAGAAGAAGCAGATACAAAAGAACAAAAGCATTCCATAATATTCAAGACATCAATCATGGCATACGTCTGCATTACATGTGCAAATGCGGATGAACACAAGATGTTAATCCTCATGCCTAGTTCTATGAATCAGCACTCCAAGTGTCAATCTTCAATCTAATTCTCAAGTCAGTCATCTTGGACTTGTCAGTCTCAAAATCTCATTCCCAGGCACTCCTTCAGTTCGGAGTTCAAATGCCCTCGGTTCCCAAGTGGTTCATTAAAAGCACGCTAAGTGTTCATCCTCATTTACTGTTTTCTCATCAGCACGCCAAGTGTTCATTTACTGCTTTCTCATCAGCACGCCAAGTGTTCATTTACTGCTTTCTTTCTAGCAAACCAAGCATTCATCATCATTGCATTAGACATCGAATCAAGTCTCAAAATACAAAATCATTTTCAATAAATAGGAGACTAAGTCGAATGTACATTCGAAATAGTCATCACGATGGGACACTTGAATTGATCACTCAAGAATCCTAAGGTCCCTATGCAAAAAAAAAAAGAAGAAAAGAAAACAAACAGAAACATTCAGCGTCGTCTACATCATAGTAATGTTTGCATTCCATAAAACAAAAAGAACTAAAAATTCATCATCCCATTAAACATCAAAGCAATACAGTTGCATCACATCAATGCTTGCATCTCATAGAAGAAAAGAAAGCTAAAACATCCCATGTCATTCATCATTTCATTTTATAGCAATATTCCCATTTCATAGAAAAAAGGCAAAGAAGAAAAAGTTTTTCATTGCATGTCATCTGCCATTTCATTACACATCATCAAACACCAAAATTTTGCATTCGCATACCTGCACTTCATAAAAAGAGCAAAAGAAAAGAAGAGAAGAAAAGCAAAAGAGCAATAAAACAAATAAAGTCAGGCATTACATTCACCAAGCATAAAATCATGCACTCATCAGACATAGAAAACAATAATAATAATAATAATAATAATAATAATAATAATAATAATAATAATAATAATAATAATAATAATAATAATAATAATAATAATAATAATAATAATAATAAAGCAGAGAAAAGAGAAATTCAGACATTTGCATTACATTCATCATAAGGAAGAGAAAAAGAAAATAGCAATCGTGGCATTTGCATTGCATGCATCGGTTCGTTTTTTCAGCTGCAGACAAGTGAGAGAGGATAAACACCACAAGTGTTAATGCTCGCCTTCAGATTCCAGAAAATGCTCCCCCAAGTTGAGAGTTCAGAAGAAGAGAAAAGAAAAAAGAAAAGAGAGAAAAGAAAAAAAGAAAAGAGAGAAACAAAAAAAGAAAAGAGAAAAGAAAAGAAAAGAGAGCGCAAAGGCGCGCATTGCGGATTGGAGCCCAGAGAGATCATCGCTCCCTTCTGCCCAGGTCTCACATCGTGTACGAGCAACGCGATGGACCGCAGCCCCATGTGAGGTTCAACGGAATAGTTGTATCAGCCTAAGATACAGTGGACGCCGTGCATTGATCTGTATATCAGCTCCGGAGCTGATAACGATCCCCCCGGTCGCTCGAAAAGGCCAACAGGAAGAGCGTGCTCCTCAAAGTCACGCGCAAACTCGGATTCGTCAAGAGTTCGTTTAAGGATTACAGGTTTTAGGCAGCCTGGGCAATTTACCGCTTTCTGCACGCCAAGTGCCCATTTTACTTTTCTGTCTGCACGCAAGTGCCCATTTTACCTTTTCTGTCTACACGTCAGTGTTCATTTACTGTTTTCGCATCGACACGAAAGTGTCCATCTTTCCAAAAAAAGAAAGAGAAATTCGGGTTTCTCTAAGTAGACAAAATTGGTATAATTTCTGAATTCTTTATTCATATTTTATCTTCGAAATATGTCTCGGCCAACTCATATTTCTTGATAAAATCGAAATAAAGAGGGGCAGCTGTCATACCCCAATTTTGTCCGACTAATTGGAAAATCCCAAAAATTTTATCGCTTCGCATATTGTTCTAAACGCGGGCGTATTTGGCACTCTCGTGCAACGATTTTGTTTGGCGCTCGTTGCTTTCAAAAAGAGTCCAAAAAATATAATAAAAATAATAATAAGTTACGCGGGCGCGTGTCGGTTGCGAGCCACGTGCGAGCAGTTGCGTCACTGCGCGTTATTTTAAGCGTTTTTAGAAAAGTGAGGATAAAAGGAAATCAGTTTCAATAACGTACGCGCGTGCGTATTCAAATCGCGTACGCGTCCCCGGTCTTAAGGCGAGCGCGCGTGTCGTTTCGAGTTGTGCGCGAGTGGTTGCGTCAGTACGTGTTATTTTACCGCTTCTTTCAGTTATTAGTAAAAAATAATAATAATAATAATAAATAATAGTAACATAAAATCAGTTTTAATTAGCTGTCCTTTTATTTAATTTGTTACATATACAAACAAAAAATAAAAAAAAGCAGAATGGTACAAAAAAAGAAAGTCGGCTGTTTTATTTAGATGTAGACAAGAAATTTAATTACAAATAATACAAAAATCAAAATACAAACAAAACTTAAATACAAAAGTACAAAAAATAAAAGAATAAAAAAAAGGGGGACAGCTCAAGTCGCTGCTGCCCCTGTTTGTTGCTGTGGCTGAAAAACATTTTGAGCTTCAAACTCAAACTCCTTTCATCTTGCCCTTTGCTTTTTCCATTTTCAGCAAACACATTGCTGCAGTAGCAGCAACCCTGCTGCCATCCTCGCTGCTCCACTGATGCACCAATGCTGCAAACATAAAACAGAAACTTTGCAGAAGTCAGGGGCAAAAACAAGACAAGCAACATCATAGAAGAGGAAATGAGAGAGGGACTTATGAGGGGATTCCAACTTGCTTTAACAAAAGGACAAGACAAAAGGCCTCTATATGAGAAGCCAAGAACAGAACTTACGGGGGAATCAACGAAAATTGACAGCAAAATGTAAAAAATACTCAAGCACAGATACAGACAGAGCAGCACAAAATAAACAAAAATGTAGAGCATGAATTTTGATATCCTAAAACACTGCCCCCCACTACCGTACACCACGCCTACACCACCGTCAACCACCCTTAACACCACCCTTAAAACCACACCCCGCCTCAACCACCAAACCGTGGCCATAACCACCACTAAACACCATACAACCACCACGCAGCCACCAAACCGTAGCCGTCCTATACACCCCTGACCACCGTCTACACCCCTCTTCTCGTACCCCTTCCCCGTCGCTCTCTCCCTTCACGCACCGCACACCAAACCAACGACAACTCAGTACCATTAGGAACGAAAAACCCAAGACAGAGGTTTCAGAAACCAGCGAAAGAAAGCAGAAGAGAAGGGGAAAACTGTAAAGAAGAGGGAGGATCTGGAGACCTGTAACTCCAGCCGCCGTAGACAGTCGTCGTTCGTCCCGGACCTCCGTAGGCGCCGTCGTCGTCCTCCACGAACCGGTTTCCATTCTGACGCCGTTACCATCGTTCAGTAAAACACGTCGTCGTTGTCGCGAATGCCACCGGTCAAGGAACGATCGGTCACCCCCGCCAGAGCTGTCGCACACAACCGTTGTGCGTCTTTCCGCCGTGTGCGTCGTAAACCCTTTTCCTCCCCCCGTCGTTCGTCGTTCTACCTCTCCTCCCTTCGTTCCCCCCTTCACGCCGCCGCAGTCTCCGGTGACCCTCGTGAAGTCTTCTCCTCTCGGTCAAAAGCCTCCCACCGCAGCACCGCCGATACCACCCTACCACCATCGCCCCTGTTCTCTCTCACTCGTTCGCCGTATCATCTCTCCCCCACCGCAGATCGCTTCTCTCCCTCGCTCGTTTTCTCTCCCTCCGAAGGAACTGCCTCTCTCTCCTCAAGATCTCTCTCTGTGTGCGGCGCTGAGGTAAGAATTTGGGATTAGGTTTTTTAGTTGGCATTCGAAATGTACCCCCTCCCTCAATTTAGTTATTTTAATTTTATTTTTTGTCTTAACCAAGCTTACTCATCACACCCCAATTTTTAATAACTCAACACCCCCATGAAAGCCCAACATTTGTGCAGGCCCTGGGTCCGCAAACAAAACGGGCTAGGCTACTAAACACCCCCCATTTTTGATACAATACCCCCGTTTTAATATTTCGCACCCCCTGCGCAAGCCCACCAGTCAGAATGCAGCCCAGTTTACGGAAAATGAACTTGACCTGTTTTCTGCACCCACTATTTTAAAACACAACCCTTTTCTGCTAACCACACCCTATTTCACTATCTGCACCCCAGTTTTAATAATACAGCCCTCCTTTTATTTGCACCCCCATTTTACTACCACGCCCCCTGTTTCTCTTTTTTTTTTTTAAATTTCGTTTCTTTTCCCTAAGCGAACTTATTTTTTTCACAAACCTTTATTTTCAAATGATGGATAAATGTTTCCCCGATAAAAAAATTAATCCAATTGCGAAAACTCTTCAAAATCAAAAACTTTGTTAGTAGCCTTGCGGAGCCTCTGCTTGCATGATTATTAACAATGGAGTGCTAGTGATAATCACCCATAACCTTTGTTAGTTTGATTATCACGAATGCTTTCAATTTCAAAAGATATTTTCCCAAGCATCAAAAATCATGGCAAGTGTTAGTAATGATCACCCATAACATTTGTTAGTTTGGTCATTATGAGCACCCTCCACCTTTCAAAACCTAAGCAAAAAGACTTTCATTTTTAAGGCTCGTTAGAACTACGTCGCTTTGATTCCCATTTGGGATACGTAGGAGCGAGTCACATTCTCGTCAAGCGCAACCATAAAAAAGTTTAGCATTTGCATAATAAAAAGAAAAGAGTTATTTTCATAACAAAAAAGAATCACTTTTGCAAACCAAGATCATTTTCAGAACAAAAACCTTTCCCTTTCTAAAATCATTTTCAACCCATTGTCGCTAGTGGCTAACCAGAACTTTTGTTCGTCTAGACATTGGCGGCGATGTCTTTTTCCCAAAAGAATAATAAATGATGATCCATCATAACCTTTGTTAGTTTGATCATCGTGCAAATCAATCTCTTTCGAAAATCACTTTCAAAAAAAGATAATAAAAACGAGTTGTTATTGATAGTCCATCAGAACCTTTGTTCGTTTGACTAGCGGTACAACTCTCTTTTTGGATATTTAGTGGTGATTCATCATAGCCTCTGCTAGTTTAATCATTCGCTAATGCTCGTCCTATTTCGAAAACTCACTAAAAAAGATAAAAAACAAAAACTTTTCAAAAAGACAAAGAAGAACTACGTAGCTTTGAGTTCTCCATCGCACCGGGAGATACGTAGGAGCGGGCCATGTCCCGTCAAGCGTTTTTTTTCTAAGAACCCATTTTTCCCTCTTTTTTTTCATAATAAATAAAGATTTTCATTAAGAATTTTTCAATAAGAAGTAAGGAGGCAAAATTAAGTATTTTCAAGTCAATACACTAAAACCACACATTTAATTAAAGGTTCCCTCTCGGTAGAGAGGACGCGTGGGGTGCTAACACCTTCCCTGCGCGTAACCGACCCCCGAACCCTATTCTCTAGTTTTGCAAGACCAATCGCTTTCCAAAAAAGGTTTTCCTAATATTTTCCTTAATAAATATTGGTGGCGGCTTCATTGTCTTAGGAAAAGTTGTGAACGAGGAAGGTTCTCCCACGGGGACTTTTTCGGGCGCAACAGCTGGCGACTTCACTGGGGACTAAAAAAACATTTTTTTCAAAAGTGGGTCAAGCCTAGTTAATTAAGTGTGTGGTTTGTGTGATTGATTTGAACATCTTGCTTTGCCTCTATTCTTCTTCTTTTTCATAAGCATGTTGCATCCATATGCATTCTTCTTCTATGTTTGCTTTTGTTTAAAATAATAGATAGTTACTTCTTTGCTTAAAATGCTTAGTTCCCTCATGCATATTTCCCCTCTCTTGTCATGTCCCCTTCTTCTTTGCTCACTTTCTTGAGGTAAGTAGTGCATTGTTGTCGGCACCCTAGATTAGTTGTATTTGATTGATATTGAACCCTAGGGTAGACGACATGTTATTGCTTTCTATTGTCTGTACTGTTCTGGATTTTCATTTGCAGGCGGGGTAGTTTTTTAAGGGAATACCCTTCGCACACACCCACTTGTACCTTGAGGCTATATGATTAGAGAAAGAGACCATAACCCAGGTCTATTAGGATACCATAGGATGAGTGGATTCGAGTAGTGGGAGCCCATCAGGACCTTTGTCCGTTTGGCTACTCGCGAAAGTTTCAATCAGAGTTGTGTTCTTTTATGATGCTTCGTATCTAGCAGTTTGCTGCATTTACGGGGATTTTCATGAGAGGGACTGTGGCTCTGATGGCCTTTGTGAGGGTGTGAATAGAGCTACATGAGAAGATTATCCCTAAAGTGCCTTAGATCATAGGTGCTACCCCCTTTTAGGTCACAAGGGCCTCCCAAATTGGGTGCTGCATTGTTGCATTTCGTCCTGTTAATTTTTCCCCTCAAAGATTTTCAAAAAAAAAAAAAAAAAGGGATATGATTTTCCCTTAAATACCTATATGAGGTGGCATATAGTGTGAAAGTTTTCTAAATTCCGCCTGTGAATACCCTCCTTATGCAGAAACCTCAATAAAAGGACGTATCTTGCATCCTGCATCATTGCATCATTGCATCATTACATCATTGCGTCATTTGCATTAAATAAAGTTCCAATTTTGGAAAAAATTATTCATCTTGCATTTCATTTCATTGCATAAAAATGAAAAAACAATTATCATCTTCATAGCTTAAGCATTTCGTTTATAATCAAAAAAAGAGGAAAAAGCTCCTCGCCAAGTTCATCCAAAACATGATATTCATGCATAAGCATTATTTCAAAAAAAAAAGACCCAGTAGAACTACGTAAGCTTTGATTCCTCATTACAATGGGGATACGTAGGAGCGGGTCATACCCCGTCAAGCACATCCTTTCTAAAACCTTTTTTTATAATAGATCATTTGCATCTCCAAATAATTTTCAAAATCATGTTCCAAAACTAGAAATGAAAAAAAAATGAAAAGTTTCCAATGCATGCATCTTCTCTAAACAAAGAAAAAATAGAAAAGCTCTTCATGTAAAAGCTCAATGAGTAAAAGTGCGCCTTCGGATGGCGAAGGGTAATATCTCAAATTTGTTTGTGCACTACAAATTTGAGATGTTACTCTACGATATCGGGGCACTTTGACCCTATCAAGTGAGGTTTGTTTTCAAATAAGAGAATAAGTTTGAGTTAACCAAATGTCGAAGCATTTCAGTATATTGCGTGAAGTATTGAGTCAGGATCCACTCAATGTTTCATGCAAGTTACTCAGAGTAACGACAATTGGTTGCCTCACGCCATCATTTATACGAAAAAAAAGAAGATTTTGAAAGGGGAAAAGAAGAAAGGGTTACCGTTGTAGCCTTTCTCTTACCGGTTCATACGAAATAACGTACGGCCCGCATTTTCCAAAATAAAATAAAATAAAATAAAATAAAAAAATAAAAAAAAAGAGCTTGAATTATTGCCAATAAAAACCCTTTCATTTATCCTGCATACACGTAGAGCATCATCATCATACATAAAACAAAATTTTCAAAAAAAAAGGGTAAAAAGCAAAACTTCCAAAAAATCATCATAGTCTTTTCTTTTACCGGGCTATATGAGGTGATGTTCCCAAAATTTCAGTCACCAAACTCGAAAAAATGTTTTCATCTTATTTTTCATATGCATGTCAAGTCGCATTATCGCCGTCATTTTCATATGAAGACATCATTTGCATTGCATAAAACAAAAACTTGATAAAATTCATACATGCATCCGTTGACGAACTTGATCTTGTTTTTGGTAAGAAGAGCTCTCTTCATCTTCTTGCTCCAGGCATCGTAGTTGTTCCCGTTCATCGGAGGAGTAACAAGAACGGCGCCTGGGTTTTCGGCAGGATGAAGATAGTACGGAGAGGTAAGGTTTAGCGCAGGATGTTTCGCCTTTCCCTCATCTTGTTGGTGTGTTTCTTCATTTAGATCATCACTCTGAGAATCGGTTTCCGCCATTGTTGAAAGGTGGAGGTGTCAATCGCTGCTGATACCATAAAAGGAAGCGAGACTCAGAGTAATGAACAATAGAAGAATGAATATTGTATTGAATATTGTGAAGTAACAGTTACATATATACCAAAAGACTAAACTGCCCTAACTGATTTACAGTAAGTTCCAAACTGCCCTAACAACATTGTAACAGATTGATAACTAACTAAAGAGATAATAACAAATAATAACAAATCAACTCCTAATAGATTGTGTAACAAAGGCATATAATACACTGAATTTTCTAATAAACATTAAAGCAAAAAGCTACAAGTTCCAACAGCAGCAACGAACATTTAACTAATATCCAACAGCTTTATCTCCTCTACAAGTTCCGGCACATCTACAATGAATGATACAAATGAAGTCAATGACAAAAATAATGCAACCAATTACCAGAAATCAATAACAAGAGATTTTTAATTTAGTATTTATCAGATGGTCCAACTTCTGTATAGTCGTGCAACCAATTACGCGTGCAAATGAGGGCTTGCACAGTTTCAGGAAGTAAGCTATTTCTATATTTATGCAAGATACGACCCCCGATGCTAAATGAAGATTCAGAAGCAACTGTTGTGATTGGAATGCTAAGAAACTCACAAGCCATAATTGCGAGTTGAGGGAATCGACTCTTATTTATCTTCCAATATTGGAGGATGTCAATATCATTCCCATCAAGACATGGCTCATTTAAATATATTTCCAATTGAGACTTGCCATCATTAGAAGCCTTTTGTCTCCTTTCTTTGTTGTATTCCTAGAGTTAGACATGAAAAAAATGAAGATATATTAACAGATATACAAACAGGGTATTAACAGATATACAAACATCCATAACATCCATAACTACAAACAGGGTATTAAAAGAACTACAAACATCCATAACATCCATATTAACAGATATATTAACACTTTTCCCATTGTTTTCTAATGTAGAAGCTTTCCCTTAAAAGTTCACTGTGCTTCACTTACATGATGCCTTCATTCGTTTTTTTATTCATATAGAACCACACCCAACAGCTAGACAGTATACCCCTTACACAAATCAAGTCATGAAAGCACGCCTCTAAAAGCTAGAAACCAAAATACATCTGTCACAGCCATTGTAAAAGTTGCTATGTATGGTGAACTACAAGACCAGGCCGAACAGAGATCATGACATGAGAAAGATCATCCAAAACAGATATATTACCGGAAGGGAGGGGAAGAAAGAGGTACCTAGCGAACGGGGGGAAGTAGCAAGGTCGCGGTGAGTGATGAACTGATGAGTGATGAACTAAAAGAGGTACCTAGCGAACGGAGATGAGTGGAGGGGGAGAACGGAGATGAACTGAAGGAGGTGCCTAGCGAACGGTGATGAACTGATGAGTGATGAAGATGAGAGTCGCCGATGAGTGGAGGGGGAGAAGGAGAAGCAGCCAAACAGGGAGAGGAGAGCGGCGCTAGGGTTGGAGAGAAGGAGAACTGATGCGTGTGTGGTGTGGCCGTGCGTGTGTGTCACTTGAGTTGTGTTGTTGTGTCATTGATTTTTTTTTTGGTCATCTTGTGTCATTGTTGTGTGGTGTGCAAGCTGTCAATGGGCCAAAACAAAGCCCAGCGTGTGTGTGTTGTTGTGTGACTAACTTTGGTTAAAATTGAAAATTACAAAAAAAAAAAAAACAAATCGGGCCAGCCCACCAACCCATGGGCCAGCCCGGCCCAGCCCATATATAAGATCGGGTCGATCGGGCCAGGCCAAAAAGATACCGTTTGATTTTGGGCCTCTATTTTTAGAGCCCAGCCCAACCAAAAAATCGGGCCACTGGGCCGGCCCACTGGGCTGGGCCAAAATTGACAGCTGTAGTGGTGGATACCCGGGTTTACCCAAAAAATAAATAGAGCTTTAAACAGAATTTTCATGGTAACTGTGTAGAGATTTTTTATTTTATCGAGTATGTAAAGATTTTTCATGGTATATATGGTTAACAATGAAGCTTATAGATTTTTTATTTGAGTGATGAATTATTACTGGAACGAATAATGCTAATTTTTAATGAAAAAATTGTTTTCCGCTTAAGTGAAAAAAATACTGGGGGTTCACATTATAAATCTGATAATTATGTATGATTATTATTTTCTATATGTGGACATATTACTCGTTTTTTTTTTGTTCCAATATTCATGTTTTGAACAAAAATGTCAAAAATATGCTTTGTGAAAATTTTGACATGAAAGACTGAAGTAAATTTAATTTTTTGGAACTAAAAAGATTATAATTGAAAGACAAAATTCTTTGGATCAATCTTTATATTGAGAAATCTTTGAATAAATATAATTATTTTGATATTAAACGAGCATGTACCCCTTGTGATCCTAGTGTCAAGTTGCTCAAGAACACCAGGAGAGTGTTGAATAGCCAAAGTTTGCAAGCATCCTTTACAGTCTTTGATATGCTGCTGAGGGATTTGGTTTGCTCCATCGCCCTAAAAGCACCTAATAAATTCATATTTGAGAGATGTTTAACATTTTCCCTTGAAGCGAAACTGGAAATTTGTCATAAATAATATTTAAAAGCCATTAAACTATTGGCACACCTCATTTCCAAAGTGAAGAACAAGCAATTGAAAGCTTTGTTTAACTTTAGGGTAAAACAGACAGATGGACCGAATGCGGGGTGCTTTTAGGGTGAGAGGGCAAACCAAATCTCTCATCGGTGAAACACTAAAATTCACCGTTGGATATTGTTTAAAATGCTATGAATGGTTAAGATTGAATCAACCAATATTAAATCCCAACCATTGATGAATTTTTATACTACATCCAACGGTCAATTTTAGTGTTTCACCGGTGAAAGATTTAATTTACTCTTTCACCCTAGAAACACCCCTGAATGCGATATGTTCTCCTGATTATCCCCATATTAAACCCTAATTTTAAAAAATGAGAAGAAAATAATTTTTTAATGAGAAGTTTTGTTGATGTTAAACTTAGGTTTTTTTTTGCCCCGTTTTTTTTTCCTTGTTTTTGCCTCTATTACATCGTAGCACTTTTATATAAACGTTTTTCTTAGGAAATCATTATGAGGAGCCGTTTATATATATATATATATATATATATATATATATATATATATATATATATATATATATATATATATATATATATATATGGTGCAAAGAGCAGAGCCGTTTATATATTATTATAGGAGTCGTTTATCTTTTTTAACAAGTTTAATGATATTTTTGTTATCAGTACAAGTTTAATGATATTAATTCTCGTCGGACGATTAGTTTATGTATTAGCTAGTGTCTCATCTAATGGATATAAATAACTCTATATTTTAGAACATGGTACGAAGAGAAAAAATACAGTTAGAATTTTTCAGAAAAAAAAAAGAAGATACTTCTCATTGAGAAAAGAATAAGGATTTCGAGCGGTAAAAGATTGATAAAGGGGGTGTGAGTTTGGTGGTTCTTCTTAGTGCAGGGAGAATCATACTCTGAAGAGGGCTGTTTTATCCTGGGGAAGGCGGGGTACTACTGCATAATTATGGCAGAGCTGCGAAACATCTTAAAGAGAGTGACCTAGTCCGCAACTCAGCTTATTTTGTTCGTGTTCGTCCTTATGTTCATAATTGCAGCAACACTTTGTGCAGCACCCCTGAATAATCTTATTATCATCCTTTTGATTGTAAATTGAACACTGAAATAAATGGTGCAATTTATCAATGTTCCTCGTAAAATAAAACTAAAAGTTGTATGGCTTCAACACTAATTACAAAAACAGGAGGCCTTGAATCCCTAGAAGTATAAACCAAATAATAGAAGCATAAAAACACGGACCACGATTCACTGCTGTCAAAATTGACAGCAGTCACTGCATTCAAACAATTGTATCCCTCTCTCTCTTCAAATATTTTTCTTCTATTATTTTATTTAAAACATATCAAAGGTTGGAATTTAAAAAATTGTATCCAATGGCATAAATTGTATCCACTCCTACACAGTTACTAAACATTGTTCACCTACTACTTCATCTCTGTTGGATACACTAACTCCTTCATTGTTAACCAAATCACTGTAGTTTCCTTTCTCTACTTGTCTATGATCCCACTCTAATACAACCTTCTGCTTGGATGGACCTAAGCAAACAGAACTTCTGCAAGTTTTCTGGCATCCATGCACCTTCCACCACCTAAATAACTGACGATTAAACATCATTATATTGGATCCATAAAACTAACAGAACAAGTATTAGCTCAAAGCCTCACACTTTCATTGGTATAATTTAATCAAGCATAAAAGCTTTAAGAAAAAACTGACATAAATAGAGCTAAGGGAACCAAACAAATGCTATCCAAATGCAAAAACATGACTTAGGTAGCTGTTGTGTAAATCTCAAACAAATCGGTAAAAGTAAGAATTTCCCTGCAACATACACACACCTTTGATGTGGTTCTCATATTTAAAAAAGAAAATATAAAATTTTATCTGCCAAAGATATTGACCATCTTCCAAGTGAGTGCCCAATTTTGACACCAAAGAAGCAAAATCTTTATCCTTGGATAGAGATTAAAGCATTTGGCAATAAGATATCTTGTGATCAATGTGTCGGCATGCAATTCTAAGTTATCTTTTCTTAGAATTGGTTTCTTTCTCTCAATTTGCAAGTTATCTAAGACACACTATAGACATCAACAGAAATTAACAAAGAAATGTATTATCTGGAGACATAATCCAATCTAAGTTTCATAAACATTTAAAAATTTACACAATCATCTAAATGAAATTTTAATCGATAACAGGATATAACAGTAAGAATATTCAATGCTAATGATATCCACCAAATTCTAAGATTTTTTAAAGTCTTTTCAAATTTCAATGTTGTGGCTACTGCAATTTCATTTCAAGCGTTGATTCCAATGCTAATGTTGTGGTGAATTCCCCTTTCCCCATGCTAATTTTTGTTTTAGACAAATACTAACTACTAACGAAACACTATACCATTTGTGGTTCTCTTGCTCCCTTTGATTCCCCAAAAAAACTGAAAAATGAAAAATGAAATTAAAGGTGAAAGAACAGAAGCATAAAATCCTATTTGAATGGAGAAGAAGAGGGTGAGGTTAGATTTTTGAATTTGGAGAAGGAATTAAATGATAGATTTATGTGATTGTTGTAGAACAAAAGAAAGAGAGGATGTTACCTGAGAAACATTGACGAATGCCACTGCATGCCTTTCTTCCTCTCCTTTCTACTTGCGCTATACACCGTTGTCATTTGATTTTTAAAAAGATCTTCAAAAAAAAACTGTGTATTTGTGTGTGATTGTGGCGATTAACTGCCCGATGTGGAATCATGTTAACGCGAAGAGTTAGGTGAGCGAGAATGGTTTCTGTTAAGGGTGAGAACACCGTGGCGGCGAAGCAACCCCGGTAACAGGAGGTAAATGGATAAACGTGATATTTGCAGGGGGTAACTAGATCCTAAATGGCAGCCAAAACTAACGTTGTTAGCTAAAACTAACAACGGAGTAACTAGAAATACTTAATATTTGCAATGTTTGTTTTGAAAGTTTTTTTTTTCAGGGGGTAAATAGATAAACGTGATATTTGTAGGGGGTAAATGATATTTAAGCCAAAATACTATAACCTTTTCAAATTACAAAACAAATCCTGGAAGGTAGCTCAGTTGGCGAGCTAAGGGACATGAAAGAGTTGCAAGAAGGAAGTCAAAATTTGTAGGGGGTAAATGATATTTAAGCCAAAATACTATAACCTTTTCAAATTACAAAACAAATCCTGGAAGGTAGCTCAGTTGGCGAGCTAAGGGACATGAAAGAGTTGCAAGAAGGAAGTCTAGGATTCAAACCCTGAAAACTAACATTCCCCTACCCCACTAACATTTGCTTATCAAAAAAAAAATTACGAAACAAACACCGAATTCATATTTAGAGCAATCAAAAATAGCAGGTTACCGTACGAAATCTCGGCCTTCCATAATATTTTGTATTATATCCCTCAGCACCCAATAAATTCATATTTGAGAGATGTTTAACATTTTTTTATACAAGATGTTTAACATTTTTCCTGGAAGGGAAACTGGAAATTTGTCATAAATAATATTTAAAAGCCATTAAACTATTGGCACACCTCATTTCCAAAGTGAAGAACAAGCAATCCAAAAAAAATTCAACTTAAGGGTAAAATAGACTGACGAACCGATTGCGACATGTTCTCCTGATTATCCCCCACATTAAACCCTAATTTTAAAAATGAGAAGAAAATAATTTTTTAATCAAAAATTTTTGTTGATGTTAAACTTTAAGAAAAATAATTAATTATCAAATCTTATAAATGTAATTGAGATTTTTTTATTTGATTGTTAAGAGAGAAGAGTCAAGTTTTAAATAAGAGAGGGACGTGTAACTCTTTCATCTCTAGGGGTGGAGTGAGGGACTTGAATCCTCTCCTTCCCACTAACCCTAAATCTTCTTTCATCCTCTCTATCTCTCTCTTAATTTCATTCTCTCTCATCATTATTAATTATTTTTTAACTATTTTCTCTCTCCTCACACCCTTATATTTTGTGGTGGAGTGAAAAGAGACCATCCAAACGGGTGGAGTGAGTAATTTACTAACAAGTCACATATTTTCAAAAATTGTTTTCAGAAAATATTTTTTCAAGTTCCTAGTGCTCTTATGGCTAAACTTCGAGGAATCGACATTGCATTTCAAGATGTGCGATTCTGCGCCTATGAAGACCATCTAACACTTTCAGAAGAATAATGTCATTCATAGGCGCATACACAACCATCTAACACTTGCACAATTCCTACATTATTGCCATCCTTACTAAAACTTCTACACACCTATTCCCACATTAGGTAGTATCTGCCATTCTCCTAAACTATATTAATCTAAGAAAAGGCTATCTGCTTCAAAAAAAATGATAGAATTTGAGTGAAAAAATAATCCAAGGTTCTTAAGGGCATTAAGAAACTTGCTGGAGAACCTCCTCCCTCCTTTCAGTAGATTGATAACTCTTCTCCATCCCACTCTGGTGTGTTATGAAGCACTCCTTTTCATTCTTCACAAAACTTCCAACCAGCCACTGAAACAGGAATACAATCATTTGGAAACGATATATATCATCCCTCAGCAGTATAATCTAATACCTAACGGGTCTCCCAATGAACACTTTTGCCCACCAATATCATCCTTTACAGGCTGGCTTCAGTTTAGCAATCAGAAATTGCTCCTTTGAGTTTTTTTATGCCATATTCATGTCTTGTACTACAGCTAGGAGCTTCGAGAGTAAAATAAGGTATTGCGCAGCATGGGGAAGAGATGCTATAGGTGGACAAACAGTAACAGCAAATGCCAACTATACATTAACATGATCAAAAGCATTGCTATGTTATTTATCTATTCTTAGATTGTTACATAGATGTCCAAGCTCAGGTCTTCCTTCCATCCATGCAGCAAATTTCATGTTGGCAGGAGAGGTGCAGTAGAGATACGATCTGAATGTGATAAGGAAGAAGTACCGCCTGCAGAAAAACAGACATGATTACACAACAACAAAATACATGCTATACATGCAATCAATATGATCGCCAACACTCAAAGGGGAGGTGAATCAAAAGCAATCATACATAACTTATTCATTTCTGTTGGTACCAAAAAAAAAATTGTGTTGGTGAGGCAAGTAAATTTACCTTAAAGCCTTTATACCCATGTCTCTAAAATTTGCACGTTCCTCATCATCATCATCAGTAAACTTCTCAAATTCTCTATTGTAATAAAGAATATCATCTCGAATATGCCCTGCGCCTGCACATCTGTTCAAAAAAATATAAATATCCAGTACCATCAACAAAACGCCAATTTAGCTATGTTATCAGACCAAACTTTCCCAGTGGGTAAATAACCTTTCGATGACAATGTCAGCATCTGCTTTGCTCTGGGGACCATGTATGAGAACTCTTGTAAGGTTCAAAATGTCACGATAATCACCCATCTTAAGTGCTGTTTCATTGGAAGCTCGCGAGGGCAAATTCTCTTCAGTCACTGCATATATATTAGGATCAAATGATGGCTGTGGGACTTTGGAAGCAAAATTCGCCTCTGCTTCAAGTCTAATACAGATGATGGCCATTGCATATGCGACTCCGCCAAAACCAGTGTGTGATACAAAGAGGTAACTCCCTGCAGAGCTACAATAAAGCAAAACCACTAATCAGGCCATATCATTATCCAATGTAGCACTTCCAACAGGAGATAAAGGAAGGAAGCCAAATTATTAAAAACCCTTAGGTTGTTCATATTTCTATGATTCATTGCACATATATTATAGAACGGTGAATAAATGAAACAACAAAAATGTTAGCAAACAGAAGACCCATATACTATCAAGTAGGGACACTTACTCATCTTGACAGTATTGAATTGCATCAATGTCGGAGGCCAAAGCATCCCTTTCTCTCGTTAAGGGTATCCTCCGATAGACAATATCATATCCATCATCTTTTAGGAGAGAATAAACTTCTGCAGGTGTCTTCACGTCATCTGCCCGAATTTTCTCCCAGTATCCAACCACGGCAGACTGATTTGTTGAGGGGTTATATTCTTCACGGTGTAATAGCATTCGCCCACCAGACTGTCTAATCTCAGCTAGAATATCTTCCTTTAGCCGTGCTTCCATGTGTTCCACCTGAATTGTAGTTACCATGAGTTGTGTAATGCAATGTCTTTTGTAATATGCTCCAATGGACAAAATATTGTACTAGATGACTCACCACAGGACCAGTGATTCCCACATGCTTGAGCGTATCAACAGGTTTGTTTAACTCCCTCAGAACAAAGGGAACACGATTGATGTAAACAACTGCTTCTTCTCTTACATCGGTCAATATAACTTTTTGAGCAGCAGAGGCAGGTTTAGACTTAGCATGCAAATAGTCTAGCATCTCCTTGGCACCAGAGATGGTTGGGGTTGCCATGCAATATACAGGGTATTCATCAACCTGAAAAAATGACATTCTCACAGTCACTATACCACATTACTTATCCATCGATAACAAACATAAAAAATAAAAAATAAAAACCCTTATTTATGTGAAAACTAAACATTGAAATATATTAAAACCTAACTAGAAAGTTCTGAAAGCCCTTTAACACCAAAATTGATGATGCAAGCTACTGTAAGCAAATCCGGTTGATATTATTTGTCAATTGTCAATATGCTCAACTGTCAAACGATAATTTCATAATTGCATAAAAAACAGTTTAAATTACAAGTATCAATAACTTACATGAGTCAAATCATAGTATGGTATTATTTTTCAAAATATAAATATATGCTAAAATGAGTCGTAATTAAAATATTGTGTGTGGAAGCAACATAGACTAAAGTAAATTATAAACTAATGTAACACGGTGCAATCTACTTGTAGAATTACAAGATAACAAACTGATCAGACTTGCAATCTAGTTCCGCAGCAGACAACATTTTTCTCCAAATAAACTTGCACCATTAAACATATTAAAGGTGCTAATTCTACCTACACTTGGATGATCCTGTAGGTCCCCACTGGACGTGTAGCCTTACCATCTGGCATCACAAATTTGATGATAGTTAATTTCTTTAGCAATACTTTCATACATAAACATACCTTGTAAACATGAGGTGCACCATGTATTTGTATATGACTGGATGTTCTCTGACCAGGAAAGAAATACATTTTAAGTATGGAGCCCTTCCCCAAAACAGAACCATTTCTGGCCTTAACAGTGGCCTCCATCACTGCATCTCCATGCTGAGACTCTTGTGGTTCTCTCAACTCTTCCTACAATTTAAGTTGGCAATATTGAGGCAACCCTACTTCAAATTGGTGAAAAATAATTATTCAAGTAGAAAATACTTACAGGAACAGTGAAAAATCGCCCTGGTCTTAATCTGATGCTCCATTTCATAGCCTGTACCTCTGGCCTCTGATGCAACCAAACCTTAAATGTCATTTTGGATTCTCCTTGTCCACAATATCCATCAAATGCTTCACTTCCAAGATATGCTGCAAAAGCAATCAAACGGAAGTACCGCTCCAAGTACTCAGCACCACGATTTAATGCCACCCTCCTTACCCTAGGCTCAACATGCTGTTGATTGAACACTTTTCTATATTGTAGGACAGCTTGACGTATATTTTGAAGTGCAGAACATCTATCAATAACAGTATCTAAGGCCTCTCGGCATTCAACACCATTATCAAATAATGTGGTTATCTTCCATAACAAGAGAATGTCATTTATACCAAAAACACGGTTTTGTTTCTCGTCTATCTTCATTTCTGAAGTATTGGAGGTCAACGCAGTGACACGACCTCCAGCTTCATCTCCACTTGAAGAAGCACCATTTGATTCTTCTTGGGCCATATCATCACTCAGTATTTTAATGGGCCTGCCAAAATCAATGCGAAGTTTCACAAGGCAGGCTATGACAGTACCAGTGGTTGTCCTGCCCCTACCCATCTGTTATATAATAAGATATTAGCAGTTAGAAAGGAAAAGGACAGCAAAGACAAGAACCAATGGATATACATGTGTTCATAAAGATACAGCATAAGAGATAAAAGATTGAGAAATTGCCTGACAATTGAAAACAAAAGCAGTGTCCTTTGCAGCAGAAGCAATATTTTTAACCAGGGTATCAAAGTCGGAACTTTTAGGAGCTTTTCCATCGGTGATGGGTACACGTGCATATTTAATGGGAAACCCATCGGCTTCCAGGCTTTTGAAAACTTCAAGCGGGGTTTGAACAACATCAGAGGTAACATGCTCCCAGGCATCAAATATATGTCCATCATCTGTTTCATGAATAACCATTATGGCACTGCCATATTGTTTAGCTTCCCGTAAAATGTCTTCTTTTAATCGAGCTTCCATTTTCTCCACTCTTTCACGGTCAATACCCTGAAAGAAAAAATTAAAGTTTTCAATTCACCGATAATAGGGGTGAAATGCCAAATTGACATGAAATTCAAAGTGGCGTCTAATGGCATCTCATTTTCAATGTATTAGACGAGCCTCATGTTTATATACTTAAGAATTATTTGATCATGTATCTATTAACAAATCCCCTGACTTGCACCAAACCAAGCATAGGGACTACGCCAAGCTAATTAGCACTGACTTTTAATGGTCAAATAGTACTGTCAGATGTGAAAGTATCCATCTTTCTCCACATAATAGCGTAAGATCTTAGGAGAGTTAGTCCATGACAGTATTCAGCCAGTAGATTATGAGTCTGTGTCATCTCATGTAATATTTATACGCCAGCAAAATACATATCCATTTGTTACACAAGATGACACTAATATAATGACATAATCACATTTTGCGGAAAGAACTAACAAAACTGCACTATGAAGACAAATAATATATTTCCTGTCTGACACGCTCTACGACTAGACACACTGTTTCTTAATTAGACTACTACGTTTCCATGAGATCATCCTTTGGTTGGAAGGAAATCTCGATTGAACCTTATGCCAAAGCCATTATGTTTGGAGGATGGCTCCTGCTACCAATTACAACTTAAATTGCTGTATAGATTATAGACATCCTACTGACAGACTATGAGATAAGTTGGGATAGCTAATTACTGGTATTTGATTTAGTGGATTACAAACCAGGAGCCAGTTTTCTCTGACATGAACATCTACTTTGCCATCCTACTTGTGTAACTTAAAATTGACTGAAAAGATATGTCAATTGTAACATTTACCGTGTACTCCAGCATGTTTTTGTATGGTCTTTCAACTTCACGGAGAACAAATGGCTTCCCATTGATGTAAATTACAGGCTCTTCTCGCATATTATGCCAAAGTATTGGGCGTCCACCTTTAGAGCTACCAATCCTACGTATGACAGACCGGATACCATCAATGGTTGGATTCGCCACACCAAAAACAGGAAATCCAGGAACTTCTCGGAAATTAGGAGCACCGTCCACTCTCTCGGGTAAACTTGGGTTTTGACATCCAGGGCAGTGATCACTTTTTAAAACAGTTTGACTACCGAGAACCTCGCCCTTTCTCAAGGCAGCAACCATACCCATCTCAGAAGGGCGGCCATCAGTTGATTCGGCTATCTTCTTTAGAGATGGTTTCAAACTTGAATACCCAAGTGCACCCATTGGATCTCTCCTGAGTAACCTGCAATGATAATTTTGCGAATCATGCCAAATGTTGATAGAAAAGAGAGCAAGCAATTAAACAAGTTATGTTACAATCAGAAATGCGATTGGTCAAGTATATCAAGGGTAAAGATATATGTATGCTTCTGGTGAAAATTAACAAAGAAAATCTTTATGAACTGTAAGGATTATGGGTATCTCAAATAGATGCAAGTCCTTGGTGCCTCTTGCCAAGTTACTGATGATAAAGGCCAAATAAGGACAGCACAAAAGAGGTATTTTTCGGGGTAAATAAAAAGGTAGAATGGAATCAAAGCATAATGTCCAGATCAATAAAAATATCAGCTCCATGCTGTTTTTATTCAGAGAACTAGAGAAAAAAATGTTTTAAAGAATCTGTCTCATCCGCACAAGAAGCTATTCTACATACCTAAGCATCATCATAATTCAAAACAGACAACCACCACTACCAGAAGCTAATGCCAATCTTGTATCCCAACTAGCACATGTACAAACCTTGATTGAATTTTTAAATTAAATACCTAATTGATTAATTGGTTTGAACCTAAAAGTAACAAACCCAAGGATTTCTTTAGTATTGGTACCAACTACCAAGGTAAGGGTAATCAGGACCAAAGAGTCTCTGACCACATGAGGAAAGGGAAAGAATATATCTGAAACTGAAAACAAGCTCAGTTCACTAACATTCATGAATACAAACTTTTCATTGCTGACTATACAATTTACTGGTCAAAATCAGTTTGACCGGATCCATACAGATCCACGCTCCATTGACCTAACGAAGAGAAATTAAACAAGAAAAATTACAGAAAGCATAGACCCCACACAACATAATTATTAATTAATAGTTTTAACCTGCGAATAATGCTGTAAAGTTCAGGCCTTGCTTTCATCCAATCAGAAAAACTATGACCAGTGGTACTAGTACGGAGCGTATCCCTTTCTGACTGAAGGTACACAGCAAAACATATTAAAAAGTAGTATCTCTCCAAGTACTCCACAAAAAAGGAAAGTGATGCCTCCCTTTTCATCTCATCCGGCTGTCGGAGAATGCTATTGCGGTAGGTGGCAATTGCTTCACGCAGATTCTGAAGTTCAAGAAAGACTTAAATGAGGCCATTTTAGATGAAAGATGAAGATTCAACCCACAAGATACATGGAAAGAAATTCAAAGCAATCAGAGAAACTGTGCAAACACCTAACACAATTTTTTTTTTGATAAACAAACACTTAACACAATTTATTTGAGCAACACGAGATTGGAATCATTCATAACAGATACCTGCATTGAAGAGCATTTGTCAATGACTTTGTCCACTTGTCTTTTCCCCTCAACGCCACCCTGAAGTATGTTAGCTAATTAGGACAATAAGAACATATTCTCACCTTATGCAAGAAACATAAAAATTTAGTGCCAGTACCTCTAACACCCTAACCAAGCTTCTTATGACTGCATATTCTCCCCTGCGAATTGCCTCTTCTGAGTTAGGCAAATGGTCAGCAACATTGGTCATACATTGGGAAATCCTACCAATTGAATTGTTTCTTGGAATCCCTATCATGTAGTAGCATAAAGATAATACTTCGTTAATGGCAATACAACTGCTACACTTCATGATCTAAACTTAGTAACAAAAGAGTAAGAAAAAATTAAAGGAATTGATTAAAGAGATTTTATAATGCTAGGTGTCACTTAAAATTTCATTCCAAGCAATGGTCCTCACAATAATTTCAAATAAGGGTTACTCAGTATACGCTCTACTAGTCCCAGATTCATGGAACTAAATTGTTAAGTGTGCGTACATAATCAGCGAAAGTAGGGATTTTGATGCAAGAGTAGAAAGAACCTCATCACAGTCACTGGATTAAGTATGCTGAATGGGTGCCAAGGATTTAAAGCAATTACTACTATGATTCAAGCCATTATCCCTCAATCCAATAGGAGCATTTCACTTCTCTCACTCTCATTATAGGTCAATGCTGTAAAGTCATGTTTGACTCATTCTTACATGCATACCTACCCACATGCAACGTCCTAATAGCACTAGCTGGACAAAATCCCTGTAACCTAGCAATCAATATGAACAAAAATGCACCCATGGCCTTGGGAGATAAACTAAACATCTGTGTTTCGAATTCCATTATATATTTCCAACAAACTCATAACTAACACCTTAACCACGGTGGCTGCTAACAAGTACAGAAAGGATGAAATCATCTCCTAAAATTGCCTTGGTAAGGAAAATTGTCCTCCTTATGAAATAACCTATACAAACTTTTAGGGTTAAATATTTTTTTAGTCCCTATAAAATTAAGGATCTTTCTAGTTTAGTTCCTATAAAAAATTTGACCATGTTTCGTCCCTCTGAAGGGACTAAAAGCACTCGTTTTTATAATAGGTAGGGGCAAAAAATTAATAAAAAAAAATTATAGGGACTAAAATCAAAAAATGAATATTTTATAGGGACTAAACACATATTTAACCCAAATTTTTACATTAACTAAAAACTGGAACTGTGTAGAGAACGAAATAATTCCTTTATTTTTTTTAATCAAATAGCATTATATTATATCAGATGCTGAATATGCAAGAATCACAATCATATATTCAAATGTTTATTGTCTTGGATGAAAAATGACATAAATGAAAAAAAAAATAAACAATGGTCAAAACAGTGGAATAGATAAATCAAAGGAGTACCAGAGGCCCCAATTCGATTGAAGTAGACCAAAGTTGCAATGACCATTCCAGTTGTCGTTCGTCCACGTCCCATTTGACAATTAAAAATTATCTGTGTATTTACATCAGCTTGGGAAACTTTATGAACCTAAAATCAAAGATTAAGAGTAACTAAGATACAACAAATCATTGGTTTCAGGAAACTAATATTCTGTGTAACAAATAAAATACCCTAAGCATCGTTCATCAGCAGCCCAATGACAAGGCAAAATAATAATAATAATAATAATAATAATAATAATAATAATAATAATAATAATAATAATAATAATAATAAAAAAAAACTACATCACCCAACCCCTTAATGAATCATAATTTTCTTACAAACAAACTTGTTCAGAAGCATTTATTCCACCCCCTTAGAAAATGGGGAAAAAAAAACATTTGATAGAAAGAAAGAACTAACCAAAATATCAAAATCCATCTCCTTTGGCGATTTTTCATCAGTTATAGGAACACGTTCATAATCAACTAGGTATCCTGCCACTTGCAATTCCTCATACACCTACAGCAAAGAAAACAACTTAGATGCATTTTTAGTGGAAACCAGCAAATGCTCTCATGTTCCATTCTATTCAAGTTTCACCCATACCTCTAGCGGCGTCTTCACAGAATTACATGACACCGGTTCCCATTGGTCGACCATCTGACCATCAGGTAGTTCATCAGTCACAAGGATTTTATTTCCATATCTGTCCAAATAAAATTTATAGCAAAGTAAAAAACAACTACGAATTCCACGGCACAAAAAAGCGACAAACACAGATGGCACCATAGGATTACCTTTCAGCTTCCATCAGAATATCTTCTTTCAAACGATCTTCCATTTGTTCAACTCTTTCCCTATTAATTCCCTGATTATGTACAGGTCCCACAGAAATTAGATGCCAAAACAATTTCATCGAAACAGCAATGCACTAAATTCAACTGAAACAAGTCAACCACCAAATGGTGATTGTTCCACTTGGTTGACAGCCACCATAGAACCTACATTGTAAACCTCATACATACCGTATACTCAAGGTTGGAGAACGGTCTCTCCACATCACGCAAAACAAAAGGACGGCCATTAATATACACAAGCTGATTTCAACAAAGAAAAAGAATAAAAAATTAGAAGAGATGCTGCAGCGAACGTTAATAGAACATTAATCATAATTCATAACTTCATCAGAGTTACCCTAAATGAAAAAATGTATACCAAAAAATGAGCTGAAATTTAACTATTTAACTAAAAATAAAATACTTCTATAGGAACGCTTAATCAATATTCTAAAAGAAAGAAACTATTAATTTTCAAAATAAGCTAATCAAACATGAATTTAGTTTAGCCTCAAAGAGATGATTTCTTCGCAATTGCAATAGTAAAATAGCATACCGGTTCCTCACGAAGACTAATCCAAAGAACGTGCGGTTTCTTGCTGTTCTCTTGTAACTGAGCACCAATGTGATTAAGAACGTTTCGAATTCCATCGACGGTTGGGATAGCAACACCATGAACATGCAAGGAATCAGCCTGACGATAATTCGGTGCGCCGTCGATCTGAGGAGATAGGCGCTTATTCTGACAACCAGGGAAATGGTCACTCTTCAGAATAGTCTTTTTTCCAAGAACTGAACCCCCTCTCTTTCTCATCACCTCCTCTGGTTCCTTCGGTATGCTCGACATCTTCTTTCTAAACTCACTCGCTCACTAGTTCATCACTTATCCTCCAATCAACACTCGCGATTTTTCAGTCTTTGTTCGTTTCTCACAGATTTCGAATTAGTAAACCTCGATTTGCTTTTATGGTATATATGAGGATTTCTGAAACTAACACCTTCTTTCTTTCTCAGTATCTTTTTCACAACAACCCCCAAATCCCTTTTTCTAACAACGTGAAAGGCGTGACCGCAATATGAGTTAGAGGACCGTGTGTATCTCATAGTTTTGATGGCGAGCTGAGGGATATCAAAAGAATAAAAAAATAAAACATCTTTATTTGATTCTAATTATTTTATTTTATTTTATTTTGCTAAAGAATTTAATTATTTTTATTTAACTAACTACTAAATTACTAATAAATCAGTTTAACGTGTATGCTTAATAAATTACTAATAATGTCTTTTAAGAAACTTCTCGGTATTTTACTTCAAAAAAAAAGGAAACTTTACCTTAATGTGTTTTCTTTCTTGTTTTGATTAATTGAAAGCGTGTATTTTTTTTTGTTACCGTATGTTATTGATGTGTAGTTTCCACCGACTCAAGAAATCTGACTGGTCACAAATTTTTGGCGTTGTCGGCTCGCGTGTTTTTCCTTTCTAACAGAATTTTTACCATACCTAATATTTGACCCCGACACATTGGGTGGGATCCATGTCCAATTATGACTCGCCCGGGCTTCTGAGTTAATTTAAAGCGTGTATGGGTTATGCTGTGAATATTCTTTATTTTTTTTATATACGCCACGATGGCATTGGATGCGGATTCTGGGCGCACATCAACAGAAGCTACAGCACTGGTCCTTTTTAGTATTTTTTCCTTCCAAATGGGGATTGGATTGGGTTGAATTTAGATATTATTTTAACCTTTATTCTCTTACAAATAATACTCACCACAAAAAAATTGTGAAATATAGAAATTAATTAACGGTCACCACAATTTTTCATAAAATGGAAAGGTTTTTTAAGATATATGCTCGCTCGTATCTTTTTGGGATAAGGTTTGAATAAAATAAATGGTATATTATAGTACAATTTGCCATACATTCTTGTGCGCACGCTGCACGCATCTGTCTACAGTTTGGGTACACATGAAGAATGTCAACTACAATTAACAAGAATTTTTATGACAAATTTGTATTTTCGAATTGGTTATATATATATATATATATATATATATATATATATATATATATATATATATATATATTACTAGTGCCTATTGCTCTAAGCGAAGAGCTCAACTTATTTTTAGAGTATGTTTGGAAGGGGGTTTTGCGAGGGAAAGGGAGGGAATGACTTGAAAAAGATTAGTTTATATTTTAATATGTATGTAAGATTTTAAAAAATTAAAAGAAAAAGTTGATAGATATCAATATAACATTTTTAATCACACTTGATTTATGTTTACAGACACTTTATAGTTACCTCTATTCTAAATTAAAAAATATGTCCTCCCCTCCCTTCCCCTCCCAAACCCCCCTCCCAAACATACCCTAACTGAAATCTGGTTTTCATTTAGGGTATGTTTGGGAGGGAGATTTGGGAAGGTTTTGGAGGGGAGGGGTTTGGAGGGCTTGGTCTATATTTTAATATCTATTTGAGATTTTAAAAAATTGAAAGAATAACATGATAGATAATAATAAAACATTGTTAATCACACTTCATTTTTGTTTAGAAACATTTTATAGCCTCCTCAATTTAGAACTGAAAATCAAGCCCTCCCCTCCTAAACCCTCCATCCAAACATACCCTTAAGGTTAAAAATTTTATAATTTTAAGAGATTTTCATATAAAATAGAAATTTAATTGTCAAAAAAATGTAAAATAGAAACTTGTTAGTGTTTATTTGAAGTTAAAATCATTTTGTTAAGAATCTTTCTCTCGGTTATCACACTTATTATTTCTTAAAAACTGGTTAAAATAGCGTTTCATTCTAATTAGATTTCGTATTTTTATTATTGTGTAGAAAAGTATAGATACACATTAGAAAACTTTTAAAAATCATTACTTTCTTAAGAAATATAAAATAATATGAAATTAACAGTTTCTATATCTTGTAAATGAAAATTAGCTTTCTACTAATCTCTTACGTACTCGATTCAAATTATTCGGATTCTAGTGAAATGAAAAATATTTATATGGATAAATATATAAAGATAAATTATATGGATAAATATTTGGCATTTTGTTTCAAAAAGTAAAGATAAATTTTATAATGAAAATGTATATATGTATAAGACAAATATATATATATATATATATATATATGTCTTGTATATACATATTTTTTCATTATAAAATTTATATATATATATATATATTTGTATTTTATAAAAAATATATTTATTTGTCATATATATATATATATATATATATATATTTGTCTTATATATCAAATATATTTATTTGTCATATATACATATATATTTGTCTCTAAATGCTATATTTGATAAATATATTTATTTGTCACATATATATACATATATATTTGTCTTATACAACAAATATACTTATTTGTCACTCTCCAGAGGTGTAGGGTGTACTTCCTCTTGTTAGTTGTTGTTCCATCATAAATAGAGAAACACACCTCTTCAACTCTCCCCCCTCTCTCTCTCTCTCTCTCTCTCTCTAAGATGGCCGATGATCCAATGCCAACTCGTTGGTCTTTTCAGGACTTCAAAATGTACTATGATGCTAAGTTTGGTAGAAAGAAAGTGGCGAAGAATGGCGAGACTGCTGATAAAGCGGTCAATATTGGAAGTTCGTCCAGCATTGTATCCAATAGCAATCTGCATGCAAAAAGAACATCAGATAGGGCTATTTATAATGAGCAGTTCCAAAGCCAGGGACAGAATCCAACGCACACCAATGGTTTTCCATCAAACAATATCGATGAAACACCACAAAAGTCTTTGCTCCCACCTTTTGAATCTGCAGAGATGCGTACTTTAGCAGAGAGCTTAAGTAGGGATATCATTCGTGGGAGTCCAGATGTGAAGTGGGAAACAATCAAAGGATTAGAGAATGCCAAACGTTTACTAAAAGAAGCTGTTGTGATGCCCATTAAGTATCCAAAATACTTCACTGGTCTTTTATCACCATGGAAAGGAATTCTCCTTTTTGGCCCCCCGGGGACAGGAAAGACATTGCTTGCAAAGGCAGTCGCAACAGAGTGCAAGACTACATTTTTTAATATTTCAGCATCATCTGTTGTCAGCAAATGGCGAGGTGATTCTGAAAAGTTAGTGAAGGTGTTATTTGATCTTGCAAGGCATCATGCACCCTCAACAATATTTTTTGATGAAATTGATGCAATTATCGGTCAACGTGGTGAAGCACGCAGTGAACATGAAGCAAGTAGACGGTTAAAAACTGAGCTGCTCATTCAGATGGATGGTTTACAACGGACAGATCAACTTGTTTTTGTTTTAGCTGCAACAAATCTTCCCTGGGAATTGGATGCAGCCATGCTTAGACGTCTTGAGAAGCGGATCCTGGTACCACTTCCGGAACCAGAAGCAAGAAGAGCAATGTTTGAGGAACTCCTTCCTCCACAGGAGCCTTATCAGGAACTAATCCCCTATGACTTACTGGTGGACCAGACAGAAGGATATTCAGGCTCGGATATCCGATTACTTTGTAAAGAGACGGCAATTCAGCCATTGAGACGCTTAATGTCAACACTTGAAATGAGACAAGATGTGGTGCCCGATGAAGAGTTGCCAAAAATTGGGTCAGTCATGCCTGGAGATATAGTGACAGCTTTGAAGAACACAAGGCCATCTGCTCATCTCCTTGCTCACAAATATGACAAGTTTAATGCTGATTATGGTAGTCAAATACTTCAATAAAAAAACATCGTTGTTATTGTTAATTGGCCCATGATTTGGTTGTCATAAAATCGTTGTTGTACAACTAGCTAGGAAGCATAAAATATTATTTTGGGTATAGTGATGTATTCACACATCTGCCGGTAACTTTGATTAGGATCATCTCCATGATGACAATTCAACAATTGAAATATCTAATGGTTCCTCCCCTTATTTTTTGTCAACATTCTCACAAAGGTTTTTACATATGCATTAAACGCAACATCATTGCCAATGCCAACCTCAAGCGGAGGAGCTTATTGGGAGCATTTCGGACACGAGAACGACGAAGATTAGTTTTGGTATTTTTTATTACTATGTATTTCACCATTGTTATGTATTTCTCGTATTTATGTATTTCTCATCATATTTATATAACTCTGTGTATTTCTCATCATTTTTACCTAATTAATATAACAATACATTATTTTAAAAAGTTTATTTTTTACATGTTAATTAAAATTAAAATAGTAGACATGATAAATTAATTAAAATTATTTAGTTTTAATATAGTTGTGTGTATTATTTAAAATTAAAAATAAATAAATTAATATTTTAATTTGAAGAAATGTTGTCTCCAAATATTTTAATCTAAAAATGTGGGTTGCTTAAAAATTGCTTATTTTTCTACTATTAGAGTAAAAAGTAGATGAATTGCATAAAGATTAGTTAACGCTAATGTGACATTGTGGTCCCACTTTAAAGTGATTATGCATAAAAAATGAGTTGTTTATTGGAAATGCGCTCTTAAATGCAACATTTATTCTTTTAGATCAATGTGTAGATCCTCTACTGCAAACAACAAAGAGGAGGAGAGAGAATAGACAGTGGGAGGGTAAAAGAGAGGGAAATTGGAGAGGACTAGAGAGGATTGGAAAGAAAAGTTCCATACCCTTTATTTCGTGTGACAGAACCCATAGACTACAAAAGCCTACCATCTTTCAACATCATAAGCATAATTTAAACCAATCCTCTTAAAAGTTAAAACAGCCATATAAATTACACACAACATTTGGTGCAGGTATTTCAATACCAATAAAAAATCTAATCGTTAAGGTATTATATTTACATTTAGAATGAAGCGTCGGCATCAGCGTTACCATCCATGTCGGTCACTTCTCTCACAAGCTTTTTGTTGGAAGCTGGCAAACCAGCAGTAACATCCTCTTCAATGCCACATTCATTTGTCCCTTTCTTGATCTTGAAGCAACCATCCTGCAGTCGAGATGAAATTAGTTCATTAGCCAAGACATAGCTTAAGTAACATTCAAACTGAAGAATCATTCAAGAAACATACATCTCCCCAATTTTGTTCCACTGATTTCCGAGAAGCTGTAAAAGTGTTGAATAAAAACTGTAAAAGTATGAAATTATGAATAGCTACATGTCATGTCTGTACAAGTGTTGTATAAAATCAGGAACATGTCAACATACCCAATAGTCCTCCCCTTCCTCAGATGTTCCCCAACCAATCAGCTTTACTGCATGGCCGGTTTAGAACCTGTGATGTGTTTGTAAACTCCTGATTTGTAGTGAGCGAAATCCCGTGAAGAGTGAAACATTTTAGGTGCTATGATGATATTGAAGATTGCAAAAGGTTGGGCAAAAGATTTGATGTACCTCATAAACAGTGAATGCGACTTCAACTGGCCTGTTCTTATAAACTTCTGCCATGATATCATAGGGGTCAGATTTGACCGTATATGCATAGACACTATAGTGTATTGAAATATTCCAAAGCTGGTTCCCATTTACACATTTCCTCACGCACTTGGGAGTTCGGAGTTCCATATGCTATTGAAGGATATGGTATCCATGGAAGATAAGAGAGAAAAGATTAAAAGACTCTAATATTCATCAAAATGAAATTGATACAAAAGGTGATTGATTACAATGAGAGTTTGACCTTATATATATAGATCCAATCTCACCTAACTAATATGTAACAAACTAGTAACTATAAAACCACTACAAAAAACGGATCAAATAGCGGGGGTTTTTTTGCGGAGGTTTTAAAAACCCCCTCCGTTTATCAGCGAAAAAGGAATCCTCCGTGGGATTAGTTAAAAATTTTGTTTCAATTTGAGGAGGTTTAAAACCCCCGCAAATTGTCAAGAAAAAACCCCCGCTATTTGATCAAAAAATGCTGAAACTTCACTTTCCCCCCTTCACTTTCGCGTTCCCTCTCTTCTCTTTCGCGTTTCCTCTCTTCTCTTTTGCGAAGTCCAGCGTTTCCTCTCCTCTATTTTGCTGCGAAGTCCAGCGTTTCCTCTCTTCTCTTTTGCGAAGTCCAGATTTCAGTCCACCCGCATGCTGAAACCTTTTCAAAAAACAATCAACTCACAGAAACCTTCTCTTTCACAGAAAACTTCTCTTTCACAGAAACCTTCTCTTTCGCCTTCCCTCTTCACACTCGCCTTCCCTCTTCATTTTCCCTCTCCACTTTCGCTCTTCACTCAACTCTCAGTTGCTTTCACTGAAACCCAGTCGCTGAATCTTCAACTTTCAAAACCCAATCGCTGAAACCCTCTCCACTTTCGCTCTTCACTCAACTCTCAGTTGCTTTCACTGAAACCCTTTCGCTGAAACCCAGTCGCTGAATCTTCAACTTTCAAAACCCAATCGCTGAAACCCTTTCGCTGAATCGCTGAATCGCTGAAACCCTTTTGCTGAAACCCTTTCGCTGAATCGCTGAAACCCTTTCGCTCAACTCCCTCAGTCGCAATTTCTGCTTTTTGCGTCTCTGCATCTGAAGATTTTTGAGGTAATGTTCTCCATCTTTTAAATTTTCTGCAGTTTTGATTTTCTTCAGTTTTGATTTTGTGTTCTGTTTCTGCATCTTAAGTTTTTGATTATGTAATGTTATGTAATGATTATGTGTGTGATTCTGAATGTTATGTAATGATTATGTGATTCTGAATCTATCATTTTGTTTGTAAATGCTCATCTTGTTACAGTCAAGATTTGAAGAGGAAGGTTCGAATTGAAGAAAGGTCGGCAGCGTCGACGACGACTTCTTCGAGTTTCACAGTCAAGGTAATACCGTGTTTTGCTGAAACTATTAATAGTTTTATTTCAGTTTTTGGTGTTGGGATTAATTAATTAGTAATTTAGGAATATGATTGGGATTTATTTGTATTTCTATTTTTGAGTTTCAAACCCCATTTTAGGAATATGATTGATATAATTTTTTCACAAAATAAACTATTACTCCCGTATATGTGATGTTTGATTGATTGTTTATATTCTTTAATTCACTTATTGAGGTTTTCTTAATTTGTTTTATATCTTCTTATCATCGTTATTTAGAAGAAGACAGTTAACTATGGACAAATCTTGGATTGCAAAGCCAAGAAATACAAGTGAGTACTTAAATGGCATAAGTCAATTCTTGGATTTTGCTTTTAAGCATGGTGCTATTAGGGATACAATACAATGCCCGTGTCCTGATTGCGGGATTGTTGATTGGCAAACCAGAGATATAGTCCAATCACACTTAGAATCAAAACCTGAGTCGTCTGTTTTTTGGTTGTGTTAGAATGACATCATAGTCACTGACAGTCCACTCTGCTACTTTGATCTTTGATTAGTAAATATATATGCTTACATACCATATCTTCTGCCATCAATGTTTGATTAGTAAATATATACTTCATCAATGTTTTCAAAATATCTGCTACTTCATCAATGTTTGATTAGTAAATATGACAGTCCACTCTGCTACTTCATCTTTGATTAGTAAATATATACTTCATCAATGTTTTCAAAATATCTGCAGAGATCATATAGATTAGTACCTTTCACAGAAGCTACTAGCAAGTCAACTACCTAGCCCCATAACATTAGGCCACTAACATTAGTAGAATGAGTGTTTTCAAAATATCTGCTACTTCATCAATGTTTGATTAGTAAATATATACTTCATCAATGTTTTCAAAATATCTGCTACTTCATCAATGTTTGATTAGTAAATATGACAGTCCACTCTGCTACTTCATCTTTGATTAGTAAATGTTTTCAAAATATTGCTTTCATTCACATCCCCTTCTCTGTCTCAATTTCTCCTTTTCGTAGCAAGTCAACTACCTAGCCCCATAACATTAGGCCACTAACATTAGTAGAATGAGTGTAGGTTTCACTAACATTACTATAACTGTTATGCTGTCTGCCACATAAGGAGCAGTGAGGACATCAGACCTGAAAACATAGTTACTAGAGAAGCAAATAAACGAGCAAGAATCTAACCAACTTTTGTTCCAACAAGAATAATTGGAAGACTAGGAGAATAATGCCTCAACTCAAGAATCCACAAGGAAAGGGAGAAAACATTAGTACAGATTTTAGAGGGACAAGATAAAAGTAAAAAAGAATAATAATCAATACAAAGCTTACTTTCTTGGCAATATTTTCATAGGTGTCCCTGTTTATGAGAGAGAAACAAAGCAGGAAATATATATGCTTTATCTTTGATATGGCAGAATGCCTTTATTTAGTTATCACACACATGTAAATATAATTAAAGTTTTTCTTTTGTTATTTCAGGCAAGTGATCATGCAAGTGAGCCTCATTCTCCGATGGATGCAAGTGGATCATTCGGTGCTAGCAACACTTAATAGTTTTAGGATCCTTTAATTAGTATAGGATTTCTTTGATGCTATTATCATTTTGAGCTGTCTGACAATAGATATTTGAGCTACAATGTTTTCTTTTTATTATGTTTTTGAGTTGGATGATATCAAATATTTTAGATATTTGACATTACATTTATATTATCACAATTATATTTTTAATGAAATTTTCAGTTTTTTGATTCAGTTTAGGAAGTGTTATGTAAGATGTATGTATAGTCATTAGCGATAAAAATATTGTAATGAGATAAGGAAAGAAATTCTCAAATTGCAAAAGAAATATTGTCTCTAATAGGAGGTTGTAACCCCCACAAAAAAGTCCTATAAATTATATGGCAATAAAAAATCTACACAAAAATAAAACTCCTATAGCTTATTTAAAAAAAAAAACTCCTACAAATCACTCGAGTTAGGGAGGTTTATAACCCCCTCAAAAAAACCTCCACTAATTGTGGGGGTTAAAAACCCCCGCAGTAAAACCCCCGCTAACAGTACCGATACCAGCGTTTCCTTAAAACCCCCGCAAACAGATTGCGGCACTTGATTCTCCGGCGTTTTTTAAAACCCCCGCTAAACGACTTAAAAACCCCCGCAATCCGTTCCGTTTTTTGTAGTGAACTAACTCTAACCGAATTACCTAACAAACTAACAATAACTACCAAGCTATATATCTAATAGTCCCCCGCAAGCTAGAAGTTATTCACAACACTTCTAGCTTGACATGAACAATAGAAAAATACATCAAGACAAAAGAAAATTACATCAAAACAACCAACAAACCAATGAAGACACAACAGAAGCCAAAGAAACAAGCCATGAAGGCAACAAAGAGAACAATCTTGTCTGCCACTAGCAAAGTGAAATCCACGACAACATGCTAATGCTTTCTTGAATTGCTTGGTCAGCACAGAGAAAAAAATTGTGTCATTGTGCACTGTAAGCCAAAACTCTCCTCTAGTCTGGTACTTTGGCACGTAAACATATAACAGCTGGTTGCGGAAAATGATGTATCCCAGACAAAAGTAGACCAAGAGAAATGGTAGTATCAGAGGAGCAAGGATGAAGTATATTACACCAAGAAGATCAAAGAAAAGAATCTTGGGAATTTCACAGTGGTAAGGAATTGATGGTGCTTCAAAATCACTTTCTCCACCAAAAATTCTTTTACATAATTGTAAAAAAGTGGAAACAGTTGAAAAAAAAGTTCTGATGCTATATAAGTCCATCCAAATGTCACAACATATGCCATAAAGAACCAACACAAATGGCAAAAAACCAAAATCGACTCAATCGAAAATCAAATCGGAACTCCGCTTCAGATCACAGTCATTGGAAATCAAAATGAAAGGAGGACAATGAAGCGAAATCGCAAAACTGATGTGCAAGAATCGCAAACGGAAAATATGATTACCGATACAAGAATGACAAACAATTTGTGTCAAACGAATTAGAAATGGAACAAACGAAAGCAAGTTGCACAAACAGAAATTCTCAAAGAAGCGAGAGGAAGGAGAAAAACGGTCAAGAATTGAAGAGATTTTGAACATGAATTGAAGAGCAAAACCTAAGACCGTAACAAAAATAGGAGGAGTTTCGAACAAGAATTGAAGAACGAAACTGAGATGAAATCGGAATCAAGAACGATTCACAGAGAGGAAAGCAAAATGCATGTGAAATCGAAAATGCAAACGCAATGGAGAATCACAAACTCAGAAATTGCAAAACGCAAAAGAGCAATCAAGGAAAATTGCGATATGAAGATACAAAAGTCGCAAATGAGGAATCACAAATGCAAAGAATCACATATTAGACAAGAACATAGAAAAGATTAGAGAGACACCGAGAAGAAGAAAGAATGAAAGTAAAATGAACTTGAAACAAAAATGAAATTGATTAAAGAAAAATAAAGAACCTATAGTGAAGTGCAACGGAAGCAATCTTCATGGAGGATACCATATTTGCTCTGATACCATATTGAAGGATATGGTATCCATGGAAGATAAGAGAGAAAAGATTAAAAGACTCTAATATTCATCAAAATGAAATTGATACAAAAGGTGATTGATTACAATGAGAGTTTGACCTTATATATATAGATCCAATCTCACCTAACTAATATGTAACAAACTAGTAACTATAAAACTAACTCTAACCGAATTACCTAACAAACTAACAATAACTACCAAGCTATATATCTAATATATGCTGGCTCACAGTCAGGATGTGAACAACCAGTTTGATCAAAGTTGTCCTTTGGCAAATTTAATGATTTTGGATGACTTACAACACGTGTACTTCTCAATTCATTCCTAGGTGTTTGTTTCCAACCTGCACATCAAACATATGTGCAAAAGAGAGTGTTGCTAGCACTTCTTAACACGAGCAACACTCTCTAGTCTCTCCAATACTCACTCTATGATTCGTTAAAATTCATGTGGTCTCCTTAAGTTAGTGGGTCTCAATTCCAAAATGGTGAGGCCCACGTGAATTTTAACTCATCATAGAATGAGTATCGGATATAGAATGTGCAAAAGAGAGTGTTGCTAGCACTTCTTAACACACATATCATGTTGTAGTAACTAACTAAGCACATGCAAGTTAAATGAATGAACTTGAAAAGGTAACTAATAATAAGATGGATTTACTAGTATACACCGTAAGTGTAGAGATACTTTACAACATCAAAAAAAAGAAAGTTGACACATCATAAAAATAATTGACTTTTATTTATATACACTATTGCGATGAAGTTTTTTTATACGATCAACAAATCATATATTGAGACGGCATAAAAAATAGTTGAGGCTTCTCTCTCCTAACAGTATATTCAAATTTCAATTAGTGGATTAAACTTGCCAAACGAAGTCTAAAAAATAATTATCACTTGAAGAATTCGAGAGTCGGGTTTGAGACTGGTAAGTTGTTCTATTCTCCCCCAGCGATACGTGTCAGCAACCAAGTAATTTCAAAATTTACACTACTAAAAAAGGAAAAGAAAAAGAAAGGAGGGACCGAGATGATTAGAAAGAAATCAAAAGTGTAGCTTGTGACACCCTCTACCCCGTCATGGCATAAATATGAAATATAACCAGAGACAAGTTTTTGTCCGAAATAAAACTTTAATCCAATGAGGTAAAGTTGTCACATTCACAAACTTGCGGAAAAATAAAAATAAAACATAAATGCACAAACATCGATCTAATTAAAGCAAATAATCCAAATCCCCGATGTCACAACGATTCAGAGCGGACTCTTACAAAAGCACATCGGAAAATAAACTTCCTTAACAAAACTAGCTAATCCTAACTACGGATAACTCCGAGAGCAAAATCACTCCTCGGCTCCATCAACGTCAACATCTGCAAGTACATCCTCTATACATACACAATGGTGTATGCATAGCCACAACAAAGGGGTTAGTCATCATACACTCAAGTAGCATTTATCGTAAGAGAGATGGACAAACAATGCACTTTATAACAACAACTTTGACAGAATAACAATGTATCACATACAATGTTCATGAGAACATATAATATTAACATCAACCAAACGTACTACCATGTAAAGATGTATTTACTAAGACCATAACTACATGCAAGTGGACCAATCTACAATGAGGCCGGGATACCTTGCCCGTTTCGGAATACCTTGTCCGTAATACCTCAAAAACAACAGGACCGGGATACCATGTCCGAACGGGATACCTTGCTCAATAATGCCCTACTAACAACAACGACAATGTGAGGACCGGGAGACCATGCCCGAACGGGATACCTTGCCCGATAATGCCCTACTAACAACGACAACGACAATGTGAGGACCAGGAAACCATGCCCGAACGGGATACCTTGCCCGATAATGCCTTACTAACACAACAGCAACGACAACTATAGTAACAACAGGGACAACAGTAACAACGACCATGTGGACACCATGATGCATAAACCTATTCAAATGTAGTGTCTAGCAACAACAACAACAGCTTAAGCACTTTATTAAAAGTACCATTTAACAACAACAACGACCATTTGACAGCTTAGGCATAAAGTTTAATACTATTTAGCAATGACTTAACAATTTTATTATTTGGTGGAATACCACTTAACAACAACAACGGCCAAACAACAACAATCATAACAATCATAACAATTATTACTCAACAATTTTAATATAAGAGGTAACACTAATTAGCAACAACAACCATATCAACTTAACCACTTTAGTATATAATTGAATGTTACGTAACAACATCAACCAACAACTGTCTTAGCATATGTATTATTTTAACAACAACAACAACAACAGCAGCAGCAACAATATCAGGAGGTTTAATTAGCAACGCAGCAAATATCTCATTTAAACAACTATAAAGTCACACAACCAGAATTAATGGGGACCAATTATTAATTTAGTCAAGACTAACCAACCTCATTTGACACAAAAACCCAGGACATAGAATTTGACTATTAACATACCCTAAATTCACTATTTCTATTCAATCAACACTACGACATTACCAAGTCATATTCCAACCATCAGACACATTTATAAATATCACTAAATAATCTTCTCATCCCAATGGCAATGGTACTAATTTGCTTAAGGCTGCGCGAAGTTTAGGGATCATGGGACATCCCTATTGCTTATCGTCTCACCTAATCACTACTAAAGAGTCAAAATACCCCCTTACCTTGATAAAAATAATCTGTGGTATCAACAAGAGGAAGAAAGTCTGCTGGTAACGACATTTCAGCACTCAACAGGCACAAAGAAAAATCCACAGGTTGTATAGAGAGTGAAATACGGCTGGACAAAAACAATAGTAATTATAAACAGATTATTTTGGAATTTCTAAAACTGAAACGAAGTCTAAAGGAACAAAAGAACTGAATTACGGTAACTGTCTCACCGGAAAAAAGGGGTCCGACGTTAACTTCGCCGAAACGAAAAAGAGACTAGTGCTTCCCAACGATTTCGACGCGTAGAATCCGAAAACGGCGTCCGTTTTTCCAACCGGAAACTGTGGTGGTCGGAAAGTGCAAAAAACAGTCTGCCTAGAGTTAAAATTCGTGACAAACGGTGCTTCTTTTGACGAAACGGAGGTCGAAAACGGGTTCAGAGGATAAATTCGAGTTGGGTGGTGAAGTTTGAGACCAAATGACGGCTTAACGAGTGAGATTGAGAAGAAAGAAGATTGAAGTTTGAGTATGGAGTTAGGCACTGTTTCGCTGTGTTGAAGACGATGAATAACTTCTTTTCTTTTTTAAAAGTTACGTGCTCTGCAATTGCTAGGTAAGAACAGGTCATGGGCTTTAAAAGGATTTAAAACAAGGGTTTTTTTTGTACCCCCATCAACTCTCATCTACCCTCATCATCCCTTTGAAAATACCAAAATACCCTTAAAATTTTGATAAAATTACAAAACATTTACCATTTCTCACTTGCATCCGTTTGACCAGAAATTTTCTATAGATTATCGGATTTACCCTTCAGAGCTATATCCGATTTCCCATCGGATTTACGCATCGGATCTACGTACTTCCGATCCCCAAGCGACAGCGCAAACAGTAAGTCGGATTTAGCTAAATCCGATTCTCCCATCGTATTTACCTATATCCGATTTCCCATCGGATATAGGTAGATCCGCTTTGATTTTTATTTTTTTAAAAATTTGTTTTTTCAGTGTCAAACAGGTATCGAGGGGAGTCCTCGTCTCGGGCATCGCCAGGTGCTCCGAGTACACGCACCCGCCACAGGATTGCGGGACATGCGTCTGCCCGCCATAGGTGATAGCAGCAGTATCAGCAGGTGGAGGAGGCCCCTGACTATCAGTATGAGGAGGGCCAGCAGGGGCATCCTCTTGATGAGGATTCTATGTATGAGGGCCATTCTATGGCTGAGGGCCATTCTATGGCTGAGCAGGAGTATTATCAGCACCAGTATCAGTAGCAGCAGTATCAGCAGTACCAGGAGGAGCCCTACCATCAGCCTCAGCAGCATGAGGAGCAGCATGAGCTATTCACTGGGCTAGGATCTCATGTCTGTTCTATTATATTGAGAGACCCGGTAAGTTTCATTTATTTACGTAGCTTTCTTAGTTTAATTGATTTACATAGCCTTATTTTTTTATAATGCAGACATATGAGCGTAAATTGAAGGTTACCATCCATGGTAACAAGCTGGCTCAGAGATTGATTGGGTTTTCCCAAAACCACCAGTTATGGGCCTTTATCACAGGTTCCGGATTAGCCCCCCTCGTCTCGACCGGGTACACAAAGGTGGACCATGAGCTGATGTCTGCTTTTGTTGAGAGGTGGCACTCAGAGACATCGTCATTTCACCTACCATTTGGTGAAATGACGATTACTTTGGACGATGATAACCACAACTCCAATACGCCTCCCAACCGCGTTAGCCCACTCTACAACATCCTGGCGTATAGAAAAAATCTACAAAATAGAAAAAATAGATAAATGTTGTGTACTTAATTAATTAAATATCTACCAAACTTTAATCAAGAAAATTGGTTTGAAAAATATACCCTCTCCGTCCAGAATGCCTCTGTAGTGTCTACCACGAAATGAACGACCTGCGACTCTGTATGCACAATACTTGTTTCAAAATAGAACAACAGTTATAAAGTAAATAATTAAAAAAAAAAAACAAAGCGGATTTACGTGCCTTCAAACGTAAGTCCGCTTTGTATTTTTTACAAATCGGATATACCCTCATCCAGGTATATCCGATTTGTTAAACGATAAAGCCGGATTTAGGTAAATTCGATTGCGCATCAGATTTAGCTAAATCCGATTTATTAATATTTCGCCTTCTGTTCTGAATTAAATTGTCAAATCGGATTTATCTGTCAGTTTGATAGATCCGATTTGACTTCTGTGTGGAATTTTAAGTATTTAAAGCTAATCGGATTTACCTTCCATTTAGGTAAATCCGATTTCCAGATTAAGTGGTCCCCCACCAGAGAATCTTCCAAAAGTCAATTTTTATAATTTATGTAAGGAGTATTTTTGGGATTACGATTTTGGGTGGGGTACATAGAAGCTGATGGGGGTATAAAAAAAAAAACCTTAAAACAAAGTCCATCTTCACGCTGGTATCTCACGGATCCAACCCACCCCTTTTTCCAATTATTATGCATAGTCCATACCCTTCCTAGCTTTCATGCCTCATCGCTATTGATGAGGTGATGTTAGTTAACATACATATATATATATATATATATTTAGACTTCATAATAATATTACTAAAATAATATGTCACTAAGGTAGTATATTCCTATAACTAATATCTCCCAAAAATGTTTTAAAAACCGGACCGGACCGGACCGGCCGGTTCAACCGGTTGAACCGGGAATCGGACCCCCGGCCGGTTGGTTCAACCCCATTTGAACCGCAGTCCTTTTGAACCGCCCAGAACCGGATCGAACCGGGGAAGAACCGGGTTGAACCGCGGTTCAACCGCTTTGTACCAGAAACCGAACCGGATTGAACCGCCCGAAATACATTTTTTTATTTTTAAATTTACTTTTTTCTCCAAAATTTAATATATTTTTATTTTTTATTTAATAAATTACTCATCCGGTTCAACCATGGTTGAACCGGTTGAACCGATTGAACCATGAACCGGAGGCCTCGCCGGTTCGATCTCCGGTCCGGTTTTAAAAACATTGGGTTTTGGCCCAAAACCACACAAATAATAGTAATTTGATAATTAAGAAATATAATGTATGATTATAAATATGTAAGACATAATAATATATTTTCTAAATATATGCTAATAAAAAAAAGGCATACACAAAAGATCGCAAAATTGCTAATATATGCACATAAATTAATAACTAAAACGGGGTGTTACAGAGCTGATTTCGGGTCTTGACATGGAGATACTTGGAGTTGGAACAAACCGTGGCAGGTTTTTACGGATTCTGTCCGCGCATCAGAAGGTGAGATATTGGACAGTATTTTGCAATCGGTAACGCCAACGAGAGGGAAGGAAGACGCATGGATTTGGCCGCAGGATCAGACTAAGAGTTTCACAGTGAATTCAGCATATCAGGTACTGGTCCGCAGCAACATTCTTTCAACTGCTTCGGTTCAGCAGCGTCTGTCGGGGGCGTTGTGGACATCGCTTGTTCCTTCGAAGGTTGCAGTCTTTGGATGGCGTGACCAATTATCTCAGAGAAATGTCCTCCATTCTGAACAGGAGGCTAGCTGCTCGCTGTGCAGTAACTTTCGCGAGACCGCCAGCCACTTGTTCATGAGCTGCAGCTTTGCTCGTTCCGTATGGCAGCTTGTTGGCAATTGGCTCGGAGTTGATTTCGACATGTCCCTGGATATTGTTGACTTCTTCCTTAGTTGTGGTCGCTTATGCAAAGGGAAGAAGGCGAAGCGTACGAAACACATGTTCTGGTTAACAACATGTTGGAGTGTGTGGCTTGTAAGGAATGGTGCTATTTTTAACAACGAGGAACCAAATGCCGAATCCGTGGTGAACCGCATCAAATGCTTAACTTGGAGTTGGTGTGTTTATAGATTGATGTTATGCTTCTCTATTTCAATTTCAATGTGGTGGTCTAATCCACTTCAATGCTTAGAAGGGGGAGAAACGGTGGGATGACATTCACATTGCTAGCATCCTTATTCTGTTTTGAGGTACTCTTTTTCCCTGCCTGAGTCTTTTTCCCACTGGGTTTGGCTCAGGGAGGTTTTGAGGAGGCCCTCCCCCTTTCATTAATGTATATGGGATTGGTGCACTCCTAGTGCCCCCATCAATACAATTCTTGCTTATCTAAAAAAAAGTGTAGCTGAAAAATAGGTAAAAAAACAAAAGACCCGGATATGAGCTTCTTTGTTTCATTGTAATTTCTCTTGTCCATCGACTTACTCAACAATTTTGTTTTTTTCCAAACCATTGTCATCATTTTTGAGTGGTTGATGTTCCTCTATTAAATCGTTAGTATCTAAATTGGCATATTCTATACTTTGCAACATCAGATATTAATTAGCAGTATGAAGGGGAAAAAGCTGAGGAGGAATTATAGTGCTGCAAATCTGATGCATTGCTTTAAATATAAACTGTTTTTGAGTATATAATACCCGAGGTACGCAAGGTGGATTGAGAGAGTTCAACACTCATAGAACTGTTTGATCAGTATCCTCAAGATGAAATTGTCTTTGCTCTCTGATTCCCACAGGCACGGAAGTCATGGCTTTTTTTGAAGTGTTTGGGTGAACTCTTCTAGAAGCAGTACTTAGAGTAATAATGCTACATTCATGTAAGTTAAGTGCCACTTAATAAGTAAATCACTTTATAGTCAAATCACAAAGAATCCTTCATGTAATGCTATGTATCAAAACAAGCTGCTATTGATTTTGAATTGCAAGGGAATGATGTGCCCTCAGGACACAAGGTCACCCACAACAAAATTAGATTTGGCAGGATCCAACCATGACATTACAATTGGTCAATTACTCCCCTTTGAATTGTAAATTTCACCTTGCCTTTCCTCTTTTCCAATTCCCTTTCGTGCCAACATTTTGTTATTGAAGAGAATTCCACCAGCTGTAGAACACCAAAAAAGTGTGAGAACATTAATTTTCATACAAACCATGTATGGGTCCCTCCTGCATAAACTCAGTTGTCAGTGGCTATTGAAAATCTGACTGAGATCAACAACAATGAATTGATGTAACAATTGCAAATGCAATTATTTCCCAATGAAATAGAGAAACTTGTTCCATTATCATTATACTAAATCAGTATACACACCAATATCATTGACTAAACTCTGAAATGTATTCATAACTTTTGCATAGATAGAGTTTTCCAAACCCATGGCCTCATATCCAATTCTTGCACAATCAACAATTAAACTAGTCCAGTCTACAAACGATGTCAACATCTCAAACATGTTGAATGCATTAATACTTCCATGATTAGTATATACGTACGTGGAACAAAAACTTTGCTTCTAAAAACATCACCAAACTCACGACCTCTTATAGCATGACTAGATTATAAACTTTATAAACTTGTCAAGTCACTGATGTATGCCTAGTTTACGTGGACTACTGAAGTACATCATGATGTACCGACAAACCATTGCTCACCTGTTATTTATATAGTAATATAGTCAAAAGGGGAACCATCCAGGCTCACACCATAGTTCGTATGGAATTTTCATTCAAACCTCAATATAACCAATATAATAAATCTATCCATTCATAAACTGAACAAAAAAAAGAATGATGCAAGGAACAAACGGCAATAGAGTAGGTTTTAACCGAAACCTCCAAAAAAGTTCAATGGACTGCAACCTGAGAATAACTTGGTTGAGATTGTCTTCGAACATTTCAAATGATAAAACACAAAAATAAACAAAACTCACAATTCTGAACTTAAATAAAAATAGTACTACGGCTCATCAGCAGGATTCATAAAAAAACATTTAAAGCCTGTCCTCGAAATCTGCAAGTGGTGTCATCTGCTCCTTCAAGCCCTTCCTCTTGCGAATATCAATAACAAGCTGTGCAGCTTGTGATCCAGTCTCCAATGGATCTGATGACATCATTTCCCAGTGATCAAAAACACATTGAGGGAAGGCCTGTCCTGATGTTGCAGCCCTCAGTGTGCTAGAGAACCCAAAGGACTCAATGACAGGGAGGTATGCCTTAATGTTGTACAATGGGGTACCAGGCCTCTGCATTTCCTCAAAAACATGCCCTCTTTTCTGGTTAAGAACACTGTAAATACCACCAAGAGCCTGCTCAGGTGCCTGTATTTCAACTAAGTAAACAGGCTCAAGAAGCCTTGGCTTTGCAGTCAACTGAGATGCATAGAAAACTCTCCTGGCCGTAGGAATGATCTGACCACCGCCTCTGTGAATAGCATCAGCATGGAGAACAACGTCACAGACTTCAAAACAGATGGCCCTCATGTTTTCTTCAGCCAATGCACCTTCTTTTGATGCCCATTGGAACCCAGCCACAACAGAATCCTTGATTTCATTCAAGTACTGCACTCCCTTACACATATCCACCACCATATTAGGACCCATGGTTTCAGGTCCAAAGCACCAGATTTTTTTAGCAAGATCCTTATCCCAACCAAACTCTTCAGACAAGATCTTGGAACGGATTTTGGGGTCATCCCTTGGACCAATGCGGCCATCATCAATAGCCTCACCAAGCCCCTCTTCCAAGGGTCTTGCTTCCATGTACAGACGGTTGTGCTTGTTGGGTGACTTGCTCATCACAGTGCGACAAGATCTCTCTAAGACAGTCTCACGGAAGGACACAACAGGGTCAGACTTGACAATCTCAGCACCGCCCATGAAATCATCCTGCAAGTCCTTCAAACAGATCTCAAGATGGAGTTCTCCAGCACCAGCAACAATATGCTCTCCAGACTCCTCTATAGTACACACAACCATGGGATCAGATTTGGCCAACCTTTTAAGACCTTCAACAAGCTTTGGTAGATCAGATGCAACCTTGCACTGAACAGCAACACGAACCACAGGTGAGACAGAGAACTTCATAGCACGGATTGGGTGAGCATCAACTTCCTTCTCATTTGTTAATGTTGCATTCTTGGTAATATATTGGTCCAGTCCAACCAAGGCAACTGTGTTACCACAAGGCACATCTTCAACTGTTTCCTGCTTTTTACCCATCCAGATGACAGTTCTTTGCACACTCTTAGTATACAAGTCTTTCTTCTCCCCAGGAACAAAGTTTGGACCCATAATTCTGACTTTCAAACCAGTTGAAACTCTTCCAGAGAAAACACGGCCAAAAGCAAAAAATCTACCTTTATCAGAAGCAGGAATCATCTTTGAGACATAAAGCATAAGGGGACCTTCAGGATCACAATTCCTAATGGCATTGGCATAAGCATCATCAAGAGGGCCCTCATACAAGTTCTCTACACGATATCTCTGGGCTGTATGCGGAGAGGGAAGATGAAATATCATCATTTCCAAAAGTGCAGTGCTTGCTGGAAGCCAGGTTTGCATGACACGTTTCATCAATGGCTTACCCATCAAATCCTTCTCATCAGCTTTCATCGAGACTCCTAGCTTTTGCAACATTAGCCATAGCTTATCCTTCTGATCATTCATACAAGTTGCAATTATCTGTTTGATAGGCTCATAACAAAACTGAACAAAACCACGCTTGCATGAAGGAGAACCTGTATTCTTGGTGGTCCACTTTTTGGTGGCGGGATCAAAGAAATTTTCACCCCAAAGTCTTTCCATCATCTTTGACTCATCAACTCCAAACTTTGAGGCATACATTTTTGCAAAGTTGGTCAGAGTGAAAGCCCAACCATGCAAACCAGCAGAGAAAGCAACAGTTCCTTTCTCTGGGTACACCATAACATCACCAAGCAATGGATCTTCATAAGTAGCCATGATCACGTTTGCATTTTCAATAACTCTCTGAAATGTTTGGTAAGCTTCCTCTCCATCCACCTGAAGCTCAAGAAAACACCTATCCATCTTGTTAACAGTTAGAACCGGCCTGATCCTTTCACCAAGTGCCTGACGAAGAACTGTCTCTGTCTGAACACAAACACCCTCAATACAATCCACCACCACAAGTGCTCCATCAGTAATACGGAGGGCAGCTGTAACCTCAGAAGAAAAGTCAACGTGCCCAGGGGAGTCAATGAGATTGATGAGATACTCATTTCCATCTCGCTCTCCTTTGAAGCTCTTAAGAGATTCATCAGTCATCTCGTAGTAAAGAGAGATACCAGTAGACTTGATCGTGATACCACGCTCAGCTTCATCAGCACGTGTATCTGTCATCCGAACATCACCGGCAGCCTCCTGGGCGATGATACCAGCAGCTGCCACTAGGGAGTCTGTGAGAGTTGATTTTCCTACATTAAGGGAAAAAATATAGTTAGGACGAGCAACCAAAGGAGATAAAAAAGAAAAATAACTAAAACAGCAACAACAACAAAAATGGTTGCAATAACTATAACAGCAAGTTGATAAAAAGGAAAAATAGATATTCTGAAAATCAGTCAATGAGAAGTACAAAAATAAACTCGAAACACAACAAGGAATAACCATGTTTTCAAGTCAGCAACGAAGGCATAACCAACACATAAAACGTGAACCAGCATAACTCATACCATGATGACATGATCAACATGTAATAACAGACATTACGAATATTGCTTGCTTAATAGGACAAATCATTATAACAGCATTTGTTAATAAGAAATAATAAATACCCAAGAAAACCATAACACCCAAATGTAATAACCATGTTTACAAGTCAGGAACTGAAAATCTGTTATTAAGAAATAACAAAGATAAACCTGAACATAAAAATGCAATAACCATGTTTACATGTCAGGAACTGAAAATTTGTTAATATGAAAAACCAAAGATAAACCTGAACACAAAAATGCAAAAACAATATTTTCAAGTCAAGAACGAAGGCCATGTCACATTCACACATCAAATTAAGCAATAACCAAAACAAATAAAATGTGAACTAGCATAACTCATACCATGATCAACATGCGCAATAACAGACATATTACGGATGTTGTGCAGTTTGTCCATGATAGGACGATACTCATCAACAGTTTTCTTCACCTGTAAGAGTTGACAGTTCACGGTTCACGTCATCCAATATTAGGTAGTCAATGAAATATAAAAAATAACCAAAACAAGGATCTTTAAGCATCATTTATCAACTTACCATCTTGACTTTTCCTTATTTTCTCCTATAAGTAGTAAATTAAAAATATTGGACTGCAAAAGAACAAAATTGAAAATATTAACCCAAATACATAAAATGGTAAGAGAATCAATATAATCTTATTTACTGCAAATACACTGTTAAAAAATTAGCAACCATTGTCATAAACAGGTTAAAGAGCTGTAACAGCTGACAAATTAATCATTATGAATCAAGTTAACAAATATCTTTTAGTGGAGTAGACAATTCGCTTGCATAAGTAGATGATAGGACGATACTCATCAACAGTTTTCTTCACCTGTAAGAGTTGACAGTTCACGGTTCACGTCATCCAATATTAGGTAGTCAATGAAATATAAAAAATAACCAAAACAAGGATCTTTAAGCATCATTTATCAACTTACCATCTTGACTTTTCCTTATTTTCTCCTATAAGTAGTAAATTAAAAATATTGGACTGCAAAAGAACAAAATTGAAAATATTAACCCAAATACATAAAATGGTAAGAGAATCAATATAATCTTATTTACTGCAAATACACTGTTAAAAAATTAGCAACCATTGTCATAAACAGGTTAAAGAGCTGTAACAGCTGACAAATTAATCATTATGAATCAAGTTAACAAATATCTTTTAGTGGAGTAGACAATTCGCTTGCATAAGTAGATAGAGTACAAACTGGTTAGATTCATGATGTCAAACTTCTCCTAATTCGAAACTAGCTACTCTACTAAATTTGACCAAAAAAACCATGGTTGAAACGTACAAAGCCCAAAGACAAAAATTCAGCACAACAAATAAGCCCGAAAACAGATACCGACAGATCCAAAGTTGTTAATGATTTCATGGAACCTCTTAGATTACAGACCACGTTGTAAACACAAAATCAAATATCAAAATCCTAGCTTTGTTTAGATCCGTATGTAAGATAATAAAATTTAGGTTAGTAAAACACGAGATTATTATTGATTATTAACAAAAGCACATACAATCAGAAAAGCATGAATCTATTTGACAAAAATAGAATGGCAGTACCATCAATAATATGGAACTCGATGATTGAAAGGGGGAACAAACCTGAGTGAATAGGAAAGAGAGACCGCGAGGGAAGTGCAGCTTATTGCAGTCTCTAGCGGCTGATAAGAGGAGAGGACTACGTAAGAATAGCGATCGCGAGGGAGTGATTCTGTTTATAAACTAGGGTTTTCTTTACTTCTGGGCTCGGTTCGGTTGGATAGTTTGGAACTGATTATTTAATACGTTGGGCTCCATTGCTAAGTTTCCGGCTCTGTTAGCAGCAGCGCCCCATCGTGGCTCCTTCTCTCCCATGATGTTGCCATGCAATATTACAAATCTGGACCAAAAATAAATGCCTCTTTCATGCTTATCGAAATAAATAAATAAATAAATGCCTCTTTCTTGAAATACTACTAGAACTTTTTTTTAATGATATGAAAAAGAAATGTATATTCCAAGAAAAATTAGAATTGTAAATATGTAATTTTGGAAATCACATTGTCTAATTTTAGAATCAAATTTTTGAGTGTGGAATTTATTTATTAACTATTAATCTTTTTTTTGTTACCGTATTATTGGCCATGGTATGCGGTGGCGGACGCATGACCCTGGATTAGGGAGGGCAAAAAAAAACATCGCCAAAATTGTCGTTTTATAGGATTATTTTTCCAAATTAAACCAAACTATTTAACTCAACTTTTTTTAGCTTATCGGAAAAAAATAACTCTAAACTTTTTTAAAAGTAAATCCCAAATTTAGTCTCTAAGTTTACATTTATTCTCCTATTTAGTTTATGAAAATAATAAATAGTCTGTAAAGTATGTGACATTCGTCAAATTAATTCTCAAAGTTTTATAAGTAGTTCCTTACGAAAACTAGTGAGACAAATTTCTTAAATTTTAGAAACTAATTTGATAGATTTCACACACTATTAAGACTACTTATTATTATTTTATACAATTTAAGGATCAATTATAAGAGATGGTGTAAGTTTGGGAACTAAAATAAGAGTTTAGTCTTTAATTTAACTATCAAAACTATAAGAACAGAGAGGTCTAGGTGCAAAACTTAAAATCCAAGGGATTCAAAATAAAAGTTACATAGGGGTATATAAGCCTAAATTTTTATTTTCTAGGGGGTTCAAATTAACCCCCTGAACATCAAACAGGTCCTCCACTTGTTGTATACTCAGCTTTGTCGATCCGTGTAAAGGTAAAATGACAACTAATTCACTTCTTGGTTATTTTGAAGTTTGAAACGATTGAAGACTAGAAGTATAATGTACGTCATCTCGCTAGCTTTCGAGTAGAAATTCTCGCGATAATAAGTATTTCTTATAGCTAATTTCTTCGCAATCGATTGTAACATGAAGCTTTTGTTTCCAACCGAATCGACAGGTATATATAAAGGCTCGGTTGGACATTACTCAACCGAAAGAGAAGGAATTCATATATCAAATCAACCGCCCGACTGTAGAGCTTTGCCCTTAAATCGCTCGGCCACCCCTACAGTGATATTAGTCTACAATTATTATTCTCCATGTAATCTCACCCCATGTCTTGTAACGTCCCAACGGCCATATTGCCATTATTAGCGTTTATCACTCATTGTACTATCACTACAAGAAAATCGCGTATTATCATCGGATTTTTTCCGCTGGTACGTTTCCGGCGGAAATTTGGCATTTTCAGCGGATTTTTCCCGTCGGTAAATTTCCGGCGGATCGTTTTATTTTTTTTTTAAAAAAAGAACTCCGCCGGAAATTCAAAAAAACTGCAGGAAATGTTCCGGCGGGTTATTTTTGAATTTCCGGCGGATTTTTTTAAATTTCCGGCGGAATTTGTTTAGGAAAAATAATAATAAATTTCAAAAAATCCGCCGGGAAAATAATAATAACTTTCTCCTACACTCTTCTCATTCTCTCATTTCACTCTTTATTTCATTCTCACTTTCTCCTACACTCTTATACTCTTCTCACTTCTTCTTCTTTCTCATTCATTCTCACTTCTTCTTATTTTTTTCATTCTCATACTCTCATTCATATTTATTCCTTCTCACTTCTTCATTCTTATTCTCTCCTATATTATTTTTTCATACTCTCTGTCATTCTTTTTTTACACCTTCTTCCTTCTCATTCATTCTCACTTATTCATTCTTCTTCCTTCTCACTTCTTCTTATTTCTTCATTCTCATACTCTCATTTATTCTTATTCCTTCTCACTTCTTCATTCTTATTCTCCACTATATTATTTTTCCATACTCTCTTTCATTCTTTTTTTTACACAACTCTCTTTCATTTTTATTCATTCTAATTTTTCTATTACTTTTCATTCTATTCTATATAATTTTGTTCTCATATTCTACTTCATTTTTTATTACTTCTTATTTAATTAAATATTAAATTCGAACATTTCCGGCGGATCGATTTTTTGAATTTCCGGCGGATTTTTAAAATAAAAAAAAAATTTAAAAAATCCGCCGGAAACACGCATTTCCAGTGGAAAAAATCCGCTGGAAATTACCGGTGGAAAAATCCGGCGGAAATTCCGCCGGAAACCGTTACCTACGAGCATTTTCCGGCGGATTTGGTGCATTTCCGCCGGAAAACGTGTTTTTCTTGTAGTGTATATATGTCGCCCTCTGAGGCCAATGAAAGGGACAGAACATTTTTACTCATTCTTGAACTCATTCAAATTATACTATATTTCATCAATCTCGTATTCGGCCTAGTTCCTACCTAGGAAATAGATTGGAACATTGGTGTCCACCTTGGGGTCGGTAAATCATTTCCTACGCTCCACATAGAATTCGATTTTCATTTGCACAAAGAACGCTAGCAATGGCATGATGCGAGAGAGATTCGATAATAGAAGAACTCTTGGCCACTGTTGAAACCCTACAGGCGAAAAACGCGAAGCAAGAGTGAATCAACAGAGAACTACACCTCCACACTTACGGTCTAGAAGAAAGGCAAAAACTGCTGCAATAACAACTGAATGATATGCGAAGATTCGCCCAAATGCTCGAAGGTCACCTTAGAAGGGGGATCGAATGGGAAGCAGCGGGAAGTAGCTGAGCAGCTAGCTTGCCGGGAAAAAACTGAAAGAAACATTCGGAGTGAGGATGCATCTGAAGACAGATATGACGAAGTCCATGTTGGAACCATCGCGGGAGGTTTCTTGGGAGGAGGAGTATCAACGACAACAGCAAGGAAAAGGTATGTTCGCTCGATCATGTCGATAAATGATTTTGACACTAACTTCGTTGTATCAGAGTACCCCAGTCATAACCTTTAGCACTCAAGACTTTGAGGGAATCCAGCCCCATATGGACGATCCCATAGTGATATTCATTGCCACTAGGGGTTTCTGTATCGCTCGGGTACTGATCACGGTTGGCAAGTCCAACAAACTGATGTCCACAACGTTTTTTTGAATCGTACCCTTAATGAGGAAGTTTACATAGTGCAACCTCCTGGCTTTGAATCCTCTAACAAGAAGCTCGTGTGCAAGCTCCATAAGTCTCTTTATGGCTTGAAACAAGCACCTCGGGTTTGGTGTGACAAACTCAGTTCTACACTTATTCATATGGGTGTTCACAAGAGTAAATGTGATCCATCACTTCTCATTTATTCACGTACCTGTAGTTATCCTAACATTAAAGAATAGACTCCAATGTGTTCCTTAGTTATGTACTCCCTCGGTCCCAAAATATAAGACTTTTTTCACATTTTTTCTTGTCCCATAATATAAGACTCTTTACTAATATCTAGATAAATTTATTATTATTTTTTCAAATATATCCCTTATTAATATCTTTAAGTTGTTTTGGTATATGAAAAGTTAGCATTAAATATTTCTATACACAAAGGGTAAGTTAGTCATAGTGATGCAAAAAATAGACATATTAATTGTACTAACAACTTTTTCTAATATGTGCAAAAAGTACAATAAGACCTTATATTTTGGGACGGACGAAGTATCATATTTGAGTAATAGTGTAGCGACCGAAAAATCTGGGTGAGGATTCCTCGAAGGTTCAAAAATGAAGCCGCCACCAAAGTTTAGTTTAAGGGCAAACATTGGAAAATCCCTTTTGGAATGGATAAGGGTCCTTGAGACCAGATTAGGGTTCGGGAGTCGGTTATGCGTGGGGAAGGTATTAGCACCCCACGACATCCTTCCTAAGGAAGGTTACCTGCTAACTAGTTGTAGGAAAGAATATTAACTTTGAAAACGTTTATTTTACCCTTTTATTGTGAATTGAAAAGAAAGAAGACTTAATAAAAAAATTTAGTTTTTTTTGTGCGTGACAGGAGTGGGCCCCTGCTCCTACGTATCTCCAGGTGCGATGGAGAAATAAAAGCTACGTTGTTCTTGGGTAGAAAATGTTTGTTGGTTGGTGTTTTTTAATTTAGGGGTTTTAGGATTATTGAGTTGTACAGCTCATTCGTCCTAGAACGATGACTAACTCGTCTGTACAGTCGACTTAGTCCCCTATTTTATAAAAATGAAGTTTTGGGGGTTTGAAAAATAGTTTGATGTGTGTTGGTTTGATTTTATTGGAATAGGAATTTTAGGACTCTTGAGTCGTACGGCTCATTCGTCCTAGAACGCTGACTAACCCGACTGTACAGTCGACTTAATCCCCTATTCGTTTTTTTGGAAAAAAAAAGGTTTATTAATTATATTGTTTTTAGGGGTTCTAGGACTATTGAGCTGTACAGCTCATCCATCCTAGAACGCTGACTAACCCGACTCTACAGTCGACTTAATCCCCTGTTTGTATTTTTTGAAACTGAAATATTCATCTATTTATTTTTATATGTTTTTGTAAAAGAAATTAATAAAAACGAAAAGAGAGGGTGCAATAGTTTGTTGGTCCACGAATTCATGGGCTTTTCAGGGGGGGAGCGTATTCAGGAAAACGAGAGGGTGTGTCTAGTAAACTGAAATAAAAAAAATAAAAATGAGATAAAATGGGAGGGGGTATAAAAGGAAAAATTAGGGTTTTTTTGTAAACCTAATTTCCTTCTCTTCACTTGCTGCGCCGCAGCCAACTATAGAGTGGAGAGAGAAAGGGTCTTTTCGGAGAGAGAGAGAGAGAGAGAGAGAGAGAGAGAGAGAGAAGCGAAGTTTTCGGCGAGAGAGGGGGCGAGGGTTCGTGGAGAGTGAACAAGAGAGAAGGCTTCGTGGAAAATGAGAGGGAGAACGGAAATAGGAGGGAGAGAAGAGACAGTGGTAGAGTGGTGGTGGGTTCCGGCGACGGTGAGCGGAACTCACGCCGTTTCTGGAGACGATGCGTAAGGGGAAGACGGCGTGACTGGTGATGATGGCGACGAAAACAGAGACTTCGACGGAAGTGATGGTGACGAGAACGCACAGGCTTCGACGGAGGGGGCTTTCGGTGATGATGGAGAGAGAGTCTGACGGAGGAGGAGACGGTGAGAGCTATGGGGAGGTTCGCGACGGTTTACGGCCAACGACCACCGTCTACGGTGGTCGGACTCTAAGGAGGTGAGTTTCGCACGGTGGTCGGACTCTAAGGAGGTGAGTTTCGCTATTTTTTGTTTTTACGGTTCTCTTATTCTTCTTTCTGATTATGATCTTCTTATTTTTTATGTTTGTTTTTTTGTTTCTCTGGGAGGACGAGGGCTGACAGGAGGACGAAGGCTGACGGCTGACAGCGTTCTGTTTAGAGCCAATGGCCACCGCCTACGGTGGCCGGAACTGAAAGGTAATGCATCGGTTCCTATTGTTTTTTTATACTTTTATCTTTTCTCTTAAAAATAAACCACAAACTAATCCCTAATTAAACCTATTACTAATTAATCCCTAATTACTAATTTTATTTTTGAACCTAATTTAAATAAGTTGTTAAGTTCGGTTTTATAAAACAACAACAAAAACTGTTTCTGAAACCTTATTTTCCTTTTAATCATCTCTAGTCTTAGATATTGATCCCTATTTTAGTTCACATATGCACAAATGTAATTTTTTACTGAATAGCCTATTTCAACCCTACAGTGATAAAACATAAAACATAAAAAAAAATAAACGTGATGACCAACCTCTGTTCCACCTTCTGTTTAGTCTCCATTTGATTGCTTATTGTTCGCCGCTACGACTGCTTACTGCCACCCTCTGCTACTTCTTTTCTCCTTTCAGAATTTTTGTGTTTTTTGTTATTAGGGTTTCAGCGTGAAACCCTAATTCTTTTTTATTCTGACTGAATTTTCGTGTCTTTTCTCTGTGATTCAAGCTTGTTTTTATAGGCAGATTTTAGGTTTAGCGAATTGAAAACTTGATTCTGACCTGATTTTATTTCCTATTTCAGGTATTTGGACCTGTTGAAGAATCTTGCTCAGCAAGAGCAGGCCCAAAGAAGCTGTTGTGGCTGCTGTTTTTGACCAAAAAGGCTAAATTAGGTCTAAAATACCGGCCAAGGCCCATTTATTAAAAATTGGCCCAAAAAGTTAGACGTAGGCCCAAATGACAAACGACCCACAACAATAGACATAGGCCCACTTATTAAAAACTGGCCCAAAATGTTAAGCGTAAGCCCAATTAGAGAAATCACCAAAATTCGGCCCAAAATGTTAGACATAGGCCCAATTGGACAATTCGGTCCAACTTTAAACAAAACAGCGCTCGAAATGCCATGGGCTTGGGACACGGGACTAAAACAATTATGATAAAAAGATCGGGCAAAATTGGGGTATAACAGCTGCCCCTCTTTATTTATATTTTACAAGAAAAGGTGAATGGTTTTCAGATTTTCGTAGTAGAAATAAAAATAAAGATAGAGTAGACGCTAATTTTGTCCGCTTAGGGGGTAGATGAGTTAGGGAAATGAGGGACGATTAACACTTGGCGTGTTAATCGAGAGCAATAAATAAATGATCACGAGGGATCTGGAGGAGCACTGGGGTCCGAAGGTGCACCGGGGGTCCAAAAGAGCGCAAACTAGCAATGGTACTAGTAAAATGGTCTGCTTGGGGGTGGCCTTTTTCGAGCGGCCATGGGGGCAAGATCAGGTCGTTGACCTAATTTGCTCACCTCGAAGGACGTCCACCATGTCTTAGGCTGACACAGCTAGTCTGAAGGACTTGGGGTCGGATGATCCATCGCGCTCAGTGTCGACATAGTGATCTTGAAGGTAGAGTTCGAAGTCGTTGCTTTGACATATTGGTTTGAACTGAACTGAAGGACCTGGGGTCGGATGATCCGTCGGTTGCTCGATAACGCGACGTGCGATCTGGAATGAATAACCATTGAAGGTCTGAAGGAGCGCTGGGGCTTTGAAGGGGTCCGAGACTCTGAATTGTGATATGAGACCAGTGCTTGGAGCACTGACTTTGAGGGAACAAACTATTGGGTTTGACACATGGCGTACTTGCTTAAAACATACCTAATGAATGCATTTACCTGAGAGGGGAAAATCTATCTATCTTTGGCATGTCTAAAAATACTATGAATGATGCATGCGTGCAATATAGGTATGTGAAATGGTAGGTGTCCGATGGGATGAATGAGACGTGGCAGATGATATGAGTTGAATTTGGTGGAACATGGGGGTTGACAAACAACGTATGTGAATGCAGATAAGATATGAATGCAATTGTACTGCTTAGATGCAGGTGCTCCGATGAAATGCATGGTTGCATGATGGAATGATTTATGCTTTGGTGGGGGTAATGAATGCAATGTGGATGATTTTTTTTCTTTTGGCTTTTCTTTTTTGCCTTTTTTTTGGTCTTTTTTTTTGCTTTTCTTTTTGGGCCTCTCTTTTTTTGCCGGTCCTTCAACTCGCTGGACTTCCGGCATGGGGTTACGAGGCTATCAAGTGCATTCATACTGCTAGGTCAATTGCACATGACTGGGACTTATCATCTGAGATGATCGCGCATTTGTTGCTCTATTCCTGCGGTTCCTTTCTTCTTTATAGGTGTTTTAATGAAAGACTATATCTCTTCTGTGATTCTCGGAAATTTCGTAATGATTGTAATGCTTTTGATTATGCCACATGTTTCACAATCCAGTATCAATTATCACAAAACATCATTTCAAAAATAGACGGAAGTAAAAAAAAAGGAAAGTGTTTGATATTGACATTGGAGGCCAAATGTGCAGAAGGCACACCGACTTAAGATTACGTCAGGAATTTCATTGAAAGAATAGGAAAGCTGAAATACTAAGCAGACTTCTCGGTAGTTAGTGTCCTTGAAGTAACGGTGCCGGCCACCCATGTTCACAACCTTGATCACTCATCATCCGACTTTTGGAAGTGTTGATTGCCTCGATGTTTGTTTAGTTCAACTTCCTGACCCTAATTTTGCCTGGATTGTCCCTTTTGGATTTTCAATCCACCGGGTCGCTCTAACTTTTCTCTAGGCCGCCCTTCCGGGTTTTCATCTTTCTCATTTTTCTATACTCCTTCTTTAGGCAGAGTTCACCGGGAGTGGGAGGTCTTCCCCATCCATTTTTGTGAGAATTAAGACTCTTTCAGAGAATGATTTCTTTACCATGTAAGGTCCTTTATAGTTCGAGGTCCATCTCCTGCGGGAATCCTTTTGGGTATGACTTTCTTGGGCACCAGGTCTCCTTAAAATTATTGAGGACGGACCTTCTTCTGTTAAGCTTTCTTTGTTCTTTTCTGATATGACATAAGACGACCGTTCTTTTGCTTGGTGAGGTTTAATGGAAGTACTACTCCCATCGTACGGGGTTGCCCCTGTTGAAGTATGAACGAGATCTGATCTCCATGTAAGGTGAAGTGTCACTATCATCCCTGATATTCTTTGTTTGTTGTTGCAACTGCCCCATTTGTTTTTTGGGCGGTATGGGAAGGGATCATGATGCTCGACTTGGAGTCCTTACATAGCCCGTTCACCACTGTCCGTGACGATCTTTTTAGGAAAGTCGTAACGGCAGACCAAATTTCTTGACAATCACGGATTTGTTACACCAGTGGGCGTCTTATGTCAGACAAGGTGATGCAAGCAAACTTTCTTGATTTGCTATCGTTTTAGTGTGATGTTAATTTTAACACCTTTTTATCTTCTTCTGTGCCCAAGTTAATCATTTCGTTTGATTCCACGCGAGACTGGATCACTTTATCCTTTTGTTCCATTATTCTCATTACCTCTGGAAGAGTTTCCCAGTTATCTTCAACATCTTCCTTAGTTTGATTAATGAGGCGATCAAAGCTATGACATGGGTTACCGACGTTATTATTTTCAAGGACAAGTTATTTAGATCTGCATTAGTAGAAATTGAAGAAGGTTAAAAGAAAAAGTAAAGCGAGCAAATGAGTAAAGAAGGAATTTATTGGAGAATTCAAAATGCTATTTTATTAATATTGATACCGAAAAGAAACATGTGTGCCCTTATTGAAATGTCCTAAGGCTTTGGGCGGAGCCATAGGATTTGCATTACGTAACATTACTTTGAACTGAAAATCACAAGAAAATCAACAATCTCCCAATTCACAAGTGCTTCAGTTGCAGGACAAAGGCGCACATGGTTGATGATGCTGTCTTTAACCCCTTGATCGTCTTCAAAAGCATTGACGGATGACTTCTCATGCCCCTGGCAAAGGGTTAGCGCCTCCATTCGGAGCATCCTCATTGAAGCTCAACCATTTGCATTCGATCAGATCCTGAATCACATGTTTCAGTGCCTTGCAGTTTTCTACTAAATGCCCAATTGCGCTTGCGTGAAATTCGCAAGTGGCGTTCGGGTCATAGCCTCTCGGGAAAGGAGGTTCAATGGGCCTCATCGGGTGAGGGGAGATTATGTTGTGACTAGTGAGGTGGTCGAACAGATCTGGGTAGGATGCGGGAATTGGATCAAACTGTACATGTCTCCTTTCTAGGTAGTTTGGTGGTTTATGGCTTTTAGTGGTTTGGGTAGAGAAGTGCAGGGCTTGAGGATGGTTTTTGGAAGTGTAAGAGGTTTTCACTGATCCTGTTATGGAATTGGTTTCCCCTTCATTATCTCTAACAAATCCTGCGAAAGGCTTCTTTGGGTTATTGGTTTCGGCCGAACAGTAAGAAATTTTCCCATTTCTCACTCCGTTTTCCAACCTTTCCCCTATGGTGATCATGTCTGAGAAGTTAGAGGATACACTCCCAATTAATCTGTCATAGAAGGGTGATTGCAACGTATCTATGAACATGGATACCATCTATTTCTCTAGTAGAGGCGGTGCTACCTGCGCTGCCGATCCTCTCCAACGCTGGGCATACTCCTTGAATGATTCGTTGTTTCTTTTCACCATATTCTGCAACTGTGCTCTATCGGGAGCTATATCGATGTTGTATTTGTACTGCTTTAAGAAAGCATTAGCCAGATCTTTCCAACATCGAATGTGGGTGCGTTCCAACTGCATGTACCAGCTTGAGGCTGCCCCGGTCAAGCTGTCCTGAAAGTAATGGACGAGCAGTTTGTCGTCATGTGCAAATGCGGCCATTTTTCTACAATACATAGTCAGATGGCTAGCGGGACAAGTTACCCCTCTGTATTTGTCAAAGTCAGACACTTTGAACTTGGGTGGGATAATCACATTAGGGACGAGACACAGATCATATGCATCCCTTGCCCCAACGTTGATTCCTTCCACAACCTATAAACGTTCCTCTAGCATTTGCAGCTTATCTCTTGACTGAGGATTCTCTGTAAGGTGGTCATGAGGAAACCCGCTCATACTGTAATACAGATGAATCATCGGAACCACAGATGGGTTCGCATTTGGGATATGCGAATGAGAAGGGTCCCCAAGGTTGAGCACATGAGCTTGACGGCTTGTCATTGGTGGCTCGGTGTAGCCCTGTGGCATGACCTGTGGTGCAGTGGTAGAATTTGGGAATTGAACTGGTGGTATCTTTGCGCTTGCATTTTGAGCTGAAGGTCCAGCTACTCCCAAAGGTCCTTCCTGTGGATTGGCTTCCATGGTAGAAGGTGCATAACCAGCTGGGAGACTGTAAGGGGGCCATTGGTAGCTCTAGACATTTATTCCAGTGGTATCTGGAGTTTCGGAGCCGGGAGGTGGAGGAAGACTTGTAGCATTGTTCTCAGTATTCCCTGCCGAAGCACTTTCATCCGCATTTCTTCTCTCGAGGAGTTTCACGAATTCAGCCATTTGATCTTTCAGCGCCATCATCTCGGTCATTTGATCTTTCAGTTTTGCAAAGTCTTCTCTCAGCCTGATTATCCTCTTCGGCCATTTTTCGAGTCCGGTAGCGATGTTGATAAACCAGCTTTCCCTTTTAATTTTTTTTACGTAAGTACGTGAATCAACGAATGAATGTGCATGAAATGCAAATGTATGATTTCGTGTTACGCCGGGGAAATTGTAAGTTTCTGTTTGACGCAGAACTGAAAGAAACTTATTTTATTAATGCAAATGTTTGATCCATCTTGTCAGAAAGAAAGTCTTACAATTCCCTGGTGGTTATAGAAATGTATGAAAAATGAAATGTTAATGTGCAATAATTAAATTTTTTTTATGCCATGCAAAAGGGAAAGGTAAAAATGCATGAGGTATGCTAAAAAATAATTTGCCAAAATAACATATGATTTTTTGAATTTTTTTTCTTTTTTAGAAGACCGGAAAAATGTATCAGTGTTTAAATAAGTTGTTAATTTCGTTTTTATAAAACAACAAGAAAAACTGTTTCTGAAACCTTATTTTCCTTTTAATCATCTCTAGTCTTAGATATTGATCTCTATTTTAGTTCACATATGCACAAATGTAATTTTTTACAGAATAGCCTATTTCAACCCTACTGTGATATAACATAAAACATAAAAAAAAATAAACGTGATGACCAACCTCTGTTCCAGCTTCTGTTTAGTCTCCTTTTGATTGCTTATTGTTCGCCGCTACGACTGCTTACTGCCATCCTCTGCTGCTTCTTTTCTCGTTTCAGAATTTTTGTGTTTTTTGTTATTAGGGTTTCAGCGTGAAACCCTAATCCTTTTTTATTCTGACTGAATTTTTGTGTCTTTTCTCTGTGATTCAAGCTTGTTTTTATAGGCAGATTTTAGGTTTAGCGAATTGAAAACTTGATTCTGACCTGATTTTATTTCCTATTTCAGGTATTTGGACCTGTTGAAGAATCTTGCTCAGCAAGAACAGGCCCAAAGAAGCTGTTGTGGCTGCTGTTTTTCTTTTGTATTTTCGTTTTCTGTTTTTTTGTGTTTTTTATTATTTTTGTATTTTGGGATTTTTGGACAATTGTAAATTAAATTTTAATTCTGATTTTATTATATTTTGAATATTGTGACATATTTTTTTTTAAATCTGATTTTGTTTTATTGTTATTCTCCTTATGGCTTTTTGACCAAAAAGGCTAAATTAGGTCCAAAATACCGGCCACAGGCCCATTTATTAAAAACTGACCCAAAAAGTTAGACGTAGGCCCAAATGACAAACGACCCACAACATTAGACATAGACCCACTTATTAAAATCTGGCCCAAAATGTTAAGCGTAAGCCCAATTAGAGAAATCACCAAAATTCGGCCCAAAATGTTAGACATAGGCCCAATTGGACAATTCGGTCCAACTTTAAACAAAACATGCGCTCGAAATGCCATGGGCTTGGGACACGGGACTAAAACAATTATGATAAAAAGATCGGGCAAAATTGGAGTATAACAAATAGTTTTAACAAAAAAAAACATTTTATAATAAGAGGCTGGTCTCGTGGAGTATAACATCATTTATATTTGATAGATTCTGTATTCAAATCTCTGTTAGTCTTTTTGAGTGAGGAAATGTAAGACTGTAAGTGCTGAAATCATCTTGTCTGCAGTATTATTCAAATCTCCGATAGAATGAATTTTGTACTCTGCAGTATGAGCTTAACTGCTGCTCAATCCTCACGCTGCCCAATTAGTATTTTACTACCAACTATCGTTACTTCCGCCTTCAAATTCTCCTTCCAGCTGTTATCGTTGAAAGAACTTATCATGTTTTGTGGAGCACTACTAATTCTTTTCAAATCTAATCTTTTCTCCATGCAAAACAAAATAGATATCCTTTCATGGAGAAAAAATTAGTGAATGTTAGTAGAAATCAATCTTTTTTATTTTCTGCCGGTACGGTTCTATGCGGGGGTTCGATTTCGAGTGGTGATATTGCCGCATGCAACAATAAATTTTGGGCTCTCCAAAGCAAGACGGTAGCAAGGAAGGTCTGGGAGAATGCTAAGCTTCTCGGGGTACAAGGTAATTTTCCTGATGACAGATATGTTGATTTGATAGAGGATGGCGAGAGAAGAGATGAAGCTGAAAGCAGTAAGAGGGCGAATTCCACTCGGCCTTCATGAATATTTTATCTTTAAATATGAGAGGGTGGGGCGATCGTGGGAAGCGACGCCAGTTGGTGGCTCTTATTAACTCAAGGTCATTTGATTTTATTTGTGTTCAAGAGACGAAGAGGGAGGTGATGGTTGAGCAGGAGGTTGGTATGCTTTGGGGCAATCGTTTGTTTCAATGGATTCATCAACCTTCCCGGGGTTCTTCGGGGGGTATTCTGTGTTCTTGGCTTGAGGGTGCATGTACGGTGACGTCGCATTTTTCCGGTGTTGGTTTTATTGGGATCAGTACGGTGTCTCGCGGTAAAGTTATTCATGTGGTTAATGTTTATGCTCCTTGTTCGACAGTATCAAAGAGAAGGGTTTGGACTGAATTGGTAGAAGTTAAACAAAGGTTGGGGGATGGTGAATGGTGCATTGTTGGTGACTTTAATGCAGTGTCTTGCGCAAATGAAAGAAAGGGTAGAAGCGGGAGTACCTCAGATGTGAAGATGGATGATTTCATTAGCTTTATGGTTGACATGGACTTAGTCGATGTTCTGGTGACGGGTAAGAAGTTCTCATGGTTTTGTTCATACGGTTCTATGAGCGGGCTAGACAGGTTCTTGGTTTCAGAAGGGCTGATATCAGATTGGGGAATCACGGGCCAGTGGATTGGTAACTGGGACATTTCTGATCACTCTCCTATCTGGATTTTGCGAGCATCGAAAGAATGGGGTCCAAAGCCAGTCCGCTTCTTTAATGCTTGGCAGGAGCACGAAGATTTCTTACCTTTTGTTTACCGATGCTGGAATGAGGTTAACATATCGGGTTGTAAGGCATTCGTCCTAAAAGAAAAGATGAAATTGCTTAAGGGGAGCATCAGAGGGTGGAACAAAGAGGTGTTCAGTAACTTAGACTTGAATATTGATAATTTGGTCCGAGATCTGAATTCTTTAGATGCCATTCTTAGTGAAGGTTGGGATAGCGATGCCGTGGTAAATAGGAAGGAAGTCTCCGCCTCGCTTTGGAAAGAAATCTGGGTGAAAAAGTCTTTATTGGCCCAAAAATCAAGAGCAAGATGGATTAAGGAAGGGGATATGAACTCGAAGTACTTCCACTCTCTCTTACGTTATAGAAGAAGAAGATGTAATGTGGTGATTATTAGGGAGAACGGGAACCCAGTGGAGGATGTAGATGAAGTGAAGTTGTTCGTCAAACATCATTTTGAGAACTGTTTTGTGGAGCCAAATCTCAATCGCCCATGGCCTACATTTCAATCAATTATTGCCATCTGAGTCGGATCCCCTAATTCAACCTTTCTCCGAAGAAGAGATAAGGATGGGAGTGTGGGATTGTGATGGAGATAAGAGCCCGGGCCCCGACGGATTCAATCTCAATTTCATTAAGCGTTGTTGGAGTTTGTTGAAGGATGAAGTTGTGGATTTTTTTAATGAATTCTTTGAGTACGCCTATCTTCCAAAGGCGATCACAGCTTCTTTTATTGCATTGATCCCTAAGAATGACAATCCTCAAGGTTTGAGTGAATTCAGACCTATTTGTTTGATAGGGAGTTTATACAAAATTTTAGCCAAAGTGTTGGCAAATCGATTGAAGAAGGTGATGCCCAAAATTATTTCCAATCACCAATCTTCTTTCATCTGGGGAAGACAAATTTTAGATGAGGTCGCGATTGTCAATGAAGTAGTGGATTATGCTAAGCGGGGTAAGGAAGAATGTTTGTTGTGCAAAGTAGATTTTGAGAAAGCTTACGACTCTATTTCTTGGGGTTTTTTAATCTACATGTTGCAAATAATGGGTTTTCCTAGTAGATGGATTTCTTGGATAAGATCTTGTGTGTGCACTAGTTCCATGTCAGTTCTTGTAAATGGTAGCCCAACGCAAGACTTCAATGCTTGTAGGGGTTTGCGACAAGGGGATCCTTTGTCACCGTTTTTATTTCTCATTGTCGCTGAAGGTTTGGCATGTTTAATGCGAATGGCGATTGAGACTGGTTTATATCATGACTTCTTCATTAGCCAAGACATCCGTTTTTCTATGTTGCAATTTGCGGATGAACACAATGTTGTTGGGCAAGGCCACTTGGGAAAATGTTTGGTGTATTAAGCCGTTGTTGAGAGCCTTTGAGCTTGTGTCCGGTTTGAAAGTAAATTTCCACAAGAGCAAGTTGATTGGTATTAATGTCCCGGATGGGTTTATGGATAGGGCTAGCGTCTTCCTCTTTTGTAGAACGGAAGCAATACCGTTCAAGTTCTTGGGAATCCCAATAGGCGTGAAGCTACGTGGAGTTCGATTTTAGGGGGTATGCGTAAGAGATTGGCTTATTGGAAGGGTCGTCTTCTATCCATCGGTGGTCGGGTAACCCTCATCAACTCTGTCTTGAATAGTATTCCTCTTTACATGTTTTCCTTTTACAAAGCTCCGAAAGTGGTTATAAAGAAGATGGTTAAAATTCAGTGGGACTTCCTTTGGGGCATTAAAGAGGGTGATAACGGAAGGTATTGGGTAAAAACTTGTTAGAACTTTGGCAAGTGTACCAAATTCGTTGCAAGTAATAATTTAAACGGTAAGTACCGGTCGTATCCACAGGGATTGCGTTTTATTATCAATTAGGCAAGTTTATTAATTCTTAGTGGTAGAAACGGAAAGATAATATTTTTGAGATTTTGTTAATTAACTGAAAGATAACGTTTGAAAATAAAGAAAGATAAAAGTGATTAGGGTTTGACTCCTCTCCCCTCACCTATCTTATGGACCTTCAGCTACTCACATATTAGTTGTTTGGAATACCAGATTCAATTCACAATATTAGGCTAAGGACAATTCCTTGCCTCAAAACCCCTATTACCCTAAGAGTTACCCTAATTCCTTAGGTGAGTCATGCCAGAGGATAAAGCATTAAAATCAAGAATTAAAGAATTCATGAATCAAACCCCACATTCCTATGGTGATCGGAGTTTCATGATCTAAAACATCATATCAAGTATACAACTCATATCCCTATGTAATCATATACCCTAAATCATTGTAATTATCATATGTAACTATAAAGCATTAAACAAGGATGTTTTAAACATATGATAAACCAAACAACCAATAGTCTTAACCATAACAAAGAATCCAATAGATAGGTTTGGGGAAAGTCATCTCTCCCTAATCAAGAGAAACTAGTTACACATCATCAAAAGATTAGAAAATAAGAGTAGAGAAGATTACACATAGAAGAATCTATTAGAACCTTCAAATCCTAAAATCGCATCCCAGATGAAGTGCCGGCTGTACTGCGTATTTCTCCTTTTCCGTCCGTTCTCGCGCGCCGTTTTTCCTCCTCTGCGCTACTGTGTGTGTATGAATTAATCATTCATTCCTTTATCCTTTGAATTCTAAGCTTCTATTCCACGCCTTCCTTTTCTCTTTTTTTTTTATTTGAAGCCCACATGAATTCCTTTTCACACCTCCTTTGTTTCTTTTTTTATTTAATTGGACTTACCAATTACATTTTGGTTACAATTCAACTTCTACTACAAAAAACTAAAACTATGCCAAATCCCTTAACGATTGGCTGAAATAAACTTAAATGACTAACAAATTGGTTGCAAACTGAATAAAAATATACATATGATGAGGACTCATCAGTGTCATACCCCAATTTTGTCCGGCTTAGGTCAAAACCCTAATTTTCAATCAAAAATAAATTAAGTCTTAGCATTCATCCTAGAGGTTAGGAAGAGCATCATGCTTGCATCTTAGAAGTTTGAGAATGCATTTTAGGGTTAGAAAAGCATTGCATGGCATTTTAGAGCACTTTAGAGCATGTCTAGGGTTTCTAGGGTTTTTCCTAGTTCAAAGGGTATTTTGGTAATTTCGCCAAAAAGACTTATTTTCTCATCATGCATGCATTTCTAGAGTTTTAGAGTCATCCAAAGGGTCTCAGGATCATTGTTAGAGTGGAAATGAAGTTTGGAGCAAATTAGGGTTTTTGGGACCAAAAGGGTATTTTGGTCATTTCACTAAAATAAATAATTTCTCGGTAAAAACCATTATACATCTCTTGAGGAATTTATGTGAATCCAAGTGAGTATAGTTGTGTATTTTTTGTGCATCATGAGAATATTTTTGGCATGAAATTCGGTTTTTGAACAAAAGGGTAAAATGGTCATTTCCTTTGGAGTGGGGTCAACAAATCAATTTTGGGATTGGTGAGATCATAAAATTCAGAGCCCAATCATTGAATCATGGGACATGGCCCAAAATGGTAGGATTAATGAAGAATTATCTAGAAAAAAAATCAAGAAAAAGAAAGGATAATTAGAAAGGTAGTGGGAGACAAATAGTACAATGACAACTTGCAATTACTCTCTCTCTCTCTCTTATCCTTTGGCTGCGAATTCCAGCCCTTTTTTCCCCATTTTTGGTTTATTTTATTGATTGCAAATTGTGTTTAAATCATGGCCTTCCATTCAAGTGTTAAATGCAATCCTCACCCTTCATTTGAATTAAAATGGCACTCTTGTAATATGCTTCATGTGAAAATACATTTTTGTAATTAAACTTATCCTTCACTCACCTCCTTAAGCTACACCCCTCAGCCCTCTCTCTCCTCACTTTGTGCTTTCTAATTGCCCCTAATCCATGTGACATTTGATCTTGACCCTTGGTTCCGAATTTAGATGCAATCCTAGAGCACCTAAAAAATAAGAGACTAAACTACCCTTAAACCTAGTTTCATCCTATAAATACCTCCCTCATTCCCACACCTATTTTTCATCTTTTTGGCTTCTCATTTGCCTCTCATTCTCCTACACAAAAACCCTAGCACACCAAAAGCACCTCCTCCCCCTCTCCTTCCTCACCAAAACCGTAGCCTCTCCCTCCCTCCTCCATATATTTTCTTCAACTTTTCACCACCAAATCCTCCACTTCTTGTTAGATCACCATCCTTCCTTCCATTCTCTTCAAGGTTGCATCATCAAATTGCTAGTGATTTTTTGAGCTTATCACCTTCTTCATTTCATTGTAGTTTTGAGGTAATCCTTGGAGCTTTGCACCTCATATTTAATTTTCTTGCATAATCTCTCCTCTACTCCAAACTCCCTCTTGATTGTTGTTTGCTTTGAGGATCCATTTCAAACATTTTGACAAAGACTTAGGGAGCTTTGGGTGTTTGAGATGGATCCTTGGCCTTGAAGGAGTTATTCTTCTACTTGAATAATTTTCCTTGCATCTTTACATATTATGCACTAAATTTCATAAATAAATTGTTGTCTATGGGCTCTAGCATTTTCGCATATCATGAAAAATTAGGGTTGATATGATTTTGTTGCACTTCCTTGCTTAATCATATGAATCCTTGTAAAAAAATAGATCTATGTTGCTTTGTGTTAATTTTGTTGTTTTCTTTATTAAATAAAATGTGGATCTATGTTTCCTTTGGTTCCCATGCTTATAGATCTAAAAATATTTCTAAGTTGATTTTGTTGTTGTTCTTTGTTTAATGATGTTAAATCTTGTTATTAGTATTTCATTTTAGTGTTAAATGTTACTTTTGTTGTTTGATGATTTAGCAATATGATTCCCACTAGTGCCTAGTGCACATTGACCTAAGTGGTGAAGATTGCTAGAAATGACTCAATTTAGTGATGTGTTTATTTAATCTTTGCATTTTCATTTGCTTATTGTTCATTGTTGATGATAGGCAAGTTGATTCTTACTAGTGCCTAGTGCACTTTTCTCAAAGTGAGAGGATTGCCCTAGGTGATTCAACTTAGCTTTAGTGTTTATTTACTTGCCCTTGCATTCTAGTTTTATTATTGTCCATTGTTGATGATGAATCATATGATTCCCACTTATGCCTAGTGCATCATATTCTAAGTGGTGAAGATGGTTTTAGGTGATTCAACCTTCCCCTTTTAACTTCTTAATGAATAAAAGATGAGATAGTTAGGTTTATGGTTTAAGGTCCATGAGGTATTGCAAAGGATAGGTTACCCAAAACCTTGATGCTCCCTCCTCTTCGATTGTGTTATTAGCCGTTGCGCACTTATTCATGAATGCAAAGGATAGGCCTACCTTAGCCTTGATGCAATTTCTCCTTTTGTTCATGTTATTGAGAAATCGTTGCTCATATGTTCCTTAGTTTAATTAAGATCATTCTATGCCTATGATCAATTGCTTGCTTGTTTTTGATGCATTTTAAATGTCTTGATTCAATTATATGCCATTCCATCCATGTGTATGACCTCCTAATGAAGACGTAAGTCTACATGCATGTTGTAGCATAGAGTCATTAGGGTAAATACACCCCTTCCTACACACACACATTTGCTTTGGGAACTCTATCTTGCATCCTTGATAAGTGGATCTTTTGATCATATTGGCATGTTTAGTCTTAATTAATGTTCAACATATGCATGATTCCGTGATTATTGAATATGCTTGAACTTTGTAACCAATCATTGATAATAACTTCACCCTTTTTCCAAAAATCTTTCAAACTCTTTTCCATTTAATGTGAGTTATTAGTGACTATCACTCAAAGCCTTGGCTTGTTTGATTGTCATGAACGCCATCAAGGGTTATTAGTAATGATCACTCAAAGTCTTTGCTTGCTTGATCATTATGAAAGCTCTTCCCCTTTAAACCCTTTTCAAAAAAAAACATTTCCATTAGAACTACGTCGCTTTGATTCCCATTTGGGATACGTAGGAGCGAGTCTCGTTCTCGTCAAGCGCAACAAGTAAAAATCCTTTTCGCAACCCTAAACCAATCATTTTCACAAAACAAACCAAAAAGTCATTTTCAAACCCATTGTTATTAGTGACTATCACTCAAAGCCTTGGCTTGTTTGATTGTCATGAACACTATCCAGAGTCATTAGTAATGATCACTCAGAGCTTTTGCTTGCTTGATCATTACGAAAGCTCTTCCCCTTTTCAAACATTTTCAAAACCAAAACACTAAGAACTACGTGTGATTTGATTCTCTACCAGGAGATACGTAGGACCAGAGGGCGGCCGACCTCTGTCAATTGCACTAATAAAAAACCCTTTTTTCTCTCTTTTAATTCACTTTTCTCCTTTTTCTCAAAAAGTATAAAAATAACTAACCGTTTATCGAGTCTATTTTTATTATTATTAGGGTAAAATCATTATTTTTGAATTAATAAACATTTACACATTTAGTTAAAAGGTAACCTTCTTTAGGAAGGATGTCGTAGGGTGCTAATACATTCCCTACGCATAAACGACTCCCGAGCCTAAATCTGGTCCGCGAGACCCCCTTTATCTACTCAATAGGGATTTTCCAATGTTTGCCCTTAAACTAAAACTTTGGTGGCGGCTTCATTGCAAAAATGACGAAGAATCCCTCCTTCGGATTTTTCGGTCGCTACAGCTGGCGACTTCACTGGGGACAATTAAGAGAGTCAAGCCAAATTAACTAAATGTGTAAGTATTTGTTAATTTTTACTTTGTTTTTACCCTTATTCTTATATTATTTATTTATTAGCATTTCTTTATATTATTGAACCTTAGAGTAGGCGACTCTTTTATTATTATTGTTGTATATCTTTTCCAGCTTGGTTAGTTTAGGTATTTTTGTAACACCCCCTTCTATTTAATTACTAGTTAATAAAATCAGAGTTTCTTTTTCTTTTTAAATGACCGCAAGAGAGTGCTACACTAAACTCCATTTAAAGCAAACAACTTGAATTGATATACTTCCACAGAATAACAGCACGATACATTAGCACACAGTCAAGGGGCAAGCCCACAAATCTCCGGTTTAGTTTACACCAACTGAATTAAATCACCGTCACAGCGGAAAACAATAAGTTTGAACATAATTCGATACATCACCGAAATAGCAGTCTAACAACATCAAATAAAATGACAAGTAAACATAAGACGCCCCCCCGGTGCTACGTATCAGAGCGTGACTCATCCTACTAGAAGAAGGTATGAGGATAACCTTCACTCGCTATCACCTGCACGTTGCCGACATAAGAAGCAACATAAAGGCAGTAGGGTGAGTCTCTTTACATAAATAATAACAAATAAGATGAGCATCATACTAGAGGAGGCAACTAGAAACACCAATACACAACTTCATAAGCATACATCATCATCTTACAACATATATATTATAATCACCCAGGCAACATCGTCAATAATAATCACCAAAAGACATCATCGTCAATAAACATAGGCACTAAGGCATCATCGTCAACAATCATGGAATAATGCATGAGATGCAACCCAACACCAAGGGCATAATGCATGATGGTACCATATTCATCACAATTAAGAGGCCGAGCCTATTCTTCACAGGAGGCCGAAGCCTATTCTTCACAAGAGGCCGAAGCCTATTCTTCACATTATGCACATGCCATGAGACTCTATATACACATGTGCATTTCATCAAAACACTCACCTGGAGTACTCATCATCATTATCATCAAACACCCATAGAGTGTATTCGTCATAATCATCAAAATCATATATATCACAACTTCTTCATAAACATCACATTCAAAATTGGGGTAGCAACATCCTTAAATCTTAAGTAACAACACATTAAAATTTTAGTGATAAACCATTTACATTTCAGTAACTACACATTGAAAGTCTAAGTAGTAAATCATTTAAAATTAAGTAACTATATATTAACAATTTAAGTGACAACCTATTAGAAAAATTCGAGTAACAACTTATTTAAAGATAACAGCAAACAGCAACACTATCAATTGGTAGACAGCAACATTTTATAGCAACCAGCATACTTTATTTTGATAAACCGCATACAGCAACATTTTCTTGATAGACAGCATACAGCAACACTATTAAATTCTGGACAGCAACATTTTCTTTTTATAAAACTGCATACAGCAGCATTTTCTTTGATAGACAGCATACAGCAACATTTTTAAATCCTGGACAGCAACACTTTCTTTTTATAAAACTGCATACAGCAACACTATTAATTTCGGGACAGCAGCATTTTCCTACAGCAGTGCACCTACTTCGGCGAATTAATTGAAATGGCAAACGACGTCGGATTTCAACAAAAGACCACTCATTGGAAAGCCCTCTGAGTGTAGTTTCTGCCCAAAATTTTCATTTTTCAAAATACACACCCAGGTGGTACAGTTTTACAGAATACTACCCTAAGGTACCAGAAATTGACAAAACTGTTTGCCCATCTTACACATCAATTTTCTTTCTCATTTCTTAATTAGATTTGATGAAATCAGTGCTCATTTTGAAGGGAATTGAGTCTACTTCCCAACTAAGCAAGAATCATTAAAAACGGAGTTCGAATGAGGACACAAAACTTGCCAAGACCGAACCTATACACAGATTGGTTCCAGAAATTTGACCCAACTCTGGAGACTCATAACTTGAGCTACACAGCTCCAAATTGAACGAAACTAGTGCCAAAACGACCGGCTTTAAGTCTATTTTCGAAAACAATCAGCCACATAATTTTTGGATTAACCAAACAGTACCAGTTTTCAGAAAACCGAAACAGTATCAGAATGCACCAAAAACCCTAAGTGAATAGACTCATCATACTCAATCACCAACACCACAATTTCATCGAATTGAATAAAACCCCACACCAATTATCACTATGAATGCTAACCATCACGTTTTCCACCAAAAAAAAAAATACCATTTTAGTCATAACATCAAACACCTAGCATGCATCATTCATATTGTGTCCTACTCAACACCAATCAAGCAAGTCTTTGCACAAACACATTTTCAGCATGATAACAACATTAAAACACACCAACCATTCATGGAAATCACCCTAGAACCTAACCTAGACAACACTCATCACATACACTATTAAAGATGCAAAGGAGAGCCCCCTAACCTTAGATTTAGATGAGTAGAAACCTTAGGGAGATAGACACCAAGGATTGTAGCCTTCCTCTTCTTTCCCTTTCTTGCTTCCACGAGTTTCTCTCTCCCCTTCCTCCTTGAGGGCTTCGGCCACTCCTCTCCTCTCTCTCTCTCTTTTCTTTTCTTTTCTTTCTTTTGGTGATATGTGGGAAAATGAACTAACCCTAGCAACCCCTACATATTCGACCCTTAAGGATAATTGATGGGTCATGGGCCAACTAATGGATCATGGGCCCTTTATGTGCACCACCTAATTCATGACAACACCTCCTAAATAAATTAAAACCCTAAATTAATTAATACTAGCCCTCACCTTATAAATAGGTCCAATTACCTCATATATATTTATTTTATTTTCTATCACCACATAATCCCCAATTGATTAAAATAAATAATTCAATTAGATGACTAATTAAATTTGGGGCGTTACAACTCTCCCCCACTTAGAGTATTTCGTCCTCGAAATCTTCTCGCCAAAGCTAACACTCCTCCAATAACCAACTAAGCCATCTAGACAACTAGTGCTATCCATCCTGCTGATTACTATTGCTTTGATTACCGGCGGTAAGTGCTTGGGCGGCCGTCCCTCCTACTTGTTCAGCCAGGTAACTTCAAGCAGTAACAATCAGGCTCACTCTCTACTCCGCTGCGCCACTCTGATAGACTAACTTGCATTCTATCTCACTCATCTATCCTCACGGGCACGCACACAACACACTCACATCAACTTCACATCATCATTAAATCGACACACAACACGTTCACATCACATCCACATCATCATCATAGGTAACTTGGCACAATTGACACATCGTTATATTTATCATTAGTCATAAACATTGGGCATCGCAACATAAGGACGGCAGAAATTATTGTAACTACAACCACTTGGAGATAGGGAAAACAGCACTTTAAACTATGACGAAACAGCACCTTTACATTCAAGAAACAACACCTTTAATTTCAAGAAAACAACATTTTAATTTTAAGAACACAGCACTTTAAATTTGAGTAAGCAACATATTTAGATTGAGGAAACAGCATTTTAAATATAAGGGAACAGCACCAATTAAGTTGAAGAAAGCAGCTCTTCAAATTTTAAGAAAACAGCAGCACACTCTAGTGCAAAAACAGTACTATTACTTTCAGAAACAGCAATAAAACAACGTGAAAACGGTGACATCAATTTGCAACAACAGCAGCAAAACCGTTTAAAACAGCAACATTAAGTTGCAAAAACAGCAGTAAAAACAGTTCGAAGACAGCAACATTAAATCGCAAAACAGCGGTAAAAACAACACAGCAACAGCAAGAGCATTTTTCTGAAAACAGCACAGCAAGGCATTTTATAAAGACAGCAACAGCAACAATTATTCTTATACAAAACAGCAGTAGCAACGTTTGGAAAACAGCGACTTAGACAGAATTTCTTACGCAACTTGCGACCAATTTTTCTTTTTAAAACGTCTCAACTCATTGTATTCACACATCAAAACATACAAGTTAATTATTAAAATTTATAACACATCATACTCCTCATCTTAATTCAACCTCAATCATCATCAAACATCAAGGCACGAAATTACACGTGACAACATCAACATCACAACTCATCACAATGTACTCAATTCCTCATCAATTTTACACCTACTCATCAAATCACAACAATACTAAAAACACCCAACGGCAAACAAACAAAATTCACCACAAAGTCTTCGTCGAAAATCGACGAGAGACACAGAAAACACACCAAGCAACACATTACAGTCATACACAAAGTACTTAGAGTAAACACACACATAGCAGCAATAAGACACTAAGCAGCGCCAGTATCAACAATAGCAGTCATACCGTCTGACCAATTTAGCTAATCACTGCAACACAAATTATGGTTAGAACGAGTACCAAGACTCGAGAGATAGCTAGACTCGACACTGGACAACTTGGCCGGACAGACCGAACTGCTCTGATACCACTTATGTAACACCCCCTTCTATTTAATTACTAGTTAATAAAATCAGAGTTTCTTTTTCTTTTTAAATGACCGCAAGAGAGTGCTACACTAAACTCCATTTAAAGCAAACAACTTGAATTGATATACTTCCACAGAATAACAGCACGATACATTAGCACACAGTCAAGGGGCAAGCCCACAAATCTCCGGTTTAGTTTACACCAACTGAATTAAATCACCGTCACAGCGGAAAACAATAAGTTTGAACATAATTCGATACATCACCGAAATAGCAGTCTAACAACATCAAATAAAATGACAAGTAAACATAAGACGCCCCCCCCCCCCCCCCCGGTGCTACGTATCAGAGCGTGACTCATCCTACTAGAAGAAGGTATGAGGATAACCTTCACTCGCTATCACCTGCACGTTGCCGACATAAGAAGCAACATAAAGGCAGTAGGGTGAGTCTCTTTACATAAATAATAACAAATAAGATGAGCATCATACTAGAGGAGGCAACTAGAAACACCAATACACAACTTCATAAGCATACATCATCATCTTACAACATATATATTATAATCACCCAGGCAACATCGTCAATAATAATCACCAAAAGACATCATCGTCAATAAACATAGGCACTAAGGCATCATCGTCAACAATCATGGAATAATGCATGAGATGCAACCCAACACCAAGGGCATAATGCATGATGGTACCATATTCATCACAATTAAGAGGCCGAGCCTATTCTTCACAGGAGGCCGAAGCCTATTCTTCACAAGAGGCCGAAGCCTATTCTTCACATTATGCACATGCCATGAGACTCTATATACACATGTGCATTTCATCAAAACACTCACCTGGAGTACTCATCATCATTATCATCAAACACCCATAGAGTGTATTCGTCATAATCATCAAAATCATATATATCACAACTTCTTCATAAACATCACATTCAAAATTGGGGTAGCAACATCCTTAAATCTTAAGTAACAACACATTAAAATTTTAGTGATAAACCATTTACATTTCAGTAACTACACATTGAAAGTCTAAGTAGTAAATCATTTAAAATTAAGTAACTATATATTAACAATTTAAGTGACAACCTATTAGAAAAATTCGAGTAACAACTTATTTAAAGATAACAGCAAACAGCAACACTATCAATTGGTAGACAGCAACATTTTATAGCAACCAGCATACTTTATTTTGATAAACCGCATACAACAACATTTTCTTGATAGACAGCATACAGCAACACTATTAAATTCTGGACAGCAACATTTTCTTTTTATAAAACTGCATACAGCAGCATTTTCTTTGATAGACAGCATACAGCAACATTTTTAAATCCTGGACAGCAACACTTTCTTTTTATAAAACTGCATACAGCAACACTATTAATTTCGGGACAGCAGCATTTTCCTACAGCAGTGCACCTACTTCGGCGAATTAATTGAAATGGCAAACGACGTCGGATTTCAACAAAAGACCACTCATTGGAAAGCCCTCTGAGTGTAGTTTCTGCCCAAAATTTTCATTTTTCAAAATACACACCCAGGTGGTACAGTTTTACAGAATACTACCCTAAGGTACCAGAAATTGACAAAACTGTTTGCCCATCTTACACATCAATTTTCTTTCTCATTTCTTAATTAGATTTGATGAAATCAGTGCTCATTTTGAAGGGAATTGAGTCTACTTCCCAACTAAGCAAGAATCATTAAAAACGGAGTTCGAATGAGGACACAAAACTTGCCAAGACCGAACCTATACACAGATTGGTTCCAGAAATTTGACCCAACTCTGGAGACTCATAACTTGAGCTACACAGCTCCAAATTGAACGAAACTAGTGCCAAAACGACCGGCTTTAAGTCTATTTTCGAAAACAATCAGCCACATAATTTTTGGATTAACCAAACAGTACCAGTTTTCAGAAAACCGAAACAGTATCAGAATGCACCAAAAACCCTAAGTGAATAGACTCATCATACTCAATCACCAACACCACAATTTCATCGAATTGAATAAAACCCCACACCAATTATCACTATGAATGCTAACCATCACGTTTTCCACCAAAAAAAAAAATACCATTTTAGTCATAACATCAAACACCTAGCATGCATCATTCATATTGTGTCCTACTCAACACCAATCAAGCAAGTCTTTGCACAAACACATTTTCAGCATGATAACAACATTAAAACACACCAACCATTCATGGAAATCACCCTAGAACCTAACCTAGACAACACTCATCACATACACTATTAAAGATGCAAAGGAGAGCCCCCTAACCTTAGATTTAGATGAGTAGAAACCTTAGGGAGATAGACACCAAGGATTGTAGCCTTCCTCTTCTTTCCCTTTCTTGCTTCCACGAGTTTCTCTCTCCCCTTCCTCCTTGAGGGCTTCGGCCACTCCTCTCCTCTCTCTCTCTCTTTTCTTTTCTTTTCTTTCTTTTGGTGATATGTGGGAAAATGAACTAACCCTAGCAACCCCTACATATTCGACCCTTAAGGATAATTGATGGGTCATGGGCCAACTAATGGATCATGGGCCCTTTATGTGCACCACCTAATTCATGACAACACCTCCTAAATAAATTAAAACCCTAAATTAATTAATACTAGCCCTCACCTTATAAATAGGTCCAATTACCTCATATATATATTTATTTTATTTTCTATCACCACATAATCCCCAATTGATTAAAATAAATAATTCAATTAGATGACTAATTAAATTTGGGGCGTTACAATTTTGCCCTCATCACACACCTCACTTACACTTTTGCACACACCTCTGAGTGGGGCCCTATACCCGGGTCTGCAAATAACTTAGGACGAGTGGAGATTATTAGTGACAGTCATTCTGGATTTTATCTGTCTGACTCTCATGAAAGTCTCAGCCAGAGTACGCTCTTTTATGGTATCCCACACCAGGTAGCTCGCTATCGTTGTGGATCATATCATGAAAGGGATTTTAGCTCTAGAGACCGTTGTGAGGAAGTGAATAGAGCCACCTGAGAGATTGATCACATAAACGACCCTAGACCATGTTGAAAATCCCAGTTTAGACATGACCCACCTAGGACACAGGGGCATTATACTTACTGTCTCTATTAATCTTGGTTAGCATTTCTCCAAAATAAAATCAAAAAAAAAAACATTTCATGCATCCTTCATTTGCATGCACATGAGACGACATCACTCCTTCCATCCATCATACAAAAATCATCATGCATTCATAACAAAATAAGATCATTCTTTTCATACGCATCTCATCTCGCCACCATGCATCTCATCATCTCTAAATAACAGAAATATCATTTGCATTATTTGTCCATCTTGCATATCCACACTAGAAAAAATATCACTGTGGTACTATATATTCATTCATCATTTCATTCTCTCTTCATGCATTATATGAAAAAAAGGGGGGCATTTATTTCTTTCACATCCATTTTAAAGGCATTCCTCTCATGCATCATAAAAAAAAATTATTCCTCTTACATGCATCTCATATTCCTACATGCATCAAAATAAAAATCCGAAACTTCTCCATTATGGCATCATTCATCATCCATACCAGTTTAAGGTACCCTTCCGTCACATTCAAAAATCATCACGCATTTCATCTCCATTGTTGCTCATGTACAACAAACATCCATATGTTCATGCATTATACTTTATTTCAAAGAAAACATATAAGAAAATCACCATGCATTCATACTAAAATGATTTTTCCATAAGCATTTTATTATCATTCCCCTACCATGCGTTCATCTCATTCAAAGTGCATCATCTTGCACATCCATACACCAAAAATAATAAATAGCACATTGGTATTATAAAAAAATTGCATTCATTCATTATTTCATTACTCCTCTTCATGCATCATAAAGGAACAAAAACAAAAGTCCTTCATTCCCATGCATCTCAAAAACAGCTCATTCATGCGTCATAAAAAACAAAAACAAAAGTCCTTCATTCCTATGCATCTCCAATACATTATCTCCTTCATGCATCATAACAAAAACAAAAGTCATTCATTCCTCTCATACCCATCTCAAGGGCATCAGTCCTCTCACATGCATTAAAACAAAATTAGGAATTGCATCGTTCATCATCCAATAGTTTTGTTGTTGTTTTGTTAGCCTCTCACTCTAATTGAACTTTAAAAAATAAAAAATAAAAAAATAAAAAAATCACACGCTTGCTTAAGGTATCATTATGCATTTCATTCACCTGCATCATTGTCTGTGTACAACAACATTCATATGTTCATGCATTCCGCTTTATTCAAATAATTTTCCAAATAAATAAGATATGAAACTCATAAGTTTTTTTGACACACTGTTTGATGAGAGACGATGCCTTCTTGAAAATATATTTTAATTGATTCCTCTTCCTTGGAAAATGTTGTCATACCCTAACTTGATTCACCAACATCAAGTCTTTTACCCTTCACCCCATATACATCCTACTCATACCTACAACATTTATGGAAACCATCCACCCACCTAACCCTTCAATGGAATTCACCAATAACTCCTCCACCATCATGGTCACTACAATATTGACCATATCATAGGCTTGACCCTTAGCCACTGCGTGCCCCACCAAGGACACCAGCCAACATATATCTCACACCCGTGATAAGAAGCGTAAATGTCTATTTTGTTAACTTGTGTGGTTTTGACAATTAAAATTGCTCTATCTTAGGCGGTGTTAACTCTCCACGAAGCATTTGCAAAATAAACTAACATGACATGTGTGTTTATCGTTGTTCGAGTCAGTTATACTACCCCCATCTTTCTTCATTTTCAAAACCAGATCCAACCATCCATAGAAGGCCCAGTCCCCACAAGAGTATTTCACTTCACGAATAACACTTTGTACGCTCCATACTGGTGTAGAGTAATGATCACTAAGATTTTCTGCTAGCATTCTAAACACTCGTGCAAGTCCTTTGAGTAAAAAAAAAACAAAAGAGATCCAAAAAAGAAAAGCCCGTTAGGTTGAAAACTCGCAAGAGCAGCCTAAGCAAAAATTAGGGTATAAAAAAATAATAAATAAGGAAAAGCAAATATGTTAAAATGAAGTTTTGTCCTATAGTTACAATTTCGAGAAAATAAGCAATCATGTTTTGAAGTGAAGCTTGGCAACTTTCCCGCATCCTAAAAAGAGAAATGCCCTTTGCCACCCACTTCGAGCCAAGAAAATCAAAAATCTTTCAAACACCTTAGACAATGATCAATCCCATATCTAACAGCTCGCTCAGCTCGAAAAAAAAAAGAAAAATCACAAAAAGTGAAATTCAAAAAAGAGGGTCGAAAAATCCTAAAAAAAAAAATAAAATAAAATAAAAAAAAAACCAAAGTGGTAGAAATTGTGAGCTGACACTTCACACCATCGAGCATATAAAAGATCATTGTCTGAAATAAACCCTCAAACACTTCCTTTGGCCTAAGCATCCTATCCTCCATAAACCCTCAAATGCGCTACAACCCTAAAACAGGTTCATTCTACCATGAAGCGCATAAAAGATTCTTTGTCTCAATCAACCCCGAACACTCTTAGGAGCAAAGTAATCATTTCCTTCACGAATCATTAACTACTGGCCATATTACAATCCGAAGGCCTATTCCGATCAGTGATTGGTTGCTTCCATTTTTCTCAAAGCTTATACTCTAGGACAAAATAATCAGAATAATTTATTCGCTAAAAAAAAAAAAAACTTTAAAGGGCTTGCATGCTCGAAGTTCATCAAGAGAAGATAACGGTGATCATCAACAAAGTGAATTTTCATCGAACCAAAAACTTTTGACTGTCTTAGCTTGTGGAATCCTTCCCAAGGAAAACCACAAATCCCTACTAAGACAGTTACTGGACTTATCATATCAAGATGGGGCAATACTTCACCCCCCATTCCACTCAAACTCAGGGAGATTTTTTAGCATCCCCAAAATACCCTCATCTTTCATCCCGTTCATATACTACACTCATGTAGCCGTACCAGACCAGTTTCCAAACCATTATTCTAACTTTACACCCTGTCACAATCCCACTCGAGATGGAGCAATCTTCACCTTTCATGGATTGGGCAACCTTGTCCTCTTGTAGACCGGGGCATCATATCCCTCGGCCCGAAAGAATCCTTCTGCCTCCCATTCCATTCATTCCTAGCCACGCGTCACCCCAATACCTGCATAGTTCCCAATCCCTCAACCAATCTATATCCTTAGTTGTCATTGTCCTCCCTAGACAAAGGCAGACTGTTTCACTCCCCACTATTTGAAGTCAAAATTGGGGCAGCCAAACATTTTTACCTTGGGGCAAGCTTATCTCTCATAAGTTGGAGCCAATAAACCTCATCCTCCACTCCACTCACGTGTCACATACCCTACATTTCTCGAACCCTGAGTCAACTGGCACATTCATTTGCATTCACACTGTTTATTAAGCAAATGCTTCAAAGAGAGAGACACACAATAATGACAATCCCTCTAAGTTAACATCTTAGACTTGAAGGCTTAGCCATCGTGGGTCATCATAACCAAACGAGAACCCATCTGCAAATACACATCTCGATCTCTAGAAAGGGCACTAATACATTGCCGCAAGCCACACTTTTCAAGATGACAATCTTGAGCTTACCAGAGTTCAAGTCCAAGCCATCAAAAATCTTTCTTCCAAGGAACGATCAATTCAAAAGGTTCAGCTCTCTGTTCCCAGCATCAAAAGTTTTGTTTCTCATCAAACATTTTTGCATCCTTACAAAAACAAAAAAGTGTTGTTACCAACAAATCATGCATTATACATGTCCTCATTATTCTAGAATTAAACCATGCATCTGATCATACCCATCACAACTCTTTCATACAAGTATGATACATGCATTCACATTCCACTTGTTTTGCCTACACAATTTTGCTTCTTGTGCATTACGCATTGCGTATGCGGGCATGCATAGCCACGCTTAACATGTATCGCTTCAATAAAAATGTCAAATGCCGGTTGCATCATTACCAAAAGTCTGTCTACATCCCAATCAATCACATCATTGCACCATGTATTTAGGCATTTCCTTTTATTCACCGTAGCGTTTGCATCAAAATATTACGTATCCATCACATTCATATTCTCATTTCATGCATTCATCAAATACCAAAAAGACAATAAAACGAAAAGACAGAAAAAACCTCCCACATCCCAACAAACATCCAATCATTGCATCATACAACATCAAGTCATGCAGCTACCACAACCCTTCATCTAAGCATTACGTGTGCACGTTCATTCATTCATTCATTGATTGATTCATTCATTCATCCATTCTTTTATTCATGAAAAGGGGCAAAACAAGAGAAAACCAAAAAGGCAAAAATCATCCACATTGCACCCGTTACTCCCACCAAAGCATAGGTCATTCCATCATGCAATCAACAGTACATTTGCATTCGCATGTTATCTGCATCCGCATCCACAGCTTATCAATTTCTGTTTCCGACCAACTTCAACATCCATCATTCACGGGCCTTTTGTAGTCCATTCACCTTCGCATTGCACATTCATCACATTGCATACCTTTAACACTTTTTTGCTTCGATAGGCGTGCCAAGTGCCGGTCTCATCGTTGGCAAAAGCTTTCTACTTCACCAATCATATCATTTGCTATGCATTCATGTGTTTCCTTTATTCACCATAGCATTTGCATCAAAGTATTACATTCGCATTATATTCACATTCGCATTGCATGCATCAAGAAAAGAAGCAAAATAAATAAGAAAAGAGCAAAAAGAAAAATCCATCCATTACATTCATTGTCACACCAAAAATTAATCACTACAGTCATATTCACATCTCATTCACCGTTGTCAACTTTCTCATTCCATCAGGTTCAACACCCATGGTATACCCATTTCATTCATCATTTCACGTTCATCACATTACATACATGACATTGTTTGCTTCGATAGATGTCCAAGTGCCGGTCTCATCGTTGCCCCCAAAAAAAGAGTTTTTTTTACATTACTAATCATATCTTTGTACCATGCATTACATTTGCATCCCATTCACACTTTGCATTTCATACACTCATATACTAAGAAAAAAAGAGAAAAGCAAAAAAAGACAAAAAGAGGAAAATTGCTCATTCCATCACATTCATCATTCCACCAAAATCAATCAGCACGACCACATTCCTACTTTATCTGCATTCACACACGTTGTTCGTCAACCTCCATGTCCCATCAGCTTCGACTCAGAGCATCTGCCACATTTCATTCACCCCATCGAACACTTACCATTTCACATACCTATATTGCACGCATATATCATTCATCGCATTTTCAGATATGCCAGATATAGATAGCTTTTCCCTTCTCAGGTAAATGCATTCATGTGTCAATCCCAATAATTTGTTCCCTCAAAGTCAGTGCTCCAAGCACTGGTCTCATACCACAATTCAGAATCTCAATACTCATTTAGACCCCCTAGTGGTCCCTCAGAGCCCAAGCGCTCCTTCAGACCCCCAGCGGTCCTTCAGAGCCCAAGCGCTCCTTCAGACCATCAATGGTCCTTCAATCCAGATCGCACGTCGCGTTATCGAGCAACCGACGGATCATCCGGCCCCAGGCCCTTCAGACTAGCTGTGTCTGCCTAAAAAAAAACAGTGCACGTCCTTCGAGGTGCGCAAGTCGGGTCAACGACCTAACCTTGCCACCCATGGCCGCTCGAAAAAGGCCATCCCCCAAGCAGACCGTTTTACTAGTACCGTTGCTAGTTTGCGCTCCTTCAGACCCATTGGTCCATCAGGCTTAGGCATGCCCTTCAGACCCCATTGGTCCTTCAGTTTGACTCCAGTCAATGCGCCGAGCATCGACTGTGAGTTAGACCATCAGAGCCCCAAGTGCTCCTTCAGATCCCCAGCGATCCTTCTTTACTTTTTGTTCTATATCAACCATTTTTGTCAATAATTTATAAAAAAGGATGACCTTGACAAAATTAGCGCATTTTTATCTTTATTTCTATTTTACTCGAGAAACCTGGAAAACCCTCCGTATTTCCTAGTAAAATATAAATAAAGAGGGGCAGCTATCATACCCCAATTTTGTCCGGCTTAGGTCAAAACCCTAATTTTCAATCAAAAATAAATCAAGTCTTAGCATTCATCCTAGAGGTTAGGAAGAGCATCATGCTTGCATCTTAGAAGTTTGAGAATGCATTTTAGGGTTAGAAAAGCATTGCATGGCATTTTAGAGCACTTTAGAGCATGTCTAGGGTTTCTAGGGTTTTTCCTAGTTCAAAGGGTATTTTGGTAATTTCGCCAAAAAGACTTATTTTCTCATCATGCATGCATTTCTAGAGTTTTAGAGTCATCCAAAGGGTCTCAGGATCATTGTTAGAGTGGAAATGAAGTTTGGAGCAAATTAGGGTTTTTGGGACCAAAAGGGTATTTTGGTCATTTCACTAAAATAAATAATTTCTCGGTAAAAACCATTATACATCTCTTGAGGAATTTATGTGAATCCAAGTGAGTATAGTTGTGTATTTTTTGTGCATCATGAGAATATTTTTGGCATGAAATTCGGTTTTTGAACAAAAGGGTAAAATGGTCATTTCCTTTGGAGTGGGGTCAACAAATCAATTTTGGGATTGGTGAGATCATAAAATTCAGAGTCCAATCATTGAATCATGGGACATGGCCCAAAATGGTAGGATTAATGAAGAATTATCTAGAAAAAAAATCAAGAAAAAGAAAGGATAATTAGAAAGGTAGTGGGAGACAAATAGTACAATGACAACTTGCAATTACTCTCTCTCTCTCTTATCCTTTGGCTGCGAATTCCAGCCCTTTTTTCCCCATTTTTGGTTTATTTTATTGATTGCAAATTGTGTTTAAATCATGGCCTTCCATTCAAGTGTTAAATGCAATCCTCACCCTTCATTTGAATTAAAATGGCACTCTTGTAATATGCTTCATGTGAAAATACATTTTTGTAATTAAACTTATCCTTCACTCACCTCCTTAAGCTACACCCCTCAGCCCTCTCTCTCCTCACTTTGTGCTTTCTAATTGCCCCTAATCCATGTGACATTTGATCTTGACCCTTGGTTCCGAATTTAGATGCAATCCTAGAGCACCTAAAAAATAAGAGACTAAACTACCCTTAAACCTAGTTTCATCCTATAAATACCTCCCTCATTCCCACACCTATTTTTCATCTTTTTGGCTTCTCATTTGCCTCTCATTCTCCTACACAAAAACCCTAGCACACCAAAAGCACCTCCTCCCCCTCTCCTTCCTCACCAAAACCGTAGCCTCTCCCTCCCTCCTCCATATATTTTCTTCAACTTTTCACCACCAAATCCTCCACTTCTTGTTAGATCACCATCCTTCCTTCCATTCTCTTCAAGGTTGCATCATCAAATTGCTAGTGATTTTTTGAGCTTATCACCTTCTTCATTTCATTGTAGTTTTGAGGTAATCCTTGGAGCTTTGCACCTCATATTTAATTTTCTTGCATAATCTCTCCTCTACTCCAAACTCCCTCTTGATTGTTGTTTGCTTTGAGGATCCATTTCAAACATTTTGACAAAGACTTAGGGAGCTTTGGGTGTTTGAGATGGATCCTTGGCCTTGAAGGAGTTATTCTTCTACTTGAATAATTTTCCTTGCATCTTTACATATTATGCACTAAATTTCATAAATAAATTGTTGTCTATGGGCTCTAGCATTTTCGCATATCATGAAAAATTAGGGTTGATATGATTTTGTTGCACTTCCTTGCTTAATCATATGAATCCTTGTAAAAAAATAGATCTATGTTGCTTTGTGTTAATTTTGTTGTTTTCTTTATTAAATAAAATGTGGATCTATGTTTCCTTTGGTTCCCATGCTTATAGATCTAAAAATATTTCTAAGTTGATTTTGTTGTTGTTCTTTGTTTAATGATGTTAAATCTTGTTATTAGTATTTCATTTTAGTGTTAAATGTTACTTTTGTTGTTTGATGATTTAGCAATATGATTCCCACTAGTGCCTAGTGCACATTGACCTAAGTGGTGAAGATTGCTAGAAATGACTCAATTTAGTGATGTGTTTATTTAATCTTTGCATTTTCATTTGCTTATTGTTCATTGTTGATGATAGGCAAGTTGATTCTTACTAGTGCCTAGTGCACTTTTCTCAAAGTGAGAGGATTGCCCTAGGTGATTCAACTTAGCTTTAGTGTTTATTTACTTGCCCTTGCATTCTAGTTTTATTATTGTCCATTGTTGATGATGAATCATATGATTCCCACTTATGCCTAGTGCATCATATTCTAAGTGGTGAAGATGGTTTTAGGTGATTCAACCTTCCCCTTTTAACTTCTTAATGAATAAAAGATGAGATAGTTAGGTTTATGGTTTAAGGTCCATGAGGTATTGCAAAGGATAGGTTACCCAAAACCTTGATGCTCCCTCCTCTTCGATTGTGTTATTAGCCGTTGCGCACTTATTCATGAATGCAAAGGATAGGCCTACCTTAGCCTTGATGCAATTTCTCCTTTTGTTCATGTTATTGAGAAATCGTTGCTCATATGTTCCTTAGTTTAATTAAGATCATTCTATGCCTATGATCAATTGCTTGCTTGTTTTTGATGCATTTTAAATGTCTTGATTCAATTATATGCCATTCCATCCATGTGTATGACCTCCTAATGAAGACGTAAGTCTACATGCATGTTGTAGCATAGAGTCATTAGGGTAAATACACCCCTTCCTACACACACACATTTGCTTTGGGAACTCTATCTTGCATCCTTGATAAGTGGATCTTTTGATCATATTGGCATGTTTAGTCTTAATTAATGTTCAACATATGCATGATTCCGTGATTATTGAATATGCTTGAACTTTGTAACCAATCATTGATAATAACTTCACCCTTTTTCCAAAAATCTTTCAAACTCTTTTCCATTTAATGTGAGTTATTAGTGACTATCACTCAAAGCCTTGGCTTGTTTGATTGTCATGAACGCCATCAAGGGTTATTAGTAATGATCACTCAAAGTCTTTGCTTGCTTGATCATTATGAAAGCTCTTCCCCTTTAAACCATTTTCAAAAAAAAAACATTTCCATTAGAACTACGTCGCTTTGATTCCCATTTGGGATACGTAGGAGCGAGTCTCGTTCTCGTCAAGCGCAACAAGTAAAAATCCTTTTCGCAACCCTAAACCAATCATTTTCACAAAACAAACCAAAAAGTCATTTTCAAACCCATTGTTATTAGTGACTATCACTCAAAGCCTTGGCTTGTTTGATTGTCATGAACACTATCCAGAGTCATTAGTAATGATCACTCAGAGCTTTTGCTTGCTTGATCATTACGAAAGCTCTTCCCCTTTTCAAACATTTTCAAAACCAAAACACTAAGAACTACGTGTGATTTGATTCTCTACCAGGAGATACGTAGGACCAGAGGGCGGCCGACCTCTGTCAATTGCACTAATAAAAAACCCTTTTTTCTCTCTTTTAATTCACTTTTCTCCTTTTTCTCAAAAAGTATAAAAATAACTAACCGTTTATCGAGTCTATTTTTATTATTATTAGGGTAAAATCATTATTTTTGAATTAATAAACATTTACACATTTAGTTAAAAGGTAACCTTCTTTAGGAAGGATGTCGTAGGGTGCTAATACCTTCCCTACGCATAAACGACTCCCGAGCCTAAATCTGGTCCGCGAGACCCCCTTTATCTACTCAATAGGGATTTTCCAATGTTTGCCCTTAAACTAAAACTTTGGTGGCGGCTTCATTGCAAAAATGACGAAGAATCCCTCCTTCGGATTTTTCGGTCGCTACATTGGGATAGAGTGTGCAAGCCAAAAAATGAGGGTGGCCTCGGCATTAAAAATCTTGAACTATTTAACATAGCTCTGTTAACAAAGTGGAAATGGAGGGCATTGACGGATTGTGATGCGAGCTGGAGTGGGTTGTTGCGGCATAGATATGGGGACTTTGCTTCTTGTTTCATTCACGACTCGCTGGAAGGAATTTCTCACCGGAATGTTGGTTCGATTTGGTGGAGAGATTTGATTGGCTTGGATGTTAATTTAGAGGAGCAGAGGAGGTTTGCTTGGTGTGCAAAAAGAGGTTTGGGTGATGGAGCATCGATCCTCTTTTGGAAGGACCAATGGCTAGGCATTGAGCCTTTGTTCAAGGTGTTTCCGTTGTTATTTGCTGGAGTTGTTCAGCAACAACTTACTGTTGCTGAATTCGGTAATTGGACTGAACAGGCGTGGCAATGGCTCAATCCATGGAATCAATATCAAGATCGAGTTCGCAAATCTGAAGGGATGATTTTGGACAGTATATTGCAAGCAATCCAGCCAACTAGAGGGAAGCAAGATAGTTGGGTGTGGCCACACGATAATTCAAAGTGTTTTATAGTGAAGTCTTTTTATCAAAAGTTGATCTGCACAGATGCTTCTTCCAATGATTCGTCTGTGGAAATCAATTGTGTCGTCGAAGGCTGTGGGTTTTGGCTGGCGCTTGTTACTCAACTCTCTGCCTGTGTGTGACGCTCTTTTGCGCAGGAATGTTCTTCACTCTAAGCAGGAGGCGTCTTGCTCTCTTTGCAGCAACAACTCAGAATCGGTCAACCATTTGTTTTTTTCTTGCAGGTTCGCGCAAGCTGTTTGGCAGCAGATGGGGAATTGGCTCGGATTTTATTTTGATTGTCTTCGGATATTGTTGATCTCTTTCTAGCTTGTGGTCGTTTATGCAATGGTAAAAAGGCAAAGCGAATTGGTCAAAAAAAAAGGCAAAGCGAACGAAGCATATGTTTTGGCTGACAACTTGCTGGAGTATTTGGCTTGCAAGGAATAGCGCTATCTTTAAGAATGAGGAACCAAGTGTGGAAGCAGTAATAACCCGCATCAAAAGCTTAACTTGGAGTTGGTGTGTTTATCGTTTGAATTGTTGCTCATCTTTTTCAATTTCAATGTGGTGGTCTAATCCACTACAATGTCTGAACAATATGTAATCTAGTAGGGGGAGAAACAGTGAGTTAGGTTGGTTGTCCTCACTGTAGTGCAAATTGTACGAGGTACTCTTTTTCCTCCCTGAGTCCTTTTCCCAATGGGTTTTGGCTCAGGGAGGTTTTGAGGAGGCCCTTCCCCTTTTCTTTTTCCCCATTGTAAGGGTTGGGCACCCCTTGTGCTCCATTTCAATGAAATTATTGCTTATAAAAAAAACGATAAAGCAAAAGGATCTCAAGATGGGAGATATCCATAAATTTGAAACTCATAAACGTTGTTGTTGCTGCCAACGAAATATGGAGTTATCACAGAAGCAACTTGAATTCGCATGGGTGTTTGGTTGACAAAAAGTAGAGATAAAAAATAGAAAGATGTAGGAGAAACAAAGAAGACTTGATGTCGGGGAAACAAAGAAAAATTGATAATGGTGGTGGAACTAGTTCTATAATTTTATTTTTCTTTAGATGAAAAAAGAATTTGCCCGAAAAAAACGTTGGAGCGTGGGTTGAAATTGAATGTCTGTGGTGTGTTACATTTTTTATTTCTTAGTTTAATAACGTGTCCATTTTTTATTTGGTGTGCCAGAAGACACATGTTATATTCGTGTCTATAATATATATATATATAAAAAAGAAATGACAGATAGTAAGAAAATAACAAAATAAGGTACTTGGCGTGTAGTGTTAGTTGGTGCCCTATAATTTAACTTTTAGTATATTTTTTACATTTCTTACAAAAACTATTCTTATTAAATAACAGTGCTATATATATATATATATATATATATATATATATATATATATATATATATATATAAAGATAAAATATAAAAATTTATAACGGCAACATTCAATGTTTTTCTATAGGTAGTCGGTCTAGACAAATATCCCGTAGGGTCTCACAAAGTTGTCTAGCAATTTTTTAATTTGGCCAATTTAGTCTATCTATTTTTCATTTGCACTTTTAGTCACTAAAAATCCTTAATTATGGAAAAATGGAGGATCAAAGTGCAAATGAAAAACCACAATTTCAGTATCAAGTGTAATAAAAGAATTACAACCAAATTCATAATAAGGAAAGAGTTTGAGAAGAGGGAAAGAGAAAGAGAAAGAGAGAGAGAAAGAGAAAGAAAAAGAAAAGAGAAAATGAGATAAGGTCACATTAAAGAGAGTGCAAGTGAACTTGAGAAGTTAGAATTTAAAAAATTAGCAAGAAAAGAGATTTACTCAAACACATCAAAATTATATCGACAAGTCAACGTCCCAGGAAGGTAGCTTAGTTGGCGAGCTAAGGGACATGAAGAAGTTGCAAAGTTGCAAGAAGGAGGTCCAGGTTCAAACCTGAAAACTAACATTCCCCCAACCCCACTAACATTTGTTTATCAAAAAAAATTATCGACAAGTCAACAACATGTAATTTTTTTCCCACTTGGACTCAAAAATAAAATAATTATTAATAAATGCCAAAGGGATCTTAAAAATTGTTATGTATTTATAGAAACGAAATTATATTGATCACTTATAATATTTACTCCTACTATCTCAAAAGTAAAACAATCATCGATAAATAGTTAACACTTTTTAAAACTTTATATGTACTCAAATACAATAAAACTATAGCAATAACATGTGTTATTTTCCCCGTCAAAACTCAAATGCAAAACATTTATTGTATCTCGTAGTGTCTCAAAAGTTGTTTACCAAGTTTTTTTAGTTTGGCAAATTTAGTCCTTATATTTTTTATTTACACTTCAATCCTCTTTTTTCCATAATTAAGAACTTTTAGTGATTAAAAGTGCAAAAGAAAGACCACAAATTTGAGACTAAAAGTGCAATGAAAAATAGTAGGGCCAAATTCATAATTAAGGAAAGAGTTTGACAAAAATGAAAGAGGAGAGACGAAGAGATGGAGAAAAAAAGAGGAAATCAAAAACGATAAGGTAATTTTTTGATAAAAAAAGATAAAGTGATTTAAAAGAGAGTGTGTGAATTAAGAAGGTGGAATTTAAATAACTGGTGAGAAAAAAAAGAATTTGGAATTAAGGGTATGTGGACCGCAAATAGTAGATGACAGAGAGAAAAAACTTAGAAAACCTGTGAGAGAGAGAGAGAGAGAGAGATGAAATTAAAAAGTAAAAGATACAATTGTCTACAAAAGTGATGTGTCAAAAGTTAAAATGGCTAAAATTGTATTTTTTTAGAAAAGCCATTTTGTTTTGTCGGATGGATAGTAGATAAGCTTACGCTATTGGTGGCGTCAAAACACAAAAGTCTAGTTAAGAAATTAAAAATAATTCCATCAAACAAAAATTAAATACAATAATACTTATTTTATGTTTAAACTTAATTTTTATGACAATATTTTTATCCAATGTGCAATATCTTACAATATTTAAATTAACATTGTTGGCTTGGTGGCTTAATCCACCCTAGGACACTGAGGGTCGACCCGATGCTCCTGAGTTCGATTCCCGCAATGGACAAACTCGGTGTTGGCTAGTGCGAAATTTGATCCTAAGCACGAGCGGAGATTAGTCTTTCGTGGACACTCTCCGTGGGTAGCCAGCGATGGTCCCAACCAAAAAAATTATATTATATTTAAGAAAAGTAAATATATTATTAGGTGATTAATTGTTTTTGTAATAAATATTGATGTATAAACTCTACTTTAACTAAGGATTTGAATATTCGTTATTTATGATAATATGTTAATTTTTCAATCAATCTCTTTGTTTTCATTACAGTCCTTATATTTATACTAGTATTTTACCTGTGCATACACACGTGTGATATTGTATGGTTGGTGTATTGCCATGAAGTCATAATAGTAATTTGAAAGATAATCATAAGTTGTATTGAGTCAAATAAATTAAAGGAGATTGACAATCAGAATTATATGCATCCCCGTTGAGATAAGCATATATTAAAGGAGATTGACAATCAGAATTATATTAAAGGAGTCGAAGAAAATTATATTACATTGATCCATAATAATGTATTTGGACATTAAAGGTAAAATTTGCATCCCTATTGACCCTTCCGTTTGCATCATCGTTGGCGCTCTCGTTACCTCTCCCGTTGCCACTCTCGTTGGCGCTCTCGTTGCCTCTCCCGTTAGCGCTATCTGAAAAATTGATTGATTTTAGTAGTTTTAATTGAGAGATTATAGTAAATAGTAAATTTTAGATTATTTAATTATTGAGTGTAGTATTAATTTGATAACTTTTTTTCGAAAAAATAATTTTGAAACTATCATTAGAGGTATGGTTTTTTTTTTACAATTGGTAATAGTTAAATTGATTAATTTTAGTAGTTTGAGTAGATTATAAAGTGACAAAAAATTGATTTTTTTTATGGAAAAAAACTGAAAAGAAATTTGGAAAAAAACTGTAAAAAAAAAGTTGTCTTAAAAAAAACTGACATATGCATAAAAAAATTATTATAATAATATTTTCTATAGGTTTGTTTTTTTTTATAAGCTTCTATAGGTTTGTTACTCTTTTTTTTTTAGATAAGCAAATGATTCATTGAAAAAAACAGAGCACAATGCGTGCCCAGCCATTACAATGATAGGGGGAGGGCCTCCTCAAAACCTCCTTTGTCAAAACCCATTAGGGAAAAAAGACTCAGGTAAGAAAAAGAGTACCTCGCACCTAATGCACAACAATGAGACTAAAAAGTCCTAACTCATTGCTTCTCCCCCGACTAAGGTTACAAAGGAACGAAAGTTATGCATGAATGTTATTACAACATTGTCAAATAGCCCATTGGGCAATGATACCAATCCGACCAAGTCACCCTGCAGTTCCTTCCCCTCCTTGCCTTGAACCAGCTACAACAGTCAAAGTTAAGTCCAATTACAAAGTAGATATTACACCCAACGGACTATTGTACCACTCCGCCCACCCTGCTTGACAGTTCTTCCCTTTCCTAGCATTGAACCAACACCATGCCGGGTCTTTAATGCCCAAAAGTAGTGAAGGAATTGACAACACCTCGCCCTTAAATACCACTCTATTTCTCGCCATCCAAATATTCCATATGACCGCCAGCCAAATGAGATGCTTGACTCGTTTTTGCCTCTTGCCTTTGATCATCTTTCCGAACTCCATAAAATGCGTCGTTACATCGTCTTCATCACAATAAGGCTCCCCCAACCAAGAAAAGACCAGCTGCCAAATATTTTTAATAATGTAACAATTCAAAAATAAATGAGATACCGTTTCATCTTCCAGGAAGCAAAAAACGCAGCCCTTTTCGTGTTGCAAATGAATTACTCCTCTTCTAAACAAAGCCTCCCGAGTCGCAATCCTATTGTGTAAAACGCGCCACGCAAAAATAGTGATCTTTGACGGAGCATCGTTCCTCCATAGTTTCTTGCAAGCGTTGATCAAGCTATCCGAAAGTTGGTCACTATCACCTGCAAAAACACCAATCAACCAATCATAACTACGCTTTACCGTGAAACCCTTTGCCGGATCCAATGTCCAGCTCCAAGTGACACTGATGTCACATTTTGGCGTGACTGGCAGCAGCATTTCCAGCAGGTAATCGAGCTGCTGCTGCTCGGTTTGCTGCAAAACCGAAGTCATGTTCACAGTCCACTTCCAACCGTTATCCGTCCATAACCCCATGTCTTCCACCACTGCGTTTTGCTCGCAACAACTGTCAAATAACCGAGGAAAAAGTGTAGCAATCGGATCCCTTCCTAGCCAAGAATCTGTCCAAAACTTTACTAAATTCCCTCTTCCCAATTTTAATTTAATTAAGCCATCAGACCAACCTTCCTCCAGAGAACTACCCTCCCCCAATATGCAAAGATCTCTCCACCAAATAGATAATTTCCCCCATCCTCTTGTATATTCCGATGCTCTTGGCCACCTACCATTTATCCCATATCTTGCCACTAATAACTTGCTCCATAATTGACTTCCTTCCTCCACCAATAGCCTCCATCTCCATTTTGTTAACAAAGCTATGTTAAAGGCTTCTAGATTTTTAATACCAAGACCCCCTTTATCCTTCGGAGTACATAGAGTATTCCATCTCACCCAAGCCATCTTTTTCGATTCCTCATCCCCTCCCCACAAAAACCTTCTTTGCAATTTTGTGATTTCATCGATAATCTTCCTCGGAGCCTTGTAGAATGAGAAGAGATATAAAGGAAGAGAGGCTAACACCGAATTGATAAGTGTTACTCTTCCCCCTATGGACAATTGCCTACTCTTCCAACTATTTAGCCTAGCTTTTATCACATCGATTACCGGTTGCCAAGTTGCCACTCTTCTTGGGTTTGCACCTACCGGAATCCCAAGAAATTTGAAGGAATCCTTGCCCACCCTACACGCAAGGAATTGGGATATGCCCTCCAAGATCCTCTCTTCCACATTGAAACCGATCACGTTACTTTTAGAAAAATTTACCTTTAGCCCTGATGCTAGTTCAAAAGATCTAAGTATTGCTTTCAAGCACCAAATGCTCTTATCACCTCCATCACACAATAATATCGTATCATCCGCAAATTGTAATAATTCAACTGAGAGCGAATTACTTACCTCGAAGCTATTCAAGGTAAGTAAACTTGAGCTTGTTGTCCGGCCGGAATCATATACATAAACTTGAGCTTTCTATTTTATCATGACTTGTATCAGACTATCAGCGGACCATTTTTTTTGTTTAATTATTTTATTGCGTTTTTTGATAAGCTGTCAGCGCAACTTTTGCCGCTTTGTCAGTGATTTTGCTGCTTTGTCAGCGCATGTTTCTCTTTTTTTGTCTGATTGCAGCTTTTGCTGCGTTTTCTGTTGGAATAAAAAGCTGCGTTTTGGTTTCAATCAATCTCTATGTTAATTTTTCAATCAATCTGTTTTCATTACGGTCCTTAACCTTATATTCATATTCAATAAAATAGCATAGTTTTTCAATAAAAAAATATGACTAGATAATGATGCATATTAACCTCGACATAAGCTAAGTAACGAAGACGTAAAACTTTTTTAATGGTGTTAGACAGTGGCAAAAAAATCAAATATTGTTAACGTTTTAATAATTAAAAAATTAACTTTACAAAGAAAAAAAAATACACACTAAAAACAAAGTGAAATTTGAAATTCAGAAAAAACTTTGGGAGTGATTTAGCCAAAGGAAAAAAAAAGGTACTGCCGTGGAGTGATGGAATTACACCCAAGGAGCATTATTGAAGAATTGATAGAATTGATATATTTGATAAAGTGTTCACACTGTTTTACAAAAGGAGAGCCAGAGAGATATTTGTAGCTTAGTTTACAAAGAGTAAAGTAACTACATTTAGTTACAATAACAGTAACAGCAAGCTTAACAAACTCTAAAACAAGCTAAGCTAACTAATCTATTTTAACTAACTGCTAATTACAATTAACTGAGTCAACTGTTGACTGTGATTTAGTCTCTATTACTCCCCTGTCAAACTCATGGAAATCCTTGATTCTGAGTTTGCTTCTGAGTAGCTGGAAGGAGGCTGTGCCCAGTGGCTTTGTGAAGATATCAGCAATCTGCATAGTAGCTGGAACATGTTTGACAAACAGAGTCTTGGCAGCAACTTTTTCACGAACAAAATAGATATCCAGCTCAACATGTTTAGTTCTAGAGTGCAAAATGGGATTATGTGCAAGCATTACAGCAGAGAGATTGTCACATAGTAAGGTAGGGGACTGATATGGAATTCTGAGTTCCTGCAGCAGAGACTGAAACCATAACAGTTCTGATGTTGCTTGAGCCATGCCCCTATACTCAGCTTCAGCACTTGAACGGGCTACCAATGTTTGTTTCTTGGCACTCCAAGAGATCAAATTGGGACCAAGGAATACACAATATCCGGAGGTTGACCTCCTATCATCTGGGTCACTGGCCCAGTCACTGTCACAATAGGCTCTTAGAGAGTATTTAGCATATGGAGATGCAGGTTGAATAAGTAAGCCATGAGTTTTGGTGCCACTGAGGTATTTGAGCAGGCGTTTAACAGCAAGCCAGTGAGTGTCTAAAGGCATGGATAAGAACTGACACAGTTTGTTTACACTATAGGCAATGTCTGGTCTTGTTAATGTGACATATTGTAAGGCACCTACAATAGACCTATAAGTGTGGGGATCCTTGAAAGAGTTGCTTCCATTTTTGCTCAGTTTCAGATTGGCTAGCATTGGAGTGGCCATGCCATTGCAGTCAGTCATGTTAGCCCTTGCAAGAAGATCATGGATGTACTTTGTTTGTGTCATTAGGAGGGATCCATTAGAGAGAGTTTTGACTTCTAAACCTAGGAGGTAATCAGGCTGACCTAGTTCTTTGAGAGCAAATGTGGTGTTTAGCTTTGTGATGAGGCTGTGAATCAGTGTTGATGAAGTGCCAGTGACTATAATGTCATCAACATATACAAGAGCATATAGGGTGGTGCCAGGCTGAGAGTAGATGAAGAGGGAGGGATCACATTTGCTAGAGGAGAAGCCAAAGGAAAGAAGTACCTGAGTCAGTCTTTCATACCAAGCACGAGGTGCTTGTTTGAGGCCATATAGAGCCTTGTGAAGGCGACAAACAAGGGAAGCATCCTCAGATTCAAACCCAGCAGACTGCTTCATATATATTTCTTCTTGGATTGTGCCATTGATAAAGGCATTGTTGATGTCTATTTGTTGCATCTCCCACTTGTGAGTGACAGCCAAGGTGAATATAGTTCTAATAGTGGCTGGCTTAATGACAGGAGAGAAGGTTTCAGTGAAGTCTTGACCTTCCACTTGATGGAACCCTTTGGCAACCAATCGGCTTTATGTTTGTTAAGAGAGCCATCTGGGTTTTGTTTGACACGAAAGACCCATTTGCACCCGATAGCTTTCTTGTGAGGTGGTAGTTGGGTTAAGGTTCAAGTTTTGTTTGCAGTAAGGGCATCAAATTCTGCCTGCATTGCTTGTTTCCAGTGAGGATAGGTAAGGGCTTGTTTATCAGTGGATGGGGTGGCTGTGGTTAGAAGAATTTTGGGTTTCAGTTTGCCTGTTTTAGTTTTGGTTGTCATAGGATGAGTGGATGTAGTGGTGGCAGTAGGTACTGTTGAATTTGGAGGCTGGGGATGTGAAGTGTCAGTGGTAGAAGCAGTATGGTTAGTTTCTGTCTCTGTTTGAGCAGCAGTGTCTGTCTCTGTTTCAGTTTCTGGGTTAGTATTTGTGATTGTAGGAGTGGTATCGGTTTGGGCCAAGATGGATGGGAGAGGTGAAGATGCAGGGTTGGATGTAAGGGGCTCAGGATGGTTGGATGAGTTGTTGAAGAGGCTTGGATAAGGCATTTTGGTTTCATCAAATACAACATCTTTGGTGATTTAAATCCTCCCTTCAGGGCTGAGGCATTTATATCCCTTGTGTTGTGGGGATAATCCAAGGTTAATACATTCTTCACTTCTATGTTGAAGCTTGTGTTTGTTATAAGGTCCGAGAAGGGGATAACATGCACATCCAAAGGTTTAGCAGTTTGTAATCAGGTGTGGTGTGATATAGGGCTTCATATGGTGAGATGAATTTAGTCAATCCAGTTGTGGGTAGTCAGTTGATGAGGTGAGTGGCAGTGGTGAAAGCATGGTCCCAGTAACTAAGAGGCAAGGAAGCATGGGAGAGTAAAGTGAGGCCCATTTCAACTATGTGGCGATGTTTTCTTTCAACTGTTCCATTTTGGTGGGAAGTGTATGGACAGGTGAGTCTGTGAAGGATACCAAGGGTGGACAAGTGTTTAGTGAAGGGTTTAAATTCTCCCCCAGAGTCAGACTGCACAGCTTTGATGTTAGCAGAAAATTGGGTCTTGACTAGAGCATGAAACTGAGTAAAGGTTGTTAGTGCATCAGATTTATTCTTAAGAAAATATATCCAAGTGAATTTGGTGCAAGTGTCGACAAATGCAATATAATAGCTATAGCCAGATTTAGAAGGGGAAGGTGATGGACCCCAAAGATCAGTGTGTATGACTTCAAAAGGGTGAGTGTGTGTGGGGGTGGATGCAAGTGCATGTAGCCTATGTGATTTTTGCCAATACAACAAGACTTGCAAACAGTCAAATCAGTTTTATTGCACAAAGGAATATCATACAATTTGAGAATGGTATTAACAGTTTGTACATTAGCATGCCCTAGCCTAGAATGCCATAGGCTATATGTCTTAGTTGAAGATGAATTGGAAGTACTAGAGACTGCATTATTCACAGCAGGAGTACAGTTTTTTGAATTAGGAAATCTAATTTTGACTTTTGGTCTAGTAGTGATATGAATGGGAAAAATCTTGAAAGAATAGAGTCCATCACGACCTTTAATGCCGTTGAGTAGCACCCTTTTAGTTGCCTGTGATTTTACAAGACAGAAATTGGAGTGAAATTCAAAGAATACATTGTTATCTTTAGAAAACCTAGAAACTGACAGCAAGTTTTTAGTGATTGTGGGAACGTGTAATAGCTTTTTGAGTTTCAAAATGATTTTTGGAGTGAATTGTGAAGCTATTCTAGCAGTGCCTACAGATTTAATAGGGATTTCTTCACCATTAGCTACAGAGACATTGACAGTGCCATTATATTGTGTACTATTTTCAAGATTATAGCTATCAGGAGTAACATGGTGAGACGCACCTGTATCATGATACCAGGCCTCATTGTCCATGGTGGTGGATTCAAATTCAGCAGCAGAAGATGCTAGGTTGACATTGGGTTGAGATGATTTACCTTCAGATGGCTCATTGTCTTTGGATTTGGTGGAGTCTTGATTCTTGGTGCGATTCTGTGATGTGCCACCATTGTGACTAGGTTGGAATCCTTCATCAAACCGATACCAGCAGTTGAACACAGTGTGGCCATTTTTGCCACAGAGCTGACATGTTGGCCTTGCTTCACCATTGGTTGAGGCGGTGTTTTCATAGCAGTGGAGGTTGCCACGGCCACGTCCCCTTCCTCGTGTATTTCTGCCACCCCATCTGAAGCTTGCAGAGTTGAAGCGAGGGCCTTGTGTAGTGCGCGCAAGTTTTGCAGAGATAGGTGTGCTGGACAGTTCTTGGCGATGCTTCTCAAGGTGTGCTTCTTGGACCAAGAGGAGAGATTCAATCTCAGACAGTGAAGGCGAATCAGTGCGCCCGTAAATCATCATAACGAAGGTACTGTAGTCCTCGGGTAGACCGTCAAGAACAACATCGATCTTGTCTCTCGATCAGAGATGGGTTCGCCGATTGCAAGAAGGGAATCAGCTAGGGTGTGGGTTCGCATCAGGTACTCGTTGATTGAGCGATTATTTTTCTTGGTGTTCTTGAATTCAGAGCACAGTTGACGAGTGCTAGCTTTCAAGTCAGCATAATAATGGGTATGAATTCGATCCCATACCTGATGAGAGTGCTTGCATGAAAGAACCCTAGGAATGACTGATTCTAAAAGTGTGGAGAGAAGTCAGGTAAAAAGAAGCTGATCTTGGACCAACCATTTGTCGTAGGCCTCAGATACGGTGTTAGAGAGCCGATCTTGCTCCGAATTGAATTGCTGGGGAATTTGTGGGTTAACAAGAAAGCAATGAAGTTTGTATGATGTTACGATTCCCTCTATTTGTTGGTTCCATAGGAGGAAGTTCTTATCTTCCAATTTGATGGAGATTTTGGGCGCTGCAGCGAAGCTTTGAGAGGTCTTCGGTGAGGGACCTCCAAGCGCAAAGATGTGGTTGCTGAGCTCTGTTTGAGGACTTGCTTGTTTCGGTGGGATCTCCGCCATGGACGAAGCAGGGTTGAAGACGAGTTCGCGTGTGTGTGTGTGAAGCGTGGTGATCAGGAAAGTTGAACAGCTCTGATACCATGATGGAATTACCAAAAGGAGCAATATTGAAGAATTGATAGAATTGATATATTTGATAAAGTGTTCACACTGTTTTACAAAAGGAGAGCCAGAGAGGTATTTGTAGCTTAGTTTACAAAAAGTAAAGTAACTACATTTAGTTACAGTAACAACAAGCTTAACAAACTCTAAAACAAACTAAGCTAACTAATCTATTTTAACTAACTACTAATTACAATTAACTGAGTCAACCGTTGACTGTGATTTAGTCTCTATTATGGAGTTCTGTTATAAAACTCAAATTAAGCACGAGAAATGCTAGTAAATGCGACAATTATTCTCTTATATCGATGCGTAGAACCTCTACCGCAAACAACATAGAAAGAGGAGAGAACAGAGAGTGGGGGGGGGGGGGTAAAAGAGGAGCTTGGATCATCTGCTGCTACTGCACGGTGCATCAAATAGAGCCGTTGGATTTAAAGAGAGAAAATTTATCTCTCTAGATCTAACGACTCTTTTGCTTGCTACACTACAGATTCACACCCTTTATTTCGCGTGACAGAACCCATCATAGACTACAAAAACCTATTGGTGCACCGCAGAGGATCCAGGTCCGTAATAGAAAGCGAAAGAGGAGAGGGGGGCTAAAGAGGATTGGAAAGAAAAGATTCACACCCTTTATTTCGTGTGACAGAACCCATAGACTAAAAAAGCCTAGTGGTGCAGCATAAGCATAATTTAAATCCTCTTAAATCAGACATATAGATTACAGACAACATTTGGTGCAGATGTTTCAATACCAATATAGAATCTAATTTTTAAGGTATTATATTTATTTACATTCAGAACGAAACGTCAGCATCAGTGTTAGCATCCATGTCGGTCACCTCTCTCACGAGATTTTTGTTGGAAGGCAAACCAGCAGTAACATCCTCTTCAATGCCACATTCATTTGTCCCTCTCTTAATCTTGAAGTAACCATCCTGCAGTTGAGATTAAATTAGTTCATTAGCCAAGACATAACTTAAGTAACAGTTATTCAAACCGAAGAATCATTCAAGATACATACATCTCCCCAATTTCTGTTCCACTGATTTGCGAGAAGCTGAAACAGTGAAAAATACGCAATGAGTATGAAATTTTGAATAGCAGCATGTCTTTAAAAGTGTTGTATAAAATCGGGAACATGTCAACCTACCCAATAGTCCTCCCCTTCATCACTTGTTCCCCAGCCAATCAGTTTTACTGCATGGCCGCCTAGTTGAGAACCTGTGATGTGTTTGTAAACTCCTGATTTGTAGTGAGCGAAATCCTGTGAAGAGTGAAACATTTTAAATTTAAATATGATTTGCATTTTTTTTTACATTTTACAGAAATATCAATAGTTTACGGGATACATGCTATCAAATAAATACCAGATTCTTAAAAATGTCCTTGCATCTTATAAAGTAAATTAAATGACTCAAAAGTCTGCTAAAGTTGCTTAAAAGTTAGAGGGTGATCCATGAAATACACAATAGGGCCAGGTTGTACATTGCACTGTATGGCCTGTTTAATTTTAGAAGTGTTATATTGTGACCTCAGGAGATCTGATTCATAACCATGGTTTCTACTTTAAGATGCCTATCTTCTATCCCAATTCCTAAGGTCAATCCGCATCCTCAAAAGCACAAAAGATGACAATTGCCCCCTTTTTTCTGATAAAGAACCCAAAGACGAGGGGGAAAATATAAAGCAATGAAAGGAATGGAAAGGAATATAACACAGCACAAATCAGGAATGTGTGAAAAAGATCTATGCCACATGATAACATGGCACAGACGGAACAACATTAAGACAATGGGAGACTTAACGTTATTAAGTACCACAAACTCAAGAAGGAGTAACAGCAGGAAATGACAAGGGTGAAAGCTTAGCAATTGTCTTCGACAATTATCAAGAAATGAAGCAAGATGGAACAACACATCAGCTCATGGTCACAGCTTGCATTTCTTGATTCTTAGCTAACTACCCTAGCAGTGTACTGAGTTCAGTTTCTTAGTACTCCCTCCAGACTCGTATATATAGTCCGGATACAGCACTTTTTCAATGAATCTAAAAAGTTGTTTGTTGCTTATATACGAGTCTGGAGGGAGTAGTGTAATCTATCAGTGAATCCCGACGCAACTGTACAATCAAGTTGGAGAATTCAATTATAGATGTTCAGCTGGTCTAGCACAATTCACTGCTGCTAAACCAAGGCAACGGGGAGATTCACTGCAATATTATGTTACTGCATAGAAGACTCCCCCAGAAGAACATCAAAACCTTGAAATCCGTTATCTAAAATGAGCCATTTTGAACAGCTAGATTTTCAAACAGTTTGTATTATTAGTTTGCGAGGAAAATTGTTTCTTGGAAATCAGTTTTCTCTTACATATATTTCTTCATACTATTCCAACTAATTAGTAAGTAGTAGCATAGGTAACTCAGACAAAAACTAGAAGGTACAACAAGGAAATCAAATATTTTAATAATAAAAACACAATTAGGAAATATGTGTAAAATTTTAATGTAACCTTTAAACTACAGACCTGGCTAATTTGCATTCTTGGTTATTTATTCTTTTTCATCTCTCTATTTGTTTGCCTACTAATAGTTCAATCTATGTTTCAGGCATATTGTTCTGTTAACTCTTTTTTTGGGAGGGATTGGGTGCCTTTAGGGCAGGAAAGGCACCCATACCTTTAGACTTTTTGTGTCTATCTATCTCCTCAAATATTTTCTCTCTCATCTTATAGAATTTTCTCTCTCGTATTTTTCCCTCCAAAATAAGCCTAAAGGTACCAAAGACACCTAATCCTAAAGACACTCAATCCAAATCCGACTTCGTAATTGATTCAGATTTTCTTGTAGCTAAATACTGAAATTTATATGCACTGTTTTCCTACATTTTATTGACGATTGTGATCAAGTTTGTAGGGATTCCTAATTATGTTAGAATTTAGCTGTTAGGATTTAGAAGATTTCACAAGATAGTAAACTCTGTAGTCTTAGCTGTTGGGATATAAAAGATTGCAAAAATTTGGGCAAAAGATTTCCCGTACCTCATAAACATTGAATGCGACTTCAACCGGCCCGTTCTTATAAACTTCTGCCATGATATCATAGGGATCAGACTTGACCGTATATGCATTGACACTAAAGTGCTTTGACCTTTTCCAGAGCTGGTTTCCCTTTACACACTTCCTCACGCACTTGGGAGTTCTATATGCTGGTTCACAGCCAGGATGAGAACAGCCAGTTTGATCAAAGTATGGGTCACACTAGCACAGTAAAAAAGAAAACACTGATCAATAAGAAAGTGGGGGGGGGGGGGAATGTATATATAATGAAATAAAATCTATAGCAAAAAATATTAGCATCAATTGAAGAGAAGATCTGAGTGAAAAAAGAGCCAACACTTCAATCTCTAATCAATAAAAGGTAAAATGAAAATTTGTTACCTCTTCAGTGACAACACCATGGTGGGCTAAGTACCTCCATGCATAAAGGGGATACCCCCCATCACAGCCAGATCCACAAAGAAAACCACAGCATGCAAGAAGGTCATTAACAGAGAGAGATACATTCTGCAATTACGATGTTAATAAAATGTAAGAAGGTCATTGAACAAATAGGCTGTTAGTTCTTCTTTCAAGCAGTCAAGCCCCTCAATTCAAGTAGGTGTGTGCAGAGATAGGGAGAGGGGGGGGGGGGAGAGAACAGATTTATGGTGCATATTCACAATTACACAGAACAAGCAAGATAGAGTTCAATGTACTTCAGTAAGAAATTTTGCTTACCACGTCAAAATGAATGCAAAAACGATCTGATAATGATTCAACAGCACCAAATGCCCAACAAGAACCACAGTGACCCTGAATCATCATTCGGCATAAGGATCAGATAAGAATTTAATGGTCGAAGAACCACATTGAACCCTGAACATATGAAAACTAACTGATGTGAGAAAATAAGATAATTACCTGATCTTTAGTGAGGAAATCGATTCAGCAATCCATGATATTGTCGTTATCAATAATAAAACAACAAAAGTCAGAACCTCCTGCCATATACACTATTTGATTGGAAGAAAAGAAATGAGGGTGAAAGAGCAAGTAGGCGACCTAGAATTCTTCCAATTGTGCTACACTGAGACCAAGCTGTCCTTGCATCGAATTCCTTTGGCAAATTTAATGATCTTGGATGACTTACAACACGTGTACTTCTCAATTCATTCCTAGGTGTTTGTTTGACTCCAAGAAGGCGCTTAAATTGTCCAACCTGCTCATCAAACACACATATCATGTAACTAAACTAAGCACGTGCAAGTTAAATGAATGAACTTCAAAAGGTAACCGGTAATAAGATGAATTTAATTACTAGTATACACCGACAGTGTAGAAATATTTTACAACGTCAACAAATAAGAAATTGACAAGTCATAACAATAATTGAATTTTATCTTATTCACATGAAAATCATTGATTTCTTATTAGCCCACTGGGTAAGAAATCTTTACTATGTACGTACCAATTAAATTAAACTCTCGAATTGGGGTGATGTGTCAGACGATATTGGTAATCCTATAGCTACTGATACTCAAGGAACTGTTGCGCAAGATGATAATTTCGAACCGGTTGTGTCAAAGACCCAGAAGAAGAAATTACGGCAAAAAAAGAAATTGATCGTTGACTATAATACTCGTTCAGGGGCAAATTCTGTGTCTGTCTCTTTTTGATATGGCTATTTTAATTTAGTAGGATGGATTGTTTTAGGGGGACTTTCACTGTAATAAGTTAGAGGTTCCCTTTTATTGCTTTGTTTTTATTTTTATTTTCTTGTCATAGGTATTGGTCTAGTCCCCTAGGCCACTCTTATGTCTTATTTCTTTTTCTCTTTTTTAATAAATTTATGGGGAAATACCGGAATACTCTTTTTTCTTCTTGATGTTTTTTTACATTAGAAGGTACTAGGCTTTCTAGGCTTCCTTTTTTATATTTGTCAAAAAAAAAAATTAAACTCTCGAATTTAATTGCTACACACAGTCGGCTTTATTTTTTTATATACTCATAATAAATAACAATTCATGGTCACTCGTAGTGATATATAAGATGGTTATTAATTGCCTTACTTATTTTTATGTGTAAAACATTTATACACCGACAACACATGGAAAGTTGAATCTAATAAGATACTACTATATAGGGAAAGTTGAAGTCTAACCGTATAATCGGAGAAACGAGGATTTATAGCAGCCTCCCATCCTGCCCCTGGGTTTTCGTTAATCTGTTTAGCGATTGACTCCTGCAAGATAATGTTAAAGAGGTTGATCAATCACATGACCATGAACGTATATTCAAACTTCAAATATTCATAAAAAAATACGCAAAACCTAAGCACCAAAATCAGTTACACAAGCCTAACACAATAGTCAAATCATGTATGGCTTTTATTGTTTTTCTGCAATTAATCTGGTAAAGATGTTGCATAAGACCAAAAAAATTAACACAAGTGGAAAAGGAAGAGATTAAGAGTAATAATCACCTGAAGAATACGAGAGTCAAGTTTGAGACTAGTTAGCTGTTCTGTTTCTCCCCCAGCGATCTGTGTCAAAAACCAATTAATTCCAAATAGTCAAACAACTAAAGAGGTAAAGAAAAGAAAAAGGACCGAGATGATTAACGAGAAAGCATAAATAGAAATGAAATGAAAAGAGTAGCTGAAAAAGAGGTGAAAAAACAAAATACCCGGAGATAAGAGATTGAGAAGGATAGAAATAAGGTTGCCAGGGGCAGAATTGTTGGAGTCATTTTGCTCGTAGGAATGGAGACGTTTTATGATAGAACGAATGAATTAAAGAGTGGAATCTGGTTTTTATAGATGATGATGGATCATACGCAACTTGGGTGGGTGGTGCACTGCACATTGGGTCACATGATCCTCTTTCTAAAATTGTTTATTGTTTTTTTTTTGGATCAATGTTTATTGTTTTAGTATCATTTTTGAGAAATATTTTTAATGAAAAAACCATTTTCTTAAATTAATTTGAGACTGATAATTGAGCAATCAGCAATGTATATGGACGATAAGTCTGCCTTGTGGTTGTGGTATTTGCTTTGCGTCCAAAGTCATGGGATTGGATATTATTAACTCAGAAAAAGGAATAAGACGACAAAATCAGCACACCCAACAAACCGGACTTCCCTGATTCAAATTCCAAAATTAGATCGGTCCGGGATATTTTCCGTCTTTTTTTAAAAAAAATATCATGCTTAGAGAGAAAATGTCAGGCCTCCTCAATCCTCATGCCTCTCTGTACTGTAGTATGCAGTCTCCATTCTCCAATCAATTGGCCGCCGTATGGGCTTGCTCGATCGGCACGCTGCCCAATGAGTAAACTACCAATAAGCTTACACTATAGGTTGCGTCAAAACACAAAATTGCTAGCAAGAAAACAACCGTAGCACAAACAAATTAGACCACATATAATCGGTTTCTGATTTGAATTTTAAAAATTACAAAAATCAAAATCAAATTCAGTTTTCAGTAAGAAATTTTCAAGAATGAAAATCACTTATATTAGATTTCTAGCCTTTCCCTCTTTTCCCGCTTTACCACATTATCTTGTATACCTCACTCAGTAAGATTAACTGCAGTTAAGATTGGTTGAGTTAGTTTGATAAAGTTTGTTAAGTTTGTTTTGCTCTAAGCTTAGTTTAGTTTTGATAACAGAATTAGGGATTCAGTTGTTACATTCTGTTAGATTTGTTGAGCCAGTTTACAATTGTGCTTCAATATAATCTTTCTGATTTTTGTTGTACAATTAATTTTTCATCAATGGAAATTTCAGTTTCTCATTTCCAATTTATCTCTTTCAATATGGTATCAGAAGAAAACTAGGTCTTTCCGCAATTCGCCTTTCTCTGTTCATCTTTTTCTTCGTTTCTTCCTTCGCCCTCTTCCATGGCGATTGTCCCCGATCACATGAATCCCTTCTTTCTTCACCATTCTGATAACCCTGGTCAGGTTCTTGCTACGCATGTGCTCGCGTCCAACGGAGAGAACTACAATTCGTGGAAACGCGCAATGATTTGGGCACTCATGTTGGTTATCAATATTTTTTAACTATTGTAGATGATCACTCTAGATTCACTTGGATTCACCTCATGAAGCACAAATATGATGCACCTCTCTTACTCAAACTTTTTTTTTAAATATGTTGACACTCAATTTGGTAGGACTATAAAATCCATTAGAACTGATAATGCTAGGGAGTTTGCATTAACAGATTTCTTGCAGAGTTTGGGCTCAACCCATCAGTTTTCTGGCCCTTATAGGCCACAACAAAATGCTGTTGTTGAGAGAAAACACCAGCACTTAATGTTCCAAGCAGCTATACCTCTTACCTATTGGGGAGAATGTGTCTCTGCTGCCACTCATATCATTAACAGAACACCTTCTCCTCAGTTGGAAGACAAATCTCCTTATGAAATACTTTACTCCAGAGTTCCTGACTACTCTCAAATTCGTGTTTTTGGTTGCCTATGTCATGCCTCCACTATCATTGCCCAAAGACACAAATTCACCCCTAGAGCCATTCCTTGTATCTTTATGGGTTATCCTCCAGGGTACAAGGGATACAAGCTCTATGACCTTCACAACAAAAAGTTCGTTATATCCAGAGATGTCACCTTTCAGGAATCTATCTTCCCCTTCAAAAATGGTGCCTCCTATGGTCTTCATGTTTCTGACCTAGACAACACAAGCCTTCCTAATACATTCCCTCTTCCTGAACACCTTGACTACTCACAGGATACTGTCACTGAAACACCCCTTACACCAGATACTGCTACCCCTAATAACACTGCCACTGATTCCCCAGCTACAAATGACCACCACACTGATATTCCCTCTCCTCAATTGCCTACTACTGACCCTAATAGTGAACCCGTTGCCCAACAATCCATTGAGCTCGCTTCATTCAGGTCCCTTCGCAAATCAACCAAACCCCACAATCCCCCCTGCATACTTGGGTGACTACCATTGCAACATTACCTACCCAATTCAAGATTATATCAGCTATGACAACCTATCACCCACCTATCAACATTTCATCATGCAAATTACATCCATTTATGAGCCAGATTACTACCATCAGGCTGTCAAGATACCTGAATGGCGGACTGCAATGGCCACTAAAATTACTGCTCTAGAATTGAACAATACTTGGATTGTCCAACATCTTCCTCCAGGCAAAAAACCAATTGGCTGCAGGTGGCTATATAAAGTCAAGTATAAGGCTGATGGCAGCATTGATAAGTACAAAGCTCGCTTGGTTGCTAAGGGATACACCCAACAGGCTGGTGTAGACTTCAATGAAACGTTTTCCCCCGTTGCCAAGCTTGCCACTATTTGTATCCTTCTTGTTGTGGCTGCAGCTCGAAAGCATTGGAACTTACTCCAATTGGACATAAACAATGCTTTCTTAAATGGTACCCTTGATGAAGAAGTCTACATGCATCTTCCCTTGGGGTATCCTACTAAGGAGAAGAACTTAGTGTGCAAGCTCAATAAGTCTCTCTATGGTCTCAGGCAGGATTCCAGGCAGGTAGCATACCAAATTTTCCACTGTTCTCACTCAACATGGATTCAAACATAATACTGCTGATAATTCCCTCTTCATCAAAGGTACTGGTGCTGACCTTGTTGTCCTTATTGTCTATGTTGATGACATATTACTTGCTGGGCCAAATCCTATTCTAATTGACACCACCAGAAAGCTATTGGAAGACCATTTCAAACTCAGAGTTATAGGTGATCCACATTACTTCCTTGGCCTTGAAATTGCTCACTCTCAACAAGGCATTTCTTTGTGTCAAAGAAAGTATACCCTCCAACTCCTTGATGACACAGGATTCCTTGGTGCTAAACCTCTTGACACTCCAATGGATCCCAATATTATCCTCAATGACACTAATGGTTGCCTCCTGGATGACCCCACTCAATATAGAAGGTTACTTGGGCGCCTCATTTATCTTACCATTTCAAGACCTGATGTGGCTTATGCTGTGAACCGTTTGAGTAGTTTATGAACAAACCTCGCACACCACATCTTCATGCTGTTCATCATCTACTTCAATACCTCAAAAAGGCACCTGGTCAAGGACTCCTTTTCCCTGCTGCTTCCACCTTTCGGATACATGCATTTTGTGATGCTGATTGGGGCAGTTGCACCTCCTCTAGGAGGTCTACTACTGTTTTTTGTGTTTTCCTAGGTTCTGCTCTCATCACCTGGAAATCAAATAAGCAAACTACTGTGGCAAGATCTTTAGCTGAAGCCGAATACAGGGCATTAGCTACCCTCACATCCGAACTTCTGTGGATCCGTCAATTACTCAAGTCCTTTGATATCTTGATTGATTCCTCCATGGTTTACTGTGACAGCAAGTCTGCCATTCAATTGGCCCGCCACCTTACCTGCAATGAACGCTCAAAACACATTGATATTGACTGCCACTTCATCCGTGAACACGTTCAATCTGGATTTATTAAACTGATACACGTTCCTTCTCAGGACCAGCTTGCAGATTCTCTCACAAAGGCTCTCCCTAGACCTCTATTTCAGTCTCTCACTTCCAAGTTGGGACTCCACAACATGTACCTCCCAACTTGAGGGGGGGTATTAGATTTCTAGCCTTTCCCTCTTTTCCCCTTTTACCACAGTATCTTGTAAACCTCAGTCAGTAAGATTAACTGCAGTTAAGATTGGTTGAGTTAATTTCATAAAGTTTATTAAGTTTGTTTTGCTCTAAGCTTAGTTTAGTTTTGATAACAGAATTAGGGATTCACTTGTTACATTCTGTTAGATTTGTTGAGCCAGTTTACAACTGTGCTTCTATATAATCTTTCTGATTTTCGTTGTACAATTAATTTTTCATCAATGGAAATTTCAGTTTCTCATTTCCAATTTATCTCTTTCAATAACTTACAAACATAAATATAAAAATAAATATTCATCAAAAACTTATTTTAATCAAAACAATATATAAAATTAGGTGTGAAAAAATTAAAATATTACAACTATATAATATTTTTATAGATATAATTTTAATAATAAAGTTTGAATGTAGTAGTTGTCAACAGACACCTGTTAGAGTGGTAACCGGTGGTAGTGGTCGTAGTGGAAATTAATGGTGGGGATCAGCGGTGGTTGGTTGTGGTTACATGGTGGTTAGAGTGATGGTTGATGGTGGTCAAAGTGGTGGTCGACAGTGGGCGGGGGTGGTGGTCGGTAGTGGATAGGGTGGTGGTCGGCGGTGGTCAGAGTGGTAGTTAATGGTGGTTAAAGTGGTGGTTGACGGCAGTTGGAGTGGTGGTTGTCTCCCCTTAAAACGGTTTCTCAATTGAATTTTTTTAAAAAAAATTCCTATTGAGAAATTGGCTCCCCACACTCCAACTTCTCAACTAGTTTTTTTAGTTTTATTTAAAAAAAACGAAATTTAATTATGTAAAATTCAAATATGTAATAGATTTAATTTAGTAAAAAAAATTAAATTAAAATTACATCATTATTTAATGTAATACATATTTGACAGAGAGAACCGAACATATTACAACAGTTGCAAAACCATCGTTGCAATATCCACAATGCTGCAGTAGCATATTCTGACCACAATAGCATCAGTGACCAACTCAATTAGATAGAAATGAGGCATTGTATCAGGCTATTACACTCGTCCGTAAATGAGTGCTCTGATTTCCTCCCTTCATAATAGCAAACCATCCCCACAAAATTTATTTTATTCGATCAACAATAGTAGACACATCAGGTACCAGACCTTAAAAATAACGTGGTTTCTTGTCTGTCAAATGACCCACATGATTGTTGTCTAGATCAAGCGTTTTAGTCCCTTAGCTCTAACACCTCCCAGGAGTGTTCCAAACTGCATGAAATTGGTGGCAGGGCAGTTGTGGAAAGTAATAGGTATCCCCACCCAACCAAGAACTAGGCGCAAAATACTTGAGGAGATTGGGAAAGACAAAAACAGATGTGGTACCGATTCTGGGCAAGTAAAGCAGAAAACACAGCATAGGTCACATTGAGATGTTAGGATACCTCTGGGTTCCCCTATTTGTATGACTGAATTCTAAACCAAAGGCAGTCCACTCTAATCAAACATCTTCACCTCTATTTGCTTAAAAAGGCAATATTGGAGGCCTCCAAATTTTTTAAGCCCAATCCTCCCTTGTTTTTGGATAGACAAACCATGTCCCACTTTACCGACGGCACAGAACGGTGACCTTCAGGACCACGCCACATGAAATGTCTTTAAATTTTTATAATATCTGAAATGACTTTATTTGGTGTTCTATAGAAAGAGAAGAGGTATAACGGTAAAGATGAGAGCACCAAGTTGATTAAAGTTATCCTACCTTCGATTGACAATTGATTAAAGTTATGCTAATAGCAATCATAAGATGTGGCTTTTAAAAATTATGGCCCAAAAGTTCAACGACTAGTGTGAATCAAACATTTACCTACAAGTATTTCACTTTTAGTGACACATGTTTAGAATTACTGGAAGAGAGTTATTAGACAAAATAATTGTGAGAAAAAATTATTTGTGGGATGTCCATCGCGACCCAAAGTGAATACAAAATTACCTATATGTTTTTAAATTTCGGTTACAAAAGTTACCAGTCACTAAAAATAAGTTGATTTTGTTTTTTATTAAAAGTAAAATTTCTTGTAAAAAAAGTAAGTTTTCTTGTATAAAACACGTGTGTATTTTAGAAATTACTATACCAGAGTTATTGGACAAAAACACTTTTGAAAAATTATCCTAAATGTAAATCCATTGTGTATATTGTATACACTATAACCTCCGTCTTTTCCAATGAGTGGTCATCATACAAAACCCACACGCATCTAAAGGTTTGATTGATTCAATGGGTGGAAGATGATGGGTTTTAGGGAGAGATTTTAAATATGTTTTTTGTTTTGTTCGACGAGGGGAAATGAGTGATTTTAATGAAGAGAAAATGTAAAAATTCAATTTTCATTGTTGATATATTTAAGGTCCTATGTTTAAGTCTCAATTTTGAATAAATGTTTTCTTCCCTCCAAATTCCCCACTTTTGGAGGGAGCTAAAATTGGCAAAGGATGTTAGTCATCTCCACCCCCCTTGTTAAAGTTAAAAAAACCACTAAGATTTAAAATAATCCCCTCCATCTATTCCCCTCCAACCAAGTAGACTGTAGAAGAGATGAGAAGGTGAATAGAGAGGAAGTAAATGGGAAGGCTTATAGGGGAAATATAGTCTGGGACAAACAACTAGGGTAGTCTGGGATATGGATCCCCTATAATCACATAAGATTGCACACAAGCATTTGTGTAAACTAGTCTCAATGCCCGTCCGATGGACGGGTAGCCCGAGTAATGGCCAAAATAAATATTAGGAAGCAAACAAAAGGTATAAATTAAAGGTATAAATTAAAGCCAACATATTAAAGGTCTAAATAAGTTTTACAACAAACAACAAAAGTTATAAATTAAAGCTAAATAAGGTTTACAACAGTTTACAACAGACAACATATTAAAGGTCTAAATAAGGTTTACAACAAACAACATATTAGAGGTCTAAATAAGGTTTACAACAAACAGCAATAGGATTAGGTTGCGGAAAAAGATTAACATAATATGAAACAAATAACATATTGAAGATCATCTAGTCAAGAACAATAGGATTGTCTTCAATAACTCCAGCAACATCATGTTGAGGATGTTCAACTTGTAGAGGTGGTGGTTGATTACGCATCAACCTAGGCCTTAGACGGTCCGTAGTCATTGGAATATGAATACGAAAGCATCCTCGTGAAGTATAAGTCAACTCAACCACCCTACGTGAAGGTGCACCTAATAGACCATTAACTCCAAAAAGATCCATTATCTTAGGAGTATCAGTATCTATGTAGGGAACTCCAAGAGAACCAATATAAATCGAAGCACGGAAACGTGAACCAGAAGCACTCTCCACAATGAGATTTGGAGGTAGGATATGATGATAAGCATCATAAAAATCTGCATTCACCCTCATCAATCTCTGGAAAACACAAAACAAAACTCACTCCATTTTTATACATTATAGAAGACAAATCATGGAAGACAAATAAGTAGCTAGAAGAAGAATAAGTAGCTAGAAGAAGAATTACCGAATGGATGGATATGATGGAAGTAAAAGTCTTGGAAACCATGATAGTATCAAGGAACCTACACCATAATAGTATGTAGGAATATTAGCCAAACATGTGTCAATCATATTACAACTATAAGAGAGATACGATTATAGGCATTTATATGGACCAAGACATGAATCATTCAAGTAGCATTTACTGTAAAAACTTTGGATGCAGATAGTTAATTAATATTTACTGTAAAGTACATTTGATCTTCTTGTTATAGGCATTTATATGGACCAAGACATGAATCATTCAAGTAGCATTAAAGTAAAGAGAACAAAAGGGAGAATTTGTTGTTGATAGACAAAGTCACAGCAAACAATCTCTCTCCCCATCTCAATTTTTTTAAATCAGAATGTCACTTGCATATCACTTGTGTCACATTAAAAAGAATTGTCATCAAGAACTTTCACTATTATTCTATCTTCCCTTTCTTGTTTCAATTTAATTTTGCTTTCTTCATGCTCCAAGCAGTCAATGGGAAATATGCATACTATGGAAGAAATAAACAAAGGAAGCAAGTGGAAAACATGTGTCAAACTATAGGAAGTGTCAATCATGGCAAACATGTAGGAACTTCACTATAGCAATTAAACAAACTAAGCAAGTGGCAACCTACTAACATCGATACATGGAAGAAAAAAATAAAGTGGCAACCTACTAACATGCATACATGGAAGAAACAAATGGAATGCAAATGATCGTTATTGAAAGAGGAAAACCACAATCAGAAGTAAATTGAATAATAAGCGTTAGTTGCTGAAACGAATGGGAAAGAAGGAAATAATGATTACAAACAATTGATATCGGGAGGGTTAGCTTCACAAACCAAATGAACAGGTTAGTCTCAGTAATCAATTCAAAAGCATTGGGAAGGGAAGATGTTTTCAAAAGCACTGTGGGCAAAACGGAGAGGAGAAGACTATGAAGAAAAACTATGAAGACTATGAAGAAAAACTCAACCATGTGGGCAAAACGGAGAGGAGAACAAAAGGAAAGAAGGATTGAACATGCATACCATGGAAGAAATATTTTGAAACAACCCAGAGCATCAGAGATCGCAATATCGTAATCAGGACTTCGCAACAAATATTCAATTGGGGGTTAACACAAAACCTAATTCCGAGTAATATAGGCGGCAGAAAGGAAAAGAGGGATCCATTAACTCCAAAAAGATTCATTTGATGAAGACCATAAACAGAAACAAATGGAAACAACAACAGGCAGCAGAAAGGAAAAGAGGGAGCGAGGAAAAAAGAGCATACCTGGGAAGCAGAAATCGTCGAATGCGGGAAAGAAAGAGGGCGTAGATGGAACAAAATAAGAAGAAAACAAAGGACACTTCAAACATAAAAATACATGGGCCATTTAAGTCCAAAATCCACCAAAAACCATAAATGGGCCGAATATCAACCAAAAAATAGAAGGAAAAAAAGATGTAGTTACCTAGTTTAAATTTTGAAAAACCTCCTTATAGACAACATTAGATGTTGTATTCATGTATTGTTGATCATCATTAGTAATCAGCAACTTCAAACATTGTCTAGAGGTTACTCTTGAAACACCAACATACAATTGACCATGTGAGAACACAGGCTTAGGAAGATAAATACCAACATGTTTCAAAGACTGACCCTGACTTTTATTGATAGTCATTGCAAAAGAAAGTGCTAAAGGGAACTGTCTTCGCTCAAATTTGAAAGGAATTCTAGGATCAGAAGGTGTAAGTGACAATCTTGGAATACAAACATTCCCACCAATATTGTTCCCTGAAATAACCTTACCTTCAACAACAAATTTACCCATTTTGGTAATTATTAGACGTGTTCCATTACATAGACCCAATGACTGATCCATATTCCTTAACAACATAACAGGCACACCAACCTTGAGTTTGAGAACATGGTTAGGCATACCAGATACAACAATAGTATTCAAAAACTCTGGAGTATGAATATCGTCAGGAGAATCTATTTCAGAAGTTATTGAACACGGGTTATCAAAACTCAAGTAAATCTTCTCATCCCCTGGCAACAAAGACAACATATACTCGTTTAACTGGTCAACCAAATCATTTGTGGGAGCTAGTATAGCTCGATCTCTGAAGAACAATGAATCAGTAATATTGGAAACAAAATTTGGATAAACAACATCAACTATAGTCTGAAGAGAATCAGTAGTAGGACGAATAAGAAGATCCTCGGGAATACTGATAGTTGTATCATCAAATCCATTAGTCTCACCAATATCACCATCACCTATTTGCAATACCCAATTAGAGAAAGACCGCAAATGCTCAACATCAAGAGGTGAACAACCATTCAAAAGCCGCATATTAATTGTGAGATTAAGGACTTCACAGAAATTCCAAAGATAAGAAGAGTTAATGCATGAGTGAACAATTTCCTGTCTAGTACCTTTAGGGATAACAGGTAGAATCTGACGGAAATCACCACCCAAGACAACAACTTTCCCACCAAAAGGAATATCAAGGCGTCCATTATTCACAAACCTAAGTATATCTCTAAGTGTATTGTCAAGCGCTTCAAAAGCATGTCTATGAGTCATTGGAGCCTCATCCCAAATAATAAGCTTACACCTCAATATAAGCTCAGCAAGAGGACTACCCTGATTGATGTTGCAAGTAGAATCCTCAGTTAAATTAAGAGGAATAGCAAAGCGGGAATGAGCGGTACGACCACCAGGAATTAGAAGAGCAGCAATACCACTTGAAGCAACTGTGAGAACAATTTCTCCTTTTGACCGCAATGCAGCAGATAAAGCTCTCCAAACATAGGTTTTACCAGTACCTCCATATCCATTTACGAAAAAAAGGCCTGGCTTACAATCAGTGACTCTTTTCATGATAGTATCGTACACTACACGTTGTTGAGGATTCATTGAAGACAATAGCTGAACATGTTCAGAAGCCAATTGATGCCTATCATAATTCAACTCATCATGTATAAGTCGATTTTGATTAACTCCAAGCAAGCTATCATCAACCTGTGGCATTCCAACAAAATCACCTAGACTTTTATTGTTGCTTTGAAGAAACCTATGGATATCAGCCAAGGCAAAAGCTTGCAACTCCTCCGGAGACAAATAAAGATCTGAGGAAGTAAGCACTAAAAATTAAAAAATTTAAAAAGGCAAGATGCAACAATATTTTATGAGGATCAAACTTTACCTCGAAAACGAAGAAGAGCTCGCTGTCGATGCAAAATATCATCTGTCAAATATTTCCAAGTTTCTTCCCAAACATATTCAGGTTTGGCTAACTGATTAGAGAGCAATAAGCATGAGAAAAGACGCCTCAAATAAAGACCAGTTCCCCAAAAACTCGCTTCTTTAATACCATCGATATATTCCTTGTCATCATTCAACAATCCCAAATGATAACAGGTACTTTTGAAAGTTTCATGCACAACATTATTAACAGTCCTAATACCTTCATAGGAAATAGGACCCTTTAAGTAACCAAGAAGAATCCTTAAATAATAAAGCTCACCAGAACCAGGAGGAACATAGTGAAGTCTTCCAATTGAAAAACCACTCTTCCGTGGACACCATTGATGTTGGGTATCCTTCCAAACAAACTTCAATGGAAACTGGGAGTATGTAAGATTTTTGGCTTCTTCATATATCTTATTAGCATTCATCCATGCTAAAAACTTGGTGTTATGAATATTTTTCCTATTCAAAACATCTTCAATGCTACTATTAGAAGAAGATATAACAAACTGTTCATTAGGAAGATGGAAGGTAAGGCGCTCAACAGAAGGTTCGCGATGATGAATATCAAAACTAAAAATACGCCATGTAGCTTCACATGCGGACAAATACCTACAATCATAATACATCTTAATTTCATCTTCACAATTTGATACACCGGCTTCAGTTGATTTACCATAAAAGCCAGCGGTAACACGATCATGCCCTTTGTTAACGTATTTGAAAAGATACTTGATAGCTCGAGATTGGTTACACCATTCAACATTGATATGAGCATTATACTTAAGAAGCAAAGTTTTGTTGTAGGGAACAACAAATCTATTGTCAACAAAACAATTACCTTTCTCAACAAAGACTCCATTTTCACGCCTTCGATAAATTGGATAACCATCCTTATCAATTGTGGTAGAATCCACAAATTTTTTTGGAAAGTACTTTGTGCACTTATTCTGCTGCATACAGGGTGAAGTCGGATTATCAGGACCACATGGACCATGAATCATGCAAGAGGTGACAACCTTAAACAAATCAGGTTCACTAACACTATCAGGAATCTCAGCAGATATAAAACGATCTATATCATTTGCATTATGATATTTAGCCTCAGGAGAAAGGAAGATTAAAATATGAGCATGAGGCAATCCCCTTTTTTGGAACTCAATTGTGTAGATGACTGTAAAATAAGATACACAAAAAGATTAAGTAAATAAGAAAGACAAAGGAAATAAAAATCTTAAATAGCAAGTACGATTAATTACCTGATTTAACCTTGCCAAAGACATCACCTTTTTTGATATCCTTTATCAATTGGTCAAGCTTTATCTTAAAAAGCCTACAAACCATGTCAGGCCTATCTTGTGAAACAAATCCATAAGTCTCAAAATAAGAACGTAACTCGGGCCATTTATGGTTGCAAGTAAATGTAATAAAAAGATCAGGATAGCCAGCCCATGAACAGATTGCCATAGCATCTTGGTAATTTTGAAACATATATCGTGCCCCTCCTATGAAAGTGGAAGGAAGTATTATACGTTTTCCAATTGAAGCCGAGTCAGATTCCCCCCTTAAAATTGCGTCGGCTAGACCACTATAAAGATGAGCTCTGATATCCTTTTGATGAAACCTAACCCATTGCAATCGAGTTGCCTCAATCATGCTGTAGCCATCAACTAAAAATTGTTGGAACAAACGTCTTCCATACAATAGGAGTGAATTTTCAGAAACTCGGTGCTGTATTCTATAAGCAAACCATTCCCTAAGTGTCACATTTCCTCGTTTGATCTTTAGGGCATTAGAAGAAGAACTAAATTTAATATTTTCAACAAAACCATCTTCACCTCGAGGAAAAAGGATTGGATACTGCATTGGCAAATAGGAAGCTGACAAAAGAGGAACACGTTGTAATAAACCAGTTTGTGTCTGAACGACAATATCTCTATCATCACCAGCAGTGTCAAAATCACCAACAATAAGGGCAGCAACTTCAGATGTAGTAGGCAGATTATAACGCCGTCCATCACGGCCTCTTTTACCAAGGATACGCAATTTTACATTAGGCAATGAATTAGAAGCCAAATGGTGTTGTAACATTCTGAAATTCTTTGCAAAAGGATTGCATTCATCAAGAACTTGTTTAATGGCCAACACCAAATCCGATCTTATAGAAGAAGCATCGTTGTCCATCCTATAAAAAAAAAAGGGTAAGAAATTAACCATATTAAAATGCTAGTAATTTTCAATTATAAGATAAACATTAAAGAAACTTACCCAACAACAGACATTCTATTATGAACCTCATTGTTAGTATCATAGATATATAATTGGGCAAATTTAGGTATATCGCCTGGAAGAGGAAGCAACCCACCAATTTGATGATAGTTCTCACCATTGAGAACAAATATAGGAGGAGCACGACCATTATTCATTGTTCGATCAACTTTTCCACCCATGGATGTAAATGCAAACATGCTATTGAAAGATCTAATATCATCAAGAAAATATTTACTCCGAGGATCTTTATTATGAAAGAGATTATCAAATAAGTGTGGAGGATCTTGATATGGAGGAACAACAATTCTTCCTTGTGAACAACACAAAGAAAATTTTGGGGTAGCTGCCCTAAAATGTTTCTTGAGTCGTTCCTCATACCACATAAGGGCACCACAACATTGGCAAGTAGATTTTGGCTCTCCAATATCCGAATAGGTGGAAGGAGCAGGATCTAGAAAACGAAAAGAATTTCAAAGTGGAGAATAAAAACTAAAAACTTCATTGTAAAAGTGGTAAGAGATACTTACCTATATTACTATCAACAAAGCCAACGTTGGAGGAAGAAGGATCATCACATAAAACATCAATATGTTGCAAAGATGCATGGGTTGGTACTGCTCAGAAAAAAGTAATAACAAAGTGAATAAACATAAGTGAATCTCACTATAGCAAATAATTGGACAATATGCAGTTGTTAGAATCTGGAAAAAAATGTATCAAACTAAAAGTGTCATAAAATGAATAAAAATGTCAGCATAAACATGGGAAGAAACATTTACCAACATGAGCAGGAACAAAATGAACATTGGAGGAAGAAGCACCATGATGGAAAACATCATTTGTTTGTAAAGTTGCATGAGCTGGAGCTGTTTAAAGAAAAGAAAAAGAGAATGAATATATAGAGAACCAAGCTTAAAATAGAAAGTAATAAGACAACATGCAAAATCACATACACGTTAGAGTTGAGGTTGATCTAAGAATGTACTTTCCAGAAGGAAGGCCCGTGGAAAGGATAGGATGAGGAGGTGAAAAGGCAACACACGTGGAAGAAGTTACATTTTCACTATTTGAAGATGAATGAGGTATAGCTGCATGAAAAGGACAGAGAAGGTAGGAAAAGATTATGACCTTGCATGCACCTATAAATGAAAAGACAGAAGTAATCTGTGTAAAATAGCAATACATTATAACAAATAGAGACATACCTGGTTGGCTTGATATAGAACTAAGAACATGTTTCCCAGAACCAAGTTTTGCTTTTATTGGAGAACAACAAACATTAGAAGTAGAACTTGTAGCAAATTGTTGAAAACCTGTAGGTGAGTGTAAGTTAAAATATATAAATGACAAAGAAAAGAAGAAGCAAGTAGATAGAAGAAAAAGATATTACCATCAGGATTGATATGAGAACCCTTGGGTACATTTCCTGTTAGAGTAATCCTGTTAGAATTCATTGTACCCACTAAGGAAAGAAATATACAATAAGTCTAGTTAAGTAATGTGAAGTGGAAAAAGGGAGAGCAATTGTGCAAAGACTGAAACACAGAGCTTTAATAAGAAATGAGGGTCAGTTGGTACATATGGTGAACATGAAAAAATAACTAATGGAATAAGTGACCAAAAAAATGTCATATGATTGAAAAGTTGCATCAGTAAGGTGCAACATGTCCCTACTGGCTACCCAAGATGAGATAATTATTCATTGTTTCTTTGAAGAAATCGATAGACAGGTGTGGAAGGGCTGCATTAACTCTGATAAGAGGTACTTTGAACCACTATGAATTCAAAGTGGTTGGAAGGAATAGAAGGTGCTTGGTGAAAATGCATGGAACTATTTATGCCACTGTGATGTTGAAAGTTTGGTGTGCCAATATTATTAGAATCTATTTACTTATAAAGATTAGGTAAATTTTAATTGTTGTCCAGCTTGTATTATTTAGTCCAGCTTGTATTATTTAGTAAATAAAGGGATATAAGAAGCCTATAGCAACAACCTATTATTACTTGGACATGCAATAGACAACATGCATTTGGACTGCTCCATACATTAAAGAGGATAACACATCAAAAGAAAAGAAAAGGAAAAAAGCTGCTAGATTCATAAACATACTCCATACCACACAAAGCATAGAATTACATATAGTGACATGAAAACGAAAGTCACACAAATACATAAAGGAAGGGCCTTATTCAATACAACAACACAAAGGACTAACAACAGGTGGCCAAAAGCTAACTTCAAAAAAAAAAAAAGGCCAAAGACAAAAGAGAACTTTAAAACCAAAAACAAACAACATTTTGAAGTTAGTGCATCTTTTGGTAGGGACCAGAAGATAGTTGCAAGGTAATTTCAGGTTGGAGAGGCAACCCTCTAAGGAACCAAATCACCCCCAACATCTTTGAGACTCACGACATCCTCGGTAGCAGACACAGAAGCACCACAACCACCAGATTTGGGCTCCACATCATCATTCACAGCAGCCAGAATAGGTTCAGTTTGGGAATCCGGTACCACATTAATATCTTGAGATGCAGGTGAGGCATTTGTTTTTTTTTCAAAAGACAGGATCATAGAAACATCAGAGTCAGAGACAAATATTGGATACTTGTTGGAAGATCCACACCCAGCAGTTGCAGTTGACACACGAACCCTTGAAGGAGGACCATCTTGACTATCAACATCCAAAGCACGTTTGCATGTGGGAATTGTGACAGAGGGCCCATCACCACCAATTGAAAGAACCTTGCTAGTGGGTGTAACATCAGCATCAGAAGTAGTACCGTAATGGTTACTCATTATTGAACCAACATGTTCAGAAGAAACCTAAGAAAAAATACAAAAAACAAAATAAGCATTCTATTCAGGAAAAGAAACCTAGAAAAATAAATGAGAAGAAACAAACCAAAGGGCTTGCAGGAACACAGTCATTGAGCGCATCAGTTAATTTCAAATCTCCATCAGCACCCCCAAGACCAGCCTGCAGATACAGCAAATGTCACTAAAAAAACATTATCAAAAGACATAATACACAAAATAAAATCAAAAGACAGGATGAATACAAAGATACAGACCAAATCCTTATACTTTGAAAGGAAAGACCCAATAATGGCATCATCAGAAGTGATACGCTTAACAGCAAAATGCTGCCAATGCTGAGACACATTTCCCTCCACAACCTCAACCTTAAAAAGCAAGTTCTTCTTCAAAAACTCCTGAAAATCAACAGGCAACTCAGCAGGATCACATGGAGACTCAAGAAGCTGTTGAGGAGTCCTGCCCAAGAATCGTGTCACAACACGATCAAATAGGACAAAGTTTGTTGAACCAGTAGAGTCCATCACCTTAGCCTCTATCTTGAACCTAAGATAGAAAAACAAACAAATGAAGTATAAATAAGTTAAAGTAGAATAAAAAATGATAAAGAAAACATAAATTGTTGATTAGAATAGAAGAATATAAAAGAAGAAAGCATGACAACCTAGGGATAGCAGTGACAACCCTATTACATTTCCTGCAAAAGTATCTGGATCCCTGCTTGCGAACCTTCCTTAGGCACTTGTTACAGGAGTCATAGTACCAACCATATTCTGTATCAATTTCAATAATCTGTGCAAGGACAGTTGCAAGGCAAGCCTACACAAAAAGTAAAAATGAAAAAAAAAAGAAAACGTGATAAATAGCAGAAACTAATGGATAATGTAAACAACAATTATGTGAAGACAATAAGGAAGTAAAGATAAATACCTCAGTTGCCTCCAAAAGATCAGATATGGCCATCCGAGGAGTTTGGAGAAGATCATCAAGGAGAGTCACAGGAGCAGGTGCACTAACTTGAGTAACAGTTTGAGTTGGCACAGTGGAAGAAGTAGCCATACTGATGAGCATGAAAAACAACTCATCATGAATGCACATAAGAATTAATGTTTAACCAAACAAAAGGAAACTATCAACAAAAAAGAACCAAATACTCTGATTTGTAAGCAAGAATCTCAGGAATGTCAGTCTCAAAAAACACACGTGTTCCATGAAAAGTGTTAGAAACCCCAGCAACACCTAAAGAAAATAATAAGAAAAAGGATCAATACAAAAACAAATAAAGCAAAAAGATAAAGGAAACAACAAAAGAAAAATACCCTGAAATTTTTTGAGCCTACAAAATTGTATGATAATGACAGGAGGAGGTGAAGTTCCATGGCGTTCCAATTTCTCATGCATTGTTTCAGCATAGTGACCCCAAAATGTACACTGAACTGTGTCATGCCTATAAACATTGAAAAGAAGAAGACAAAAAGTGGTAAATCATAAAGAAAACCGTAAAACAGAAACTAAAATTTTGAAAGGAATACAACAAAAAAAAAACACACTTGAGATCCTCCAGCACAAAACGTAACATGCTAGTTGTATTCCCATTACGTTCATAATCTTGGAGTGTATCCTTCTGCAGAACATGCCCAATGACATCTAAAAGCAACGTGAATAATAATTAGGTACACACGAAATCCAAAGCGCAAGACCAACACACAAAAAAGAATAATAAAGAACACACCAATAAGAACATCTTCCTTTTCAGTTAAAGCAATCTCACAGAAGGTCATGAATTCAAAGTGATTGGAAGGAATAGAAGGTGCTTCCACAGGAATGCAAGTTGTAATTCCCATGAAGTTAAGCTTATATTTATGGTTAGTAGTTGCAAACTTAGTATCATTTGCAGCAACCAGGACCTTATCAATAAGATAAGTAGAACCCTCCTCCAGCAAAGGTTCAAATTGCTTCAATAAACCCCTCTTAACAGTTGCATGAATCTTTCCAAGCTAAGAAGGCATTGAAACAAATTCAAAGAATCAAAAAAAAGGAAATAAGAATAACAGCATAACACTAAAAAACGAAAATGAGAATGATGAAAAACCTTCTTATCAAGAAGTATCATTTCAAGTGTGTTTGGGTTAGAAGGATTCTTAAAATCTGGGGCAATCCAAAGACGAATCACACGAACAGATAAGGACCAATCAATTTTGCCAGGAACAATCTCAGCAATTGAAGGCATCTTGTGGAGTGTAATGGGCCAAACCAATGAGATACTGAAGGATACAACTGTGGATATGTTCCAAAGCCCATAGCACGTAGGGTTTTATAGAGATTAAACGTTGCATGATTAGGAAGAAGTATTCAATTGTGGCCCTTGAGATGAATCTAATGGTGATAGATTGAAGACTAAGAGAACACGAAACAAATGGCAATCAGTAACCAAGTGTCAATCATGCAACCAAAATGGAATAGAAGGAAGTTTAGCCGCCCAATGAAAGACAAACCAAATAGAATTTTAGAAGCATGTGTCAACCATGCAAAGCAAAAACAGAGAATTTCGGTTGCATGTACGTTAAGCAGTGGAACAAACACAAAGCAAAGAGAATTTTAGAAGCATGTGTCAAACATGCGAAGAGAAAGGCAGAGAATGTACAGGCATTAACCAAAGGAGCGCATACCATATGGCATAAGTAAAGGAACACATACCATATGGCAACCATGCAACTATAAGGTAGAGAATAGCTTGGATCATAAAAAACGATGCAACTGGCAAACATGCAAATCATGGAACAGACAAACAAAATGAAGTTTAAGCACCTAGGTAAAAGATTTAATTCTGATTGCATATTAGTAGTAAAAAAAGCATTATTCTAAGTTACATCTAAGCAGCTCGATTAGTTGGAACAAACCACACTTCACAAAGAAACAAATCAAAAGGAACATATCAAGAGGAACAAAAAGAGGTCTTCAAACTATCAAGAGGAACAAATCACACTTCACACAGAAATGCAACCAGTTGAAGTTGAAATTGAAGTTTAAGCACTTAGGTAAAAGATTTAATTGCCATTGCATAATAGTAGTAAAAAGATCATTATTGTATCTTACATCCAAGCAGATCGATTAGTTGGAAAAATAGCTATGATAAGGTTAAATTGGCAAATCAACGAAGGAGAAAACCAAAAAGAGGTCTTCAAACTATCAGTTAATCAAATTAATTATTTTTTAAGAACAACCCCACTTAGATTAAGTGAAAGGAAGAGAATATTAGGCATAGATTTATTGTTAAGCAAACAAAAGATAAAAGGAAAAGAAGCAAATAAGTTGAATAATGAGAACATAAGAAAAGATCAAGAGTATAGTATGCACAGGATCTTATTGTGGAAAAAATGATAGTGTAAAGGAACCCAGTGGCAAGCTTAGTATAAATCAACGACAGTTTTGGTTAGAAAAATGAAACAAAATATTATTCCATTTAAGAAGGAGAATTCCAATAGGAAGTACAATACAAAAGAACCAAGTTGCCCCATAATGAGAAGTACACATAAAGTTGTTAAGAATTAAAAATTACATTTATAAGAAACATAAAGAAACCCCTAAAACAAACTAACACCTATTTAGTAACAGAAACGTGGAATTTTGTTCAATGGGAACTTCAAGCTTCAGAGAAAGACCCTCAACATAACCATTTGCCTGACGACAGAGAGACCATCCACGGAGACGAACTTCAGAAGAGTTAGGACCCCTTGGAAAGATAAGATGACAGGGCCAAGCTTTACCCATCTCATCAACCAGTATAATGTCAGAATCATTTTTTGCAAGCACCATCTCACAAAACTGAATAGGAAGATGCTGCAATCAAAAAACATAAACATAAGACATACAGTTCATTAATGAATAAGAGAAGAAAGAATAAAAGAAAAAGAAGCAAACCAAGAAGAGGCTGGTCATATCAGCAATATCAAGTGTCTTGTATAAGGTGAACACCAAGGTAGGCACCCTACCAACATACATTGATTGATCCAAAGAATTAGAAATAAGATCATCATCTTGAATCAAAGCAGGTTCCTGACCAAGCCTAATGATTTTAGGAGGTCCAACAGTATAAGGATATACCAAGAACCTATCACGAATCTCAACAAAAAAACGATCAAAGCGGACATACATCATTTGAATCCACCCCCCAAGATGCAAACCATAAAACCTTCCCATTTGAGACCAACCCTGAGTGAAAAACACATCAGAACCTCTCTTAACAACAACAACCTCAAACTGATTCCCAGTGGAATCAAAAAGAACCACACGACTGCCTATTTCTTGAATATGTTCACCAGAAAAAAGATAAGGAAGTTTGGCCTCAACCTAGCAGGAGCAAACCACAAACCAATTAGAAAGCATGCAAACAGAATTTAACAAAATCAGTAAAAAAAGAAATGACATTCTCACATGAGTTGGAACATATTCAAGCTCATAAATCTCAAACTTTATATTCAAACCCATGTTGTGACCCCTATGAGCACCCTGCAACAACCTATTATTCATCTATAGATGGACAATGGAAAGTGTAAGAACATAAAACAAAAAATATAAACAATAACTGAGGAACATGCAAAAATAGATAGAACTTAACTCTGAGCCCTAGACAATTTTTCCAAGACAATGCCTCAAGCAAAAGTACAAACAAAAGTGCAAGAGAGAGTATATTTATAGAGAAACGAAAAATAGGAAAGAAAGAAGGGTTCAGAAAGAACCTGCAAGCTGCCAAAGGAAGCCCAAGTGGAGGTAAGGAATACAGTGCCACTTGTAGAGAAAAAAAGGATGCAATAAAAGCTATGGTTGTTAGCAGTTGAAAGAAAGAAGAGAGTATTATTGTGGTAAAAAGTAAAGGTAAAAGCATGGATGAGATTAAGTATAAGAAAATGCGAAAGGGATTAGAATAAGGATATTATGATTAACATTAAAGCCCAATACTTAATTAAACAGCAGAACATTAAATATGAGTCCAAGTTCCTAAACAACTACCAACTAATACAGGTCTACACCCATTAGTTAAACTAACTACCAATAAAGCTGAAAATACATATTACATCATTAGAAAACACTAAACAACAAACTGTCAACACCCACACTACATGAAAGAAACACTATTAGACAACTGAGTCTCCATGTAGAAGCCACCACCAGAGAAGAACCAAACAAACTCAAAGCTAGATTTTCCCAAACCAGCTGAGACTCAAAAAAAACACGCTATTGCTGTCCTTAGAAAGACTAAGTCGTATATCCTGCCCCTCCTTCAACCCCCTAGTCTTGCATAAGTCATACCACTCCCCACGAACATAGCAAGCCTTGGAAACTTGAGCAAGATGACATGCAATAGTAGGTGAAGGATGCCACTCAAGAGGGCAAGTCCAAGAACGGTTCCACTCATCAACAATAATGATTTTGGTGATGGATTGAGGGATAGCAATGAGACAAAAGGACTCAGATATTCGCTGCATGCATACAAAACAAAAGGAACAAACATAAACAAAGAACGCAACAAAATATTTAAAAGCCAACAAAACAACAACAAAAACCTCACCAGAGAAATAAGATCAAGGAGAGTGAGTGTAGTACAATAAGCAGTTGGAGTGCAGGTGAGGTCATGACACTTAAATTTCTCAAGAGCGAAATCATCAGCATCAATAACAATTGGTTTATCAGCATTTCCAATAGCATAATACAGAGAAGGCTTTGGACAGGGAACTGTATAGAGGGAACGATCCCTCACGACAATCTTGAAAACAAAATCATCAGAATAGGTCATTATGACCCAACCACCAAACCTAAGCTTATAGTGTGAACCAAGTCTACTCCACCCTTCACAAAAATGAAGCAAACCACCCTTCCACCTCGCGGCCACCTCAAAACGCGTACCCACACAATCAATTAGTGTCACGAAATAAGGAATGGAACGCTCCAAAAGAGTTGTCATAAATGGGAGCACAGCATAAGCCTGCACAAAAGAAACAACAGAAACAAAGGCACGTTTAACATGAAAATAAAATGATGAGAATAGATGGAAAACATAACGTGAAAAGAAGCATGCAGGACCACAGCAGGATCAAAGAAACAAAACAAAGTCCTTATGTTGCCCTCCATCTCTTTAATGATGGCGTGATCAAAAGGTGTAAAATAAGAGTTGGCATCCTGAAAGTAAGGCAATAAAAACATAAGTGAGAGGTAAGACTATGCAAAGGAAAAAAAGTAAGAAGAGGCCAAAACAAAATGCATACTCGGTTAGTCAGTTGCTGAGTTGACATTGTGAGAGAAAAGAAAGAAGGAAATGCCAAGCAAAGGAAATCAAAGGCAAGTAATGGTGAATGTTGTGGAAAAGGGGTCCTAGAACAAATTTAAATAGAAGAAGCAAGCAAAGGTTGGATACAGTACTGTGAAGGGAAGAGTTAAACCAATGAAGATTTCATATCTAAAGCAATCAGTAGAATTGTTGGAAAACAAAAGGAAGCATGTGCCATGGATTCAGGGATTGGGGAGAGTTTAAATTAAGCCAATAGAAGGGAAGAAGAACTGAGTGAATGTAAGAAGAAACGTGAAGGATGAGAAAGAGATAGGTTAGGTAGAAGAGAAGCAGAAGAACAGAGAGTGTGTGAAGGATAGAGAGTAATGGTGCAATAAATGAAGTCATGGTTGTTGCTACACGTGCTGCAAAAAATCAAAAGAACACCATGAAAGAAGCTGCACGTAGCACCATGAAAGAGAGTTAGTATGGAAAGAAGATGCAAGTTCTGCCATGGAGCAAGGTGTCATGTAGATTGGCGCGCACTGTAAGCTGTAAAGAAGGAAACCAAGCAAAGATATGTAAGATTTCGCGGGCAAACAATGATTTGAAACGTTGGAAAAGAAAAGGGACCATGTGCGAAGCAGCCACGGATTGGTTGATTAAAGATGTGAGACAGATGGAAGGTAAACATGAGAAGGGAATGGAAGGCAACAGATTTCACTTAAGTTCAAGCCACTAAAATCCATCCAAATAAGCAGGATGAGAAGTGAATGGAAGGCAAGATAGTGTCCATGTAGATTGGCGCGCAAATGATGAAGGAAAGGAAGAGAAGACAGCCTCCACGTAAGATTTGCCTCCAATTTTGGCTGAAGCCACTACTCTCGCTTATAATGTTTGATAGGGTAGGAGAGAGATTATAGAGAGATAGTATTGAGAGATGAAATGGTAAAAAAAAAGCTAAAAATGAATTAAGTTTAGGGGGCTGCAAGTTTTATGACTGTAGAGGAAGAGCAAAAGGGAAGGGGTTCTAGTATTAAGGCTTGCTCGATTACATTTCTAAAAACAAATTTTTGTTTCTAAAAAAGTACTCCCTCATTCCATTTTGTTTATTGTTTTACCAAAATCAAATTGTCCCAAATTAATTGTTGTTTTACATTTTCCATAAAATATTTAATTTTTTTTTCACTCATGTCCTTTTTTATTATGATAATTTTTATATTCAATAAATGATTCATATTTATCTATGTGAAGAGATAAAGAGTTAAATGGTTAATCATACAACATTTTTTTCAAATATCTAGATTACTAATTATTTTTCGTAATTGGTATGTCAAAACCTTAAACTACAGACAAAATAGACGAGTAAGGTAGAACACGCTTGTTCTTTCTTGAGTTTCTAAAAACATAATAAAACTATTTTTTAAATGTCTTGCAACAATGTTAAATCTCTTGAGGGAGAGTTTTGCCGTCCATTGTGGTCGTACCCGACTAGAGGGATTAGTCTCTGCAGTTGCACAAAGAGGATACCCGGTTTATACAAAAAAATCATATTCTTAATTTTTGGAGGCAAGGGTATTTTTGGAAAAAATAAAAAGGGGGAATGGGGTGTGTGGGAGGTAATATTGGGGTGTTGATAGCCCAAAACAAAAAAGAAAATCAAAATTCAACAAGAAATAAAAGAAATAAAAGAAAATGAAAGAAAACGGGAAGAAGGCAAAAGGAAAAGAAAATTACAAAATAAAAAACCAGAAAAAGTTTGAAGAGTACCAGAGTCACCATACCAGAGCATAGATCTTCGTCTTGGTTCTTTGCAGAAGCGCAATTGCTCAAAAGTCAGACAATTCAATCAAGCACTCCAAAGCTAACCACTCCTCAGTAGTCAGAAAGTAACCTTCTCATACAGGGCGAGGTTTTGCTAATTCCTGTTTGGTTACTCGGAGATAAGATACAAAGAAAGGAAATGAATAAGAAGCGCGGTTGTTGATGGGTGAAGAGATTTATAACTCCGTGCCGTTAACCTGCGTTTGGTGAACGCACATTTCTAAAATCTACACAGACTCTGAATTTTCGACAGATTTTGAGCAAAATCTGAAGTGCGATTCCGATCTCGAAGCCATATTTTTAACCGTCTCTTATTTTAGCTACTAAAACAGAAGAAAATGCTGCGTCTGAAAGCGTTTCGGCCTTCCACCGATAAAATCGTTAAGATCCAATTGCATCCAACGCATCCATGGATGGTCACAGCCGATGATTCAGATCGAGTATCTGTTTGGAACTGGGAACACCGCCAGGTACAGTTGCTTGTTCGATTATGGTTTCATTTTTCCCTTTTCTGTTGCCGCGTGTTTTAATAGAAACATTCTTCAGGTGATATATGAGTTGAAAGCTGGCGGAGTGGACGAACGACGTCTTGTAGGTGCAAAGTTGGAGAAGCTAGCTGAGGGAGAAACAGGTTTGACTCGTAAATTGTAAAATTGAATTTGAAAATTGTCTTCATAATTGTTATAGACCTGCTACATTTTCTTTTACTGGATGGTTGTGGTAACATAAATCTCATTTTCCATGAATATTACTGTGCTACGGATCTTCTGTAATGTTCCCCAACAGGAATTTGTTAATTTTTGGCATTCTTATTGTTATTGTCATTTGTCAATGTTTTTTTGAGGAATTGACTAACTATCAATGGTTACCAAATTATTTTACTGTTATTAGTGGGAAAACCTCTTGGGTAAATTTGCTTTCTGACCCCGAATATTATGATAAATTTATAATCGTTAGGCTTAATGTTGTTCCTGTTTGGCTAAATTTTCTCAGAATGCGAGCTTTATTGTAGTTTTATGCTCTCACAGAGATGATTGTAACTTTTTAGTGTTGTTCGGATCTAGGAAATTGTAACAAGTGAGTTTCGTTTTATGCAAAAGAAAAACAGCATGATAAACTGTTTCTTTATCATGATTCGTGGCATTTAACATTTCTGTGCTAGTCTAATAACAGAACTTCATAATTATATGGTTTTTGTTTGGTAGAGTCCAGAGGGAAACCCACTGAAGCAATTCGTGGAGGAAGGTAATATAATCTTGCATTGTGTTTTTGTATCCTTTTCTGACTTCTATGATTCATTTTCTTATCACAACTCTTTACCTGCCTTAAAGTGTTAAGCAGGTGAATTTTTATGATGATGATGTACGCTTTTGGCAACTTTGGCATAATCGCTCTGCAGCTGCCGAAGCTCCAACAGCTGTCCATACTTCAGCTTTTAGTTCCCCTGCGCCATCAACAAAAGGGAGACATTTTCTTGTCATATGTTGTTTAAACAAAGCTATATTTTTGGATTTGGTGACGATGCGTGGCCGTGATGTACCAAAACAAGAGCTTGACAACAAGTCCCTTCATTGGTAAGTTTTCATTTTGTTATTCAATATTCTTAAGCTCCTTATGTCATTGATTTTCAAATTGCCACATAACACATTATCTATTATCTATTATCTATTAAAGCAAGACAAGACATGTGTAATATATTATGGCTGCTGTTTTGTGTTAATGCCTATCCAAATCATTTTTTTCTACTTTCTTTTATGATTGAAGTTGTGATTAATATAGTTTGATGCGATCCTACTCAAGCAATGCTTTTATATGGGGGCAACCTAGTGCTGTAAAGCTCTGCCATGCGGGGTCTAGAGAAGGGTCGAATCAATTGTGAATCTATTATAGACAGCCATACTTTGTATTTGCAAGAGACTAATTTTACAACTTGAACCGATTGCCTCTATTCACACAGCAGAGACCCAAGCAATGCTTTTATGTTATATCAAATTGTCCCAAGATTTAGTTGTTTGTAATTTTTTTCCTGATTCTTCTGGTTGGAATCATGTCAGCTTCATATGACTTTGAATTAAACAATAAGAATAGTTGCACTCTGATGGAGTCATCAAAAAAATACTGTTAAGATTCCTTAAATTGGTTCATTAACTAATTTGCATATAAATTCTCATTTATTTCTCCTTAAATGGCTTCTACTTTGTGGGCTTATTGCCTTCCTCATTTGCAAATATCTCTTTTCACCAACAAATGCAGACACGGATATCTAGATGTGCATATATGTACTAAATGGTTCCCGAGAGGGCATTTCAGCAGTTGCATTAATAAATTCTCAAATTCCATAAGGAAATCTTGCTTGACAATTGTTCGCTAGCTATCTCCTTTGCTGTTATTCTAATTATCTGTACAAATCAAAGTGATTGGTGTGGGAAATCATCGAATTCTCATTTGATACCAAAATTCTGCTTTATCTTTTGTCTTGATTCTTGATGGTACCACCACATATTATTGATCCCCCCTGTGCTTAATATGCCATATGATTTAGTCTTGTAATCATAAATCAATTGCCAAGAGTATATATGTTTATTTGTACATTGTATTTTTCTCTTGCAATCTTCATACATGCTGTATTACAAGCTGTCTACATTTTCCAATTTTATCTGCTGTTGTAGCATGGAGTTCCTTTATAGATCTGGCGTCGGTGATGGTCCTCTTGTTGCTTTTGGTGCATCTGATGGAGTAATTAGAGTTCTCTCTATGATGACATGGAAGGTTGGAAACCAAGATATTAATATTAATCTAATTACAACTGCTAGCATGTTATGTGATGCTTTTGTTCCTCGCAGCTCGTGCGAAGGTACACTGGAGGTCATAAAGGAACAATCTCTTGCTTGATGTCCTTCATGGCTGCTTCTGGCGAGGTATATCTTGATTCCTGTTGATGAATTTATGCTGCAATATTGTATTTTACTGGCATTGTTTTAAGGAACTTCGGATTTTAACCTATACTTTAGCAAAGAGTAGCATTAATGCTCACACTTGTATCCTTCATAGGTAGCCAATGATTTAGACTAGTATTAATTGGTTTTGATGTGGCACCCTGCACATATGTAATGGCTACCTATGCAGAGAGCATGGGGATGTAAGAGTAGCATCGTTTTTTTGCAATACAGGTTTTGTGAATGTGAATGTACCAATTCATTGATGATTTTTTTGCAATAATTTTGTTAATATGAATTTCTATTGTTTTTCTTTTATTCATTTTCTGATACAAGGACAAATCACTAGGATAGAAAGTGTACACTTAGAAAGAATGAGAATAGAGAATTTCTTAATTTGCATGATTGAATAAAACACCCAGTTGTAGAACTCTAATTGCCAGTTGTATTTTCTGTTAAGCCCCCATCTAACAGTCTCTTCTCTCTCCAACACCAATCCCACTCTTTTCCACTCCTCTTCTTTACTCGTTATATCCAACTGCAGGCCCTGTATGCCCATCACCCTATCATATATCAATCGACCTATGTCTTTTGTTTCAAAGTGACAAAACAGGTCCTCCTTTAATTGCTGAGTTCCAATATGCTCACTTCCTCTTATGACAATATATCTACCTAAACCGCAAGATAGATACACAAACTTATAAAATACCAAGTGATCCACTTCATTCCAAATTTTTGTGAGACCAAGTTGAACTTCCCAACCCAACATAGAGGAGATTAATTAAAACCATATAATAAATGATTTGTTAACTAAAAAAATTTATCTTGGCTCTCCCTAAGCAACAAACTTTGGAGGTTGCTCAATATATATATATATATATATATATATATATAACCTGAGTCAAGTCTCCATGTAAGAAGACTTTCTTATGTCTAAAACTGATGTAAAAGCCATTTTTGCAATTGAAAAAAATATGTCCATAATTCTGCCCAAAAATTTAAATGAAACCTTTGATGATAAGTCAAACCTTAAAGCGTTCCACTATACGTTAGTTCTTACTAGTACTTTTACAACGAAGACCCAAATGCATCCCACTAGATTTTCATCTGGGGTGGGGGATGAAGGAATTGGAGTCCAAGTATGGCTTGACTCCAAAGCTTGTATTTCCTCAATGATTGCTTGTTGCCATTCTGGTTGCAAAAGTGCTTCTTCAATAGTTTTAAGAATAGAAACAGATGACAAGATAGAGGTGAAAACACATTGAACAGAAGAAAGACAATGATGACAGGACAAGTGATGAATAGCAATTGGGAAATTTGAATTGGATGAAGGCCGGTCCGGAGATGGTTGAGAAGCCTAAATAGGCACTGAAAGTGAACACTAGGCTCAGGATCTGGTTGAGATGTTGGAGGTTCATGAGGATAACAATGGTATGTGTTCAAAGAACAAGCACTGTCTTCTTGAAGAGTGGAGGTTTATTGAGATACAGAATAGGTAAATTGTAGATGGAGGAGCTGTCATCCTTTAAGAATAAAATAGAGAATCTTCAAAGAAAGACACATTAGTAGAAGTAAAAGAAACAATGTCATGAAAAGAGAAGGCGAGGAAGGGAAAATATTAGAATTGTTTTTTCACTTGTATTTTCAAATCTCAGGGATTGATACAATTATAAAGGCTTTATGGAATCTCTGCTAAATTCCTAATCAAAGAGCTTAGGGAAATAAATACTGAAATAAAAGACTACAAAAATAAATCCTAATTATAGAAATTGTAGAAACAAATAAGTTACAATAATAATGGGAAAATCAATCTCTTAATTATGCTAAGTTATAGTTACCAATCATATTCTCCAAATAGCGGCACTATCGCACGCATTAAGAGCGTGGATGGGGTATTTTGGAGATTTCAGGCTTAAATTTGTTTGTTTCTTTTACTTTTGTTGCTATCTACTTGTTTGCTTTGCTCAAGTACTACGACATTTTATTATTAATTGTGAATAGTTCATGAATATTGAACAATTTTCCAAGTTTTTATCATTTAGTCGGCAGTATTAATTATTAATATATAAAAAACATATTATGATAGCAACTATCCCTGGGGTTGGTCGCTCTGTGCGACTATGAGATTGATAACTATGCAGTTGCTTAGCTGTGAAATACTCTTTTTTTCAAATGTTGTAATTTATTTGGATTATATTTATATTTGTACTTGCATTACTGGTTCCATTTCTATTTCTTGAAAGTTGCATTTTTTGCAGTTGGTCCATCAGGACAATTCATGCAGAAATTACAATTGTCTGTTAATATGATAAATGCATGTACTCATTTTGCACGTCTTTAGATATTACTTTTTTGCACGGAAATACTTGTGAAATTTCATTCCTTTTTTTTGTTGCTGTTGGATTCCAGGCTCTTCTGGTTTCGGGAGCTAGTGATGGATTGCTCATAATTTGGAGTGCCGATCATGGACAAGATTCACGTGAACTTGTACCCAAGCTGAGTTTAAAAGTAACATTCTTTTCCTCATGCTTACTCCACTTTGCCAGTTAGTTCAATAATTGCTGAAAGATGAACTTAAGTATTGCCTGTGATGGCTACAAAAATAGGGATAAACCATCTATAATTGTTTCTAATTTACAGTTGTTATTTCTTGTCTTTTCAAGTAACGTTTTGTATTTGGTCGAGTTGAATTACAAATATGAGACAAATATCATATTATGATAGTAGGAAAGTTAGTCCGGGCACAAGGTTGGAATGCAAACCGAAATTGAGGCAAACAAAACTAAATTCTGTCTTATTCTTAATTTGCATGCAGCTTAATTTTCTTTTCCTTCTCTATCTTCCACCCTATTTTTCATTGGTTTATGTAATCTGATGCTGCATCTAGGCACATGATGGCGGGGTTGTGGCAGTTGAGCTGTCTAGAGTGATGGGAGGTGCTCCTCAGCTAATTACAATCGGTGCAGACAAGACATTAGCCATATGGGACACAATCTCCTTTAAGGTGTAGTAGTGGTGCTAATACCTAGATTATTTTAATTCTGTGAAAATTCTCCTCGTGGCTAGAAAGACTTAGCATGAACATGCTTTAAATTCTCAGGAGCTGCGGCGTTTAAAACCAGTTCCAAAATTGGCTTGCCACAGTGTGGCTTCTTGGTGCCATCCTCGAGCGCCAAACCTTGATATTCTAACCTGTGTCAAAGATTCGCACATATGGTATGTGTTTTCTTTCTCCTTTCGGTAAACTTTTTGGTTCTTTTTATTTACTTGACAGTGTGGCTTATTTGAAATTTGGAACTTTTGTTAGGGCAATTGAACATCCCACGTATTCTGCTCTCACAAGGCCATTGTGCGAATTGACCACAGTTATTCCTCCTCAAGCTCTTGCTCCTAGTAAGAAACTAAGGGTATGTGGTTAACTGGTTGTCAACTTGTTAAATTCTGACTTGGTTCAGTATGTTTTGTTCCTTGTATGACTTCTTGTATGTTTCACCACACATAATGATATGAATATGATTCGAAACATCTAAACACTACGAGGATGACCATTCCGAATGGGGGCTAGGATAAGATCAAGAAAACGTGTAACAAAATCTGTGTGAAAAACTTTACTTCAATCTTGTCATAAGTTTTTGTACGTTGCAAAATATGAAGAAGGTAACGAGCAGGATCGCGACCACGCTAGTGGTTTTGAGAGCTCTTTGATACCATGATAGAATCAAAGGAACTCAGAGAAACTGAAATGAAAATTCTGTTTCATATTTCTAGTGTGTTTTGTTACAATAGAGTTTCTGAGTTTGTAGGATCCAAGTCAGTGTAACTGACTTACTAACTGAACTGCTAAGGCAGCACATGCTGAGTCAGCTTCACAACTAACTTGCTAAACGGCTAACAACTTCTACTAACTTCTACTAACGGCTAACTACTCTTCAAAATAGAACAGAAACTAACTTCAAGCCCGTAACTCCATGCCAGATTTACTTCTCTTTTGCCGACTCTACCTGGTAATGGATGTGGTCAAACTTATTTTTACCACTAATTTTTCTGTAGGTGTATTGTATGGTTGCACATACTTTGCAGCCACATCTTGTGGCTGTTGGAACCAATATTGGTGTTATTATCTGCGAGTTTGATGCTAGATCTCTTCCACCTGTGGCTCCCCTACCTACCCCGCCAGATAGTAGAGAGCATTCTGCTGTATTCGTAATTGAAAGGGAGCTAAAGCTATTAAATTTTCAATTAAACAACTCTGCAAATCCATCCCTTGGGAATAACAGCTCCTTGTCAGAAACGGGAAGACCTAAGGGAGATTCTTTTGAACCATTACCTGTCAAGCAGGGGAAGAAGCACATTAGTACACCTGTTCCTCATGATTCACACTCGGTACTTTCTGTGAGCAATTCAGGAAAGTAAGTTGCCTCTGACTTTTGCTTCAATTCTATTGATTTTTTTTCCTTTCTGTAAAGCAGTTCTGTGACTACAAGCTACCATATTTTTTCTTAAATAAAATTTAGTGGGTTTGATTTTCTCTGCAGAATATACAATGCCTAAAATTCTATCTTTGGGTAATCCTCATATAAGTCACAACTTGCAATAATAATTAACTATACCATATTTGTGTATGTTGTAGTCTTTCTACAGTTATGCTATTGCTACCTCCTTTTCTAGCATTTTGTTTAACTGGAGTGTCTTTTGGGTGCTTTCCTACTGTATCATATGTTTGCAGGTATTTAGCAATCGTTTGGCCAGATATTCCTTACTTCTCTGTCTACAAAGTTAGTGATTGGTCGATAGTTGACTCTGGCAGTGCAAGACTTCTAGCTTGGGATACCTGTCGTGACAGATTTGCTATACTGGAGTCGTCATTACCTCCTAGAGTTCCTATAATTCCCAAGGGTAGTTCATCAAAAAGAGCAAAAGAAGCGGCTGCAGCTCAAGCAGCAGCAGCGGCGGCGGCTGCTGCTGGTTCCACAGCTTCTGTTCAAGTCCGAATCTTGTTAGATGATGGAACATCCAATATACTAATGAGATCTGTTGGTGCACGCAGTGAACCAGTAAGATTTTTTCTCAGTCTAAAATTTTCCTCTTAAAAGTTTATCATAGTAATCTAGGACTTGATGATTTCTTGCTTTTCTGGTGGCAATGCTTTTGATCTTATAAATACAACTTCTGCAGAATTGCAAGTAGATGACAATAGTTGAGATTTATTTATCTCATCTTGAATTTGTTTTGGTTGATGGTTACTAAAAACTCAACTTTCTATTATTTTCTTAGAAATTATATTATATATATGACAAAGAAGGGAGATAAGGGTGTCAGATGTAAGAACTCTTAACATTGATGCTTACTCTGATAAATTATGTAGATTGATAATTAACTAGCACGGCCATGTTTGGTAGTGAATTATTTCTGTTTTTACTTTTTATGCAATTGCCAATTTGGTGCAATAATCTAGCTTATCAGATAGTTCACTGGTGAAAGGATTTTTGTTTACTGTTTCATGCAAAATGTTGTATTGAAGTTTCACCTCGGTATGAAAATGGCTGCAGTGGTGTTTTTCTTGATGTACAAAATAGGTCTTTTAAAGTTCTTTAAAATATGTACACCAAAAAAGTTCTTTAGAAGAAATCCACTTTTATATGTTTGTTTTTCTTCAAAGATAGTATGACCTCTTGTGCATGCTCTTCTTCAAAACAAGTATCATTGAAAACAGGACAAAAATTTGAATGTTAAAGTGCCTTTTTAATTGACGTATTTCTTTTAGGTCATTGGTTTGCATGGAGGGGCACTGCTTGGCATTGCCTATCGAACATCTAGGAGAATCAGTCCCATTGCTGCTACAGCTATTTCGACAATCCAGTCTATGCCCTTATCAGGTTATGGAAGTAGCGGTCTTTCTTCTTTTACCACTTATGATGATGGATTTTCTTCACATAGATCTCCAGCTGAGGCGGCACCTCAAAATTTCCAGCTATACAGGTGAAGTTTGAGTTATGATTGTTGTACTGAAAAAAATAATCGATTTGAAGAAGTTCAGAGTTTCCTTATGTCTCACATCCTTTATTTCTTGAAGTTATCATTTCTTGGCCTCCAAATAGAGTACCGCTTCTTTAAGATTAAAATGTTGATATGTACAAGGGTGCCTCTTTGCCTCTAGTTTTACTTTGGGATAGACTACATTTAGGATTCTCTCTGGTGGTGTGGTCAGGCTATTTCGTGGGAATTGCCTTTTCTGATATGCAAAGAGATGGGCTGCCCTGCTGCGATATTAATTTTCGCTATGCCTCTTTCATTTATTTGATCTGGAAGATAGTTTATAACTCTACTATTTATACTTCCCCTCTTTTCTATCTAATACTATTTCTTGTGGTATGGAAGTTTTCAAAAAGAAGTGGTTACTGATATGATGTTTCTGACCGACATTATTTGAAGAGTGGATGCTTAAAGGAACTAATGAATGTTAGGTGCATCATCTTTCAGATTCAGACCTTATTACCCTGTTAAATTCAAGGAAACTTTATTTGCAGAATGTCTACTAAAAAGTCTTACGAGAATGGTTGCTTGAAGTCTATGTAGTTCATTTGCAGACGTTGATATTTTTTGTCACAATTTTCACCATGGACCCTCGCCTTCACTATCCCATACCCATTTATATGTTTTTGCATAGACATCTGTGTGTTTTTGAACACTATATAAGCTCTCTCCTTCATGGAATTCCTGTTTCTGGTACTGGTGAAAGAGAGGTTGCTGACCATGCTTGTTCTTGGGTAAATGTGAATCTTCTTTTGATTCTATTTTCTTTTATAGAAAGACATTAGTCTTGAGGTTGCCCGTGTTCCGTTATCCATAAATCCTTTTTTCCAGCTCTTAATTTGAAACCCAACTGTTCAAAATATCTCTTTACCCAAGTTTCTCTCTGGAAGGTGGCTCAGCTCACTAGGAGGAAACTTCTTGTTGGACAGGGGGGTACTCAGTAGAATTAGTAAGAAGGATCTTTTAGTGACGCATACACCTTCAAGACCATGTCTACTGATGTTCTTAACATGTTACTGGAATTAAGAAACTGCACCCATCTGCTTTTATGCAAATGCTTAGAAGCCACAATAGGTCTTTTAATCACCTAGTTTGCCACTCTAGGATGCTTCTGTGCCACCTCACTCTCACATGTCAATCAAGGATTTTGCCTAAATCATGTACAGCCTGTATACCCCTGATTCACATCACATTATATAAAACTGGGTGCTTGTGTTACTTCAGTCTATATTATTTTTTTACTTTTTTGAAGGTACAAGTTTACGAGCTTCCTTCAGATTTGACACTGCATTTAATTTTGTTTGTGATTCAGTTGGGAGACATTCCAGCCTGTTGGGGGTCTACTTCCTCAGCCAGAATGGACTGCTTGGGACCAAACCGTTGAGTACTGTGCATTTGCATACCAACAATACATAGTCATATCTTCTTTGCGCCCACAATATAGATACCTGGGAGATGTTTCAATTCCATATGCTACTAGTGCTGTTTGGCATCGGAGGCAACTGTTTGTGGCAACACCAACTACTATAGAGTAAGCTATGGCCGTTGTCTACGATATTTTTCAGTTTGTTTTGTATTTTTGGGTTTATAGGTCCACTGCATTTTGTAGATTTGCTTTAGTTGTTTAGAAAGTAGAAATGACAAACTATGACTTACTTTATACCCTGGCCTTTGTCTACAATCATCTGTGTTTGTTTTGCTATGTGGTATGAGGGTACGATGCTTTCATCACTTCTAAATTTTTATTGTGATATTCAAAGTTTTTTTGTAATGACCAACGAGATAGTCATATTAAATGAACCTATTGCCCCTAACTTAAAAGTTGTCTGGTGAGCATTCGTAAATGATCTTTGATTAGTATCTCTGACAGCCAAAATTCATAATTTATTTTACCTTAAATGTTTTGATTTCAGAGTTGTTTTTGTGGATGCTGGGGTTACACAAATTGACATTGATACTAAGAAGATGAAAGAAGAGCAGAAAATGAAAGAAGCACAGGCAAGAGCAGTCGCAGAGCATGGAGAGTTGGCATTAATTACAGTAGAAGGTCCCCAATCTACTACAGAAGAAAGAATATCATTGCGGCCACCAATGCTGCAGGTTAAAAATTGTTTTTAATATTTAATATTTAATATTTTGTTTCTAGATATCTTTGATAGATGTTGCTAGACTGAATCGAAATGAATATTTTAGACAGACTTTTGTCTCTAAGTAAATTTTTTGTATCTTTGAAACTAGCAGTACTTTTTGAAACTACACTGAGGGTATCTTTGTGTTAACAATTTTTATACATTCTACATCGTTGATTGGCTGTTAGTTTTCTTCAGTTTTAAAGGTTGTAATGAAAACAGGAGTTTCAGTAATGTGAGTTTGTCAGTTTGGCTTTATTTTTGCATGAATGAAGATAATTAAATGCAATTCAAATGTATGATTCTGGTTTTATATTGAACTATTCTCTAAATCATTCAAAATGATGTCTTGTAAGAAATTTGAGACCATATATATATATATATATATATATATATATATATATATATATATATATATATATATGTGTGTCCTCTCGTTGATTATATATCTGTCATCAGATGTCTGCTTATTCATCTATTTTGGAAAAATTAAATTTTCAGTTTTTGGTCCTCTATACATGCTGCACTTTACATACACAAACACACACACGGAATACTTTGTTAGCTCATTTAATAAAAATAAACATATTCCTGGTTTCCATGGAGGGTATCTTATCCTCTGTTCTTGTACTTTTTCCTTGTATTCCCTTATATATAATGTGTGTGTGTGTGTGGATATATTGGAAAATATATAAAGATATTTCTCTCTTGTTCCTATTCTAGGTGGTTCGTTTGGCTTCATTTCAGCATGCTCCTTCAGTGCCACCTTTCTTAACGTTACCAAAACAAGCAGAAGAAGCGGAAGAGAGAAAGGCAAGTGAGGTGGCTGTTGGTGGTGGGGGTGTATCTGTGGCAGTTACACGTTTTCCGATGGAGCAGAAACGTCCAGTTGGGCCTCTTGTTGTGGTAGGTGTCAGGGATGGAGTTCTTTGGCTAATTGACAGGTAATCTGGACTTATTAGTTTCAACTGTATGTTGTTTAAAAGAAACTGGGCTAGGTAAATAATAGAGAAGATTTGAGTGAATTGCATGATATTTTTCATTCAGCAGGCTGTATCTAAACTGGGACGGAGCCATAAATCTATCAAATTAGAAGCTGAATTTTTTTAATCAATATTACATAAACATTAAATCACTGGTTAAATAATATATAACACACACACATATAAACACATAATACTGTTAATATAGCATATATATATATATATATATATATATATATATATATATATATATATATATATATATATATAATTGAAGTTGTGGGGAGGGGGACACGGCCCATGCCTTCCCCCCATAACGTCTTCTCTAGCTATTTATGTCAAAAAATAAAATACATAAAAGAACAATATATAGGCATTTAACTATTTCCTATGGTCCTAAATTTCCAATGTTAATCTTATTGATTTTATTTCCAGCCGTGACTTTTTAATGGCCCTAATACTTCAAATACTATTTCCAACACAACCACCACTAACAGCTAAGCACCCCAATAATCAATGCGACGGCTCACAACGTTTAGGTCGTCCAAACCAGTACACAAGTGCAGTTATATTTGATCTACTTTTTTCCTGGACTTTTCTGTTCTTTGTCTTTCCCTTTAACATAAAACACATTGATGCAATGGCTTTCACATTAGGGTAAATTATGGTATCTCCCTTGAGGTTTTAACGTATTTTTTGATGTTATTTCGTTGGTAATGAATGTCCTGGTGGATGAGCAGACATTCAAGAAAATACTTGATCTGGAACAAATGTAAACGAAGTTAGAGTAGCACTTATTGATGAACATGTGGCCTGTCGATGACTAACTTTGTGTTTATGCTTCTCTTTAGAGGTTTAACTGATCTAATTGAGTGTTGACTTTTCTTTGTGTTGGCTAACATGGGCATGTCTTATCTATAGATGAATTTCAAATTTGAGGTTTTCCATCTGTATTAGATAATGGATTCAAGAATGATGCTACTGATACCTTGGTTGTGGTAGGTACATGCGAGCTCACGCTTTATCATTGAGTCATCCCGGTATTCGTTGCCGATGTCTTGCTGCATATGGTGACGCCGTTAGTGCAGTAAAATGGTATGAGTTCCTTCTCTCTCTCTCTCTCTCCATATTTATTACTTGTTCAGATATATCTGTACATCTCACATTATACTTTTTCAAACAGGGCGAGTAGGCTTGGGAGAGAACACCATGATGATTTAGCACAATTTATGCTAGGAATGGGCTATGCTACTGAAGCACTTCATTTGCCTGGAATATCAAAGAGGTATATGCCGTATACTTATCAGTGTTGTTAAATAGCAGCCATGGCGGCATCATGGTGTTTTATGGTGGATATAGCGGATTAAAATTGTGCAATCGATAACACTAATGCTTATAGCCAAGAGCTGGTATATGATTTTTTTTACTTCTTATGTTGCCTGTATACGATCTGCAGGTTGGAGTTTGATTTGGCAATGAAGAGCAATGATTTAAAGAGAGCTCTTCATTGTCTTCTTACCATGAGTAACAGCAGGGATATAGGACACGATGGGACAACTGGGCTTGGTTTGAATGACATTCTCAATTTAACAGTTAAAAAACCAGATAAAAAACAGGATACAGATGAAGGTGTTGAGGGTATAGTGAAATTTGCAAGAGAGTTCTTGGATCTTATTGACGCTGCAGATGCTACAGCACAGGGTGAAATTGCCCGTGAAGCTCTGAAAAGGTTGGCTGCAGCTGGTTCAGTAAAAGGTGCTTTACAAGGTCATGAGTTGAGGGGATTAGCACTGCGCCTTGCTAATCATGGAGAGTTGACTAGGCTAAGTGTATGGTGCCTTTCATAATATTTGTTTTTCCAATCCACTGATTTTTGGCTGTTTGGTGCATGTTGATATAACAATCTAATAGAACTGAATCAGAATTTATAGAATAAAACTTTATTCAAGTCAAATCCCAATCCCTAGCTCCGTATCGGGGTGATCCCAGAACTGAGATTGCGATTGTAAATACAGAGAACAGGAAAAAAATCCCTCCCAGGCATTTAAATGACCTAGTCTCTCCTGCTTCTGAAATTTCCAACCAAATCAGAAGTGCCCTCACTAGCTCTCCTTCCCTATTTATTCCCACCTCCCATTATTTCAATTTCGTAACACCCCCTCTCCAGAACTTTTTACCGAGTCCAGATATATCACCAAGGTACTGTTACACAATTCCTCCCTTGATCCTCTTACGGGGTAGGTCCTTGGTCTTTTTTATGCCTCCCCAAGATTCGGACTAGGGACTTAACTTTAACAGTTAAGCACTTCACTTGGGAACTCTTAAAGTGAAGTCTTGAGTTCAAATCCTACGAAAACATAGAAAAGACCATGTGGGAACCTCGTAAAGAAAGCAAGGGAGGAATGGTGTGACATTACCTTAGTTGACATACCCGGACGATTATCAACTTTCCCTCTTCTCTATTTACTCCTCCTCCCTCTGTTACAATGAACTGTCTACTGGACAGCTGCCATTATTAATAACTCCGTATGGTTCTAATCTATTGCTACTATGTACCACTTTTTTCCACTATAAACCCTCTTAACACATGGTTTTCTGACACACTCAAATCTTTGGTGTTAATTCATTTGGAGTCTCTTTTTATGAATAAATTGTATGTAAATTCATGTGTACCTCTCTTTTTATAAATAGATGTGATAATTAATCTTTTGTTTCCATACTAATTATTTCAAGTTTAATGATGCTAAGATATCTATTAGATGTTGTAGATATAGTATTTATGCTGGTCCTACTTGAGATTCTCTCACTTTCTTCTCCATTTTTCAAAAGAAATGAAGAGCTCCATTAGTTGAGTAATGAAGGGCTCCATTACTAAAGTTTTAGGTATATAAAGTGACTTAAAATCCTATTAAATGTCACTTATTATAAAAATATATGCATTTATACACTCAAAACTATAATAATGGAACCCTGCATTTTTTCAGAAATAGAGAGGATCTCTTTTGCTACTTATATACTATAGATGCTAAGGAACTTGAGTATATTGAATTTAAAGCAGTAGCTCCACGGATATCATATTTTTTTTTTGTGGGAAGTGCCATGTTATTGAATTGCTTTTTCTTGGGTTATATGTTTTTAGTCCTTATAAAGTTATGATTTTTCAAGTTTAGTTCCTAAAAACGTTATTCATTGTAGTCTCTCTATTGAAAACTTTTTATAAGAAAATGGGTGCTTTTAGTCCCACTAGGGACTGAAAAGGTAGTCCCTATAAAAGCAAGACAGGGACTTAAAATGAATAAATTGTTATTAGGGACTGAGTCATAATTTTTAGGGACTAAAAGCGTCTTTAACCTTTTATTCTTATTGTTATAGAAGTGAGAATGTTAAAATGCGTTCCTTTGTAAAGTTGAAACTAGATCCTTTATTAAACTTAACACCTGAAATTTATATTGAAATGACTGTTTGAGATGGTTTACATTCCTTTTCTTTTTAATTATTTAGTTTTCTGTAGCTCTTTTGTTTTAAAAATTGTTTTGTTTTTATCAAACAATGAATTGTGTTATGCTCTACAGGGTCTGATAAACAACTTAATCTCGCTTGGCTTGGGACGGGAAGCTGCATTTGCTGCCGCTGTTTTGGGCGACAATGCTCTAATGGAGAAAGCATGGCAGGATACTGGAATGCTGGCAGAGGCTGTGCTTCATGCTCATGTATGATTTGTTATGTACAACTAATTGATCTCTCTATTTAGCATTTGTAGTCTGACCATGTTGTTTCCAGGCACATGGGCGTCCAACTCTGAAGAATTTGGTTCAGGCATGGAATCAAGTGCTACAGAGAGAGATTGAGCCTATACCATCACAGAAGACAGATGCTACAGCTGCATTTCTAGCTTCTCTTGAGGAGCCTAAACTTACAACTTTGGCAGAAGCAGGGAAGAAACCACCTATTGAAATCCTACCTCCGGGAATGATGTCTCTTAATGCTCCTATCTCCATCCAGAAAAAACCAGCTTCTGCTGCTCAGAATTCCCAACAAGCACCAGACAAGCTTTTGGCAATAGAAGCACCTCCTACAACCGCAGCAACGCCAGAAAGTGCTCCACAGCAGCCTGAATCAGCAGATTCAGCACCCGCACCAGTTAGTGATGCACCTCCATCAGAGTCAACCTCAGACTCCGCGCCAGCTCCAGAGGCTGCTCCACCTCAACCAAAATTGGATGAAACCACTGTAGATAATGAAGGTCCTACCTCTGCATCAGCGAGTAACGAGAATCCAAATGTTAGTGGGGAAACTGTTCAAGCAGTGCCTACGAGCGATCCAGCACCGCCTGAGGTTCCATCACCAGTAGCAGAGGTTTCAGAGACTAATGTTCCAAATCCAACAACAGTACCTGCTAGTGACCCCTTTGTATGATTGGGATACCTAGCGGCTAACGCATTGTTGACAAGTAAATGAATTTGTTTGTTGCTCTTGTTTAATTTACATTTATTTGTAAAGAAATTATTTTAGAGATAAAGGAAATCTAGTATATTAGTTTGTAACAAGTGTAAACTCCAAAGGTACAATTGTACCGAGCAGCAGTGCTTCCCTCTCAATTTTCCAAGCTTCAAGTGTTCTGTCATATTGTTGTCATTGTGACATATGACACATACGAGTGTTGTTATCTTCTCTTGTTTTTAACGAGATTGTGGATTGCGTACACAACTGTACCTATCAGCTATCAGCTACAATTTTTTGTCTTTTCTACTTGCTTAAAGTGATAGTTACATTTTTTCTTCCTTAATTTCAACTTTGATTTTTAAGCAAAATTGTTGTGTATGAATTGTAAAAATAGATATACTTGCATACACACAGATATAGAAGATGTATTAAATTAGTTCGCTTAATAACTAGAATTTAATCAAACGAACTGTCAATTTTTTATTGAGTAAATCCACCTAATAAAATTTGTAACACCCAATTTTATGGGTGCTTTGGAAATTTTCTACTCTGTTTTTTTCTCCCTAATTTTATTTTATTAAAATATCATAGATTAAATTATCCAACTCTACAAATTACTCCCTTTTATCATTTATATAAGGAAGAAAAGAGTTTTTTCATCTTTATAATAATAAATAAACACGTCAATTTCCAAATGCAATATTGGTTAATTTTTCGTCTTTCCAAATGCAATACTGGTTAATTTTCGTTAAATACCCTTATTTAAGATTAGACTATATTGAGTTATTGACTATATGCACTTATGCAAGTGAGATGGTTCATTTATTATACACCATTTTATAAAGAGTACAAATGAAAACCAGCTCAATAAACAGTTTTCAATACAATTCTTTGATCTCTGATCAGTGTGAATTATAATTTTGTATTTTATAATAATAAAAACAAGGAATAATTCTTTTTACTAAAATTACAACCCATATGCAAAAAAGAAAGGGGGGGGGGGGGTGACAAATCATACTCATCAACTTGAGACTTGCCTGACATGTAAGTGATAGAGAATTGGTTTACCACAAAGAATGTAAATAACTCATGCCGCCTAATAGCCAGATAATTCAAAACAGATCGGACTTATTTTTAAATACACGAAATTAAAAAATTTTGAAAATTTTATTTAGCTAAGGAAAATGGAAATCAGTCGGGCTCTTCGATTGGCAAAGGAGAAACATCTTTATTTTTGTTATTGTTATCTCAGTTAAATTACAGTTGCTCTAGTTAATAGCATTTATGTAAATTTTTGTAACTCTAACACTGATCTCGTTGTATACAACTGCAAAATGCTTATATGTCTTAGTTAGAGAATGTCTCGGTGACTTTTGATAGATGAATTCTCAACTTCGAGACTCATGGACTGGCTGACTGACCTTGCTAGGTCTTTAGGTTTCGGACACCGGATTAGGAGTCCGGATCCTCTCCATTTAGAGAGGAATTGGATATCTCCATTTTATGCAATATACAAGTGATGCATGGTACTATATAAATCCAACGGTTCAGATTAAAATATTTAAAAAATTAATTAAAAAAAATCAGAAACACCAAAATACAGGAACAAAACTTCCATCTTCTCCAACAAGACTCATCTCCCATCCCCGCCGTAACACCCCCTTCCACCGCCGCCCACCGCATGCACCACTGCCGCACCCTTCTCTGCAATCGTTGCATCCCGCGTCGCCATCATCGTACCCTGCCACCTTGTGTTCTGTTCGCAGAAATCAAGAAATGGAGATCTGAATTCTCCTTTATGTTTATGTTAGCCATTTTTTGCATTTCCTTTAATTACAGAAACCCCACAATCCCTTAATTTGTTAATATTCTTCACCAGGTGTTCTTATCCTATTTCAATTTAATCTTTCGTTTAACCCACATTGCTGGATTTAATTCTATTGCAAAATTTGTGTGAACTTGTTCTGAAATTGAAAACATTACAAAATAAATATTCCCAATTCATAAGTCAAACCATGTGGTGGGCTATCATAAATTAAGTTCACTATAGGCATGTAAAGCTGAAACCCAAAACTTATAGTGATTTGAGTTCACAATAGTTCTAGTGAACTCGGTTCACGATAGTACAAATTCTCATTTTGCACTATCGTGAACCGACATGAAAAACCAAAAAAACATTAAAAACACCATTAACCAGTGAAAATGGTTACATTCCTCTTCTCCCACACGGTTTCCCTCAAATAAAAAATTCTACTAGTAACAAAATTTATCACAAATTGGTGAAGGTACCGTAATCAATCATTATGCATAGACTGGCTTTAGACTTTAAAGTAAAAATACAAAGAGTAGTTTCAAATCAAGACAGCAAGCAATCAGCAATGACACCCAAATTTCCTTATATCACCTTAGCAAGTTGATAACTTGTATACATGAAAATCTACCCTAGACATAGAAAGGAAGGTGGCTAGTTGAGCTTACTACTATACTAAGCATGACAGTAGTCAATGAAAGTTCTATTCTTGACTAAGGGCAAGATCGTGCCAACCATCCACATTAACTTGTTGTGTCTCCTGATCTGTTGAAAAAGGTGTTATAAAGTCAATAAGAAAGAGATTATCCACAAAATAATAATATATATTTGAATTAATTAGGGAAATGAGAAGCATACTTGAGTCCTCAGTATCATCTGTCCTAATAACCAGTGTTGGGGGCAGTGGAAGATCTGTAAAAAAAACACCACTTCACATTCACATTCACACTCACATCACATGGAACCAAGTAAAGTACCCACATTTCGATGGGGAGAGAAAAATAAAAGAAAAAGTAAAAAGATACCATCTTCAGGGAGGGTGTCTCTCATCCATTCTTCATCAACAATATCGATTAAAATTCCTATACTCAGTTGACTCAGTTCTGCCATTGCTTACCTATTCCAGCACACCCTATTCACTATTCAGTGTTAGTTAACATAATCACTGCAATTGTATAAATAAGTGAAAATTCTAACAAAATGGAAGCTTCTGAATTCTCGCGCCAGGCCTAATTTGAAAGTTTTCTCACGGATACACGATGGAGAAGCGGTTTCAAAACAAGTAGTGATTTGAAATTGTGGGAATTTAAGAAACGCGGTGTGAAATGGGAAGAAGGGAGGAGCGTGGCGTAACTGAAAAGTGAAAGAACAGAAATTTGGAAAAGGGGGAGAAAAGAAGCGGACTAACCTGATAGAGAAAAAGGATGGATGGTCAATTTGAGATTTCTACCCTACCCTGTCACGAACTCGTCTCAAACTGAAATGAACCGAATCGAAAAATAAAGGCTTCAATTTTATTTAATTTTTTATAATGCTTTTTATTTCTCTTCCTCCCAAACAAGTATAGGGTAATAGGGGTAACTGCCTAACCGATATTTAAATGTGTGGCGTTTTTTTTATAAGCAAATGTGTGGCGTTGTTAATACTCGACTTATATTAGTACCTTGCAAGCTTTCATGTGTATCCACCAACGACTACTTCATATATACACTTACCCTTGGCTTCCTAAACTCAAAAAATTGTTTGAAATTAGGATAGGATCACCTTATCTATCTATATCCATAACACAAGTTTTATCCAATTATTCTTGCCTAACAATAAATCCTTGAATACCGGCTCGTGTGGTTAGTCCATTTCCTTGCTCTCGACATATTCCAATTCGACTCACGTTTCAGATCAGTAATCGACTTTCTGTTGTGTTCAGCTGACACTTAGTAATTTTTCGTATATACATTTGTCCCCTACGTCATCTTAGTCAAACTAGGTTTTAGCTGAAGTGAAGTAATAGTCAGACCCATTAGAGATCATCATTTTTTACCACCTTAATTATTAAGGGGAAACTAGTCGTTGCACTCCACATCACTTCATTAAGTCATTAATTTTACCTTGATCTTTCACCCGATTGTAGCGACCGAAAAATCCGGGTGAGGATTCCTCGAAGGTTCAAAAATGAAGCCGCCACCAAAGTTTAGTTTAAGGGCAAACATTGGAAAATCCCTTTTGGAATGGATAAGGGTCATTGAGACCAGATAAGGGTTCGGGAGTCGGTTATGCGTGGGGAAGGTATTAGCACCCCACGGCATCCTTCCTAATGAAGGTTACCTGTTAACTAGTTGTAGGAAAGAATAATAATTTTGAAAAATGTTTATTTTACCCTTTTATTGTGAATTAAAGGAAACTAAGAGAAAGAAAAGACTTGATATTTTTTGAATTGAAGAAAAGGATTATTTAGGAAAAGACTAAAAAAGGTTTTTTATTAGTGCAATTGACAGAGGTCGGCCGCCCTCTGCTCCTATGTATCTCCTGGTAGAGAATCAAATCACACGTAGTTCTTGGGTAGAAAAAGGTTTGTTGATTGGTATTTTTATAATATAGGGGTTTTAGGATTATTGAGCTGTACAGCTCATTCATCCCAAAACGATGACTAACCCATCTGTACAGTCGACTTAGTCCCCTATTTTATAAAAATGGGGTTTTCGAAGTTTGGAAAATGGTTTGGTGTGTGTTGGTCTGATCTTATTGGAATAGGGATTTTAGGACTCTTGAGCCGTACGACTCATTCATCCTAGAACGCTGACTAACCCGACTGTACAGTCGACTTAATCCCCTACTCGTTTTTTGGAAAAAGGGTTTATTAATTATTATTTTTAGGGGTTCTAGGACTATTGAGCTGTACAGCTCATCCATCCTAGAACGCTGACTAACCCGACTGTACAGTCGACTTAGTCCCCTATTTATATTTTGAAATCAAATATTTATTTATTTTGTGAGGTTTTTGTAAAAGAATTGAGTAGAACACGAAACAAGGTTGTAATAGTAAAATGGAATGTTGTATTGTTAAACATGGGAGTGCAGGTAATAGAGTCCAGCTTTATATCAGTTTCGCTGGCCCACGAATTCGCGGGCCTTTCAGGGGCACTGTAATAATTAAACGGGGGGGGGGGGGGGGTTAAATAGTAATCTGACATATTTAAAAAATAAAATAGAATATAAAAGAGAGGGGTATATAAGGTAACTACTATTGGAAACCTAATTGTTTCCTTCCTCTTGCGCCCGCCGCACCAACACACATTAGAGAGAGAGGGTTTAGAGTGAAAAAAGGAAAGGGAGAGAAATCAGGGAGGTGATTCATGGAGGGAGTGAGAGAACGAGGAAAGAGGACTATGTCCTCATGGCCAAGCCAGACTTGCAACAGAGAGGGTCACGACGAAGGTGATGGGTGGCGAAGAAGATAATGGACGACGTTGGCTAGCCATCACGGTGGTAGTCACGACAGTGGTGACTGCGTGACGGCGCGAGACCGATCATGGTCACGATGGTGATGAGGATGGGTGTTGACAACGGTGGTGCGACGCAGCGGCTCCGATGGTGAGAGAGAGAGAGAGAGAGAGAGAGAGAGAGAACGGGACTGAGGGAGGGATAGAGTTATGGTGGGAGAGAGTTTCGTGATGGTGACGGCTCCGATGAGAGGAGGCAGACATCTACGGCAGCGTTCGCGACAATGAATGGGTTTCAGCGGTGATAGCTATGATGGGAGAGGAGAACCAAAGGAAGGTGATGGCGTGGTGGTCCACAGGTAGTTCACGACGGCGACGACGACGGCACGTTTTGGGGGAGACGACCACTGTCACGGTGGTCGGATCTGGTACGGTTCGTTTTTTTTTGTTTTTTTATTCTGTTGCTTCTTATTTCTCTTTTTTTTATCTAATTTTCCTAAAACCTGATTTTAAACTGAAAACTAACCTAAACCCATTTCTGTTTTTTTTTTAAAAAATTGATTCCGAACAAACCTAATTTGTATTTATCCCTGAACCTAATTTTCACAAACCCTAAATCCTAATTTTATTTACAGCATCAATACTCACAACAAAACCTAAGCTAGAATGTTTGATTATTTTTTATTCATATGTACTATTCGGACCTATGGTTGATTTCGGTTTATTAGAAAAAAACTTATTTACAAATTAGACTTCATAAAACCCAAATGAACGAGAAAAAAATGTGTGGACTAACCTCTTGTCCAGCTTCTGATTATTCCCTAATGTTTGCTCTGCTACTGCTGCTCCTTTGCTGCTTCTCGTTTGACTGCTTCTGTTTCTGGATTTTTATCGCTTTATGATTAGGGTTTCAGCATGAAAACCCTAATCTTTTGGTTCTGAATCTTCGTCTAATTTTCTGTGTGAATTTCCATGTGAATTATGCTGATTTTATAGGCGAATTTTAGGGTTTTTACCTTTAATTTCCTGATTCTAATTTGATTTATTTCCCATTTCAGGTATTTGGACCTGTTGAGGAATCTTGCTCAGCAAGAACAGGCCCAAAGAAGCTGCTGTTGCTGCTGTTTTTTTTTTTGTATTTTCATTTTTTTTTTTTTTGTGTTTTTTGTAATTTTTTGTATTTTGGACTTTTTTGGACAATTGTAATATTAATTTTTAAACCTGATTTTATTTAATATTTTTTGGTGATTTATGATTTATATTTTTATTTTTAAAAATTAAGTGAATAAAAATAAAGTGAAGTTGGGCCAGAACCAAGAACGAAAATCGGGCCCAATCAAACAACGCATTAAAATGAGGCCCAATTAGAAGAAACAGACCCATTACAACACATTATTAAAGATAGGCCCAATTAGAATAAGTTGCTAAAATCAGGCCCAATTAAAACAAAATCCGTCGATAAGCCCAATTACGAAAGCACGCGCCCAATTAGATGAAAAGGTATCTCAGTCGAATGAGCGGACAAAATTGGGGTATAAGACCGATTTATCTCCAATAGCTAACCTGATTAACGAATTTTAATTCCCAAATTTCCTTCAACGACTATCTGCAAATTTCAACTTTCAAACCCCCCATAAAGAGCCATAGGCGAAGTGCATTCAGTTTCCTCCACAATCTTGAAAAGATGATGCGGTCCAATCAAAAAGATATCAAATCAGTATAAAGTTTCAATAGTTTAAATTTTATTATTCAAATTATACAATACACTACATGCATTGTGTTACTTTTAACATATAAACTATAATTTTGTCAAAAAAAACATAAACTATAATGTATTCTGGGAACAATTTTAATAGCATACATATACTCATGCTTCGCACAAGTCAAATACAAAAATAAATGAATAAATGTGAAAAAAATAAAGTTTGATCATCTATCCACACTGTACCGTCACAACAATTCTATTTAGTGTTACACCAAGTATGTAACATGCTAAGATCCTGGAGGGAAACCATCTACCAAACCATGTGATACTCAGAAATGCTGCTTGTAAAAATTGGCAAACCATGGCTGTTTGAACTCATGAATATGATGCGGTCCTTGTAATTGAACTGCAGTGCCAGTCCTCAGAGTTTTTCTGATAGTTGTTCCTTTCCATTTAAAAGTTTGTAAATGAAAGAATTACACTTTTAACTGATATGCTGTTAATATCATCATCAAAGAATTCATGATTTGTAAATGAAAGAAAAAACAATAGGCTTATCTTAATCCACTTCTGACAAAATCGAACCTCTTGGCCTGTCTCACATGTTGACTAAGCATCAATTTCTTCAACTTTTCAGCCTCTTCCAACTTCTCACCCATGACATACAAATCAGCAATAAGGCTATAAATCCCTCCATCATTTTCAGGCATTGCCATCCTCAGGACCTGCTCAATCACCCTCTCAGCCATCTCAAATTGCCTAAGCTCCTTACAAGCAGACAAGAAGGAACCCAAGACAACAACATTAGGTCTCACTTTCATTGTTTTGATAATCTCATAAGCTTCCTCTAGCATCCCACTTTTCCCAATCAAATAAACCAAGCATGCATAATGTTGAACTCTTGGTTCCATACCACATTCCTCAATCATCTTGAAATACCTACGTCCCTCCTCAACTAACCCAGCATGAGCACAAGCACTGAGCACCCCAGTGAAAGTAAGTTCATTGGGTTTAACTTCAGCCATCTGCATCTTCTCAAACACAATCAATGCTTCTCTATTAAAGCCACACCGCGCAGCCCCGCAAATCAGCATCGTCCAAGACATAACACTTCTTTCAGCCATCAACTCAAAAACCATTGCAGCATTTCTCAAAACTCCACCTTTAGAATACATATTGACCAAAGCATTACCTATCTCCACATTCAACTCCCACCCATTTTTCACAATGTAACCATGAACTGATTTTCCAGCCAACAATCCAAAAGACCCCATGTGGGCACATCCTGATAAAACCGCACCAGCAGTTACTTGATCAGGTTTTGTTCCCTCAACTAACAACATACGACGAAAAAGAGACAAACTTTGCACGTAACTTCCAACATTGGTATAAGCAGAAATCATGGAAGACCATGACACAACATCTCTAAGAGGTATTTCCTCGAATATCTTACGTGCTCTTTGGATATCCCCTGATTTTGAATACCCAACAATCATGGTGTTCCACGAGACATTATTTTTGTGGGACATTTCATCGAACAGTAGACAGGCATCAATGAAAGAGAGGAGAACATAGGCGTTGAGAAGACAAGTTGCCACGTGGATATGAGGGAAGAAGCCGAGTTTGATGACGTGGGCATGGAGGTGATGAATGAGGGTCAAGTTGTGTAAACGGGTGCAGGATTTTAAAGTGAAGAAAATGCAGAAAGTGTCGAAAGGAACACCTTTGCGATGCATTTTAGAGTAGAGGTGCATTGCTTTCAGTGGAGAAGAAGAAGATGCATTTCTTATAGTTAAAGCCCATGAACTCCAATTTCTCACAAAAGGCAACAATGGATGTTTCATTTCATATCATAGGTTTCGCTCTATTTGCCTTCAATTCAAAATAAAATGAATTTTAATGTGATACTGATATTAGCAACTGAAGCAAAAACGTAGTTGCTTGCACCAAAGTGAGGAAATTTAAGTGATCTGGATAATTCAATTACACACGCACAATAATAAGGCGATGCAATCTCTAACGAATTGGTTTAGCAAAAAAATTATCCAATGATTTGATTGGGAATGTATGTATAGGTAAGGTATGATATGAATGCGAATTCGTTTATGGCTTAAACAGTTGCTTTGGTCTTTTAATCAATCTTTCTTCCATCTTGGGATTCGACTAATCAATCAATCAACTAATCAAATATCAACTATCAACTATAAATTAATCAACTAATCAAGAAAATCAAGGGTTGCTGTCGATCAACTAATCAACTATATAAGAAAATCAAGAGTCGGTGAAATTACCAAACTGCACGTATAACATTTTACTTTTTTGAGGACTAATTTGAAAGTTTATAATTATTTTATCTTATTTTTTTTGGGTCTCACTTTCTCTCATCATTTCTTAAATTTTTTTATCTCACATTTAAAATTCACTTTTCTACTTATCTCCACTCTTATCTTTCTCAATTTTCTCTCTATCTCTCCCACTTCTCTCTCTCTCTCTCTCTCTCTCTCTCTTCAAATTTCATTTTTTTGATCTATCTATTTAATCAAAATACTAATCATCAACTATATATTTTTCAACTCTCAGGTATCTATTTAATCAACTCAACCATTATTAAAAATATCAAACTATCCATGTCTAAAATATCTATCTAAGAAAATAAATAACTAATCAAATTACCAAGTTGCTCACTTAATTTTTTGTTTTTTGAGGGCAAATTTGGAAATCCATAGTTATTCTATCTAATTTTTTATTTTTGTGGGTTCCACTGTCTCTCGTTATCTCTTAAATTTTTTTATCTCACTTTTAAAACCCACCACTTTACCTCCCTCTTACTCTTATCTTTCTCATTGTTCACTCTATCTCTCCCACCTTATTCTCTCTCTCTCTCTCTCTCTCTCTCTCTCTCTCTCTCTCTCTCTCTCCCTCTCTCTCTTCACATTTCATTTTTTTTAATCTATCAACTATCTATTTAATCAAAACACTATATCATCTCTCTCTCTCTCTTCACATTTCATTTTTTAATCTATCAACTATCTATTTAATCAAAACACTATCTATTTATCAACTATCAATATAACGGGTAAACATTACATATTGTTTAAACAAATTCATTATTTTTTATTTCTTACGGGTAAATGTAACATGCACGTTGTCGATATAATCATTTTTATATTTGTTTTCATGAAAGTCTTTATTTCTTATAGATGGACATTTTTCTTGAGCCATCAAAGTACCAGATATTGTCGAAGAGTTATTTTTTATTTTTTAGTTTCAACGGGTAAACATTCTATGTTAGTGCTATAATTTCAATACTATTAACTTTTTATGGTGGAACGTTACACATTGTTCAAATAATTATTTTATATTCTATATTTGAGATACAATGGGTAAATATTACATGTTGTTAATATAATTTTACTACTGATAAAATGTATATGGTGACAATAAAAAATGTCAAAAGAAAAAATATTCTAAAGTTGTGAAACTTCATTTCTTAATAACTTGAAAGATTTATTGTAATTGAATTATGTCTAAGTCTATTTATACAAAAAATATGATGTTACCCTGCGTATGCACGGGTATACTTCTAGTTATGATTTAAAAGATGTTTACGTAGTACCAAAAATGTTTTGGATTTTCCCTTTTCTACCCTATACCCCCATGATTGCCTAAATCCCCAAAATACCCAGCAAAAAAATAAATAGAAAATTGATTTTTTTAAAATTTTCCGGAATTACCTCAAAAGAGGATAATTCCGGAAGCCGGTTTTTTTGAGTTTTCCGGAATCATCTCAAAAGAGGTATTTCCGGAAGCAAAATTGCCTTCTGGAGTTATCCTCTTTGGAGGTAATTCCGGAAAATGGGGTTTAAAAGATTTCCGGAATTATGCCAAAACACATAATTCCGGAAGTCAAAAAATTGGCTTCCGGAATTATGTGTTTTGGCATAATTCCGGAAGTATCATGTTTCACTACATTATTTACATGGTTTTAACCAATCTATAACTGAAATCGACACTTATTCACATGGTTTTAACCAAATCTATGGATCACTTATTTTATAGTGTTTTAATCAATCTATAATTGAAATCGACACTTATTCACATGGTTTTAACCAATCTATGGATCACTTATTTTATAGTGTTTTAACCAATCTATAACTGAAATCGACACTTATTCACATTGTTTTAACCAATCTATGGATCACTTATTTTATAGTGTTTTAACCAATCTATAACTGAAATCGACACTTATTCACATGGTTTTAACCAATCTATGGATCACTTATTTTATAGTGTTTTAACCAATCTATAACTGAAATCGACCTTATTTACATGGTTTTAACCAATCTATGGATCACTTATTTTATAGTGTTTTAACCAATCTATAACTAAACCAATCTATGGATTAGTAGTTTTAGACATTGTTTTTGTTTTGTTTGTTGTAATCTGTTATTTTTAGTTAGGCGGTATTTTTAATTAATAAAATAAATGTTTAGTTTCTTATTTTTGAATTCCGGAAACACCATAATACGGTATAAATCCGGAACTCAATTTATTGGGATTTCCATAAATACTCTAAAATGAGATAAATCTGGAATTAAAATTTTATGGATTTTCGGAATTACCTCATTTTAGTGTAATTCCGGAACACAATATACCTTCCGGAATTACACTAAAATGAGGTAATTCCGGAAATCCAAAAATTGTTTATTCCGGATTTATCTCATTTTAGGGTATTTCCGGAAGTCCCGGAAAAATTGAGTTCCGGATTTATACCTATGGACGTAATTCCAGAAAAAAGTTTTGAAGTCACGGTAATATCGTCTGTTTTGTCAATTTGGGGGGTATGGGGTATAATGGGGGGATACAAAATCTAAAACCCAAATGATTTTAATTTGTATGAACGAAAACGTGGGTATGTAAGGAATGGGGTAAAATGTGCGATAAAAGAACCTAATATAAGATTAACTAGTTAATCTTGGCAAAAAAAGGGCTCATAAGGGTGGTCCTAGTTTGTATCACACATCAAATGAGCCACTTTTTTGCCAAAAAGTTAGTGTACTTGTTCTACTCCCGTAAAATGTGCACAATAGTGATGTTACCATTTCTCTGCAAAGCGTCCAAGATGTGGAGAATAACTGAGGCATGGGGTGGAAGTCATAGTTGCCAGAGTTGTTGATAATGTCGACAGCCTCCAAACAATCACTTTCACAAGTAAAGTGTGAGAAACCTCTAGATTGAGCGAGGGCAATTCCCACTTGATAGCGAGCAACTCCGCCAACAAGGCATCCCCAATGGGTCTAAAAAAGGAGAAGCTAGTGATCGAATCTCGTTCGTGATTACAAATGAGCTCACCTATACCCGGGTGGAGTATTCCAAAAAGCTACAATCCATGTTGACTTTAACAACACCATTAGATGGGGGGACTACTGGGCTAAGCGCCTCTCTAAAGTAGTAGCCACATTTTGACCATTGAAGTGTCCAAAAACTCGTCATGCATGGTAAAAATTTTCCTGATCACTTCATGAATACGCTATTTTTGCTTCTCGAAAATCATGTTGCACCAACACCAAGCATGCCAACGGCCAGCAAGGAAAATTGCATCACAATAACTCTGAGCCATGGTACAGATCCATGTGTCGATCTCAAACAAAGAGAAGAAGTCATTGTGAGTACCCAAGACTAACTCAACCCGGAGTTCTTTCCGGTGGGGACAATCATGGAGGAAATGGAAAAGATATTCCATGGGAGATTCAATGTATTTACTTTTTTTTGACACAAACAGAATTTAGTTCATTTCATTCATAAGAATAGTATTAATACAGGTTGGCCTGAAATCAAAGACTTGAGAACTAGCATAATATCTCGATGCCTTAGCTAGAGTCTGAGCAACGAGATTAGCTTGTCTCCTAATGTAGCTAATCCTATAGCTTTCACAATTTGATAATAACAATTTACAAGAAGAAATGATAACGCCTAAGTCTGTGTTTTGATTGTCGGTTCCTGTCACACCATTCACCATTGGTAAACAATCCAGCTCTATGGTAACCGCTTGAAGACCCAACTCTCTCAACCATTCATCAGCAAACTTAAGCCCTATAGCCTCCGCTTGAGGAAGAGGTATGAAGTTAAAATTCATTGTTTTAGCTTTGACAAACTCTCCCAAATTGTTCCTAACAATGTTTTTAAAACCGGACCGGAGATCGAACCGGCGAGGCCTCCGGTTCATGGTTCAATCGGTTCAACCGGTTCAACCATGGTTGAACCGGATGAGTAATTTATTAAATAAAAAATATTAAATTTTGGAGAAAAAAGTAAATTTAAAAATAAAAAAATGTATTTCGGGCGGTTCAATCCGGATCGGTTTCCGGTTCAAAGCGGTTGAACCGCGGTTCAACCCGGTTCTTCCCCGGTTCGATCCGGTTCTGGGCGGTTCAATAGGACTGCGGTTCAAATGGGGTTGAACCAACCGGCCGGGGGTCCGGTTCCCGGTTCAACCGGTTGAGCCGGCCAGTCCGGTCCGATTTTTAAAACATTGGTTCCTAATGCACATCCCGATACTGTATCGACCTTGTTGATTAAATAGTGCGGCGTCCACATTACACTTGAGCTCTCCATCACACGGCCTTAACCATCTCACCACTTCATTGTTCTGATGTTGTTGCACTACCGAATTTGGACCATACTTCTTCCTAACAACCTCCCAATCTCACAAAAATTCCATTGACCTCACGGCAGCTGCGGCAACTGTGTTAATGTTCTCCCAGATTTTGTCATTCCTCACTTTCCAAATCGCCCAGAACACCATACTAACAATACCCGTTCGGGAAATCGTTAATTCAATGTATTTACTAACATTAACATTAAATAATCTCTAATTCCATTAAATAGATGGTAAACAAAAAATTTAATTAAAACTAGCGCAAAGACTGGCATATCCATTTTTTTTTCAATTTTTTATTGTGTGTAGTTATGTATTTTAAATAATTATTTTCTCCATTTTGTTGAATGTTCAACGATAGAGGTAGTTTATAAGAAGAAAAGAAAATTGTTCAAAAGATTGTTTGATTTCGGATATCGAAAATAGATTGAATTTATTTTCTGAGAGCAAGAAAGTTAGTAAATGGCAAAATGGTATTAAAAATGTAATAAGCAATAAGCTAAAATGCTATTTCAAACATACAAAAAACACTAAATTAGTTAAAAATTGTAATTATCAAACACCTGCTATGAGCAGTGACCTTATCTATTGTAAGTTATCTATCATCTCTAATTGAACACGACTCGAGCACTATTAAAAAATATAAAAAAATTCATTACATATATAAATTTCATAATTCATAAAATTTATAAAACAATCTTATCATACTTAAAACGGTAAACACCCTCACAAAAGACAAAACAACACTTTTTCAATAGAAAATACAAAAAAAAAGTTGATCCTGACAAACCAGTTCAACACACTGATCCGACCAATTGAGTCATTGATCACTGATTCGACCACAAAACCGATCAGGATTGTGACATGCCAGTCTGATCCAATTACTTGTTTTAGACCGAATCATACCTCTGATTCCCAGTCGAACCAGTATGTTCAATCTGAGCAACTGTATGCTATAAACCAGTGTCTTAGTCTTACAAAACGAAGAGCAACTGTAGGCTATAAACTAGTGTCTTGCTCTTACAAAACCCATATGTCCTATTTTAAAATCACATGCATATGAAATTACGCATCAGCAAAAAAAAATAACAAAAACATCGAGTGTCTTAAGTGAGGACGAGATTAGAGTTAGGCTGCTGAGATTAAAGAGTAGAAACCATTATATTTGTGTCTTTTTTGGGGGGAGCATCTATCGTTCAAGTTTTCATGAGTACTTTTGCACCATGGATTGGAAACTTCTAACTTTTAAGAATATATGAATTTTCATTCAGTTAAGGTATTCCTGTCTGTTTCTATACCTCTAAGGTTGAGAAAGATATTAAACAACATAGTAAAGTAGAATCCGGGACCATACAGCCCTACCCAACCCACCCAAAAAAGAAGATACACTACCACATTGCTAACTGTTCTTTTCTAATACTACTTGCCCAACACAAACACCAAATTTTACATGAGGACCAAAAACGGAGACCCCTATGGAGATTCCGCCGGGCCGCCGGCACGTGAGATGCTGCGAATAAATATCGATTCTGTAATTATTTTGAGATGCATCTTTGAATTTTCCTGCCCCAATAGGCCAACAACAGTGGCAGCTCGCGTCTTTGGACAAAGCAGTGCCCAAAAATGAATTGTGTGGGGATTAGAAGCCTCGCTTGTTTGGACAATCTGACGCTCGATGCCCAGATTCCCCACAATTAAAACAGGCACCTCCAAAGCTTCTGCAATGCACATTCAAATGGAATATCAGTTAAACATAGACTAAATATCATGCGGATGAGGCTTATTATATAACTTGTATAGGAAGAAAATTAACGGACACGAACAAGTATTATTATTATTATTATTATTATTATTATAATTTCTATATTATAACCTGTCTGATGATGAAGGCCTGCTTGATCTTCGGCCTCCAATTAGCCAATCATCGCGACTGCTTTTTTCTGCAGAAGACCAGCTGCTGCCACTGCCACTACTGGCTTTATAATTTCTACCACCTCTCTTAAACGGGTCACCAAACCTATCATCCGAGCCTGAGCCCGAGCTCCGGCCTCCATCCCATCCCCGTGAGGATCTAAAACCTCTTCCATCCCTGGTATTTCTTCGGTTACTTCGATCAGAAAACTTCCCATAGAAATCACCCGCAGGTTCATCATCTTGCAAAGGAGGCAACTGCCAATACAAAATAGTGTATGCAATGCGTTTTAATATAATCAGAACTGCAATAAGTTGATGCCAAAATATGTTGTTTCGGCTGGGGGAGAAACGGACATGACACATGCAATCCACAAATAATTACGAAATAAATATTACCGTTTATATTGCAATTTACCTTGGTGACTTTGGAAATAGTGTGTCCAGGTGGTAAACCCTTGTTAAGCAACTCTTTAGCAATGTCCTCTGGAAGATCAAAAACAGCTCCTTGAACCTGATATTAGGCATTGACAAGGTCGAAGTGTCAAACAATTTGAACAATATAGGTGCATTCCCAATAACGCTGAAATTTCAAAGAAGACAAGTATAGCAAATAATTTAGCTAGGATACAAACCGTTTCATCAGCAATTAACTGTATTTTTCCAACTTCATCAGCAGCTTCAGAATATACATCAGAAAGAAGCCCCGTGACTGCTCTAGCTGAAAAATATCTTCTAGAATTTTCTGAATCTTGAGTCAGTTGCAATGTAATCCATCCCTGCAATACCAAACAGTTTTAATGAGCTAACAAGAAAACACATGGGTTCAAAAACGGCATACTTATTTAAGACGAACTGAAATAATATATGGTACATTAGGCTCGACACTAAAACCTCGTAGATTGTAATTAAACACATTTTGGCCCAAATCTTTTTGGTTCTTAAAAAGAAACAATTTGAGAAGGTTGAGACAACATGAAATATTTGCAGCCCATGCTTTATAACCTTCACGGACCACTAAATAAGACTGACACTAGTTTTAAATACTTATCGATAACACACTGGTCTGGACTAGATTAATATCATTATCATGGGGAAGTCACAGTGAAGAGTCTAAGGAGTAGCTTGCAAATACAAGAAAACTGGCTCAGTAGCAAATATTATTCACTTGAAAAAAGGCAACAGATAGAAAATTCTTAGATTGGATACTTTTAATTGGAAATGTAAGCTTCCATACCTGTTCATGGGTGAGAAGAGACCGGGAAGACGGAGGTCGGGAGAATCCACTCAGTTGTGCCAGAGCAGCTGCAAGGGCATTTGTTCCCTGCTCTTCAATAAGCTTTTGTGCAGTTGGGGTGAAGAATGTAATAGACTCGGGATGAACTCCATTAAGTGTGGCAACAACTTGCTCAGCAGATGCCTCCAAAACATCTTCCACAGATGGTGGGCCCACAAATTCAAATTTGCAGCCTACATCACGCTCAAGGGATCTAACTGTTCTCCTCTGGCTACCGGTGTACATCAGAATGGCAGTACCTAGTTTTCCAGCACGACCAGTACGGCCAGAGCGATGTACAAAAGTCTCTGGATCATTGGGAAGCTCATAATGGATAATCTGAAGGAAACATACAAGACAAATAAGCTCATCAATATGTTGAGAAAATGAGAACAGCTCGCATTCGGCATTTCAGTACTTGATCAAGGCATAATAATAAGAACTTTCTAAATCAAATATAGATGTTCAATAGCAGAATATATTGATTGCGAAGAAACAACTAAAACAGTGAGTCAGTGACCGTAAAATGAGCATAGTTTTAAGTGCACAGTTTACACTTTATTCAGGTGTAAAATTCTAACTCTCAAGCCAGATGACAGAGTACAGTCAAAAAAGATTCAAGGTTGGATGTAGTAGAAATTTAGGAATGTTAAAGCCGGCTAATATCCCCAGCCCACTGTGAGCCCAGCAAAAAATGGGCCAGTCCACCTCGGGCTGCTAAGGGGTGATGGATTGGGGTGTTGAGCCCAGCCCAACTCGCCGCGGCCAAAAAAACAAAATCAAATACGAAGTAAATCAAAATTTGGGCTAAAACGGGCAAAAATGGTGGGCTGGCCCTCCAAAGCCCGCCCAAAATGGGCCACAGTGGCAGGTTGCCCACCCAAAATGTGTAAAAAAACAGAAAAATTGTTCAAAGTAGGGAAAAAGTAAAAGGTATATATGATATATGATGACCCGGCGGGCTGGCCCGCCTCCAGCTCGCTAGTGAGTTGCGACCCATCGAGTTGGTTTGGAGGGCTGACATGTCCTAGCCAGTGTTGTTAAATTGCGGGCATATCGGCGATTTACCGCAATTGCGTTGCGGGATTTTGGGCTTCCGCTATTAAAACCGATCAGCGATATGCTGATTGCAACACAATATATAGCGCCCGCTATTCATAAAGTGGTGGTAGCGGCAAGTTGGTGAATTGCGGAATTCCCAAACTTTTATATTTTATTTGACTTCCAACTTAAGTAAAAGGCACCGTTTTGGGCTTTACACATAAAAGAATTATTATTTAAGTATGGCCCACTTATTATTTACCCTAAAAACTAATATTTATTTAAGCACATATACTACTAGACGTTGAAATAAAGCAACGTAGCTCTCAAGTCTCAATCCTATTGCACCGTTCTGCCGTTTCCTCTCTCTGTCAGTCTTGCACTGTTCTGCCGCTTCAGTACCAGCAACTTCAGTCAGGTAATACAATTTATTTTGTTTCTTTTATTCTTCTCTCTTCCTCTACTTCTCTTTTTCACCTTTTTCTTTATTCTTTTATTCTTTTATTTCCTCTACTCCTCTCTTTATTTTTTTCTTTTATTTCCTCTGTTTCTTTATATTCTTTGTCACCTATTTCTTTATTCTCTTCTCTCAGTTTCAATTCTCTGGTTCTCTCCTTTTAATTCTCTTCTTCCTCTGTTTCTTTATTTTCTTTCTCCTCTGTTTTCTGTTGCTCTCTTTCTCCATGGGCATGATATTTGTCCACTCATGCGAGGAAGTGGTTGAAGTGGAAGAATCCGAGGAAGAATTTGAAGACACTAGTTCTGATGATTCAGGAGAGGAAGCCGAAGGATATGCCTCACTATCTGATAAGGATGATGTTGAATATTTTGGAGAAGAGGAGGAATGAATAGATTATAGAACCATTTATTATCTATGAACTATTAGTTTTTTTTTAGCATGAGTTTTTGATTTGAATTTTTGATGAATTTATTAATTTTTGAATTGGTATTTAGTTTTTTTAAATAAATTTTTATATAGTAATTTATTTCATCCGCTATGCGGGGCTTCCGCTATTTACCCGCAACGCTATCCGATATTTCACATATCAGTTTTTGGGGGTTCCGCAATTCGCAATTGACAACACTGGTCCTAGCCCATCCTGCCCAATTTTAGGCAGGCCAGGCCTAGCCCACTTTTCCATCCCTCTAGAAATCATCCCTATATAAAACAGGAACCGCAATTCTTCTGAGCAACCCAAACTTACAACTAGACAGATCGTACTTCAGAATAGACAATGAAGTCCTAACCCAGTTGGGGATAAAAATAAAAAATAAAACCCTATTCCAGAAAACTGATTGTTGAATCCCGAATTCCCGTTTAAAAACCATACTTCCCAAATTAAAATAACTCAAGTGGATCACTCTATTAATTCAGCCTTGGTATAAAAAAAAACATACTTCCCAAATTAAAATAACTCAAGTGGTTCACTCTATTAATTCAGCCTTAGTATAAAAAAAAAAACATACTTCCCAAATTAAAATAACTCAAGTGGTTCACTCTATTAATTCAGCTTTAGTATAAATCTAAATGACAAAAAAATACAGGGCATATACATATAGAACCAACATCTGAAATTAGATTAGTAAATGTGGACTGCAAAGCATCATCTGAAATTAGATTAGTAGATGGTGAAATGCAAAGCATCCTATGAACGTACCAAATCAACATTGGGAATATCAAGTCCACGAGATGCAACATCAGTGGCAACAAGCACTGTGAACTTTCCTTGCCTAAAGCCATTCAATGTTCTCTCTCTCTGATGCTGAGATATATCGCCATGCAAAGCTTCAGAAGTTATACTATTAGTTAACGCCAATGATACTTCATCGGCATCTCTTTTTGTCTGCGTAAAAACTATAGTCTTCCCACCCTTTGCATACACCTAAAAGACATAGTAACATTTAGTGAAATTATTGAACCTCAATACCTTAACAGAAATGGCACAAAGACTGTGACAGAAAATAATAGCTTGAAACACATCAGAAATAGAAAACTAATTGGTTTAATCTTATTTAGGATTTGCAACAGCTACATCAATTGTTGAAGAATACACAGCCATAAGTTTGTCTCTAGAAGGTATGGCTGTATGTGTGTTGGTGTGGGTGTGTAAAATCCATAAGTTAGAGAATTAGAAGTTTACTAAAGAATGCATGTGATAATTTAAAAGTAAACATAAGATGAGAAAGACATATTTTAGAGTCAACCAAATATATCAGATCACCAATGTAAAAATTATCATACTGAATAGTAATGTTATATCTTATTCTTAATTGATAAATTTTTGGTTTCTGGACTTGTAACTACTAACTAGTGATAACAGTAATATTACTAAATGTAATGACAAAACAGAACCCTCAGAATACAAATACAGAGACTACAGAACATCAAACTAAGATAGTGGCAGTGGCAACTTACAGTTATAAGATCAGAAAGAATTGTTCGCTTTGAAGTGGAAGTGGCTGATATAGCATAAAGTTTTATCCCTTCAGCTAGCTTTTCTTCTTCATCACCAACCTTTTTAAGTACAAAGGGAAAGCATCATAATCATAATCACAATTACATGATGCAGTGCTTTACAAACAAACAAGTTATCACATGGCTATATAGTTTACCAAATCAATTGTTAAGGGATTGTTCAAATATTTCCTTGCCAACTTCTTCACCCAAGTGGGCATGGTTGCAGAAAAAAGCATGCTCTGCCTCTGAGATGGGAGTGTTTCCAAAATCGTTTCCACATCCTCCTCAAACCCAACAGCAAGCATCTGATCAGCTTCATCGAGAACCAAATACTCAACTTCGCTCAGCTTAAGGGTGTTCCCATTTATGAGGTCAATTAGCCTACCAGGGGTTCCAACCACTACATCAACACCACGCGAAAGCGCACTCTGCTGGGTAACATAAGAAACACCACCATAAACACAAACGGTTTTGAGATAAGGGGCAGATTCTTTTATCTCCTTCTCCACTTGCTTTGCTAACTCCCTAGTAGGTGCTAGAACCAAAGCTCTAGGAAGACGCCTGCAACAAAGAAACAAACACACAGCATCATCCAACGAAGCAATCATTAAATTATGAATTCTAATCAATTAAATCACACAAAGTAAAACACCATACATAAGAAGCAAACATGAAATTAAAATTAATAGGATAGTATTGATAGTATTTCACATAAATGAATAGGGATTAATTACCTGCGACCGAAAGAACCTGCTTCATCATCGTCATCATTGAGTCCATTAATAATTGGAATTCCAAATGCCAATGTCTTCCCGGTCCCAGTCTTTGCACGAGCAATGATATCTCTACCTTCTAGTGCAGGTATTAACACGGCTCTCTAATCAACGAAAATCAATTATCAATTATCATTTAATAAAATAATGTTGCAAAATTAGCATCTTAGGTCTTGCGAACGCACCTGAATTGGGAAAAGATGAGTAATCCCACGCTTGCGAAGTGAATCGACAAGCTGCGAGGGCAAATCGAGTTTGGAAATGTCAAGTTCATCTGCGCTAACAGAAGAAGTTACGGAGGCGAAATCTTCATCGTCGTCGAAGCCAGAGCCTAATCCTTTGAAAGCTTCTTGACTGAGGAGGGAAGAGGAAGAAGAATTGGGAGTGGCAACAGCGGAAGGAACAAATCTATTGAAGTTGAAGTGACGGTTAGTTTTGAGGAGGTTGTTATTGCGGAATTTGGTGGTGTCTAAACAGTGTAATCTAATGGATGGAGTAGAAATGGTGGTTGGCTTCTGCTTCTTGAATAGTTCAAGAGAGGGAACTTGGTGTACGGAGGAAATTATGGAAGACATTTTTGTAGTTCTTCTTCGAAGAAGAGAAGAAGAAATGAGGGAAAGAGATGAAGATAAGGGAAAAGGCAAGGGACGGAGGTTTTGTTGGAGAATGTATGGCCTCTTAAACCTCCAACTCGCTCTCTGGTGTTTAGTGAAGATAATAATGCAGATATTTCTACTCGGTTCGGGTTTACTCTAATCGGGTCTTGCTAGCGTCGGATTCAGTAAAATAAATTTGGTCAATAGATTTTTTTTTGAATTTGGTCGATAGCTTTTTTTTAGAAGGAAATTTGGTCGATAGATCCTTTACGGTTGGTTGATGTTATAATCACATTGTCAACATTCCTCCGGGTAATGAATGCTGACGGTGTTTTAGCTCAGTTTTGACTGGTTTATGGAAGACTTCTACCCCTTCAAAAATTGTTATTTTCGGTTGGAGAATACTCACCAATTCGCTTCCAATTCGTGATCGTGTCATGTATTTTGGCCGAGGAAACTGCTGAATGCGTTTTGTGTAGGTCTGATCGGGAAACTTTGCAACATTTGTTCTTTCAATGTAATGTCTCAGTTCAGGTCAGGTCGCAAATTGGTAGATGGTTGGATATTCAGTTGCCTAAGTCAACCGATTTAGTGCAACACATGGTGAGTTTTGGCGAGTTATTTAAGGGAAAGAAGGCTCGAAAGATAAGATATTTGTTGTGGTTGGCAATTTGCTGATGTATTTGGTTAGGACGGAATGGACTCTTATTTAGAGGGGAAGAAGCTAAGATAGATTCTATTGTTGCTCGTATTAAGTTTTTGTCTTGGAGTTGGTATATTTATAGAGTGGGTAAAAACACTAGTTGTCCTCATCCTTCTTGGTGGCTTAATGCTCTTACGTGTATAAACAATTCTTGAGATAGTCCTGTTGGTTTGGTTTTGAGTACACTTACTGCTCTATTCAATGAAATTTTTGCTTATCGAAAAAAAAAACATACTCTATCACTTCTTTTTCTTTTTCCTACTCTTACCAAAAAAAATACTCTATCACATTATCAATAACTTAAATTACAAAACATTAATTAGGTTTACCGTTCTATTATGATTTTTTTCTAAAAAATGATATTTATTCAAATTGATAGATTACATCGATGATAATACAAATTCAGTATTGCTAAAAACACAAATGATGAATTTGCAAACAAACTCACTGTACACAAGTTAATAGCGTAAAACGGAAAAATGCCTACAAATGTGACAAAATAAAAGTCACGTGAGTACCCCAACTACCCAGGTTTCCAGAACTGTAACTTTGAGTCTCTAGTCATTGGTTGAATCTGAAATTGATCGAAATTGATCAGTCAATCTAAATCTAATGAACACTGCAAAAAGACGAAAAATCAAACACGCCGCACCAAGACGACGAACAATAATAACGCTGCACTCAGACGACGAATAAAAAAAATGAATAATATAGATGAGTGATTCCATACCATGTTCTGAATGGTTCTAGAAAGAGCGTAAGGGGCAGTGGAACAATCGGAAAAAAATAAAACAATAGACATCTTTTTCATTTTTTTAGCACATCTTTTTCATTTTTTTAGCACACAAGTCTTCTTCCTTTGTCTCCTTATACGCATGAAAACATGGTAGCCCCACATCAGTCCTTTAATGGTCCCTCATTTGATTTGGGCATCGATGATAACTTTGAGGATGTGTCCCTTTTCATTCTTGAAGACTTGTTAGACCCACCACGATTCATCTCTCACAATGATTATGAGGTCAACGACGGAAACAAAGTTGTTGACCTGAAAAAACTCTTGAATGAAATTGGGTTTTCGGTAGATTCATGCATTAACATTGAAGATGTGGTGAATTTTAATAAAGTCTAGCATCTAGGGGTGTTCAAAACCGAACCAAACCAATAGAAAACTGCAAACCAAACCAAACCAAACCGAAAACCGCAAAAAATCGAAAATAGAAACACAGATCTCTCAGTTCTCACTCACGTTCAGTCACGCAAACCCTATCGCACGGTCTCTCAGTTTTCGCACTTCTCAGTTCTCACGCTCACAACTCTCTCAGTTCTCGCAGTCTCTCACAGAGTCACAGCCACAAGTTCGATTTTTTCTTCGTTTTATTGATTTCGATTTTGCCTTCGTTTCTGAATGTTGTATCAATGTATCATCACACACACGTTTTCTGTAGAAGTATCACATAATCACACACACGTTTTACCTTCGTTTTTCTGATTTTGTTTTTGCCTTCGTTTTATTGATTTTGATTATGCATTCGTTTTATTGATTTTGATTATGCCTTCGTTTTATTAAAGTTTGACAGTTGATAACCTTTATTGATTTCGTTTCTGCCTTCGTTTTTGTATTCTTTATCAGTTTTGTTTCTGTATTATCAGTTTCGCTTATGCCTTCGTTTTATTATCAGTTTCGTTTCTGTATTTGTTTTGCCTTCGTTTTATTGAGTCTATCTTTTATTTTAAATTTTAGACATGACAGTTGATACTGAAGTAAACTCTATTGCTGCCCCTGATGTTTCCGTGATCGAAAATCAGGTAATTGCTCCTCTATCACAATTTGATGATTCTGAATAGTATTTTAGAATATATTGTCATTCTTACTTTATCTAATGTTCTGTTTTATGTCATTTGCAGGCTGAAAATAGCCCATCACTCATGCCAAATACATAACGGATTTAATTCAAGAATAGACAAATCCGATTTTCAAAAATACCAAAACGGATTTACCTAAGCAAAACATAAATTCATTTTTGTTATGTTTAAATAACGGATTTATCTACTTATTAGATAAATCCGTTTTGAATTTTTTCAAAACGAATTTATCTAATAAATAGATTAATTTGTTTTGTAAAATAATTAATAAATAAAAGTGAGAAATCTGTTAAAAAATTAAAATTAATTTTTAAGAAAAAAATAAAATAGATATGAAAATCTGTGGTCTTTTGGTTCCGTTTAGGGTGTGGATATTCGTTAACACGTGGCGATGTTGTACGTCGGGTGAATAATTTAGGCTAAAAAACCGGTTTTCGGGCAACCTACTCCGATTGTCCCGAAACCACAGCCATTAAATCCAAAAAAAATCAGAGATCATAACTCCCAAATAAGGGATTGCGGGGCTCAAAATCCCAATTCCATCGTTTACTATTTTTTATTAATTTTTTTTATTTTTGATAATCTCCAAAAATCTAAATTTTTTTGCATAACCTTCTTTGATTTTATTAGATTTTTAGTGGTGTTTTTATAATTTTTAGATTAGTTTTGATTCTTTAACGGATTTTTAGTGGTGTTTTTATAACCTTTTTTTTTTAAAATTTAGATAAAATAAATATTATCTTTTAATACAAAACAGATTTATCAATTTAATAGATTAATCCGGTTTTAAAAGTGAAAAACATATTTATCTAATAAAATGATAAATCCGTTTTGTTAAAAGTTGATAACGGATTTATCTAATAAAGACGGATTTATCTAATAAATCCGTTATAGAATTTTTACAAAACGGATTTATCTCTTTATTAGATAAATCTGTTTTTGCAATCATGTTAAACGGATTTACCTACTAAACAGATAAATCCGTTTTGTATTGTTTTGGGACTACGGATTTATCTAACTAAAAGTTAAATCTGTTTGGCAAAAACAATAGGGATAAAATGGGAACAAAAAATTTGGTAGGGGTATTTTAGGTTTTCCACACGCAGCGTGGGGGGGGGGGGGAGGGGTATAGTGTATCTAGGCGGGGGTACATAAAATAAATGCCCTACTGTAATGATTGAATTGCACTTGAAAAACTCAGATCCAAAAGATAACAAAAGAAAAAGCCCAAAAGATATTTTAGCACCATATCCAACACATTCAAACTAGAAGAATTAGGCGACTAACAAATCAAACAAATGATGACAACCCTTTCGGACGACAGTCTACAAAATTCTTCATCATATATAAAAACATGGCACAAAACATTATCTTATTGTCTATGCATTTTTTTTGGTTTGTAGATGGAATGACATACACCACCAGTAACCTCAAACACGCAAGGTGAGGATATTAGGCTTGAACCTAGACAACTATATAAAATATCCAACCTAACAATATCGGCTTTGCTGATTGTAGTGAGTCTTACAAGCCCATTCTACGCCTTAATTTTACCATCCCCATTTTTTCTTAACCATCCAAGATTAATCATACTAAACCCCTTAACAATAGTCTATTACAATTTTTCTCTATAACATACAACTTTTTTTTTTCAGAAAAGAAAAGTTGCATGTTATAGAGTAAAATTGTGATGGACTATTATGGTTAAAAATTGTGTCGATAACATGCAATTTTAAACATTGTTAGGTACGGAAATCTGCTCCAACCGGGAATCGAACTGGGGAGCATACCCAGTCAACCTCCAGCGAGACCCAGTGGAAGGACAAACCTTAACCACTGAGCCAACTCCCGTTGGTTTTAACATGAGCAGTGTGATACTTAGTATGAATAAATTTTTCATTGAAATGTACAAAGTTGTTTTTAACAATTTAAAAAATCTGCTGACATCGTGGGCCTAGTACCACAAAATTTAGGGTAACCGAATAAGAGAGCGCAACCTCTTGCCACGTACTGAATTATTTCCTTTCTTACCATCACAAGCATAATTTTATTAACATTTAGCCAAAACTATATGCATGAATCCTAATATAGTAACTAAAACATTTAGCCATCTTTATCAAACATTAAAACATATCATCAATTCCACACAAAATGATACTTTAGAAAAAAATCAAGTAAACCCTTAAATTGGCCCCCAACTATCACCCTCTCTTTAATTTAGTCCCTAAACTATAAAAATATACTCATTCTGTTCTAAAATATAAGGCTCTTTTTTCACTCTTATTTGTTCAAAAATATAAGACCCTTTACAACTTTATAGATACTTGTATTACTCTTTTTTCAAATATATCCTTATTAATAGTACTAAACTATGTTTGTATGTGAAAAGTTAACATTGAATATTTAGGGGTAATTTAGTAATAGTAATACAAAATTTTAACATGTTAAATACACTACCAATTTTTCTTAATAAGTGTGAAAAGTGCAATAGGACCTTATATCATATGGGAAAGAGAGAGTAATAAATAGTCTCTAAACTTTTCTAAATTCATCAATTTAGTCTCTGAACTATCTTTTCTCTCTTCTATTTAGAAAGTAAATGATGGACTAAATTGAAGTATATAAAATAGTTTAGAGAGTATTTATTATATTTTTATAATTTAGAGATTAAATGGGAGTGGGAGCGATGGTTGAGGGGACCCGATCGACGACTTACTCTAAATAAAATCACGAGATCATCACAAAAGCGCATAAAAAAAATTCATCCTTTAGGTATTTGTCTGCATCATATTTTTTAGAAGGCAAAACTAGTAGATGTAATCTATAATACTGCAAAGTAAAATGTCTCTATGGGCACATAATCCTAGGTGTCATTCATATATGCATTTCAACAAAATTCATTAAATGCATTTCCTATGTGGCATCTAATTTTGCTTACTTGGTATCTCATGTTGCTTACCTACACATGATTGACTGAATTTATGTTAATATTCAATTAGGTAGCAATATCATAACCGAAATTCTTTAAATTAAATTGAATTCTCTTCAAAATTCAAATTGGCTCAATAATGTTCATACCTTCAACAACATTTTGACTCCTCGAAATTTTCTTTGGAGCAATTTTCAAATATTGAATTATTTCAAATCTTAAAAATTTATGCACCATTTGTGGCGCAATTTGCGAAAATATGGCACACTTTTTAAATTTAAATTACAAACCATATGCATAGCACCAATATCTAGACTAACTATATAAATAGGCTCCATTGGTATGACAAAATACCATCCAAAATATTTTATGCTCTTCTCCTTTACACATTAGCTATTTGTTCCAATATTTACTTCTTAGAAAACAATGGAACTCACTGCTGAAATGGCTGTTGATTTCCTATTTCTTCAAAATATCAACTTGAATGCACTACACCATTTTGGCACAAATGTAAGTCCGATTTTCTACTCGCCTCTCCATGTTCGAACCCACCATTTCCATTTTTCTAACAAATAGTACACTTTTGTTTGTATTTCTCTATTTATCAAATATATCTGAATTTTTAAAATTTAAATTTGTCACAGGGCTCTCCTAATATAGTCATGGCCCATGTTGACGAAATCATTTCTGCTAAAAGGTGAATTGCATTTTTTACCAATTACTTTTGTCACAGATTCATTGACGTTTTTTACCTTTTTTTGGGGGTTTTATAGGTATCATATTCAGCTAAAAGTAGTCGACCACTCAAATTCGGCTGTATTCATCTTGAAAGACTCGGTTGCTTTTCGTTTTTATGAAAATCATCTGACAGATGAAAATGGAGCATTTCGTATGGTTGATTTTAGAAAAAAGTCGTATCTTTTTAAAGTTGGTTGCCCCAACACACAATCATGTGTTATTGTTAACTCATATGTTGTTAATAACATATGTATGGATAACGATATAATCAATCAGTTTCAATACAAAAATGGATACAGAGGTAACACCTTTGCTAACCAATGAATAACTTGACACTACAAAATGTTCAAACATTAACTATTCATTCTAAACGTATATTAATGAAATTTGTTTTGAATTTACAGGAGTATCTTTGTTATCAGGCATCGTTCACTAAGGCCATTTCGTCAACACTTGCATCAGCTGAAACATATGCATACTTTGATGAACGAACTACAAGTTTCAAAAAGAGAGTCTTTGCACCTCCTCAATGTTAGCTTCGTGCATTTGCAATTGGATGCCATTGTTTTTTGGGAGTTGTTACATATGAGATGGATGTTTAAGTTTCAATTTCAACAATATAATATTAGTTTGTGAGTCCTAATTACATCGGGGATAGATGTAATTAGTTTAATTGTAATTGGAGCCCATGTAATGTCCCGTTACTGAATATCCAATAAAATTCTTATTACTTAAAATTTTTATTCTTATTAAATAGTCCCTTTAGTATTTTAAAATCCATGGTATGATTGTGTGTTATTCGAGTTGCCTATCACAAACAAAATTAATCACTTCTTCACTTAAAAAGTTATTATCCACATTTTTTTAAGAAATTGGTAAATATTAAGTAATTTATGAAAATTGTATCATTTAAGTGACTATCCCAGTCTCTATTTTGTTTACTCAAAAACATTAACTATATTTTTTACAATACCCATTTAATTAATCTTTTAAAATATTACTATGAGACTAAGTAACCACATCAATTGGGTATACGAATTTAGTGAATTACCCTATGATACTATTTATTCCTAATTTCTTTTGTTTTTGTATTACCCTATGATCAACTGTTTAAACGAATTTAGTGAATTTAGTATATTTATTTCATTATTCCAACCAACTCGAAAACATCATACGAATTTAATGAATTATTTTAATTTTTTTTTGTGTCAAATAGAACCAATAACATAATGGAATACATAAGTAATCACATAAATTGTGAAAATGAACTTAATGAATTACCCAGTAGTTTTTAGGGAATGATGCTACTTATTCCTATTTTCTTTGGTTTTTCAATTAACTTAAACTATATTTGTTTCGTTATATCAACAAACTGCAAATGTACATTTCGTTTTTCTATTAGCTTAATTAATGCATTTATATTATAATTATTTCATTACAAATTTTAGTTTTGCTAAAAGAATCGGTTACAAAGTTTATTACAAATTTATATTATATTTATTTCATTAAAAGAATCGGTTACAAAGTTTATTACATTAACACTGATTGTCCATATAGTAACGGTTTCATAGGGTAATATAGTAACGGTTTTTTCTATTAGCCTAATATAGTAACGGTTTCATAGGGTAAACATTAAATCATTAATTGATTTCATCATTTCCTTTACGGTTTCTACAAAATCAATAACGGTATTATAACTCCATTAATGTGTTAATTAGCATTGTCAACTAATAGAGAACAACTCCATTAACCACAACAATATTCATGCGATTTTTATATTTTCTTTGATTTTTTCAGATTTAAGTTTAAGGTCACACTGTTCGGTACATTTGTTGATGACTTTAATTCTTTCTTGGCCTCTGGAGATGTCGACAACGTAGTCATTGCTGTTCTTTATGCAAAAGCCAAAGTTTTGGTGATAATATAAATGGTTCCCATGTTTTATGTTAATGGTATATCATATTTTATATCAAATTATTAGTGTGATTGTTTTTGGTACTTAACCATATATGTGACATTTTGTAGGGAGGACTGTCTTGCAGAATTCTGTTTATGCAACCAAGCTGATCTTCAACCTAAATACGGTTGAGGCAACTACTCTTAAGAATAGGTACTCTTAACCATGTTTTTTACATAAATATCTATTTCTTTCCGGGCTCTAATAATGTTATTTTTTACTTCAACCTTTTAGGATGATTGAACAAAATCTTAGCCCTGTCGGTGGAATTAGTCAGATAAATGATGCTAATAGGGTTTCGGTTGCTGAGGACGTCTTGACTATTTCGGTTCCTGCTACCATTGATGTTATCAAGGGCTATTTAGAGGTACATATACTCAATATTGGTTTCACATTGATTATTAATTAGGTATAAAGCAAACATTAAATTCCACTGATCCAGGGCTACCATTTAAATTCCACTGATTATTAATGAACCTGATCCCCACTGATCCAGGGCTACCATTTAAATTCCAGAGGAGACAGTTCCCTGTGGCTTTGTGTTTTGCAATGACAATAAATAAAAGTCAAGGACAATCACTATCTCATGTCGGAATTTATCTTCCAAAGGCAGTATTCATGCATGGCCAGCTATACGTTGCAATATCCAGAGTAAGATCCCGAGATGGTTTGAAGATGTTGATTTTGAAAGAGGATGAGTCTATTTGTCACGACACAAATAACGTGGTTTATCAAGAGGTCTTTGATAACCTATAATAAATCTTTGGACGCATTGGGCTGGCGATTTATTATAGAGTTTAATCTTATTGGTAATCGTATCATGACATGTCACAGGATTTTGTTTTTGTTCGACTTTTGGATTGCTCATGCAATCTGTGTTATTTAATTTTTTTTGTCATCCGACTACAATTTTGTAGAGTTTTTATGTGTTAATAAGCACGAATTCTGGATCATCTCCCAACTAATCTACAAGTGATCCACGTATTTTAACAACGGTGTAGTCCACATATCCTGTTTGTGATAGTGAGGTTTTTTTACAAGCTTTATATGTTGAGTGAATTTCATGGCACGTTATATTAAAGAACATACTAACAAATCTAACCACAATCAAAAACACAAATCTAAATGTAATTTCAAAGTGTTACTTACTTGCAAATATGCAGCTGGAATTTTCTTTGTTTCCCGAGTATTCATTGTCATCTTTCCCTCACCATCATTGCACAATCTTGGTGAGGTTGCGGTGGTCATTTGGATGCCATTTATCAGTTCTAATGAATATCTATAATATACAATAATGAAAGTTATAGTTGTGGATAATTTAAAATTACGGTTTTTCTATCCCACATACGGTAAAAACCCACATATGGTAGTTTTGAAAAATTTAAAATTAATATGCCAATTACTAATTAATCACTTTTTAAAATATAATTTTTATGTATTAAAAGAACCATTTAACTATTTATTGTATGATAAAAACAAATGAAAATTTAGGCAGAACTAACTTACTATTGAATTTGTTACTTCTCTTTTTAATATAGATATTATTCACTATCCACTTTTTGTTAATTTTATTACTTCTCTATATAAAATGCGCCATTTCCACAAAAAATATAAAAAATGTTTCCCGTGCATCGCACGGGTTACATACTAGTGAAAATTAAAATACTTGTTTTTCCTAATGATTTGAACACACACTCTTAGGTAGACGATTTGAATATACCGTTTTTTACACTTGTAGTATTTTTTTATCACATCATCAAAAATAAAAATTTAACGACATAAAAAATTAATATTTTTGATTTTCAAATTATTTTAAGTTTATGTTGTATCCTCTTAATTTTCAAATCCTTCAATAACAAGATGACTTATTACTTAAAAACATTTAAGTAAATATAAATTCTTTAGCAATTTAATTAATATTTTTTTTTGAAGCATTTAATTAACATTTTTAATCTTTCAAAATAAGAGATAAATATGTGTTAAAAAAGAGATAAATAGGGAATATAATTAATATTTTTCCGGTAGTTCTTCTTTCTAGTTTTTTAGGTTAAATTGGGTTTAGTCCTTTAAATTTTGTAATTCTGACAGGTTTATAAAAAGAAGGCTGTCTGTATAAAGAAGAATTGCGTGGAAAGTGTGACACACGGTCGGCGGGAGCGTGTATTGGTGTACCAAAAAGTAAAATCATAGCTGTTACAGTAACAATTATTAATTATTAATTATTAATTAATTATTTTTCATTTTTATGCGCCGTTGGCATTGTACCCCCATTTTGCATTCCTTCGTAGCAAAGCCAACAGTCGCCATTATTGTTGGCACTGAAGGTCTCGAGCATCCTCCTTCTCCCCTCTCCAATAATTCCTTTCCCTTTCATTTCTCTTTCCATCCATCATATTCTTCGCGGATCTGCTCCCATTTTACCCTACCCTAATTGTATTCGATTTCGGCTAGGGTTTACGAATTTTGCTGATCTGAGTCACCCACCGTTAAGAAGGGAAGGAAGCTTGGCCAAAATGGGGGTGCTGCTTCCGGTTTTCTTCTACGTCGTTGCTTTATGTTGCACCATCGGCGCCATCGCTTTGGCCGTTCTTCACATATACAGGCACCTTCTCAATTATACTGAACCTACTTATCAGCGGTTCATTGTTCGGATCATTTTTATGGTCCCGGTGAGTCCTTTGCTTCCTTTAAATTGCAGAATGCGATTACCCTTTGTTATATGCTTACTCCCAATTGCACTCGTTTGAAGCATTGTTTGTTATACATGTAATTCATTGTTCATGAATTGTTAAACTCTAAATGTGTTTCCTATTAGGTTTTATTTGTCAGAGTGGCCAAATTTGGTGCATTTTGTTACTTGAACTGATTAGTTTTTATTTGCTAAGATAATCACATAGTAATCCAACCCTTAACGTGCCATAGTGGAAATATCAACTTACATGGCTTTCACTTAAAAGAGGGAGAGGGAATTTTGAGCTTCTTATTTGTAAACTTTGGAGCTGCACCGGGAGGGTGGGGTGAGGGAACTGGGATTTTGAGTTGGCTCTTATCCATTATCTTTGCATAGAAAGTTGTACTTGGAATTTTTTCCTAGCTCATTGACTGACTGACCCATGGTTTTAACTATTTTGTTCTGTACACACACTGTATAATTGGTGTACTTGATGTGCATAAGATGGTTCTTTCCTGTTTCTTTTTAATTGTGAATAGCAGCACATGTATGGGTTGTGTGATTCTTAGTAATTCTTTGGTCCCTTTTATCATTTTCGAACAGTTGTTAAATATAAATTTGATTTTCGCTGGCAGGTTTATGCGCTGATGTCATTCTTGGCCCTTGTTTTTCCGGCGAGTTCAATCTATTTTAATTCCATTCGGGAAGTGTAAGTTTATCCATCTTTCTGTATTTATTATTTTTGTTGTTGCTAATATTCAGTCTGAATATCTTTCATGTATTTTGTTAAACCCTGTATCAGATTTCACACGTTGCTTGTGATTTAGGTGATTAAATGATTACTAATGATATATAACTATATGGATTATATATTGTTATTGTTATATTGTTATTCTACACAATGACTTTACGAAGATTCATGGTCTTAGGTGTCTCTTTCTGTTCAGCAATTCCTTGAAGTTGCTATGTTCATTGTTGAACCTCCAGTCTGGTACCCTACTCTCAATATAGTCCATATTCAATTCAATGGATGAAAAATTCGCCAGTCCTTCAATTTGATTCATTTTCCCTATGATTATATTTGAAAATGTCCTTGGGGTGTTGGTAGGAACCAACTTGTAAATTAATCTTTTGGATTACTGAATGAATTTCAGACTTCGAGGGTATGCAGTATGCACCTCCCAAAATGCCCCAAGGCCCCAATTTCCTCAATTGACAACATGGTTACCTCTCTATTTATCGGCAGCATGCCTCGTTGGGCCTAACTATCTCCCTAACACACCCATTAAATAACCCATCATAATCAACTAACTATGCCTCTTAAGTCTTAATGGCAACATAACAGACTTATCAATACTCCGCCCCTAAAGATTCAACTTGTCCCCAAGGCGAAGGATAAATAACTCAAGCAATCCCACCGAGAACCGCCTGCATGAAATTTAATGATATAATTCTTAGTTTACCCAATTCCTACCTCACAAAGTTGTTCGTAGGAAGGTCAAGATATTCTAGTGGTGGTGGAGGTCTGGCTTGTTTGACCTTCATCCACTTTGTTTCTTACATGTCCTGCCAAGTGATGATGGAAAAAGTACCAATACATTTCTATATTATATTTATAGGAATTAGGAACTCCAATAGCTCCTTTCTCCTAAACTCCTCTTATATTTTGAGCCCAATTCAACCCCACAAAATTGGCTTGTAAGGTGAGGGGTGCTCGTTCTCTATCTCTAGTTAATGTTTGGTTTGGGTTTCTCTCAATACCACCCACACAACAGCCACGTATGCTTCTACAGTTCTACTGGTCCTTGGAGAAAGACCCATTTGGGCTTCTCTCTTCCATCTCTTCTATAATCCTTGAATTTGCATGTATTGGATCTTGCAGTGATTGTGGGTTGACCGACCGGCTTGCAATCTTGAAAACGATGACCAACCTTCACCACCTGTGTTTCTTTCTCTCCTTCATCAAGAGGTTGCACAAGCTGTTCTTTTACTTGGTTTACCTTTAGTCCCAAGATTGTTGGTTTTCCTAATTTTTGTTTTTTCTCTTTATAGATCTTTTCACTCAGCTTTATCAATTCTAGTCTCTCTTTGCTCTGAGTCTCCTTTTCAAATATATAAGATTATGCGCTCAGGTTAGTTGCCCAAGCAACTAACTGCTGAGCTGTCAAATAATTTAGTAAGCTGTCAAATGAGTTAGTTCTCAGAATTGCTGAGTTGGCAATTCTGTTAGGACTTAGTTAAACAGTGTAGGATAAGATCGCATATATAAACTGCCAGTGCAGTTGATGTAATTCATTCATTCAATTTTCAGAAATAACACTCTGATTCAGTTGCAATTCTCTCTCTTTTTCTCACTCGAGCAATCGAGTTCTTTTGAGCTCTAATAAAATATGATATGCTGCTCTGATCTGAAATCCTGAATACAGCCCCTTGATTCTGGCTGAATTGCCTTCGCAAAATCCCATCAAGAAGCATTTGGATTGCTCTCCTTCCAGGAAACCACCAATCTAGGGTTTCTCCTTTCATTGCAACATCTACAACTCAGTACTCACCATATTTTCCTCTCTTCACGCATTCTTTTTACCTGGATCAGTCACCAATAGGCCTACTGTCAAATTTTGGAATCAATTCTGCAGCCATCTTTATGCCAAAATTCCTCCCCACACCTCCCAAATCTCCCTGGATCAGAATTGTTCTGATTCCAATTGATAGGAACCAACTGGTATTATTCCCAAAAGTAGGGAAAAATGCTTTGATTACAGAATGGATTACAAGTACGGACCAATAGTTGTGTATATTTTTACCTTGTTAGAAGGTAACTGCTAAACAATGCTTGAGTTGAGGAAAGTAATTTTCTTTCAATGATATGGCTGAGATGGTACGGCTGATTGCTTCTGCTGCTCCAGCAGTGCTTACGCATGCAGTCTCAAGAGTGGAAAGTCAACCCCCCATTCCCTATTAAATCTGATTTCATTATTTTGTACCTTCTTTACTGCATCAGCCAACTTTTAGCGATGTAATCTTAGTGCCTGCTGTCTGTCTTGAAATTGAAATCATGATGAATTTTGCATGTATACATATTTTGGCTCGGTTTGTTAATTTCTTTCTTGTCTACTTTTTCAGCTATGAAGCCTGGGTCATTTACAATTTCCTGTCACTGTGTCTAGCATGGGTTGGTGGTCCTGGAGCAGTTGTTATAAGTTTGAGTGGCCGGGTTTTGAAGCCATCAATGTGTATAATGACTTGTTGTTTTCCTCCTATACCATTGGATGGGTGAGTTTGTATCTGATTCATATTGTTGGACTAAATGCTTTTGTGTTCGAGGATTATTCGTTGAAACTGATCCGTTGAATATTTTATGGAGGGTTTTTGAATTACCTTTCTTTTTTTTAAAGAAGAAAAATCGCAAGAGGCCAGGATGATGGGTGTGGCCCACAATATGTAATTTTTTCTTTATTTATTATAAAATCATCCAGACATCCTCGAGAAGCAACATATTCTGATACAGGCTTGTAACATAGCGGCATGATCATCATATCATAACTCATTTATTTCTCTCTTCTAAAACTTCTATTGCAGGCGTTTCATACGTAAATGCAAGCAAGGGTGTTTGCAGTTTGTGATTTTGAAGCCTATTTTAGTTGTTGCTACACTTATACTCTATGCCAAGGGGAAATATAAAGATGGAAATTTCAGTCCAAAGCAGTCTTACTTGTATCTTACGATCATTTATACATTCTCGTATACAATGGCTCTCTATGCTCTTGCATTGTTTTATGTGGCATGCAAGGATCTGCTTCAGCCATTCAATCCAGTCCCAAAGTTTATTATTATAAAATCTGTTGTATTCCTGACTTATTGGCAGGTAATTTTCACACATATTTCATTTTTATGGTCTATGCTTTTCTTGTTTGCTCAACTCTATCTTATTGCTAGTTGTATGGTGGTGAATGGTGATGTTGCATGAACAGAAAAAGAGTGACTATTATATTTCCTTTTTTTGTTACCATAAGCAAGGATCTTAGTATTATCTTAAAAAAAATAAATACTAGTAGTGTCTCACCCCCAGTAGCTCAATACAGAGAGAGAGTGCCTGAGGAGAAATTTTCTCAGACCCAAGAAGATATTAGAGATTAATAGGAAAGATAAATTATTTAAAACCAGACCAGTTCTTCTACCACCAGTGTAGTAAGCTATTCCTTAATTTTCCTCGAGTTTGTCATTGGAATGCAGTTGTTAGAATTACGAGGTTTACTACATGATCAATTCAGAAAGGATAGTGTATGAGAACAGAGAACTTTAGGCTATTGTTGCCTGTATAATATTGATACAGATTGGGCTAGATCTCCTTGTTACGAGATCCACATCATGATATCGTATTCCTTTTAGAGGAAATTCCATTTCATAGACGGGCAAGTAGTGTGGTTGTTAGATTAACTGCCAAAGCAGAATACCGTCTCATTTCCAAATACCACATGTGGATTTATATGGTTGAAACAGCTCATAAAAGAGTTGAAATTTTGTGAGATTGGAACCGTGAAGTTAAATTGGGATAGTTAGGCAGCTCGCCACATTTCCTCCAATCTTATCTTTCTTGAACGAACCAAAGATATAGAGATTAAGTGTCATTTCATATGTGAGAAAGATTGATTTTGGAGAAATTTGCATATCCTTTGTTAACTTAAATGATCATTTGACATATTTGGTCACCAAAGCTCTTCAGGGACAAAAGATCTCCTATATCTGCACTCTGCAGCAAGTTGGAATGTTGGATGCTTTTTGTTAGGACTCCAAAACAAAATGGAAACAATAACCTAAAATGGCAACTGAAATGACAGAATGCAAAGAAACTGTAATCAAAAGAAGCTCTACAAGGGCCCAGAACCCGCTCCTCAGCGGAAGATAGAGCTTCCTACCGTCCTTTTATCTACTCTCTCACTCATAACAGAATACACAGTACACTTTCTTCTTTCTCAAATTTACCCTCCACACTATAGACTTCTCTTTTTGCTGACTCAACTTAATATCATCTTCTGGAATATGGATCCTAATACTCTTGTTCTCTACACTGTAGCTTGGGGTGTAGTATTAAAAACAAAATTATCTTAATTATTACCCCACTTCCCAAGTAGCAATGGAATTCATTGTAATACAGGAAAATGATTTAGCTTGATTACTCTTCTTCTAAATTGTATTTATTGTTCCTGCATTTAAATTTCATTTCACTCATCTGAGTGTGTTTTCAACACCCAAGCATGTTCAAAAAAATCCTAGCTTATATTTTTTATTCTCAACTGGAGCAAAATGTTAACACCTCTCTCAATAAAAGGGGAAGTAGCAATTTTGCTTCTTAAATTCTTAGATATAGTATAATATTTCCTAATTGAACAGACACTGGATACCCTGGATTTATACTATCCCTGCTAATATATCTGCCAGAACTAGGATTTGGTGTTCCATACCTTTACTTTTCTCTTCAGACACAAACATACCTTAACTTTTAGTGATCGTTTTGCTTGAAAAGATCATCAGTCGCCTATAGTTTTTAACTTACCTCCTGGTATCTGTGTTTGCTGAGGTTATTTTCCTAATTCTACCCAAGATTCTAAGCTTATTTGAAGCCATAGTAATAAATAAATAATTAAATAAAGAAATTGACATTCATTTGGTTGTACGATCTTATATTTTTTTTTGAATGCTCAAGGTTTGCTATGGGTTCGAATTTTGAAATTTGAAGATGGGCTGTATGTTAGCTTGTTTCTGAGTTCTACTGTATTTTCTTTGTACACCTGAGTTTTGAAGCATCTGATCTGACTTTTAATATTCGTGTCTTAGGGGGTGTTATTCTTTCTTGCTGCAAAGTCGGGATTCATCGAGGATGCCGATGAAGCTGCTCTACTTCAAAATTTTATCATCTGCGTTGAGATGCTTATTGCTGCTGTGGGTCACTTTTATGCGTTTCCATACAAAGAATATGCTGGGGCTAATATCGGTGGATCCCGTGGGTTGACAGCTAGCCTTGGGCATGCTATGAAGTTGAATGACTTTTACCATGACACAGTCCACCAGGTGAGTTTCACTCTCACATTCTATGTTCTGCCTATATTTTATGACATTGTTTGCATATGACTTTGTACCAGGCTTGATGCCTGGAATAAACTGCAATGCCGAGTTGCATTTCTAGTTCCTTGGGTTCTTGTTTAAATAAATTGCTGCTCTTTCTTGTGTTCTAGTCTGACACCTCTAAAACTTGTGGCAGTTCGCACCAACGTATCATGATTATGTTCTCTATAACCACAGTGAAGGGGAAGAGGGAACAAGGAAGTACAGGTCACGAACTTTTGTTCCAATTGGCCCAGAGATGGATAATGTGAGAAAAAATAAGCATATGACTGGAAACAAAATAGATGACATACAGCTGTCAAGCTTCTCCTCTTCTAATAATAGTACTCCCTCAAATTCTGGTTTGATGCCTGATGCTTCAAACTCTGATGCAATGAAATCTTCCTTGCTTGTGGATATCTCCAATTCTGCGTCCATACCATATGATTTGACCCTTATTGACTTGGATGTATCCAGTTACCCTGAAAAAGTTCCTGCAGCTGATAAAGCTGGTGCTGGGTGAATGATAAGGAACACTCAGAGCTAGGTTGGTGGGGAAAATGTTATTGCTATAGAGAGGACATGGGCATCTAACAAATGTTTTTGTGCTCCGAGATATCTATGATCCAAGTGTGGTTTCTTAGCTTCCAGGAAAGATTTAAGCAGATACTGTGCAAACATATATTTGTGCCAGTCTACCTTAAATGTTTGTTGTCAGCCTCACTCCCAAGTAAACAAAAGTTCTTGATATTGGTCTCGGACTTCATACTGTAATCGTGTCTAACCACCAGTGTGCACATTGTAGATACAGAACTTGTTGACATACTTCAGAGTTCAAACATTACTGTTACTCTTAGAATTAATTTATTGATTCTTTCCTTCCACGCATTATGAAAACGCAGGTTCCTGTTGGTACTTGGTACAACGCTTAATCATAGTCATGCTCGTTATTTACACCTTCCTTGGCATCCCGTTGTATTTATGTTTGATATTACAGTCTACAGATGTTATTGGCGATGAGGGTACATTCACACATGGAAAGTTTTCATGAGTTTTTAAAAGCTAAACACTGCTCAGGCAAATGTCGCATGTTCGGCATCCTGGGTAGGCAGGTTCCAATCTTCTTTTTGTCAAAAAAAAAGGTTCCAATCTTCTTTTTTGTCATTTCTTCATTTTCATTATCTTACAAGTTTTAAGTAAAGGGGGTTGATGAGTTAGTGTTTGGAATCAAAATGTGAAAATATCTCAGTATTATAAACCAGATTCGTTTGATAACTAGGCGAAGTATACCCGAACCAAGAACAGATAAACTTGGTCTCTATCTGTAGTTTAAAAAAAATTAACTTAATAATTATGTTATGTTTTTTTGGGTGTTTCTAGGGTGAAAGAGCAAATTAAATCTTTCACCGGTGAAACACTAAAATTGATCGTTGGATGTAGTATAAAAATTTATCAATGGTTGAGATTTAATATTGGTTGATTCAATCTTAACCATTCATAGCATTTTAAATAATATCCAACGGTCAATTTTAGTGTTTCACCGGTGAGAAATTTGATTTGTTCTTTCACTCTAGAAACACCCTGTTTTTTTTCAAAAATTTTAAATTAATGAAATTTTTTAAATTGAGAAGAAACTGTATTGAATATAACTTAATACAAAATCTTTAACTGCAGGAATATGACTTGAATTTTTTAATAAATAAGAATAGATCAAATAGTACACCTCATAAAAAATCAAAAAAAAAAAAAATCCACCAAGCAAACTGATGTTTCTAAATTTGGAAGAAAGGGCATAATCCATAACCGAGTAGGAATGTATGTAGAATAGAATGATGCCAAATGGAAGAGTTGGTTGGTTGCACCTATTCTATCCAAATTAGCCCCCATCCCCGTGATTGGTAAGAAACCAAGATAAGTGAGCTATCTAACTTTTTGAACAAGCACAGACACCGTTATATTGATAATACGCCAGCCACGTTTGCGTACCATGCTGGTTTTGTTTGTTTTCAAACCATGTTACTATAATTCCTCACCTTCTCTCTTTGATATATTATTCAACTCAGTTAGTTGTTTACTATACAATTTCATTTCATTAAACAATACAACAATGCTTGCTACCTTAGTCCAGTTGCTTTTGCTGCTTTAATTGCTTATACTTCAATTCACAAAGCCAATTGTTATTTCTAATTTTCTATGACACACAGATCATCAATATCGATATTATAGTATTATAGTATACTATAATACTCTTGCTTGCATTTTTTGGAACACGCGAAGAAGGGTTATGGTTTTCGCTTTCAGAAATGTTATTTAGACCAAAATAGTGTGCCAAAATTGTACCGAAATATGAATACATATGAGATACGGAGGAAATACGTGTAGAATACATTATTGGCCACAGTCACAGACACGGTATGGGGAAAACGATGCTACTACCCGATTGGACAAGTTAAGATGCAAACGACTCTCATATAATATAACAAGTTAATAGCCGGTTTTTGATCACTCAAATTATAGAAAAGTTTAAATTAGTCTCAAATATTAACAATTTTTTTAGTTATATCTCTGACATTTCCAAGCATTATTGAGTTTAGTTTCTTAAATTCTTGATGTTCATTTGGTTTTGACTTTTACGACTTAATATTCGGTCGGTTAAGTCCTAACTTTATGTGGATAATGATCCTACACCTTTCTATTAATAGAATTTATTTTCTGGACACTTTAATTAACATAGATTTAGAAAAAATAAATAGAAGAAAGATGTTAGAGAGAGATTAAGCACTAGAAAAGGCAGGTGAGGGTGGATCTAAAAAGAGGAAGAAGTTATCCAAATCATCACGTGTAAAAGTGCTCCCTTGTTTTTACAACACCAATAAATTTGAGAGATGGGTAGCTTGCAAAGTAAAAGACTTGTGTATTGCGGCGGCGCACAGGTGGTGTGGCGTAGGAAGGAAATGAAAACAAGAAAGGGAAGAGAAAGTGCATGCATGCGTGAAACTGAATTGAAACTCCCATGATCCTACAGAGTCAATGTATATGTACATGTACATGTACAGTTCATACCCCTTTTTTCTCTAACTTCCATTCCATTATTCCTCGATCGTTATAGCTTCCACGAAACCATTTCTCCTTCTATATTCTACTATCTATATCTATATATAGAATAAAATGCCACTCATTTTTTTAACATAACAACTAGAGTAGCATGGAGCTTAACCACCCATTGTTTAGGACTGAGTCGTTTGGTTATACTTACTATCCTGAGCAGCAGAACTACAATAGTATGATGGAGAAGAGGCAACTGTTTCTGAGAAGCTATCAATTCACCAGAAAGAAGACTCTCGGCCAGAGAATTAAAGGGTCTTTGGTTCGTGTCAAGAAAGTTGTATGGCTTATAAGGCTACGATCTGCTAGGAGATTCAGGAGGAGGTTCGCCTTTTCTGTCTTCAGAATCAAATTCAGCTTCTGCTACAGGAATCATCACCATAATTATAAATACCGCAAAACTCATTTCTCCTCCTAGCCTCTTTCTGAATTCATACTTGTAATAATAATATTGTAGTTAGATATATTATTACTAACTAATCATAACATGAATCACTTGTGTGACAATTGAGAGTTATACACCTCTTTCCTTTCATATATTTTATTTATTTATTTATTTCATTCATTTTATTTCAGAGAGCTACCTTACCAGTCATATACAGATATATTGTTAATCTTAATTCATTATTCGTCTCTCAAATAGCATGGGCCTGTTTCACTTCTTCATACAGAATAGTAATATTCAAGATATATAGGATTCCAACACAAATAGCATATAATGTATTGATCCATGATCCCTGGGAATAGCAACTTGTAACTAAGTTAGTAATAATGCTCCCAACCTCGAGTTTTTAGTGGAACTATCATTTTGCTTTTCAATTTTATTCTGGATAAATCTAAATAAATTATGCTCCCAGAATATAAACTTCTGAAAGGACCGGTGTATAGTAGTAAAAACGAGGGTGTTTTTAGTTACTACTTACTATTCCTATGAATGACTGCAAATTCGGAGGTCTTTTCGGCCCAAGCATGTCAAATATATACGAATAATAGTATATGGTGCGCAGGTGCTTTGTTATTTGACATTTGACACACACACAAAGATATTTTTAAAGATAATTTTTTTTTGACAAAAATAGTTATAAAAAATGGTAAGACAATTTTATATGATTTTTTTTATTATCATGTTATTGGTAGGAGTATTCACTGATTTTGTCTATAACTAATCTATACAGAGAACTGATTGGTCTCTCACGATATTCCTTTTTTTTTGAACGGTAAGCATTTCATTCAATAGATGAAAATAAACATATTACAACTGACATAATCAGCAGCTAGGGCATTCCCTATCCACATCTTAGAGGTGTTTCTAGTATTCTGAGCAACCAAATTAATGGGATCATTACATAGAGGTTTAGGCCAAAGTAAAACTACATCAAACCAAACATCTAATCCTGTCAACAAAGCTCGCTTCTTCCACACATGGTAAGAGGCCAAATGAGGTGAGACCACAGTCTTTGAATCCATCCAGTTACGGATCATTTTTTGGACTAATGCAAGCACGAATCGACTATTGCAGGTCTCTGATTGGTCCATTCCCGACACAAGCATGGTAGTCGTCTGCCCGTCACAGAAGAAGGGAAGGCTGATGAGGATCCTAGCTTGGACATTACACTGATGGTTTCGCAACCCAGTCCCAAAAATCCACAGAGGCATTTCAGCAACCACCCTTAAGGCAACATTAATACAGGCTACTAACAAGCAGAAAAGCATAATGCATAACTCTAACAAACCAGAACAGATATAACAAAGCAGGAACATAGGAAAAGATGGATCTTTATCAATCATAAGGACATAAAACTTAAAACATAACCAGGTTGCTAGGGAAGACAAGTCGCAAAACAACCATGGCAGTTTCGGAGCTGGACGATCCCGAGCCAGACATACAGTTGAAAGTGCTTCAGTGAGGATGAAGAGTGGAGGTTGGGTCAACGACGGAGACAGCGGTGGAGGCTCTGGCGGTGGTCGCGGGTCTGGAGAGGGAACCATCGTGAAAAATGAGGTCGCAGCAGTCACGAAGCGCCAGGAGAGAAGAAGCAGTCCACGCGACAGCTCACCGAACTGACGCCGATCTAGGTTATGGTGTTGGTGGTTGCTCGCGGCGGTCATTGAGAGGATAGGAGGGCGGATCAGTGGAGGGGTTTTCAAGGGTAGGTAAGGATGGGTGACGGGATGCTTGAGGGAACGGCGATGGGGAAAGCGGGGGAGTAAAAAAGAACCTCCAAGAGGGAGGGGAGAGCCTCCATTTCGAAGGGGTAGTAGGCCTTCAAGAAGAAGGGGTGAACCTCCATGGTGGAGGAGAACAAGACCGCCACTTAACCTAAGGCTGGGCGGAGAGGTGGAGTTTCTAGAGATAAGCCAGAGCTTCTCTCTCTTCATTTTTAGGTGGATGGTTTCTTTACAATCTCATGATATTCCTCAACACTTCATGTTGTTTGGCGAATTTGGCACTGGCAAAAAGGCAAAGAAGGTAAAATACTTACTCTGGTTGACGACTTGTTGGTGCCTCTAGTGGTTAGCTCAGAGTGACGTTTGCTTTAGACACGAAGTTGCCAAGATTGAATCGATTGTAGTTCATATAAAGTATTTATCTTGGTGTTGGTTTGTATTCGGGGTAGGTAGAAACTCTAGTTTGTCACCGCCGTTGTGGTGGAACAACGCACTTAACTGTATCAACAACTTTTGAATCCACCTTATATTTGTGGTTTTGAGCATCCTTAATGTTCTAATCAATAAAACATTGTTTATAAAAAAAAAACTGATTGGTCACATGTATATAAAGTGAAAATTATTCGACATTATTCGGCAAAGCTGCATGGGTAAAGGATTTGGAATCCTTTTCAAGTCCAAAGTTAAATTCAAAATTATGGGCTGAATGTTGATGGTTTGAGGCAGCACGACAAAAAAAAAGGTTGGTGGTTTGAATAATAATTCGGGGAGTCACTGTTTTGTAGTATTCTTCATTCCCCAACTTTGTGGCATGTGTTTGGTAATAACATTATTAAATAGTCATAACTCAGAAGCGCAGCACCATGCCTTTCTTTTCTGTGTATGAGTCAGTATTGCAAAGAGTGATAATTTTAATATTCCTCTTCCCATGGACTTAAAGATTCAAAGGAAAACAAATATTGAAGTGTGTTGCTAGGTTATTGTATACGTTTGTTTAAGAATAATTGTATTTTTATTCCATTTGTTGATTTCAAAGTTCAATTCAACATTAATTATTTTTTTGCCAATAATTTTTGTGAACAACAATATTTTATAATAGTATTTAATATTTTATAGGGTAATTTAATTATATTTACATAAATTTTTACATATTGTAATGAATAATTAACATTGTCATTATGAAATTTAATATTTATTAGAATTAGAATGCCTAAGAAATCTTATATTTAATATAATAATTTTCTGACAAATTTTTATATTTGATAGTTAATATATTTAATATTTTTCATGGTATTGAAATGGTGAAATCAGTAAATTAGAAATTGAAAAATTGAAACTCGTATATTAGAATAAATTTGTATTTAATACAAAAACTCAAGTCTATATACCTTTTTTTTTGTCATTAAAGTCTATATAACTTTATGTGTGCGTGTGTTTTAATACGCGAGGGTGAGTAAATCCGGACCATATATATAATAATACATGGGCGGTTGTGATTAAACGAAAGTTGCCTATATCACTTGATACACTCCACACACACACCATATATATATATATATATATATATATATATATATATATATATATATATATATATATATATGGAAATTTTGAGTCAAAAGTCACTCCCAACTTAATATTCAAACCAATCAACTTCTTCAATTGGGCCCAAACCTAAATGTGAATGTGATATCTTAGTCCATTAAAAAAAATGTGAAAAAATAAGCTGAGGTTTCAAACTTAATTAAAAATAAAAAACAAATGGCACAAGTTGAGACAACAAAAAAAACTAGTGGTCTTTGAGGCAAGAAAAAAAGGGTCCTTAATTGAACTTGAGGGGAATGTTGAAGAATAAGCTTCACATTACACAAAATAGAGATAACTCAAATGTACATAAGATGAGATGCGTGTTGAATTTTTCCTCAATTTAACTTTGTTTCTCTTGCAGGATATAATAACAACTGAGGGGTGTGCCAATAGAAACAAGCCCAGCTTGATGGCCCAACCCAGTGATGGAATTAACGCTGCCAAACAGAATTGTTTGTTGGGGTCTTGCGCACCCGAACCCGGCTATGATGGATACTTCACGGGTCGTCCTTGACCCGAGGTATATATGTTGTTTCTTCACTCTCTCTTCTCAGAAAAGCAAGATTCACTTCTTCTCTCTTGATTTTTCGTTCTTCTTCTTCTCTCTTCTCTCTATCGGAACCCTAGCTGCACCGTAGCTCTCACCACCGGTGATTGAAGCTGCGCTTCAGCTTGGTTTCTGGTCTATGATGATCTCTGATGATGATGAGGTAAAACCCCTTTGGTTTTATTCTGAATCAAAGCACACTGAGACCACAATCTTCTCTTCTCACTCTTCGACAAATCGCAAACCCTAGTTTGCTCAGAAACGCTTGATCTCTCCGATCAAGCTCTCGATCCACCTTCCTTCAGGTAGATCTACTTCTTCTTTTACGTTTTCTTTGATTTCCCTTTGATTTACACACTGTTCACGAAACCCTAACTTTGAATCTTTTGATTTTGCAGGTGTAAGTGTGATACAGGTTTGAGACAAGATCAAACAAAGGTAAAATTACACTCTCTTGTAATTTTTCACCCTCTGTTCTCTTTCTTGAATAAAACCCTAATCACTATGTTTCTGTTGCATGAACTTGTTGAGTTTCAACTTAAAACTCAACCCAGAATACCTTCTTACGCGATACACCTTCAAGAAAACCCTCTTCAGGTAAACCAGAACCCTTTCCTTACCTTTGTTCCTTTCTCTGTTGTTTCTGTCATAGAAACTCAGATTCTAACTCTTGTTTTCTTATTTCTTGCAAGGTAAAAATCACTCTTTGATTTTACAACCAGAAAACTCAAAACAACTGATAGAATGCTGAAGGTGGATTGGAGCAAACGTTCTTCAGGGGGTAGAAAGTAGATAGACCTTTTGGAAATTTAGAAAATGTAAATTGTATATTGATTGATTTATTCTGTACAGAGTTGTAGTTTATATACATGACTGGACATAATGAAAACTAGCTGTTAGGCACCAACTTGGTTGTTAGAACAGCCAAGTCAGTTTGTTACAAACAAACTAGAAGTAGTTATAGTTAGTTATTTCCATAACTACCTCATGTTTAAATGATAACAGCCAACAGCTATATGTTTTAAATTAAAGTAGGTTTTGATTATAAACCTCAATAATGCGAACCTTGAGTCCAAATTATCTAAATTTTTTTTTGACAGTAAAGTTACTCTCAACTTAATATACAATTACAAACCACTAACCTCCGCTCGTGCTTAGGATCAAATTTCGCACCGGTCAACACCGAGTTTGTCAACTGCGAAAATCAAACCTGGGAACACCGGGTCGACTCCGTGTCCTAGGGTAGATTAAGCCACTGGACCAACGGTGTTGGTAAATATAGACGGATACTAATACATATATATTATAATCCATCATAAGTAATGCCAAATTAATAATAAAGCTAGGTTCACAGTATGGTACCAACTTGCTCTTCACAAATAACCTTTTAGAAAAGAAATCATAAAGAGAAAAAGGCTAGCTGTTTAAGACATCAATCAAAGAACAAGACATACTGTATAGCTTAATTAGACTAAACAAGAAGTTGGTACATACTAATTTTCTGCTATAAAACAGTTGATTGGCTTGTTGTTGTGTGACAGTTTGCTAACAAACAAACTTGGAAATAATTATAAGATATTTCTCTTCAATTAAGTAGTACTACTTCACAGCCACATACATTCCACAGTTAAGCAAATGATTGGTGTTTGAGCATATACTTTTAACAGATATATCAATCATTGCACATGCATCAAATATTCCTTTTAACCACTAACTAATTTGATTTTCTATATTTAACTGGTAATTGTAAAACTAGAACAAGTTATAGACTCTGAAATGGCAACGTGATTGATTTGTAACCATGTGTTGTATAGTTTTTAAATTAGATAATCTTGTCTCTACATGCCTCTAACAAAGACTAAATTCGTTGAAGCATGATTGGAGCCATGTGTTATATAAGGTAGCTAGTGTTACTTGTTAATTAAAATCACTAATATCAAGAGAACCAAAGTAATATGTTGCAGATGGGTTTGCAATATCTGGTTAGCAAGCGCATGATGAAATGTGGCTATGAAAAGCTAACAAGCGATGGGAGTGAAAAGATGAGGAGGGTGGGAAGATCACGTTGCTGGTTGAAGTCTGTGAATGGACGATTACGTGGCCTTAGATTATCACGGTCAAAGAAGATTTCCTTAGGAGCTTTCTCTACAGTTTTATTGTCAAGTAGAATTGTAAGAATTTACACTCATGTTGTCAATAGAATTAACATGGAAAATATGTATCCTGCTGTTGTTGTCCCAACTCAGTGGGGTCTTCCTATTGTAACTCATCCCTCAGTTGTATGCAGAAGGAGTACTGTCATCCCATCAAACAGAAACAGAAAAGTTACTTTCTAATTTCTATAATTAGCAACATTTTGTTGTCTATTCTTATTCTTTTCTCTGCACAATCAACTTGCTTAATCTATTTGCTCCATCCAAAAAGACTATGTTGAATGCAGCAGATCACAATCCAGATTAGGGGAGGGGGGGGGGGGGGATGATTAATTTGAGGGTAGATTTAGCACAACGCAGTACACCATTTTTGGTCTACTACCTTGCTTAAAAATGTGGTCCAAATCAAACAAATCATGTCTTTTCTTTTCAAGATGATGAAATTGTATTTTTTTGTGTGTGTAGCAATCGTCGCGTTGCTTATTCTTTTGACAATAATTTTACTAAAATACTAGTAACATAGCTGTGCATCCGCACGAGTTATTCGCGTTAGTGGTACAATTAGTACTTAAAACAAAAATTTAAAATTTGAAAGATCAGTCTTATAAAAACCATTTAATGCAAATTAAATAGAACAACATTTAAATTATAATTAGTTCAAAACTACGGGTAAGACTTAAGAGAATGATAGTCATTTTACTATGAGTATGGTTTTAAACCTAATTCATTGTCCCGTTGCTTATTCTTTTGACAATGATTTTACTAAAATAACTATAACGCCAACCAAAAATCGTCGTGGTAATTGTCAAAAAAAAAATCGTTGTGGTTGGTACTGTAGATACAGGCAAGATTTTTTGAGAACACTATGAGTATGGTTTTAAACCAAAACTATCAATTTTCAATAAAAAAACATAGCTATCAATGGTAATGCACGGTGCAAACTGTTCCCTATAGATGTCTAAGAATAATAATGGTACAAAAATGTGGTTAAGCTTAGACAATGGTACCTATATATGGAGAACACCTTTTTTATAAGGACTCTTTTGCAAATATATACTCAATAATTTTTTTATTCATCGGAAATTAAAATATCAAACACAACAAATGTTTTGTCCTCTCCGTCTCGATTCTCTTGGGGCTTCAATCGTTGGGTCTCTCTCCCTTGAATGATTCGGAAGTTGGCTTCAATATGGTCTTGATGAGTGTTGCAAGAAGGTATCAACAAAGGCAGTCCAATTCTCAACTCAACATGTATTTTAACCTTAGTTTAGAGAATACAACATAAACCATATTTTTGCATGGCTCTGGGCATTTACTAGGACAAGCTTCCTTTGTCGCTAGGATGCGCCGTCACTTTTGTACTGTTCGTGGTAAATTTAACGATCCTTCTTTTAATCTCATTAGTCAGGAGGTGAGGACCTTATAAGGTTGCGTGTTTGGCTTTCTTACTAACGTCTGTCTCCTAATATGTGATGGGACTCTATTAGAGCCCGTGCAGTGGGTGTGACTTTTTGGCTAGTTGTACTCATTTTACTTGTGTTGGTCCCTTAATTTTTCCCTAAATTAGTTGCCTACAGATTTGGGGTAAGTATGTTTACGCTCGGTTGAGATGTCAATTGATATCCTTGAGACATTCTTCTTTGCAGTTCTATCATTGTTTTGTTGTTCATGAATAGGTCAACCAAGTGACAAACCCTTCTTTCTAGGTAATGGTTACATTGGTTTTAGCAATCACGATTTTAATGTCATAGTTATGAGAATTAATGAACCAAACTCTAATTGGTGCGTCCATTGGGAACCAATTGATTAGGGCTTCTATAAATAGGACTCTTGGGCCATTCTTTTCTCAACATATTCTCTTACTCTATGTCTTTCTCGCTATCCACTTTCCTATTGTTGTTGAGTTCTTAGACAAATTTGATAGTTTATAATCCAACAAAGTTATCTAGCACTCTTGTGAGAGAAAACTGTGAAATTCGCCATTGGTGTCAATGTCTAATGAAACTAGATTTATCTGTGCACTCAATCACCCACTATTTGTTGGAGCCGCATAATAACAACCTTTGCCCTATGTTAGAAGTGTTAAATTTCTGAGATGCACGAGCATGTTCAGGGTTGTGTGGTTTTTTCTTAGGGTGTTTCATGTATCAAATTTCCTTACTCTATCTTGGAAGAATTTGGACGTCACGCTTGAAAATTCAATCAAATTACAATCGTTTTGCGACCTTGTTTTTTGCAACTCAACCAAATATCACCTTCCTCTCATCTATCTTAAAGCTATTTCCAAATGTGAGGGGGATTTCTTTTGCAAATATCCCTGCGGAAATGGCAGGTGTTGCAATTGGGTTGCCATTGAAAACACTCCTAATGATATGCTTTTCTTCTTTTAGGTCACACGAGCACTAGTTCACTCATAAGGAAGTTTTTTCTGAAAAAACTTCCTTATGAGTGAACTTGTAGGACCGTTGAAGTGAAATGGTATTTTTAGTGTGCTAAAGTGTTGTTCAAACCTTCTAATATGGAGTCATTTTTTGTTGGAGAGTTATCACATTGACTCGAGTCTTTTCTTGGAGTTCACCAATTTGAGGTTTGCACCATCATGTAATGTTAGAAAGTAATACAATAAAGTAATATTATGGTGAAATATTAGATATTTTGTGTAATACTTTTTCTATATGTTTTGGGATTATTTATTAAACTCTCACAAGAAAAATAATAGTTTATAAAATTAGCTAACCTAAGTGCTAGAATATATCTTTACTTAAAATAGATATTCAAATATTTACCAAAAAAAACTAGATATTCAAATAAAAAGAGAATAACTCAATGATGACAAAAATAAGAGTAACTATTAAATTAAACTGCTCTCCAAGAAAAATACTTACCTCTTTAATTCCCGAATGTATAAAAATATAAATTTAATCTTTAATTAAAAATCTTAAATTTCGGTCAAAACTAAAATTTTCTTAAAATATATTTTAAAAAAATTAATTTAATTTGTCATTATTTGTTTTAATTTTTTAATGAATAAACATGTCTCCATTTTTTATCCAAAGACCAATTTGAATATTTATTTTTAGAATAACCATCCAAAGTGTAATAAATAACAAAACGTCTTTTCTGTTGTCAAAAAAATGTCTTTTCTCTTCTTTTTTCCATTAGCTTAAAAAACTTACAAGACAGGGTCCTTGGTATCTCAGAAAGGTTGTTGCCGAACCTTTACCTTTTTATTAGTTTATTTAATTGATACAAAATCACAAAAATTATTCTACACATTAGTTTCACGAAAAGGATTTTATTGGGGAGGTGAGATGATCGATTGCCGCGTTCTCTCGCCAGAACGGTGAAGTTCCTCCTCCAATAGTATTTTTTTGGAGAGGTGAGATGACCGATGACCGATTTACCTAACTTTACCCTGTTGGTGTAGTTCTTCCGCTGCAATAGAATTTTTATTGCTAATACATCATACTAATTCCATAACAACATATAAATAAAAAAATAATCCTTGTTATCGTTATTTTTTTTTTTATACTAGAAAAAACCAATGTGGTCCCTTTATTGAGTTTTGGGGCGCTTGTCTTACTTGACTTACCTTCCGAGTTCTGAGCCCTCGATTAAGAAATAAGAAGTAATTCCCTGATTAGTCCCCAAACCCCCAATTGATTGGTACACGTGTCACACATCGGAGATGACATCATTATCAATCAATCAAATCTAAACCATTAAAAAAGTGATAAAAAATGGAAAGAGGAAATAGCCACCGTGGGTACCTAAAAGTCTAACACGTGGACTGAAGCAGGCACATATATAACGATCAAAATTAAATGCGAAACTCTCTCAACTCGTCTTTATATCATTGATGACAAAATTACTGATAAAAAAAATATCATTGACAAAATTTAACTTTCGCAATTGAATTCCGTGACCTAATTTTCTTGAATAGAAGATATTATTAATATTATTTGATTATTATTTGAAATCACAGTTTCGTGCGGGTTTGGTTAGAATTGATGTCTGGTGGTTCTTCCGATGAAGAGATCTCAAATGGTGATCGCGACGGTTACCAAGGAGGAGGTAGTGACGGCGACGACGATGAGGATAACGGAATTGGAAAGAAACATCGCAGAACAAACGGTTGTGGTTTTGGAAAACAAGTTATACTGCATCCATTCACAAAAGCCAAAAACCAAATTCGTAGAATCAGAAGCAAAAAGCCTCTTCTTTCATCATCGTCATCAACAGCGTCTTCTTCTCGGAATGTAAATGTGAGTGCAAGAGGTAAGATAGTTATTCACGGTGATAGTGCTACTGCTACTCGAATTGGAAGTTGCAAGTTTTGTTTTTCGTATCCAAAAGTGTTGGAAACCCCTAATAGTTCTCCTTATTCAACAAGTGATCCTAATAACCCAAATTTTACTCAATCGATGTTGAAAACTATGATTGAAAAGAATGATTTCTATTCCAAAGAATGCAATCCTCATATCGTTTGATTGATTAGTAGTATTGGAGATTCTTTGTTGTGTCTTGTCTTGTTGTGCTTGTATTACATGGTCCATTGGATTTGTCTGAAATCTTGGATTTGTTCTCTGCTCCTTTATTTTGAAATTTGGAGTGTGTATGTCAAAATGTTGAAACTACCAGTCTACCACATTATGACTCAGAGTACATTATGGGGCATTGATTGTTCAAATTAAGATGGTACAGCTGAGATGAGAGGTGATAACAGCAAGGGAACATGTAGGGAAACTGAGAGTGAGAATATGGTGTTGTCATTTTCATTTAGAGCAATGTGGTTCAGTATGTTATGGACAGTGCAGTTGCAGCCATTGTGTGATTACAAATTCAAGATTTAGTACAGATTCTTTTGCATTGGAAAAATGCAGAGTTTTGCAAATAATAGAGGGTTTCTTGATCAGTTGCTTGTGTGGAAGATGTTGATGAAAAAAGGGTTCCTTGACAATTTGGAACCTCTGCTTGTCCTCAACCTAGAGGTGGTATACTGTGTACATAATGAAATTGAAATTTTTGATCCCTGCTGTAATGAAGTTGTATTCAAAAATCTCTTTGTTGCTGTTAGGACTTTTTGATTGGTTTCCTACTTTCCTCATGTATACAACTTTTTCCTTCATTTTTTGAGAGGTTTCAAGTGATTGTCATATCAAATTTTATTAAATATCCTAAATGAATTTTTTTCTTCCCATTGTTAGTTGAATTTTGAGTGACATAGTCTGATTCTTATAATGAGGTGTCTGGTGATCTTTGGAAATTGGATTATTGGAAATGCCTCCCATACCTGAGTCTGCACATATTTGGAATAGTCAAGAGAACTTAGGAAACAAAATTTGGAGGTCGTTTTGCATTGCAAAAGTTGATAATAGATTGGTCTGGCATATTTTACTTGCTATTTTAATTTTTTGAGACACTTCATATATTTACCATGCTTTTCGGTCAGGCTGACGGTTTCAATTGGTTTCCATGATAATTATACAGTCAGCATACTATCTATCTCTAGCAGTTGTTTTCATCATAATTATTCAAGTTCTACTTCTCTTTGGTTCCATGCTAAATCTTTCTTTTTCCACAATTGTTGTACTCTATACTGTTAATTTGGATGCTGAAATACAACATCAAGGAATTTACATTATGAACTTTTCTAATTTTTTTAATGGGTTCGATTCACATAACTTTTTACATTTTCAACTCTAAAAGATAAAGCTAGTGATGAACTGATTCAGATGAGATTTCCAATGTATTATTCGGCCACTTTTAGTATATAATTTTTGTACTTCATCTCCAGAAATACATATGCCCCAAGTTATAGCAGTTGTTATGGCATTTGTCACCAGGCAGGGTGGAAACCCTTTTCTTTTGATTGTGTAACAGCTCATGGCATTTGCATGCTGGCTAAAGAAATTAAAAGGGAGGTTTGTATGCCTTTGTACTTGTGATCTAGTGGCTTTATGTAGTAATTACTAAAAGTAAGTCCAAGATACACACATTACCATAGTCAAGCAGTCGAGTTATTCTGTTGTTAGAGGTGTGATCTAGTTGGTTCCAAACTTGATGGTGGAAACCACGGGATGTAGAACTTGGTCTTGGCTAAGACATGCCTCTGATCCATAGAAACGCTAAATATTGTTTTGAAAGACATCTGTTATTTTAATTTGGAAAGCATTTCACAGCACCTCATGCTTCCCTTTATGATGCCTTTGTCATCTTAGATAAAATATTTTCTTTCCCAAGTTCTTAAAGTTTTTTGTGTTGTAAAGAATATGATAGGGTTGCAAACTTTGCTTCCCATGAATTTGAGTTTGATGGCTGCTGAAGTGCAGTGTTTGGCCAGATTTCTTTTGCTACTCTGACCCCTTGTTGTTTACTTGGTTAAGAGGACTTCTGCTTGTGCTGTTATTCTCTCTTCTACATGTATCGTACATTCTAGATTAGACAGTAAACCTGAAAGCCGGGGGTGGGGGTGGAAAAAGAAAATAGACGGTTGTGTTTGTTGATATCTACTATCTAGAGCCACTTGAGAAATGTGATATTCAAAGAATCACTGTAAGTTGTTTATTCCCCTTTGTAATATTTCTTTCTAGCATAGATTACATTCTCATCATAAAAAGTCTCTTTTTTTGTGTGATTCGCCTTATTGCAGTTCTTATTTCGGTGATTTGCTTTTACTGATAAATTTGATTGTCTAACTTTTACTACTTTTCTTAGTTGTATTGATGGATTGTCAACCGGGAGAGGTGTGTAGCTGAAACCATTAATCGTGAAGTTTGTGATTGATGATTTGGATATTGTCTCGTGCTTTGTAACAGATGGTAAAAGAACAGCATTGACCTCCTTTTTGTGCGATTGTATCTACGTTTTTTTACTAAACTTGAAAACGTAAATATGGAGTATCATATAATTATTTTTTAAGTATGGTAAAACTTAAAAACTTAATTACACTTTTGGTTCATCTAGTTTGGACTGTGCGATTTTGATCCCTTAAAGTACACTTTTAGCAAAAAACCTTTTGTTTTAAAATGACCAAACTTGTTACATTTATTAAATGTCATAAAAGGAGTAAGAAAAATCTTGCCAAAAACATATTCAAGTATCATTTTCAAATGTTATATTGATCCGTGACTTGCATCGGTTTTATGATTTTATGACGACGATGGAAAACTAGTAAAAAATGTCACAAATAGATCTTATACTACAGGCTTAATTACATTTTTGGTCCCCCTATTTTTACCAACTCACGATTTTAGTCCCTTAAGAATTTTTTTCACGAATTTAATCCCTCTATTTTCACCAACTCACGATTTTAGTCTCCCAAGAATTTTTTTGACGAATTTAGTCCCTCTATTTTCCCAATTTGTAAAATTTAAGTCCTCCTATTTTCCCTATTTGTAAAATCAAACTCCCCCTCATAAAAAAATTATTATTATTATTATTATTATTATTACTATTACCAAAATTGTTTTTTAATTATTATATTTAATAAATAAAAATTCCATATTTCTTCTTCATTTCATTCGATACTTTCTCTCTTTTCGCGAACCCTAATCTCAAACCCAGTATTGTTCCTTCAAAAGCAAATTAACCAGTTGGAATTTGTGAACAGTAGATACAATCACGAGCAGATAGATTAGTGTCTTAAGCACGTTGTCGTGGATTTGGTCCTATCATGTGTATGAAAATGTCTTTTTGAGAGATTCAAAACTCCCTTCGATAGTAAAGTATATCTAATGAAGAAAATTTGAACTCTAAATTCACTGATGATAATAATAATAATAATAATATTAATAATAATAATTTTTAAGTTTAAATTCCAAGCAGGCCAGTGTGTCAGCCACGTAGGATAAGTAACTAACATGAGAGAGAATGAATTTAAGAGAGAGAGATAGAGAGACTTTGATTTTACAAATTGGGAAAATAAGGGGGACTAAATTTGTGAAAAAAATTCTTGGGGGACTAAAATTGTGAGTTAGTGAAAATAGGGGAACTAAATTCGTGAAATTTTTTTCTTGGGAAACTAAAATCATGAGTTGGTGAAAATAGGGGGACCAAAACTGTAACTAAGCCTATACTATATTTGATAAAATGTTACTAAAATAAATTAGCAGCATTTTTTTCATAATTGAGTAATATTTTTGGATTCTTGCTTAAGATAATTTATGTTGTAGTATCTGCACAAGTATTGCCTTTTCCAACTGTGTTGACAAATTCAAGACTACATTTTATTCTTCCATTTGCAAACTTCTGTCAATCACAAATACAGCATACCAGAAATATTTGAGTTGATACTTGATAATCTTATTCTTAGTCTAGCTAGTTACTTTTGTAATTTGCACGTTCCAGAAAGATGAGATCGCCAGTTAACGGCTACTATTAAGAATATCTATAGTTAATTAAAATTGACCCATACTTAGGTTGCCAGCTTTCAGAGATTATCTAAGTGAAAACCTATAAGAAATTTAAACAATGAGTCGGGTCTTAAATCGGGTCTCAATTTTTATAGTATTTTTCCCATGCACTTAGTTAAGAACAACTAACTACCCTTGGTGGCTGATAGAGTAGTGATTTAAAATGTGTTTGGATACTCTCTTTCCTCCTTCCTCTCCATCACAAAATATAAGGGTGGGAGGAGCAAGAAAATGATTAAAAAATTATAAATAACGATGAGAGCGAATGAATTTAAGAGAGATAAAGAGAATGGAGGGAGATGTAGAGTGAGTGAGAAGGAGAGAATCCAAGTCCGTGTAACTTGTGTTTAAGTATCCCTTTCATTTTGTTGATGTTCCTTCCATTAAGTCATCACTCATCAACAATGTTATGTTATCAATAATTGATGATATCAACGTGGTAGCTTAGTAGGGATAAGAACTTTTCTTAAGCATTAATCTTAACTATTTACTGCAGTGAATTTAATTTTTTTTTCCGCGGATGGAGTAACAAATGCTACATGTACCGCGGATAACACGGAAAATATTTGACAACGAAAAATAGTAAATGTTCATTAATTTTTTGCAATTTGAAGTGTCGCCTAGATCAACTTTATTATTATTTTACCCACCATGGGCCATGGCATGGCATTCAATTAAACGGGTTTGGTAGGCAGGTTTCGAAATTCAGCTAAGTTAGGTAAATAGAGGGAAAATATTATATTGCAAAAATGGAACCAATTAAACTTAGAAAATGTAAGGCTTGCTCAACATAACCACCAATTAATAGTAACACATTTCATTAATTAACAAAATAACAAAGCACAAAAGGGATTTCAATAGTATCAATTATCCAAGGAATATGAAAATGCTCCATTTTTTTATTCCTTTCCTCCTCTATGATTTCCAAATTCAAACAAACATGAATTGCAAAGCAAACGAACATACATAAAAAGAAAAAAGACAGGGACATTATTATTATACAAACAATGAAAAACGACATCCTCAATCAATCCTTTCTACTTCTTAGGTGCAAGCCTAGACTTAATTTTCTGAACCTCTTTAGTTCCAACCTGAAATGCCTTGGTCAAAACATCATCTGGAACAGGTGGTGTAGCTGCAAACAAAGTGAGAGGAATGTTGACTGTGCCTGGCAGTTGACTATTGAAGCCAGCAATGACAGTAGCAGGAACGTAACCATTATTCTTTTGGAAGTGAACTAACCCTCTTGGGAAAGCAAATGTTTCTCCCTTATTGATAGTCTTTGATATAAACACATTTGCTGTAGTAATGAACCCAACATCTAATGAACCTTCAAGAACAAACACCATCTCTGTTGCACGTGGGTGAATGTGAGGTGGGTTTATTCCACCTGGTGCATAGTCAATTCGTGCCATTGATACACCTAGTGTGTTTAGTCCTGGGATTTTCTCAACGTTGGCTCCTGTTACTAGTGAACCAAATGTGTTGTTTGTTGCACCTGGGTTGGCTAATAGGTTTGAGAAGAAATCTGTTGCGTTTACCTGAGAAGCGGGTTTGCACGTGAATCCATTCACTTTAATCGCTGTAATTAATTAATCACAAATCAACAATAAGAATTAATGTTGCCAATCATGCTACAAAAAGATGCAATGATCATTATTGTGGGATTTGCTAAGGGTTTACTTTAATTGAAAAGGACACTGTTTATTTGATCGATGGTGTTCAATTACTACTGTGTTGTATGATTAAACATTATATAATTAAGTAAAAAGCGAAATTAAAGGATCAGTTGGTATGGTAGGCCTATGAGATTAACATGATTGAAAGAAAATACTAATAAAAGAATCTAATGATTGATTGTTAATTAAAAAAAATGAAAGAATCTAATGATGAAGAAGAAAAGCGAAAATAAAACCGGAACAATATTTTTGCAGCTTATTTTTTACTTATGCATAGCATACATGATCGTCTTATGCTCTATTTAGTTAATTAATTTAATTAGTAGAAAATGAAAGGAAATTAGAAGATTGATGAAAGTAGGGACTTACTGGAGGCAAGGTCAGCGACACAAAGGTCTTGAAGAGCATCGGGATCTGATGCAGTCGCGGTGGCTAACACCACAAGCAACAACACTGCTACCTTCATCATCATCATGCCAGAGACTTAATTTTGAAGCCAAATATAATTATATAGATGAAATTGAAACAAAGTTAAGATTGATTTGATTTAAGAGTTGGAATGAAAGTGGATATTTATACAAAAAGAAGACTTGTTGGAAGGGAGACACAATACATTGAATAAAGAATTTTCCGACTCAGACGTGTGAAATTTATATCATAAACTATATATACTCCATGTTTATTTAATTTGTTTATCTATCTCCTAAATTATTCTTCTCACTCCCGTCAATTCGGTGAATAGAGGCCGCCTTCGTAAATTAAAGGCACTCAACATTAGGGGTGTTCAAAACCGAACCAAACCAATAGAAAATTGTAAACCGAACTAAACCAAACTGAAAACCGCAAAAAACTGCTTCTTATTGGTTTAGTTCGGTTCGCGGTTTTGATTATAGAAACCGAACCAAACCAAACCAAACCGCAAGTAACACTAACACTTATTGACTTACAACATTCTTTTCTAACTTACTAGTCCAAATACAACTAAAACCCAACTCTCACTCACTTACTAGCCCAAATACAATTAATTCTTTGACTCACTTACAAACAATCTATATTGTTATGCTATATTTAAAAATTACAATAAAATATTTAATTCAAATTCTTTAAAACATTGTCTTAACTATCTTAAAAGAATTAAAAGAGCGTAATTTATATACTACATATATATGAGTAGAATTTTTCTTAAAGATTTATGTTAGCCATTTTTTATGTGAGTTAATTTTAACTTCGTTTTAAATTATGTTTTGTCTTGGAGAAAACCGAACCAATCTAAACCGCATTAGTTTGGTTTGGTTTGGTTTGGTTTGGTTTTATTTTAGGAAGCCAACCGAACCAAACTAAACCGCATGTAGTTTTACCTTGCGGTTCGGTTCACTTTTTATCTCAAAACCGAACCAAACCGCACCGCGAACACCCCTACTGAACATGCACTTTGATCATCTCGTTCTCTCTTTCTGTTCCTTCACAAATTATAAATGTCGGAGGAGAGAGAAATTTATTAAAAAACAGAAATATAATGATGAGAGAGTGAGATTACGAGAGAGGGATAGAGAGGATGAAGAAAGATGTAAAGAATATGTGAAGAAGAGAATCCAAGCCCCTCAACATGTCATTGATTACTCTAGTTCGTAAACAGAAAATGGATAAACTAGCTCACCATATTTGATATTATATAGCGGCTAAATTTGTGGAAATGTTTGACAAAATTAGAAATCGAAGTAGCTTATAAATATAAAATGACATAAATAACATTTGTAGGGACCAAGCTTTTGTTTTTAATGTGGACACGAGTAGTTTTGGCAGTCCTGGGAGATCGGGGTTTGGTGGTGTGATTCGAACCTATGATGGTGATTGGCTTTCTGGCTTTTAAGGCCACGTTGGTATTTCTAATAACTTGTACGCAGAACTCTATTCAAACTCTCTCAATGTTATCAACTTAATCCATAACTCCTCTAGTGTCTGACATGTGTATGGAACCGTTATTCGCATTGTGCAAGATCTTCTTGGCAGGGAGTGGGGTGCAACTTAATCCCCACTCGTTCTTAGGATCCAATTTCGTACTGACCGACACCGAGTTTTCTGCTGCGGGAATCGAACCCAAAAGCACCAGATCGACCCCCATGTCTCAGGGTAGATTAAGCCACTAGACCAATTGTATTGATTTCGCGAAACGACTATTTAATATTGAGTTGTTGAGATGTAAATAAGGAAAAAAGTAAGTAGTGTTTTTTTACGAAATAGTGTTTTGTTAATATGGTAAAAAAAGTAAGTAGTGTTTTTTTTACAAAATAGTGTTTTGTTAATATGGTAAAAAAAGTAAGTAGTGTTTTTTTTACAAAATAGTGTTTTGTCTAATTTGGTTATTTTTCGCTACTACTCCTTTCATTTAATTTTCCATAGAATAAAAAAAGTTTCTAAGAAGTAAAATATGTATTAATTAAATAGTAATTTAAAAATGATAATATTAAATATGGTAAAATTAGTTAGCATCAATTATATTCTATATTATATTTTGTTAAGATGTTTGGGGTCAATAAAAACTTGATCTGACAAAAAATATCAAAGCTTATTGAGCTCAAAAAGAAAAGTCAATGAGATGATCCCTAACCCAAGTAAGACCTCTGATTTCAAGCTTTCCTAGCTCTCTCTATAGTCTATACGACTCTTTCTTGAGATATAAACAAACAGTGTTGACTTGGACATCTCACCTGGATCCATGCCGATGCCGCTAGCTGTGTATATATGATTGATTAATAGATTAATATATAAATAACTACTTATTTTTGGGGATATATAATAATTTTTAGTTGCATCAAGATCCGATCGCATCCAAATAATATGCTTGTATTACTATACTTGCTAATGACATTGTCAAACAAAAAAAACTTGGTTAATTATGACTATTCTTTGTTTTATTTTGGATTTTTTAGTTCGTCTCTTCTAGACATTAGCCAGCTATAAATGGGTTTCTATTTCATTTTCACTTCTAGCTACTACTATATGTGGTTTGTCTTTGTGCGAATGGCGTTGATATTCTTGCAGATGAAACGTTAAGCATACCACATAAAGTCTATCTCCCACCCACCGTTTGTCGGTTGTCTTGACAATTTAAGCGACATGAAGACATTGTTTTTCAGGTTCGAACCCAGATGTGAGCAGTTATAGTATGTGTATGGTGTTTATTTGTCATTTTATCTAAGTAGACAAAAAAAATTCCGCATAAAGTCTTTTAATTTATTGATTTCAATCTAGCTATTTATTTGATAAGCACAAAGAGTGACAAGTATCTCCATAAATTACCTACAAGGGTCGGTTTGAGTGGTAACAAGGATCAGATCACATTCTAAGATCTCGAGTTCGAATCTTGGATGTGACAAAAACTCTGTTGAGAGAGGAGAACTACATAGACCGGCAAAATCGGGTATACACGTGGTCGACTAAGTTCCCCGACGTAGATTAGTCATTGACAAAATCGGTGGATACTGCACACCAATAACACAGTAACAAAAAAAAGTATCACAATAAAGTTACATATATAAAGTGGGGATCTCGAAAGGGGTGGAGGCTTGTGTATGGAAATGGTAGCCTTGTCTAATGAGATAAAAGAACAACGACAGACCTATTAGTTTATATTATCCCAACAAATATGGTGATTTTGGTTCCTCTTTTTTTACTTTTGACAATTTTTGTTCTCAAAATCATGAATTATTCTCACTTTTAGTCCTCAAAAATCTTGGATTTTGAAAAAATGTGTGACCAAAATTGAACAATCCATCATTTTGGGGACCTGCAGTGCAATGTCAAATTAGGGGATTAAAATTGCTAGAAATAAAATAGAAAGACTAAACTCGCCAATAACAGAAAGTGGGTGACAAAAAATACAAGTAAACATTTATGTCAGGACCCTTGTAAAATCTATGTATGCTATTATATATCGGATTCAAAACCAAATAACCACATAGATAGCCGACATAAAATGTATGTATGCTATTATATATCGGATTCTACTATCTATATATACCATTTACCTACTAACAAAATACCAATTTTATCTTTTTCCCAACTAAATAATTGGAGGATATTTAGGTAAATTCACTTTTTCACTTTTTCAAACATTTTCACTTTTTCACTCTCACTTTTTCAAACTTTTTCACTTTTTACTCCCTCTCAAATTTTTTCACTCTCTTCTCTTTTTTTTTTGACAAAACTCTCTTCTCCTCTTTCTTTTTCTAATTCTCTTATTTCTCTATTTTTTATACTTTTCAAGCTTCTTCACTTTTTCACTCTCTCTCACACACTTTTTTACTCTCTTCTACTCTTTCTTCCTCTAATTCTCCCATTTCTCTATTGTTCACAATATACCTACTTTAATTTTATCTATATGTCACATTCATTTTTCCTCTCTATTATTTTAATAAAAATTAAGTTTTGACAAATTTTAATATCCGTTTTTTTAAACGGCGTAATATTTAGGCTAATTAAATCTGTCAACTTTAAAATTGTCTTGATTTTCACGAGATAATGTTCGGACTAATTAAATATTCTGAGTACATACATTACCCACTACCAAAATTTCAATTTTATCTTTTGCCCAACTAAGCAATTGGAGTTTATTTATGTAATTTCATTTTTCCACTTTTTCACTCTCACACTTTTTCAAACTTTTTCACTATCTTCTCCTCTTTCTTCCGCTAACTCTCTCATTTCTCTTTTTTTTGATATATCTACTTTAATTTCATCTACATGTCACTCATTTTTCCTTTTCACTATTTTAAAAATTATCGAAATTTTGATAAAATTTTAATATTCTATTTTTTACACGGGGTAATGTTCGGTCTTATTAAGTTTGTCTATTTTAAATTTGTCAAGATTTTCACGGGGCAATGTTCGGACTAATTAAATTTTGTCTGAGATCATACATAAAAATATATAAAACGACAACACCCGTGCGTAAGCTAAGATATAGTGCTAGTTATAAATTAACTCAATCTAGTTTGATAGACAATTGACATTTCTTATGTTAATATTATTATTAAGAGCTGCTTATCCACTACCGTGGGGACATGTAATTGCTTTGTTTATAAGTTTTTTGACCATAGAATGAAATAATTAAGAGGTCTGGACTGCCAATAATCTTTTCTCTTGCATAAGATAAGAGTGGAAGAATATGGTAATACACGTTAGGTGTGTGAGGACGTGGGAATGCTTTAGAATATCTGCTAAAAGGACAGAGACACAAGCCATCCTCCAAATTCAAACCTACTCCTCTAATGTTTTGTCTCTTCCCTTTCTTAATTTCTTTCATTTACTGTTTTTATTTTTTGGCTTTTTCATCGTTGGTTTCCTTAACCATTTCTTGGCATCAAGATTTATTCGTAAGTGACATGTTTGGATAAAGTGTTCCGGATAGTAAAAAAACAAAATAGAAGGAAATTAAAATTCTTATTTTTATATCAAGAGAGTTCAAGAATGTTTTTCAAAATAATTTTGTTGTCAAAAACAAATCAAAATAAGTCTTGTGTTGGATTGATGTATTGTAAGCATTTGATCACAAATCATTGGATTGAGGTATAAATTAAACACCGATAAAATCGATGGATACTGCGCAACTAACCACAAAATCCGCTGGAAAAATGACATTTTTGACGGATTTCGTGCGTTTCCGACGGATTTTTTCTGTCGGTAATGAATGAATTTCTTGTAGTGATAGTCGGTTTAGGAAAAAAAGTAATTTAACTTTGTAATAAAATATGTAAAGTGCAATGCTAAGCAATATGTTTTGAGATGCTTTATGGTTTGAAAAATTTAACTCTTCAAATATGCAAAATTTGATCTTCAATAATCAGTGAGATTTGGCTATTCAAATACGCAAAGTTTGATCTTCAAACGACATTAAACAATGTGTTTTTGGGTCATTTAAGAGTTGGAAAAAATTTAGCTTTTCAAATACGCGAATTTCGATCATCAATAACCAGCTTATGTTAAAAATTTGTGATAAAATATATAAAGTGCGACGCTAATTACTGCATTTTAGCTAATTACCCAAAAAAAAACTGGCCAATCTATGCTAGGCCTTAGTTGTGCTAATAAATGATTGGCCCAAGTTAATTTCGGCCTGGCCCTTTGCAAGCAGTCAAAAAAACACACACAAAATATAAGGAGGTTGTTATTGACCCTCTTGTTTTTGTTAATACGCAATCTTTTTCAACTTTTTTTTTCTTTCTATAAGTATCCCAATTTGGAAGTTAACTTTCAGATCAGAGGGTATCATATGGACCTAGGTAATGGGACAGTTTATCTTTCATACATTACTTTCTTGACATTTTACAAAGTCCTGATTTCAATACCCAAACAATTGGTCTAGTGCTCTTTTGGATTTACTAAGGTTAAGCCCGTGCGTTGCACGGATTTGTTTAAAATGTTTTTTTCCTAAGTTATTATAATATTATTTTTTATTAGATATTATTTTAAATTTTTTGTATATAATTTGCTAAATATTGTCTAATGGTTTGGTAAAATTTAATTTTTTCATTGCATAACATATTAATTGAGAAATATGTTATATTCATTGTATTTGATCCACGCACACTCTAATAAGAGACAAAAGTGTCTTCTTTTAATCTTGAACAAATATTGATAAACATAAAAGGAATATAAGCAAACCATTTAGATTTAGGAATCATACAATTTCACATAAACTATTAAAACTAAACATTTGTCTAAAGAACAATATTATAATTAATTAAACAAGATTCCGGGATGCCTATAGCTTTACAAACCATCGTTGTCTCAATTACATTGTTTACTAACCAATCCAAATTTATATTTCCACCTCTTTGACTACCTCACAACTATCAAGAACATGAAATTTTCTATTTTTTCTGCGCACTCTGTCTTTTCTTGTAAAAACTCGCTCCTTTGTACTACTCATATGTAGATATTTTTTTCACTCTTAATTTTTTGCCACAATTTCTCCACTCACCACCCAAAATTGTTTCCTTTTTTTTATCAGATCCCAAAATTGTTTCCTTTAAATAGTTGTTTAAGAGACTAAAACTCTATCTCGTCCACTCATATTCCACTAACTCATGTGTTTATTGTCAATTAAAGGAATAATTCCATATATTCCCTTTTAATGCATAATTGTTACATAAAAAAGAATTTCAAAGGTCCACTAATTAATTTTTCTTCCAAAAACAACTTAAATTAACTGTTATTAAAAAGACAAATGCATGTGTATTGTAAGCTTTTAAATTAAAATTAATAAATATATTTAATTAACTAGTTTAGTTTCTTAGAAATTTTAATAATAATATAATATCATTGTAAACAAATATAATTTCAAATAATGAAATGAGATTTATCGCATTATATAAAACTTTTTTAAAATTAAAAGGCTGAAATAAAAGCGTCAATGCGTCATCTCATAAGTTTATAAGGAATAATAAATAAATTTAAAATAAAAAATTATATTTGATATTAAATTGTAAATTAAAACATTGAACTAAAGTATCTTTTATAAGAACATTATATATAAATAGAAATATAGATAAAAAGATAAATATCATTATTTGAATTTAGCAATCATGTGTATTTTTCCTTCGAATTTTAAATTTTATATACAATTTATATATATATATATATATATATATATATATATATATATTATATGCAAATTACTTAATTATGGTATAAACTTCAAATTAAATTGATGGTATTTCATGAAAACTATATATAAATAGTAACATATCTTTTTTCTTAAATTGATGGTATTTCAGCAGTAACATATCTTTTTAACCCGGAGCGTGGGGTTCAACGATTGGGGTTGATCCTCCCTTAACGAAGGGTCGGGGGTTCGATCCCCGCCTTGGGTACGGAGCAGCGTTAAAACTCTGGGTCAGCTGTCCTGCCCCTCGAAGCACCTACAATGAGCGAGTGATTAGTCACTGCTGTCCGTGCGGTGGATACCCGGGTTTACCCAAAAAAAATACTTTTTTCTTGTTACTCAATAAAATATATATTGTTATTTGTTTTTTTAAATATTTCTCGAAGTTTTTTTATTTAATTTTCAACATTTATTTACGGCTTTAAACTGAAAAGAGTTTGTTAAATAATCGATGAATTATTGGTATTGTATGAGTTTTAAAAAATATATTTTCTCATTTAGTTGTATATTAAAAGCCCACAATTTAATAAGTAATGGAAAGATTTTTTATGTTAAAATAAGTAAGGTCCATTTATTTGCATTACTAATTTAATTTAAAGTTGGAAATTGACAATTGAAGTTTTCACTAAAAGAGTTAATTTTTAATTAATAAAAGGTTAATAACTTAATATAGTATTAGAATCAATAATAATTAATAAAAGTAAAAAATTAAGATTTAATATTAAGTTGTACAATAAAATTAATGGATGAGCACTCTAGAAACTCTATTAAGGTTCTTTTTTTTGGTAATTATAACTATTAAGGTTCTTATAGAGATATAGAAAGTCATTTCATATTAAGGTAAGTAATGACTATTTATTTTCATAATAACCTATTTTAAACCTAACAATTGAAACTTGAAGTTTTAACTAAAAAGGAGTGCACACACACAGAGATTGTATTGTTAATTGTTATTATCAATTTTTGTATTTCAATAAGAAAAGTATTATGTTCATAACAATATAATAAATATTTATATATAGAATTCCGAAACTATTGTTCGTTGATATTAAATCTATTTAATTATATTTCAATTTACTTTTGGGAACAGATAAATTTATTCTTAATCCATTAAAATAAAATTTTCTCTTAGATATATTTTAATGAACACTTTTATTTATATTTTGAAATTCATGAAATTTATAATACAAACATCAAATAACTTGTTAAACGTCTTACCTAATGTAAATACACCTAGTGTAAATACTACTAACTAGAGTTATTATAGTTAGTTCATTTATGTAACCCCAGTTATTATTTACTGACTTAGGCTAGTGAGTTTTAGTTTTCAGCTTTAGCAAACTGTATATAGCCTGAGGCTTGTAACAGAAATGAGTTGAGATGAATATGAATTCTTTTCATTCAGTTACAGTGTTCTTCCTTCTTTCACACTCTGATCTCAACATGGTATCAGATTGAAACATTCATCTCCATCGATTCACGTTTCTGCGCAGTTGCTTTGCTTCTCTGTACCTTCGTTTCCTTCTCAGCAAGGTTCGCTTCCTCTCTCTGTGTTGCATTCATGGCGTCTTCCTATTCCGATTTCGTCACGAATCCTTCAAATCCCTATTATATGCATCCGAACGAAAATCCATCACTGGTTTTGGTTCAACCTCCTCTCGACAATCGGAATTATCAAATCTGGTCTCGATCTATGAAGGTAGCTCTTATCTCGAAGAACAAGGTCAAATTCATCGACGGTAGCCTCCAACCTCCGCCGGCCTCTGATACGCTCTACGAACCTTGGATTCGTTGCAATAATCTCGTTTTGTCCTGGCTTCAACACTCGATTTCTGCGGACATCGCGAAATCGCTTCTCTAGTGCAATCGAGCCTCCACGGTTTGGAAGAGTCTGGAAACGCGATTCTCTCATGGTGACATTTTTCGTATTGCTGATCTCCAGGAAGAATTGGCTCGATTTCAACAAGGTAACCTCGACATCTCATCTTATTTCACCAAACTCACCACTCTTTGGGAAGAAATCGAATTTTTTTGACCTATTCGCGACTGCACTTGTGCGATTCCATGTACCTGCGGTGCCGCTTCTGATCTTCGCAAATTCAAAGAACAGGACAAGGTTATCAATTTTTTGAAAGGTTTGAGCGAGCAATTTTCTCAGGTTAGATCTCAGATCATGCTGATTTCTCCTCTACCTTCTCTGGACAGTGCTTTCTCTATGGTGCTTCAACAGGAACGCCAATTTAATCTTACTAATACTACTGATTCTTCAATTGAGAATCAATCTTCTGTTAATCACGTATCTCAAACTGCGTTTCGTGCTTCTAATTACGGTGGCCGTGGTAGAGGCCGTAATTCTTCCAGTGGCCGTGGTAACCGCTTGTGTACGCATTGTGGCCGGACTAATCACACAGTCGATACATGCTTTGTTAAACATGGTTATCCCCCTGGTTTTCAATACCGAAAGCCCACAGCCACTGGTTCTTCAGCATCTACATCTACTGGTTTCTCCACCTCTGTGCCTGCTTCTTCAACTAATGCAGTTCAAGACTCTAAAGTTTCCACACCTGCTGCTGCCTCATCTTCCAGCACTACTAGTCCTTCAATCAATGTGTTTCAAGAGCAATTCCAACAGATTCTGCAGCTTCTTCAACAGTCTAGTGTGCCTGCTACACAACCTGCCTCCGTGAACTCTATTTTTGCTACCACATCATCCTCACAAAACTCTGTTTCTCCTCCCAAATCCGGTACGTATAAACATATTTACTATGTAGATGATTCTGGTAAGCTTAATCATTTCTGGATAGTAGATACTGGTGCTACGGACCACATCACACACACATTTTCCAATTTCATTTCAACCTATAACATTGCTCCCAAGTCCATGACCATGCCAAATGGTGACACTGTCACCACCACCACTGCTGGCACAGTCCTTCTATTTGGTTCCTTAGTTCTTCACAATGTATATTACTTTCCTTCATTTCACGTAAATATCATATCTGTGACCACATTGTTTGATTCCTTCTTATATGATGTCCAACTACACCCTAACTGTTGCAAAATTGTGCAGCTTTTCCACCCGAGGATGACTGGATTTACAGCTAAGAGGATTGGCAAATTGTACGTGCTAGACACCTCCACCTTGGCCTCACAGCATCCTACTGGTTCTTGCAATGCCTTTATCTCTACACTTTTAGATTCACATATGAATAACCCTGCCACTATTTGGCATCATAGGTTAGGACACTTATCCTCACCTATTCACAAATGTATTGCCAATCAGTTTCCATATATTTCTTTTGATTCTTGTTCCAAACCGTGTGATACTTGTCATTTTGCAAAACAAAAGAATTTACCCTTTACTCATAGCAATACACATTCCAATGCTATTTTTGATTTGATTCATGCTGACATTTGGGGCCCCTTTGCTACCCCATCTATTTCTGGTCATAAATATTTTTTGACTCTAGTTGATGACTATAGCCGGTTCACTTGGACCATTTTTATGAAAACTAAGAGTGAAACCCGAACCCATCTCACAAACTTCATTGCATTCATTGAAACACAATTCAACAAAACCATCAAATGTTTGCGTAGTGATAATGGGCCTGAATTTCTTATGACCGATTATTTCCTTTCTAAAGGCATACTCCACCATAGATCATGTGTAGAAACACCCCAACAAAATGGCATAGTTGAACGCAAACACCAACATATACTCAATGTTGCCTGTGCCCTCTCTTTCCAATCCACCTTACCCTCTAATCTATGGCATTTATCCATCCAACAAGCTACCCATATCATCAATAGACTCCCCACTCCATTACTCCAAAACCGATCCCCTTATGAGTTACTTCACTCCAAACCTCCCACTCTCCTGCATCTTAGAGTGTTTGGATGTCTTGCCTTTTCTTCCACCCTTCAAAACCATAGAACCAAATTTGAACCTCATGCTAGGAAATCAATTTTTCTTGGCTATAGGGAAGGCACCAAAGGCTATCTCCTATATGACATTCACACACATGAGTTCTATGTTTCCAGGAATGTTGTTTTTCATGAAACTGTTTTCCCTTTTTCAAGTCCCTCAACCAACATTCAACAAACTACAAATACCTCCACACCTACTATTACACCTCCTGACCTTTCCTATGACCCACCCATGATACCTATTACTCATACACCTAACAAACCCACCCCACCAGAAACCATACATCCAGAACCTCCTCAACCAACACCTACATATGCTTCTCAAACTATTGTCACAGAACCTGCTGCCTCTCAACCCTCAGCCACCTCTATACCACCCCAAACTACCTTAACCTTACCTACTGCTACTGCTCCTACCCGTACATCCACCAGAACAAAAACTACACCTGCTTACTTATCAGATTATCATTGCAATTTGCTATCTTCTCAACTGCCTAAGTCATCCTCAGGTACCTCTCTTTACCCTCTATCTTCTGTTTTATCTTATGACAACTGCAACTCTACCTATAAACACTTTTGCCTAGCCACCAGTTCCCTCACTGAGCCCAAAACTTTCTCCCAAGCAAGCAAACTAGACTGTTGGTAGGCAGCTATGCAGTCAGAATTGGATGCTCTTGCATCTACCAACACTTGGACTATTGTGGATTTACCTCAAGGCAAACATCCCATTGGTTGTAAGTGGGTGTACAAGATCAAACATCATGCACATGGCTCTATTGAACGGTATAAGGCTCGTCTAGTTGCCAAAGGATACACCCAAATGGAGGGTGTTGATTACTTTGACACATTCTCTCCAGTTGCAAAACTTACTACCATCCGTACTCTCCTCTCCATAGCTGCCATCAAAGGATAGAACCTAGAGCAACTTGATGTGAACAACGCTTTTTTGCATGGTGATCTCAATGAAGAGGTGTATATGGACCTTCCTCCTGGGCTCACTCCATCTACATCCCCTTCATCTTCTATCAAAGTATGCAAGCTTAACAAGTCCCTCTACGGCCTCAAGCAGGCTAGTAGACAGTGGTACTCCAAACTTTCTACTGCACTAGTTTCTCTTGGTTACAAACAATCCACTGCTGACCACTCACTCTTCACAAAACTGCACAATCATGAATTTACTGCTATATTAGTTTATGTTGATGATGTTGTCTTGGCTGGTAATTGTCTTACTGAAATCAAGCATGTCAAGCAGTTTTTAGATGCTCAGTTCAAGATCAAAGATCTTGGCAATCTTCGTTTCTTCCTTAGTCTTGAAGTGGCACGCTCCAAGCAAGGAATTTTCTTAAATAAGAGGAAATATGCCCTTGAATTGCTTGAAGACAGTGGCCTGCTTGCAGCCAAACCTTGTGCCACACCGTATGATGCTTCCCTCAATATACATGATTCTGCTTCTCCTCCTCTTGAAGATGTCTCTTCTTTTAGAAGATTGGTTGGCCGGCTACTATATCTCACCACAACTAGGCCTGACTTGGCCTTCATTGTGCAGCAACTAAGCCAATTTATTTCTAAGCCTCTACAGGTACACCAATCTGCTGCTTTACGGGTGCTTCGGTATGTGAAAAGTGCCCCTGCACTTGGTCTTTTTTATTCAGCAAATACCTCTATGAAGCTCTCTGGCTTTGCTGATTCGGATTGGGCAACTTGCCCCTCAACACGCCGGTCCATCTCTGGTTATTGTGTCTTTTTAGGGTCTTCCTTATTGTCTTGGAAATCCAAGAAACAATCCACGGTGTCTAGATCAAGTTCCGAGGCAGAATACCGTGCATTGGCCAGCTTAACATGTGAACTTCAATGGCTCAAATATCTTTTTGAAGACTTACACATCACTCTTGCAGGTCCTACCTCTGTTTATTGTGACAACAAGAGTGCCATCCATCTTGCTCACAACCCAATCTTTCACGAACGCACCAAACACATCGAAATTGACTGCCACGTTATTCGTGAAAGGATTCAGAATGGACTTATTCGCCTGCTGCCAGTGCCTTCAGCCTCACAGTTGGCCGATGTTCTCACTAAGGCTCTTGCATCTCCCACATTCTCTACATTGGTGTCCAAGCTTGGCCTCTTGAATATCCATAGTCCACCTTGTGGGGGGCTCTTACCTAATGTAAATACACCTAGTGTAAATACTACTAACTAGAGTTATTATAGTTAGTTCATTTATGTAACCCCAGTTATTATTTACTGACTTAGGCTAGTGAGTTTTAGTTTTCAGCTTTAGCAAACTGTATATAGCCTGAGGCTTGTAACAGAAATGAGTTGAGATGAATATGAATTCTTTTCATTCAGTTACAGTGTTCTTCCTTCTTTCACACTCTGATCTCAACAAAACGAATTTCTTAAATACTTTTTTGTAGTCATGTGATGAATTGAATTAGTTGTCACCCCATCAGCCTAACGAAATCATTTGTTGAATACGGTCATTAGAATTTTAGCCTTATCTTTTTATCCTCCGGGCATTATTATATATTGACAATAGATCAAGAAGTCGGTGTAAACATGATTATAAAAAGGTTAGTTTATAACCTACACAAACACACATGCTTCTAGAATAGCTAGAATACAGTCAGGGGAACTCCTTATTAAAAATTTTCAATAGTTCCAATTACCGTTTTTCAAACTCGCACGAAAACGTACAACCCAAAAAGAACTTTTGAAACTCACCCAAACAACCTAGAAAAGTCTATAATTTTAATCACCTATAATATAAGTCTACATGAGAAGCATTGGATAACGAACAATATACAACAATCACATATAGAAGAATAATCTTCCAAGTAATTTCATCACCCACAATTAACTCTTCATGAGATGCATCACACAAACAAACAACAATATCCAAGAATCACAAATTGAGAATAACCCTCCCAACTTGCAAGGAAATGAAAAATGAAGTGAATCAACCTTAGAGACCAAAAAAGAAAACTCATTATGCTAACAACACTATAACTCAACATAAAAGGTGAAGAATGAAATTAAGAGTGAGTAGGTAGGGTGTGTGAGTGGGTAGAGTTTATATAGCATATATAATATTAATGTCATCAGTTTTTTTAGACCTAATGAGAATTAAAGTAGTGGTTATAAATGTTTTCCAAATTGTGTTTATGAGTGTTTATAAATGTAAAACAGAAATTATAAAAAACGTAAAAGACAAAATTTTTCTTTGGTGGAAAAACCTTAAATCGCAATGTGATAATAAAATATAAAGACAAGTTATTTGGCTAAAATTAATATTATAATTATGTCAATATATTACATAATTATACTGAATATGTGGTTGCAAGTCTTAATTAAATAATGAATGATAACATTATTAAAACTTAATATTTTAATGGTATGTTACAAACATAAGGTGGCTGAAATTATTATTATAATAAGTGCTTTTGATAGAGATTAAGTAGATGGAATATGCACTGTCAAATAAAAAGGGGATGGAATATGTGGGGGTCGAAGCTTATTCCAAAAAATAAAATAAAATAATTCTCATATTTTTTAGCCTTAAAGTGAGTATTAATATCCAATGATATGGTGGTTAATTATTATAAAAGAGTTAAAGTCTCCTTTACATGGCTTTGAAATACATGGTAAGATGGAAAGATTTCCAATTTAAAGTAAATAATGGTCATTTAATTACAACAATTTAAAGTTAGGAAATGACAATTGAAGTTTTCACTAAAAATGAGTTCAAGTCTCCTTTACATAGATATATAGATATAGATATTTTATATTCGTACACGTGTTAACCGACGTTTGAAACTGTAAATTTGGGTGTTATGTGAACTTGAAAAAAAAAACGAAGATCCATCAACCAGATCGTCGTCTCTTGACTTAATCAGATCAAATGACCAAACCAACAACAATTTTTTTTTGATTACCATGTTATTGGTGCGCAGTTTCCATTGACAAAGTCGATGATTAATCTACGCCGGAAAACCAAACCAACAACAATTTGAGTCAACTTCAGTTTTAATTTTCTTTTTTATCTTCAAATTCATGTCAATTATAATCTCTTCTCGATTTTGTTGAAAGAGTCAAATTTTCATCTCATTAATGTTTGCCCTGCACATGGTACAATAGTGATTTTTTTGAAAGTGTTGAAACCTTCTTGAAATATACTTTGTTGGGATATTGGTTTTCATGAAGTTCGGATTATATTTCTGGATCTTTGTGTGTGTATGTCTATAAACATCTAAAAACATAAATCTGAAAACTGGTAATTGCTATTTGAAAATGTACTTTCGTAGACTACCATTGTGTAGAGAATAATGCAGAAAAACTAGAAAAATGAGAGACTAACCTTCCAATTAAGAACAAATAGAAGATGAATATGGGTTTTGAAGTAGATGAGCGAGGTTTGGGATTTTTAAGAAAGAGAGGAGTGCATGAGTTTTAGAAAACTAGGGTGTGCACCCGTGCGTTGCACGTGGCAACAGTTTCAGTTAATGCAGAATTTTTGCTTGTTAAAATTTATTTTTAAAATTGCAATACGAAAAAGTCTTATTTGTTGATCATTTGAATGCAAAAGTATCCCAAAACACGCCCCTTAAAATCGCATTTTATATATTTTCCACGCTTTTTTTTACCAAATCGGTTATTGATGAATGAACTTTGAGTATTTTAACGGTTAAGTTTTTTTTCGAACACTAAAATACTCCAAAACACGCTGGTTATTGAGGCACAAATTTTGCATATTTGAATAGTTGATTTTTTTCTTTACATATTTTGTTATGAAATTATTTTTATTCACCGAACCGGTTACTGAGGAACAAAATTTGTGTATTTGAACAGTTAAACATTGCACTTTATGTACTTTATTACGAAATTACTATTTTATTTCAACAAACCGGTTACTGAGAAACACATTTTGCGTATTTAAACAATTAATTTTTTTCGGACTCTAAAGTATCTCAAACACGCTGCCTAACATTACACTTTAAATAAAAGTATGAAAAAAAAAAAGAGGGATGGCCGATTAAAAAGGGGGAGGAGGGATTAAAAAAAGAAGAAAAAAAGAGAAGGTGAGGTGGGTTGGGGGGGTGTATGGGGCTTGGCGCCAAAACCAGTGGGAGGGACCCACCGGAGACTAGCCAAGGTTTATATTTTTAAGATAAAATTAAAGTTCCATCTAAATATTAGGGATAGAGTTTTGTCTTTTTTTTGCCGGCTCGTGTCGGGCTCCTCTTCCAACAGAGTTTTTGCCAAACCAAAGATTCGAACTCGAGACATTGGGCTGGAGTCCGAACTCAGTTACCGCTCGGACCAACCATTGTTGGTTGGATAGAGTTCTGTCTAATTATAAACTTCGAGGTATGGTAAAAAAAAAGTGTTATATGAGTTGTGTTGGAAAACAAGGAGTGTCAATAGTAACTCCAAAACGTAATGCAGGTGGTGCACTGTACATTTTCGTTATACGAGTTTTCGATCGTTCGATTTGGTAAGTCCATCTGACCATATCATTGACCTTTCACACTGATCGTGGGAATGGATCCTCTCAAGTTTTTTCAAGTTGTTAAATCTCCACCATTAAATACACGCCCCCTCTCCTTTTCTTAATGATAACACACTATCGGGCTTAGATTCCACATGAGAGAAAAGTTATTGGAGTGGATCCCCTCCCACTGATCTTAAACCATCCCCCTCCTTCGCTCTCTCAGGGTGCAACATTTTGTATACCTACTTCGACCTCCTCTTCCATCGCATATCCCTTTCTTATGCCATGATCTTCCCCTCTTCTCCATTGGCCATTGTCTCTCACCCAAACTCTCACTACTTATGTTATCTTCAGGAATAGATCCCCTCATGTCAATTTATGATGAAGTGAAATCTCAATCATCTATTGAATAAGACAAAAAGTCAAAGAGAAATATTAAAGAAATGACAAGAGTTGATTGAATGGTGGAGATTGAACACTTGAAACCGTCAAGTGAAAACTCCAATTGACAGAATCCCTTCCCACTATCCTCTATGTGACCCACGTTCTTAGCTTCCCGCTCAACAAGGGTTTTTTCACATTGGTTTTTTTCCTTTGCACAAGCTCTTTATTTTTTAGTTTTTATTCTTCCCCAATATCTTGATTTCGAACTCCATCAATTGACTTTGGTGGCAGCAATGGGACGTTCAACTTAGAAGAGTAATTTCAAATTTGACGTAGAGTCGAGTAACACAGAGGGAAAGTTCTTGAAGGACACAACCCTCTCAAAACGAACCAACTTGACCCCTTAAGATAGTCTACCATGTGAAATAATGAAACTACACATCCATTAACAAAGCGAAAGCCAGTAGGTTGAGTGTGAAAGAGGAAAACAACAGAAATTTAGTGTATTGTGCATGATATGTCTAGTGAGCTTTTTTTACGGGGTCTAGTGAACTTCTTAACATAAAAGTTGTCATTGATGTTGCACGTATGGCTGTGCAAATTAGACATCTACCGTAGATTTATACAAATTCACCACATATGATTTTACCAATACTCCATTCTATCTAAATGACACCTCAAATTTTTGAGGGTAAAAATGTCATTACACTCTATTTCTTCTTTTTTTTCTCTTTATTCTTACACTCTCTTTCTTACTTTTCACTTTTCTCTTACACTCTCTTTCTTCCTTTTTTCTCTTTCTTCTTACACTCTCTTTCCTCATTTTCACTTTTCTTTTACACTCTCTTTCTTCCTTTTTTTTTTCTTTTTACTTTACTTTTCCCATAAATAATTATTATCTTTCTCTTATCACTTCACTTTAATTCTTTTAACTAAATTTCTAAATTTATACAAACACTACTTTAATTAAAAATTTTGAAGACTACTACTATAAACCTACTATCTAAAAAACAAGAAGACTTAATGACTATTTAAATTAGTAATTAATATTTAAAACAAATATCTCTTATTGATAATCTAATATCTAACTTTTATTATCTACTATAATCTACTAATCAACTAAAATAATCAATTGAAACTACGAGATAACTGCACTGATAAATAAAAAACACGGGATAACTGCAGTGATATATAAAAAAACACAGGATTAATATTTACCATTGATATTTATAATTTTTTTTGACAATTTATAATTAATATTTACCATTGATAATTATAATTTTGGAAAACTACTATAAAACTACTATCTAAAAAAACACGTGATAACTGCAATAATCTACTATAATCTACTATAATCTACTAATCAACTCAAATAATCTAATATAAAAATACGGGATAACTGCAATAATCTACTAATCAACTCAAATAATCAATTGAAACTATGAGATAACTGCAATGATATATAAAAACACACGGGATAACTACACAAATATATAAAAAGACAAAGGATTAATATTTGTCATTGATAATTAAATTTTTGGAAGACTACTATAAACCTACTATCTAAAAAACAATAATATTTAATAATTATTTAAACTACTGATTAGTATTTAAAATAAATATTTCTTATTGATAATCTACTATCTCTCTTTTACTATTTACTATAATCTATTAATCAACAAAAATAATTAATTGAAACTACGAGATAACTGCACTGATATATAAAAAAAACACGAGATTAATATTTGTCATTGATAATTAAATTTTTTGAAACCTACTACTACAAACCTACTATCTAAAAAATAAGCAGACTTAATGACTATTTAAATTACTAATTAATATTTAAAACAATTATTTCTTATTGATAATCTACTATCTAACAAATTTACTACCTACTATCAACTAAAATAATCAATTGAAACTACCAAATAACTGGACGGATATATAAAAAACACGGGGATAACTGCAGTGATATATAAAAAAACATGGGATTAATATTTGTCATTGATAATTATAGTTTTTGAAAACTACTATCTAAAAAACAAGAAGGCTTAATGACTATTTAAACTGATTAATATTTAAAACACACGCGACAAATATTTGTCACTAATACCTAAAAAAGGACAAATAATTGTTACTGATATATAAAAAAACACGGGATAAATATTTGTTATTGATAATCTACTATCTATCTTTCACTATCTATAATAATCTACTAATCAACTCAAATAATCAATTGAAACTATGAGATAACTGCACTGATACATAAAAAAACACTGGACAACTGCACTGATATATAAAAAAATACGGGGATAATTGCAATGATATATATAAAAACACGGGATAGTTGCACTGATATATAAAAAAACATGGGATAACAACACTGATATATAAAAAAACACTACACTGATATATAAAAACACACGGGATAAATGCACATATTGTTTTTAAATGATACTTTTACATTTTTAGTTTTAATATTTATCAATTTTTTATTTGAAACTCCTTTAATTTTTTATCTACTTTAAATTTTTCTTTATTTTCATGGGGTAATGTTCAGACTATTTAAATACTGTCTAAATTCATTCCTAAAAAGAACACGACAACACATGTCCGTATGCAAGTCATCATCTATATTTTACAATTGATTTTAGATTAATGAGATTTCAAACTAACGTTTCTATTTGAGGTAATCATATGACGTAACGCGATCGGCCCGTGCGGATGCACGGGTATAGTACTAGTTGCCATAAAAGTGAAGGACGTCTAACCAAGATCTCCACCCCATACTAAAAGATCTAACAAACAAAAAAAATATAGTTGTAGTAACTTTTGCAATAACAAAATAAAAGGAAAATTCTATCATATTCATTGAATTTTTGTTGGGCATGATACTATTGATAACTCTATTTTATATAGTTATTTACGCATCTAAACCTAAATAGTTGTTCAGTTCTAAGTAAAAATATATAGTAAATATAGTTTTATAAATAAAATAACAACATTCAAAGTTAAAAGAGGGTTATGCATATAACTTAGTATCTTGCATATATTTTGGTATTATTGATGTGTTTGTTCAATGCACCTGCATGTAATGCCCCTGCATTAGCAACTCAAGAATACTCTTGCATTGGATGCACCTGCACTCAAAACAGACTACAATCAGTAGTGGAAAAATTGGATTTAAAGTCGGACATTTTAGACATTTAAAGTCGGACCTCAGTCCGACTTATATTAAGGCGACTTAGAAACTTCAAGGATTTAAAGTCGGGTATAGGTCCGACTTTAAAAGCATGTTTTTAAGTCGGACATTCCAATTTCTGGCATTAATCATCCATGTTTAGTCCTCTGACAAACACTTTTGAAGTCGGACTACAATGGGGTCCGACTTTAAAAGTGATATTTTAAAGTCAAATTACAGTAATACCCGACTTTAAAAGTTTATATGTTTTTAAAAAAAATTATTTCAGTTTTTGGTTCTTCTAACTGTATACAAGGTCTACTAACACAACCGGTTCATACAAAACACATATTTATAACTAATTAGAATATCACGCTGTAGAGTTAATTACCACATAATTGCAACAAAAACCACACAATTTAACACTCAAGATCATGCAATCTAAGCACACAATTAATTCATTATAAGATAGAAATATATACATTCAAGTATGAGGATACACACGGGTAATTAAATATCTACTCAATAATAATTATCTAGTAATCATCCTAAAAGTTGAAAATTTCAATTACATTTTTCCAATTGTTTGTTACTGAACTTCAAACAATGGACAATAAGAAAAAATATAAAAGAAGAATTACATATGAAGCTGTCAAAAAAATCACTGTTAAGAGAGGGAAAAATAGTTGACCTCCTGCACAAAATAGTTGACCACAAAATAGTTGACCATAATCAGCAAATCAATTTTAAGATCTCCAATTTTCTCAAGTCAACCTCCTGCACAAAATAGTTGACCATAATCAGCAAATCAATTTTCAATCATGAGTGGCAAAATCAACTATTTAAGAGAGGGAAAAATAACAGTCAAATTGATTTACCATCCACCCATGATTGCATGTCCTGTCCAGATGAAGACAACACGTACAAAAATAAATAAGTAAATAAATAAATAAACAATTAAATAAAATAAAAAGCCTCAGACACACATGAATGCTTATGATCCAACAACCTAATGTTGAGAGTTTTAAATGAATTACTGTACCCTAGTAAATTCTACTACAAAAGATTTAAAAGTTTTGCAAATAACATTTCATTGGTTTAAAAATAGTGAATACAAAATCTTAAGATAGGCAACTTACGAAAGCTTTAAAAGCTGGCCTGTGAGCAGCCATTTCATAAACACATCATCCTGGCAAATGTTATAAGTCACAGCAAATTACATATGCAATTCAAAAGAAACTGTAGAAGAGACCAAAGTTATTAAATTAGGAACTCTCAGGAGTACAAAAGAAATCTATCATACCCAAAGACCAGATATCTGACTTACAGGTATAGGGTATATCAGCAAGAAGCTATGGGCACATATAAGTTGGAGTCCCAACAATCTAAGATTAAAGCAACAACAAATTGTTACTAATGCAAAAGAATGCTCAAACAGTGAACAAAATAGTATTTTCATAGTATCACTCACTGAGGAAGCAAGATCATCAGATGTCAACATTTTAGCAAGACCAAAGTTACCTGCAACAAACATGCAAGAAATAAGGATAGCATACTACAAACATCTATTATTGAACTTCAACATTTTAGCAAGACCAAAGTCACCTCAAAGTACTCTGAGATATTTGCTACATAACAACTATTATTGAACTTCAAAAAGTCTTTTACCTTGACGTCACGATGAAGAATATGATTAACATGTAAGTAATCAAGTGCCATCAGCAATTGGACAAGCCACTTGCAGAGTTTCTGCCAAAAGTTGACAGATCAATTAACTCATAGTTCCAAAATACGTCACATTTGTTAAAACAGAAAACACAATTTTATACTTCCTGCTCCCAGCACTCTTGATAAATTAGGCAAAACATTTGTGCACCACACCCACACCTGTGACGCACACCCTCACATCCAAAACACGAAGAGCAACAGAATTAGAAGGTTCTGATTGAAAACAAGACTAACCTTTTCTACCCAGGAATCTTTATACTTTACAATAAATGGACTTCGAACTTTAGATATAAGCTCCATCTACAAAAACAAAGAACAGGTATGGATCTTAGTACCTTGCAATCTTATAAATGAGAAAGGCAACATAAATATCATTTTCACATTTTAAAATATAAAACAGCAAGTAGCACATTAAAGTTCAAATGTAAAATTGATTAAAATGAACAAAGGTGGGCTTAAAAATCAACTTAAAAACTTCATGCTGCTAAATATCAATCTAACACATAAAACAAACATGAATGAATGTATATGATTTACTATATTTAAAGCAATGTGTGTCATCAACAATTATCCATTGACTGCTAACAAAAAGAAGTGGATTACCTCCTGGTGAGCAGACCTACGGGTTCTGTCAGATTGGCAAGCAAGACGGATCTTCTTGAGAACATACCTAAAATGTAAATGACTTAAATAAATAAATTACCACATACACTATTTGATACACCATATAGATAGTAGATACTGAAAACTTTTGCAGCATGACTTTATCGAGTAGAAATGCCATCATCTAAAATTTTCTCCTCACAAAGTATTACAAGTTTAGTAAAGCATTTGTACCTTCCTTCTGTGGGAAGATTGAAAATGAGCTAAATAGGTCAGATAACCACTCCAAAGCTGCCTCTTAAGTAGACCTTTTGAAAGACTGCAATCAGAAACAATAGAAAAAGAACCCCAAAACCAAAATGTTCGGTCAAGGAAGAAGAACTTGTTCATCTATGATGTTTTAAAGTAAAGGTAATAACAGAATGAAAAGGAAATACTTATAGATTCACTATTGGAAGAACCATATCTACTATGAATCTGCAGAGATGACAAACCAACCATAATGTACATAATTAGAAAAGAAAAGGTTTAAAATGATAGACATAGTTTCTCTAGATACTTATCTTTGTATGTATGTATTTTCTTATAAGTAAAAACTTGTCAATTTCCATGGTTCATGCAGCTAGGATAGGATTCACCAGCAGGCCTTATTTCCTAATCCACCTTAGGATAATGTCCTTGATTCTAATAACTAAATCTGAATAGATTTTAGGAAAACCATTTAGATTATTTCCAGCTAACTTTTCTCTTTGGTAATCACAAAAGACCCCTAACTTTTCTATTTAATATTCACTCAGATATATAACTAGAATGAAGTGATCTGAATTTAGAACTTACCAAATAATCATATGATGTCCAAGCCATGATATCCCCATCTTATTATGTTCTGATCTGGATCCAATTTTCAAATGCCTCTACAAGAACAACATAACAAACTATCTTGATTTGGAACCTGGAACTGGAACCTGTAATTGTTTCAAATGTCAGACACAAAGTCATATCAAAGTGTTTCTTCTAGGAAGGATATTTACATCATTGATCTTGATTTGTCAATAAATTGTGAACATGAAAGACAAGAAATAAGTTGTTACCTTCAGAAATTGACCCTCTAACTCTTTCAAGAACTATTGAATCTGCACAAGGTAGATACATAAGTATTGAATGACATATTTGGAAAGAATGTAAAAGAACACAGGGCTAGGAAATTGAATGCTAATATATCTAGGGTATTTGAACACAGGGCTAGGCAATTGAACACAAGTGCATTTCTTTCTATAAGCATCAAAATACTACAGATTTGGCTCTAGATGAGGGAACTAAAATGTACAAGAAATTTTGGAATTCCAAACCTATGCTTTTGCACCTTGTGGGCAGCCAATTTTGGAATTCCAAACCTATGCTTTTGCACCTTGTGTCTGACCATGTTTATGTGAATCAATTGGTGACATACCCTGTGATGCAGCATCAACAAGGGCAGCTTGAATTGCATCATATCTTGCCTTTCAACATCAGAAGTTCTAATATTGTAAAAATAGAGCTTCACACCTTCCTCCACACCAGATCCTAAAGTTCCAGTACCCATATCAAAGCAATTTAAGAATGTAAACTTGTCACTTTTAGACGACGCCTTCTCGCCAACAAGCTCCCTGCATTTTTCAGTTGATTGGAGCAACAATGTGTGAGCATAACTAGAAATTCTAACTGGGAGGCTTCTACTAATCATCACATAATAATTAAACATTTATACACATCAACATCGGCTCAAAGCAATCCATAGAATTCATGCAACTAGAAATTCACTAACTAGAAATTCTATAAGGAATGTAGCTAAAATCGGAATAATCGTGGTTGTTGCCATCTACTACAGAGGAAAGCATCCAGACCCCACAAACCCACTACCATTAAACAACACCCTCACCAAATCAACTCACAAGATCAGCTCCCAAACCAACGCCACCAATCAAAGGAAGATTCTTACTATTTAAAACCACAACCCTTCAAGCTTCAGAATTCCTTTGCCTGATTTTTGCCAATAAGATTCTTCACGTATTTATCTTCTTTAGTCCCAATCTCTCCCCCCAAACTCAGTTGTAAGTCTAGTGAAGACTCCGGTTGAACCTGTTAGAAAAAATCAGTGAATTCACCAGCCTTGTGGCCTTTTGAAAAACTACATCTACTTTATATTTGACTAAAATATATTGATAGTTAGTTATCAAACATGAAATCACGAAACTAAAGATTAAATATTAAACTAAATAAAAAAGAAAGAAAATATTAAATTACATGATCGGTACCTTGTAGAACGCACGCAACCTTGGCAGAATGAGGAAGAGCAAAACCATTCTTCACGAGAGCTAGCTTAGAAGCCCTAGTGATATCATTCAGATTTGTTAGCAATGTAAATAGAACTGTGGCTCAGTTCTAAGGGGAAACTCTTGGAGTAAGATCCATCTCCTATTTTCAGTCTTCAATAAAATTTGTTCTTTTCATATCATATCAATCTCCCACTTCTCTTAGCTGGGTTCCATACATTCACACATAGTACTTCAAGAAAATTATCTGCAATCTTCTATCTAACAAGGCCACAAGTAGACTTCAACTGTAAATAAAAACTGTCTGCAGGAATTCTCCATATATTTCTTAGTTCTTAAACATACCTTAAATCAAATGGAAATTCATTCCATGTTATCATTAAGTATTGTTTAAACAGAGACTCAGACAATATATTATTAAGCATTTTCAGGAAGCATGCTCATGCTGTTGAACTGGATACTAAACCGGATACTACCTTCATAAGGTGACTGGCTTGGCCCAAGGATCATCACATTGAAATATCGCATATTTTCTTCTGAAGGTGAAGCGCTAATTCCAGGTGCTGCAATAGCAAATCATTATAGTAGTATTAGACTAAGAGAATTAAATAATTAGCAGAATAAAGAGAAAAATATACGACATAACAACTCTTGCATCATAACTTGAATTACTAAATAACCATGGAAATAACATTCAAGGTATCTCAGAAGACACAAACTACATGGACAAGCACTACTAATTCAACTGATGGCGAACAACAAAAGCACTATGTTCACGACAGAAATTGTCAACTGCCAAATCCTATTTCTTTAACTAATTAACCACTAACATTTATTTACAAAAAAGTGTCAAATAAAGCAACAAAGGGAAAGAGCGAATAAGAAGTTACCTGGCTCGCTGAGCAGACGCCGCGTTTCCTATTATATCCAAAAATAAAGAGATAAGAGCGTGATCAGAACACTCAGAGAGATCAAAACTCAAATAATAAAAAATTCAAAAAAGAAAAAGAAAAAACCATAACTACAATTTGCTTCCATCGAAGATTGAAAGCAAAAAGGAAGTTAAATCCCCAATGTTTAACAACTAGGGTTTTTCATTTTATTTTCTGATTTTGCAGCTGAATTTAAGACAAAGTGGAAAAATTGACAGCACAGTTTATCGATCAAAATACGCTATTGGCCAACGCGATAGAGTCGAACGATTAAGAGCCAGAAAACTAGGACTGGATTTCAAGTTTCTTTTGCTTTTTCAGTCGCCAACAAATCGATCGGAGAAATTGAAATTCAGATTTCAATATCGAAATGAATACAAACCTTGATGATTCTTCGAGGGAGGTTACTGTTGGCCATTTCTTGTTCGATTGCAAAGCACGCAAGAGGGTTTTTAGAGAGAGGGAGAGAGAGGGAGGGAAAGATTCTTTCGGTAATAATACCAAGAATGACAAACAATGGTGACGGTGACGGTGATGGTGACAAGGCGGGAGAGAGGGATATGTATGATATCTTTTTCAACCAAGAGTTTCCCCTTGCTTCCTCCAGGGCAGCAAATATGGTGACGGTGACGAGGCGGGACAAGGAGAGAAACGGCGACAAGGATAGATGGAGATGGAGGCAGAGAAGAGAGTGAGGGAGGATGAAGACGATTTGGCAAAGAGAGAAAGGGAAGAGCGAGCTATGGCAGAGAGAGAAAGGGAAGAGCGATGGAAGAGAAGGGGAAGAGCGATGGAAGCTTAGGGTTTTGGGGGAAGAGAGGAACGCGCGAGGGTTCCTGCGAGGGGGGGGGGGTAGTTTTTGTTTGAGTTATTCTTTTTTGACTAATTCAGTGGGGGGTTATTATTTCATGAGAAAATAGGCTAGATATTTAAAGTCGGACGTAATGATTAACCGACTTCGAAAGGTGTCTGCCAGAATTCTTTTTTCATATTAATTACAAAATTGCCACCGCGTCAACTTTCAAAGTCGGATATTTGGGAGTCCGACTTAAAAACTCTAATTCTTTTCCAATTTTTACACTAGTGAATGCTCGAAGAAATCCTAGAACATCAAGATGCTCAAGCACTCAGCTGATGATGTCATGCTTAGTCATGAAGGCACATGCAAGTCACAAATTTCGGCGCCTACCATAAAGAATAGCTTTGAAGAGTCACTCACCTATGGACACTTCCCCATCCATTAGAGGACCTCCCTTCTTGGTTGAGTGGAGAATTTGCATTACTTTTTTGGGCTGAAGTGACTAAAGGCAACCCTAATTAACTTTGTTATCAAGCAAATCCTCTTGTGAAGGAAAACTCCACTTGAAGCCTATATAAAGACCTCCATCTCTCACTTGAAAATGATCTCTCATTCCGTACACTAATATAGATAGCTTTAGATTTAGTTTCTCATTCTCTTGTAAGAAGGCAAGAAAGGAATTGACAACTTCTTTCTTTACTTCCATACAATCACGTAGTGCTGGCTGAATGCAGTGAAGTGAATGCTCCCGCATTGCTTGGCAACTTCATGCAAAGGAACTCCAACCGTGTAACTATTACCTTGTTGTTTTCCTTTTGTGATATCAAATATATGAATATGATTTATTCTGTTTATATATGCCTTGTAATGTCTAGCATGAACTAAACTCTTTTAGTTGGGATGCTTTAACCTAATAATGATCTTTTGATTAAGTTATTGTGTTTATATGTTGATGTTTGCATTTTAGTTCTTGCATGATAACCCTTTTATATTCATCTTTAGAATTGGCCAACTAAAAGTGAATGCAAATCATAAATACAAACATGGTTTATGATTAGAACTCAAGAACTAATATGGATAAGTGTTTAATAAAGGAAACTTGTTAATTCCATGCTAAAATCTAGAAATAGGATAGCATATATAGTCCATAGGGTGATACTGTGGGTACTCAAAATACAAGAGTGAACTTATTTAGCATCTTAGACATATAAGAGCTTGTAATGAAACTCTGAAGAAAGTGACTGAAAAGCACAATTCTAATGCAACAGCATCTAGTGCACCTGCATCACATATAACACAATACTATTGAAAGTGACTTATCTGGTAAAGAGCATCTCAACTATCATTCTCATTTGACTACATTCTCCATTTATTTAGTTTGTTTACCTTCTGTCTCCACACCATCAATATTGTTTGTTACTTGGTTACTTAACACTAATTTCTCTATCTATTTAAACCTTAAGAATTAATCCAATCCCTGTGGGAACGATACTCTACTTTCACTTTATTACTTGTTGTCGACTGTGTATACTTGCATATCACTTTTTCGCACACTAAGTTTTTGGCGCCGTTGCCGGGGATTGCCATTAATTTTTGTTGTTTAGATATATAGTAAATTAGTGTTTATTATTCTGGTATTTTGTTTATGAATGCAGGAACACAGGATGCTCTAGCATATGCACAGGACCAAATCACCAGAATTTAGATTAGATCCCAAAATAGAAAGAAGATTTTGGAAGTTGCTTAGACTCCAGAAACAAAGACTCCAAAGCTACAAAATTACAATGTCTCAACAAGGTGAAGGAGAAAGATCTAGACCAGGCTCAAATAGAGGATCAGTTAGAGGTGGTCCTGGCTCACATCAAGAACCTAAGGATGACCACAAAAATCAATTATCAACATGGGTCCCATAGGTATGATTAATGATAGAGATAGGCCAATGAGGGACCATGCTATGTTTGATCATCAAAATATGCAGACTAGCATAGCAAGACCTCATATTGATGCTATGCACTTTGTATTTAAACCCATGATGTTCCAAATGCTTCAAACAATAGGTAAATTTGGTGGATTTCCTCATGAGGATCCCCACTTGCATTTAAAACAATTTTTAGAAGTATGTAGTAACTTTGTCATTTCTGGTGTTAGTAAAGATGCTTTTAGATTGAAGCTATTTCCTTATTCCTTGAAGGATAAAGCTAAGGCTTGGTTAAACTCTTTAGAGCCCAACTCTATCCATTCTTGGAATGAAATGGCTGAAATTTTTTTGGCAAAATACTTTCCACCCATTAAAAATACCAGAATGAGAAATGATATTACATCTTTTAGACAAAAGGAATTTGAATAATTGTTTGAAGCATGGGAAAGATGGAAAGAACTTTTAAGAAAATGTCCCCGTCATGGATTACCTGTCACCTGGAACCTCAAACCAGAATAATGCTTAATGCATCATCTGGAGGAATGTTACTAAACCTATCTTACAATGAGGCTTGTGAATTGATTGAAAGAATTGCAACCAATAGCTCTAGTTGGCCTACTAAGAGGGTGAGTGCACAAAAGAAAACATCAGGGGTGCATGAAATTAGTGAAGTATCAGCCCTGTCTGCTCAAGTAGCCTCACTAACCAACATGATCAAAAACCTCAATCCTACTAATGCTCCTGCATTCAATGCAGCTGCATTAACAGAAACACCTGTAGCAGCAATAGAACAAGCCCCTCCAGGAACTATTAGTTGTGTATATTGTGAAGGAGGTCACTTGTATGAGGAATGTCCTAGCAACCCTATTTCTAACAATTATGTGGGATATAATAGGAATAACAACCCTTACTCAAACACCTATAACCCTGATGGAAAAATTACCCAAATTTTAGATGGAGCAACAACAATGCTGTTGCACCTAATGCAGCTGCACCTGTTTCACCACCAGGATTCCAATCTCAGAACTATCAAAGAACAGCTAGGCACGCCCAAGATGCTTCAATCAAAAATCTGGAGAATCAAGTGGGGCAATTGGCAACAGCTCTGTATCAAAGGCCAAATGGTTCACTACCATCCACCACAGAAGCTTCCACCTCACAAAGGGAAGGTAAGGAACAGGTAAAAGCCATTTCTCTGAGAAATGGAAAAGAATTATCAGAGCCATATGAGGATGAGATAGAAGGTGAAGGTAAGGTAGAAAAAGAAAAAAAAATGAAAAAACAGAAAAGAAAAAAATTCACAGAATGCTGAAGCATCTGATGCTTCTGCATTTGATTCTACTCAGATACCCAGGTTAGTCCCCGAATACCCTCCTCCTCCTTATCCACAAATATTGAAAAAATCTCATGAGGAGAAGCAATTTAGCAAATTCCTTGAGGTACTAAAACAGTTACACATCAATGTGCCCTTAGTTGAAGCACTTCAACAAATGCCAAATTATGCAAAATTCATGAAAGATGTGCAAACAAAAATAAGAAGACTAGGGGAATTTAAAACAGTTACTATGTCAAAAGAATGCAGTTTAATCTTGCAAAACAAAATTCCTAGAAAGTTGAAGGACCCTGGCAGTTTTACAATTCCATTTTCAATTGGAAAATTTTACGCTAGTCGTGCATTATGTCATTTAGGTGCAAGTATCAACTTGATGCCTAATTCAATATTTACACAACTTGGAATTGGAAATGCCAGGCCTACAACTGTGACACTTCAATTAACAGATAGATCAATAGCACATCCTGAAGGAATTATAGAAGATATTTTTGTTAAAATTGACAAATTTATGTTTCCTGCAGATTTTGTTATTCTTGATTCTGATACAGATAAAGAAGTCTCAGTCATCCTTGGAAGACCATTCTTAGCAACTGGAAAGACACTCATTGATGTACAGAAAGGAGAACTGACCATGAGGGTCAATGATCAAGAGGTGAAGTTCAAAGTTATGAATGCTCTAAATTAAAGTATCCTAATGAGGATGCTAAGGAGTGTTCATTTGTAGACTCTCTAGGTGAAGTAGTGCAGAAGCAATTCCACAAGCAGCATGACCACTTAGTCAATACTCTAGCATTGACAGAAAAAGAAAATCTTGTGGAAGAAGATGGGGTAATAGAGCTGGAAGACTCAAGTATCCAAGAAAATGTCCCAGCAACTGAAAGTTTTAAGGAAAGTGAGGGAGGAAGAAATGAATCAGAAGAAGAGAATGTTAAAGAGATTGAGCCTGAACCAGGCCCTAAACAAGCCCTCAACAAACAACCAACTCTCTCACCCCAATCCCCACCTCACAAAAATCCAACTCCAAAATCTTCTCCCAAATCAGCTACCACCACACCAACCAAAACACCACCCAACCAGCCTATACTGACACCCACATCACCAAAATTCACCAAAGAAATTCAGGGCACTGCTGAAATCCACCAACCAGAACCCATCCAGCCACCACCTCAACCAGAGCCGCAAGTTGAAATGAACCTTGCTGTAGCATCTGCTAAACTCGCAGCTGAGAATTCCAAAAGTTAATTTTACGATACGCACGATCCGTGCGCCTTCTGGAGAGTTAAAAGATGTTACAAAACTCTTCCCATTCTCTTCATTATGGACTGTAACTCGAATTTAGTGCTTTTTCCACTGATCCTAGGCTATATAAAGCCCTCATTTCAGAGGCAAAAGGAGACTTTCTCATTTTGTAATCTCACTCCAAAGTTTAATCTAAGTTCTTGCATTTCTCTCAAGCTCTTGCTCTTTTATGTTCTTTACTTTCTTGCAATTTTAATTTCTGTTCTTTACATTTCTAGCACTTTACATTTCAGTTCTTTACTGCTTTGTTTACATTCCATCATTTACTTTTATGTCTTCATCTTCTACTCCCTCATCTACTATGATCATGTGTGAGTAGATTTCCTAGTCTTGGGGTTGTGAGAAACAATCCAATGATGGGTCCCTAATCGATTCCAAGACTAGACTCTATCTTATTAGAACTTGGTTTTTAATCTAACCTCATCGTATCAATTCATAAACCAAATATCAAACGAAGTACCGAAAGGTGAAGTTTGATATTGGACCTATGAGGTTAGACAAGACTATCAAAACATGAAAATGAATTTTAATAGTCTTGGGACAATAAGGTTGTGCTTAATGGGTCTCTGTGATGATCAACCATGAGAATAGGTTTGATCGTTGTTTTGAGACACATTTTTGTTTTCCGAAAGGAAACTTGAATTACACCAAAAGAATACATTGTCCTTAAAACAATTTCGATATAAGATAGAGGATAGTTAAGGGACTGTTTAAACTCCGTCATTGTGATTTGACCCATAATCCTAAGGCGTCTCTTATATTCTAAATTTTAATCAAACAACATTCCTCTTCCCAAAAATCATTCCCTTTCAGATAATCAAAACTGAAAATTAGATTGGTTATCACTTAAACTTCCTGTGGGATCGATATTCTTTACTACTCGATAGAACCGTGCGCTTGCAGGCCTATCAAGTTTTTGGCGCTGTTGTCGGGGAGTTAGTTATATTAATCGACTTTTTGGTACCGGTTAGACTGAAATTTTATTTCTTTTCTTTTATTTTTTTCTTATTTTTTTCCTGATTCTCTTATTCTTCGAATGCGAAGAGTCCGAAGTCTCGGAGAGATTGTTCAACCAATTCCTGAGATTGAAAGATTCTTACATAGGAGAAGAAGATAATTACGCAATAACCAAGAAATGTCGGATAATCAAAATCGTACTCTCAAGGAGTATGCTACGCCTTCTACGGCAGAACCCCATAGTGTTATTGTGCATCCAAACGTTGATGCTAATAATTTTGAACTCAAACCGTCTTTACTTTCTATGGTCCAACAGGATCAATTTTCTGGATCAGCCACTGATGATCCAAATCTTCATCTATCAATTTTTCTTGAATACAGTGGCACTTTAAAATTGAATGGAGTGACTCCTGAACCATAAGGCTAAAACTTTTCCCTTTTTCCTTAAGGGATAAAGCCAGAGCTTGGTTTCACTCACTACCTAATGAATCTGTCACAACTTGGGATCAACTAAGGCAAGCATTCCTTGCTCGATTCTTTCCCCCAAGCAAAACTGCTCAACTGAGGAATCAAATTACAAGATTCACTCAGAATGATGGGGAGTCTCTTTATGATGCATGGGAGCGTTTCAAGGAAATGCTAAGGCTTTGCCCCCATCATGGACTGGAGAAATGGTTGATCATCCACTGTTTTTACAATGTTTTGTTATATACCACAAAGATGACTGTTGATGTAGCTGCAGGTGGCACTCTAATGAACAAAAATATTGAAGAAGCTTATGCTCTGATTGAGGACATGGCACAGAATCACTACCAATGGACAAGCAAGAGAGCCATCACTGCTCCATCTCCACAAAAGAAAGAGCCAGGTAAGTACGAAGTCTCTGCCATTGATCATTTAGCTTCTAAGGTAGATGCATTGTTTGCTAAATTTGATAAGCTGAGTGTAAATGCGGTTTCACCTTCTCCTACTACTTCTAATCCACCTTGTGAAATTTGTGGCGTAATTGGCCACACTGGCACAGAATGCCAACTAGGGGTGCCTACTACTGGCCCTGAGCAAGTAAATTACGCTCAGAGGGGCGATCCAATTTCTAATACTTAAAATGCTGGATGGAGGAATCATCCAAATTTTTCTTATAAAAATCCTCCATCCAACCCCTATTTTCAACCAGCAGTAAGGCTACCCCTGGGATTTCTAAATCAAAACAATCAAAGAGATCCTCAAAAATCCAATTTGAAAATATTGTTGGAAAATTTTTTGGAAACTCAAATCTCACAAGTGGCTCAACAAGTTGCTTCGTCCTCAAGAACCACCGGGATGTTTCCTGGACAACCTGAACCAAACCCCAACGTCCAAGTTAATGCTGTCGCTTTAAGGAGTGGTAGACAATTAGAAGAACGTAAGGGAACTAATGAGGATAGTGTGAGTGAGAATGAGAAAGAAAAAGAGATTCAAAATGAAAGTGAGGTAGCTGAGATTGAAAAAGAGAAGGAACCACCTTATGTTCCCCCCCACCTTACTAGCCCAAGATACCATTCCCTCAAAGGTTTGCCAAGTCTAAGCTAGAAGAACAGTTCAAAAAGTTTGTTGATTTGCTGAAAAAATTTTACATTAACATTCCGTTCACGGATGCCTTGTCACAAATGCCATCATATGCAAAGTTTTTGAAAGAAATTTTATCCAAGAAAAGAAAAATTGATGACAATGAGATAGTGGCCCTGACGGAGGAATGTAGTGCTATAATTCAAAACAAACTTCGACCAAAGCTTAAAGACCCAGGCAGCTTTTCCATTCCTTGTGTGATAGGGAGCGAGACCATTGAAAAGGCCATGTGTGAGCTTGATGCCATTATCACTTTGCCAAAGGCTAGGCATAGGAGAGTTAGAACCCACCACTTTGAGTTTACAATTAGTTGATCGTTCCATTAAACACCTTGCTGGCATTCTTGAGGACATTCCTATCAAAGTAGGAGATATTATTATACCAGCTGACTTCGTTGTTATGGAAGTGGATGAAGACTCCCAAGTTCCGATACTTTTGGGGAGGCATTTCCTCGCCACTACTGGTGCTATAATTGATGTAAAGCAAGGTAAGATGGAATTTAATGTAGGAGAAGAAAAGATTTTTTTTTTTTGATTTTGAAAAACTCAAAAATAGTCCTTCCACCTCGGAATCTTGTGTGGTTATATTGCTTTTGTAGGTTAGGTTTTGATGATGATGCGTTCGAAGTCAAAATGACAAGCAGGTTAGGTTTTGATGATGTGTTCAAAGCGGGAAATGACCAAGCGAAAATCCAAGGCACAAACAAGACTCAAGAAGTAAGGGTAGTATCTAGGGTTTGGGTCGTGTCCTAGGATATATTGTAAGCCGCTTTTGAGGGTAAGCTCATCTCATAGTTTCATAGCCTTCACAGTTTTCAAAATGCATGCATGCACATAGGTAAGGCACGTAACATAAAAACAATTTTATGAAAGCGAGAAATCGATTCATGCTTTCTTCCATAAAGCCAAGAATCGATTTCCAACTCTTCTCAAAAGATAGAAATCGATTTCCAACTCATTTCCTAAAGACAAGAATCGATTCCCATACTGTTTCAAAAGCCAAGAATCGATTCCTAGTATTTCTCATAAGACCAAAATCGATTTCCTACTCTATTTTTAAAGTGCAAAATCGATTTCCTTCCTGTTTCCAAAGCTATAAATCGGTTTGCATCTCACTTAAATCAAGCAATGAATCGATTCATCAACTATACTATTTTAAGCCAAGAATCGATTCATCACCTCATGCACCTAAGCCTTAAATCGATTTTCTTCTTTCTAAAATCCTCAACGGTCATATTTTCAAGCTGTTAATCGATTCATACTTACTCTTTGAAAGCAATCAATCGATCACACTACTCCTACTTTTAAGTCATAAATCGATTTACCATCCCAGGCTTTTCAAGTAATGAAACGATTCCTAAAATCATTCAACGGTCATATTTCTCCTAAGTCTATAAATAGGGACTTAGTGTTTCTCAGAAAAACACAACCCCTTCTTACGCTTACGCTGAAACGCAAAACAAAACCCCAACATACACACCTCTGTTCTTCAAGTATTTTTCATCTGTCAGAGCTGATTTCTCTCAAGGGTTAGGTTGGGTTGGTGATCTTCAAGTTGTTGTAATCTGCCTTCATAAGAGGTATTTTGGTTGTTAATTAGTAATTCATTTTTACGTTGTATTTGGTACTGGAGATTGGGGTATCTCTCTAGGGTTCTTCACAATACTAGGGAGTGGGGTATCTCTCTAGGGTTGCTGTTTGTACTAGGGAGTGGGGTATCTCTCTAGGGTTGTTGATTGTAACAAGGGTGGGGTATCTCTTGTTGCTTTGTTGTGGTAGATTTGAGGGCTCTTCATAGGTGGGGTATCCTAGGAGAAGAGTGTCTGAGTCTGTAAAGGTTTCCAAAGCACCTGTAAGCTTTGTTGTGTTAGTGGAAAATATCACAAGGGTGTGAGGACTGGACGTAGGTCACTAGGAGGTGACCGAACCAGTATAAAAATCTCTGTGTTCTTTACTGCTTTATTTTCAGTTTTCGTTTCTCGTTAATTCTTTCCATAAACCTGCGCGAAAAAGCAATCAAGTCGTTAAAGGGGACTTAATTTTTAAAAACTCAATTCACCCCCCCCCCCCTCTTGAGACTGAAGCCACTTGGTAACATCTTGTTGTATGATTGATGTTGTAGATCGTTGCGTGAAGGAGTGCTCTCTAGCACCACCTTCTAGCGATGGTTTGAAAGTATGCTTGATTAACAATGCAGGTGAAAAGTTAACTGGAGATGCCCAAGTCTATGCTCAATTGTTGGATGAGAATCTTCCTATAAAAGTCTTGGGCATTGAAGAATTGGTTGAGGAAAAATCTGTTTCTCTTCCAAAGGAAGCACCAAAGGTTGAGTTGAAACCTCTTCCATAATATTTGAGGTATGAATTTCTGGGCCTAGATTCTACTTATCCTGTTATTGTAAATGCAACCCTAGATGAGGTTGAAACAAATAAGCTCCTTAGTATTCTCAAGAAATATCCTAAAGCCATAGGGTATACTATTGAGGATATTAAGGGAATCAATCCCTCATTGTGTATTGTAATACCCTAAATTTGTCCTAACCAAAATGAGAAAATTTTATTTACTTTTGATAAAAATATTTATTTTATTTTATTTTTTTATGTCATTATTTTATTTGTCACAAGTTTTTTTTTACACAAGAAAATATTTTTTTTAGAAGTAAAGAAACAAAAATAAGCCAAGGAGGAAATAAGGGGGGTTTGTAAAAAAAAAGAATGGAGGTGCAATTGGATTGGGCCATCTAAAACCCAACCCAATTCCTAAACCAAAGCCCAATTCACCCTCACACTCCTCCACCCAACCCATGACCCATATCCAACCCACAACCCATAACCCATAACCCAACTCATCACAAAACCCTAATTCCCCTCCTCCTAACCCTAATTCGACTTCCCCCTTTTACCCTAAAAGCCATCCACATTCAATCCCCCCTTAACCCAAAATTCCATCCACATTCATCCCCCAAAACCCCTCCATATTCGACCCCACCCCCTATTATCCCATGGTCAAACCCCACTTTTCTCCCTTCCACACTCCACCTCTCCTCTTTTCTCTCAATACCACTTCCCCACACTTCCCACTTCCCCATTTTTCCCTTCCCAATACACTCAACCTCACTCTTTCCCTTTCTCTTTCCTCCCTCACCTACGGCTCTCCCCCTCTCTATCACACCCACATTTTATTTTTTTCTTCCCCTTCACCAAACCCCTTCCACTTCAATCACTTCACACACTTCACTCCTCTTCCACTCTCTCTCTCTCACACTCAACCCTAAAACAACACCACACTCAACCCTTCCCTCCTCTCTCTCCCCATACCTACGACTTCTTCCCCTCCTCTCACACACTCATTTTCTTTTCTCTTCACACACTCATCCATTCCTCTCCCTATCACACACTTCACACATGACACTCTCTTCTCCATGCCCATACCTTCGACCATCATCTCCCCTCATCTCACATGTCTTCTTTTATTTTCCCCTTCAACAACTCCCCCCAAACCTCCATCATATCAAAAAGTCATCATCACTATCCAAGAGTGGATGAAGAAGGAAAACGAAGGAAGCAAGTTTTTTTGTATAAATAGGGGTCCTTATCTTAGAAGGGGCTACGGATTACTCTTAGAAAAAAAGGGGGAAAAATCTTCTAAAAAAAAACTAGGATTTCAAAGAGAGAAAGAAATTTTTTTTTAGAGTTTCTTTTAGAAAAAATTTCTTCCCCTTCTTTTCTTCCTTCTTAGTTTTTTTTAGTTTAAAATTTTGTTGTATTGAGAGATCCGAAGAAAAAAAGCTTGGATTGGTTCAAGGTACAAAATGTAATAATTCATAATATTGTTGCTTTTTTTTTTGTATTTTTTTTAGTTATTGTAATTTTGTTCATATTATCATTGCCATTTTTATTGTTATTATTGTTGTTCACGTTTTTAAAAAATATATTAGTTGCTTTTTTTTATATAAATATTAGTTATTGACTTTTTTATAAATATTAGTATTGGTTGTTTTTTTTGAACATATTATTGCTGTTTTTTTAGTTTAAGTTGCTGTTTTTATAGATATATATATGTGGTTATTATTGATGTTTTGATATTGCAATTTTTTCTCGGATTAAAAAAGAAAGTGAATAAATGTTGTGTTTTTTTTTTTATAAATTATTCTAATTTTCGGACTAAAAAAGGTGCTAAAAAAAATATGTTGTTTTTTTTTAAAAAAATGGTTACTAATTTTCGGAGTAAAAAAAAAGAGTAAAAAAAATGTTGTTTTTTTTTAATAAATGGTTACTAATTTTCGGAGTAAAAATAAACCTAAAAAAAAAAGGGTGTTAAAAAATGTATTCCTTTTTTTTACTAATTTTCGGATTTAAATAAAGTTTTTTTCAAATACTAAAAAATATTTTTTTTTAAAAATAAATGGTTACTAGTGTCACTACTCTTTTCTAAAAAAAATAACATAATAACAAAAATCTTTTTCAAAAAAAAGTAAAAAGGCCCCCTTTTATTTAGATAATAACTATGACAACAAAAAAAAAAACAACAAAAGAATTTTTCTCCATAATCCGCTTTCAAAATACCACTTGTTTAGTCTAGGTTTTTTTTGAGGAAAAGCGTTTCAAGAACCACGTGCTCTAGGGTAGAATAGTAAAAAAGGTAATAGACCCGTCAATCGTTTTTTTTAGCGTCAAAACGCTATTTACACCCCCGGCAAGCCATTTTCTTTTAGCGTCAAAACGCTATTTGCACCCCCGGTGACACTTTTTTTTCTAGCGTCAAAACGCTATTCACACCTCCCTTTTTAATACAACTCCTTTATTATTTGCACCCCCCTTTTATCACTTACTCCGCTTTTTTTCACAACGTGATGCTTCCGAACCGTTTTTTTTTCTTTCTTTCGAAAAATCGAATTCGCGCAAAAAATAGGTTGTCTATAGCGGTCACTCTGGGCCTGGCTTGTTTGAACGCTATAAATACCTTCTTTTCCGAATAAGCCATTAATGACGACCACTCTGGATTTATCTGTTTGGTCACCATGAACGGTCTCTAGTTTTCCCAAACTTTTCAAAAAAAAAAAATACCAACACACAAATATTTTCTACCCAAGAACTACGTAGCTTTGATTTCTCCATCGCACCCGGAGATACGTAGGAGCGGGGGCCCACTCCCGTCAAGCGCAAAAAACTAAAATTTTTATTAAGTCTTCTTTTCCGTTTTTTTTGCAAATAACAAAAAAGGGTAAATTAAAGTGTTTTCTTTAAACTATTTTTTTTTTCTACACATTAAATTAAAAGGTAACCTTTTTAGGATGTTGCGGGGTGCTTGTACCTTCCCCGCACTTAATCGACCCCCGAACCCAAAAACAAAGGTTTTTTCAATGTTTTCCTAAAAATAAATATTGATGGCGGCTCCATTGTTCAAAAGCAACGAAGGATCCCTCCTCCGGATTCTTCGGTCGCTACAGCTGGCGACTCCACTGGGGATTTTTTTTTAGAGGGTCAAGCCTAATTTAATTAAATGTGTAAATTATTAGTTTAGTACTTTATTTACCCTTAGTCTTTATATTCGCATATTGAACCTTAGGGTAGAAGACTTTTATACTGCTATTTGTTTTCTTGCAAACCTTAGGGTAGGAGACTTTTATATTGCTTGCTCTTTTACAGTTTGGGTAGTTTAGGTTGCTTATATCACACACATCACCTACACCTATTTATTCACACACTTCTGAGTGGGGCCCTATACCCGGGTCTGAAAAATAAACTTAGGACGAGCGGAGATGATTAGTGACAGTCATTCTGGATTTATCTGTCTGACTCTCATGAAAATCTCAACCAGAGTATGCTCTTTCGCGGCATCCCACACCAGGTAGCTCGCTATCATTGTGGGTCATATCGTAAAAGGGATTTTAGCTCTGGAAACCTTTGTGAGGAAGTGAATAGAACTACTTGAGAGGTCGATCACATAAGTGACCCTAGACCATGACCTATATGTAAGACATAATCTGTTTAGGACACAAAAGCAATTCACCTACCCGCTGCATCATCACAAAAACTTTTTTTCAAAAAAAAAAAATCAAATAATGAAAACCATTTACTCTTTTGCCCTTTACACATATTTTATGTGATATGGTTAATGTTTCTCAAATTTTTGAATCACCAAAATTTTCCCTGTAACATCATTCTTTAATTCATCATACATCATCGTCATTTCAAAAAAATAAAATACAAAAAATCCTCACATTGCATGCTATTCATCTCATTTAGGTTTGCCGGGAATTGTAAGAGGTTCGAAAGTTTTGTCATAAGCAAGGCAATATGGGATCAAACTGTGAAGCAATCCAAACTCTGAACTACCCTATAGTGAAGCAGCCTAATCTGACAAGTCTAAGGGAATGTGCTGGTCGATTGCCGCCCATCGAGCGCAGGTCTTTTGATAGAGTGTATGGGAAGATTATTATGTTACTACAATTGGACGTGCAAACGGATGCCATTGCCGCTTTGAGCCAGTTCTACGACTCTTCATTAAGATGCTTCACCTTCAAAAATTTCCAGATGGCACCTACCCTGGAAGAATATACGCAGATCTTCGGCTTTCCTCAACAAGACAATGGACCCTACCAGTATCAGGGACAATACTACACAGATGAGAAACTCGCCTCAATGTTACAAACCAGCAAAGAGAACTTGAAGCTCCGGAAGAAAAATCGAAATGGCATTGCAGGATTTCCGCAAGAGTATTTGGAAGGCCAAATGAAATTCTTCGCCGACGCTAGAAATTGGGGTCCTTTTAAGCAAGTGTTAGCTTTGACTATCTTTGGCATTGTCCTATTTCCACGCCTTGAAAGATATGTGGACACAACAGCTATTGGCGTCTTCTTATCCTTCAAAGATCCGATTCCAGCCATGCTTGCAGACACTTACTGTACTTTCACTCATTATAGTGAGCTAAGGGGAAAAAGGATATCTTGCTGCCTGCACGCCTTGTATGTTTGGCTTCTCACCCATGCTTTCGTTAACAAAGTCAGGGTAGAAGGCCCAATTGAAGACGCCAGAGGGTGTGATGTGAAGACAATGAACACTGGTGAATGGTTGCAAGTGCTGGGGGGCCTTCATGAATATAAGGTTCGTTGGCACCCATCATGGTGGAAAGAGAGGCCCACAGTAGTTTTTCAATGTGGAAGCTTTCAAAACGTCCCGCTCATGGGGACAAGAGGATGCATAAATTACAATCCTTCTCTAACTCTAAGACAGCTGGGGTACCCCATGCGAAATCCGCCCACCGAAGACATGTTAATCCCTTTTTACCTCCATGAAGGAAGCCCAAAAGAAGTTGACATGCTCCGGAAGATTTCTCAAGCATGGGATTTGGTCGTCCGCAAGGGACAAGAGCTTACTAAGAAGAGTGGCGATAAGGAAACCACCTTTCGCCAATGGCTCCAAAAGAGGATCCAAGACACCCAATTGCCTTACCAAAGTGCACTATGGGTTGAGGAAGAAATACCTGAACCTACCCTTCCCACTGTTGAAGATTTAGATAAGCTTAAAATGGCATTGTCAAAGGCCGAGGAAGAAAAGAAGGGCTTGCAGGCAGAGTTAGAGAAAGTGCTCCTAAAAAACCAGAAGTTGAAGGAGGAGAACACAAGTAAGTCAGTGGCCGTGGAAGACAGCCGCAAGCAGCTCAAGATTGAACAAAAGGACAAACTAGAGGTTCAAAGGTACCTAAGAGGAGCAAGAGAGGAAATAAAACGTTGCAACCTGAAAATGAACCAAGCCATCGATGATACATACAAGTGGAAAAAGTTATGGGAAGAATCAATGATGGCTGAAAAGACTGCACAGAGCCTACTAATGGTATCAAAGAGAGAGTCCCGGATGATGGCAGCCGAGTTTGAAGAGCAAGTGAAAAGTATCAAGCAGGATAAAGATACCATTGAAGAGATACTCCGAGAATACCAGCAAGCCTTAAGAAGGGAGCATGAAAAATCTGATGAGCTGAACGACCATATCAGATATCAAGAGGAGGTCTATCACCAGCTGAAAACAGAAAGCATCTATTGGGAGAACCGCTTCGTGGAGTTGGTCAGCAAGATAGAAAACCATGAAGTCTTCATAGAGTTGAAGAATGAAAGCTTATACTGGAAAGACAGATTCTCAACGGTCCAAGTTTCCGAATTCATGGAGTTTTGCGAGGTTCTGATTGCCGAACTCCGGGAGAAGGCTGGCAGCGCTACTAGTAGGAAAAGAGGGAGGAGTGGAAAAATGAAAGCCATATGTATTTGAGTGAAATTTAAAGAACATTGTACTTTTCTTTTCGAAGTTTTATTTCCAAAATGTTGTACTTTCCTCCGTCAATGAAGTTTGTTTGTCTCACATGCTGATCCTTTATCTTGAAAATATTGTGGAACTTTAATTTGTGTACTTATGACAAATCAGGATGCGCTTGCAATTCCCGACCTAAAACAATAAGACTCATGCACACATGCATCATTCGCATTTTCATCCATTCATATACTCATACATATACTCATAACATGTGTCCCACCAACAGAGAGTAAAAGACAAGCTGGTGCGTCAACATCGCTATTGGACTCGTTCTCAGGCCAGAAACATGGAAGAAAATCAGGACAATCCGCCTCAAGATATCCCGGATCAAGGCAATCCACCCCAAGACCTAGGCAATCAAGAGCTTAGGGCAGAAATAGATGGGATGAAAGAACAGATGGCTGAAATCTTAAAGGTCTTACAAACTTTGAGGGACAAAGACACAAGTGAAGATGTCTCCGCTGGGAACACGGAAAATCGAGTTACCAACCCTCCTCCTCCCAATGGACTCGGGATCCCGCATACAGTGCCCCCCACTGGGACTAATGACCAGGGTTACATATGGCCTCATTACGGACTTCCACAAGGTTACACACCTCCGACAGTCAATGCTAGTCCAGAAGACGGTCCCTCAGGAGTCGCGGGCCAACAACAGCTTACACCAACGGGTTACAATGGTAATCCGGGGGCACCACAAGTTCAAAACCCGACCCCCGTCGTCATACCACAAACACTCCCACTTGGCTGCCCTCCACCGCCGATAGTTGACGCTCAAGCTCAAGGTTCCAACCTCAGGAATCCCACTCATTCACATACCCCAAATGTGAACCCAGCCATAGTTCCGATAATCCATCCTTACTATGGTATGAGTGGGCTCCCTCACAATCGCTCTATGGAGAACCCTCAAGCCCAAGACAAACTACAAATGCTTGAAGAAAGGTTGAGAGCAGTGGAGGGATCCAATGTTGGTGCGAGAGATGCTTATGACTTGTGCCTCGTCCCTAACGTAGTCATCCCTCCAAAATTTAAGGTGCCAGACTTTGACAAATACAGAGGGTCGACTTGCCCTGTAAGCCACTTAACCATGTACTGCAGGAGAATGACGGCGTTTGCTCACGACGACAAATTGCTCATCCACTACTTCCAAGATAGTCTGTCCGGGGCAGCTTCGAGCTGGTACATGCAATTAGAACGTGCCCATATCAGATGCTGGAAAGACCTAGCCGATGCATTTTTAAGGCAATACAAATATAACATTGACATGGCTCCCGATAGAACACAGCTGCAGAGCATGACGAAGAGAGACAATGAGTCCTTCAAAGAATATGCCCAACGCTGGAGAGGTTTGGCTGCACAGGTGGTACCACCGTTGTTAGAAAAAGAGATGGTATCAATGTTCATGGATACTCTTCAATCACCTTTCTACGACAGGTTGATTGGGAGCGTGTCTTCAAACTTTTCAGATATGATCGTCATCGGAGAAAGACTAGAGAATGGATGGAGAAACGGGAAAATTGCATATAGCTCCGCTGGAACCAGCAACCAGAAAAGGCCCTTCTCGGGTTTTCCTAAAAAGAAGGAGGGCGAAGCTAATGCCATCTCTAGATCCGGAAAGCCTCCCTACAACAACCCCCGACAGACTTTACAAATACCTACTCAAACACCACAAGCCCCACCTCACCAAGTCAACCCAGGCTATAGACCACAAAACTACCAAGAAAGAAAGCCCGCCAATTTCAACCCAATACCCATGTCATACACCGACCTATTCAATCACCTCATCAGTCACAACTTGATCACTCCCCGTCCAATGAGACCCCTTCAACCTCCTTTCCCTAGGAGCTATGACCCAGAGGCGAGCTGTGGATTCCACGCTGGGGCAGTTGGCCATTCAACAGAAAATTGCAAGGCATTGAAATATGTAGTACAAGATTTAATTGAATCTAAATGGTTAACTTTCGCAGAAGATGGTCCGAACGTTGCCACTAACCCTCTGCCGGGGCACGGGAAACCCTCCGTCAATGCCATTGAGAATGTTGAGGGGCAATTATTGGTCAGAAAGGTGGAGGACATTGTCACACCCCTGGACCTCATCCATGCTAATTTGTGTCACTTCGGAATCATTATGAAAGGATGTACCGGAAAGGGTTCGTGTGTTGATCCCCTTTGTGTCGGGGCCTGTGAAGCATTCAAGCCAATCCTGCAAGACTTGTTAGACCGACACATAATACAAATAGGTCTTCAAAAGAAAGAGGAAGACGTGTCAACGCTCCAGTCAAGCATTGACCAAAGCAAGAATATCAGGAAACCACTGGAAATCCATTACAAGAAGAACACACAGCCAGCTCCCACTGTGCCTAGACCAATCACCATTCAAGTGCCAGTTCCGTTTCCCTTTAAAAGCACCAATGCAGTCCCGTGGAGTTACGATATGAAGGTTCAGACCAACCCAGATGTCATTAACATCTCAGGGACCGGTGGTATGACTCGAAGTGGGCGCTTCTATGCCCCTGGAGGGCCTAGTGAGGACCGAACAAAAGAAGGGGAGGAAAGAGCCCGTAAGGGCAAAAGCACAGAACAGGAACCTGTCGATAAGAATGCAGGAAAGAAGACGCTATCCGAGCAAGAAGCCAGTGAATTTCTGAAGCTTATGAGACAAAGCGAGTACAAGGTGGTTGATCAACTGAACCAAACTCCCGCAAAGATATCTCTGTTGTCATTATTGCTCAGTTCTGATGCCCATCGTGCAGCATTGACAAAAGTATTGAATGAGGCCCATGTCGCTCAAGACATCTCAGTTGGTCAGTTTGACGGGATCGTCGGAAATATCGTTGCAAACAATTACCTCACCTTCACAGATGACGAGATCCCCGTCGAGGGGAGAGGGCACAACAAGGCTTTGCATATCTCCGTGAAATGTGGAGAATACTCTCTAGCTCGAGTACTCATCGATAACGGATCGTCCCTGAATGTACTACCCAAATCAACCATGAACAAACTAGACGTAGACTGTTCATACATGAAACCCAGTTCTACACTGGTCAGGGCATTCGATGGGTCTAAAAGAGAGGTTATCGGAGAGATGGAGTTACCTGTACAGATAGGTCCAGAGGTCTTCATAGTGAATTTCCAAGTAATGGACATTGCCCCATCCTACAGTTGTCTCTTGGGGAGGCCATGGATCCACTCGGCAGGGGCAGTTCCCTCTTCTCTACACCAGAAACTCAAGTTCATAGTCAACAATAAGCTGGTGGTCATTTTCGGCGAGGAAGAAATGCTGATAAATAAGTCCGCTCCCTCTCGCTACATTGAGGCTGCTGAAGAGTCTCTCGAGACTGCCTTCCAAGCATTGGAAATCGCCAATACATCTGCTATGTTAGAACCCAAGCTATCCAAAACTGCCGTGATGGTTGCTAAGTTCATGTTAGGAAAAGGCTACCAAGCTGGAGGAGGCTTGGGAAAAACCGGACAGGGGATCCTGACGCCAATACAGCCAGAGGAGAACAAAGATAGACATGGGGTAGGATATCGGCCCAGTCGTGCTGACAAAAGAAGGATTGCGGAAGAAAAGAAAGAACGGAGGATAGCCAGACTCGAGGATAGGGTGCCAAATACGAAGAGGATCGCCATCTGCGACATCAAGGAAAGCTTTCGGAGTGCGGGAATGTTGAACCCCAATCAGATCGCCGCAGTTGAGGACGATCTAAGCGCGGAAGAAGGCATCGACAGTCTTGTACGCCCTTGTCCTGCAAACAAAAGACTCAAGAATTGGGAGATCATTGATTTTCCTGTGGTTTTTAGTTCAAAGTAATGTTTCTATAATGTAATCCTCTGGCTCTGCCCAAGGCCTTAGGATATTTCATTCGGGCACGCATGTTTTCCTTTCAGTATTAATATTAATGCAATGTTATTTCCATTTCCAATAAATTCCAGTTTCCTTTTATTTTTTTCATTTCGTTTTTATTTTCTTTCTTTCGTTTTTATTCCGTTAATGCAGATCCGAAAAAAATGTCTTTGAAAATAACAACGCCAATAATCCATATTGTAACTTTGATCACCCTATCAATCAAACTGAAGAAGATGTTGAGGATAATTGGGAAACCCCTCCAAAGTTAATGAGAATGATGGAACAAGAGGAAAAAATAATCGAACCCCACGAGGAATCAACGGAAACGATCAACTTAGGCACGGAGGAAGACAAAAAAGAAGTTCACATTGGCACCACATTGAAAGACAGCGAGCGAGAGAAATTGGTTAAGTTGTTGTTTGACTATGTTGACGTCTTCGCATGGACATACCAAGACATGCCTGGACTGGACCCCAACATAGTCGAGCATAAGTTACCGGTAAAACCAGAATGCCCGCCGGTAAAACAAAAATTAAGAAGGATGAAACCAGAGATGTCATTGAAAATCCGAGATGAGGTTAAGAAGCAGTTCGATGCTGGGTTTTTAGCAGTAGCAAAATACCCTCAATGGGTAGCCAATATTGTACCAGTCCCAAAGAAAGACGGTAAGGTTCGGATGTGCGTCGATTATCGAGATTTGAACAAAGCCAGCCCCAAAGATGACTTCCCTTTGCCTCACATTGATGTCCTGGTAGATAGCACAGCACAACACTCTCTGTTCTCCTTCATGGATGGATATTCCGGATACAACCAAATTAAGATGGCCCCCGAAGACATGGAGAAAACCACCTTCATCACTCTCTGGGGAACCTTCTGTTACAAAGTAATGCCATTCGGACTGAAGAATGCGGGTGCAACGTACCAAAGGGCAATGGTCGCATTGTTCCATGATATGATGCATAAGGAAATAGAGGTTTACGTGGATGACATGATTGCAAAATCCAAGACTGAAGAAGAGCATATCGTCAATCTGCAAAAACGCTTCGAACGCCTAAGGAAGTTCAAACTCAGATTAAACCCCGCCAAATGCACTTTCGGTGTAAGATCAGGAAAGTTGTTGGGGTTCATAGTCAGTCAGAAGGGTATAGAGGTAGATCCAGACAAGGTACGAGCAATTCTTGAAATGCCAGCGCCTAAAACCGAAAGGGAAGTTCGTGGCTTCCTGGGAAGATTGAACTACATCTCTAGGTTCATATCGCAGCTAACATCCACATGCGAGCCTATCTTCAAGCTTTTGTGCAAAAACCAAGAAACAAAGTGGAATGACAATTGCCAAGAAGCCTTTGAAAAGATCAAAAGGTACCTCCAAAATCCACCGATTCTGATGCCGCCTGTGCAGGGTAGACCTCTCATCCTGTATCTAACAGTGCTAGACAAATCAATGGGTTGTGTACTGGGGCAACATGATGAATCCGGAAAGAAGGAACATGCCATCTACTATCTAAGCAAGAAATTCACCGAGTGCGAGACAAGATACTCATTGTTGGAAAGAACGTGTTGTGCTCTGGCCTGGGCTGCACGTCGTTTGAGGCAGTATATGCTGAGCCACACGACTTGGTTGGTATCTAAAATGGACCCAGTCAAGTATATTTTTGAAAAACCCGCTCTCACAGGGAGGATCGCTCGCTGGCAAATGCTGCTATCTGAATACGACCTTTTATATGTCACCCAAAAAGCAATCAAGGGTAGCGCATTGGCCGAGTACTTGGCACACCAGCCCATCGAAGATTACCAATCAATGCAGTGCAATTTCCCAGACGAAGATATAATGGCTCTATTCGTAGAAGGGAATCCTCCGGACAACGAAAGGTGGAGAATGTTATTCGATGGCGCTTCTAATTTATACGGGCACGGGGTCGGAGCTGTACTGATCTCTCCTGATAACCGCTTCATACCATTTACCGCTAGACTGAGTTTCTACTGCACCAACAACATTGCAGAATATGAAGCGTGCGTCCTAGGCATCAAAGCAGCCCTTGAATGGAAAGTCAAAAGACTCGATGTATATGGGGACTCAGCTTTAGTCATCCACCAGACAAAAGGTGACTGGGAAACCAGGGATTCCAAATTAATTCCTTATCATGATCACATCCAAAAGATGGTTGAACAATTTGAAGAGATCACTTTCCATCATCTCCCTCGCGAAGAAAATCAGTTGGCCGATGCTTTGGCGACTTTGTCATCAATGTTCAACATCAATAACGACAGAAGTCTGACATTCATCCGAATCCAACATCGAGACCTACCGGCACATCACTGTATGGCAATCGAAGAAGAGCCTGACAGTAAACCATGGTATTACGATATCAAGCACTATATCACGAACAGAGAATATCCTCCTGGTGCCACCGAGAATGATAAGAGGACACTTAGGAGACTGTCAATGGGTTTCTTCTTAAATGGGGAAGTACTTTACAAGAGAAATCACGATATGGTACTCCTCAGATGTGTAGCAGAAGAAGAAGCAGAAAGAATTATGAAGGAGGTCCATGAAGGCTCGTTCGGCACCCATTCTAATGGGCACACCATGGCAAGGAAAATCTTAAGGGCTGGCTACTACTGGTTGTCAATGGAGACTGACTGCTCCAACTACGTCAGAAAATGCCACAAATGTCAAATCTATGCCGACAATATCCATGTACCGCCCGCCTCTCTGAATGTCCTAACAGCACCATGGCCATTCTCAATGTGGGGAATGGATGTCATCGGTCCCATCGAACCCAAGGCATCAAACGGACATCGTTTCATTCTTGTCGCTATTGATTATTTCACCAAATGGGTCGAAGCCGCTTCTTACGCCAGTGTAACAAAGTCAGTGGTTGTCAGGTTCATAAAGAGAGATTTGATTTGCCGCTACGGTCTTCCGAATAAGATCATCACGGACAATGGGACAAACCTGAACAATAAGATGATGAAAGAGTTGTGTGACGACTTCAAAATCCAGCATCATAATTCCTCCCCATACCGTCCAAAGATGAATGGGGCAGTTGAGGCAGCAAATAAGAACATAAAGAAGATCGTGCAAAAGATGGTAGTGACCTTCAAGGACTGGCATGAAATGTTGCCCTTCGCTTTGCACGGGTATCGGACCTCTATCCGCACGTCAACAGGGGCAACACCATTCTCACTAGTATATGGGATGGAAGCAGTTCTTCCCATCGAGGTGGAAATACCCTCCCTGCGAGTGCTAATGGAAACAAAATTGGAGGAAGCAGAATGGGTTCAAGCTCGTCTGGATCAGTTGAACCTCATAGAAGAAAAGAGGGTAGTTGCTTTGTGTCATGGGCAGTTGTATCAGCAAAGAATGAAGAAAGCTTATGATAAAAAAGTGCGCCCCCGCCAGTTTCAAGAAGGAGACCTCGTGCTCAAGAAGATATTGCCTATCCAAAAGGATTCCCGTGGAAAATGGACCCCTAACTATGAAGGACCTTATGTGGTAAAGAAGGCATTCTCTGGAGGAGCATTGATTCTCACAAAAATGGACGGTGAAGACCTCCCACTCCCAGTGAACTCGGACGCAGTCAAGAAGTACTATGCCTAAAGAAATATATGGAAAAAAGAGAAAGATGAGCCAAGCAAAAATAAGCTCGCTAGGTCGAAAACCCGAAAGGGCGGCCTAGGCAAAAATTAGAGCGACCCGGTGGACTGAAAACTCTAAAGAGCAATCCAGGCAAAAATTAGGGTCAGAAGTTGGACTTTGAGCTACAAAGGCAGTCAATACCTCCGAAAGTTGGATAATGAATGCTCAAAGTTATGTTAATGGGCGATCGGCGTTATTACTTCAAAGATACAAACAATCAAAGGATCAGCTTTCCTTGTTTTCTTTTTGTAGTTTAAACTCCTATTGTAATTTTCAGACAGTGCGACTTTCTGCGCATTTGTTTTCATTTGAATATTAAACACTTCCTTTATTCTCTTATCTCCCTATTATCGCAAAAATAACGTTCATGGTAAACAATACTGAATTGTGAAACATGTGCATGATCACAAGCATTATATTCATTGCGAAATTTCTAAAAATCACAAAAAAAAAGGGAGATGATCTCTCATAAAGTTGCAAAAAGGACAAACGCATAATCACTTCAGCAAATCTTAAATAACCCGCACTTTGGCACCACTGCTTGAGGCAACCCTCGTATCCCACGTCAAGAGTCACGCGAGTTGATGATGCCAGCAAAGTCAATAAAAAGCTAAAGAGCAAAAAGAGCAAAAGAGCAAGAAAAGAAAAATGAAAAAAGAAAAAGCCAAGAGCAAAAGCCAAAAACAAAATCATTCCGCATTTCATCCATCATGTCATCAATTACTTAACTACATGCACGCATGCATCATTCATTGCAAGTGTCTGTTAAGATAATTTTATTTTGTGTCGTTAGCACAAATTCTTCAGACCCCCAGCGGTCCTCCAGAGCCCAGGCGCTCCTTCAGACCAACAATGGTCCTTCAATCCAGATCGCACGTCGCGTTATCGAGCAACCGATGGATCATCCGGCCCCAGGCCCTTCAGACTAGCTGTGTCCGCCTAAAAAACACAGTGCACGTCCTTCGTGGTTATATCAGTTCCGGACCTGATTAACCCTAATGGCCGCTCGAAAAAGGCCACCCCCAGACCGTATCTCTAGTACCATAGCTAGAAGCGCTCCTTCAGACCCATTGGTCCTTCAGGCTTAGGCATGCCCCTCAGACCCCGACGGTCCCTCAGTCGAACTCAGGTCGATGCGCCAAGCATTGACTTTGAGCTAGACCTTCAGAGCCCCAGTGCTTCTTCAGAGCCCCAGTGCTCCTTCAGATCCCCAGCGATCCCTATTTACTTTCTGTCTAAATCAGCCCAGTTTTCATAAATTTTTCAAAACAAAAAAAAACCAAAATACCTCAGTCTGGCCAAAATTAGCGTCTTTCTATCTTTATTTCTACTTTTCTCGAGAAATTCGGAATCCCTCCGATTTCCTAGCAAAATATAAATAAAGAGGGGCAGCTGTAATACCCTAATTTTGTCCTAACCAAAATGAGAAAATTTTATTTACTTTTGATAAAAATATTTATTTTATTTTATTTTTTTATGTCATTATTTTATTTGTCACAAGTTTTTTTTTACACAAGAAAATATTTTTTTTAGAAGTAAAGAAACAAAAATAAGCCAAGGAGGAAATAAAGGGGGTTTGTAAAAAAAAAGAATGGAGGTGCAATTGGATTGGGCCATCTAAAACCCAACCCAATTCCTAAACCATAGCCCAATTCACCCTCACACTCCTCCACCCAACCCATGACCCATATCCAACCCACAACCCATAACCCAACTCATCACAAAACCCTAATTCCCCTCCTCCTAACCCTAATTCGACTTCCCCCTTTTACCCTAAAAGCCATCCACATTCAATCCCCCCTCAACCCAAAATTCCATCCACATTCATCCCCCAAAACCCCTCCATATTCGACCCCACCCCCTATTATCCCATGGTCAAACCCCACTTTTCTCCCTTCCACACTCCACCTCTCCTCTTTTCTCTCAATACCACTTCCCCACACTTCCCACTTCCCCATTTTTCCCTTCCCAATACACTCAACCTCACTCTTTCCCTTTCTCTTTCCTCCCTCACCTACGGCTCTCCCCCTCTCTATCACACCCACATTTTATTTTTTTCTTCCCCTTCACCAAACCCCTTCCACTTCAATCACTTCACACACTTCACTCCTCTTCCACTCTCTCTCTCTCACACTCAACCCTAAAACAACACCACACTCAACCCTTCCCTCCTCTCTCTCCCCATACCTACGACTTCTTCCCCTCCTCTCACACACTCATTTTCTTTTCTCTTCACACACTCATCCATTCCTCTCCCTATCACACACTTCACACATGACACTCTCTTCTCCATGCCCATACCTTCGACCATCATCTCCCCTCATCTCACATGTCTTCTTTTATTTTCCCCTTCAACAACTCCCCCCAAACCTCCATCATATCAAAAAGTCATCATCACTATCCAAGAGTGGATGAAGAAGGAAAACGAAGGAAGCAAGTTTTTTTGTATAAATAGGGGTCCTTATCTTAGAAGGGGCTACGGATTACTCTTAGAAAAAAAGGGGGAAAAATCTTCTAAAAAAAAACTAGGATTTCAAAGAGAGAAAGAAATTTTTTTTTAGAGTTTCTTTTAGAAAAATTTTCTTCCCCTTCTTTTCTTCCTTTTTAGTTTTTTTTAGTTTAAAATTTTGTTGTATTGAGAGATCCGAAGAAAAAAAGCTTGGATTGGTTCAAGGTACAAAATGTAATAATTCATAATATTGTTGCTTTTTTTTTGTATTTTTTTTAGTTATTGTAATTTTGTTCATATTATCATTGCCATTTTTATTGTTATTATTGTTGTTCACGTTTTTAAAAAATATATTAGTTGCTTTTTTTTATATAAATATTAGTTATTGACTTTTTTATAAATATTAGTATTGGTTGTTTTTTTGAACATATTATTGCTGTTTTTTTAGTTTAAGTTGCTGTTTTTATAGATATATATATGTGGTTATTATTGATGTTTTGATATTGCAATTTTTTCTCGGATTAAAAAAGAAAGTGAATAAATGTTGTGTTTTTTTTATAAATTATTCTAATTTTCGGACTAAAAAAGGTGCTAAAAAAAATATGTTGTTTTTTTTAAAAAAAATGGTTACTAATTTTCGGAGTAAAAAAAAAGAGTAAAAAAAATGTTGTTTTTTTTTAATAAATGGTTACTAATTTTCGGAGTAAAAATAAACCTAAAAAAAAAGGGTGTTAAAAAATGTATTCCTTTTTTTTACTAATTTTCGGATTTAAATAAAGTTTTTTTCAAATACTAAAAAATATTTTTTTTAAAAATAAATGGTTACTAGTGTCACTACTCTTTTCTAAAAAAAATAACATAATAACAAAAATCTTTTTCAAAAAAAAGTAAAAAGGCCCCCTTTTATTTAGATAATAACTATGACAACAAAAAAAAAACAACAAAAGAATTTTTCTCCATAATCCGCTTTCAAAATACCACTTGTTTAGTCTAGGTTTTTTTTGAGGAAAAGCGTTTCAAGAACCACGTGCTCTAGGGTAGAATAGTAAAAAAGGTAATAGACCCGTCAATCGTTTTTTTTAGCGTCAAAACGCTATTTACACCCCCGGCAACCATTTTCTTTTAGCGTCAAAACGCTATTTGCACCCCCGGTGACACTTTTTTTTCTAGCGTCAAAACGCTATTCACACCTCCCTTTTTAATACAACTCCTTTATTATTTGCACCCCCCTTTTATCACTTACTCCGCTTTTTTTCACAACGTGATGCTTCCGAACCGTTCTTTTTTTTCTTTCTTTCGAAAAATCGAATTCGCGCAAAAAATAGGTTGTCTATAGCGGTCACTCTGGGCCTGGCTTGTTTGAACGCTATAAATACCTTCTTTTCCGAATAAGCCATTAATGACGACCACTCTGGATTTATCTGTTTGGTCACCATGAACGGTCTCTAGTTTTCCCAAACTTTTCAAAAAAAATAAAAAATACCAACACACAAATATTTTCTACCCAAGAACTACGTAGCTTTGATTTCTCCATCGCACCCGGAGATACGTAGGAGCGGGGGCCCACTCCCGTCGAGCGCAAAAAACTAAAATTTTTATTAAGTCTTCTTTTCCGTTTTTTTGCAAATAACAAAAAAGGGTAAATTAAAGTGTTTTCTTTAAACTATTTTTTTTTCTACACATTAAATTAAAAGGTAACCTTTTTAGGATGTTGCGGGGTGCTTGTACCTTCCCCGCACTTAATCGACCCCCGAACCCAAAAACAAAGGTTTTTTCAATGTTTTCCTAAAAATAAATATTGATGGCGGCTCCATTGTTCAAAAGCAACGAAGGATCCCTCCTCCGGATTCTTCGGTCGCTACATGTATGCATATGATACTACTTGAAGAGGACTATAAACCATCAATTGAGCATCAAAGGAGATTAAATCCTAATAGGTTAAAGTGCTCCCGGGGCCCCTTATCTTTATTTAAAGTAACGAATTAGTCATTTATGTTTTTTTTGTCCCAAATATGTCCTTTATCTTTCAAATTTTTGACACATAAATCCTTTTCCGTCAACCTCCATCCAACTTTGTTAACAGTGCTTATGTGGCGTGCTGACACATTATTTGATTAGGTGGCATGTCATTTTTATTTTTGCTTAGGTGGCATATAATTTAATTTAATAAAAATAAAAGCTAAACAAAAATAAAAATGACATGCCACCTAATCAAATAATGAGTCAGCACGCCACATAAGCACTGTTAACAAAGTTGGATGGAGGTTGACGGAAAAGGATTTATGTGTCAAAAATTTGAAAGATAAAGGACTTGTTTGGGACAAAAAACATAAAGGACTAATTCGTTACTTTAAATAAAGATAAGGGACCCCGGGAGTACTTTAGCCAATCCTAATATGAAAGAAGTTGTGAAAAAAGAAGTTCTCAAACTTCTTGATGCTGGGGTAATTTACCCAATTTCTGATAGCAAATGGGTTAGTCCGGTTCAAGTAGTTCCTAAAAGGCTTAACAGTTGTCAAAAATGAAAAAAATGAATCTATTGCTACTAGAACTGTTACGGGATGGAGAATGTGCATCGATTATAGGAAGCTTAACAAAGCGACCTGTAAAGATCACTTTCCCATTCCTTTCATTGATCAAATGTTGGAAAGGTTGGCAAGGCATTCACATTTTTGTTACCTGGATGGGTATTCCGGATTCTTCCAAATACCTATCCATCCAAATGACCAAGAGAAAACAACTTTCACTTGTCCTTTCGCCACTTTTGCTTACCGAAGGATGCCTTTTGGTCTTTGTAATGCCCCTGCTACCTTTAAACGTTGTATGATGGCAATTTTTTCTGATTTTGTTGAAGACATCATGGAAGTCTTTATGGATGATTTTTCATTCCATGGGTTTAGCTTTGATAACTGTTTAACCAACCTAGAAAAGTTCAAGAAAGATGCGAAAAGGTAAATCTTGTTCTGAATTGGGAGAAGTGTCACTTCATGGTAAGAGAAGGTATAATGCTTGGACACTTGGTTTCTGAGCGAGGTATGGAGGTAGACAAAGCAAAAATTGAAATTATTGAAAAAATGTCTCCTCCTACCTCGGTCAAAGAAGTCAGAAGTTTCTTAGGACATACGGGTTTTTACCGCCGTTTTATAAAAGACTTTTAAAAAATTTCTAAACCACTAACAAGTTTGCTCCTTAAGGCCCCAATCATGCAGCCACCCGATTGGAATCTTCCATTCGAAATTATGTGTGATGCAAGTGACTACGCAGTTGGGGCAGTTCTTGGACAAAAGAAGGACAAGAAAATGCATGCCATTTACTATTCAAGCAGAACTCTGGATGAAGCCCAGGTAAACTAAGCCACTACTGAAAAATAATTGTTGGCGGTAGTCTTCGCCATTGACAAGTTCAGGCAGTACTTGGTAGGATCCAAAATCATCATTTATACGGATCACTCGGCAATCAAATATTTGATGAAAAAGAAAGATGCTAAGCCGAGGTTGATCCGGTGGATCCTACTTCTCCAGGAATTTGACCTTGAGATCAGGGACAAGAAAGGCACCGAAAATGTGGTGGCCGGTCATTTGTCAAGATTACAAGAAAACAATGAGAATGAACTACCACTTGATGAATCCTTCCCGGATGAGCAGCTATTCTCATTGGTGCAAGTTGAAGCACCATGGTATGCAGATATTGTAAATTATCTTGTGGCTGGGGTGTTACCTCTCGATTTGAACTACCAGCGGAAGAAGAAATTCTTCCATGATATCAAGCATTACTACTGGGGTGATCCCTATCTTTTCAAAAGAGGGTCAGATGGTATTTTCAGAAGGTGCATCCCGGAGGACGAGGTGAGTAATATTTTAATGATTTGTCACTCTTCATCTTATGGTGGCCACGGCAGTTCTCAGAAAATAGCTTTTAAAATTCTTCATTCTGGTTATTGGTGGCCGTCTCTTTTTAAAGATGTGCATCGTTTTGTCTCTAAGTGTGACCAGTGTCAACGCACTGGGAGAATTTCCGAAAGGAACGAAATGCCCCCTAAACAACATTTTAGAGGTCGAAATTTTCGACGTCTGGGGAGTTGACTTTATGGGACCATTTCCGTCTTCTTTCGGAAATCAGTATATCCTTGTTGCGGTCGACCATGTGTCTAAATGGATCGAAGCCATTGCTTCGCCAACAAACGATGTACAAGTGGTCATAAAGTTTTCAAAAAGATAATTTTTCCTAGATTTGGAGTTCCTAGAGTGGTCATAAGTGATGGAGGGTCAGGGTCTCACTTCATTTCAAAACAATTTAAGAATGTGTTACGAAAGTTTGGGGGCAAGCATAAGATTGCAACACCGTATCACCCTCAAACTAGTGGCCAAGTTGAGGTCTCAAACAGAGAAATAAAAAGCATTTTAGAAAAAACTGTGTCTGTCTCTCGGAAGGACTGGTCAATAAAGCTTGATGATGCTCTTTGGGAATATCGGACAGCTTACAAGACTCCCATAGGAATTACTCATTTCAAACTAATTTATGGGAAGTCTTGTCATCTTCCGGTAGAGCTTGAGCATAAGGCTTATTGGGCCATTAAAATCCTCAACTTAGACATAAGTTTGGCCGGTGAGAAAAGGAAACTTCAGTTGAATGAATTGGAAGAGTTACGATTGGACGCTTATGAAAATGCCACAATCTATAAAGAAAGAACCAAAAGATGGCATGATAAGCGGATCCTTCGTAGAAATTTCAAAGCAGGGGATTTGGTGTTACTTTTCAATTCTCGACTGAAGCTCTTCCCAAGAAAATTAAGATCAAGATGGTCTGGTCCATTCCAAGTCCACCAAGTTTATCCTTTCGGAGCTGTTGAAATTTGGAGTGAAAAGACTGGAGCTTTTAAAGTTAATGGTCAGAGATTGAAAACGTATTTGGTAGGTGATGAAGTTGAAAAGGGAACTGTTTTGGTCCTTCGTGACCCAAATTGAACAAATAAATCGTCAAGCTAGTGACGTTAAAGAAGCGCTGCGTGGGAGGCAACCCACGGGTTAATGTTTCTGTTTTGTTTATGTTTTCTAGGGTATCAAAGTTTTTTCAGAAGTATGAGCATGATCCATGCCAAAAAGGGCCTGGTCCGGGTATTTCATGCAACAAAAATGAGTTTTTAGTGCTGAGAGAGAAACACGGTCTGTGCGCAGCCTAGCACGACCCGTGCGTACTCGAGAAAATTGGCAGCTGTAATTGCGTGGATCAAGCACAATCTGTGCGCAATTACAGCACGATCCGTGCGTGAATTAAAAAGTCCAATTGCAGTTTGCGAACGATACGCACGATCCGTGCGTGGATCAAGCATGATCCGTGCGCTGCCTGATGCTGAATCCATGTCTCACAATAAGAAAGTAAGTCACGCGATTTCTCTCACTTCTAAACCATCATCTTCTTCTTCTCTTCTTCTCCAAAACCTCAAACCTCCATACCCAAAACACTCAAATCTTCACCAAACTTCACAAATTTTAACCCAAAAAAAAAAATTACCTACAACCGCCCATCAAAACCCAACTATCAAAATCATCATTCACTCACAAAACCCCCAAATTTCGTATACCCCATACCCATAAACCAAAACCCCCACAAACAACTTCCAATCTTCACCCAAACACTAAATTACCACCCAATATTCAAAACCCATCATCAAAAACACCTTATTTTACCACCATCTCAGAAAAAAAAACAAAATCCCAAATTTTCCAAAACCCTAAAACCCCAATTTGTGAGAACGAATCATGGTACCCAAGAAGGCAAAAACTGTTGATGTTGTCGGTACTTCTACCAGCAGAGGCAGAGAGCAGAGCTACAATTGATAAGAGAAGACCAATTGCATCACACTCAGCAGATGGAGCACATGACAGATATGCTTCACTGCTTGATGCAACATTTCAATATTCATCAGGCTCCTTCGCCTGGGCAGCAGTAAACATGTGAGCTACTCCTACCCCTTTCATGTTGTTTTTAATTGCAAAACATTGAGGATAATGCTTAGCCTAAGCATGGGAGGGTATTTCTATTGTTTTATTGCGTTTTTTTTCTATTGCTTTGCTATTTTAAGTTTGTGAGTCTTGAATTCTCCCATGTCTTGAGTTGCTGCTGATGTTTTTCTGCAAATTGAATGTAAAAATTTCCAGCACTTATTAATAGTTGCATTGAAAAAGAAAAAAATAGAGTTTGGTTTTTTTAGGACCACAAAACTGATTTGTATGACAGACCTGTGCTTGAATATGACTGTGAGGATTGTTATGCTGGAATTAGCTAATCTGTTCTTCTTAATTATGCAATTCTTGTTTGTGATTTTCTTTGTCATTACTTGAGGACAAGCAATGGTTTAAGTTTGAGGGTGTGATAACTCTATTTACGCATCTAAACCTAAATAATTGCTCAGTTCTAAGTAAAAATATATAGTAAATATAGTTTTATAAATAAAATAACAACATTCAAAGTTAAAAGAGGGTTATGCATATAACTTAGCATCTTGCATATATTTTGGTATTATTGAAGTGTTTGTTCAATGCACCTGCATTAGCAACTCAAGAATGCTCCTACATTGGATGCACTTGCACTCAAAACAGACTACAATGCTTGAAGAAATCCTAGAACATCAAGATGCTCAAGCACTCAGCTGATGACGTCATGCTTAGTCATGAAGGCACATGCAAGTCACAAATTTCGGCGCCTACCATAAAGAATAGCTTTGAAGAGTCACTCACCTAATGACACTTTCCCATCCATTAGAGGACCTCCCTTCTTGGTTGAGTAGAGGATTTGCATTACTTTTTTGCGCTGAAGTGACTAAAGGCAACTCTAACTTTGTTATCAAGCAAACCCTCTTGTGAAGGAAAGCTCCACTTGAAGCCTATATAAAAACCTCCATCTCTCACTTGAAAATGATCTCTCATTCCGTACACTAATATAGATAGATTTAGATTTAGTTTCTCATTCTCTTGTAAGAAGGCAAGAAAGGAATTGACAACTTCTTTCTTTACTTCCATACAATCACGTAGTGCTGGCTGAATGCAGTGAAGTGAATGCTCCTGCATTGCTTGGTAACTTCATGCAAAGGAACTCCAACCGTGTAACTCTTACCTTGTTGTTTTCCTTTTGTGATATCAAATATATGAATATGATTTATTCTGTTTATATATGCCTTGTAATGTCTAGCATGAACTAAACTCATTTAGTTGGGATGCTTTAACCTAATAATGATCTTTTGATTAAGTTATTGTGTTTATATGTTGATGTTTGCATTTTAGTTCTTGCATGATAACTTTTTCATATTCATCTTTAGAATTGGCCAACTAAAAGTGAATGCAAATCATAAATACAGACATGGTTTATGATTAGAACTCAAGAACTAATATGGATAAGTGTTTAATAAAGGAAACTTGTTAATTCCATGCTAAAACCTAGACATAGGATAGCATAGTTCATAGGGTGATACTGTGGGTACTCAAAATACAAGAGTGAACTTATTTAGCATCTTAGACATAAGAGCTTGTAATGAAAGTGTGAAGAAAGTGACTGAAAAGCACAATTCTATTGCAACAGCATCCAGTGCACCTGCATCACATATAACACAATACTATTGAAAGTGACTTATCTGGTAAAGAGCATCTCAACTATCATTCTCATTTGACTACATTCTCCATTTATTTAGTTCGTTTACCTTCTGTCTCCACACCATCAATATTCTTTGTTACTTGGTTACTTAACACTAATTTCTCTATCTATTTAAACCTTAAGAATTAATCCAATCCCTGTGGGAACAATACTTTACTTTCACTTTATTACTTATTGTCGACTGTGAATTGACAACTTCTTTCTTTACTTCCATACAATCACGTAGTGCTGGCTGAATGCAGTGAAGTGAATGCTCCTGCATTGCTTGGTAACTTCATGCAAAGGAACTCCAACCGTGTAACTCTTACCTTGTTGTTTTCCTTTTGTGATATCAAATATATGAATATGATTTATTCTGTTTATATATGCCTTGTAATGTCTAGCATGAACTAAACTCATTTAGTTGGGATGCTTTAACCTAATAATGATCTTTTGATTAAGTTATTGTGTTTATATGTTGATGTTTGCATTTTAGTTCTTGCATGATAACTTTTTCATATTCATCTTTAGAATTGGCCAACTAAAAGTGAATGCAAATCATAAATACATACATGGTTTATGATTAGAACTCAAGAACTAATATGGATAAGTGTTTAATAAAGGAAACTTGTTAATTCCATGCTAAAACCTAGACATAGGATAGCATAGTTCATAGGGTGATACTGTGGGTACTCAAAATACAAGAGTGAATTTATTTAGCATCTTAGACATAAGAGCTTGTAATGAAAGTGTGAAGAAAGTGACTGAAAAGCACAATTCTATTGCAACAGCATCCAGTGCACCTGCATCACATATAACACAATACTATTGAAAGTGACTTATCTGGTAAAGAGCATCTCAACTATCATTCTCATTTGACTACATTCTCCATTTATTTAGTTCGTTTACCTTCTGTCTCCACACCATCAATATTCTTTGTTACTTGGTTACTTAACACTAATTTCTCTATCTATTTAAACCTTAAGAATTAATCCAATCCCTGTGGGAACAATACTTTACTTTCACTTTATTACTTATTGTCGACTGTGAATTGACAACTTCTTTTTTTACTTCCATACAATCACGTAGTGCTGGCTGAATGCAGTGAAGTGAATGCTCCTGCATTGCTTGGTAACTTCATGCAAAGGAACTCCAACCGTGTAACTCTTACCTTGTTGTTTTCCTTTTGTGATATCAAATATATGAATATGATTTATTCTGTTTATATATGCATTGTAATGTCTAGCATGAACTAAACTCTTTTAGTTGGGATGCTTTAACCTAATAATGATCTTTTGATTAAGTTATTGTGTTTATATGTTGATGTTTGCATTTTAGTTCTTGCATGATAACTTTTTCATATTCATCTTTAGAATTGGCCAACTAAAAGTGAATGCAAATCATAAATACAGACATGGTTTATGATTAGAACTCAAGAACTAATATGGATAAGTGTTTAATAAAGGAAACTTGTTAATTCCATGCTAAAACCTAGACATAGGATAGCATAGTTCATAGGGTGATACTGTGGGTACTCAAAATACAAGAGTGAACTTATTTAGCATCTTAGACATAAGAGCTTGTAATGAAAGTGTGAAGAAAGTGACTGAAAAGCACAATTCTATTGCAACCGCATCCAGTGCACCTGCATCACATATAACACAATACTATTGAAAGTGACTTATCTGGTAAAGAGCATCTCAACTATCATTCTCATTTGACTACATTCTCCATTTATTTAGTTCGTTTACCTTCTGTCTCCACACCATTAATATTCTTTGTTACTTGGTTACTTAACACTAATTTCTCTATCTATTTAAACCTTAAGAATTAATCCAATCCCTGTGGGAACAATACTTTACTTTCACTTTATTACTTATTGTCGACTGTGTATACTTGCATATCGCCTTTTCACACACCAACTATATAGACAAAATTAGTTCAATATTTAGATTTATTTTAAAATACTTAAATATAAAAATGTTATACATGTCATTCAGGGGGTGCTTCTAGGGTGGGGGAGGAAATCAAATCCCTCAACCTTAGGATATTTGTAAAATATTATGAGTGGTTAAGATTGAATCAACCAATATTAAATCTCAACCGTTGATGAAATCCTACAGTCATATTTAGTGGTTCACCGGTGAGTGATTTGATTTACTCCCTCACCCTAGAAGCACCCGTCATTCAGGCATTGAAAATATAAGTTAGAAATTATTTTTTTTAGAATTCACCTTAATTAATCGGTTGAGTTGAGTAGATCCATCATAGTATCTAGAGCTGGCAAAACGGGCTACCCGGCCCATATCGGGTCGGCCCGCTACGGGCTCGGGCTTTTAAGGGTCGGGCTAAAAAGCCCGGGTTGAAATTCAGGCTCACCCTTTATGGCCCAAGCCCGGCCCTATGCGGGCTGCGGGCTTTTTGGGCTAGCCCGCATGATGCACAATTTAATTGACAATTTAATTTCACTTTGACATTATATTGTTTTGGGTATAAACTGAAGGTGATGCTGAAATTGTGCACTACAAATTGATCAATGCTGCTGTAATAACTGGAAATAGTTACCATAAGGTGTCAAATTATTAAATTGACCTAGTAAGTGAGATAGATTAATTGAATAAATATAGTAAGTGAGATATTGGTTTGAAAAGAGGAATGACAAATGTAATTCGTTTGTTGCAGCAGTGCTATAGAGGAACTTTTTGATTTGCCATTAAACTGAAAAGAAATTGTAATTTAGTATTTGCTGATTGTGTAAAAGCAGCATCCTTATTATGTTGTGTTGGAAGTATTTGTGTAAAAGTAATTGAGTTTATACTGAATGTATAAAAACAGCATCATTTGATTAAAGGTAAAAAAGAATGCACTCGAGTAAAACTTTCATACAATCCAATCTATTCAAAACTTTAATACAACATATAAACACAGTAGATACATGTAAGTTGGTAGTTGTGCATGATTCACGGGCTTGCGGGCTACCCATGACCCGGTCGGGCTAGCCCGACACGGGCTCGGGCTTTTGCGGACTGGGCTAAAAAGCCCGGATGTAAAAACGGGCTCAATTCCTTCGGCCCAAGCCCTCCTCTTTTTCGGGCTAACCCGGCCTGGCCCGGCGGGCCAGGCCCATTTTGCCAGCTCTAATAGTATCCCATAGTTTAGGTTCTTTGGATATGCGCTGTTTGATTATTTCCGGTTCAGATGATTGACATTATTTAGTTGAGTAGGTTCTTTGGACATCCTAATATGTTTTTTTCTTTCTAAAAGATGAAATGGTAAATAAACACCATGCACACACACATAACCACGACTCACACCCGGGAGCCGACATCCCTATGTCGTTGGAATTTCCAAAGCAACCAACAGTGAGAGACAAACATTCTAATATGTTTAGAAAATATTATAAAATTAGCATAATTCAAAAATATGTTTTTTTATCAAATTTGGCTCGTTTAAGATTTTTATTAGTTGCTATAATTAAAATATCATGTGGATTTATAACAAGATAAATAGAAAATTACACTCATTTCCCTTAAAAAGGGTTTGAATACCACTACTTTCCCATTTTATGATAAAATTATATTCCCCAACCCAACAAATAAATACATAGTACACCTTGTTTTTGGTACAATATACATAATACACTTTTTTTTGTTACAAAAGTTTTAGGGCGAGGGGATGTCGCCCCAGCCCAAGGCAGAGAAGACCTTCAGACTCTTTAATTACTTACAAAGGTAATTATATTTACCTCACCCCAAAGGAACTAGGGGGATTTCTGTCCTTTGGATAATTGCATGATCTTGGTTCCCCAAGTTCTTAAAATTTGTCATTAATGATAATGAAATTACAAAATGAAAGGTTTTAATTTTTTATTTTAAATTTTAAATTTAAACATCGTTCAAATTATTCATAATCATTTAAAAATATGTTTGTCCCTCACTATTGGTATCATTGGCAATTTCAGCGATATGGAGATGTCGGCTTTCGGATTCGAACCCGGGTGTGACTAGTGGTAGTGTATGTGCATGGTGTTTATTTATCATTTCATCTAAGTAGACAAAAAAGAGTTAAAAATATGTTATTATTCAAATGAACTATTTGGAATACAATTTTTTTTAAAAGACAAACATAATATTATATATAAAAGCCGAAAAGGGTACTCAACTCATATACATCTAAACCAACACCATGGGTCCAATGGCTTAATCTACCCTGGGACACGGGGGTCGACCTAGTGCTACCGAGTTCGATTCTCGCAGTGGACAAACTCGGTGTTGACCAATGTGAAATTTGATCCTAAGCACGAGTTTAGTCTTTTGTTGAAAGCGTTGGGATACTTCGTGGGTAGCCAGCAATGGTTCTAACAAAAAAAACCATACATCCGAAAATCAACCTCCAAAAAAAGGTGAAAAACAACTAACTCCTGGATATACAATCAATAGGATCTACAAACCACTCAAAATATAAGCAGTAGCCTGAAACCATCGACATGATAGAGATAAAATCCGATCAGCACATCTCTCAAATATCAATAATACATATACTGAGAGGAAATTTTAGATTTTGGTCCCAAATCGGGGAGGGGGGGTACCGCAGAGGGCGGACACTCTGATGCCAAAATCAGCAAACAAGAGTCAGTAGGAGGTCCAAATGAGAGGTGCGTAGCTGTACCCGTGGCTGAGCTGGTATTTTTAGGCGCCAGGTGGTGTGCCTTGACTACTCCAGCGTGTAAGTGACATGGCGCGCCACGCTCCCTTGGATCCGAGAGTGCCACCTCAGTCGTTGATGGCCTTCAGCGCACGAATTACCTACAATAGGTGCTTAGCCGCGTTGTTGGGCCTGAATCCGGACATGGGCTCGACCCGGTCCGGAAAATGTCCGGAAAAGATTTAAACATAATTGTTCTTTTCAACTAATTATAACCAAGAACTGAGATCCAGACTAGCTAGAAAACAATGTTAATTAGTCCTAGTTACAGGAAATATCAATAATGGAACTGCTAAGGTTGACAACAACCGGTGCACGTGTGTGAAGTCTTTAGTTGGAGCAATTTGTGGGGAAAATGATCATTACCGATAAGAATGAGTGTTAAAAGGAAATAAGAGGGGCAAGAAGAAGCCCAGAAGATACTGATAGAATACAATCACTCAAGTACTTTGGAAAAGCATTCACAAATTTAATGAGAAAAGCGATAAGAATGGCTGTTATTGGAAAAGCATATGGCATGGAATGTGGGGTTAATAAGTTAAGCTTTATGAAAAAGAAAACATTTATAAATTAAGGACCATAACACTTTGTCTTTGAGAAATATCTGTATCCTCTATCAAAGTCTAGTCATTAACGAGAATCTAACTCCTAAAACAAAAGAATCTACGAAGATGGTGGAGACTAATCCTTTGAGGTATTTGAGATTTATTTAAGGGGTTGACTTCTCTTAACAAATATTTTTTCATACGCACCGGCCAGAGATCGAATACATGACCAAATAGTTAAGAGACCCAAGTATCTACTACTTGTGTCATATTATGTTGGTTGCTGTTTAATGTTTTTCCTTCTAGCAAAAGTGTACTAGACTTGTAACCGACCTAAATGCATGTATTTTTTAGCTGAGGTAATTTTTTTTGATAAGCAATGTTAGTAAGGGGTGGGTAAATATTAATTTTCGGGTTTTAAACCCAAGACCTCATTCTTACACTCTTTTAGTGTACTCCTTTGATATTTCTTAGCTCAGGTTGAGGTAATAACGTGCACATAATTTGTCTCTACCTATGATCCTACTTACCCTATGCTTTAGAGGAATGGGATGTTGTCAAAAGTTTGACATTTTAACTTCATTCCCCATCTATACGTTAGTTATTTACAGCTTTCAGAATTTTAAATTCAAATTTTTGCTGCTTCTAGTTTTAGCTAGACCAAGAAAAATTACTGCGTATGGTGACATTAACATGCTGTATTAGTGATGCTTTTTTAGATTTTTACCAATTGCGTTGGAAATGTGATTTGATTCAATTTTTAAATAAAAAGTCATCTGGTAATAAGAAGACTAAAATAATATGTAGATTTTTTTGTCCACTTAAAAAAAATTGGCAAATAAATACCCCCTAAAATTTTTTTTTTGCACTAAACACCCTATATAAATAGCCCAGATCTTCTGAAATTTTAATTTTGACTCCCCTGAAAATTTTAAATTGTACTAGTAGACCAAGTTTTGCACCAATTTGACACTGGCCTTAAAAAGTTTGATACCCCTAAAAATTTTAAATTGTACTAGTAGACCAAGTTTTGCACCAATTTGACACTGGCCTTAAAAAGTTTGACACCCCTGACCTCGGGGTCCTGGGTCCGCCACTGAGGAGAACCGACGTCGCTATGTCGCTGAAATTGCCAAAAAAAAACCAACAAAAACCAACGGTGAGGGACAAAATAATATGCAATTTGTTTTAAAAGGTTGTTCTTTTGGTTTGATCATTTGCGGTTCAAATTTGAACATCTCTAATTTTTATTGCCATGTCCCTTTGCTTTCTATTAGAAGCAAGTTTGTTAATAGTTTGGAGTTAGTTATGTTAGTTATTATTTGTTTTTTTACTCACGTTAGTTATCGTTGTTGGTTGTTATTTTCTTTATTTTCATATGAACTTATATATATAAATAGTATCAATTGTGTTTATGGTAGTTCAATTGATAAGCTATCAATAATATTTGTGCATTATCTTTCTCTAATTTTCTTCGTATGAGTTCTATCAAAAATTGTAATACTTCCACATGAATTACTCCAAAGATGAAACCTGTGTTGCACGGATACGGCTACAATCTAGGTATCGAGTACGAGTGCGTGAACGAAACATAATTTTTTTTTCCGAAAAGTTAAGATACTGATACAATAATATAATTCTACAATATATAAAATTAAATTGTATATAAATGTTAGAAATCACAACATGATTTCTTATTTACTTTAAATGGAACCTACCCCTTTATCTTCCCCTGTTCTATTATTCTCAATCCTCTCTTCTTAACATTTATTTGTGTTACAAGAAGGGATGAATGCATGAACAAATCTTTATTTCATCAACCAATCAAACAAGATAGATTTTTTATTTTTTTTAAAAAAAAGGTGCTTTTCAGTTGATAGTGATTTTAAAAAAAAAAAAAGATATAGCATGATTGAGATACTAGAAGTTAGACTGCTATTTTGAAAGAGACATATCAAATGTAAAATGGATTTTATCAGTAGAATGAGATCATATAGCACAGAGCAAAAGTAAAAGGCAAAAAACTTGTGTAATATGGATGATAGAAGAAAGTGACATTCATGGACTTTTATCAAACAACATGGAGGACACCATCTGAGCTGTAACCACCATGTGACCAATTGTTTCAACTTCACTTAGCTATGATCTCACTTTTCTATATAAGTTATTATTTATTTATTTATTTATTTTACAACAAGGCCAGCTTTGGGTGAAATAGGTAGCTTTTATGTGTTACCTTCGTACGCATGGAAATTCTTGATCTACAAGTGGTTTATTTTCCTTAGCAAGAATAATATAAGATCTTTTTTTCCTTCTGACAAACCTGTCTAACCAAAAGAACAAGTTTCAACTCTCTTACAAATCACCATCATAAATCATATTCATAATTAATAATTCTTATATAACATAATTAAGAGCAAAATGATTAGGAAACCACATGATGTATGTACTATGCATGAATAATGAGGAGGTTTAAAGTTTGAAGTTGATGAATAGTTGATGAATTTGATGTGTGATATGACAACTTAAATCAAAATGATGTGTACGTATGAAGGAAGGAAAAGTCTACACGATTTCTATAAGCAGTCTTTTCCTTCTTTCAATTGACTCATGACATTCAATTAAAAGCCTCTGGTTTAGGAAAATTGATACAAATGCAGCAGTGGATTGTTCAGCCAAGACAACCATATAAATCAAGTAAAGTGGGACATCTGTGTTAGGTTAGGTTTGGTTGATTAACAATATCGACTCATTAAGCATCATCATTAATATCACTGATTATGAGATAATGAGATTCTCTGTCAATAATGCATTTTTTTTACTGTTTTTTTTTTGGATTTGAAAATACTACCAAAGTGGTGAGCTTGAAAAAGTAGAGACAGAGAGCATGATAAGTAGGATGGGAAGACAAGTAGTGAAAGATAGAGTCCAAACAATTTGAAGCTGTAGAATTCATTTTATGCTCAAACTTTCTCTCTTTACCATCCTAAAAAGCTTCCTTTTTTGAGCTATATGTTCCACAAACACCATTTCATTTGAACTCCCCATTCCGGTCTAAAACTGAACTTTCAATATCTCTATAATGGTAAGTCCCTCTACTCATTCAACTCATCTCTCTCTCTCACTCTCTCTCTCTCTCTCTCTCACTCTATCCATCTTCTCTCTTACATTGCAGGCAGATCAAGAGGAATTAGAAGAACTTAAGCTGCTCACAGAATGGAAGAGAAAGAAAGGTGGATTCAGAGCTTCTATGTTTATTTTTGGTAAGTGAGTGAATTTTGGTTCTGTTCTGTTCTGTGTTTTTTTGATTCAGAACAGAATCTAATATTAAGTCTTTTTTTTTTCTCTTGTTTGTTGATGTAGTGTTGTCAGCATTGGACAACATGGGATTTGTGGCAAACATGGTGAGCTTAGTTCTATACTTTTATATGGTGATGCACTTTGATCTCTCAAGTTCAGCCAATACTCTCACCAACTTTATGGGTTCAACCTTCTTGCTTTCCCTTGTTGGTGGCTTCATCTCAGATACTTACTTAAACAGATTCATCACTTGCTTGCTTTTTGGATCTCTAGAGATTCTAGTAAGTCATAGTACTAAACAACATCAATTAGTCCAAAAAATATATTTTATAGGTTCATTGAATAAGTGATATATCTGGTGTCTCTACTATAGGGTTTGGCAATGTTGACGGTTCAAGGTGGTTCGGATAAACTACATCCAGAAGCATGTGGGAAGTCAAGTTGTGTGAAAGGTGGAACAGCAGTGATGTTTTACACATCATTGTGTTTATTAGCATTGGGTATTGGAGGTGTGAGAGGATCAATGACACCATTTGGTGCTGATCAATTTAATGAAAAGGATCCAAATGAAGTAAAAGCTCTTGCTAGCTTTTTCAATTGGTTATTGCTTAGTTCAACAATTGGAGCAATTACTGGTGTTACTGGTGTTGTTTGGGTTAGTACTCAAAGAGCTTGGCATTGGGGTTTTTTCATTATAACTATTGCTTCGTCTATTGGATTTCTTACCTTTGCTCTTGGTAAACCTTTCTACCGTATCAAAAATCCTGGAGATAGTCCCACTTTGAGAATAGCTCAGGTATATCATTTTAGTCCCTCAAATTATTAATATAACAAAATAGTCCCTGAAATTGAATTTTTTTTATTCTTTTTGTTAACAGGTTATTGTTGTGGCATTTAAAAACCGAATGCTGTCACTGCCAGAGTCAGCTGAAGAACTATATGAAATTAGTGATAAAGATGATTCTACTACTGTGGAGAAGATTTCCCACACGAACCAATTGAGGTGACTTTTCAATCAATCTCTAAGCTGAGAAAGAAAATATTCATGTTTTTATTATTATTATTATTATTATTATTATTATTATTATTATTATTATCAACTTGTTGCATACACAAATGAAGGAAAAATATAATTGAGTGTAAATGATAAGACAATTGAACAAAAACATGGCAAATTGGTATGTTTGGATTCTTTTTCATGTACATTGTAGTAGGGAAAGTCCAAAGACTCTGGGCCCCACTGTAACACATTTGCACGACTTAGATGGAGGAGAAAGAATTATGATACAAGAAAAAAAAATATCTTTGGCGTGTGCAAACTGCTATACACAAATAATAAAAAGTAATAATAAAAGTTTTCTGACAAAACTAAGAAGTGAGTGAAACTGAGAGAGGCAGTACTTAGTACTGGGTACAATCAATGTTGTGTTTCTATTTTTTTATGAAAAAATCCTGAATCTCAGGAAATTGCAGTACCCTTTAATTTGTAGTTTTATTTATTGTTTGTAAGTGGTAATTTTTTTTGTTTTACTGATTTGTGAGGGTAAAATATGCAGGTGTTTAGACAAAGCAGCGATTATGCAAGAGAATTTGAAAGCAGAGGGATGGAAGGTGTGCAGAGTGACACAAGTTGAAGAAGTTAAGATATTAATAAGAATGTTGCCAATAGTAGGGAGTACAATAATAATGAACACGTGTCTGGCACAGCTTCAGACATTCTCAGTTCAACAAGGGAATGTTATGAATCTTAAACTAGGTTCATTCACAGTTCCAGCAGCATCTATTCCTGTTATACCCCTCATTTTCATAAGCATTTTGGTTCCCATTTACGAAGTTTTGTTTGTTCCATTTGCAAGAAAAATGAGTAACCACCCTTCTGGTATCACACAGCTTCAAAGGGTAGGTGTAGGATTAGTACTGTCATGTATATCAATGGTAGTGGCAGGGTTTGTAGAAGTAAAAAGAAGGGAGCAAAGTAGAAAAGAGGCATCTAACCCTATAAGTTTGTTTTGGCTTTCATTCCAATATGGTATATTTGGTATTGCAGATATGTTCACACTTGTGGGACTATTGGAATTCTTTTATAGGGAATCACCTTCAAGTATGAAATCATTGTCAACTTCGTTGACATGGTTGTCAATGTCACTTGGTTATTTTTTAAGCAGTATATTTGTGAATGTGATTAATGGTGTTACTAAAAGGATGAGTCCTAGTAAACAAGGATGGTTGCATGGTTTTGACTTGAATCAAAATAACCTGAACTTGTTCTATTGGTTTTTAGCTGCACTTAGTTGTATTAATTTTTTCAACTATCTTTATTGGGCCTCACGTTATAAGTACAAAAGTGATGAAGATGTAAGTTCAAGGTCACCACGAGCAGCAGGTGAAATCAAAATGCCTTTGAGAATGGGTGGAACAAGACAAGATTGGGAAGGCAACAATATTATTAGCTAACACTGAAGAATGGGATGAAGACAAGAAAGAATGTTCAGTGGACTGAATGAATGAATAACCAAGAGAAGAGAAGAGAAGAGAAGAGGGTGATATATATGTACTAAGCAGCTTTGGGATTTGAAAATAGGTAGTGGTTGAAATATGTATGTGTTATGGATATGGTACATGTGTGCTTACTTGTATGCATGATTGATTGCTATTATTATTATTATTATTGGCTCTTGTACGTGTCTAGGGTTTACAGGTTTTTGATTTTGTTTTTTTTTTATCATCAAGTAAGTTGAATCACCTGGATAAATTTGTAATTGGCTGTTTAAGTAATGTTAAATAATTACGGAGTATTGAATCTAAATTGTCTAGACTTTCTTGACAAGAAAGTAATTTTAACATACACTTAAGGGTTGATAAAATTAAAAGAACATTTCATAAATTTTTATTAAATATGTTTTAATAAAAATAAGTATTAAATATTCTAGCTTGTCTTAATAGTTTTCAGGTGAATTTTCATAACTGGTACCATAGACAAAGTAACTCTCTAATAACAATAATAAATAATTGAAAATAATAATAATAGTAATTCTTTAAGTCAAAGGACAAAGATACAAGGTGGGTGGGTGTGTTTTTAGCTTTTTATTATAGGTAGCTTGATTTTAACCATATCCATAAATATCAACAATCCATATGCAGTAGATAGCAGCCCCCCACTTTCTAGAAGGAAAAAGTGAAGATGAAAAAGAAGCACAAACACAAACAAACTAGTATAATGTTTGGTGATGGGGGTGTGATGTCCATTCCAGTGACAAGGCGTTCCGCCAGAAAGGAGGGTGGAAAACAAAAACGGAAAGTTGATTCCTTTTGAATGATGTGTTGTGTGCTTCATATATCCAATTTTACTGTAGATCAGCAGATACAGGAAAAGTTGATGCTGGTGCATGAAAGTTTACTGTTTACCCACATTACTCGCTTATGTTATGTACAATAAAACTACAATATGTTAATATTACTATACTGATGATTGTACTTGTTCAGTCATTTGTACAAATAATTTTGTTATAATAATTTCTAAAACCATTTACAGCTCACATAGTTGGCCAAAAGGTAAGGTTACAAAAACTTTAGATTTAGGTCTCATGCATATTTTGTTATTTAGTTTTGACAAAGTAAAAATACCTCATGTAACACCTAACCTTAAGAAGGAAAAAAACTCAACTAAAAATTTGCTTTAGACAATAGACATCATGAGCCACTAAAAAAGATTTTTGGACCCACCTTATTAATTCATATGAATGTTTGACACATTTATATGAGTTGGCCAGGATGAAAGAGTTGCAAGAAGAGGATTCAGGATTCAAATCCTGAAAACTAACATTTTCCTCATTGCCTAACTAATTACAAACTACTAACATTTGCCTATAAAAAAATAAGTCTCCCGGTCGGTGTTAACTTTCGAAACTCATTTATTATATATGAAATAGATGTGTAAACGATCCCAAAGTTAACTTTTAAATGTAAATATAATTGCGAAAACATACACTATGCAACTAAACTCTTAAGTGGTGGTTTTTTTTGCATGGAAATTATTCTGGAGTTGAGGGAGCGTATTAGTAACCGTTGGGGGTGTAAAAAGTAAAGTTGTACGATGAGCCCAAATGTTACTCGATTAGGCCCAAAAGTACAATTAAATTGGGTTGCTATTTGCACCTACTTTTGTTTCTAACACATCGCCTATTCTCATTTATTATAAAAAAAATAAAAACAACAAATCCTCAGCTCATCTAAAACAAAACCCGTTAATATTAAAAAGCTGCCACTTATTCCAAAAAAAAGTTGCCACATTTTTTGCATGTTAGTAATTTAATATAGGCTTAAATTAAATATGTTTGTGCTCCCCGTAAATATAGGGTCATTTGGTTTTAGTCCTTGTAAAATTTTTCTTTTTAAATTAGCCCCTGCAAAAACACACGTTTTCATTTAAGTCATTCTGTTAACTCTTCTGTTAAAAAAAACTGATGTGGCAAACTTATATCTCATTTGCTTATCGGAAAAAAACTTATATCTCATTTGGATTTTACATGTTATTGTTTTTCATTTTATTTTTATTTTCAAAGCTGAGTTGGATCCAAATCAAATTAGGTTTTTTCTCTTTCTTCCTCTTCTCTGTTTTTCCTCTTTCTCTCTTTCGGGCTGCAAGAGTGGGATCCCAGTCAACACTCTCAACAACAACACCAACAATGGTGGTAGCACTCAAATCAACAACAACACAATCAACAGTGGCAGCACTCAAATCATAAAGCGTAAACAGATTTTCATGACCAAATTGCAAATTAACAACACACGGTTTCAGAAGAAAAAATACCCTAATCGCAACGCACAAAATTTTCTTCAGGTTTGAGTGAGAAACGAAGTGGTCAAATTTCCATTGAACACGGTTATGGACCCAACTGAAGAGGAAGAATACAACATAGCTCAAGTGAGGCCCAAATCCAAGAGAGTCAAGATCAAGCCCAAATACTTGAATGACTATAGCACCCGTTAGAGTTACTTATTATTTACTGCTTTACTTTTACCTCATGATGTAAGAAGGATCTATTGAATCCATTGTCCTTTTCAATTCTTATCATTTTGTATGACTCTTAGAGAGATCTTTCTAGATATTGTATGAGTCACTATTTGACAGCTGTAATAGTACACTTGAGGGTACTATATTACCATTGAAGAGGAATGAATAATGCTAGGCAGTAAATTGAAATGTTTATTTTTACTTGTTAAGGAGGAGCTCCCCTCGAAGGAGATTGTTCTTATTTCATTGCGCTTGTTAGACCTTTCACTGGTGCTTTCATCATAGCTACTCAACCTCCCACACCCTCACTTGAAGATATGATTCAACAAATTCTCAACAATCAACAAACTTTTCAGCAAAACCTCGCTACGCTTTTCGCAGAAGCTCTGTTTATGTACCATATGACTACTTTGGAGTTCATCTATGGAGAGTGTCGTCACATTGTTTGCCTCTTCAATCAAGCAAACAATGTAATTGAATTTCCAGGTCATTGATCTCAATACCTTCTCCACCACAGTGTTTCTGTAACTCTTTCGCCAACTGTTTTCATTTTTGCACAATCGCAAGGGTTCTTACGGAGTATTCTGTCACCGTTTCCCCTTCTTTCAACGCAAGAATTTCAAACTCCTTCCTTAGGGCTTGTAATTGCGCGCGTTTCACTTTTGTCGAACCCTTATATTTTTGCTTCATCGAATCACAAATTCATTATGATGTTTCTTTGTTGAGGATCATCACAATTATCCCTCTTTCAATCGCCTGGAAGAGATGATTTTCCGCCTTTAGATACTTCAATTTTGCTTCTTCTTCTGCCTTTATCTGCGCTGGTGTCGCACCCTCGGTAATCGTCGGTACTCCGTCTTCAACGACACCCCAATACTCTTTGGAGCGGAGGATATTCTCCATCAAATTTGGGCACTACAGGTTGTGTAAAGCTCTTATCATCGGTCATGGAAGAAATTGTGCACTTCTGATTTCGCTTCTCAATTCTTGTTGCAACTAACTTTTGGTGAATACTGCTGTTTCGCAATCAGGCCCCAGGATGGAGCTCTGATGCTAGTTGTTAGAATAGAATTATCAAATTGGAATCACTTGCTTCATTGAATGGCCAAACATGGCTTTATTACAATTTCAGTTCTTTAATTTTGTTAACACACAACTAACTGATATTCAAAAAAGAAAAAAACACATAAAAGACTGATTCGAAATATAAAAATAAGTTAAGGGACCCCGAGAACAATTTTGCCTATTATAAATGTTAAGAATTTGGTGTCATAACTAGCGGATGGTCCATCAATGGGGCTAGGGTATTGGATGATAGGAATGCAACTTGTCAGATCTATACTTATATTAGATTTTTGTTTCTTGACACAACATGCAGTAAATTGCAGTTTGTTTGAGTGTAGGTGCAAGGTGTCATGTAGAGGTTTCCACTTTGCGGTGTTTTGGAGGATGTGACGGTAGAGGCTGAACACTATTCGTTTTTTGCTACTAAATCTAGGCGTGTTAAACTTGCTCTCGCTCTTTGGCTAGCTTTTTGCTAGATCGTATCAATAATTTTCTAATTATCGCAAAAAAATTGTACACATAAAGTTCTTCTTAATATGTATAATTTTAAATTTGCTCTATGGATCTGTAACTAAAGTGTAAGCCACTGAAATAAATAATAATTTATGTGCATTTGTACATCTTCCTTGCGGAGATAACAAGGTCTGAATATTTATGTATCTTTGCTAGATGCATGCAGGCCAGAGAGACCAACATTTGGCCCTTCTATTTCGCTAAATTGCTTCTGCCTTTTCCACAACTTTTGTAGGTCCCCTTCACATATGTAACTCCATTAGTGCCTCCCTCCTTAATTATCTATATATGCATGACAGCGATCGAGTTTGTGGGATAAGTGTGCCTTGCCAATTACTTCAAAAAAACAAAACAAAAGATGCAATGCATGATGATATCATGCATGTGATTAGGGAGGCGCTCACATGCATGTCCTTTTTCCTAGTATTATTAGTTAGTTTTTGTGAGCATCATGATTCGATCGGGACCATGAATCATCAATCTTTGTGTCTATTGCACGTGATCAAAGAAAACATTATGATTTATTATTTGACCATTATGCTACATTAACATGAGAATATTGAAAATTAAATCAAATATTTGGGTTAACCGGGGTCATTTTCATTTTAAACCAGTATATCCTGAAATTAAAATTACCATAATTTAACATCAAGTTGACCAACTTGGCTACTTGTGTCGATAATTACTTGACACAACCATGTGGTTTACTGGACTCCGTAAATTGATGGAAGAATTGACAAAGCATGGAGAAGTGTGTAGTTCAGTTTAGGCATTGAGCAGTGAGCACAATACAAACTGATAGGAACATTTGGAAACTGTTGAGAACTGAAAAGCGCGCGATGGCGTAGATACGGATATGTAGCGTACACGTAACGCTGATACTAGCTAGCTTGACTAGCTGGAAGCCATTGCCAAACTTTAACAACTCCCTGCTGCTATATATTTACTATTTACTACTACTATTATTTGTGTAACACTAAACATTATTGGTGACTTCGATTTGCAAACATGTAAGTACTTGATTGGATAGGCAGGTCAGTGTCGGACAACATTTTCTCCAACACATTGTTTGGTGAACAATAGACAGTGTACAAACAAACAAAGAATGTAAATTTTACTATAATTCTCTTTCTAATGTTTATAATGATTTTTAATAACATGTATTGAAATATAATTAAAAAACTATAAAGAAAAATGTGCAAGGAGAAAATAGGATAGAGAGAGAAGGAGAGAGAAAAAGAGGGATGAGGGTGAGAGATTATGAGATGAGGAGATATAAGAGTTAGAGAAATGATAGGAGAGAGGTAGAGGGCGAGAGACAAAAGAGAGAGATGAGGGAGAAAGATCACTTGATTAGAATATATAAGAGAGGTGAGAGGAGAAAGGTAGGAAGCACTCTGGTGGGGAAAGCCGGACAAAACAGGTTTATGTCCCTAAGCAACGGGCTATTAATAATGTGAAACCTTTTGATATGCATCAGCATCAAAGGGATTCTTCTCCGCCTGATATTAGAGAAAAGGCCACGCAATCCAATGAAGAATTAAATGTCCAGGCCTCGGTTACTCCGAATGATGGTAAGCAATTGTCACCTGTGGTTGGGCAGACACAAGAGTTTTTCATCTGGCAGTTTCCTAGCACCTCTGATGCTAGTCGAGTTGGTAGTGATTCCACTCAACCTCCCACCACCAGGCTAGATTCGCTTTTTGCCTCAATCTGATGATATTTCTAATCTAGTGCCAACTTCTGACATGAGCATTTCGGGGAAGCTTTGGGGTGATGTGTCAGACAATGCTGATGACCCTAAGACCCATGGAACTGTTGCTGAGAAACCTTTCCTTTGTGATGTCCAGCTGGCCCACCGTCATATAGCGTTATAGCACCTAATGCTGCAGCACCAACAAAACATTAAAACATTCACAAGGGCACCCATTGTGCCAAATGTTAACAAATTAGCTCTCAACCCTTCTTTCCTCTAAATAACTAATATTTACTAAATAAAGCATGAATATTACTTGAGAACTTACATTAATTTAAATAATAAAAACATAAATAACTCATATAAATATGAGTTATCAGACATCGGGGTTCGAACATTGTACGTCAACATTTTGTCCAAAGAAACCAAACTTTAGCTTACGGGATCAAATATGCTTTTCTTTTTCAATGCCACTTGCGCTAATTAAGTTCTATGGTGCGTTTGATTTGCTAAAACGCGAGATATTTGACAGGACAACTCCAGTTGTACCCTGTTTGATTTGGAAACTTTTCATAGTACTGGATAAAAATGAGTGTAATGGACTGGACAAAAATCCAAATTTTTGTACCTCACAAAACCGCGATTCAACTTTCTGTCCGTACAACTTTCTGATCATAAAAAAATACCAAAATATTATTTTTATTTCTTACTCGATACATATTTTCTCTCTCTTCTATTATCCCCCCTCTCTCTCTCGTATCTCTTTCTTCTCTCTCTAGAAGCACCCAAAATTTAATGCATACAAACCAAGCAGAGCAGAGTTGACCACCAAAAAAATAGAGCAGAGTTGACTCTCAATCTCATGAGTTAAGAAACAAATCTCTTCGTGTGTGTGGAAAGGAAATAGACCAAAAGGAAGAGAAGATGAAAGAGAACACAAAAGGCAGAAGACTACTAGTATAGCCAAGAGAAAACCCAGTAGAAAGTAGAAACAACAAAAAATGTGAGCACAAAAACACCGTAAAAAACAGTAAAATTTTACATTTTGTTATTCATGTGTAAAGAAAGAACCTGTTTCACGGATCACCAAAAAAATAAAAGGAACCTGTTTCATGATTATAGACGACATATCAAACTGAACAAAGAAAAAACAGAGCCAGAATTTTATATAACTAAATATGAGTTTTGTATTGGTTTTATTTAAGATCGGAGGGGTAGAGAATATATTTACCTTTGCGTTTTCTTTCTTTTTTATCAAACTTTACGTTTTCTTTCTAAACCTTAAACTTCTGAAGAATGATACTTTTTTATTTCTATTCTCTACCGTATCTCTGGACATGTATCTGATCTTAGACATAAGGTCTGATCTGAGATAGTTGGTAGGGGTTGGTCTTGATCAACCGAGCTCCGCTTCCGATCCGGGGCAGGTAGTACCTGCGGGGACACTCCGACGCTCAAGTCAGCTAGGGAACTGATTAGAGGTAAAGAGTAGGAAAGAGTGTGTACCTTGAGCATTACATTGAATGCATATTTATAGAGTAAAAGTGGGTTGTCCTCATGAATCAGAGTCATCCGATCTAGGGCTAGATCTTAGCCGTTGGTTAATGGATCTGCTTTTTGCTTATGGGCCTCACTATTGTGGATTGGGCCAATCCATAGCAGTTGCCCCCCAAGTCGGGTCGCCTGTGAGGCGATCTTGACTTGTTAGCCTCGTCCGAGCTCCACGAAATCGGGCTAGTGCTCCCGAGACAGAGATGACCGTTGAGTGACTCAAGGTTCCTCTGAACATCCGGGATTCAGTCTTTAGATTGCGACATTCTACAAGGCCGGGCTTATAGCTACGAAGGTGTCTACCCCCAGCCTCGGAAGCCTCGGAGTGTTGGGAAATGATGTGACCACTGAGTGACTCGAGGTGTCAGTTTAATGTCGCTTTTAGGACAGTATTATTCGAGGCTGGGCTTATACCAGCGAGGGTGTCTGCCACCAGCCTCGGAGCGCCCGAGATACGGGTCTTGTCAAAGATCTTCGATGCCGGGCTTATACCAGCGAGGGTGTCTGCCACCAGCCTCGGAGCGCCTGAGTGATGGGTCTTGTCAAAGATCTTGGAGGCTGGGCTTATACCAGCGAGGGTGTCTGCCACCAGCTTCGGAGCGCCCGAGATATGGGTCTTGTCAAAGATCTTCGAGGCCGGGCTTATACCAGCGAGGGTGTCTGCCACCAGCCTCGGAGCGCCCGAGATACGGGTCTTGTCAAAGATCTTCGAGGTCGGGCTTATACCAGCGAGGCTGTCTGCCACCAGCCTCGGAGCGCCCGAGATACGGGTCTTGCCAAAGATCTTCGAGGCTGGGCTTATACCAGCGAGGGTGTCTGCCACCAGCCTCGGAGCGCCCGAGATACGGGCCTTGTCAAAGATCTTCGAGGCTGGGCTTATACCAGCGATGGTGCCTGCCACCAGCCTCGGAGCCCCCGAGATACGAGTCTTGTCAAAGATCTTCGAGGCCGGGCTTATACCAGCGAGGGTGTCTGCCACCAGCCTCGGAACGCCCGAGATACAGGTCTTGTCAAAGATCTTCGAGGTCGGGCTTATACCAGCGAGGGTGTCTGCCACCAGCCTCGGAGCGCCCGAGATACGGGTCTTGTCAAAGATCTTCGAGGCCGGGTTTATACCAGCGAGGGTGTATGCCACCAGCCTCGGAGCGCCCGAGATACGGGTCTTGTCAAAGATCTTCGAGGCCGGGCTTGTACCAGCGAGGGTGTCTGCCACCAGCCTCGGCAATGTTAAAAACGTGACCAACTGAGGGACTCGAGGTGTCAATTTAATGTCGCCTTGAAAAAGAGGAAGCCAGAGACGAGCTGGGCCTAGGGGAACCCTCAGGATAGTAGGATTCATCCGGAGTCCGACCTGGTGGAGCTCCCGAACCTCTAGCGATGTCGAGCTCGGTTCGGGTTCCGGTTTTAGCGTGGAACTTTAAGGCGATCGTTCGACCGATCCCAAATCCTTCCCTTCAACCTCGGAATTCACTTTTACTAAGCAATCACTGTGAGGAAAATTGTAGTCGGTCCATATATATTAGATGGTTAAACATTTACAAAGTTGGATTACATCACGCCCGTAGGCTTATTCCGAGACCTAGGTGAAACGTGACCTTCCTGCGTTAATCCCTTCTTCATGATCGATATACTTCTGAGATCGCTGGAGGAACTCGGCAAGCGACTCAGCTTGGTTGACCCCGACGTCTATCTGAAGTAGACTTCTTTCACAAAGACCAGCCTCCATAAAGTAAAGACGGAAGGAGTCGTTGAGGTTACAGACTTGAGCAGCTTCCTATTGAATCTCTCTATGTAGTCCCGAAGGAACTCATTTTCTCCTTGCCGAATTGCCTGCAATACCTTCCGGGATTTAGGCTTCATCTTCGAGTGGGCGAAGTGTGCAAAAAAGAGCTTGGCTAACTGATCCCAAGAGGAGATCGTATTTGGCTTAAGAGCCCTGAACCAGTCTAGATCCGCCTTCTCTAGAGTGAGGGGAAAAGTTCGGCACTTTATCTCCTTTGGAACGTTACGGTATTGCATAACCGTGTCAAAGTAGTCGAGGTGGCGATCCGGATCGCCAGTCCCATCATGCAGTTTCAAACCCTCAGGAGGTTTCTCGAGGTGCTTTGGCACCGGGAAGTAGTCGATCTTACTTGTGAAGGGTCCTTTACGCTTTGCCGACCTCTCAAGGGGTGGAGACCGTCGGTAGCCACACTTACCGGGGGATCCCCGCGAGCGAAGGCGCTGACATTCCTGCCTCGGAGACCTTTTCTGACTTCTGGGACGTCCCCTCGGAGGAGAGGGAAACAGAAACGAGCTAGGCCGAGGGGAACCCTCAGGGCCATAAGAATCATCAGGGGTCCGACATGGGGGAGTCTCTGATCCTCGCGCTCCGCTACAACGAGGTGAAGTGCGGTGATGGTATCTCCTCCAAGCTGGAGATCGGCGGCGGCCGCGGCCATGAATCATTCCACTTGAAGAGTTGCACATAGAGGAACTCCGATCCGGGATGTTACGAGCCCGGATCTCAGCGATCTGAGCTTCCAATTGGGTGTAGCGTTGGCTTTCCTGTCGGTCGGCCCCGGCTTGCTGATTTAAGAACAGGACGAGCTGTTGAACAGCATCGATCGGTGCCTGGACAGTCGGAGGGGGAGGTGGAAATCAGTTCCGGGCTGAGCTCCCCGAAACCATAGCCATAGCCGAGCTTTGAGCATGCGCCGGGCTAAGGGGTAAGGTGACTGTCACTCCTTCCGGAGTCACCCGCTGCAGAACCGGTCCTTCAGCGACATTCAGGATAGTCCTACGACGTAAGGTCGGAGTCATTGTCAATCAAGGAGATGGGAGAGGAACTAGAGTACAAGATCTTCCCACTGTGGTCGCCAATGTTCTGTACCGTATCTCTGGACCTGTATCCGATCTTAGACACAAGGTCCGATCCGAGATAGTTGGTAGGGGTTGGTCTTGATCAACCGATGTCCACTTCCGATCCGGGGCAGGTGGTACCTGCGGGGACACTCTGACGCTCAAGTCAGCTAGGGAACTGATTAGAGGTAAAGACACTACAACATTTGGACCCTACGGCAACGCCTAATCTTGCAACGCCAAAAAAACCGTTGCCTTAAACATCAATGGCAACGGTTTTTTGACCCCGTTGCTGATTCATTATTTTTTTAAATATTTTTATTGGCAACGGTTCAAAACCGTTGCCATATTGTCTACAGCAACGATTTTTTGTTTAATCAATAGGAAACGGCTCATAAACGTTGCCATATGGTCTACGGCAACGGTTTTTTGTTTAAGCTTTATGCAACGGTTCGAAAACGTTGCCGTAGAGAAAATTATTAAAAAAATAAAAAAATAGAAAATCCCTTTCTCATTCACGCATACGCATACGCAGAACCCTAATATCCCTTTCTCCTTCGCATACGCAGCCCACCCTTCATTTCTCTAACCCACCCACCCTTCCTTTCCCTTCCTTTCCCTCGAAATCATTCACGCATTCACGCAGAACCCACCCTTCTCTCTCTAACGCGTTCCCATTCTCAGTCTCGCGATCTGGTTCCTCAATCGTGCGATCTGGTTTTGATCCTCCTTTGATCCTCCTTTGATCTCTCGAAATCTCTCGATCTGGATCTGAACCACCGGCCCACAAATCTGAGCGCGCGAGCGTGGCCGGATCTCAACGCACCAACCGGTCAGACTCAGCCTCTGCAATGGCAGAACCCTAATCGAAGATTGCAATGTATGACCTTTGTGGAAGGCGCAGTGATGGTAAAGTGTTGAACTGTCCATATGGTTCTCCTGTTATAAAGGTATATTTCAGCGAATTTATCATGATTCCTGACTTCATTTACATGTTCAGTGTCGTAATATGCGTTGATGAATTTTGGTTTCTGTTCTTGTAAGCATAATTGATGCACCACATCTACTTTTAGCTTTCAAAGCTTTAAAGGTTGTAATGATCTTGTGGACTTTTGTTTTTCCCAGCCAGATGATTTGCTTTCATCAAAGATCTTGTGCTGACATTCCTTCAATTTTTTAATTTAATTGTCTTCCCTGGAATGTTGTAATTTACTACATGCAGTTTTTTTTATATCATTCATTAGAACAGCAATAAATTTATGTTAAATCATTTAGTTTACTAGTAGGATGCTTTGTTGTTATTGCATTTTTAGATGCATGTCTGCTGATCTCATACTTCACTTTTCATTTTCTATTATAATATTTTTTGTTCCATCCAAAATAAAAAGAAGGCCCCAATCAAATGGGCATCCACTTGTGAGATAAATCTTCTAGCAGTTTTGATCACATACTTCACTTTTCATTTTCTATTATAATATTTTGTGTTTTCTATTATAATATTTTCTAGATGATTTTTTGTTGATGGAGAGAGTCTATTTACTTATTTACTTACAGCTCTTCACGATTGTTTTGATTTCATGACAGCCACAGTTTGTTGAATGTTTCTGCATTACTTGATTTCATTCTTACCTTTAATTTTCCTAATCTTTTACGAGGTATCAGGAGGACCCTTTCTTTGGTGTGGAATATTCATATCAGTGATCCTTCTATCTGGACTACTACTACCTGGAGATCCTACCATTTCTGTGGATTCTATTTCTATATGGTATGTCAAACTTCTTTTTGGAGATCATATTTTGTCCAAAACAGTTCAAAGTTGAAACCAATAAATAAAGGAAAACATATAATCCTGCATAAAATCATTTCAACCACACTGACCAACATATCTGAAACCATAAGCAAAGCCTAACAAAGTTAATTGAAATTATATAGAATGATATATGTTGACTGAATTTATTTCTTTTACTGCATTGAGTTGAAATTGTACGAATTTGAAAACTAAAAACACTGTCACATGCACGATGCAACTCTTATTGCTGCAGTTATGAACTATGCATTTGTATGATCTAATGATTTCAATGCATTAACTTAGATAATCTATTTTGTAAAATTAACTAATAGTAATGACTGATTGCAGCGTCCTGGCCGAAAAAGCCTAGGTGATGAAGCTTACAACAACTTTTTGGATCATACCTTCCTTGGTGACCGCAGAACAACAATTCGTGAGTATTTTGAAAAAATGAGTACAAGCATCATGGAAGAAGAGCCCCCTGAGTCCTTGAAAATACGTTATGGTGGTTGATAAGAGTACAAGATCCCTATAGTCAATTCACAAAAGCTCTAGCCTATGGAGTTTTCCATTTCTGAATTTGATTAGTACCTTCACCTAGATTAGTGCCTTTATTTTCTGTTTCATTTGATTCAGAAGTTACAGAATAGCAAGTATGGCCTTGTGGCTGCTTGCTTCATATATTGAATTTGTCAGATAATTTGGAACTTGATTTATTTGCAGACCAAAACACATGTTTATTGACCTTTAAGTGTGATGACCATTGTGAGCTTTAGGCTTTACTTAGCCTCTTTTTGAAGTTGATTGGATACATTAACTAATAGGGCTTTCTAGAATTTTGTTGGTAACTTTTTTTCAATCTATTGTGAATTGTAATTTTGGGTGTTATTACAAAAAAATAAAGGAGAAAATTAGTGTATGAACGTATCTATATATAGTGCATGAATCTATTATTTTTTAAAATTTTTAATTATCTATGGCAACGGTTTTGAACCGTTGTGTGTGCTGATTATAGGCAACGGTCAAAACCAATGCAACGGTTTTTCAGTGTTGCCATATTTGGCAACGGTTTTTACACTAGCAACGGTTTTAGCCCGTTGCCTTTGTGTGAAAATAAAAACCGTTGCGTTTAAGCTCTCAATGGCAACGGTTGTAGGGTTACGTTGCCTTTGGTCAGAAAAAACCGTTGCCTATTGTTTAGGCAACGCCCGCAGAAACAACGGTTTCAAAACCGTTGCCGAAAGTAAAGGCAACGGTTTTCAAACGTTGTATTAGAGTCAAAATGTTGTAGTGAGAGTAGGAAAGAGTGTGTACCTTGAGCATTACATTGAATTCCTATTTATAGAGTAAAAGTGGGTTGTCCTAATGAATCAGAGTCATCCGATCTAGGGCCTAAATCTTAACCGTTGGTTAATAGATCTACTTTTTGCTTATGTGCCTCCTATTGTGAATTGGGTCCATCCATAACAATTTCATTGTTTATTATATACATTCCCTACTATTTTATTCTTCATTATTTCTCTCCTTTCCGGCTGAAAGAAATTTTGTTCTAACCTTTTCAAGATTCCAAACGTGTAGTTGGGGGAGGATCTCGAGGTATGGGACTAAATGCGTGCAAAAGGTAAAAATATTTAATCTAAGGTTGCGTTACACAAGACAAGTCCCAGGACAGCCGTTAAACTAAGATACCATGTCTAGATTTACTATTTAATCATTCAGCTCTCTGCATATTTTCGCATTGGATGTAAAAAGTTCCCATAATAAAAAAGGGGCCTATGAGTGGAAAAATTACTTAGGCTCTGTTTGGTGCGTCTCATCTGCTAGCGAATAGCAAATAAAACTAGCGGATAAAATTAGCGGGTGAAGAGTACGCGTGTTTAGCAAGCACTAGCATTTAGTGTTTTTCGGGTTGCGTTTAGCGTTTTTTCAGACGCTACTTTTTTTAGTCAAACAGGCATCCTGCCTGAATTTATTACAAAAAAAGAGACAAAAGACAGAGAAGAGCGAAAGGGGGACTAGACCGAAACCCTTGCCAAAGGAAAAACTAAAACCAAAACAGTAATAGGGAGCCCCTAACAGAGCCCCTAAAACACTGCATTCTAGATGCTAAAACAATTTTAACTAACAATAGTTAGATAAGCAGCGAGAAAAAAAACCAACCAAAAACTGGTCAAAACTGATTTTCAGAAGATCCTAGGACCCACAAGACAGATCAAAAAGAAACAGAGACCGAATTTGTCTTTGAGCGAGTGTTGTAGTCTGTTGTTTTCTGGACCAATTTTTTTGTGTGTTTCTTCTTTCGGGACGTGGACACCACATGGCAAACACTAGTGGTATGCATTCAATACCCACTGTGAAATCATAAGCCGGCCTCTCAACTAGGATTTGATTCCTAAGCTCCGATTTCAGATCTATATCAACCAAGATGCGTGCAAAATGACCAAAAGATCTATCAAAAGAGCTCTTACTTGTTGTATCATCTAGTTTAATTGGTACTCCAATAAAGCTAGCAATAGCAAAAAGGATTTTGGATCTCCAACATTCTTGAGCAAGACCTGTCAGTCTAATCCAATAGTTCTATGTTTTAATTTTGAAGGATTAAAATCAGGCTGCCAGTCAAACAAACGCAGCAACTCAGGATTGCAATTCCAAGGGGGCTGTGACTTAATTCTCCATAAATCATCAATAGAGGAAAAAGGGAATTCATAATAACTTTTCCCTAAAGAAATCAGACCGCACTTACCTGATGGTTGCCAAAGAGTTTGAAGTTTGGATTTCAAAGCATCTGTCTTAATAGGAGTGTCTCCCTTTGAAAGTAAAAATCTTCTAAGAAGGTGGGTCTTGCATCCATCTAAACCGGCCAAATACTCATCTTCCGGAATTGAGATTGCTAATTCATCTCCTTCAAAACACAGACGAGGAAGTTGGCAAGGAGAAAAATCACAAGAAATGATAGATGCTGATCCCTTTTTATTTTTCTTAAATTACTTCTCTTTCCACATTAAACTTTTTGTAATCATTAAGTAATTTAATCATTAATTAAATATCCTTTTTTGTCATTTTACATTTATCGGCTATTTTAACTGCTAGTTTTACCAAACATATCATTTGTTATCCGCTAGCTCGTCCGCTATCCCCTAGCTCGTACACTATCCGCTCATCCGCTTTCCGCTACTTCCTTAATGAAAAGAGTTTTCGTATATCCCCAATGTTTTGTAAATAAATTATAAAACAAGTGGAGAGAATAATTTGTAATAGGTTTTTAAAATTTTATTATTTCAATTTTCTTATAATAAATATGCACGCAAGAAGTTGGCTTAACTGCACTTTTGAACCCCATATAACAACACATTCACGATTTTTGTCACTCAAGTTTTTTTTCCCACAATTTTGGTCTCTATATTATTCAAATTTGTAAAATGTTTGACCTTACAAAATTGGTCAACCTATTGACTGATGTCTTACTCACTTAAATGAAGCGACATGTCAAGTTTGTATGCCACATGAACTTTTTAATTAAAAAAATCTATTTTTAATGTAACCATTTATTTTTAAAAAGTTGTTTATATTATTTTTTTTTTTGGGTAAACTCGGGTATCCACCGTACGGACAGCAGTGACTAATCCCTCGCTCATTATAGGTGCCTCGACGGGCAGGAGAGCTGGCCCAGAGTTTTAACGCTGCTCCGTATCCAATGTGGGGATCGAACCCCTGACCCTTGGTTAAGGGAGGATCAGCCCTAACTGCTGAACCCCACGCTCTGGGTTATATTATTTAAGTTATTATTACTTATTTAAGAAACAAATTCTTATATCAATAGTATTATTTTTTAGGCTAAATAGCACTTTTGGTTCTTTATGTTTGCTCCAGATTTCACTTTGGTCCTTTATCTTTTTTTTGGTCCGTTTTGGTCCCTCATGTTTCGTTTTTGTTTCATTTTGGTCCCTCACGTTAGTTTTGACTAACGGACCCCACGCTGGCAGTTAACTGCTGACGTGGCGTCCGTTATTCATTAAATTACGTGGCAATTCATTAAACACATCAACATTTATATTTTTTTAAGTTTTAAAAACACAATTAACAAATAACTAAAAACATTAAAACTAAAACTAAATCCATTTCCTCTCATCTCCTCCTTCATCACTGCTTCTTCATCACTGCTTCTTCGTTCTCTCTTCGTCTCCCACCAGCTTCATCTCTCTCACGTTTGGAAACGCAGAAACAAAACAAACGAAGGAAAGAACCCCAGATTGAACAAAACCAAAACAACATCAAAATGCAATTACTGGAGGAAAAACGCTGAAACAAAACGAAGAACACAATAGGAAACGCAGATCTGAAGAACAACGAAGAGGTATCTGAAACGTTTTCCTCTGGTTCCCTTCGTTTTCCTCTGGTTCCCATCGTTTTCCTTTGGTTCCCATTCGTTTCAATAAACCCAGATTCGTTTTCATTTTCCTCGTTGTTCTTCTGGTTCCCATCGTTTCAATAAACCCAGATTCGGTTTCCTCTGCTTCGATTTTCGTTTTCCTCTACTTCGATTTTGCTTCTGATTCATGATTTGGGATTTGAAATCGTGATTTGGGATTGAAATTGTTTCTGAAGAAGAAGATCTAGAATCGTTTCTGAAGAAGAAGAAGATTTGAAGAAGAGCTGGAAGATCTTCAATGAAGAAGATTAGTTTTGTTCTTCTGGAAATCGTTTCACTATTTTGTTCTTCTGGAATTTTTTGTTTTGTTCTTCTGGAAATCGTTTCACTGTTTCTGGGTTTGATGTTTTGATGTTGGTGTTGGTGTTGATGTTTAATTGTTTAACAATTAAAATAGTTTAATGGTGATGTGTAATTTCATTAAAATTAAATAATATATTTTTGCCACGTCATTTAATGAATTTGAGACGCCACGTCAGCAATTAACTGCCAGCGTGGCGTCCGTTAGGTAAAACTAACGTGAGGGACCAAAATGAAACAAAAACGAAACATGAGGGACCAAAACGGACCAAAAAAAATAAAGGACCAAAGTGAAATCTGGAGCAAACATAAAGGACCAAAAGTGCTATTTAGCCTATTTTTTAACTAGAAACTCCATGTCGCAATCAAACATCGCATGCCACATCTTTTAATCGAGTACCATGTTAGCTAATGGGTTGACCAATTTTAGCAGGGGCAAGCATTTTACAAATTGAAATAATAGAGATATCAAAATCTTGAAAAAAAAAATTGAGACACCAAAGTCGCGCATGAGCTATTATAGGGGGACCAAAAGTGCAATTAAGAATAAGAAATTTAGTATTTTAGGTAATTTAAAAAAAACTTATTATAATTATATTTAAGGATCAAATTTATTATTTTTTTTCATCTCTAAAGTACTAAAAAAGTCTCTACTTTTTATCAAATACCAATTTGAGTCTTTAATTTTTGTGAGTTAAATATAGAAATATTCTTTTGTAGTATTAGTTATTTGTAAATTTCTATATAATTGTCTTGAGATAATTGTGGTCAAAGTAAAATGGCATTCAAGTTGAGTCTTTGATTGTTTATAAGCATAGTCTAGCAAGTTTGGAAGCTGTTGTATTCACCGATTGTATGGGGTCCTCAACCCCTCGTCGTACTCCTAGTTAATTATTTCTTTTTTGGGGCATTGCTCCCGTTTGCTGCCAAAAAAATGGCATTTGAACAATTACTACATTTTTGAGTCTCTAAAACACTTAACAAAAATAAAAATGGTATATTTAGAAAATTTTAATCAATTATACATTATTTCTTTAAATGAACCATTGTTTTGAAAAAAAACTAAAAGTATCTAATTTTAGGAATACTTTTTACACTTGGGCTTTGTTTGGCAAAAAGTAGCGGATGGCGGATGAGTTAGCGCATAGCGGATAAGCTAGCTTATAACGGATAAGTTGATAGCGGATAAGCTAACGAATTGAATTTAAAGTGTTTGGTAAAATTAGCGGTCGAACTAGCTTATAAATATAAAATGACATAAATAGACATCTGTAATTAATGTTTAAATATGAGAGAGAATATTCATTTAATGGAGGTTAAATGATGAATTTAATTAAAGTAGCAAGAGTAAAACCAGTGTTTTAAAACTCGAACCGGTGACCGACTCGGTGAAGGTACCGGGTCACTGGGTCAAGGGTCGGACCGAGGGTCGATAGTTGAACCGCATGACCAAAACCGGGACCGCATGACTCGGACCTAGTCTCTATTTCCCGAATTTTCAAGACCTATATAGTATATAATATAAATTTCGTACCTATAAAATTAATAACTATATTTACTTTATATCTACTAAAATATCAAAATTAATATCTTAATTTATTAATATTTTTAAATTTATTCATACATAATATTAATCTATTTTAGATCACACAAATTAATATGTACTCAACAAATATGATGCTTGTTTTTGCTAATAATGCAATAATGGAAAACAAAAAGATGAAAAAGAGCAAAAGAAACAGATTAAACGACGTCGTTTTGATAAAAAAAAAATTAAAAAAAAATGCACAACTCGACCGAGTCATGCCGGTTTTCACCGGTTCGCCGGGTCGCCGGTTTTTGCAAAACTCGGCCGAGTCACGCCGGTTTTCACCGGTTTGCTGCATATCTGATCCATAACCCTGACCGGCTCGGTTACCCCCCGGTTCCCGGTTCGACTCCGACCGGCCGGGTCGAGCCTGTTTTTAAAACTATTCTTTGTTGAACCAAGGACAAACACTCTTTGTTTTGTATGATAACAAATTACATTTAGTCCACTAATGGTTGCAGTGTATAAAAGTGCAGGGACAAAATAAAGTACAGGACATGAATGGAAGAGCAGGAAATATTAAAGTGGAGCAGCTTGGAGAAGAAGCCACCTCAGAAGTCCAAGACCTAAATTGTTTATAAGCTTTCTTTAGGACACTGTGTAAGGTCCTATCACTGAAGGTCTATGACTTTTAGTAGCTGAGAGATGAGTTTTTCAAAACATGCATGGTGCATCAAAATAGTTTTGAAAAATATTTTATAAAATTGCATGCATGCATAAGGTGGCAACAAAAACCCTAAAACTATTTTTTGTTGAAAGATTAAAACCCTAAAAATAGTTTTGTTGAAGGCTTGAAATCAAAATCCTATTCTTTTACAAAGATAGTAGATTATGGTAATAGATTAGGTGCCTGAATGTTTTCAGAGCACATAATCGATTACTCTCCTATTTTATCTAAAACAAATAATCGATTATCAAGCCAAGATTTGTTTCCTTTTTTACAACAATAAATCGATTATGTGCCTATTTGAACTAATATCAATAATCGATTAGCAAGCTTCTCAATGTTTCCTTTTACATCAAAATAATCGATTACCAGCCTATTGCACTTCATACATAATCGATTTGCAAGCAAAGTAACGTTTCCTTTTTTATCAAGATAATCGATTATATGCTTGTTTGCCTTCTATACATAATCGATTATCAAGCAAATAAATGTTTCCAAGTTTGTCAAATAATCGATTATGGCTTGTCAAAACATAAAGGCCTTAATCGATTATCCTATGCATTAAATGGTTTTCAAAAATCAATTTTTCCCTACGCCTATAAATAGGAGGTGTGTTTCTCATTTTCAAATCACACCTCACACCACAATTCACAACTCCTCTCTGCTTCTCACATACATTTTCTAGATCTGAGAAAGAGAGAAAATAGAGCTTCAACTTTCATATCATTTTCTATTTTCCATATCACTCATCTCTTAGTCACTATACTGTCATTATATCTGAGGTGATTGGATCATAGATCTCTGTTTGTATTCGTTACTCTATTTGTGGGGTCACTCTGAAATCCTGGGATTTGTTCTTGGGTCTCTCAATCAAGAGATTGAGTTGGTTTGAAATCATGGGAAGTTTTCTTAGGTCTCTCAATCAGGAGATTGAGTTGGTTTGAAATCCTGGGAGGTGATCTTGGGTCGTTCAATCGGGGAAGATTGAAGCGGTAGTGAAATCCTGGGAGGTGCTCTTGGGTCGTTCAATCAGGAGATTGAAGCGGTGTTGAAATCCTTAGCTGTGTGCTCGGGTTCTCAGTTCGGGGGAATTGGGATTTGCTATTTGGAGTTGATTGTTTGTAAAACATTTGTTCTTCATATAGTGGTTATCATCAAGTCCTTGGGTTGCTAAACTAAAAAATTTATGCGAAATAATTAAATGTAACGAAACTTGCTAAACTAATAAACAATAATAATCAATAATAATACAGTAAAAATACAAAAAATAATACAACTAAATGTCCAAAAGCTGTAAAGCAGCCAACAGACTATCATAGACATCCCCAGGAATGCCGTCGACTGCCAAAAGACTATCATAGGCATCCCGGACATGCCTAGCTACTCTCTCCCTGGACTCATAGGGAAGTGGACCAACATCCTCTGAAGGCGAAGGCGGAGCTGGAGGTGAAGACGGAGCCGGAGTCAGGCGGGGAATGGACACCTGGAAGTACCATGGTAGGTGCTCGTCATCACAAGCACCCTGGACGGGTGTCTGTCGACTGCTGTCCCTGAAAGCCCGCGCCGGGGACTGATAGAACATCAGCTGTTGTACTATGACCTCCAGAGATGGACGTGGGCCCGAAATAGGTGGATCAGGAATCTGCTGGACATATCCAAACTGCCAACAGACCCTGTCTGGCATATAAGGCACCGCCACGGTCTAGATTTTGCCGACCACTTATGCCTCAATTGGTAGTGGGAGGTGTGTTTAACTTGCACTTATGCCTCAGGTGCAAGGTTCGATTCCCACGGAAGGCAAAAATTCTACAAGGGGGGTAGAGAAGACCGTGAGGTAATAGTGCCGGGGTGGCCAATGCGTTGGACCTGGGCTGTTACAAAAAAAAGTGCAAGTTAAACACACCTCCCACTACCAATTGAGCGCGCGCTCAATTGGTAGTGGGAGGTGTGTTTAACTTGCACTTATGCCTCAGGTGTAAGGTTCGATTCCCACGGAAGGCAAAAATTCTACAAGGGGGGTAGAGAAGACCGTGAGGTAATAGTGTCGGGGTGGCCAATGCGTTGGACCTGGGCTGTTACAACTGTCGCTGAGATCCTTCGTCGTTTCACTCCACCATCTCAGTAGTTTCTACTATGTTTTCGTTTTGTTTGTTGTTGCAATCTGTTATTGTAAATCAATGTAGAAGACTTTTTTAATTAATCAAATAAATGTTTCATTTTTTATTTTTGCACTCCGAAAACACCATATTATATGATAAATTCGGAAGGCAATTTTAAGGGATTTCCGGAAATACATCAAATCTAGATAAATCCGGAAGGCAATATTGAGGGATTTCCGGAAATACCTCAAATCCAGATAAATCCGGAAGACTGTTTTTTTGATTTTCCGGAAATATCTCATTTTACGGTATTTCTGGAATGTAAAATGTGTTCCGGAAATACCGTAAAATGCGATATTTTCGGAAAATCAAAAAAACAGCCTTCCGAATTTATCTGGATTTGAGGTATTTCCGAAAATTTTGTGAATTTAAGGGGTAGTTTCGTCCGTTTGGTCATTTTTGGGTAGATGGTTTAAGAGGGGTACCCAAAAAAACAGCCATAAAAGCCGGGCAAACTCTGTGCACTGTGTAGATTTCCTACTGCTTCTTCTTTCCTCCAGATTCTCCATCTCTCTTTATGGAGTAATTACTACCTCATAACCCTTCCTTAATTAACTCCGAAACTTATGACTGTTAAAACACATTTCTGATTAAAGTCGCTTTCCTTGACATCAGATTTGGTTGTGCATTGTTTGCTTATTAGGCAAAGTAGAATTTAGAACCTTGTCCCTTTCTTCCTATGTCAGCCAAGTGAGAAGAGAAGAAGGTTCATTATCATTACTATCAGTTTTGTTATTATTCCCAAACAGCTTAAGGGAGAAGAGGCATTGCCATGGCGAAGCTTTTCTGCGTTGGCATTGCAATAGTACTTGTTGTTTTCAGCAACTGGGTTGATGGGTTTGTAGAATATGAACATGTTAATTTCAACGAAACAGAACTGTCTTTGTTAGAGGCTCATGAAGCATCCTTGTCCTTGGTTGGAGAGAATCCTCTGCTTGTTGGACTCACGCTTATTCAAAATGCAGCTGCTAAAGGAGCAGGTAGCTACATTAACCTCATTGCAATCTTTCTTATTTCCTCTCCTATCTCTTTTTCTTTTAACTATAACTAAAATTATTTGTCTCTAATTTGGCTAAGTATACTTTATTTTTTGTTTGGCTCTGATAGTCTGCTTGGATGGAACATTACCTGGTTACCATTTGCATCGGGGATATGGATCAGGAGCACATAGCTGGCTTATTAATTTAGAGGTATCACTTCATTTTTCTAATTGATTTGCTTCCTTTTATTTTCTTTAATTTAATTTTAATGGATCTCTCTCTACACCAGATAAAACCATAAAATGTTATGCCTCTTAAAAGTAGATAATATTAGAGTTTTGCAAGTCTTTGTTTTTGCATTTCAAAAGCATTTCTTATGATTTAGAAATAGAAGTTTTAGGATCTCCAAATACCAAATGTCATGTGTTGATCAAGCTACATTCCTTGTTAGGGAGGTGGATGGTGTAACAACATTAGAACATGCGTTTATCGCAAAAAAACCAGGCATGGATCATCATCATTCATGGAAAAAGAGATACCATTCACAGGAATACTGAGTAATAAACCTGAAGAAAATCCAGGTTTTCATTCAATTCATCTATCTATCAATCTGAAATGCTCACATTCTCCTTTTTTTTTTCTTCATTTTAATTGTACGTATTGTATAGTGTAATTCAAATAGCTAGGACACAAATAGAAATACAATGTAATAAAGGTGCAAAAGTGTAAATAGATGGTTTTGCATATACATCCCTATGGTGAGTACACATGTATGCGGATGTATAGCAGCAACATTGATATATAGTGTAAAGTGACAATAGTGAAATACACTTTTTTACCATCTTTCCTCACCTTCAGTTTGTTTACTCTCTTCTGTTATCTCACCAAGAAGCACACTATTCTTGATCTTTCTCCAACAATTGGCCTCAGAGCAACGATCCACGGGCACGCACGGCGGCGATTATGGCGGCAACGCAGCAGAACTCTTCCAATGGCCAGTTTCCGGCGAAGTTACCTGTGTTTGATGGAACGAATTACGAGCGGTGGACGGCGCAGATGAAGGTGGTCTTCCGGTATCAAGGTGTTCTTGAAGTAATTCGCAATGGAGTCACGCCTCTTGGAGCAAACCCGACGGAAGCAACTCGAGCAACGCATCGCGATCAGTTGAAGAAGGATGATAAGGCAATTTTCCTTATTCATCAATGTGTGGACGCGAACGTTCTTGAGAAGATTATAGAGTATGAGACGGCCAAAGAAGCGTGGGACGTGCTTGCAACCACCTACTCCGGCGACACAAGCCAAGAAGATGAAGCTAATGTCACTACGATGTCAATTTGGGTTATTGAAGATGGAGGCAAGTGAAACCGTGGCACAATTCGTAAACAGGTTAGTTACTCTATCTAACCAAATGCGTAGTTGTGGTGAGGTTGTAAGTGATGCCATGAAAGTAGAGAAGATCCTCACTGGTGTAACTCCTAGCTTCGACAACGTAGTGGCCGCTATAGAACAATCTAAGGACTTAGATACATTGAAGTTAGAGCAATTACTAGGTTCCTTAGAGGCACATGAGATAAAACTGAAAAACAGAGAAATTGCCAAGAAAGAAGAGAAAGAGGGAGAAAAGGCTCTGTTCACACAGACACAGAAGAAAGGAGGTGGTTGGAATGATTCTTGGAAAAACAAGAAGGGTAAAGCAAAGTGGAAAGGGAACAAGAATGAAAATAGTAACACTAAGTCTGATCATCACAAGAAAGATAGTGAAAGCAGTAACAAGAACAAGAAGAAATCAAAGGAACATATTCAATGTTATAATTGCCAAAAATGGGGTCACTTTGCTGATGAGTGTGTGAACCCCAAAGTGCCTAGAAAGAAGGATGAAGAGGCACAATTTGCGCATGACTCTGATGAAGAAGTTGTGGCCTTAATGACCATAACAGAAACTGACAGTGGCATACTGATAGAATGGTGGTATTTGGACACAGGGTGTTCAAATCATATGACAGGGCATCTTGAATGGTTCTCTGAGATTGATAGAAGTATAAGAAGAAGGGTCAGATTTGGTGATGGGAGATCTGTGATGGCAGAAGGGATTGGTAAAGTAACTATCAGGAAAGAGGATGGTAAGAAAGTTGTTGTAAGTGATGTGCTCTATGTTCCACAAATGAAGAGCAATTTGTTGAGTCTAGGACAATTGCTAGAGAAGGGTTATTCAATGAGTATGAAGGATAGTTACATGGAGGTGTTTGACAGTGAAAAGAAGATGGTGCTGAAAGTGATGATGACAGGTAACAGAATATTCAAGGTAGGAGTAAATGGCCTTGAGCAGAAATGCCTTTCTGCACAATGTGAAGCTGACATGTGGAGATGGCACAAAAGACTAGGTCATGTAAATTTTGGTAGCCTAGAACTACTTCACAGGAAGAGCATGGTTACAGGGTTGCCTTTGATCAAGGAACCAACTGAAATCTGTGGCAAGTGTTGTGAAGGCAAGCAGCCTAGGAAGTCCTACAAATCTACCATTCCCACAAGAGCTGTTGAGAAACTTGGAGTGATACACTCTGATGTATGTGGGCCATTTGAAGTTAAGTCACATGGTGGTAATTTGTATTTTGTGTCATTCATTGATGATTTTTTTTTTTTTTTTTTTAATCAAACAGGCAGTCAGCCCGAATTTATTAATAAAATAAAGAGAGATATAAAAGGCACAAGGGGGGACTAGACCAAAACCCTTGGTAATAAGGACAATAATAGAATGTCCAACAAGGCCTCTAAAATAAACAACCATAGAACTCTAATGGAAGAAATTCTAAGGCGAACAGAAAACCCGAAAGGAGGCAGGGCGACACCTGAGAGTCCCCACACAACCTCCACCCACCACCTCCTGAACTCACACTCCAAACCACAACAGCCTGCATCACCTCGCTATCCTCACATTAAGCACATCACAAAGCATCGAGGTTAGAGGTGGAGGCCCGGAGACGATTGGGAGGGGGCAAAGAAGCAGAAGGCAAAGGGGGAGGAGCCCGGCGATCTGCAAACTGCAATCTGGCGTCCGACAAGGTACAAACTATCGAATCAGCACCCACCGACAGCACACCCCCAGACATCCAGCGCCGTGACTCCATCCACCATCGCGAAGTCGTGCTACCGGCCAACACCGCGACAACACCTAGCTTGATCGAGGTAGCCGAGCCACCAACCACCACCGCGGCCTTGTGCCCCCGGCCAACACCGTGGCACAATCAAGCAAAACCGCGAGCGACAGGGAGAAGTGCCCACGACAAACGGAGAGGAGGCGTGACTGCGGGTCCAAAGTCCGAAACGACAGCCACCATTGCGAACATCAGACAAGCCACCGTGAACCACCGCGAACCACCGCGAAACACCGCAAAACACCGAATCAGAACCAACCCCTGCGCTAACAGAGCCACAAACCACCGCGAACAGAAGCACTCCATAGTACCTCCAAAAGCGCGCAGATCCACCAATAGGGAGATCCGACCATCAACGCCTCGGGGGAGAGGCCGTGGACGTCACAGAGGAGATCAGATCCGAGGAAAGGGAGCCCCCAACGGCGGTTCCAACCCAAGCAGCGCCCAACCCATTTTTATTAATTTACAGCCACCGGAACAGCCGAAGTCGAAGATCCAACCACGAAACGGCGACGGCGCAAGAACTTATCCAGATCCAGATCGCGAAGAGATCCAAATCGCTTAACAACATATCCAACAGATCCAAAAGAGAAACACAGAGAAAGCGCAGATCAGAGGAACAGACTCAACCAGACCGAAGCCAATAGCGACAGCAGGGTGAGGGAGCACTGAGAGGAGAGGGGAAGAAACCGGGGAGGGACCCCCCCCCCCCTCCCAGCGGCGGCGTTTTTTCTTCTTCTTATTCTGTTTTAATCGTCATTCATTGATGATTGCACCAAGAGGATGTGGATTTATCTACTAAAGAGAAAGAGTGAGGTGTTCACTGTGTTCAAAGAGTTCAAGTTGTTGGTTGAAAAACAAAGTGGTTGCTCAATCAAGAAACTGGTAACAGATGGTGGTGGTGAATTCACATCACTTGAGCTTGGAAATTTCTGCAAGGAAGAAGGCATAGAGCATGTTGTGATAGCTCCATACACACCCCAACACAATGGCACTGCAGAAAGAAGAAACAGGACAATATTGAACATGGTTAGATGTTTGATAAAAGAGAAGAACTTGCCACGAGAATTTTGGGGTGAAGCAGTATCTACTGCCACCTATATTCTGAACAGGTGCCCAACCAAGAGAATTGAAGGTATGACACCTGAGGAAGCATGGACTGGATGCAAACCAAGTGTAAAACACTTGAGAGTATTCGGTTCTCTGTGCTACAGACATGTGCCTGAGCAACAGAGAAGAAAACTAGATGCAAGGGCTAAAGCAATGATTCTGGTTGGCTATCATAGTACTGGAGCCTACAAGGTATTTGATCCAGAACAGAAGAAGGTCTATATCAGTAATGATGTAGTGATTGATGAGACAAAAGAGTGGAATTGGGATGATAACAGTGAAAGAGTGACTGAAGAGACTGTTGAAGTGCCACTGGATTCTGAATCACAACCTGTGACTGGACACCTTGATGAAGAGGAACCTGTTAATAATGAAGAAGGAACTGGTGATGATCTCAATGAAGTAAATGACCCTCCACTCAGAAGATCACAAAGAGAAAGGGTGGCACCTGCAAGACTGCAGGACTATGAAGTATTTGCAGCAACAACCAGTGAAGATGATGCTGCTATGATGCAGTATGTTTTGATAGCAGAATCAGAACCTGTTTCCTTGGAGCAAGCTCTATCTAGTCCACATTGGAGAGAGGCAATGGAGGATGAATTGAACTCAATTAAGAAGAATGATACGTGGGAAATGATGAAGCTGCCAAGTGACAAGAAAGCTATAGATGTGAAGTGGATTTTCAAAACCAAGATGAAACCAAATGGTGAGGTGGCCAAATACAAGGCAAGGCTGGTTGCAAAGGGCTTCTTGCAACAACCAGGTCTTGATTTCAAGGAAATTTATGCACCTGTTGCTAGGATAGAGACTGTGAGACTCATAGTTGCTCTAGCTAGCAGAAAACAATGGACATTGAGTCAGCTTGATGTTAAGTCAGCTTTTCTCAATGGACCACTTGATGAATTGGTTTTTGTTAAACAGCCACCTGGCTTTGAAAAGAAGGGCCTGGAGGATAGAGTGTTGAGATTGAAGAAGGCACTCTATGGCCTCAAACAAGCCCCAAGGGCTTGGAATAAGAGGATAGATGAATTTCTATTGAAATTGAACTTCAGAAAGTGCTCTACTGAACATGGGGTGTATGTGAAGCAAAGTGAAGCAGCTGGTTTGACTATCATTTGCTTGTATGTAGATGACTTGCTTGTCACTGGTAATAGTGAACAAGAAATCAGTGAATTTAAAAGGAAGATGATGTGTGAATTTGATATGACAGATCTGGGCAGGCTATCATACTTCCTTGGAATGGAGTTTGTGACATTTAATAGAGGTGTATTTCTGCACCAGAAGAAGTATATAAGTGATGTGCTGAAGAGGTTTGACATGTTGGAGAGCAATCCAACATCTACACCAGCTGAAGCAACTGATAAACTGGTGCAAAACTGTGATGAACCACTGATTGATCCAACACTGTACAGACAACTGATCGGATCACTGCGATATGTGTGTAATTCTAGACCTGATATTACATTTGGTGTTGGGTTAGTAAGCAGATATATGGAAGAACCCAGAAAATCTCACTTGACAGCAGCTAAGAGGGTGTTGAGATACTTAAAGGGAACACTTGATCATGGAATTTTATTCTCTGCAGCTAGTAAGAATGAAGAGGTAACAGTGACAGGTTACACAGATGCAGACTGGAGTGGAGATTCAACTGACAGGAAATCAACTTCTGGTTATATCTTCATGTTAGGAGATTCACCAGTAAGCTGGTGTTCCAAGAAACAGAGTGCAGTAGCTCTCTCTAGCTGTGAAGCTGAGTATATCTCAGCTGCCTATGGTGCCAGTCAAGCAATGTGGATGCAGATGCTGCTGAGTGAACTGAATATGAAACAATCTGGTGCAATGAGACTGAGAATAGATAATAAGTCAGCTATTAATTTAGCAAGACACCCCATAGCACATGGAAGGAGTAAGCACATTGAGGTGAAATATCATTTCTTACGTGATCAAGTTAGTAAGGGAAAGCTTGAAGTAGAACACTGCAGTACAGAAACTCAACTTGCAGACATCCTAACAAAAGCACTGAAGCCCAAGAAATTTGAAGACATGAGAATGAAGATTGGAATGCATAGTCTAGCTAGCTTGAATTAGGAGGGTGTATTGTATAGTGTAATTCAAATAGCTAGGACACAAATAGAAATACAATGTAATAAAGGTGCAAAAGTGTAAATAGATGGTTTTGCATATACATCCCTATGGTGAGTACACATGTATGCGGATGTATAGCAGCAACATTGATATATAGTGTAAAGTGACAATAGTGAAATACACTTTTTTACCATCTTTCCTCACCTTCAGTTTGTTTACTCTCTTCTGTTATCTCACCAAGAAGCACACTATTCTTGATCTTTCTCCAACAGTACGCGTTACTCGCTCTACTTATGTTATTGTTCCTCACCTTTGCAGATTTTTTCAACTGGAACCGAGTAAAGCTTCGTTATTGTGATGGTGCCTCATTTGCTGGGGATGGTGAACACCAGGTAGATTTTGATATCTTGGTGTTCCTGAAATGATATTTAATTCTTCTCTGGCTAGCTGCTACAAGATGAAAAAAATAACATAGTTTTTGCCTTACAAATTTGGTAGTATAACCAGTATTGAGAACCCGTGCAAGAAACAAAACTATTTACATAAATGACTTGAATTCACTGAACACTCATGATGAGGGTTTACTTGCGATTGTTTTCCGTTGAGATAGACTGAACAACTGCAATTCAGAGGACAGCGCATTTGGGCAGCTGCAATGGAAGATTTGATGTCAAAGGGAATGCGTTTCGCTAACCAGGTTATATATATATATATAGACACACATGTATATACAAACTCATATATACTGCTACTTTAATAATCTTTAATTCTTCTCATGTTGGCTACAACTAATTTTTCTTCAGGCTCTTCTTTCGGGATGTTCAGCAGGCGGCTTAGCTACTATTTTACACTGTGATGAATTTCGAGGTTTCTTTCCAAGGACTACTACTAAAGTGAAGTGTCTAAGTGATGCCGGGTTGTTTCTTGACGCGTAAGTAACATACTGCAATATTTCGTGCTCTCAATGCAATTTCCACCATGATGATAGATTCTTCATTCTTCCTTTAGTTGTTAATTGTTTGTTCCCTTTAAAATTATAGGATTGATGTATCTGGTGGACATACTCTCAGAAATTTATACAGCGGTGTCGTAGGGTTGCAGGTACTAACTACACTGATCATGACACTTTCAATTTATTATCTAGCTGTATGCTTTGAAAACTTCGTTATGGTTGCAATTTTAACATTTACAGCATGCTGATAAATATTTGTTTAATCACTGCAGGATGCACAAAAGAATCTACCACAAATTTGTACTAATCACCTTGATCCTACCTCGGTAATCATTTATTTCCTAAAAATTTTAGAAATATCAGTTTCATTTGAAAAAATATATCTACGGTTATTGCTAGCTCGAAATTTAACTTTCATTGACCGGTTTTTATGTACCCCTTTTCAGTGCTTCTTCCCTCAGAATGTGATTTCCAGTGTTAGAACTCCACTATTTATTCTCAATGCTGCTTATGATTCATGGCAGGTAAAGTCCTTTAACTTTATTAACCATAGTCATAACTGGCAATAAATCATAGTATATATGATCATTTAATTAATTTTACTAAGCAACCACATATTCCTAATTTTTTGTCAGATTCAATCCAGTTTAGCTCCTCCATCTGCGGATCCACATGGGTATTGGCATGAATGCAGATTAAACCATGCTAAATGTACTAGGCCACAAATTGAATTTCTACAAGGTGATATATGGTACATGAGAAAAACCATTTAGTGCAAGTGTAGAGTAGAGAAATCTTCAATGAATTATTCATTTTATTAAGTCATTTCACTGTTCATCTAATACAGGATTCAGGAATCGCATGCTGAATTCTGTTAAAGACTTCTCAAGATCAAAGCAGAATGGATTGTTTATTAATTCGTGTTTTGCTCACTGCCAAACCGAAAGGCAAGATACATGGTTTTCTGACAATTCTCCTGTTGTTGGGAACAAGGTGAGCATGCTACTTCATTTAATGTTGTTTTTGTAGATGCATGCTATGTATTTTTATGTATCTAATACATATTGATAATATGTAGGTAATTGCTTTAGCTGTTGGAGACTGGTATTTCGACCGAGCAGGTGTTAAGGTCATTGATTGTCCCTACCCTTGTGATAACACGTGTCACCATCTGGTTTTCAGATGATCCAGAGTTCATATATCATCTTGTTCATTTGTGGTGGAATATGCTGTTCAATCAAGTTATACAAAACAAAAAGGTTACTGAAAATTACAAATTTATTCAGTCAACCTTGCTTGCTGTGATTAACTTTAGGAATGCTGAGGAAAATCCTCTATTCCTTGTCAGCATATGTATTCAGTTGTGGCAGTGATCTAATATTGTTGATGTTTTCTAACGCTGAGAAGAAGATGAATAGAAAAAGTCTTTCCATTGATGAAAAATTAGACTAATGATTTCTGATTTACAAAGAGCCCGTATATACAATACAAGGGAAGAAACCAACTGAGTGCTAACTAATACTCTAACTAACCTAGTTGAGTATTTTACGATATCTTAACTAATCACTAACCACAGTTACATTAAGCTGTTACACAGTAAAGCAGTAAAAATAGACTTAATAGTGAAATAACAACTTTTACAGCTTATCAATAGACTTAACAAATATGAACTATGCGTGGGGTGTGTGAGTGTTGTAAACTCCAAGTATCGAGTCCTATTCCTATCAATAAAAAAAAGGTAGTTTACTTTCTCTTTTTTCTGTTATTCAAGGTACTGTAAAAGCACATTTTTAAGAGATTTAAGTTTAAATTAAAATTGTCAACTCAGTTCTCAAATTATCCGTGAAAATCTTTATTGGGCCTATGTTTTTTTGAGAATGGAAAGGGCCGAAGCCCAACTTATTGGGCCTATGTTTACAACGGCCAGATTGGCTACTAGATGTTGGTTGCCTAGTTAGAATTGCAAATAGCTGTAAAGTAGTTATTCATATTGTTGAGAAAAAGAACCTGAAATTGCTAAATCAAACAACCCAGAAAAGATCACTTGAATGTAATTAAGTCAGCAATTTAATCAATTGTATCGAATTGATGAAATTGACCCTAATTGCACTCAAGAACCCTAATTGGACGAATTGGGGCAAACACGAAATTCGAATGAATTGAACCAAATTAAGCGCAACAGAACACAAACAGATGATCACCCAGTTCGGAATATCAATTCCTACATCTGGGGAACTAAGTAATCACTTAGTTCGAGTTGTATTGATTGAATCAAAGTTTATGGTTATACAAAGTACAATAGAATCCCTTCTTGATCCCCCTCACTTCCCTGATCCCTTGTTTCCCGTGTTTGTCACTCACGCTCAGAACCCAGAAGTTGCTTGATCTTGAATTCACGAGTTGAAACCTTATATAGATGAGTTCACGATTTTGGCGCCAAACCGAAAAACCAACAATGCCGTTAAAACCGTTATTCTTTCAGCAGCTAAACAGAATTCAATCCCTGAGCTGGAAACAGATCCTACGTGGATAAGATGAGACCAATGATTTATTGCCACATCATACAACAATCTCCACCTTGGCGATGAATCAACCATAACAACTCAAACTCCTTGATCCTTAGTTCAAAATTCACAATGCTGTCAAACACCAATCTTCAACTGTTGCCTATGTGGCACTTTGAGTGGTTTGCCTCATCCTATGGAGATCCTACGTGGCAGTGGCTTCCTCCACATCAGCACACCAGATTCTGTTGGAAGAGTAACAGTTTTAACAGAAACTGTTACAGGCGCCAAGGGCTCCAAAGCTGTTGCCTTGCGGTTGCTGATTCTGTTATGGGCGCCAAGGGCTCCTAACTGATTTGGCTAGCTTGTATAAATAAGGGCCTTTAGGTAATCATTAGGTACAGAAATAGATAGAGAAAACAGAAACTAAGGGGTGTGGAGAGAATCATTGGGAACCATTGGGAATTGGGAGTGAGGGGGAAACACTTTGGGATGAACAAAAGCTTGTAATCACCATTGTAACTTCAATTCATGAATAAGAGTATGGACTGCAGCAAATTGCTCAGCCTCCAGATGTAGGTATCAGCAATGATACTGAACTGGGTCACCAAATTCTCTCTTGCCATTTTCTCTATGCTTTCTTGTCAATCAGTTTGTGATTTACTGTGTTTTAACAATTCTGTGTGTGTGTGCATTCATTAATTCAGTAACTGTTCTTGACCTTATTCTTCATCATCATCTTGTGCATCGGTTGTTCTTGAGATCATCTTGTGAATTATCTCAACAAGGCTACTGTTTCATTGGCTGCTGTCTCAGTATATTGATCACAGCAGCATAGCTTATCTTAACAACTGGTATCAAGAGCATCGGGTTGGAAGGTGAAATAGATGGACATGGCAAAGTACAACATTGAGAAATTCACAGGGAAGAATGACTTTGGCCTATGGAAGATGAAGATGCATGCACTCCTCGTTCAACAAGGATTGGAGGATGCATTAGAAGGAGAAAGAAGGCTGCCAGACACTCTGACAGATAAGGAGAAAAAGGATTTGATGAACAAGGCTCACAGTGCAATTATCTTGAGCTTAGGAGACAAGGTTCTAAGGGAAGTTTCCAAAGAAAAATCCGCTGCTGCTGTATGGGCAAAACTGGAATCTTTATACATGACCAAGTCTCTTGCAACAAGGCTATACCTCAAGCAAAGACTCTATACACTCAAGATGCAACCAGGTACTTCTCTTGGTGATCACATTGATGATTTTCATAAGTTGATATTAGACTTAGAAAATATTGATGTAAAAGTAGAAGATGAGGATCAAGCATTATTGCTCATTAGGTCATTGAATAGCTCCTATGATACACTAGCTGACACACTAGTATATGGAAGGGAATCACTAAGTCTTGATGAAGTTCAGGTTGCTTTAATGTCTAAAGAACTATCAAGAAAGAGTGAAACAAGAAACAATGATCAAGGAGAGAGTCTAGTTGTTAGAGGAAGAAGTGAGCACAGAACTGAGAAGGGAAAAGGAAGAGGAAGATCAAAATCCAAGACAAAGCATAATAGGTGTTATATCTGTAACAAGGAGGGGCATTTCAAGAAGAATTGTCCTGAAAAGAAAAACAAGAAAGGCAATACTGCCAAGGAGGAAACTGCAGATGCATCTGTTGCTGCAGACAACTATGATAACTGTGAGTTGCTATATGTTGCAGGTGAGGCATGTGAAGTCTTGGATGCTGCTGATGATCACAACAGTGAAGCATTGGCTACTGATGAAGATTGTGAAATACTGGATACTGCTGATGATCACAGCAGTGAAGCACATGTTGCTGCAGATGAAGAAAGGGTGGAATCAAACTCTACAGCTTCAACTACAGGTGATGATGATTGGGTTCTGGACTCAGGATGTTCATACCATATGTGTCCTAAAAGAGAGTGGTTCGTTGAATACAAACCATACAATGGTGGACAGGTGATTATGGGAAACAACAAGGCATGCAAAGTCATTGGAATTGGAACTGTGAAACTGATTCTGTCTGATGGAACAGTGAAGAAGTTAACCAATGTAAGGCATGTACCTGACCTCAAGAGATCATTGATATCACTTGGCACACTTGAGAAAGCTGGATTCAGTTTCAAAGGTGAAGATGGAGTGCTGAGAATCATGAAGGGATCAAGGATAGTCATGAAGGGAGTGAGAAGGGGAAACTGCCTCTATACTCTCCAAGGCAGCACTATAGTTGGAGAAACAAATGTAGCAACAGCAGCTACTGACAAGGCACTTATGTGGCATCAAAGACTTGGCCACATGAGTGAGAAATGATTGAAGGAATTGGAGAAACAAGGCCTGCTCTGTGGAGACAGAATCAACAAACTTGGATTCTGTGAACATTGTATAATTGGCAAGCAAACTAGAGTGAAGTTTGCAACAGCAATACACAAGACTGAGGAGAGGTTAGGCTACATCCATTCAGATTTATGGGGACCTTCTAAGACACCAACACATGGTGGGAAAAGGTACTTCATAACCTTCATAGATGACCTTAGTAGAAAGGTGTGGATCTATCTACTCAAAACAAAAGATGAGGCCTTCAAAACTTTTGTTGAATGGAAAAAGAGAGTAGAGACTCAAAGTGGACTGAAAGTCAAAGCTTTGAGAACTGATAATGGATTGGAATTTTGCAATGAAGAATTCAATCAATTTTGCAAAGAAGAAGGCATTTACAGGAATTATACTGTGAGAGGGACACCTCAGCAGAATGGGCTTGCTGAGAGGTTAAACAGGACTTTGTTGGAGAAGGTAAGGTGTATGCTGTCATGTGCAAAACTGTCTAAGACATTTTGGGGAGAAGCTGTGCATACAGCCTGTTACTTAGTCAACAGAAGTCCCTCCACTGCACTGGATTTTAAAACCCCTCAAGAGGTATGGACTGGAGCCAAACCTGATTATCAAAATCTCAGGATATTTGGATGCCCTGCTTTCTTTCATGTCAGTGAAGGCAAGCTAGAACCAAGGTCAAAAAGGGGCTTGTTCATGGGATATCCTGAAGGAGTGAAAGGTTTTAGAATATGGTCTGTTGATGAGAAGAAATGTATAATCAGCAGGGATGTTGTATTTCATGAATCCAAATTGCTTCATGAAGCAAAGAACAATGAAGTTCTAGATGAAAGAGCAACAGATAAGGATTCTGAGCTTGAGGTGGAGTTTGATACAGGAGGAACAGAAAAGAAGACTGACACAGATGCTGTTACTCCTCCTATCAGCCAAGATACTGAAGAGTACTCCAGCTCAGAAACTGATGAACATGAAGAGCAGGAACAAGAGTATATGTTATGTAGAGACAGAACCAGAAGGGAAATCAGAGCTCCAAGCAGACTTGGATATGAATCAATGACAGCATATGCATTGAATACTTCTGTCTGTCTAGACAATGATGAGCCAAATACTTTTGATCAAGCTATGAGTAGCAAGGAACAAAACAAATGGATGGAAGCCATGATAGATGAAATGAGATCCTTAGAGAAAAATCAAACTTGGAAGCTTGTAAGGAAACCTACTGGTGTAAAATTGGTAGGTTGCAAATGGATATACAAGAAGAAAGAAGGCAGTTCAGAAACTGATCCACCTAGATTCAAAGCAAGGTTGGTTGCTAAGGGATATACTCAAAGAGAAGGAGTTGATTTCAATGAAATATTTTCCCCAGTAGTCAAGCATACTTCAATAAGAGTACTTCTAGCTCTTGTTGCTGAGTATGGCTTGCATCTTGAACAAATGGATGTCAAAACAGCATTTCTTCATGGAATACTTGAGGAAAAGATCTACATGACACAGCCAAAGGGCTTTGAGGAAAAGGGAAGGGAAAGCATGGTATGTCTACTTCAAAAGTCTCTGTACGGCCTGAAGCAATCTCCTAGGCAGTGGTATAAGAGATTTGATGGCTATATGGTGAACATCAAATATCAAAGGAGCAATTATGACAGTTGTGTCTACTATAAAAGGCTAGATGGTGGAAATTACATCTATCTACTTTTATATGTAGATGACATGTTAATTGCCAGCAAAGATAGAGGAGAGATTGACACTCTTAAGGTGCTACTCAAGAGGGAATTTGAGATGAAGGATTTGGGACAAGCAAGGAAGATATTGGGCATGGAAATCACAATGAATTCTGCTGGGAAAGGACTGATAATCACTCAGGCAGCCTACTCACAGAAGGTCCTTCACAGATTCAATATGGCATCTGCTAAGACAGTAAACATCCCTATTGGATCTCAGTTTAAATTGTCCAAAACTGATTGTCCAAATTCTGATCAGGAACAGAAAGAGATGGAAAGAATTCCATATGCTAGTGCAGTTGGCAGCTTGATGTATGCCATGGTCTGTACTAGGCCTGACCTTGCTTATGGTTTAAGCTTGGTCAGCAGATACTTAGCCAATCCTGGACAGCAACATTGGCTTGCTGTAAAACATGTGCTGAGGTATCTGAAGGGTAGCTTAAAGCTGGGGCTAAGCTACTATAGAGGTGATCTGGATTCAGGTGGAGTTGTGGGATATGTAGACACTGACTTTGCTGGAGACCGTGACAAAAGAAGATCACTAACTGGATATGTATTCACACTGTTTGGCAAAACAGTAAGCTGGAAAGCTTCATTGCAACATGTGGTGGCTCTCTCCACCACTGAAGCTGAGTACATTGGAGTCACAGAGGCTGTCAAGGAGGCTTTGTGGTTGAAGGGTCTTGTGAATGAGTTGGGGATTAATCAGAAAAGTGTGGATGTGCATTGTGATAACCAAAGTGCAATCCACCTATGTAAGAACCAAACATCTCATGAGAGAACAAAGCATATTGACATAAGGTTGCATTGGATTAAAGACATCATCAGTGAAGGACAGGTTCAGATAAGGAAGATTCATACAGCTCACAACCCTGCTGATTTCATCACCAAGGTTGTCCCATTGTCTAAGTTCAAGCACTGCTTGAACTTACTGAATGTTAACTGATGAGGTGGAGTTTTGGCTGGACATTTGCTATGAAATGTAGTTCATTTATTTCTGAGTTTGAAGTGCCAAGGTGGAGATTGTTGCCTATGTGGCACTTTGAGTGGTTTGCCTCATCCTATGGAGATCCTACGTGGCAGTGGCTTCCTCCACATCAGCACACCAGATTCTGTTGGAAGAGTAACAGTTTTAACAGAAACTGTTACAGGCGCCAAGGGCTCCAAAGCTGTTGCCTTGCGGTTGCTGATTCTGTTATGGGCGCCAAGGGCTCCTAACTGATTTGGCTAGCTTGTATAAATAAGGGCCTTTAGGTAATCATTAGGTACAGAAATAGATAGAGAAAACAGAAACTAAGGGGTGTGGAGAGAATCATTGGGAACCATTGGGAATTGGGAGTGAGGGGGAAACACTTTGGGATGAACAAAAGCTTGTAATCACCATTGTAACTTCAATTCATGAATAAGAGTATGGACTGCAGCAAATTGCTCAGCCTCCAGATGTAGGTATCAGCAATGATACTGAACTGGGTCACCAAATTCTCTCTTGCCATTTTCTCTATGCTTTCTTGTCAATCAGTTTGTGATTTACTGTGTTTTAACAATTCTGTGTGTGTGTGCATTCATTAATTCAGTAACTGTTCTTGACCTTATTCTTCATCATCATCTTGTGCATCGGTTGTTCTTGAGATCATCTTGTGAATTATCTCAACAAGGCTACTGTTTCATTGGCTGCTGTCTCAGTATATTGATCACAGCAGCATAGCTTATCTTAACATCAACAAATTCAAACAGTGTTTGAATTTGCTTAATGGAACCACTTTCGTAATGAAATCAGCTGCATTCTGAGAAGTGTGCACTTTCTTAATCTTCACTGATCCTTGAGAGATTATATCCTTGATCCAATGAAGTCTTGTATCAATATGCTTAGTCCTCTCGTGATAAGCATAGTTTTTACATAAGTGTATTGCACTTTGGTTGTCACAATACACATCCACACTCTCTTGTTTCACACCAAGTTCATTAATCAATCCCTTCAACCATATGGCTTCCTTTACAGCTTCTGTAACCCCAATATACTCGGCTTCAGTTGTTGATAAAGCTACCACATGTTGAAGAGAGGCTTTCCAACTAATTGTGTTTCCAAATAGTGTGAAAACATAACCAGTTAAAGACCTTCTCTTGTCACGATCTCCAGCAAAATCTGAGTCCACATAACCAATTACTCCACCTGAGTCTTGAACCCCTTGATCATACTGTAAACCCATTTCAGTAGTTCCCTTCAAATACCTCAAGACATACTTGACAGCATTCCAATGGTCCTGCCCTGGATTGGACAGATACCTACTGACCAAGCTCAAAGAATAAGCTAGATCAGGTCTTGTGCATATCATTGAATACATGAGGCTTCCTACTGCACTTGCATAGGGAATTTTCATCATTTGGTTCCTCTCACTATCAGTTGCAGGGCAATTTGAGTGAGAGAGTTGAAAGTGTGCAGCTAAAGGGACTGTTACTGGTTTAGCATCATTCATGTTAAACCTTTCAATTACTTTCTTAGCATAGCTTGTTTGAGTAATGCTAAGCTCTTGAGTACCTTTCTTTCTGCTTATTTCCATACCTAGGATCTTCTTTGCTTCTCCTAGATCCTTCATTTCAAACTCACTATGCAGCAGTTTCTTCAGTTTTGATATCTCATTTCCATTCTTGCTAGCTATGAGCATATCATCCACATAGAGCAACAAGTAGATAAATTCTCTGTTGTCTATTTGTTTGAAATAGACACAGCTATCATGCAGACTTCTCTTGTAGTTTATGTTGATCATATAAGTGTCAAATCTCTTGTACCATTGTCTAGGGGATTGTTTCAATCCATACAATGATTTTTGCAGCAAACACACTTGACTTTCCTTACCCTTTTCTTCAAAACCCTTTGGCTCATTCATGTAGATTTTTTCTTCCAAAACACCATGTAAGAAAGCTGTCTTAACATCCATTTGCTCAAGTTGCATACTAAAGTGTGCTACAAGAGATAGCAACACTCTAATTGAGCTGTGTTTTACAACCGGGGAAAAAATCTCTGAGTAATCTATCCCTTCTCTTTGAGTATACCCCTTTGCAACGAGCCTGGCTTTGAATCTAGGAGGATCTTTGTCTGTGATGCCTTCTTTCTTCTTATATATCCATTTGCAACCCACTGTTTTTGTACCAGGAGGTTTCTTAGTCAGTATCCATGTCTGGTTTTTATGCAGGGAATCCATTTCTTCTTTCATTGCTTTGAGCCAGTTTTGGTGATCTTGACAGGTCATTGCCTCTTGATAACTGGTAGGTTCATCATTCACAAATTCAGTGGCTGTGTTGAGGGCATATGCAGTGGTAGAATCGTGTCCAAACCTGTTTGGAGGCTTGATCTGTCTTCGAGTTCTATCCCTTGTCAGCATATAGTCATTTGCAGAGTCATTTTCCTCTTCTTCTGTGTCATTATCAGTTTGATTCCCATCACTTTGTTCTTCATTTTGATGTTCATCATGTTGTCTATGATCCTTACTCAACTCCACCTCAATTTGTGCTTCATTTCCTTTACTGCCAGTTCCAAGAATCTCACTGCTAACAGTGTCTTCAATGAATTTTGACTCTTGAAATATTACATCCCTACTGATTATGCACTTCTTATCATCATTCAGCCAAACTCTATATCCCTTGACTCCCTCAGGATACCCCATGAATACACCCTTCTTAGATCTAGGCTCTAGCTTTCCTTCTCTCACATGACAGTATGCAGGGCAGCCAAATACTTTCAAGTTTTGAAGATTTGGTGCCTTGCCAGTCCATACTTCCTGTGGAGTCTTAAAGCCTAGAGCTGTAGAGGGACTTCTGTTCACTAGATAACAGGCTGTGTGGACTGCCTCCCCCCAAAATGACTTAGGCAACTTAGCACAATTCAACATACATCTAACCTTCTCAAGTAGAGTTCTATTTAACCTCTCTGCTAGACCATTTTGTTGTGGTGTACCTCTAACAGTTAGGTTCCTATAGATTCCATTCTCTTTGCAAAACTTATTAAACTCCTCATTGCAAAACTCAAGGCCATTGTCAGTTCTTAGTGCTTTCACCTTTAGGTCACATTGGTTTTCTACCTTTTTCTTCCACTCAACAAATGTGTTAAATGCCTCATCCTTAGTTCTTAACAGATAAATCCAAACTTTTCTACTGAAGTCATCAGTAAAAGTTAAGAAATACCTCTTTCCACCATGAGTTGGTGTTTGAGCTGGCCCCCAGAGATCTGAATGAACATATCCAAGCTTCTCCTTGGTCTTATGAATGCCTGTTGTGAACTTCAATCTGGTCTGCTTGCCCATTATGCAGTGTTCACAGAAACCGAGTTCACCAACTCTGTCATCTCCTAGAAGACCTTGCTTTTCCAGTTCTTTCATCCCTTTCTCACTCATGTGCCCAAGTCTTTGGTGCCACATAAGTGTCTTATCAGTACTAGAACTGGTTGCATGAGCTTCACCAGTCACAGTACATCCTTGCAAAATGTACAGTTTATTATTCTTTCTTTGGCCTTTCATCACAACTCTCGATCCCTTCAAGACCTTGAGTGTGCCATCTTCGCCCTTAAAGCTATACCCTGCAGCTTCTAATGCCCCTAAAGAGATTAGAGGTCGTTTGAGCTCAGGTACATGCCTTACTTCAGTTAACAGTTTCACTGTGCCATCAGCTAGTTTAATCTTGACAGTGCCAATTCCCTTTACACTACAAGCTTTGTTGTTACCCATTAGCACCTTTGCAGCACTCAATGGCTTGTAATCAACAAACCAGTCTCTTCTTGGACACATAGTGTATGAACAAGCAGAGTCCATAGCCCAGTTCTCTTCACTCTTAACTTCTGTGGTGGCATGTAATTCACTGTCATCACCATCTGCAACAACAAGAACTTCACAACTGTCATAACCCTCTGAGGCTACTGATGCATTACCTTCATCATCACTCTTCTGGTTTTTGTTATTCTTCTTGTCTGGACAGTTCTTCTTGAAATGCCCTTCCTTGTTGCAAATGAAACATCTATTATGTTTAGGTTTAGATTTGGATCTAGACCTGTTCTTTCCCTTCCCTTCCTTCTTTTCACTTCTGCCACGAACCATTAAAGTTTCTCCTTGATCATTCTCCTTGTTTTCTTTCTTCTTGGAGAGTTCCTTTGCCATTAAGGCAGCTTGAACATCTTCAAGAGATATGGATTCTCTTCCATATATCAAAGTGTCAGCAAGAATATCATAGGCACTGCTTAATGACCTTATCAATAATATTGCTCGATCCTCATCATCAATTTTCACATCAATGTTTTCAAGATCCAATAGAATCTTGTTGAACTCATCGATGTGATCTCCTATGGCAGTGTTTGGCTGCATTTTAAAGGTATATAATTTCTGTTTGAGATAAAGTCTAGTTGCTAAGGATTTTACCAAATAAAGGCTCTCAAGTTTCTTCCAGATAGCCGCAGCGGTTTTCTCTTTGGAAATCTCCCTCAACACTTTATCTCCAAGACACAGGATTATCGCACTATACGCTTTGTTCAAGATATCTTTCTTTTCTTTAGCAGACAGTGTGACAGGAAGTTTATCTTCTCCTTCGAGCGCTTCTTCAAGACCTTGCTGTACCAGCATTGCTCGCATCTTCATTTTCCACAGTCCAAAGTCATTCTTCCCATTGAATTTCTCTATGTTGTATTTAGCCATTTCCATCGAACCAATCTTCCTCAACGAGCTCTAGATACCAATTGTTGAGAAAAAGAACCTGAAATTGCTAAATCAAACAACCCAGAAAAGATCACTTGAATGTAATTAAGCCAGCAATTTAATCAATTGTATCGAATTGATGAAATTGACCCTAATTGCACTCAAGAACCCTAATTGGACGAATTGGGGCAAACACGAAATTCGAATGAATTGAACCAAATTAAGCGCAACAGAACACAAACAGATGATCACCCAGTTCGGAATATCAATTCCTACATCTGGGGAACTAAGTAATCACTTAGTTCGAGTTGTATTGATTGAATCAAAGTTTATGGTTATACAAAGTACAATAGAATCCCTTCTTGATCCCCCTCACTTCCCTGATCCCTTGTTTCCCGTGTTTGTCACTCACGCTCAGAACCCAGAAGTTGCTTGATCTTGAATTCACGAGTTGAAACCTTATATAGATGAGTTCACGATTTTGGCGCCAAACCGAAAAACCAACAATGCCGTTAAAACCGTTATTCTTTCAGCAGCTAAACAGAATTCAATCCCTGAGCTGGAAACAGATCCTACGTGGATAAGATGAGACCAATGATTTATTGCCACATCATACAACACATATCCTCCGAGAGATAATACACAAGAGCATTTCCTTCCAGAATATCATACATGTATGATATTATCCATAGGGGTTGGCCTAATGGAAAATGAAATTGTTGGAAGCGTATACTATTTATCCCTCCGTTTATCTCCTTTTGAAGCTAAGAATGATTTTTCCAGAAGTAGCTGTTGAAAGAGTCTTCCTAGTTATGAAGATTGTGAAAAATAGGTTGTGTAATCAAATGCGTTATCAGCCAGGAAATGATTATCCAATGACTTATATTGAGAAAGAGGTGGTCATGAACATTGACACCAAGTTCACTAATATAGAGAAAGGATTTAGTTGTGCTTATTTTAGGCTTTTAGTAGCGCTTACAAGCACTATCTATTCATTCGCTATTGAATAGGTAAAGTGAATTGCTAACTTTAAAGTGAATTGCTATTGAATAGGCTTTTAGTTGTGCTTAACAATTGAGATTATTTATTTGAGACTGTAATTTGTAAAGTGAATTGCTAACTTCAAAAAAGTAAAAACCTTAATCGGTTATAACCTCAAGTGAACACGAACTGATCAATTTTAAATTAGTAAGTGATGTGATGTGATGTGATGGTAGCATTAGTCCTCTGCATGTCGTTTCCTTCATATTCCTGGTGCTGTATATAAATTATGATCATTTGCCATCACTTTCTTAAAACCATGCATAAATTATTCATCAACCGGAACAAACAAGTTATTTTATTCCTCAACATAGTCATTATCATTGTCAGTTCAATCATAATTGAAATCATTTTATTTACCTTTATTATCATCAACAGGTTTATTAGTAGTTACTTTATCTTACACATGTAAATTAAATTAATGCAAAGAATTCAAAACAAGCAACTTTCCGAGGCTTGTTTAATCGCATTGTTAATGTATTAGGGGAGATCCTTGGGACTGCTTAGCCACCTCCCCTTAATCCTACCCGGGAATTTCGTTCTGTTCCTGCACACTCATGATTGTAGGGCCCCAGTCAATAATTTTGTTTCACATGCTTGGAGATTCTGAACTTACTATTTAAATGCCTGCAAATAAAAAATGAATAAGCTCTCAAATATTTAAATGGGAAAGAAGAGCTATTGAATGTGTGTGTGCGCACATGGAAAATATAACAATGGTGTGAATACGAGGAGGTGACTTTGATCATGTTTGCACTTTGGGCTCCAGGATTTTGGTCTTATATATGAATATATAAGGAGACCTCAATTCAATATTCGGTTTAATTTATGAGTATGATGGAAGAAGCTTACGCTCTATTCGGCAATTTCAATCCGCTGGTTTACACCGGATAGCTTATAGCGGGTCAGTTTTTTATAAGTGTTTGGCAACATTAGTTTATAGCATTTTTAGTAGCTTATAACATTTTTTTGAAACGCTACTTAAAGTAGCGTTTGAGCTTATAGCGTTTCATTTTTTCTCTCATTTTTATCCTTGTTACTTTATTTAAATTCCTCGTTTATACATCATTAAATGAATATTATCTATCATATTTAAACATTAATTACAAACGCCTATTTATGTCATTTTATATTTATAAGCTAGTTCGACCGTTAATTTTACCAAACACTTTAAATCCAATCTGCTAGCTTATCCGCTATCAGTTCATCCGCTATCCGCGAGTTTATTCGCTACCTGCTATTTTTTGTCAAACAGGGTCTTAATATTCTTCCGGTGATAAGATGGTTTTTAAAAGTTGTCCTAAAATTAAAGAGAAGGGGAAAAGACCTAGCTATGAGCCTATGACCATATGAGCCAAAACTTTTTACAAAATTTTAGCTTCTAAACAATGGTTGTGTCTTCAAAAATTGTCTAAATGTGGGCTTTTACCGTTTTTAGTAAAAAATAAATTTTATAATTGTAATAACAGAACACTAGAATGTTGTTCACTAGAATGTTGTTTTGGTTTATGCAAGAACACTGAATTGAAATGATGAAGAATAAGAGCAATAAGCACACTAAGATTTAAGTGTTCTCCTAGTTCAGCCAATTTGGCTTACATATGGGGAACGAGCACAACTAGGTATCTGTTCGCCTGGGCGGTGGGGTTATTACGATAACACAAACTTACGGTGAGTTTTCCACGTCTACGTAGAAGCTTGATATTCCAGCTTCTATTTTTCCACGGTACACTAGTGCAAAAATGACTTTATAAAGCACCATTTAGCCACACCCCATGATGTTCTAAACTTCCCCTTAATTTATTTTGAATAGGATTGATTTTTGTTGTCTATTGAAAATGAATAAATTTCTTGTGAGAATACGAGACTATCTAATGAGCAAAAACAAACTTTTGGATTAAGTTCACAACAATAACAACACATAGAAGTTAATTTAGATGAGTTGTCCTCCGACTCCAAAAAGTGAATTAAAATTATGGCATATAATCTAAATGATTGAAATTGAAACAAAATACAAAGATGAGTTGCCGTAGTGATGTGCGGTTATAAAACTTTTTAATCTCTCGGTCTCGGGTCCTAGATTTGCACTTGGTGATCTCCCTGTTGCTGAAATCAGAATTTAAAACGTACACTTTATCCCTAATAGAATATAATGTTGCTTTCTTTCATTTTCAGATTTTTCCTTTGTGTAAAATATCTCAATCTTTTTATTTTTATTCAATCATGCAAATCAATTTCAGCGTCAGTTGTCATGTAATTATGTAAATACCAATTGAGGGACTTTTTCGCTTCACGAATAACAACAAGAGAGAACAATTAAAAAAGGGACCCATTCACTCTGAAACAAAAAAACTGTAAAGGGCCTAGGAGGAGGAGGCTTGCCCCACGTCCATAGAGATTCCTATCGTCACAACTTCAAAATGGTACAAACCGCAAGTTTGTACCATTTTTTTTACCAAAAAATAAAATCGCAAGTTTTTATTTTTCAATAACAAATAAATAAATACAAAAAATCCATATGTGTGACACTATTTTTCTAAATGTCTTACTTTTTAAAATAGTAGGATAATTGTTTTTAGGCTAAGCCCCAACGCAAAAACAAGAACTAAACAGGATTGAGTCTGGGAAAAGAATTCCCTGCAACATCAAAAAGCAATAACGGTCCTATAAAAGTAGGACATTGCTCATAAAAAATCAAATCTTCAGATTGGCAACACCTAATATTTGCCAAAGCATCAACACAACAATTAGCCTATCTGAATATGCTAATAAAACGGACTTCCAACGATAATTTCAGCAGCTTGCAGATATCTCTAACAACACTACAAAAAAACAGCGCATTAGCGACGGATTTTTCCCTCGCTAATGCCTGTTTTTCCCTCGCTAATGACTGTTAGCGACGGAATTAGCGACGGACCAATTCCGTCGCTAAAAAGCTGGTCGCTAATTGGGTAGCGAGGGAATACAATCCGTCGCTAAAATTAGCGACGGAAAATCCGTCGCTAAAATCCGTCGCTAAACACTGTACACACTGACCGTTGCAGTTGATTTGACAGTGACACTGACCAATTTTAGCGACGGAAATCCGTCGCTAAAATCCGTCGCTAATCTCTTTTTTTTTTAAAAAAAAATGCTAATCTCAGATAGAAAGAGGGAGAGATAAGGGGTTGGGGAGGAAAATGGAGAAGGAAAATAAATGAAAGAGGATGGTGTGGTGGTGGTGGTTGTGTTGTGTTGAAGGGAGAAGATGAAGATGATGGTGGTGGTGGTAAGAAAAAATGAAAGAGGAAGAGGAAAATGGAGAAGGAAAAGAAATTAAAGAGGAAGAGGAGGAAATGAAAGAGGATGGTGTGGTGGTGGTGGTGGTGTGGTGTGGTGTTGAAGGGAGAAGATGATGGTGGTGGTGGTAAGAAAAAATGAAAGAGGAAGAGGAAGAAATGAAAGAGGAAGAGGAAAATGGAGAAGGAAACGAAATTAAAGAGGAAGAGGAGGAAATGAAAGAGGATGGTGTGGTGTGGTGTTGAAGGGAGAAGATGATGGTGGTGGTGGTAAGAAGAAATGAAAGAGGAAGAGGAAGAAATGAAAGAGAGGAAAAAACGGAGAAGAGGAAGAAATGAAAGAGGAAGAGGAAGAAATGAAAGAGGAAGAGGAAGGATTCGGGTTTATAAAAAAAAAATTACCCGTTAGCGACGGATTTAGCGACGGATTTCCCTCGCTAATGTCTGTCACGTGTCAAATCAACTGCAACGGTCAGTGGCACAATTTTCCAAACATTAGCGACGGATTTAGCGACGGATTTCCGTCGCTAATTCAAATTTTTTTTTCAATTTTCGCGCCATGTTAAATCCGTCGCTAATTTAGCCAATTTCCGTCGCTAAATACCTTGTTCTCAATCCGTCGCTAATTTTGTGCATTTCCGTCGCTAATTTTGATTTTAGCGACGGACCACATATCCGTCGCTAAAATCCGTCGCTAAACACTGTTTTTTTTGTAGTGCAATACTTCTCCCCGAAAAGCTTCCACTTTTCATACCAAGAATTGCATGACAAACCACCTTATGAAAAGAGATCGATGGCGACGTTCTATGAGGCCCGTATTAGTTTCATTCAAATCACTCCCAATTTTACCTTTTTTTTTTTGCATAAACAAGCTATTGAGGATCGAACTTGACATATTTGAACAGCTAAAAATTTTCAAACACTACCCCAAACATAGTGATAAGTGTTGTGCTTTACATATTTTGTCACGAAATTAATATGTTTTTGGCGTGTCGATTATTGAGGAACGAATTTCACGTATTTGAGCTGTTAATTTTTTTTTCAAACCCTAAAGTACCCAACAACACACTTAGCATCGCGATTTACATATTTTGTCACAAAATCATTTTATTTTCCTCAAATCAGTTATTGAGGAACAAACTTTATATATTTGAACACCTAAAATTTTTTCTGGACTCTAACATACACCAAGTAATATTAAAATAAGAAAAAAGAGAGAAAATATATAAAAAGGCCTATTGCAATTTGAAAGTGCGGGAGACTAACTAATTTGTTTAAAAAAAATTAAAACATGTAGTAGGCTATCACACTTAATTTGTAAAAACAATTCCCTATTATTTAAAAAGGGTGACAACTAATGTACCCATAACATAAATTTGGGTGCTGCACCCAACATGTCAGTTGTGATTGCATTTTCCATTGGTCAAAAAAAAGTCAACAGGTTTTCACTTGGTCAAAAAAAAAATCACATTTTGCCTTGCAGGTGCAGTACCCAACTAATTGACAAGGGTACTTAAGAATTTGCCTTTAAAAAGTGTGGCATTTAGAGAAATAGTGTCACTTTGTGATTTTTGTATTTTTTTATTTTATTTAAAAAACTCACAAATCGCCTTTCCTCCTAACTTAATTCCTATGGTTGGATTTAATTTTGAGAGAACCATTTTGAAAACATAATTTTTTTTGTTATATTTTGATCTTAATACACTACCAGAAAAACGGATTTTAGCCACGGTTAGATAGGCACGGTTAATTTGATCGTGGTTAACATAATAAAGGATCATCTTGTTAGCTACGGGTTCACCGTGGCAAAACCACCAATGCGTATAACATGAAGGTATAAATATTCTATAGAAAATTATTTTACTCTATTTTTCTCTTGTTTAAAACAAACTGAGAACTTTGGCAACATATATTGACTATCATGGTTAAAAATTGTAGAAACTAAGTGAGCAAAATGCAAAAAATCGTAAGAATCTTAAAGTCTCACATGCTGGTGGCAATAAGAGCAATGCAAGAAGGGCTCATCAGATGGTAAATAGTTGATTAATTATAAGCTATGTCAAAGTAACTCTATGTTCTAACATAGTAACTTATACATGATAATTGTTTGTAATTTATGTATTTTAGGAACTAAAATTAGGAAGGCCGGTGTGTCGAAGTGAGGTTAAATTGGCAACTTTACTAAAGAATGATGGAAACTATGTGAATGAAGAAGGAAAAGCCATGGCTGTAAGTATATCAGCTTTGTTAAATTGTCAATTTTAAAAGCTTTATTGGTTAATAAATGTCTTGAGTTAATGTTAGATGTTGCTGATGGGTTTAAACAAGCTACAACTGCTGCTTTTCTACCTGATATTGGTTAATAAATGCCTTGAGTTAATGTCTTAGATGTTGTTGATGTCTACTGTAAATTATGTGTACTTTAAATCATCACTCCAAACATGATCAGCTTTATCTTTTGTATGTAAATTAAGGTTGGAAGAGCAAGTAAATCATGTCTGTTTGGTCTATGTTACAGGTTGCCTTAATGTGAAATGGTTTTTTTTGCAGAGCAAGAAATTATGTCTGTTTGGTTTGTTTGTGCATTACCTTCCTATCATAATCTTTTGTTCATTAATGATAAGCATATTATATAACCTACCAGGCCTGTGCAAATGAACCGATGCATATAAGCCGTAAAGTCTCAAAATAAACATGTCAGCTTCTCTATAGCCCATATAAATTGATATGCAATTGTGCTTTTAGTCAAATATACGCTACTTAATTACACAAACTTGGAAACATAATTACCCTACTTTGAAATTTTGAATGAATCTAATTGGATACTTTTATTCTCTTTCACGCTCATTATCTTAAAAGAATTCGATGTTATTCTCAAAAAAAAAAATATAGAATTCTATGTTAAATTAAGTCAAAAAACTAATATTGACATATCTCTAACAAGTTGTTAAATCAAAAGAAATTATTCACCTTGACTTTAATTTTTATTATTAATCAATTTTTTATTAATTTTTTTTTGGTTACAATTTTTTATTAAATATAGTATAATATTTGTTGATAATCATTAAAATATTACCTTTTTAATGCCATTTTTACATTTGAATTTTTCATTATTTAGTATTAAATTTTAATTATCCAAAATACTTTTTTTATTTTTTTATTTCACTGATTAAATCCATTACATAGAACACTTGTTAGCATGTAAGGGGAATTACAAAAAAATGAAAAATAAATAAATAATGATGGTGACAGTTTATTAAATGGATAAGGTAAAACTTAATTTTAAAAAAAGATTGAATTATTAGTGTAAAAATATCGTACATATGCTTTGTTTTTTGTAAACCATTGTATCATCTACGACGGTGGTTGAGACTAATCCTTCGAGATACTGGAGATCCATTTAAGGGGTTGACTTCACCCAACAAATATTTTTTCATACGCACCGGCTAAAGATCGAATCCAAAATCAAATGAGTTGTGATATCATTTAATGTGGATAATAAACCATTTATTTTTGTACCCAAAAAACTAAACCATGTGTTTTTTAAACTCGGTGAATAAAGTGGCAACTTATATTAGATGATTGTGTAAAATATGTTAACATTAGCATTACGTGATTACGTCCCATAAAAAAACATTATGATTATTTGGTACAATTATTATGTGGAAATTTGGCTTCTTTTCGTCCTTAAGATTAAGAGAGGAGAAGCCTTTAAACAAGTTAATTTTTGTGGCGTTGTTTGCACCAAATTAGTCGGTGGCATACCATAAATCTCTAGAAAGAAGCAAATGAAAGGAAGCCTAGAATATATAATTTCTTATCTTCGCTCTCAGATATGTCCAAAAAGTAAAAACAATCTTTATCTGTAGGAGACAATATGATAGATACCCATTTAATAATACATGGCACCATATGAGATGAGCTTTGACAAACTCAGAAAATAATACTATTATTGTTCTCTCAATTTCAAAAAGATCAAGCGATAAGTTGATCAGTGTGTCAAAAAAGGAAAATAAACAGTAAACACCACGAGAGAGAGAGAGAGAGAGAGAGAGAGAGGATCTGGAACAAATAAGCCTTATTCTGCAGTAACACGTATATAAGTGTTTGATGAACATCTAAAATAATGAAAACTAAAGAAGCTGCAATCATAAATATTATTCTGTAGTTAATTAACATAATAAATAATGCTGATGATCAATTGTTGATATTATAACTTTTTTTTTGTATCAGACACATTTACAATATCAAAAGAAAAAACTTTAATAAAAATAAAATAAAAAACAATTTACAGCACAGACCTATGGTCAGAACTGACGACAAATTTCTTCTGACCTAGTTCACGTTGAAAATGTCGGCATCGATCTTTCCCTTTTGGTAATTGAAATTTCATAGTTCCACCACGTGTTAAGTGGCAGGATTAGAAGTTTAAAGAGTTTGTCCAAAAGCCAGTGAATATCTCGGAAGATCTTTGCTATATATATCAGAAGGTTGAAAATGTTGCTGTTGTTGACTATTATTATGATGCCATATTGTATTACTTGATTGATCTTCTGTAATGAATCCTCCAGTTTCTTGTTTAAGTTTAATCTCATCAACATCACTGTAAATAGATTGTGTTGTATTTTGATGTTGATGTTGCAGCACTGTGTTTCCAAGTAAAAATGGAGCATTGAGATATTCTGACCATTTAATATCTTCTACATGAGCATGTGTGTTGCTGCTGCTACTTGCTTCCCAGTTGTGAACTCCATCAGAGGATATGGAATTAATAGAAGGATTGCTAACAGTAACAGTGTGTTTTGGGAAAATTGAGGTTGACAAAGAATGGAGCATGGTTGAATTATTAGTTATACTAGAATTGATGTCTGATTCTGACATCAATATTTGAGAGCAAGTTGAACCTGGTATGAAACAAAGTGAGTTGTTGTTGTTGTTGTTGTTGGGATTTGCAGTGAGTTCCATGTTGTTGTTGTTGTTGTTATTTGTAGCATAGTTGAGTTGTTGGTAAGAGAAATATCCTAATCCAAGCATATGATCAGAAGGTCTATTATCATGAACACCAAACCTGCTGTCTAAGAATAATTCTTGTGTGGTATTGTTGATCTTGGAAGTAGAAGAAATTTCAAGGGGATAACGTTCCATTGGTAGTATACTACAAGTAGTTGGCTTTGGTGTTTCATCATTGGATCCCACAGAGAGTTTGTGATTGGTGATTTTGTCATCAGTCGCAGGTGGCCTGTCTTTGTCCATGTTCTCAACCTCGGAAAGTGGTTGGTGAGTGTTTGGGTCAATACCTCTTTGCCTCAGCTTCTTCTTTAGACATGAATTCCATAGATTTTTTATCTCATTGTCAGTTCTTCCTGGTAATTGAGCTGCAATCTGTGACCACCTGATTAAATTAAACCATCACATAAGAAAAAACCATATAGTATATGAAACAAATAATCTGCCAAAACTGATTAACTATATATATATATATATATATATATATATATATATATCACCATTTCATTAATTACCTGTTGCCAAGGGCTGCATGAAGTTCAATAATTGAATTTTCTTCCTGCTGTGAGAATGCTCCTCTTTTCAAATCAGGCCTAAGGTAATTTATCCATCTCAATCTGCAGCTTTTCCCACACCTTTGCAAGCCTGACATCCGTATATAACACACATATTGAGAGAAGGATATAACTTAAAAGACTCTATTCTTGTCCTATATATATTGATCATCAGGTGCATTAATTATATACATAAACTGATGAAATTAACAACATATATATTATGATATAGTTGGTATACTAATATGTACTAAGTAATATATATGTATATACCAGCTAGTTTTGGAACGGAGCTCCAACATCCATGGCCATGCTTGGTGATGTAATTCAAAAGCTTCTCATCTTCTTCTGGAGACCAGAGACCTTTACGAAGCTTCTGCTTGTAGCAGCAAGAGTGTCTTCCCATCTGAACTCTCCCTTCAAATGCTCTTTTCTTTGATATGAATTGTAGAGAGAGAGAGAGAGAGAGAGCCTTGGTTGGGGGGAGAAAAAGTGATAGTAAAGAGGGGCCATTTTTGAATTTATATATCTGACTTTCAAGAACTGAACTTGTTTCTCTTTTCCTTAATTTCTTCACGGGACATTCCACATAATAGTTTGGGTCCTACTCATCTTTCGACGGCTATGATGCATAATGCATTTCTTCTCATCCATCCAATGGATAAGATAGGATCAAACAACATCACATGCTTTGACTTGTACGTCAATCTCCCACTCCCATTTTCTTATTTAATTCTCCATCAATATTTTTACAATTTCTGAAGGTATAACAGTATATATACCCTATAAATATTTAAAACTTGTGTGCTTTCTTTATTTCATTTATTATTAAAAATGACATAAGAACCATTTTCTTAAACGGTTTTTGTTCCGGACTAGGCCAAGCTCAATTCAAAACGGAATTCGCGCTAAGCAGCCTACAACAAGCTCTCACACACATCATCAGATCCAATGCTCAAGATCGGCTCCGATGGATCAAATGGTCGAGATTCCACCCCGACTTGACCGTAATGGTCTAACGACCCTGCCACATCACTCACCACCAATCACCTATAGTAAAGCGACTTCATTTTGACATTAGATACGCTTTTGCTCATTAATTACGTTACACACTCTCTCTTGCTGACGTAGGCATTAAAGTGTTTGCAGATACACCTCATCATCGTACTCCACCACATTCCAGAAGAACTACGTCGTCGCAGTCAAATTGGCCTTGAGGACAAAATTTTATAGGAAAAAAAAGTTGTCATCTTAAGAGAGTACTGAATAAAATCTCATTGATAGCTAATCTGCCAATTTTCGCTAAGCAAATGCTTCAAAGCTAGCTAGGAAAGGTTTTCACTTTTGACCGACCTTTATGTACTACCATGCTGCTTAGACCATATAGCATGTTATCTCGTGACTTTGTTAGTGTGACCATATATGTCTCCATTAATTCCCTTATGACTTATTAGTAATCTATTAGGTACAAATAAGTCATAAGCTTTGAGAAGGGCGAATTTGATGTGGTGAGGTAAAGGCTAAGAGAGGCAAAGTAATCAAACAAAGTATAGTGCATTAAATTGACGATAACATGACCTTTCTCTAGGTTCTTTTAATTTCATTTTGAAGTTTCGAAAACTCCTATGGGCCTTTCCTTTTCTTCTCTAACTTTTCTGCCCGATACTCTTTGGTACAATACTGGCCTTCTCTTCTTTTTGTCTTTTTGGGTTGATTATCAAATTTCATTATCCTTTGGAAAAGCTCCATCATTTGAGTGCAAATACAAATTAATTTACTTTTGACATCTCAGCGAGTTAAGGTCGTATTTCTTTACATGGCAATAGCTGGGAATTCAACCAACTACTCAAATGATTCACCTTATTTGCAATTTGAAAATTGCGTTTCTTTTTTATTAAATGTGGATTTCTTCAATTTTAATATTTTGACTTCGTAAGAACTCTGCTTTTGAGTGGAAAGATATTAAAACCGTCTCTCTTTTTAGGTAGAGTACTAAAACCATAGTTAATCAACTATGTAAGAGTATTAGTTCAGTTTAATAGTTTCACTTCAATAGATTAGTTAATCAGATTCTATATTACCTGCTACTACAGGTAAGCATAATTGTAATCAGCGGGTTCCCTTATAGTAAGGTGCTCCTTACTAAGGAGTTTAAATAAACTATTCTATTTCGATAGCTCTTGAGTACAAACACTTTGGCGGATTTTTGGTTTTTTCGGTGGATTTTGCCCGCTGAAAAGTCCAATTTTTTTTGTAGTGCTAATGGGCCTGGACCAAATACATATATAACTAAATCTACTATTTACAAACATTCTAATTTCCTTATTCACAACCGCATCTACTTATTTAAAGCAGAGAATATAGGAAAATGGGTTTTTGCATCTACAATAGTAATTTCTGAAAAATATTTAAAGCAGTTAACTTCGGCTGAAAAATGGGTTTTTGCATCTACTTTATTTTTTGGTAAAACCAGGTATCCACCGCACTCGCTCATTGTAGGTGCCTCGAGGGCAAGACAGCTGGCCCAGAGTTTTAACGCTGCTTCATACCCAATGCGGAGATCGAACCCCCAACCATTGGTTAAGGAAAGATCAACCCCAACCATTAAATTCCACGCCCTGGTTTGTTTTTTGCATCTACTTATTTTCAAGATTGTCACCGCATCTATAAAAGAATATAGGAAAATAGGTTTTCATATCCACTTATTTAAGACCAAATTTTTACCGACACTTGTTTATCTATAAGAGATTCTAGGAAGATTTTGACTTGGGCTACCGAATTGCGAGTCTACTACACCATGATTTCAGGAAGAGATTATAATAGGGTTAATTTATAAAAAATTTTAAAAAAAAACCTACTAACCGAGGGAAATTTAGCTTTAAATTAAAAAAACCATATAAAAATCGTTAGGACAAAGTGCTTGTCCAACTTCGAAAATACTACTGAACGGGAGACCAAAAATGACTAGGCACTATTCTTCTAGTTGATAGCTATTACATAGACATACAAGATGAAATAACTCAATGATTATGAGACAATTAAAGATAAAGATTTTGTGTTGGGGAAGATACAGATTTTTCTGCTAACAATAGTTTTTCCCCTCTCTAGGGACAATCCACAAAAGCAGAGATCACAAATCCAAAAAGCCCATGAGCTTTTGACTTTGGTTTTTTTTTATAAGCAAGTGGGGTGGGGAAGTGTTAGTTTCTGGGGTTTGAACCCAGGACCTCTTTCTTGCACTTTTTTTGTGCATTTCTTCGATATCTTTTAGCTCGCCAACTGAGCTACCTACTTATGATGCTTTTGACTTTGGTAATATTAAAAAGTCAATTTAACTAAAACAGCACTCCTTTGAACAAGATACGTGTCATCAATGGAGAGTGGGTTGCAATTCTCTAAACCGAGCCTTTCATGGATCCTTTCGATTTCAAGTTTGGCTGCATGGAGAATCCAACATCCACCAGTTAATATAAAAAGAAAATACCTTACTAGATAATAATAATACTTGCATGGACGAAAAAATACTCTCACAGATAGGGATCGCAAAGTGGGCTAGCCCATTCCGACCCGGTGTAAGCTGCCAAAAAATTGATGGTATGGGGCGGGCTGCCAACGAATAGTGTGTTGAGACCTTGAGTTTACCTTGTTCTATTGCGGATGGGTTTTTTTTTTGTACCCCCATCACATAACAATCTATCCCCATCGACTCTGTTAAAAGACGCAATTGCTCTTCACAAAATTTAAAAAACCCGAACGTATCTTGATTTCAATTTTCTTTGGAAATCGGATTTATTTATCTGTGAGGTAAGTCCGATTTCCAAATCGGATTTATGTATATGTGAGGTAAATCCGATTTCCACTGAAAATTTTAAAAATTTAAAAGCAGATTTATTTAAGATGGGGTAAATCCGCTTTTAAAAATAACAAAGCGGATTTACCTTAAGTGGGGGTAAATCCGATTTTGTTATTTTTAAAAGCGGATTTACCTTATATGGGGGTATATCCGCTTTTAAATAACAAAAGCGGATTTACCTTATGTGGGGGTAAATCCGCTTTGTTAACCTAATTAATAAATAAATAAATCCGGATTTACCTAGTTAATAAATAAAAAAATCCGTTAAAAAATTAGATACAAATTTCGACCGTCTTTTGGTTGTTTATTGTGTAGTTCGTTAACACGTGACGATGTTGTACGTCGAGCGAATAATTTAGGCTAAAAAATCGGTTCTCGGGCAATCTGCTCAAATTGTAATGAAACCACAGCCATTAAATCCGAAAAAAAATCAACGATCAAGACTCCTTAAGAAGAAACTTCTTTTAGGATAGGGGACCTCAGAATCCCAAATTCCATCGTTTACTATTTTTTTAGGCTAAACTGCTCCCGGGGTCCCTTATCTTTATTTAAAGTAACGAATTAGTCCTTTATGTTTTTTTTGTCCCAAATAAGTCCTTTATCTTTCAAATTTTTGACACATAAATCTTTTTCCGTTAACAATGCTGATTTATGTGTCAAAAAAAAGGATTTATGTGTTAAAAATTTGAAATATAAAGGACTGATTTGGGACAGAAAAGGATTTATGTGTCAAAAATTTAAAATATAAAAGACTGATTTGGGACAAAAAAAAGATAAATGACCAAATCGTTACTTTCAATAAAGATAAGGGACCCCGGGAGCACTTTAGCCATTTTTTTATTAATTTTTTTAATTTTTCATAATTTCCAAAAAACCTAAAAAAAACTGCATAAACTTATTTTGGTTTTACTAGATTTTTAGTGGTGTT